>OZ014532.1:83339250-84745692 GCA_963966105.1 Volucella zonaria | reverse complement strand
ATTTTTTGATAAAAAAATAATTTTATTTTTCAACGTAGTCTCCCTTGAGCTCTATACACTTTGTCCAACGCTTCTCCAATTTTTTTTATCCCTTCCAAAAAAAATGATTTGTCGAGGTCCTCAAAATAGGCCTTTGTTTGCGAGATGACTTCATCATTGGAGTCAAATCTTTTTCCACCAAGCCATTTCTTCAGGTTTGGGAACAAGAAGTAGTCGCTCGGAGCCAAATCTGGAGAATAGGGTGGATGAGGGAGCAATTCATAGCCCAATTCATGGATTTTTGCCATGGCAACTGCACATGTGTGCACCCTTGCATTGTCTTGGTGGAAAAGAACTTTTTTCTTGGCCAAATGAGGTCGTTTTTTTTTTCAAATCGTCATTGAATCGGTCCAATAAGTTGGCATAATATTCCCCATTGATTGTTCTTCCCTTTTGAAGGTAGTCAATGTGGATTATCCCGCGTGCATCCCAAAAAACAGTCGCCATAACTTTATTGGCTGACAAACCCACCTTGGCCTTCTTTGGCGCCGATTCACCCTTAGAAACCCACTGTTTTGACTGTTGTTTGTTCTCTGATGTGTTGTGATGGATCCATGTTTCGTCCACGGTTACAAAACGGCGCAAAAACTCCTCCATATTGCGATTAAATAACGCCAAACCTTCCTGTGAAGTTGTTACACGATTGCGTTTGTGGTCGACTGTGAGCAAACGCGGCACCCATCTTGCGGAAAGCTTTCTCATGCCCAAGTGATCATTCAAAATTGAAACCACTGAGCCATGCGAGATCCCTACGGCTTCCACAATCTCTCGCACTTTCAATCTTCGGTCGGCCAACGTAATATCGTGAATTTTTTCGATTGTTTCGGGTGTAGAGACCTCAACTGGGCGTCCAGGACGTTCGGCATCTTCAGTGCTTGTACGGCCAAAACGAAATTCAGTAAACTACTTTTTTACCATTGAAATCGATGGTGCAGAGTCCCCATAGTATTTATCAAGCTTAGCCTTGGTCTCGGTAATGGTTTTTTTTCGCAAGAAATAATGCTTAATAAGCACACGAAATTCACTTTTTTCCATTTTCTCCTCAAATTAGTGAGTAGTCTGATAAAAATAGCTGTCAAACACAAACTAACTGACGCAGCGAGTTTAAATTTTGGCAGGAGTCAACTGACAGATGCTTGTTGACAGGAGCAGTGTAGCTGTTTCAGTAAAGAGGTCGGAAATTCAAAAAGTCACGGACTTATTGACCCGCCCTCGTAGTATGTATGCTATGAAATTTAAGGTGGGCATTTCATAGCTTACAATTTCATTCCTGAAAATGTCGCAGAAGAGAGCATATCGGTGTGTGCTTGCATTAGAGGCATTAAAGGAATTATTAAAATTGGAAAAAGAAACGCAGAAAAGAAAACATACGTTTTGGGTGAATCCGTTTTTAGAGAAAAGGGAACTACACAGTTTGGATGAGCATTTGTTAAAAGACATTTTGTGGGACGTAACTTTTGCAGGATGACAATTGACAAGTTTGAAGAAGTTCTCGCACTGGTAAGGTGGAATTTTTAGTTCGTGAATACTAACTTCATTTTTATATCTAAAAATAGATGGATATCAACATCAAAAAAACTGATACAACTATGCGTTATGCTGTCAGTTCGAGAGTACGGCTTGCAATAACTTTGAGGTACATTGCTACTGGTGATTTCTACAGGTCCCTTGAATTCTTGTCGCATATTTCCCCCAAAACGATATTAAAATTTGTGCCCGAAGTACTTAAAGCTATAAACCACATTTAAAGGTGATTTGTTGTCGTTTTAATTATATTCATCGATTTAATTAATTCTCTTTAGACACCTACCACACAAGACAATTTTGGTGTATTTTGGGATTCCTCGCACACTTTAGGTGCTGTTGATGGGAAACATATAAGGATCAAAGCTCCACCAAATTCGGGATCCGATTTCTTCAACTATGTATAAGGGGTTCTTCAGCATCGTCTTATTTGCTGTGGTTGATGCACATAGCAAATTTATATATATTGATGTGGTTGGTAACGGAAGAGCTTCTGATGCGGTAGTGCTTAAGAACTGTAGCTTGTACCGCGGACTTCAAGCCGGAAAACTGAACTTCCAAGGCCTTTAAAGGGTCAACACGTTAAAACGGCTTGGATCGAAACTTCATGAAGGCCTATGGCCGAAATGGAAATTTAACCACATCACAGGAAATCTTTAACTATCGCTTAAGTCGAGCGCGATTAACAGTGGAAATGGCTTTCGGCAGGCTCTCATCTCGATTCAGGATTTTTCACCGTGTTGCGGTAAATTTTCCCGCAACAAGTTTGGCTCTCTTTTTCCCTGTAAGTCCCTTCGGTCCCTCTTCTCTTTGAGTGGGAACACTGAGCTCTGGCGGTCTCTTTTATAGCAACACCCCAACGAGTGAGCAACAAAGGAGCAGCAGAGGCTTGTAGGCGGACGGCCAAGTACAAGACAGCATCCACCGAGGGAACAGACAAACAGACAAACAACATCGAACAACCAACAACAAACCACAAACAAGCAAACAACATCGAACAACCAACAACAAACCACAAACAAGCAAACAACCAACAACAACCAACAACAAATAACGCCAATCAACAATAACTATTGTACAAGAAGAAAAGTACAAACCCCAAAACTGGCAGAGAGGCCAAAGGGCCCAATGACGAAAAAAAAATAATAATAAAGAATTGTAAGGAGTGACCCGCTATTGGTCAGTTTTTTTTTTGTTGCGAAAAGCAAAGTTTTTTTTTGGACGAAAGTTGTGAATTGCGGAAGGCAATTGTCGGTTTTTTTTCTTGGAAAAACAAAAAAATATAGTGGAGTAGAGTCGCGAATTGTGCTAACAAAAATAAAAGGAATAAAAAGGGAAACCAAACAAAAAAAAAAAGGAAAAAGGGAGAAAGGACAGGAAGGAGGACATAGGAGCAGGAGTAGCAGGACTGTCGGGAGCTCGATCGTGCCAGAGAGGGGCACAACCCGCCGGATAAAAGCTAAGTATAGTGCAGTGAAGTGTAGAATAAAAAAAATAAAAATAAAATATATATATATATAAATAAAAAAGGTAGAATCGCGTCATTTTTTTGTCTTTGGGATGATTAAAACTCCGGTAGGCCGCGCGTGCGCTTAAGATTCCCGAGAACAGACGGGACACGCGACCCGTTAGCTAACGTTTTCTTTCTCTTTGCTTCGGGACGGTAAAAATAGCGGGTCACTCTATCGACGAGTGTACCGCAACAAAATTTTTTTTTTAAATAAATCGTCGAGTCCCAACGGGGATTTATAACGTTGAGAAAAAAAAAGAAGGCTTTTTTTATTTCTTTTTTCTCTTCCTTTTTCTTGGTCGTTTCTTTTTCCGGGGAAGATTTTCCGTCCGTTTTTTTTTTTTTGCCTCGAGAGGTTTCGTGATTCCGGGGAAAAATCACGTGGCGCCCATTTCGTTTCCCAGGTCTAGCTGTCGTCAAAGCGCTACCTGGTGGGAATTGATGGATAGTTAGATCCCTGAAACAGAGAGTGCTATCGTTTGGTTCGGGGCATCGCCGCATCGGTGCCGGGAACGAAACGTAGTAACCGACCTATAGAAATA
Source organism: Volucella zonaria (assembly GCA_963966105.1). Lineage (NCBI taxonomy): Eukaryota > Metazoa > Arthropoda > Insecta > Diptera > Syrphidae > Volucella > Volucella zonaria. Next base: position 84,742,077 of record OZ014532.1, on the reverse strand, counting down.
GGCCTGGATAGCTGCATCGATCTGGTGAGAGCATGTTGTGTGTTACACAATTACCTTTCTCCAAAAAAAACAAGTATCAGATAACGCCGAGCAAGTCAACAACATTTTGAAGTTGTCTGTAACAAAAACTCCATTGTCTACTCAAGGCCACAATAGGTATAAGAATGCATGTGAAATACGAGAAAATGTAAAAAAAATATTGTATGGCGGATGGTGATGTTCCATACCAAGGGAGTAAAATAAAAAAAACAAACCATATCATAATTTTAGTTTTAAATTCATTGTTTATTACAGCTTATATACATATTGAAATGAAAATTAAATAAAAATAAAAAAAGGTAAAAAAAAACAAAACCAATGTTACTCACTAACATCGAACTGGATGTCAGCATCGACCACTGCTGTATACAGCTTGTCGCTCCTACTACTTCCAACTCGGATTGACTCCGGGTTCTCGACAGCATAGACTGCACTACTTTTCGAGTAGTCAGGAGTTGAATTTCTCCCATCGTCTCGGCCGCTTCCACCGGTGTCAACTGCTGCAACTGCAACGCCATACTTTTAGTAAAACAGGTATAGATGTTGTCTTGTTGTTCCCCTTTTGCGAAGTTGACGTTCGCATTAATCGCACTGTCTATCTTATCTTCTTTAGACTTCTTGTATGATTTTCTTTTCACGCTTACAGACGTTTAAGCTAAAGATAACGGCGACGGTGATTCTTCTAATCCTCTTCTCGACACAGGTATTTCCACCGATGTGGGTGTATGGGGATCCGCCATGTACATTGAATCAAATACATTTGCCTCGACTGCTTCCGTAGCGCACTCTACGCTGTCCTCCTGTAAAAACATAAGGATCAAATATAATATAAACAATTAATTTGTATTTATATAATTTCATACCACATTGTAATTGCTTTTAGTTCTTCTTAAAACAATTACTTCATCTAAAAATTTAAGCTCATCATAGTAGTACAGATGAGGCTCATACACTGACTCCGCTGAAGAACCCGATTTTTTTGAATCATCCACTTTTTTTTCTACGACATATGCTGTTCGCAAATGTTTAATTTTTTTTTTAGCTCTGCCACTTCTTTTCCACTTTCTTTTTGTAGTTGCATCCAAGCATTTTTTTTAAATCTAGTCTTTTGTACTCGGCACTCTTGTAATTCCACAAACACTCGAATTTTTCATAATTATTAATAAATTTGATCACTTCGTCCATCCGCCACTCTGCCATCGCGAAAAAAAACGTAAACGTCAAACATAAAATGACAGCCCATAGAATGCTATCCATAGAAAGCCATCAGACGAGCAATACATAGAATGCCATTTTTCATAGAATACTATTTCCACGAGCAATACAAATACAGGACATTTATAATTTTTGTTGAAAATACAATACATTTATATTTTGTTTGAAATAAAAATCCCACATACATTTGTGCGCTTATCGAACGAATGTTGAATGGAACACTGGAGTTGGAGTTCATGATCGACTCGATTTCGTACAGGGATGTTGCAAGTTCTTCGAACGATAGTTTAGAGTTGTGTAGAGTGCGATAAAGGTGCCCTTTTGCCACTTTCACGGCGGTTTCCCAAATTCCACTAAAATGGGGTGCTCTAGTTGGGATAGAGTGAAAATTAATGCGTTCACTATTACAAAAGGATATAATTGAGTCTTGGGTAGTTTTGTGAAACAACATGTTATGTAGGTCGAAAAGTTTTAAATTGGTTCCCACGAAATTTGTTGCGTTATCGCAAAAGATATCCAGAAGGGACAAGATATAACTACCATGAAGGCAGTTGTTTCACTTCTAATGGAGGGAACACCTTTTGGGAACTGCTTTTTGATCACAATCTCAGCAATGATGGACAATTTATTCCTATAAAGGTCCCACAACTGAGATTAGAGAATATTACAAGGGCAAAGAAACTGTTTCATTTGTTCTACATTACGAAAAATACAACTTCCAAGTCATATTAACAGGGGAAAGGACTTTGACATGTGGACTCATATCATATATGACTGAACAGCCGCAATCATCCGTTATTATCAAAGAACATGATCTCCCTTTTGTCTTTAGGTACAACACCAAAAAATTAGGCAAACACATAAATCTGATGACTTATTTTAATACAAAACTAGTTTACACCGTCAAACATGTCAAAGATCAAATTGAGAGTCTATATGAAAAAGTAATGTACTCTAGATGTCTAGCAGAAACAAAATTAATACACCCTATCCTCTCTTCAGAGGATCCACGTAGCATCACAATGGGCCATTAGGCCTAAGTGGGTTGGTTTTATCCAACAGCCACTCTTACCTACCTACCCCCTCTCTTCAGGAGTGATTTCCCCCCATGAATTTGCTTATCAATACTTAAGGGAAGAAGGATATACTGCATCCATTAGAGGGGAAGTTATTTACATCATGAAATGCGAATCAGTATCCGTAAATTTTACAACAAACACAAATGGGGAGTGTTATAATGAAATACCTGTTATGTATAAAGATAAAGTCAAATTTATTTCCCCAAGGAGCAGACTACTTCAACCAATCGGAGCCAAGGTGGAACGTTTTAATATATTACCTGTAAAATATAAAATATTGGACAACTGGTATAACATATTGCTGGACCCCTTCAGGATTAGTCCCTGGTATTCCTCCCAAGACCTTAAGTACATATAGTATATCAACAGGTCCAGAGTGGGAATTTGAAGATATGCAAAATTTTGCAACTGCTGGAATCTATTCCCAAGATGATCTTGATAAAATTGACAAGATCATACTAATGCCTGTATGATCGGAAGCAATAAAAGCACAATTGACTCGTGCTTTAACAGGGGAAGGCACATTATCTTCCAAAAATTCGAGGATAAAAAATTCCATGACTTTTTGGACAAGGGTATCTATGTTAGCATAAAGTTTGGTTTAGTTGGGAGTGAACTCATGAAGAAGAAGGAAGTTTTTATTTTAATATGTAATAAATATTTTCCTAGCGACTGGATTGGTATCAGAAAGAAAGAACTTAAGTTCTCACAGTGAAGTAAATAATTAAATAAAAAAAATAAAAAATAATAATAAAAGTAAAAATGGAATTAAAAAAGGATATAATAATATAAAAACACTTAAGTCAATAAAACCCTTCGATGGAAAAAGAGAAGATCTTGCTCAATATATCCGGAGTGTAAAATCTGTCTCGGAGTACTTAAACGAATTCGAGGAAGATCATCAACACTATCCACGGTGAGGTGACAACTATTGTGAGAAAAAGGACGATCAACACATGGGGAGAGTTAAAAACGGCACTCATACAGGAATTCGGTGAGAGGACTAGCATTCCAACATTATTATTATTATTTCAAAATATCTCTTTTAAGAACAATGTTATAGAATTTTACAAACAAATTAATGAGCACTTATGTAGAGTAAAAGATAGAATAAATTTAAGTAACGAATTAGAGCCTCTTAAAAATATATACACAAATGAATGTGAAAGAAATGCATTCGAAACTTTTCGGAATGGTTTGCCACCACATTCCCAAGTGCTTATCCTTTCTCGTGACATACCATATCGAAAATTGACCCAGCGTTTGCATTATTAATGGAGCATAACTTAGTAATATATACTAATCAGAATAATAAGCCCCAATACAACAATAATGCCCAGAATCAAAACTCATACAGGCAAAACTTTCAAAACTCATTTAGACCAAATTTTAACACTAGCCATCATGTCGATATAAAAAGATCTAGGAAGAATGATAGCAACCAATCAAGAATAAGAACATATGGCGCCCCAAGGCCGATGGAAGTCGTTGAAGAAAATTTTTATCAACCAGCCTCGGAAGATTACCGCACATTAAATTAATAATACAAAACAAAATATATAAGGCATTAATAGATACTGGATCTACCCTAAGCTTTATAAATCCTAAAACATGAAAAACACCTGTATTAGATACTTAAAGCAGAACCATTAGAACTATGACAGGATATACTAAAGTTAATAAAATACAACTAATCGATGCTTTGTTCACAAATTTAGTAGTTACTATAATATGCTATTAGGAAATGACGTTTTAAATGCCTTAAGTGGTAGCATCGATTACAAAAATAATGAATTAATACTAAATGTTAAAAAATATACCCTTTACTGTAAAAATGAAACAAAAGAAAAAAATTACAATTTGAAACATTTTCTTTATCGTTTTCATTTTGCCATGAATTTGTACTTTTATTTTAAGTGACTATATTTTTGTTCACACACTGTATACAGTTAACAAAAAGTTGTCACAATATATTGAATAAACTTCTAAAAAGCTCTTACAATTTTGTTAATAAAGACTGTAGAATTACTGAAGAGATCATTCTTCAAAGGGAAGTAGAGGATGACCTTATGCAGCCTCCAGTAGATAGAAATCTCAGTTACACAGAAATCGATGAATACGTCAACCAATTCAATAAAACTGTAAACAATGCGATCGATCGCCAAAGGACTCCATACACCAATAGAAATAGGTACGATAACTTCCCACCATACATTCAGTCAATCTACTCACACACAACGTTTGCGCAAAAGGCTGCAGAGGATTCAACAGAGGACATTAAACTCGGTCAACGAAGAATACCAAAACGCTCTTTCCCAACTCCGGTGCACAAACACGATGTTCTCCCAAGCGGTGAAATATCACAGGAATCTCATAATGCAAAAACGTTTGGAACACATTAAACCAGGCCCTGATACTTTTAAAAAAATCAATTCCATCATTGGAAAATCAAGAGGGATTCCTGACCATATTAACAATGGTCAGATAATTGTCACAACACCCCAAGAGAAGGCCGAAGCTTTTGCCAATTATTTCGAAGGTAACTTCAAAGACCGGCCCCCAACGCATCTCCCTGGATTTACCAGAGAAGGGGATTCGCGTGTCCAGGAAGTTCTCTCAAACTCGGATTGCATAACATCCTTCAATAGCGACATTCTAGCTAATGAACCACTACTGTCTGATAGGTTTACTAACTACGAAGGTGTCACGGACTTTATCCAAACCAGCAATTCTAAGAAGTCAGCCGGGACTGACAAGATATCCAATCATATCCTGAAGACAATTCCAAGGCCTACAGTTCTCTTCCTCACCATAATTTTTAATAATTGCATAAACAATTTTCCTAGAAACTGGAAAATAGCCAAAATCAATCGTACCGATCCCCAAAAAAACAAATCGCGACAGTGTCGAGGGATATAGACCTATCACCGTACTTTGCTGTGTGAGCAAAATATTGGAATCAGTCGTAATGCAGAAGATAAACTATTTCTGCACAGAAAATAGAATCATCCCTTCATTCCAATACGGCTTCCGGGCCCTACACTCCACTGTCCATCCACTCCTGAAGTTACACCATGATGTCACCAAGGGCCGTAATAAAAAGGAAACAACTGTGGCTTGCTTATTGGATATGAAAAAAGCCTTTGACAGCGTTTGGATTAAAGGACTACTATTTAAACTAATAGTATTTCGATTTCCACATCACTTGGTAAGATTTATTGAAAATTTCCTTAACAATAGATTCTTTTTCGTGCAGATTCACAACACGTTGTCGTCAACCAAACGGATATGTGCCGGAGTACCCCAAGGATCGAGGCTGGGACCAATTCTGTTCAACATTATGACCGCAGATCAGCCATCAAATTCTGAGTCAACAAAAACATCCTTATACGCAGATGACTCAACTACCTATGCCATCTCTGTGTCGCCTGAGCTAGCCGCCTCCAGAGTTGAACAGCACATAAATAAACTTTAGGACTACTACCTTAAATGGGGACTAAAGATCAACCCGAGCAAAACTGAAGTCATATGCTTCCGGACTCCGTCTAGGCGACTATTAGCCACTAGATGCAGAAATGTCACCATAAAGCTTCAGGACAACACCATTATCACCTGCAAACCCTCTACAACTTATCTAGGAATACAGTTCCAAGAACGATTTAAATACAACGGACATGTTGAAGCTACTATCAAAAAGGAAACGAGCCGGACTAAGCCAGAAGACAAAGCTATTAATATACAAACAGCTGATCAGACCTGTTCTAACATATGGATGTCCGATTTGTTTACAATGTCACCAACTAAGATGAAACAGATCCTCATCTTCGAGCGCAAAGTTCTTAGGATTTGCATGGGTCTATATAGACGTCCAGATAATGTCAAGTATTTCCGCAACGACATACTCTACTCGAATGCATCAATAACACCGCTGGATAAATATATTCTTAATATTTCTAAGCGCATACTACAAAGATTAACCGACCACCCAAATGAGAAAGTTCAGCAACTTTTAGTAGACCCAATTGAACAACTACATCGATATTTAAGCACTCGGGCAATGACTGACCCGCGGTTCGAAATTTCTCAAAACGACAACGACTTCTACCTCCATAGAAACAGTAGCCATTTTAGGGGTTAAAGCTCCCCATATTTCCTTATAAACTTGTCTTATGTATACCAATTATTACTTTTTAAAAAAATAAAAATTTTATAAACCACCATGTAATAGATTAAGTAGACATGAACGTAGTTCTTTATACTACGAAAATAGACAATAGAAATACGTCGGGCCCCTGTTGTTGAGCCGACATTCTAAATTTAGTTATAAGTCTAGTTATAAGTCCTATTGTATATATTTTAGACGTAAAAATAAAAACCTTAATTAAATCAAATCAATTGAAGAGATCATTCAGACATGATCTACTTCCATTTGGCTACTCTAAGGTTTTCCTAGGAGGGTCGTTGGTATTTTATTGTGTTTGAATTGTTTAAGAAAAATAAAAATTTGTTTGAAAAAAATTTTCTTTGTTTTCTTAAAGGAAAAATAACCTCTTACAAATCTAATTTTTGATAAACAAAATATAGAAATACAGAAGAAACAAAATAATGAATTTAGATTAAACCATTTAAATAAGGAAGAGAAAATTGAGATTAACTCGTAAAAAGACGTTTAACGAATTTCGTGATATTTGTTTTCGTAAAGGTGAGAATTTGAAGTTCATAAGCCAAATTAAACACGAAATCAAAACATGAGGATCCCATATATACAAAACTATATCGGTATCCATACTTTAACTAGCTGTCAAATTTAGGAAAATTTTCCGGCATTAGTTGTAATTTTGAGGGATAATTTGTTGTTTTGTCAAGAATTTTTTTTTTTTTTAAGAGCAATGACACAAATTGAAAATAATGATTTGTGGTAACAAATGTTCCTGTTACTAGAACAACATCCAGCACTCTGGCTGGTCCAGTTAAAAGTCCGGAATATAAAAATAAAATGAAAAAAACCAAGCCTGGGAAATAATGTTAGGAAAATATAGGGAAATCGATCCCACGGTTAACATAAACATACTTAAAAATAAGTTAACCAATATTAAAACCTGCTATCGCCGCGAACTCACAAAAAATTTCGGACTCCATGAAGTCAGGTGCTGGAGAGGACGAGGTGTATGTACCTAGTTTATGGTACTTTAAAAACTTATTTGAGGGATCAGGAGGAGCCTTCGGGAAGATCTTCAATAAATAAAGCCTAAATTAAGTAATAAAAGCCAATATATTTACCTCAATTGCAGCTGCTTCCATTTTTGCTTTTGCTTTTATTTAAACGTCGTATTTTGAGTGGTCTGATCTCTGAATGTTAAACTATTACCACAACACAGAATTTAAATTTTTCGTTGATCTGGACTGTTTTATTATTATCGTGTGATTCAGATCAGATCATGGTGATAATAAAACACGGCTATTAGTGACAATGAAGATATAGATGATAATCTGCAAACATTTCACGACAAAACTCAATTTCCTAATTAAATCTCAATCTCAAGTTTAACATATGTATAACGTTGTTGAACCGAACGTGCATGCGCGTTGCAAATACACAACACAAAAGCAACAGTTTTCGTGTACATAACAGAAGTGTCGTCACTCGTCACTATGTTTTTCTTTTTTTCATTTTGTTTAGTCTCTATCCCACTTAGTTAAGAAACTCTTTTGCAACCCTGTAGTGACGTTCGCAGTCACAAAATTACATAAAAAACAAAACAATACATTTTATGAGTCAAAGCAGTCAAGCAAATTCCTTACGAACTACATGCACAAAAACGATTCAACTATACGCTTATCCCTAGCATCTTTCCTTTTCTTGACCATTGACTTTCAAAGGCGAGCAGACTTTTTTTTTCTGTCATGTTGTAAAATAACCTATTTTTTTAAATGTGTTTACCAAGGTTCTACTCAACCGTTTGGCAAAAAAAAATACATTCTGCACATCTACGCGCAATTACCTTTCCAATGGTATAAGTATCATGCCATTCGGTTGAGTAGAACGGTGTAAAAGTGTACGACAAAAATGGGTAGCACGTATTTATATATAGATTCCACTAAACATGCGAAGGGAATCATTCCCCGTCGGTAACGTCAACTAAACGATCGAATCGATTTATCCATACAAATCTGTCATCGAATCATCCGCAAGTATTTTATTGCGTTTGTGATTTACGGTCGAAAGTTTGGGAGTAAAAAATGTAAGTAAAAAATATTTAATAAAGGTGTTTCTGAAAATACTATTGGGGAATTGTTTTATTGTGGGAAGAGAATAACAAATCGTGACCAATTTAGTGTGATGGTTGGACTCATGAAGGAAAATGTAGACATTGCGCAAAATAGAAGCCAAAGAACTACAGAGCAAATAAAACAATTTTGGGAAATATTACAAAGAAAAATGAATAGCTTAGGTCCACCCATCAAGGAAGTTGTTGAGTGGAAAAAGGTAAGAGAAATTTTAATTTGTATTCAAATATTTTTTTTACCGTTGTTATTACAAGGTTTGGAGCGACTACAAATCGAATATAAAAAAGAAACTGACGTTAAACAAAAGAGAGCTGAATGCGACTGGGGGTGGGCCCAATAAAATAAGACGTTATTGCCCTTACTAGTTTGAAGGAATGTATAGATGGAGTTAGAGGGGCGAAATCTTTTGGAGTTCAAAAAACTGGGGAATTAAAACGAAGACGTTTCCACAAGTTCAGAACTTCCATTCAATGAGTTCGATGACCTGGATAATATTTCTGTTAACTTAAGCAGAGACGAAGGTAAAATATTTTTTTATGATGGCATAGTTCTTAATTCACTCTTCTTTTTTAGAACCGAAAGCAAGCTGTTCAAAAATTCATAAAGAGCAACCACGAATGAAGGAGGCATCTCTGAAAAATCCGACAGATTTGCTAAAATCACAAAAAAATATACTCGTACATAATTAAAGAATTAATTTAGTTTTATGAAGTACTTACTAATACTACATTGAGGCTATAAAATCCTTTTCTGTTATAATACAGCTGTGGATTTGTACATGGCCCCTTAATAGCCACATGGGTTCCATCGACACACATCACAACACCAGGAATACCAGATTTTTCAAAAAAGTATTCTTTTGCCTCTTGCTTCTCATTTGCCGTCATCTGTAGATTGATTCACTCTGGGCACAATTGTCTCTCAAGACTGTCCAAAACTTGCTTCAAAATTTTTGAAAATGTTGATTGAGCTACACTGATGTCAAAATCTTTTCCAACTCCATGCTGCAAACTTCCTTCGGCAAAAAAACCTTAAGCAAGCCGCTAATATTTGTTTTGCCGTAATTGAGTCGGCTCTAACAACGGGCGGGAGATCAGACTCCAAAATGTTCAAAACATATTGAAAAGCCCTTTTATTTAGCCGAAAGTTTTTAATAAATCTTTGAAAAACAATCTATTTGTATTCATATTTTATAAATTTTCTCAGGGGTTTCTTACGTTTCTTCTGGTGTATCCGTTATATCTTGTTGTTTTTTACGGATGTTACTTCGTACCCTTCTATTTGTATCGTTCCGCGTTTGATTGAAAAACGGGAAATAAAAAGCTACACTATCCATTTTTTTAATATTTAAATCAAATTATTTTATTCTTCACCAACAAAATCTCCTTAAAACAACTGCTTGAAGTAAAACTTCACAAGATAGTCGTTTTCGAAATTATTTCGAATAAATATCGGCAAGGTAGTGATCACCCGTCTAGCAGAATAGCAAAGTTGAGTGAAAGTGAACCGAAGAGGTGAATCGATCGTTCGATCCGCCGTTTAGCAGAATACGGCTGTATGATCCTTTGGATACAACCATCTACATCGAAGTCGAAATGTCATGTCTCATTTAGGCAATGGAGTAAAGCCCCATAATTATAAATTTGATAAACAATCTTCGACAATGAACACAACAATGCGCCCAAAAAGCATTGTACGAGATAATTTGAATACAATCCCATAGAGCTACTTATAATTTCGATAGATTCATACGCACCATCACAATTATGGGAATGTTTTTTCGATGTAGAAGTAATGAATATGTTATGATCGTCGAAAGTATGAATGAATATGCTGGGTTTCGATTTCGTCACTTCAACTACAGAAATCAAAACGTTTCTGGGAATCTTTTATCTTACAGGATTTAATATATTGCCAACCATCAGATCATACTGGTCTAGTCAAGCAACTCTCGGATGTCAGATTGTGAAAAATGCAATGAGTCGAGATCGATTCGAACAAATAAAACAGAACATACACGTCTGTGACAATAAAAGTCTTAATACAAATGATAGATTTGCCAAAATTACTCCACTGAATGATGTTTTAAATAAAAAAATTATGCAATTTGGTGTATTTGCTCACAACCGTGAACAAATGATTGCATATTACAGTCGCCTACTTATTGAAAATGTTTATTACCCCATACGATTTGGAAACAAATGGTGGGTGCTAGTTTCAACGTCAAGATATTGCTTCGTTTTTATTCCATATACTGGTGCTTCTGTCAACAATAAAACCGAATATGGTATTGGAGAGAATGTGGTTATACAATTGATGAAAAATGTTTCAGACCCCACTCAACATAATGTTACATTTGACAACTTCTTTACTAGCCATAAGTTGCTGTTCATATTGACTGAAAAAGGATATTTTGCAACAGGTACAGTTCGCGACAATCGCACCAATCATGCACTATTGGATCATATCAAATTGATGAAAAGAAAGCCTCGAGGGTCGTCAAATTTTTCTTTTGATAAAAACAACAAAATAATCGCTTTATTTTTGCTTTAGGTGGTCACTGTGATGTCGAGCTGATCTGTCAGGCCAGAAGATTTGATCGAAAAAATCGAAAGATGGCAACGATTAATCAATCGCACATCTCATATATCAATGCAATCAGCAAATGTGTGGAGTTGATTTGTTCGATAATGCTATAAGCAATTATCGAATTCAAATTCTGCAAAACATCAGTTTTGGGGATTTGGAAGATTTGTTCAGTAGGTTATAGATGTTGATGATCAGACTAGTATTGTTGTTTGTGTTTGTGATGGATAGGTGTCAGTACATATCACATGATTTCTTCCTTATTTTATTTTTACCTCCGGCTGCCTGACGGTAAATTGGTTGATTTAGGAGGGTTGCCATATACTCGTATGTAGATGCCGTAAACAGTTTTACTTTGCGTTGTTATTCGTAGTCTAGAATAATTGCAAAATAAGAGAGATCCTAGCAGTGGCTACCCCAATTGTGTTTTTCATTGAATAGGTCTTATTTTTATAGCAAGAGGTGCAAGTTTTCTTGTTAGAGTAGGCACTGAATCCAAATCGCTCTCAGAATTTGATCTTTCTAAATAGGAAGCATTTCAGCGCTATCATGGGTGTCATCACTGAACACTGTCTGCAAAACGGATCGGAGTTTTCATAAACAACTTCTGCGGAAGCTACATGGACGACGAGGAGGAGGAAGCAATCCTCCACTTACTCTTTTTCAAAGAAGAAAAGTACACTTGGGAGCTTTCTTCTACAGTGACAAGCGATCTAAACAATATAGACGTCAGCAGTCTCCAACTCAAATTTGTTGGTTTTTCCAACAGCATGTCCCAATAAATATTTGCCTGAAACGTAGGTGTACAATCTTTCATAATTTTTTGGTTTCGTTTCACGTTCCTGGTGGAGCGGTTCAAAGGCACTGAAGTTTCCTCACATTGTATTCGGGATGTTTAAAAAATTAATAAAACAACACCAAGTCCTCTGAAGAAATTATTTTTATTTTTTAGTAGTCAAACACTTAACATTCTTTAGCCATCTAAGACACTTACATATATAAAAACTAATTGCAAAAACGTTCTTCACGGCGAAATTTAAAAAAATAAAAATAAAAATAAAAAATCTACATAAGCATGAGTATAGGAACATATAAAATATGGACAGAAACTATTTTGGTTCGAGTTCGGTCAAATCCCGAAGATCTTCGTAGTCTGCAAGCTTCCAATTACGGCAAAAGTCCCCAAATTTAAAGCACTTCATTATAAAAAGCGACAGGAAGTTGTAAGGAAACATAAGTTGTATTATAACTGTCTTTCAAGTGCCCACAACTTACAAAACTGCACAAGCACATTTACCTGCTCCCACTGCCAGCAAAAACATCATTCGTTGCTTCATAGGGAGGATACGTGCCCTTCCGTAGCTGGACAAAACACCACTTCAGCGGCAGCTGTCCAGTTACCTGCCCCCGTGGAGTTCTCTTCCGCGGTACCCTTTTAGAATTCAATCTACAGAAGGTCAAACGACTTCAGCTAAAATAGCCTCAGCACTCTACACATACATTGCCGAAAGCAGTAAGTTCCACTCCGTTCTTCTGGCTACAGCGCTCATTAAGATCTATGCGACCACGGCAAAACCATTGATGCTGCGAGCCCTATTAGATCCTGGATCGGAGGCCTCCTTCGTAACGGAGTCTGCGGTGCAATTGTTAAACCTCAAAAGGGAAAGGAATATCGTTTCCGTTCTTGGCGTTAGAGGAACAAAAATGAGTGTAGTAAAGTACAAGGTGTCGCTAGTGTCCACTCTAATACCAACCCAAATTCTAAATTACAACTTCACGCCTTGGTCTTACCCAAACTGGGGTCACATCCAAAGTATGAAGCTAGCAGATCCTACTTACAATAGGCCAAGTAAAATTGATATATTGCTTGGCAGTGATATGTATCCGTCAATACTTCTTGATAGAATTGTGAAAGGACCACCCGGTACCCCTATGGCACAAAGAACCGAACTTGGATGGGTACTCTCTGGTGGCGTCTTTGAGAACCAGTCGGCGGTAACATCCTTTCACACTATGACCGAAAATCCGCAACTGGACATTCTTCTATAGAAATTTTGGGAGTTAGAGGAAATGGAAGAAAAGAAAATGTTAACCCCAGAAGAACAAAGGTGCGAAACGCACTTCTGTAGAACCCATCAACGACAAGCTGACGGAAAATATGTACATAGTTCAGCTTCCGTGCAAAGAGGGAACACCTCCTGCATTAGGTGGAAAAAAGATTCAAATCCAATCCAGCGGTGTTTGAAGAATACATGGATCTAGGGCACATGTCAGAAGTAAACCTCAAGTCTCTTCCAAATTCTCACTACTTCGTTCCACACCATGCTATGATGAAAGAAGCAAGCTCCACAACCTGGCTTCGTATAGTTTTTGACGCCTTATGCAAAACTTCAGACGGGACTTCCCTAAATGATCATTTGTTAGCAGGCCCGAGGTTGCAAAATGATATCCTTGATCATATCGCTCGTTTTTGTCGGCATAAAATAGGTTTGGTAGCTGATATTAGTAAGATGTATAGGCAAATTTGGATTGCTCCGAAAGATTCTGCCAACCCACAGTAGCGTAGAGAGGAGGGGGGGGGGGACAAGGGGGGGGGGCACAGGCCCCGGGCATGTCGGATGCCACAAAAAAAAACTTCAATTATATGTAGGTGTTTCTTCTATAAATTTGCATTCTTTTCTTAGTTACAAAATAATTTTGCTCTGCAATTTCTTCTTATAGTTATCTTAAAATGAAAACATATATATATATAGTAACAATAATGTAAAGTTAGAAAGTTAAGATTTTGCGTTGAATAAATTCTTATTTTAATTTATAAACCTGTTTAGTGAACTAAAATTGCCCACAAATTGGTGACCCCGAGTTGAACGCATAATTGACCCCGAGTCGAACGCATAATTGAAAAAAAAAAAAAAAAAAATTTAACTTTTGCTCTGATAAAGTGTAATCTTGTATCTTATCGATATCATTCTCGATACAATTTCGTCCGTAAAAAAAAAAAAAAAACAACGAAAAAAAAAAAAAATTAAACAATCGTACATTGACAAAAAACACACGTTTTTCATCATCATCGCAAAAAAGCCGCAAGTGTCTCATATACGTAATACACATAAGCGAGCCCATGCACCGTTCCAAATTGAGAACAACAAGTGGTGTGATATATGTACATTATACGTAACTCCCGTTCATCATCTTCATCTCATCACATCATATTGTTCTGTTAACAATACCGCAAACACTTACACCGTTTATCATTCCCTCATCAGAATGTACAGTATGCAATACCGCAAACTACTATTGGAGCACAGTGCACAGCTTTTTGGGTTTTAACAACGCAGCAAGTTTTCAACTCAAATATAATATAAATTGTTTTAAAACACAAAACAAATATAACATATCTTTATGTCATATTAACTAACTTTAAATTAAGTAACATAGGTAGTTAACCTACAAATTATTGGCACCTATTAAAATAATAATAAAATATTATAATTTGACATCGTCAGAATTTGCATGCATACATATTTATAGTTCTTTTTAAAATTATTGCCTTATTTTTAGTTTTTACTTATGTATGTACCTAGTTCTTGATCATAGCATTATCACATTTTCATTTATTTTCTGCCTTTGTAAGCCAAACACGATAGCTGTCGACTTGATTCATACAGTTAACACATTTTTTTTTTTTTATCGTATTATATATTTTTCTCTTTCACTTGTCGATTTCCTTTAATTTGATTATGCCCAACGAAAATAAAACCGAGGGTGATCATGGGCCTACATCTCAGGGAAGTTCCGTTAATCAGACGTCGCCACAATCAAACAATTCTGAACAAATTTACAACAACTCTTTTGAAATTTCATTGGTTAAACTCCCAACTTTTTGGGAGAAAGCTCCGGCAGCTTGGTTCATTGCTGTAGAAGCACAATTTGCTACGAGAAAAATTACGAAAGATGAAACTAGATATTCATATGTATTAGCCTCACTTCCAGTAGATGCAATAAACAATATAATAGATGTGTTGAACAATCCTCCAGAAACTAACAAATACTTAAATTTGAAAGATATTTTAATTAAACGCCATACTGTATCCGAACAACGACGTTTGGAGCAGCTTTTATCTGCGGAAAATCTTGATGATCGAAAACCATCCGATTTGTACCGTCATATGACATCCACGGCCGGAAACATTTCATCCTTATGTGAGGATTTAATAAAGTCCCTATGGGAAAGAAAACTTCCCACGCAAATAAGTATTCCTTTAGCTGTAACAATAGGACAACCTTTCCAAAATAGATTAGACCTAGCGGATAAAATCTGGGAAACAACACAAACGGTGGGTGTTAACGCTATTCAACAGCCTTCTTGTAGCCAAAATCCAACTTCTAGTATGGAAGAAAGATTAATGAAAGAAATAAATGAGCTCAGATCGTCTCTTAAAAAGTTATCTTTTCGAGATAGAGGCCGTTCGCCACATCGTTCTGTCGGATTCAAAAATTTTAAAAGGGAAAATCGAAGCAGTAGCAATCAAAAAATATGTTGGTTTCATCGCGTCCATGGTGAGAGAGCTAGAAATTGTAATCCACCATGCTATTTCAAAATAAAAAATAACAATACAAAAAACTAGATACGCCGAGTGTATCCATGACGAGCACTCGGCATTCAAACTTCCGACGCCTTTTTGTTCGATGCAAAATTAATAGATTAGATTTTCTTATTGATACCGGTGCTGAGATATCTGTTTTACCGCATACTCTTTTTAAAAATCAAAGCTCTTCCGCTTCAGAAGAATATCTTACAGCTGCAAACGGGTCTCAAATTAAAATTTATGGCTCAAAGCTTTTAAATCTCGACTTGGGCCTTCGACGAGAATTTTCTTTCCCGTTTACTCTGGCTGCAGTCACCAGACCCATTATAGGTGCAGATTTTTTAGGCTATTTCAACTTACTTGTGGATATAAAACGTCGTAGACTTATTGATCGTTTAACGAATCTATCCGCCTGTGCAAGCATAGCCTCAAACAAAGCCGAGTTTGAATCGCCACGACTTTCCATAGTTGATAACGAATATGGGAATTTGCTAAGACAATTTCCCTCACTAACAAATCCAACAGATTACACCATGCCAGTTAAACATAATGTGGTGCATTATATTGTGACTTCCGGCCACTTACCAGTTTCGACACCAAGACGTTTGGACAGTTCAAAATATAAAACTGCTAAGGCCGAATTCGAACACATGCAAAAGCTAGGTATCTGTCGGCCTTCTACATCACCAACATGCTCTCCACTACACATGGTGCCCAAGAAAGAACCATATGATTGGCGTCCGTGCGGGGACTATCGAGGTTTAAACTGTGTTACTGTGCCAAACAGATATCCTATACCACATCTCCACAGTTTTTCACAAAATGCACTTGGATGTAAGGTTTTCTCGAAGATAGATTTAGTACGGGCATATAACCAAATTCCGGTGGCTGAAGAAGACATTTTTAAGACCGCAATCACAACTCCTTTCGGTATGTGGGAGTTCACACGAATGCCTTATGGTCTTCGAAATGCAGCCCAAACTTTTCAACGGCTCATGAACGAGGTTGTAAGGGGTCTGGATTTTTGTTATGTTTATATCGACGATATACTCATAGCAAGTCCACACAAAGATGAGCATTTAAAACATTTAAGAATTTTATTCGAACGTTTGTCAGAGCATGGGTTGACCATCAAATTAGGAAAATGCGAGTTTGGTAAGCAATGTTTAGATTTCTTAGGACACAAGATAAGTGAAGCGGGGATCTTACCGTCAGATGAGCGGGTTAAAGCAATTCAAACATTTCCAAACCCATCCTCTTTGAAGCAAATTCAACGTTTCGTTGGAATGGTTAACTTTTACCATCGTTTCATCCCTAAGCTTGCTGAACTTTTGACGCCAATTTACGAACATATAAAACTTCTTAGTAAAACAAAAACAAAAAGGCAAACGTTTGGCCGTTAGACTGCTCAAATGCTTTCTCGAAAATCAAAACAGCTCTTTCTGAATCAACTTTACTAGTACATCCAAGCGAAAATTCACCTACGCGTCTCACTGTAGACGCATCCAGCTTTGCAGTAGGATCCGTGCTAGAACAGTTTATTGATAGAGAATGGAAACCGTTAGGCTTTTATTCGAAGAAGCTAAGTAAATCCGAAACTAAGTTCTCCGCGTTTGATAGAGAACTTTTGGCAATCTATTTGTCTATACGACATTTTAATTACTTCTTAGAAGGTCGAATATTTGTTGTGTATACAGATCACAAACCCCTTACTACAGCCTTATTTACTAAAGCAATAAGAAGTCCGAGGCAAACTAGGCATTTAGAATGGATAGCTCAGTATACAAACGATATAAGGCACATCAAAGGTAAAGACAACAGGGTCGCTGATGTACTTTCGCGACCCGAAGAGAGCGCCATTACCACCGACCCATTTGATAATTCGCAAGTATTTTCTCCCGAAAATGTTATTAACGGTCAGGAATCCGATGAAGAGCTGAAATATCTTTTGACCCTCAAAGCAAAGGCTTCACTTAATCTAGAGAAAATAGCGTTTCCGTTGTTTATTCGTCCCATATGGTGTGAAACATCCACCAAAGGGAATAGACCTTACATTTCGAAATGTCTTAGGCATGCAGTTTTCTCCAGTTTGCATTCTCTTTCACATCCTGGTATTCGAGGATCAAGAAAATTACTAACTGATAGATACTTTTGGCCGAAAATGAATTCGGAGATTAAGACATTTGTGCAATCTTGCATTGAATGTCAGCGCTCTAAAATTCATAGACACACAAAAACACCTTTAGGCAACTTTAAAGCTCCAGGTGAACGCTTTGAACATGTTCACATGGATTTGGTAGGGCCTCTTGATATATCCAACGGGAATCGTTATATTTTGACCATAGTCGACAGATTTACTCATTGGCCAGAGGCCTACCCCCTTAAAGATATGTCAACTGAAACAATTGCTAAAGTTTTCGTGTCCGAGTACATTAGTCGATTTGGTGTTCCATTAAGAATCACGACGGATCGTGGAGGGCAGTTTGAGTCAAAATTATTTTTCGAGTTGTCAAAGCTGTTAGGATCTCATAGAATAAGAACGACCGCCTACCACCCACAGGCAAATGGTATAGTGGAAAGGTTCCACCGCGTCCTTAAAGCAGCACTAAAATGTCGGGGAAACACAACGCATTGGAGCGAAGACTTACCTTTAGTTCTCTTGGGAATAAGATCAGCTTTGAAAAAAGACATCAACTGTTCACCAGCCGAGATGGTTTATGGGCAAACCTTACGACTGCCATCGGATTTTTTCACCTCTCAAAGTGTAGCAGGATCTTTTGATGACGAAAATTTCCCAACTTTGATAGCCAATCTTAAAGATTCTATGAACTGGCTGCGTCCTAAGGAAACTCGCCAACAAGACTCTCACGTTTATATTCCAAAGCATCTGTCCGACTGCGATCATGTTTTTGTCCGCGCACCAACCAATAAAGCAGGTCTTAAACCTCCCTATGAAGGACCATTTAAAGTTTTAAAGCGACTTAGAAAATGTTATATTCTACAAATAAAAGGAAAAAATGTTTCCGTATCCCTGGACCGTCTGAACCCCGCGTATGTTATTGATTCATCTCATCAAAGAAAAATTATTGCTAAATGCGTTACATTTGCGCCTGGTTCTTAAGAAAGAACATTTTCAAAGTTATGTTTAGTACATATATTTTTATATTGTTTAATCGCCTTCGGCTGGAAGGGGGGTAATGTAGTGATCATTTTACCAAATAATTTTTGCTCCCTACGCCACTGACCACACACATACTAACAGACAGATGAGAGAGAAGAATCGGTTATTAAAGTTTTCTAATGATATAAAGGCTAACAAGAGTTAGTTGGAAATCAGCTTTCGTGCGCGGCAGTCGGTTGGCTAAACATATATATATAGTAACAATAATGTAAAATTAGAAAGTTAAGATTTTGCGTTGAATAAATTCTTATTTTAATTTATAAACCTGTTTAGTGAACTAAAATTGCCCACAGCAGCAAACGAAAGAATGGTTTTATCGCACGTTGACTAACGGCGAAAAAGTATTACGTTCTTGGATGGCTTATTCTCATTCTAAATCGTCATTATTTTGCTTTTGTTGTCGTTATTTTGCCAAAGAAACGAAAAAATGGCAGGAAATTCTTACTAGAATGGTCGATATTATTAAATTCCTCGCAAAACAGAATTTGTCATTTCGTGGCCACAAAGAAGAAATTACCAGTATAAATAGGGGCAACTTCTTAGATCTGGTGCACCTAATCGCAAATTACGATCCAATGCTTCGAGAACACATTTTACGAATAAAAATGGCTGGAAGAACTATCACTTAACATATATGTCACCACAAATTCAAAACGAGTTCATTAATATTTTAGGATACAACGTTCGTCAACAAATTTTCTGTCAAGTTAAAAAGGCTAAATATTATTCCATTATATGTTATTAGTATTAGATAGTACCCCAGATGTATCACACAAAGATTAAACCAGTCAAGCATTGCGTTATCTTAAAATTGAAAATCAGAAAGTAGTAGTAGTGGAATCTTTTATTGATTTTATCCAAACAAAGAACAAAACAGATGGAGGCATTTCTGATATGATTTGAAGTAAGCTAAAAGCTGATGGTCTTAAATATAATGGATTGCAGAGGTCAAGCATATGACAATGCTGATGTCATGGTTTGAAAATATACAGGAGTGCAGCAAAGACTGAAAGACATAAACCACAAAGCAGAATTTATACCCTGCTCCAATCACTCTTTGATCTTGGTTTGTTTACATGCTGCTGCTGTTGAGCCAAATTCGGTCACTTTCTTCGGGACCTTAGAACGCATATATTAATTTTTTTACGTGTCCGGTTCTGCTTGGTACTTCAGGCAAAGCATTGAAGAGGCTACAAAAAACAAAATGGAGCGCAAGAGCTGATGCAGTCGAGAATACCTGGCACCTTATGAGGACATTTTTAATACCTTGGAAAAATTGATGGAGGCAGACGAAAACCTAAACACACAGACGGATTTTGGGCGTTTAGAAACCAGTACTGCACGAAGTTAATGATGCTCAAATATACTTACAAACAGAAGGACTGAACCTTCATCAATTTGATCAAAAAATAAATGCATTACAGATCTTCCTTACAGAAAAACGAGATGAATTGGTAGATGGTGCTTATGCTAAAAATGTATGTCAAAAACTTGGAATTTTAATGGAACGTCCCAGGAAAATAAAAAAAAAAAAAAACTTATTTTTAGTGACGGAAATATATAGTAGATGCTGCTTTATCCTATGAAAACGAACTGCGACGAAAATTATTTTCATCCTTAGACAGGGTCAGTGCTGAAATACAGCAAAGATTTCAACAGCTACGAAATTTGGCGACAAAGTTCGACTTTCTCACCCCAGTCAAACTCTTAGATAAAAATTATGAAAACAATTCAGATGTTGCACCTCATGAGGATGACATTGATGGGGATGGATTTGAGATCGAACGCGTACTGTTAAGAGCAATTATATCTTCTACAGGCAAAACAAATGAACTCGCCAATAAAATACCACTCGAACTATTAAAATATATATTACAGTTTAGACTGGAAGTTAGTCTGCCTAACATAACAATAATGCTTCGTCTTTTTCTCACAATTGCAGTAAGTAATGCTAGCTGTGAGACGATTTTCTCAAAATTGAAGCTTATTAAAAATTATTTAAGGTCCACAATGAGCACCCTAAGGCTATCTAATCTGAGTTTCATGGCTATAGAGCAGGAAATCACGGAGACCATCGATACTAAAGGAATAATAAGAGATTTTGCCTTGATGAAAAGTAGGAAAATAAAATTTTAAAGAAGTTTTTTGTAAATATATAAAAAAGTTTCTTGTAAATAAAAAAAAATTTGTTACATTATGCACCTGCATTTACCCTTTTACTAAAACCTAAATTAAATGCTTTCATCCTTTCATTTAAAAATAATTTTTTTAAAACAAATTTTAATTATGAAATTATTTATTTATTTATTAATGATATAAATTAATTAAAAATCAAAAATAATTTAATGTAATTAAATTAAAAAATTTCAAAAGCTAAAGAAAAAAAATAAATAAATGGAAAATAAATTACAAAAAATAATCGAATCCTGTTTTTCTGAAGAATTTTAATTTAGATAATTAAAGTTTATTGGGAATTACCGTTATTTATTTGATATCCTAAGGTAAGTAATTTTTATTCGCTTCGAGATTGGGAAATCGGAAAGTAACCAATATGGGAAAATTTAAAATTTGCGGCTTCATTTTTGCTTCACTTGCTCGAAAGTAGTACCAACAACAGTTGACAAAATTTTGAAGAGAAATTTTGAAGAGAAATTTTGTCAACTGTTGTTGGTACTACTTTCGAGCAAGTGAAGCAAAAATGAAGCCGCAAATTTTAAATTTTCCCATATTGGTTACTTTCCGATTTCCCAATCTCGAAGCGAATAAAAATTACTTACCTTAGGATATCAAATAAATAACGGTAATTCCCAATAAACTTTAATTATCTAAATTAAAATTCTTCAGAAAAACAGGATTCGATTATTTTTTGTAATTTATTTTCCATTTATTTATTTTTTTTCTTTAGCTTTTGAAATTTTTTAATTTAATTACATTAAATTATTTTTGATTTTTAATTAATTTATATCATTAATAAATAAATAAATAATTTCATAATTAAAATTTGTTTTAAAAAAATTATTTTTAAATGAAAGGATGAAAGCATTTAATTTAGGTTTTAGTAAAAGGGTAAATGCAGGTGCATAATGTAACAAATTTTTTTTTATTTACAAGAAACTTTTTTATATATTTACAAAAAACTTCTTTAAAATTTTATTTTCCTACTTTTCATCAAGGCAAAATCTCTTATTATTCCTTTAGTATCGATGGTCTCCGTGATTTCCTGCTCTATAGCCATGAAACTCAGATTAGATAGCCTTAGGGTGCTCATTGTGGACCTTAAATAATTTTTAATAAGCTTCAATTTTGAGAAAATCGTCTCACAGCTAGCATTACTTACTGCAATTGTGAGAAAAAGACGAAGCATTATTGTTATGTTAGGCAGACTAACTTCAAGTCTAAACTGTAATATATATTTTAATAGTTCGAGTGGTATTTTATTGGCGAGTTCATTTGTTTTGCCTGTAGAAGATATAATTGCTCTTAACAGTACGCGTTCGATCTCAAATCCATCCCCATCAATGTCATCCTCATGAGGTGCAACATCTGAATTGTTTTCATAATTTTTATCTAAGAGTTTGACTGGGGTGAGAAAGTCGAACTTTGTCGCCAAATTTCGTAGCTGTTGAAATCTTTGCTGTATTTCAGCACTGACCCTGTCTAAGGATGAAAATAATTTTCGTCGCAGTTCGTTTTCATAGGATAAAGCAGCATCTACTATATATTTCCGTCACTAAAAATAAGTTTTTTTTTTTTTTTATTTTCCTGGGACGTTCCATTAAAATTCCAAGTTTTTGACATACATTTTTAGCATAAGCACCATCTACCAATTCATCTCGTTTTTCTGTAAGGAAGATCTGTAATGCATTTATTTTTTGATCAAATTGATGAAGGTTCAGTCCTTCTGTTTGTAAGTATATTTGAGCATCATTAACTTCGTGCAGTACTGGTTTCTAAACGCCCAAAATCCGTCTGTGTGTTTAGGTTTTCGTCTGCCTCCATCAATTTTTCCAAGGTATTAAAAATGTCCTCATAAGGTGCCAGGTATTCTCGACTGCATCAGCTCTTGCGCTCCATTTTGTTTTTTGTAGCCTCTTCAATGCTTTGCCTGAAGTACCAAGCAGAACCGGACACGTAAAAAAATTAATATATGCGTTCTAAGGTCCCGAAGAAAGTGACCGAATTTGGCTCAACAGCAGCAGCATGTAAACAAACCAAGATCAAAGAGTGATTGGAGCAGGGTATAAATTCTGCTTTGTGGTTTATGTCTTTCAGTCTTTGCTGCACTCCTGTATATTTTCAAACCATGACATCAGCATTGTCATATGCTTGACCTCTGCAATCCATTATATTTAAGACCATCAGCTTTTAGCTTACTTCAAATCATATCAGAAATGCCTCCATCTGTTTTGTTCTTTGTTTGGATAAAATCAATAAAAGATTCCACTACTACTACTTTCTGATTTTCAATTTTAAGATAACGCAATGCTTGACTGGTTTAATCTTTGTGTGATACATCTGGGGTACTATCTAATACTAATAACATATAATGGAATAATATTTAGCCTTTTTAACTTGACAGAAAATTTGTTGACGAACGTTGTATCCTAAAATATTAATGAACTCGTTTTGAATTTGTGGTGACATATATGTTAAGTGATAGTTCTTCCAGCCATTTTTATTCGTAAAATGTGTTCTCGAAGCATTGGATCGTAATTTGCGATTAGGTGCACCAGATCTAAGAAGTTGCCCCTATTTATACTGGTAATTTCTTCTTTGTGGCCACGAAATGACAAATTCTGTTTTGCGAGGAATTTAATAATATCGACCATTCTAGTAAGAATTTCCTGCCATTTTTTCGTTTCTTTGGCAAAATAACGACAACAAAAGCAAAATAATGACGATTTAGAATGAGAATAAGCCATCCAAGAACGTAATACTTTTTCGCCGTTAGTCAACGTGCGATAAAACCATTCTTTCGTTTGCTGCTGTGGGCAATTTTAGTTCACTAAACAGGTTTATAAATTAAAATAAGAATTTATTCAACGCAAAATCTTAACTTTCTAATTTTACATTATTGTTACTATATATATATGTTTAGCCAACCGACTGCCGCGCACGAAAGCTGATTTCCAACTAACTCTTGTTAGCCTTTATATCATTAGAAAACTTTAATAACCGATTCTTCTCTCTCATCTGTCTGTTAGTATGTGTGTGGTCAGTGGCGTAGGGAGCAAAAATTATTTGGTAAAATGATCACTACATTACCCCCCTTCCAGCCGAAGGCGATTAAACAATCGAATCCTGTTTTTCTGAAGAATTTTAATTTAGATAATTAAAGTTTATTGGGAATTACCGTTATTTATTTGATATCCTAAGGTAAGTAATTTTTATTCGCTTCGAGATTGGGAAATCGGAAAGTAACCAATATGGGAAAATTTAAAATTTGCGGCTTCATTTTTGCTTCACTTGCTCGAAAGTAGTACCAACAACAGTTGACAAAATTTTGAAGAGAAATTTTACCAAGTTTATTGACATATATACGAGGGCGGGTCAATAAGTCCGTGACTTTTGGATTAAAACTGATTTTTTGATAAAAAAATAATTTTATTTTTTAACGTAGTCTTCCTTGAGCTCTATACACTTTGTCCAACGCTTCTCCAATTTTTTTATCCCTTCCAAAAAAAAATGATTTGTCGAGGTCCTCAAAATGACGAGATGACTTCATCATTGGAGTCAAATCTTTTTCCACCAAGCCATTTCTTCAGGTTTGGGAACAAGAAGTAGTCGCTCGGAGCCAAATCTGGAGAATAGGGTGGATGAGGGAGCAATTCATAGCCCAATTCATGGATTTTTGCCATGGCAACTGCACATGTGTGCACCCTTGCATTGTCTTGGTGGAAAAGAACTTTTTTCTTGGCCAAATGAGGTCGTTTTTTTTTCAAATCGTCATTGAATCGGTCCAATAAGTTGGCATAATATTCCCCATTGATTGTTCTTCCCTTTTGAAGGTAATCAATGTGGATTATCCCGCGTGCATCCCAAAAAACAGTCGCCATAACTTTATTGGCTGACAAACCCACCTTGGCCTTCTTTGGCGCCGATTCACCCTTAGAAACCCACTTTTTTGACTGTTGTTTGTTGTGATGGATCCATATTTCGTCCACGGTTACAAAACGGCGCAAAAACTCCTCCATATTGCGATTAAACAACGCCAAACCTTCCTGTGAAGTTGTTACACGATTGCGTTTGTGGTCGACTGTGAGCAAACGCGGCACCCATCTTGCGGAAAGCTTTCTCATGCCCAAGTGATCATTCAAAATTGAAACCACTGAGCCATGCGAGATCCCTACGGCTTCCACAATCTCTCGCACTTTCAATCTTCGGTCGGCCAACACCATATCGTGAATTTTTTCGATTGTTTCGGGTGTAGAGACCTCAACTGGGCGTCCAGGAGGTTCGGCATCTTCAGTGCTTGTACGGCCACAACGAAATTCAGTAAACCACTTTTTTACCATTGAAATCGATGGTGCAGTATTTATCAAGCTTAGCCTTGGTCTCGGTAATGGTTTTTTTTCGCAAGAAATAATGCTTAATAAGCACACGAAATTCACTTTTTTCCATTTTCTCCTCAAATTAGTGAGTAGTCTGATAAAAATAGCTGTCAAACACAAACTAACTGACGCAGCAAGTTTAAATTTTGACAGGAGTCAACTGACAAATGCCTGTTGACAGGAGCAGTGTTGCTGTTTCAGTAAAGAGGTCAGAAATTCAAAAATGCACAGAATTATTGACCCGCCCTCGTACTGTCATGGACAAAAGTTTTCACACAACGTCTTTTTGGAAATTCAACAAGCTTAAACAAAAAAAATTAAGGGAAATTTTATATTTAATTGATTATATCAGTACCTCTGAATAATTGGCTTTTCAATAGAACAAAAAAGAAAACTAGAAATACAATTGTTTGACAAAAATAACGGATTGTAAAAAATAACTACCATTTTAGTGTGGACAAAAGTTTTCACACAAGAGAATCGTTCTACTGAATTAAAGTATTTTTTTTTTGCTTTTTCTGTCAAAAATGTTGCGCATTGGCATCACTCTTTTAATTTACGCAATGGGAAAATCCCGTTACTTTTTTGAAGGAGGAAAAACAGATTTGATTATTTGTTTATTTAAAGGCTTAAGTAAAAAAAGTTATAGCAATGGGATCAAGGCAGAAAGAAACTAGCTGTGAAGAAAGAAAAATAATATTAGAACTGCATAAACAAAAAAAGTCGCTCAGAGAAATTGGTGACATTGTCAAAAGAAGTCGGTTTACAGTTTTTAGCGTCATTAAACGTTTTAAGAATGTTGAAAGTTTAAATAGCTCCGAACGCAGTGGTCGCCCCCGTAAACTGACACCAAGGGAAGAGGTGCACCTTGTGCGAACAATAAAAAAAAAGCCTAAAACTTCATCTTCGGAGCTTGCAGCACAAATCAAAGAAGATTTTTCAAAGGATGTCCACCCAAGAACTGTCCGAAGGGTTCTGCATAGTGCTGGGTACAAAGCACGAGTTGCAAGACGAAAACCACTAATTAGTAAAGTGAATAAAAAAAAGAGATTGGAGTATGCAGAAGACTTTGGAAACAAATCAGAACAATTTTGGAATAATGTATTGTTTTCGGACGAAAGTAAGTTCAACATTTTTCAATCCGATGGGAGAATTCTCGTGTGGAGAAAACCAAACACAGAGTTAGAATTAAAAAACATCGTCAGCACTGTTAAACATGGAGGAGGGGGCGTTATGGTTTGGGGTTGCATGGCCGCCTCAGGTGTCGGTGAACTAGTTTTTATTGAACAAAACATGGATCAGTACATGTACCTCAACATACTCAAGCAAAATGTGAAACAATGTGCAAGAAAACTGGGATTAGGCGAAAGCTTTTACTTTCAGCATGATAATGATCCCAAGCATACGGCTTATAATGTACGGATGTGGGTTGCTTGGAGCCTTTCACACGTTTTACCACATCCTCCACAGTCACCGGACCTCAATCCAATTGAGCACGTATGGAATGAATTGGAAAATCGAGTCCGAAAACATAGTGTTTCCACTAAAGAACAACTTAAACGGGCCCTTCAATTAGAGTGGTCAAATATTTCACCTGATTTCACGAAAAAGCTGGTGGAATCAATGCCTAATAGACTTAAGGAAGTAAAAAAACATAAGGGACTATCAACAAAGTATTAATTTGTTTCTTTTAAATTACTTTTTTACAATTCTTTAAACTGTGTGAAAACTTTTGTCCACACTAAAATCTTGAATTTTTTTGTTTTTGTTAAAATTAAGAGATTATGAACTATTTTTAAGTTTTAATTTCTGTGCAATTTATTACCGTTATGTATGATTATTATTAAGAAAAAAGAATGAATCCAAAATCTCTTAGTTTTTTTACTTAAATATTTAAATATATATTTAATACCACTTTGTGTGAAAACTTTTGTCCATGACAGTATGTTATGTGTAGGTATAACTGGTTGAAACCGTAGACAAAGGTTTTTTTTTTTAGTGTGTGAAAAAATTACTAGGGACGGCATAAATTGGGTCGGCCCCGGGCGGCTCCAACCCACACTACGCCCTGGCCAGAATATGTCAAAATGATAATATTTTTAAATATGAATACATATGAACTACAATGAAATGCACGGCAAGGCTGTTCGTAATTGAATTTTTACTCCAAAAACCTCCACTTCAGGAGTTTCATTATTAACATCATTTTTGTCTCAATTTCACATCAACAAGTAGTTTCCAAATAATAACACTTGTTTCCAGAACAATACTGCTGACAGTGCTTTTGCCCCTTCGAAAAGAATGACCTGTAGCAAGAAACCTGAAAATATGAAAAAAAAAAATAATCGAAGTATGTAGTTTTGATGTTGCCATAAATAATGTTCTTTTGACTTTCAGGAGCAACGGCAAAAGCAAAGTGGAAAACTTTTAAGAGATACTTTTAGAAGAAACCTCCAAAAAGTCCCACGTTCAACTTCAGGATCCGAGACTCAAACAGTCAAAGTGAGCTGGCCATTTTACGAACTCTGATGAGCTTTATAACGCAGACAGTTCTCCCAGATTCAACTGAGGGAAATCTGCGAGAGCCAGAGAATTATTCGTTTGCTCAAGACAATTCACACTCCACCATAATAACGCCAATATGCCAATAAAAATATGGAATAATCACTGACCTTAATAATAAAACCAGCCACTGTTCTGCACAAATTGATTTCCTTTGTTTTGTTAATCTTGGTCGAACTTTTTCTAGCAATAAATCAAAGGAGGGCACTGACATACGAAGGTATTATTGCCAAAATCGGTCAGGATATTTGCGAAGATTTTTATATAAGCGATGAAACTCTCCATACTCGGATCATAAAATTTTTCTATAAATATTCACAAGACTTCCAAACAAAAAACTACAACGTACAGCCCTTGACAAAGCCATTTTCACAACTAATCGCTTAAGCGATGCCGCTCAATACATGGCCAGGCGTCACTTAGCATCGTCGCTTACTGCATGGCCGTACCCAATGTTCGCTTCGATTTTAAAAAAAAACGGGAAGTGCTAGTTAGTTGAGCCCTCTCGTTTCTATGATCATTATTCAACAGATTCAAAAACCTCTGAATTATAAAATACACATCGCATCTAACCTCGGAGCGAATCACTCATCACAGCAAAAACAGACAGAGGAGAGAAATGACCTCCTGCAGAATAAAAAAATTAAAATTAGGGTCCTAACGAAACTAATTTGTTCAATTAACTTTCTTAGTCGAAAACTCAGTTGTGGGGTCAGAAAAGACCTGGTCCAAGTTCTATAAAAGAATTAAAAAAAAAAAACTTGATTCCGAACCTGTTTTTGATGATGTCACGTGCGACGAGACAAACCTCCAGGGAAGTTGACGACGAGCCAAGCAATGATATGGACGCTGCCGTTAATGTTGTTTTCAACGATGACGATAATGCCGACATTGCCGTAAGTGCCGACGACTTGCACAGAGTGCTGTTCTGAATGCGGAGCTTATTAACTCAATAAACGGTGTATTATTGTAGAAAAATGACTCAATCAAACAAAAACAAAAATGTTTTCTCTTAAAACATAACGGTACTTGCGGTAACAATGCATTGATCATGTTACAACTTGTTTAGTTTCAATTTTACTTGCTGTGAAGAAGTGGTGTTTTATTTTAGTGCGTGTAAAATTTGGAACTAAAATCATGTCGAATTTGGAAGAAGGTTTGTTATTCTACTACTAGTACCAATTTTTTTAAGATAAATTAAAATAAATAGCGTGATAAAGTGAATTGTTAAAAAAATAAAATATAAATATTTCTACATTTCAAATGCGATTTGAAAAATTCGGCGCAATCAATATTCTGCGCATTTAATCGCTATGCATAAGTCATATATCAGACTTTGTTCTTGTGTTTTTTTTTTTTTTGCTACCAATTGTTACCCTAATAACAGTGATTTTTTTTCCAGTACAATACCCAACGATTCGAAATTGGGATTTGGTCGACGATTGGATTTCAAATCCGAATTCAGAAAAACTGTATAAAGTTATTCATAAACCGAAAACCCTTTTGGCTTAAATGCCAAAATTAAACACGCAGGTGAAGTTTATTGTTTAGCGATGAGCAGAAAGTGGAAAGATTGCTCTAGAAACCGCAGATATTTATATAAGCGACATTCAAAGTGGATACAAAAAGAACTATATTGATACCAACTTAGATAGAAAGCGATCTGCAACCAACACCATCAGGATCCACTGGAGAGCAGCAGAAAGAAACTCGTCGCGGGAGACATCTATAAAGACAAAAAAAACGTAGAGTTCGAGATCTGATAAATTCACGCTCCGTTGAAGAACTTAGTTCTGCATGCGATATTTCAAGAGGATCAACATCAACAAGTCAACATCAGCCGACTTTAAGTCTTCATCAAGTTCTTGCTTTATATTTTAACCATGACCTTTGCGAAAGAAAGTATAATATTCTCCGCAGTTTTATGAATGAGCAATCTAAGAGCTATTTTCCATTAGTCAAAACTCTGAGGCAAGCTAGAAAACTTTTTTTTATCAAATGTAACTGTAAGTAAAATATCTGCAGAGGTTAACCTACAGGAGCTATTAGACATTACCCTATTAAGCATTTTAACCTTAGAACCGTGTTCCTGGTGCTGGACTCTCCAATCACTTTTCAGTAATGAATATAAGCCACAATTTGTTCCACACCAACGTCATATTTCAGCATTTTCGATATATTGTACCGTTAGCTTTGTAAAAAATAGTGTATTCTGATCGAATTTTTCTGTGGCTTTAGTGTGAGAGATCCTAGAACGACACAGCCTGTATACATGTTTGGGTAGCTGTACTCCCCAGGGTTTTTTTTCAATACATTTGGTGCGGTTTGAATTGCGTTTTCATTTTCTGTTACGGCTTGAAGTGAATAAGTCTAAGAATTTTTATAATTTTTGTGTCGGAAGAGGTAAGTTTTCATTAAAAATAATAAAAAAAAATTTGTAAAGCTATGCTGTTTGTTATTAGTTTACAAATTATTTACTTATTGTGGCATCCATGTATGTGTATAGGGACGAGCAGCAGAGTGGTACCATGTACGAAAAAGGGGTAGAAGAATTGAGACAGTTGTGCAGTAGAAGTCACCAAGAGTAGACGTTGTCATATGTGCTCAGTTTGTATTTTATTTAAACGCCCTAATAAAAGAAGAAATAATTTCTTACAAGTTAAAGTGTGAGTTTTTTATTTCGAACTAAAAGATAAGCATAAGCTTACATTATATATGTGTACTAAATTATAGCTATGTGTTACTACTTTATTTGTCACCTATTATTGCATCTTTGCTCGGTTGGATTAGTTGCAGTGCATTATTTCGAAGTAAAATATGGATAGCAGTGTTATTTATTTGGCAAATATTCAGCGTGAGTATTTTGAGAGGGATATCGGCGAAGATGTGGGTGAAGTTAAGTTAGTGAAGCGATTGGTGGACGACATCATCCTGTAGCTCCACTATCTCTTGACATTGTTGACGATGCAAATGATTATAACGATGATCCTTATGAATTGGATAGCGACGATTGTAATGTTGATGACCCACATGCACATTTTGAGCAGCTACAGCACATCCACTAGGCAGAGATCATGCAGATGTTGAGACAGTACAAGTGGCTGCGCCAGAAATTGCAATTGAGCCAACTCGTGGACAGAAATACATGGGCCAAGGCAAAAATGACAAAACTACTTAGTCTGCTTGTTGGGCCATTGAGATTTTTGTCGAAAAACATTCTGCATTCATGTCTTCTGCTAACTGCCATCGTTGAATCAATTGCTTTGGAAACAAATAGAAAAGCCAAAAGGGCAATTGCAAATAATCAGCATCAAACGAATCCCAAAAAAGCTGCAAGCTTGCCATAATACTAATGTTGATGAAATCTATGCGTATATTGGCATTTTGCTATACTCTGGGGCTAAAAAATCAAATTTAGTACAAACTAAAGATTTATTTGCCAAGTCTCATATGCCATTTTATAGAGTAGTGATGTCATTAGAGCGATTTGAGAAAATTTGTCGATTTATGCGCTTCGATGATCCGAAAACTCGGATAGCTCGATTGCTACACGATAAGCTGGCTCCATTTCGTCATGTATGGACCCTATTTCAAACGAATTTGAAGTTGGCTTTTGTTCCATCCAAAGAGCTGACGATTGATGAGCGGTTGGTAACGTCGAGGAATAGATGCAGCTTTCCACAGTATATACCATCAAGGCCAGGAAACTATGATATCAAAATTTTTTGGCTCGTAGATTCCAAAACGAATTATCCATTATCAACCGAAATTTATTTGGGCACGCAGCCAAATGAAGAACGATCGACAAGAATTTCAAATACCTTGGTCTTTCGCCTTGCACAGGGCCATTTGAATATTGGGGAAAACATTATAATGGATAACTATTTTAAAAGCTATCCATTGCCGAAAGACCTGTATCCCCGCAATACAACTCTAATCTTCACGGTTCGATCTAACAAACGCGAGCTGCCAAAACTGTGGGAAGGGGTTCTGCTTCTCGGATGAAGTATCGCTTGTGAGCTACACCACGGATTCAAAAAAGAATGTTCTGCTGATGTCGACTACCCATGCT
This sequence comes from Volucella zonaria, assembly GCA_963966105.1. Classification (NCBI taxonomy): domain Eukaryota; kingdom Metazoa; phylum Arthropoda; class Insecta; order Diptera; family Syrphidae; genus Volucella; species Volucella zonaria. The sequence continues at coordinate 84,709,915 of OZ014532.1, read as the reverse complement.
ACTGACCATATACATGATAAAACTAGGAAGCCAATTATTATTCATGACTACAACGAGCACAAAGGTGGCGTTGACACATTCGACAAAATGGTGCGCGGCTATAGCTGCAAAAGAAAAACTAATCGTTGGCCAATGGTCCTCTTTCAAAACATGGTGGACGTTGCTGGACTTGCAGCTTTTCAACTTTTCGAGCTATGTCACCCAACTTGGAATACCAACAAATCGTAGAAAAGAAAAATTTTCCTCAAAGAGCTGGCAAACAAGTTGGTTCAGGCGCATTTGGATAATAGGTGCAAACTTCCACTAAAGCCATCCGTGCAAATTGCAATGGATTTGATGAGCTACATAAAAAAAGACGTCATCCATTCCAAAAAATTTTCGAAAATACAGGTAAAAATCAATAATTTTCTTACATAAACTTCTCTAATTCGTCATCTTCCCACAGACTCAAAACCCACTGCGTAGATGTGAGACATGTAAGCTACTGTAGCAGTCCTTACTAAGCATTCTTTTTTTTAACCTAAGAGAAGTCATGTAAATGAACTACCGGTGTAAGAAATACATGTAGTAAAAGAAAGCAGTCAGGCATCCTTTGGTATTCAGATCATTGTGATCTATGTTGCAAGCAAACGTGCGCGTCAAGTATTACATTCAAGCTTGCGAGCAGTGCTGTCGTGCAAAGTTCAAAAGGCCGTCTGACGACGAATTTTTGGACGAGGATGATGATTCATTCAGACCAGGGACATCTACATCAGGTTCATCAACACCATGTGCATCCCTACTGAGCCCATCCAGACCACATTCAGCCGCTCGATACCCACCACCGGCCAAACGAGTTCATACCAATTCCCCAACACAGTTATAAAATATCTGATTTTATGTAAATATTTAAGTTAATCTTATTTAATGATATAATATATAAATGTGGGATGATTAATATGTTCCAACTCATCCACTTAGTCTGTACTTCATATGTACCATCCCAGCCACCTCGACGACATCCAGTTACCTTTCCACAAGCGGTTCCAAAAATTCACTATTAGGAGAAAGCGACAAACCATGGGACTTCGACATGATCGCCACGCATTTTTTTTTTCGAGATGTCAAACCCGCAACCACACGATACGGCAACGCGAAATTGGCACGTTAACAGTTATATCAGAAAACGCTATACCAAACATAATATCGGAACAGTGCCCGACTAAAGCTGACATTATAACAAACGTAAACAAACAGACATTCCTAGGCTATACCAACCAAACCATATTCAAAGTAGATGAGACTGACCTGTTCTGAAAGAAGTTGCCTAAAAAAACTTTTATCGCACGTTAAGAGAAAACCTTTCCAGGCTTTAAGGCCGCCAAAGATCGACTGACAGTGATGGTTGGCGTGAATGCAGCTGGTGATTGTAAGTTAAAACCTCTCTTGGTTTATTGCTCAGAAAATCCAAGAACATTAAAAAATAAATCTAAATCTGGCTTGCCTGTGATTTGGAAGTCTAATCGTAAAGCTTGGATGACAGCTTCCCTTTTTGAGGACTGGTTTGGTGTTCATTTCATACCTGAAATTGAACGCTATTGCGAATCCAAACAAATTCCATTTAAAGTGATGCTTATCATCGACAACGCACCAGGTCATCCTCCTGCAACTTTAACTACTTTTGACCCACGTGTGAATTGCAAAACTTTGCTATAAAACCAAATGCTGAGATATATCAAAAATATTTAGCAGTAGGACATACCCAGATGTCATGTGACTCGGTCCACTCTACAATTGAAATTAAAAAGAAGAACAAAGAGCTTTTCGTTCCTGCAGACTTCGTATGTATCATTAAAGAAGCAAGACTGGGAAAACCATATCAAGTACGCTACCTAAACTATAAGTTACGACCAGGGAAGAAATCTGGCGATCCTTGTGTGGTTAATCTTAAGGTAATTAAATACACACAAATCGGAATACATTATAAGATCTACTTCGACAATAATTGGGCATTGTTACCTCAGCCTCAGCGTTTTGACAGAAACGCATCATGCGAAGTGGAAGGCTCTATAATCAACCCTTGCGAATCACGAAAAGAAAAATGGAGGATCTTCAGAGTTTAAAGGAGTTTTTTCCAAAAGACTATCACTCATTTAATGACAACCTGTCTCATGAGCAAGAATGCTTTAAAACTATATTTTTGTAACGTATTCTAATAAATAATAAGGCCTTATAAATAATAAACTTGTTTCCTTACAATAGTACTTTTAACTAAACAAGCTCTTATCTCACATTTACGGTAAAACGATTGTACTAGAGTTCGTAATACTGCAACCTCGTATCTGAAAATACTTCGCTTAGCTGGAATGCGTTATTAAGTTATAATGAAATTACATTCACACATTTTGAATTAAAAAATTATATCAAATTTAAGATACTTTTTTCTTTCTACTGTAAACAGAGTTACGAGGTTGAGAAAGAAAGACGACGATATGTATCTTTTTTTTTTTCTTTTTCGCATACTAGTACAATATAAATGCATCTACCATACCAAATTTTAGATTTGTACGTATGCCATTTATTTTATTACATTTATTATTACTTTTGTTTAATATTGTCATAAGATTGTATAAGTTTTACAAATCATAAGATTACTTTATATCTTAAGTATAAGCTCTAAATATGAAATAAACTAAACTAATAAGAAAAACTTCATTTGTCAAACAAGCGCACGAGTTACATACTCGTACAACCACCCAAACTGTTCGCATAAAACTTATTTTGTTTATTTAATTTTTGTTTGGCTCACATTGCATTTTGTCTCACAACAATGTATCTAGTATAAAAATGCATTTTCTTTCACACGTTTTTGTAGGAACAGTCAGCATAAAATTTGTATAAATACCTATGTAATCCAGACACAAAAGTTCCTTATTTAGTCAATAAAGTTTCAACGTTTAAAAGAAGGAAGTTGTTTTTTTTTATTTTAGGTATCGCTCCCAAATAGAAGTGGCGCAGTCGGTAGGATGAAAGTACATCCAGTACGTCGTGAATCTTTTTTCGATGGTTAATCAATAATAAGCTTCAATATCGACGGTTAATCGATAGTAGTGACGTTACTTGTGCATGTAAAAGAACTCGTTTCGAATTGTATGGACAGCGAAGTGATTCAATAGAATATTGGATCAGCGAAAGATTATCGCAATCAACAATCAACAATCAATTCGAGAGGTCTCAACAATGAAGAAGAATCCGTCCCGATACCATTCGTCTCACTGAATGAAGCAAGGTCATCATTGAATACTTTGCGTTTATATGCACTTAGATCTAAGGTGGGTGATGAACTGTTCTCAGCCCTCGCAACGATAGAAAACTCGCTTGCACAAGCACGCTGGGGCTCACTCACTCAAAAAAAAATTACTGATGTCTTTCAAAAATAATGAATAAACTTGGTTGAATACAAAAATGTTTGTATGAATATGAATAAAATTTAAATAAATTTTTGAAGAAATGTACTCTCGTTAATTTGAAATATTTTTTATTCCCTCTCGATAATTAACACTTTAATCCAAATGCCATTGGCTATTCAAAATATGTTCAGAAATCTTAACGCTGTCCAGTTTCTATGAGACAAAAAAAGTTTTGAATGTCATTAAAGATGAGATAATACAAAAAAAACATTGATTTCGATACAGTTATGGCTGTAATTGAAAAGCTAGAGAAAACACATCTAGGTGAACCTGCCCCCAACGAGACAATCACAGGAACATACATTAGATATAGATGAAACAGGAGAATTACAAAGACTGCCTTCAGACGTTATTATTTCAATGCCGCCACCAATATCCGGAAGTAATGAAGCAGAGGAATCCATTCTCGAAGTTTTACAAAACGCAGAAGAAAAGTTACGAGTATCAACACCTATACCCGAGTTGGCAGATGAATCGATTTTTGAAGTTTTGGAGGAGGCAGAAGAAGTCCTGTCAACACCGATTGGTAGCACCATTGCATATTGTTAGGTATTTTGATTTTAATCAAATTGCGTTTTTTTTTTCTTAGCGTACTCATCATGGCGATCATCTAATTCATTCTCAGTTATTGATGAAATGTTGAAAAATGTTGGAGATGAAAAACAAATTGGTTTGTATCTATCTTATAGGTACGTGTACCTATGTTTAACAGTTTAAATTTGTAATCTTTAAACTCCTTAAATTCAACCCACACCATTTACTTCCGGTTCAGCCAGCCCTGTTTCCAAAAACACCATTACTATTCCAAAATCAGCCAAATCTGCTCGCGCCAAACCGTGGAATGGAAAGAATTCTTCAATAAAAAAAGAACAAGTAAAAGTAAAAAAAAGCTGAGGATATTGGAAAAGCAGTTGGAAGCCGAAAACAAGAAACTGATCGGAAGAGCAAAGACAGACCAAAAAAAGAATCCCCAAAATCAGATGATCCAATTTGCGATGAGGAGCTGATTTCCGATGTTGAAGACAACGATTTAAAGAATATTGGCTGTGATTCGTGTACAAATTGGTTTTATTTGAAATGTACACCTTTTGCTGGAGAATGTTTTGAGGATATACATATCTACTAAACGAAAGATTTTACTGTGAATATTGCAACGAAGAGTGTGATTAAAATGCATTTTTTTTAAATACTTATTCCGGTTTATATTATATTTTTTTAATGAATTCATTCACACATTTTATGTTTCTTTGTTAAGACATTATTATTTAATAAAAATACCAACAGTACCAAGCGAACACTCAATCGTGTCACACGTAAGATCAGTGCGGTAGTCTATTTACTTAAGTCACATAATTCCTGAAATATGCGAAGCAATTTACACGGCATGAAAAGACACATATTTAAAGGTGAGTTTATTTAATGCTACCTAATAAAAAGTCATTGAACATAGAAAAATTTAAATACAAACATACATACAATAAACACGAAACTGAATAGGATGTATCAACTGATAAGCGATAAGGTCGATGCAACATGAAACATGTGATCGAACGTCACCGATGCGCATGCCAAAGTTTGCAGCTAGGCTTGAGTATCGTTTTGACGTTCATGCCAATACACCAACCTCAAGCTGATTTTCTGTCAGGACAGATTTTACTCAAGCCAAATTTTTTGGCTTGCGCAAACTTCATGCTTTCGTTCAAACGTATCGATTTACTTGTGCAAACTGGTTTAATTCCAGCTTTCAATGCACTTCCTTGCGGTTGAAAGTTTTTTGTTGAAATTTTCTCTTTGAGCATTTAAATTTTTACGTGGATACAGTTTTAGTAAATAACTTTTAAGGGGGTAGGCTTCGTCACCAATTAGGAAATGTGAAATAATGGCATTTGATGTCGGTAATGCTTGTGGAGGAGGAACATTAAATTTCTCGGCTTCAAGTAGTCTAAATAAAGTAGAGCCAGAAAAAGTGCCAAAGTCGCTTTGTTTTCCTCTCACACCCACCTCGATTGTTAAAAACTTCTTGTCGGCGTCCGCCACAGCTTGCTGTATAATGGAAAAGTAATGTAGATAATTAAAAAAATGAGACCCAGAATTCGATGGGCACTTAATTTCGCAGTGTTTGCCATCAATACTGTAGGAGAGTAAATACTCGTTACCTTCGGGTATTCATATCTACTCGGTACTTTTGCTTAAGTAATCACCCACAAGTAACGAATACTTTCTACTCATGATTACCTGAATGAATCCCTTGTGGATACTGGGTACTGTATACCGTATAAATAATATGAATGAAGTATGAGGTGGCTACTACGTTTTTGTTTTTACTACTATAGCCACAGATAATAAACTTACCCAGATGTAGCATCCCCATACAAAAAAATGTTGATCTTTTTTGCGATGAGCAAACAACGATGGGTAAACAAAAAGCTTTTCTGCTTCGCTAAGAAAAAAACGGAAAATAAATTTTCTGTGCGAAAAGCTTTCAGGTTGATTAGGTACCTTGTTACTTACAAATACAAAAAAGTTGCGAAAAAAAAAGACTCAGAGGAAATGTCATGGCGAATAAAGCGCGCTATTGTATGCTGCAATGCAACAACTGCCCAATTTCCAGAAAGAAAAATGCTTAAATTTTCTAAAAAGGTAACTAAGAAATATAATGACTGGCTGGCAGAAGAATTCCGTGATAATGTTGAAAATCATAAACGGCCATACATTTGTAGTAAACATTTCGATTTGAAATTTTTTGGGGGAAAAAAATTGAAACACGACGCTGTTTCTACACTTTTTATGAAAAGGAGTGAAATGTTTTTGGAATCTAATCACAATGAACTTGCTTTTGATCCTAAGAAAGACAAAATAAACTACTCTAATCGCAAAAGATTAAAAGTGCAAACGAGTACTGATATATCCATTGATGAACTAAATGAAGTTTCAGTATTTAGAGACTGGAACAGATCTATAGATTCCATAGAATCTGTATGCAAGAAATGCGAAGCGAACACAAAAAAGCAATTTTTTTATATTCAACAAATAAGTAGACTGGAAAAAATTAACAAAATCCTCAAAGAGAGAGTTAAAAAAATCTAAAATTCAGAAATACTATCATAGACAGGAAAAGAAATACATCGAAATAGATTGCCCACAGATTATCAGAGAATACAACGCACACATGGGTGGTGTTGATCTCATGGACGGTTTGATGGGAGGGTACAAAATTTCAGTGAAAACTCGTGATGTTGTTACACGTATTTTCTATCATTGTACAAAAGAGCACGATTCGAGAAAAACAGGGATCCAACACGACCACCAATAAAAGAAGAAGACTTGTTATTATTGCCTAAATTTCGTATGTATTTAGTTGCTGAACTTTGTGCATATACCAAAAAACGACCTGTTGGAAGACCATCAACTGCATCAGAAGAACCACCGCAGCCAAGTACATCTGGTCAACGAGCTCCACATCCAGTGGAAGAAGTACGTTATGACCAATCCGGCCATATGCCAATATGGCTACCAAAGAAAGATGGCAAAAGAAAATGTAAACATTTCAAGATTTCACAAACTTACTCGTAATGTGTTTGCAGTAAATGTGGCCTTCACTTGTGTTGCAGTGCAGCTAAAAATTGCTTTCTAGCATACCATACTAAGCCATAGTTATTATTAACCTATATCTACCTGTATTTATCTTTTAGTCTATGGTTATTTTCAATATAAAACCGGTATTTACTGAATTCATATTCAACTTGCCTGTTTCACTTTTACATACCCATTTGCACAAGAGTGCCCACAGGCCTCTTTCATATTATCTCACTTTACAGATAAACTATAACAGATATCGTAAATCTGACTTCATATTCGTGTTTCTCGTGCCAAAATTATCCAGAAATATAATTATGGACTCTCAATTTGCAGTCGGAATAAAGAACAGTTGTCGGAATTAGAACAGTTGTCTTTTTATTTTAAATAGCACAATAGTGATATAATTCCTTTTATTTTAAATATCACAAGAGCGATATAATTAATCATCTCGGCAAATAATATTCTTTCTATTTTTATGTACAATACATCAAAAATCTTGACAGTAAAATTAGTTATTGTTTGTGATTGAAGTGTCTTTTTAAAAAACCTTTTTACGAGGGACAACTTATAACTGGCGCAGTCGCGTAGTCCGGTCAATGTTTAATCGAAAGTTTTAAAAGTATAAGTATATTACTGACGGTGGTTTCCCGTTAATGCATGTACGTTTTATATCGAACCTAAACAGCGAATTTTAATTCTTTCGACCGGGAATCTAATAATACGAATTGAAAAAGGCACACCAGCGGTTTACTGGAGAATCATCACGGATCACAAATAACCAGCGGTTTACTGGAAACAAAAATTGAACGCATTGAAGGTAAAATGAATGTACTTCTCATAACTCTGGTCATGTGAGTCAAGAAGGTACTACATTAAGAAATTTTCTTTGTCGTTTATATAATTTATATAACTCAACCATATAGTTACTCATTAATTACCTTGATTCAAAAGCTATAACACATTGTGCAACAGAAATAAAATAGAATTAATAAATTAGTAAATACATATAAGAAGTAAAAAGAAGTGTAACTAAGAGAATATATAATTATTTTGTGAAATCAGCTTAAGCTTTACCATTAAATTATAGCAGTTTAAATCTGTTATATGACATCTTCCAAGAAAAACAATAATCCTTCTAGGCGATCTCCTTATCCAAAACTTTCTAACCTCTTTCTATTTAAGAGTCTAGGATCGATATCAGAATCCACGCAAATTGAAACTGATTCGACCTCTCTTTGCCTTCGCTAATAAATTTCAATATAAAGCTAAATATGAACGGCAATAGTCAGGCTTCCTCTTCAGCAGCAGCATTAAATGCTCGCGAGATTTCGAATCTCTCAGGATAACTGACGCAGTTAAGGATTTGCCGTGCTTTGACGGAAATCCCAACATTGTTATACGATTTTATAAATGACGTTGATGAAATTCTCTTCGAAACTGTATTCACCTATAACAACTCTATTCATTCAGCTACAAAATTTACTCCTTTCGAATTTTTCTATGGTCGAGAACCTATAAATTTAATAAATCATTAACTTACACTGGCGAACACGAGTATGTTTCTAAATTAACAAAATTTCAGGAAGAAATTTTTCCTAAAATAAAAGACAAACTAGAACAATCCGTAGGCAGGAGAATAGACAAATTGGATATCAACCGGAATGAATCTGAAGACAGAAAGACAAACGAAATTATTTATAGGAAAGAATGTAGAAGGAACAAGCTCATACCAAGGTATAGCAAACATAGGATTAAAAAAAGACAATAAGGTAACACTTTTAACAACAGACAATAGGATATTCCATAAATTGCCAAAAAAAAATTAGCTGTGGAAGAACAAAAGCACAAGTTTTAGTGAAACAAGACAAACTTATAAAAGAAAAACCGAAAGTGCTAGGACAACAAACCTTGGATAGATATATTTCTTTTTAAAAAACACCTATATGTACTTGCAAAATGTTCACTGAAATGTATTTACATATGTATATATATGTATATGAATTAAATTGAGAATCATATAAATAAATACTTATAAAAAACTGTTTTATTTTCGAAATCTCTTAACCTCTAATATCCGGAAAAATCGATTATCCGGAACACTGTCGGTCCCGAGCATTCCGGATAAAAGAGTTTTTACTGTAATACGAAAGTCCTTAGAAGAAGTTGTAAAATTAAATGGTAAGGACATAAGCTCCTTAACAAAATGTACTAATATATTGAGAAGCTTTTCATTTGAGGGAATACCAAATGTTGCGCCATTACTTGGCAGCACTGTATATTGTAATACACTCGTGTCGTCTCTGCACAATGGTTGCTGTTATCTCTTTCTCTTAAAGAATTTTTCTCCCAGTAACTTTAAACGTCAAATATTCTCGTTCTTTTCTGATTGACCATTGGGCGGACACGGCACGAATGTAAGTAAATGGATTTTATTATATTGAATTATACTAATTTAAAATAAAGATTTTAGCATTCGCTTCAAAATATTATATACATATGAATACGTCCGCCGAAGAGTCAATACTCTAAAATATTCTCGCCATTCGAAAAGAATTGTGGCCATTCTGTGTGCACACTTCGACTGGTAAGACATCGTCGCAAGGAGTACCACAAATCCAAAAAAATCGAAGCAATCGAAAATCCTTTTCGACTAAAAGCAACGATGGAACATTCTTTGGTTGCCGCTGCCGACGACCTAGCGCGCCGATACAATCTTAGCGCTGGAACAGACCTACGTGCAAATGCGAACCGACACAACGTGACCGGCACAGCTGAAAGCGTTCATTGCGCACAAGCAACTGCTGAGAATACGCCGTCCGGAGTGCTCAGTCCAATAGCACATACCACCACTGCTCCAGCTACATCGATTTCAGCCGCAATCGTCAACACGCCCCCGGCAAGTAGCTGCCTAACCTCCTCAGGCACGGGTACACAAGTCACCAATGACCAGTCATCGTTGGATAACATGCTTCGTTCTACTTATGTCAACAACACTGCACCAGCAATTTTCAGTGGGGCACTTTCGTCGACACAAGAATTATTTTCCGATCCACGGGCCGCCAACAGGAGTGTGTTCTACCCCCCACCAGCAACATACGGTATTCCCGGTTGTAATACAATTCCAGTTTGGACGAAGCCATTGGCATTCCCTAATGTGCGACCATCGCCCGAAAACACTTATCCGCTTGTCGCCAATAACACCTATGTGAATTCCGCTGTTAGCACAACACCATCACCCGGCTCAAGCAACTGGTTCTACAGTTTGCCACCATCTGTCATGTCTGTGCCATCGCCAATTACAGCTCCAATAACATCAAACAACTTTAGCAACTGTGGACCTGTACCTCAAAATCATCTCACCTTTTCACACCTGCCCAACATGACGTCAGAATGTACCTTGTCGTCATCACAGATCGCTGCAAGACAGGTCATCGTGAAGGACTTACCAACATTTTCTGGAATACCGGAGGAATGGCCGATCTTCATCACCAATTTCGTCCAGTCGACTGAAAGATGTGGGTTTTCTGACCAGGAAAACCTTCTACGTCTCCAAAAGAGCCTCAAGGGACAAGCTTTGCAAGCCGTTCGGGGGAAATTAATGATGCCCAGTACTGTTCCAGCTGCTATCGATACCCTGAAAATGCTGTTTGGCCGAGCAGACGTTATCCATCAGACAATGCAGCGCAAATTGCGGCAGGAACCTCCAATACGATCAGATAAGTTGGAAAATCTTGTAAAATTTGCTCTTTCCGTTCAGAATTACTGTTGTACAATTGAAGCCGTAGGTCTTGGGGACTATTTAAATGATCCAGTGCTGTTGAACGACCTAGTGGGGAAGTTGCCTACTGACCTAAAGCTCGACTGGTGCCGACATCAGATGTTTTTTCCGAAAGCCAATATCAAGACGTTCGACGGTTGGTTATTTAATCTCGCCACATGTGTTAGCCACGTAACAACCATCAGTCAGCCACTACCCAACAGTGAGGAGAAGAGCCCTTGTAGACAACTAAAGCACCGAATACTTGTGCACGATGTCTCTGACGGGAGGTGCAATTCAACCTCTCAGCAAGTTTCCTGTGCAAAGTGCAGCGGCAGCCACCGCCTCAACCAATGCAATGCATTCATCTCGCTAAGCATCACCGAACGATGGAACTTTATACGCCAAAAGGGAATTTGTCTACGTTGTCTTAAGAAACACGCAGTGAGGCGCTGCAACTTGCGAAAACAGTGTGGTGTTGATGGCTGCAGGATGCCCCACCATCCTCTCCTTCATTCCCTGCGGCAAGAGCCAACCGGCATACGAACTGAAGAAAATCGAGTTGTTTCCTTCCACACCGTGGACAGTAAGAGGGCAGTTTTCCGATACGTTCCCGTTAGGCTTCATGGGAAAAACAAATACCTGGACACATTTGCTCTAATTGATGAAGGATCGGCGTGCACACTTCTGGAGAGCAGCATCGCGACTGAGCTCGGACTGGAAGGACCCGCAGAAGAATTGTGCTTGAAGTGGACTGGGGACATCAGTCAAAAGGAAGCAGAATCCAAGATAGTGAATTTGGCCATATCATCTCGTGACGTATGCGCTCGAAAGTTCAATTTGCAAAATGTTCGTACTGTATCGAGTTTGGATTTACCGATCCAGTCTTTGGATAGCGCAGAGATACAACAAAGCAAACATCTACGAAAATTGCCAATTCTTCCATATCAAGATGCACAAGCGCGTGTTCTCATCGGCTTGGACAATGTTAAGATTGGCTTGCCATTAAAAACTCGAGAAGCTTCTGGCGATGAGCTAATTGCTGCGAAGTGTAGATTGGGTTGGACAGTATATGGACGCAACGGATCGAATAATCAAGCTACAAAAAGAGTACTGCACATTTGTACCGGCGCTGTGGAAGAGAAAATGGATGAGATGCTTAAGTTCTGGTTCTCTTTGGACGCAGTGGGGGTTGTGGCCAAAAATTCCACTCTTCAATCCAAGGAAAACGAACGAGCCTTACGTATCATGGAGTCGACAACCAAGTATATTCCTTCGGAGAAAAGATGGGAGACTGGACTCTTGTGGAAACATGACATCATTGACTTACCCGACTCTCTTCCGATGGCAAGACGGAGACTTCAGTGCCTGGAGTCCAGAATGAATCGCAATCCAGCTTTGAAGAAGTTTCTGGTGGATACTATCAAGGGCTACGAGGAACGAGGTTACGTCAGAAAGGTGGAGAAGGATGAGATCTATTCCGGCGGAAGGTCTTGGTACTTACCGATGTTCACAGTGACTAATCCTAACAAAAAGAAGATGCGGCTCGTGTGGGACGCTGCCGCTAAAGTCGACGACATCGCATTAAACACTTACCTGGTGAAGGGACCAGACTTCTTAACATCTCTCGTTGGTGTGTTAATTCGCTTTCGGGAAAGGCCAATAGCCCTCTGTGGCGACATAAGGGAAATGTTCCACCAAGTTCTAGTTCGAAAGGAAGATCAGTCGGCGCAGAAGTTCTTGTGGCGTGAGGGTGATTGCTCGAAGCATCCCATTGTATATGCGATGAGTGTCATGACCTTTGGTGCATCTTGCTCTCCATCTTTGGCCAATTTTATTAGAGACAAGAATGCGGATAGATGGAGACAAGAATACCCGGAAGCTGTCAATGCCATCGTTAACAACACTTATGTAGACGACTGGCTGCAGAGCGTAGAGACCGAAGATGAAATGATCCAGCTGGCGAAGAGGGTGCGATTGATTCACAGCGATGGTGGCTTCGAGATGCGCAACTGGTCATCTAATTCCAAACGCGTCCTAGCAGCTCTAACGAATTCCGACGTGCAGTTCGATAGGTCCATCGAAGAGTTTAACTCTATCAGTGAAAAGGTCTTGGGTCTCTGGTGGCGACCGGCTATAGATGAATTCTCATTCTTCAACAATCTCGGCGATTCAGCTTTCGACGAAAACGCTGTCCAAACGAAACGGAAAATTTTGCGGACCGTGATGACAATTTTCGACCCACTTGGTCTTCTGGGATTCTTCGTCGTCCGCGCAAAAATTATACTTCAGGACATTTGGCGCTCTGGAGTCAGCTGGGATGAGCCTATTCGAGACGCTGAGCGAGAGACATGGTCGCAATGGGTGAGTAAAATCCCGCTCATTCGCACAATTAGTATTCCTCGATGTTTTCCTTTGGTGAGTGGCGGTGGCAACATCGAACTCCACACATTCGTCGACGCAAGCACATGGGCTTATGCGGCAGTATGCTACGTAAGAGCTGAAAGAGATGGAGTAGTCTGTTGTTCGCTGATAGCATCTAAGACGCGTGTTACCCCACTTAAGCCAGTATCGATTCCGAGACTAGAGTTGATGGCTGCGGTCCTCGGTCTGCGATTGTCAAAATTTGTGGAGGCTGAATCTTCAATCAAAATAAATCGGCGTTTCCTCTGGACCGATTCCAGAAACGTGCTATGCTGGATCAAATCCGACGCAAGGAAGTTTCATCAGTTCGTCGCTCTACGTATTGGCGAGATACTGGAAGACTCCAAAGTCACCGAGTGGAGTTGGGTGCCGACAGCACTAAATGTAGCAGATGACGGGACAAGATGGAAGATAGACTCAGACATTGGGGTACATTCTCGCTGGTTTCGCGGTCCCGACTTCCTCTACGCTTCAGAAGAGAAGTGGCCCTCAGCACGAATGGGAGGCGAGACAGTTCCAGAGACTGAAACAGTTTGTCATATTACAGTACATACCACGGTAGCAAGTTTGGCCGTCATTGCTCCAGACCCGAAAAGATTCAGCAAATGGGAAAAGTTACGAAAATCTCAGCTGTATGTACTACAATTCCTTCGGAAGACAGCTAGACATTTCTCACCATCTAAGCAGCTTTCAACACTTCTCAATATGGATGCTATGGCTGGCGCCGAGTGTGCTATTATCCGCACTTGCCAGGAAGAGGCGTTTTTAGAAGATCTGGAGTCTTTGTTATCGCCGCCGAACAAGGTAGGTCGAAAAAGTTCGATTTTTAAACTCTCTCCTTATCTAGACGACTTTGGTCTGCTGCGGGCCCGGGGACGAGTGGATGCTGTTCAGGGAGTGCCAATAAGCGTCAAGCGCCCTGTTATACTTTCCCGAAGTCATCGAGTTACGTGGCTAATAATTGACTCCTATCACCGGAGGTTTCATCACCACCACAACGAGATTATCATCAACGAGGTGCGTCAGCGATTCTATGTGAGCGGTCTCCGAGTTTTAGTTCGAGCTGTCGCACGAAGCTGTCAAGCGTGCAAGAACCGACGTGCAATTCCTGTCCCTCCGAGCATGGGTGACTTACCACCGGAGCGCTTAGCTCCATTCACGCTACCCTTCACGTATACGGGCGTGGATTACTTTGGACCCCTTAGCATCGTTGTTGGTCGACGAACGGAGAAGCGATGGGGTGTGATTTTCACTTGTCTCACCACGAGGGCAGTTCACCTCGAAATCTCCCCTTCGCTGTCGACGGGATCCTTCATGCTAGTACTGAAGCAGTTCATTAGCCGACGAGGTGTACCGAGACGAATTGTGTCGGATAACGCGACAAATTTTCGGGGTGCAAGTCGTCTGCTAGCGGAGGAGATTGAGAGGGTTTCATCAAGCGAATTAGCGGAGGCCTATCCAGAAATTGAATGGCGTTTCATACCACCGGCAGCGCCCCACATGGGTGGTGCATGGGAGCGAATGATTCGCTCGGTCAAATCGATTCTGATGGACATCCTGCCGGACAATGGGCTTAGAGAAGAGGTGTTGAGAGCCGCTCTGGCTGATGTGGAGAACATCCTGAACTCCAGACCCTTAACATACGTCCCTCTAGACTCACCAATGAGCGAAGCGATCACTCCAAATCACTTCCTGGTCGGAAGCTCAAGTGGCATAAGGGAGCGGAGCAGTGAGGACAACAGCGGACCTACGCTGAGTAAAAATTTTGCTCTATCAAACCAATTGGCAAATCAGTTTTGGAAGCGCTGGTTGCGGGAATACCTCCCGTACTTAACCCGGCGCCATAAATGGTTTCAACCAGCCCCAGATCCGATAGTTCTAGGAGACGTAGTTATAATCGTTGACGAGAGCAGTAAAAGGAATGACTGGAAAAAGGGCGTAGTCATGGACTTACAATACGCAAAAGACGGTGAGGCTCGCAGTGCAGTGGTGCGGACGGCGAACGGGCTGATGACTCGTCCAATCGTGAAGTTGGCGAAACTCGACTTGAAGAAGGAGCAGTAAAAATCACGCTTAGACGCGCGACATTTACGAAGGGGGGAATGTTGCGCCATTACTTGGCAGCACTGTATATTGTAATACACTCGTGTCGTCTCTGCACAATGGTTGCTGTTATCTCTTTCTCTTAAAGAATTTTTCTCCCAGTAACTTTAAACGTCAAATATTCTCGTTCTTTTCTGATTGACCATTGGGCGGACACGGCACGAATGTAAGTAAATGGATTTTATTATATTGAATTATACTAATTTAAAATAAAGATTTTAGCATTCGCTTCAAAATATTATATACATATGAATACGTCCGCCGAAGAGTCAATACCAAATATTTTCAAATTAATTTCATTTGTGTTTAGTATTCCAAGTTCCAATTGTTTTGCAAAAAGAGTTTTTTCGCAGATGGCTTTAAAATGGACGGACGTGCGAAATAAATGCAAACCGGGTTTGATAAGAGCCGAATTGCAAACATCTTTTAACTACAATTTTACATGTTTGGAGTTTTATAATTTTGTAAAAAATAATTCTTACGTTGGCCAAGAGTTCCTTTAAATATACAAAATAATTTAATATAAAACATACGATTTTTGATACACCTTGTTAAAAAAGACTGTTTTGTTTTTTTATTCTTTTATAATTAAAATATAAGGTATATACCAAATTTTGCTTAGAAATGTTATTTTATGGATTCATACAAAATTATAGCTTTGTAACAATGTGTGCCCTCGTTACTACTTACTAATAAAAGAATTTATTTATTTTAATATATTGAGTTTTTAATTTGTCCCGTCAAGCTTCGAAAAAAATCTGGCAACCCTAATACTAGAGTTCACAGCTCAAGAAGAATTTGTAATGGCAAAGTTAGAGCTAGCAAAAGTTAGACTTGAGAAGGTAGAAGTATGTCATGAACGTTTTGTCCAGACGAATGAAAAATGCATAGCACGTGACACCAGCTCCTAAACCAATCCAAAGTGAACAGCAACCATTGGCCGTACAGATGAGCATCCCGTATCAACAATATGTCATGAAGAATACTTGGGGGAATTTCGATGGCAGACTGACAAAATGGCCTTGATTCCGTGATCGATTTACAGCGGCTATTCATGAGAACGAAAATATATCACCAGCTTTCAAGTTTTCATACATGACAAAGTCATTAACAGCCAAGGCAAGGCGAACGCTAGGGGAATGGCAACTCACAATTGCGCAATTTTATCCGTTTGCCAGCCATTCAAGGTACACCACGTGTTAATGATCTTCAACGAATGTCAAATGTAACTCATGAAGTTCTACGACAACTTCGTGCAGAAGGTATTCCAGTTGATGGTTGGGTCATGATGATTGTCCATGAGAATTGCAACGTGATTCGGAAACACCAACAGTCAAGCAAATGCTGGAATTTTTAGATCGTCAAGCGGCAGCATTGGGGTATGTTGTTGATGTTCATTGTTCACATCTGCAGGATATACGAGTCACAGTGAAGAATGAACGAGCAACAAACAGCAATCGGGAATACGGAAAGAATACAAAATCAGACTCGAGCAAGAAACCATACACATGTGCAGCATGCAATGGTCGTCATCCTCTTTGGACGTGTGATGATTTCAATGCCTTGAATATTCGATCACAAATCAATTTGGTAGAAAAAAAGGGTCTTTGCCTAAATTATTTCAAACTAGGCCACGGAGTCGACAATTGTTTTCAAGGTCCTTGTGTACGTTGTCCAGGTCAGATAAAACATAATAGTCCCTTGTGTCGGACTAAAGAAGTTGCGAAACCAGCATTATTGAGGGTCGTCGTCGTCGTCGGAAACAAAACTCAAAGAGCAAAATTGAAAGAGATTTAATGTGTTAGACTGCCACCATAAAAAAAAACAAAATATCACCAGAATGCCAACCGTGTTTTTTTTTGTGTTAAATATATCTCTGTGTTTTCTGTTTCAAAATGTGAGTGTTTCTTATGTGTTTTTAACACTAGAAAGACCAGACCCGTCAATTTAACGGTTTTTGACTTACACACGTCTATGGCTTTGTATGGGCTTGACATGTGATAAAATCGTTTTCTGAATTAAGTAATGTAAGTTCTACCTAAAAAGACCAATGTCGTCAATATGATGGCTATATACAATCTTATGTTATTTGAAGTGTTTACATGGGGCTGAATTAGGACATCAGTGACTGAACTCAGTTTTTTTTGTGATATTTTATTGTGGATTGACGTGTTGTATAGGTAAATTTATTTTCGAATTTTGAATTTTTATATGGAATATGTGGACTGCATTTTTGAATTTGTTTATTTTATTTATATTTTCATAGTTTCATTGATTTGATGATGGCCCACCACCAAAATGTTTGTACTGAATTAGAAATACTACAACTACTCAGCAGAATTCAATGTATTGAAGAAGTTGCCAGTGAGACTGAGGACGAAGTTGGTAACGACCCAGTGCAGGATTCTGATTTTTTACCTACAGTTACAGCAAGTGATTCGAGTGAAGAATCGGAGACTGAGGTGGAGACCCTCACAGATTTTCTATACTTCCTATTGTTGGGAACAAAGCAGTTGGTGTGGATAGGACTGAATGGATTTGCATATCAAACAGTTTTGAGCCAAATACATCTGGACAAAGAGGACGCCGAGGTCAGTAGAATGTATTGACAGTAATTCCTGGACCCACAGCTCATGCTAAAAGGAACGTGGAAAATAAAAAAATTATTAACTGCATGAAAATTTATTCATTGATGAACCAATTTTACGTCATATAAAGCTTTGCACAGAAATTGAAACCAGGCAGAAAACCAATAATGAGAACTGGACCTTATCTTTTGAAGAGTTAGAGAATTTCTTGGGATTAGTCTATGCTAGAGGTGCTTATAATGCAAGTTCATTAGACTTAGATCTTATGTGGTCAGCACAATGGGGACCCGTCAATCTTTTATAAGACAATGGCAAAAAACAGATTCACGGAAATTTTAAAATATTTACGTTTTAACTAGATTAACACTAGATCATCTCGCCTACAGAAGGATAAATTTGCTCTAGCATCCACCATTTTGAATAAATTTATTGATAATTGTCAACCCAGCGCAGATGAAGCTACGCGGGGACGGTTTCCTCCGAAGTTCCAATTAAACAACAAGTGGACCTTAGGGCCGCAGTTACTTTGATTACCTTAGAAAGCATGGCCTGAACAACCAGATGATATCGGAAAACATATGTGCCAAGAAGAGGTGAAAGCGAAGTTCCTGTTACACGTCAATTTGGTGAGTACGCATGTATTGGATTTGCCTAGATTTTCCACTTATTCAAGACTAAGAAGGATGGTAGCTTGGACGCACGTTCGCAGAACTGAACGAAGCCGAACGAGTGCTGTGTCGCGAAGCCCAACGAGATGATTTCGTCAGCGAGAACATCCTGCTCAGCAATAAACAGCAGGTCTGAAAAACCAGTGACCTCTTCAAGCTGACTCCCTACCTGTACGAAGATGGCCTTCTCAATTCCAAGGCAGAATTGATGCCGCTACCACCATCCCGTTCGCAGCCAGACGTCCCCTCATCTTACCGAAAAAACATGGCCTGACAAAGTTGATCGTGGATCATTTTCATCGACGGCTGCGTCATCGCAACGACGACACCATTGCGAATGAGATTAGAAGTAAGTTATGGGTGCCCAATCTGTGGCAGGTTGCTGTCGTTACACTTGTCCTAAGTGTAAAATGAGTCTTATCGCATACACTCAACGAACTAGCGCCAAAATCCGAAATGCTGCTCAGTGTTTTAATAGAGCCGTCCGCTCACCCACCTTCCAGTGTCAACCGAGGATGAAGAACCACTCACGCCCAATCACTTTCTGTTAGGATTGGCTAATTCAAGACTCCTGGCAACTTCGATGAAAGGGATTTCGATTCTGTCTCCGAAAGCAGTGGAGGATACGCCTCCAAGTAAAGGATCGCTTCTGGCGACAATGAATAAGGGAGTACCTGCCCGAGCTGGCGAAAAGAAGTAAATGGTTTGAAAGGGCTCCATCTCTCAAGGAAGGAGACTTAGTTCTTGTCTGCGATGCTGGTATCCCGAGATGCAAATGGATACGGGGAAGAATCACCAAGATATTTCCGGGACCGGCTGGACAGACTCGTGTGGCGAACGTGCGAACAACTATGTACAGGAACTATACGAAGACCGGCGGTTAAGTTGGCCCTATTAGCAGTAGGTGAGGCTGGTGCAGGACAAGACGCCTCACGGGGGGTGGGATGTTAATAAATGTCTTTATGTATAATGTTAAATGTAAAAACAAACAAGCTCCGTGGTCCGGATCTAGATTTAAAATCGAACATGAAAAGTTAAACGTCAAATTGAAATCTGAATTGAAACGACATGGACCCAAGCCACGGAGAGCTGCTATAAGAATGAGTTAATTTGAGTTTATAAAACAAGAACCGTTATTGCGATGCGATTGACGATTGATAGAATTTGTCAATTAAAATCGAATTTGGTATTGTGAAAATGAGTTGATAAAGTATTGTGCTATCGTGAATGCCTTCATAATATTTCCATTATTGTGAATGGGGTTGTGCGTTTGACAGAATTTTGTTTTTCTTTTTTTTTTGAAGAAAGTGCAAAGAAAATTATAATTAAATTATAAACAAAAGACAAAATATGACTTCAATAGAACTTTTTTTTGATGAAGATGAGGAGTTAAATGATCCTGACTTCGTTGCGATAGCTAAAATGCGAAGAAGTTTGAGCGATACATCTAATCCTTTGGAATTGGAAAGTCCAATATAACTACAAAGGTTTTTATTTTTAGATAACAAATAAGTAATATGTAGTAACTCTGCTCCATTTCTAGTTTTTTAAAAAAAACTTCCGGTTATCGAAGGATGCAAGTTAAGATAATCGTTTCGTAGAATAAGATATCGCTAAACTGCTTATTTAGCATCAGCACGATTATCACTAATTTCAACAGCATCAACTGCAAATAAAAGCATCCGGACACCAAGTCCAATCATGATGAAATATGCCATTATCGATCAATCTAGAATCTAGAATCACTACTCGAATGATGTCATCCCAAAAGTATATAAACTCCACCCAAAATACTCAATAGTCAAGTCAACTTCCAGCAGCAGAATCTGCCGGTTCGGTTTAATCTAATTTAATTAGTATCTAAGTACGCTTGTAGTTTATTATTATTTAAATAAGGATTTATCTTTTTTAAAAAAACATTAACCCAAGTGAATATAATAATTTACATTTTTTAATCTTTTGCAAGAAATAGAGGACAAATTGAAGCCCTGCACAAGCGTTCGAGCTGTGCCGAACATTTTAAAACTAGCAACAGTTCTAAGATTCTGGGCACATGGGAACTACCAGTTCAGCTTGGGAAATGACTTCAATCTTGGTCAAGTTAATTGTGCAACTTCATCGCTTATCCTTAAAGAAGTCTTTGATGTTCTAGAAAACCATGTGTGCCTAAGATGGATAAAGTTCCAATACATAGACGAGGAAGAACGGAGAGCAAAATTATATTTTTTTTGAAAAAAGTGGCATTCCACTTGTAGTAGGATGCTTGGATGGTACACATATTAAGATCATAAGCCCAGGAAAAAATATACGGCATTTATATTACAACCGTAAAGGATTCCATAGCCTTAACGCTTTGATCGTAAATATTTTTGAAATACCATTTTAATTGAAAAAAAAAATTGAATTTCATTTTCTAAGGTATGTGATCATTTAATGTGTATAAAATACATTGATCCTAAACATCCTTGAGCTTCTCATGATTCAAACACCACCACAAAGCCCGGATCTCAACCCAATAGGGCACCTTTGGGATCACTTAGAGAAACGCTTACGCAAACATGTTATAACGTCGAAGCCCCAGTTGAAAGCCTTACTTCTGGCAGAGTGGCAAGAAATTTCAACTGAATATCTAAAAAAATTAACGCATTCGATGCCAGAACGCCTTAAGGAAGTTGAAGAACTCAACGGATATCCAAGCAAGTATTAGGTAAATCTTATATTTGCAAAATTATAGTATAGTTTAAGATTTGTTATACTTTTCTTCAAGGGTATCAACACTTTTGCTGTGTTATTTTTGGATACAACGGAACATTTTTATTTTTTTTATTTTTTTTTGAATGAATTGTTTGGTTTTTTATTTTTGGATTTCAAAATGTATAAATAAACATATATTATGAGCAAAGAAGCAACTTGTTTGAAGGCGTTTAATAACATAATATCCTGCGATGAAGAGAAAATGGGTTGGGGTATCAAGACTTTTGCTGCATACTGTATGGAATATGTCCACGCTAAAAGCAAAAATGCCAGCCGATTACAGAAATGGATGCAACGACTTTCGGTTTCTTGGTATGTTCTCAGCTTATTATTGTAAACTAAAAATAAAATTAAAGGAAAAAAAAATGCAAAATATTGTTGTTGTTCTTCACTGCAACCCCTTTCACTGTGGTACTTGATGGGCAGGCCAACAAGTATCCCTTTTTTATGGTTTCGTGTTTCATACAAGTTAACGTCAGCAAAATTTCCAATATCACTCCCAACAACATTCACACAATTGCTCGCATCTGCTGACACCGTGTCTGGGTCCACATGACACCTTTTGGATTCCGTCACATACGAAATGAAATGCGACGACCAACATATTGTGGGAGCATCTCGCCAACCACCTGTGGGAACACACAGCCAACGGATGTCCGCAGCTAGCTGTAATTAGGTATTTAAGCTTTAGGAAATAAGTAGTTATCGGTTCATTTGTTAAGTATCTCTTTGAAGGCAGTCACGCTGACTGCGAAATAAATATTTTTTTAAAATAAAACTTTATGTTTTTATAATTGGCGCCCGAGCAGGGACCACAGGTTCGTGATTAAGTGTCCTCAAGTAGTTCCAAACGCGAAAAATTTAATCGAGAATTAATGTCCTAAAATAGTACAACCTACAGAAGCCCTAAAGTAGTGCATCGTGTATTCTCTCGTTATATAAAAAATACCTGTGGTTTTCCCCTTAGATACGCGAAAAAACAGTGTGGTGAAATAATTAATAGACATTATTTATTAATTAATTAATAGACAAAAAATAGTGACACAAACCAGCCCTAGTAACCAGCAAGTGGAAGAAGAGGAAGGAAGTAGCCGCAACTTTAAACGCAGCAATGAACCAAGTTTTATTATTGTAAGTTTAGAAATAAGAAGTGAAAACCAACGTTAAGAAAAAAAATTAATTTGTACAAGCAAAAAGAGATAAAACACATTACCCCAAAGGGAAATAAGAAAGAAGAATTATATTTAAGAATTTTATTTTTTATAAAGAAAACAATCAATTTGTGAATCGATTATAATTTTTTTTTTTAAACGTACAAACGTACACAGGCACAGGCCTGTACAATTATAAATAACTATTTCATCAGTGAATTTACTTCATTATTACTTTCATACGCAACTAAATTAATATAACTAAAATGCCACTTCTAAGATCACAAAATAGAGGTAGTGCTCAACCTGATGGTAACCAATCTGGTACCACAGCTGACAATAATTTTGGTACATCGAACACAGCCGAAGCCCAAAACACTTCTTTTCAATCTAGCTCATCCCACTCTCATACTCAACAAAGCCGTTAATTCTACCCCTGAGCTAAACGCTCTCATAACCTCAATAGTTCATCAAGTTGTCGAAAGGCAAGGTCAAAACATTGTACAAAGTGTGCTTAACCAAAACCATGATCAATTTCATGCTACAGATCAAACAATTGAAACAGAACATCGAAACAAATTGGAAGACTTAGACAAAATACCCGATGTGGTACGTAGTCTAAGGACTTTCTCTGGGGACCCAGGAGAATTCAACTCCTGGAGGAAAAGTGTAGAAAGAATTCTACAAGTCTATGAGCCGATCAAGAGCAGTACAAGATACTACGGTATCTTGAGCGTTATCCGGAATAAAATCATTGGAAACGCCGACATCGCATTGGAGTCATACAATACTCCACTTAATTAGCCCAGTATTTCACGTTGCCTTGTAATGCACTACGCAGACAAGCGCGACGTAGGTACACTCGAGTACCAAATGTCTTCACTCATTCAGGGTGCGAAAACTATTCAAGAATTCTACCAAAACATATATACACATCTATCGCTCATTTTAAATAAATTAGCCTGTATGGACGTAAGCGATGAGTCCATGAACCTCCTCACACAAACGTACAGGGATAAGGCTCTCGACACGTTCGTCAGGGGCCTTAATGGTGATTTGCCACGGTTGCTCGGTATAAGAGAACCTGTGGATTTGCCTCAAGCCCTACACTTGTGTTTAAAATTGGAAAATCAAAATTTCCGAAGAAACTACGCACAAAATAACCAGGGCGTCGCAAGAAAAACACAAGCTCCATCTCCCTCATTTCCAATAAGAAGGCAAATAACCCCAACACAAGCCTCCTCTCCTTCCCAAGGCTACCCGAACTCTGGCTACCCCCCTCGAGGCTATTCAAACCCCGGATATCCTCCTCAAAGATACCCAAACTCTGGATACGCTCCCAGACCAACACAACCACAATATGTGCCAAGACCAAAACCCTCCATACCAGAATCAAAATCCTAACTATATACAGGCACACCACTCAAGATATCGCACACAAAGTCCACATATAAAAACTGAACCTGTAGACAACGGTCAACGACAACAGGCAAGAACATTCAATTATCAGAATAAATACCAAGATAGATCAGCTAGAAGACCCACGCCTGAGAATAACCAGGTATCAACACAAGACAAGTTCCATAATAACTTCCACGTTGACACTGCCCAGACAAAAATACAACCATTCTGACAAAATCTGGGAAAACTGTCCATAAGTCTCGTATCAAAACCTAATTCGTTACCTTTATCTCCCCTTTCAGGTCATTTCTCACAGCCTGCATGGCCAGTGTTCAAATACTAGAATACACAAATTCTCAATTGGTCACTCTGCACACTGGAACAACTAACGTGCAGACAGGGACCTTCAAAATTATACATGTTATCGACCTGGAAAAATATCTGGACGCAGCCAACAAACTAGAAGCAAACGTCAAACAATATTTAAATACTAACCACCCTAACTTTTCTCTACTTTCAATTGAACTTTCCATAATTAAAACCCATATCTACCGGCTACTACCAAAATCAACAATCAGAAATAAAAGATCCCTAGATTTTATTGGAAGTGCGTGGAAGTGGATTTCTGGTAATCCGGACCACCACGACTTTGAAATTCTAAAAGAGAAAACTAACAACGTATTAGACAATAGTAATAGACAAGTTGTTATTAACAAATTGATAATAGATAAAATGAATGAAATAACGAACGCCACTAATGAAATAGAAAAACATTTAAAATCAAGTGAAACTGTAAAAGAAGAATTTTTTATTAATTTTAAGTATAGAATAGACTTACTAAAGGAAGAAATAATAAATATAGGCTATGCCTTGCACTGGGCAGAGGCTAATATTGTTAATACGTATATACGAGTACTATCCAACACTGAAATAAATGTAATTGAGAAAATAATAAACGAAGAAAATATACCATTTAATAACATTGAAGAAGCAATTGAATTCTCAGAAGTCAAAATAGCATCCAATAGTTCTGTAATTATATAAGTTAACGACACCTGATATAAAACAACGTTCCCGTGGGAAGGCATAACACAACATCCGATTTGCCGACTCAGCGTCTGGTTCCACCACGAGCGTAATTCCCAGTAATGCACCTGTCGGTCGTTACCCGAGCTGATGCAATATGTGGGAACACGAATGGGCTGATGCAATAGGTTAAGCATAGGTTAGATTATTATAAAATTTGTTAAGTAGAATTAGTCTTAAGAAGAGATTCAAATAAAGAGGTTCGCCTCAGTTTTTTTTATTATTAAAGCGTAGTCTTTAATTTATTAATTGGCGCCCGAGCAGGGACCGGTATTGTGTTAAGATAGTGCGTGATCTGTACCCCAAATACGTCCAGTGCCTCAAGTAGCCCCGCGACCTTACCTCCGTGCTGTCCAGTGCCTAAAGTAGCCCAGTGACCCGGAACAAGTCCAGTGACTTTGGGACAATATATAAAAATATATAGTGCAGTGCGCGCATCCACGCAATCACCGGTCCAGCGACGTCGACCTGCGACCGTCGCTCAGCGCAAACCCGACGCAAGCCAAGCCCTCAAGTAGCGCAGTGCCAGAGTGACCGAGGACCCCGAGTCACCGCCAGACGACGGAAAAAAGGGAATAATCCAAAGCACCAGCGTGGGAATGCTGCTGATATTGTAAGCATAGATTAAGTAGTGATAAGACTTAAAGAAAAGAAATAAGAATACGTGATTAGATTAGAAATTAAGAGTTTGAGAATTCAAGCAAAACAGTGATTAAAAGAATTTATTGCAAAATTAAATAGTTTAATTATAAAAGTATTGAGAGTCATAGCCATATAAAATCCCCTTTTATTCGACAACGTTTCCTAAACTCATATCACATTATTATTTTTTATTTCCCTTTTTGTGTTTTTGTTGTTTGACTCTTGCCGCAGTTAAGTTTCCTCGGTCGTATCTACAATCAAGTTTTGATATACTCTGTGTTTGCCGCGACATAAAGTTGTTTGGTTTTACCGTTTAGTGCCGCTATTATTTTCGATAATCGAATTCTTTCCACTTCCTTGGGTTCGTTCTTCCTTGCTTAATAATGACCCCTCCTATGATCCGGCCTCCGGTCTTAAACCCAACCCCAGAGGCGCAAAATAACCCAAGTACCGTCCCAATATCCCATCCTGCCTTACAAAGTCTGATTTCCTCAATCGTAAGCCATGCCTTACAGACTGAAGGAAGAAGCCTAGTTCAGTCAATTTTAAATCCCAATGCAGACCAGTTCGCAGGAACTGATCAAGCCATTAACCATGACCAACAAACCAACATAGCGGAATTAGATAAAATTCCCGATGTTGTTCGAAGCCTAAGAGAATTCTCGGGGCAACCCGGAGAATTTAGCTCTTGGAGAAAGAGCGTAGAAAGGATATTGCGCATATATGAATCCATTAGGGGTTCGCCAAGGTATTTCGGCATCATTAACGTGATTCGAAACAAGATCGTTGGACATGCGGACCACATTCTTGAATCATACAATACCCCACTGAACTGGGATTGTATTGCTCGGTGCCTCACGCTGCATTACGCGGACAAGCGTGACTTAGACACACTGGAGTATCAGTTGACATCATTGGTGCAAGGTAACCTTTCGGTACAAGAGTTCTACCAGCAGGTATATTCCCACCTTTCGCTTATTTTGAACAAAATTTCATGTATGAGCGTTGGCGAGGAAGCCCTAAATTTATTAATGCATACCTATAGGGACAAGGCACTCGACACCTTCATACGAGGGTTAAGAGGAGACCTACCCAGGCTTCTCGGTATCCGTGAACCTGTAGATCTGCCCCAGGCATTACATTTATGCATGAAGCTCGAAAACCAAACCTATAGAGCTCAGTATGCGAATGCGAACAATCATAACAACAGAAGGACGCATCATTTACCACCTCCTATCCCACCAAAACGTCATCCTCAAGTGCAACATCCACCTCCGCAAAATAACCACCAGTTTTTCCCGCAGTTATTCCATAATCCTATGAGTTGGAATAATCAGTACCCAACCAACTATTCCCCGAGACCCCCAATGAATGTCAACCCCAGACCAACAGTTCCCCCAAGGCCTCAGCGACCTTTCGCGCCCTTTAATCCGCCGCAGAACCAGACCACTAGACCTCAACAAACGCCAATGGAGACATCCACTATCAGGACGAACAATGTAAATTACATGAACAGACCTCGGCAAAGGAACTGGCCACCCGCACCAAAAAGGCAATTTGCTGCAACATCAAATCAAGTTCATCCTCATAAGATGCAGAGGAATTTTCATCTGAACACTATTGACCCCGAACAATTCCCGTGTACATCTAATAATCCCAACCCTACTCAATATGAGCAGATGATTCAGGCAGAAGATAGCCAGTACGATCAAAGCTTTCAGGAATATTCAGAATCATTTCAACAGCAATGTGGAGATAGTCAGTACGACCAAAGTTTCCAGGAATATTCGGAATCACTCGAATGCGGAAACAATAACTTAGAAGAACTTCCTGAGTTCAATGATATTCATTTTTTAGATTAAACCGCTCCTCGCTTCCGTACTTTGAGTGCAAAACGAAGAGCGGAGAAGTTTTAAAAATTTTGATCGATACAGGATCAAATAAAAACTATATTCAGCCCAATCTTATTAAAAACCCCAAACCGAATGAAAAACCCTTTTATGCCAATTCCATGGGCGGTAACGTAGAAATAAGTCATCACACCTTTTTAAATCTATTTGGCCTCAATGATATCGAAATTAAATTTTTCCTCATGTCGGAATTAAAATCTTTCCATGCCATTTTGGGCAATGACACGTTAAAAGACCTTTCAGCTGTGATTCACACGAAAGACAACTATATGGTAATTAACAACAGCGTAAAAGTTAAAATAAAACAGTTGATTACGCAATCGGTCAATTCCATAAATATCCGAACTGATCACATGACAGCTGAACAAAAATCTCATATCCGATCCATTGCGAAACAATTCCCTAACCTATTCGATGACCCCGATAACAAATTAACTTGTGCTACTAATGTTAAGGCAGAAATAAGAACGAGTACAGATACCCCAGTCTACGCCAAATTCTACCCCTATCCTATGGCCCTCAAAGAAGAGGTTGAGAGCCAAATCGCAAAACTGTTAAAGGATGGTATAATCAGGCCTTCCAGGTCTCCCTACAATGCACCAGTGTGGATTGTACCAAAGAAGCTTGACGCTTCCGGAGAAAAAAAGTACAGGATAGTTGTCGACTATCGTAAGCTTAACGATGTCACTATTCCTGAGAAATATCCGATGGAGAATATTGAAAAACTTTTGTCCGAATTAGGTGAAAATAAATATTTTACAGTTGTTGATCTCAAAAGTGGATTTCACCAAATTCCGCTTAAAGATTCGGACATGGCGAAGACTGCCTTTTCAATCAACAACGCCAAATATGAATTCACCAGACTCTCTATGGGATTAAAGAATGCCCCTACAACTTTCCAGAAGTCATTAGATGATATTTTGCGTAAACACATTGGCAAACGCTGCCGCATTTACATCGATGACATAATAATTTATAGTAAGAGCGAAGAAGAACATTCTAAGGACATCCGCAAAGTCTTCGAAACTCTTAATGACGCGAATCTAAAAGTTCAGCTTGATAAATGTGAGTTTTTCAAGGAAAAGATAGAGTTCTTAGGTTTTATCGTATCGTCAAAGGGTATTACTACCAACCCAGAAAAGGTGAAGTCTATAGAAGCCTTCCCGGCTCCTCGAACTCTGAAGGATTTAAGATCTTTCCTCGGTCTGTCAGGGTATTATCGCCGTTTCATACGCGATTACGCCAAACTTGCTAAACCCCTGACATCCCTTTTAAGAGGGGAGGATGGACGTGTGTCCAAGAACATTTCTAGCAAAAAGCTAATACATCTTAACGATGCAGCGCAAGATGCTTTCCAAAAACTTAAAAGATCCCTTGTATCAGAAGATACCATTTTAGTCTATCCAGACTTTAAAAAACCCTTCGAGCTCACCACAGATGCGTCAAACTATGCACTGGGTGCTGTCCTGTCACAAGAGAACAAACCAATTACCTTCATCTCGAGGACCTTAACTAAAACGGAAGAAAATTACGCCGCCAATGAGAAGGAGATGCTGGCCATTATATGGGCTTTGAATTCTCTCAGAAATTACCTATACGGTTCGGCAAAGGTTCTCATTTACACTGACCATCAACCGTTGACCTATGCTCTAAGCAATAGGAACAACAATACAAAATTGAAAAGGTGGAAAGCCATGTTGGAAGATTACAACTATGAGCTTAAATACAAGCCAGGAAGAAGCAACGTAGTTGCCGACGCGCTTTCTAGACCACCTCAGAGCAGCCAAGTTAATTCACTGACTCCTACTATCCATAGCGATGAGAGCTCATCTCACGGTTTAATCTACAGGGTTGAATGTCCTATCAACGTGTTTAAAAATCAAATTCTTCTTCAAGTAGGTGCACCACCCTCTGAAAAATTTGAAATTGTATTTCCAACCTTCCATAGACATACCATCATTGAACCCAGCTACGATGAACCGAAACTCATCGAAATTCTTAGGAAACGTCTCAATCCAACCGTCACCAACTGTATTAAAACTCCTGAACGCATAATGGGAATGATTCAAACTATCTTCAGAGAACATTTTAGTTCATACCGCATACGCTTTACTCAGCTTATGGTTGAGGACGTAAAGAATGATCAGGATCAAGAAAATATAATCATTCAGACACATAATCGTGCCCATAGGAATGATAAAGAAAACAAGAGTCAGATATTAGAAAAATATTATTTTCCTGGAATGTCGAAGAAAGTCAAACGAATAGCTAAACTCTGCTCGATATGCAAGGAAAACAAATACGACCGACACCCCAGCAAAGTTGAGATTCAGGCCACGCCAATACCCAAATACCCAGGTCAGATTGTACACGTAGATATCTTCTCCACAGAAGGAAATTTAGTTCTCACTGCAATAGACAAATTTTCTAAACACGCTCGTACACAAATTATAAAGTCAAAGGCTGTTGAGGACATTAAACAACCTTTGAGAGACATCATCTTTGGTTATGGAGTACCAAACATTTTGGTTTTCGACAACGAGAAATCCTTTAACTCATCCGTTATCACCTTTATGGTTGAAAATGAACTTGGAATTCAGATATATACAACACCTCCCTATACAAGCAAATCTAATGGTCAAGTAGAGCGCTTTCACTCGACTATTGCTGAGATCATGCGATGTCTGAAACGTGAAAAGGTCTACCAGTCCTTTGCAGAACTTTTAGAAGCAGCTGTTAATGCTTACAATTTTTCAGTACATTCAGTTACACACAAAAGACCCGTTGACATATTCTTTGGTAGGAACATAGGAACAGATCCCACTCAAATTGAAGAAGCCCGATTGGAAACCATAAATAAATTGAAATTGAAACAGGAAGCCGACTTGACATACCACAACAAAAACAGACCTTCCACCAAAAATTATTCTGCAGGAGATATTATTTTCATTAAAGTTAACAAAAGATTAGGCTCCAAATTATCACCCAGGTATAAAAAAGAAACAGTAAAAGAGAACAAATCTACTACAGTAGTTACAGAGTCAGGGAAAATTGTGCACAAATCTAACATACGAAGTTAAAGAAAAAAATTTCACCCTAACAGATTGTTAATCGGAACTGGCCAAGGAGATGTGAATATTCTTGACTATACCAACTCCCCGTTAATCGTCCTAAATGATGGCACTGCTAAAATTATGGAAGGCTCCTTAAAACTGATGCACATCATCGAAATAGCACCGTACGAGCAATTCATCGCAGAGGTCGATCCCGTTATGCAATCCCGAGTTCCTCGCTCCAGTCCCTTCTACCCACTCCTACAATTCGAAACCAAGCAAATAAGGAATTATATTCAAAACTTAGAGATTATCCGTGTAAAACGATCATTAAATTTCATCGGGTCAGCCTGGAAATGGATCGCAGGCAATCCCGACCATGAAGACTTTGAAATAGTAAAAAATAAAATTAATAACGTAATTGATAACGGCAATAGTCAAATAATTATAAATAAACAGTATGAAGAAAGAATAAACGCGCTCACCAATGTAACCAACGAAATATTAAATACCATAAAGAAAGATGGCATACTTCAATACGAAATAAATGTAACCCTATTATATAAGTTAAAATTGAGAAAAGAAGAATTAAGTAACGTAATATATGCTATTGAACTGGCTAAAGCCAATATTGTTAATTCAAATATTCTTGCTAAAAACGAATTAGATTTAGTATTAGATACTTTAAGTAAAGATGTAATACCATATTCAAATATAGAACAAGCACTCAAATTTGCAGACATAAAGATCGCATCAAATTCAAAAAGTTTAATTTACATAATCGATATTCCAAAAACGAAATCCGAATTATATGAGAAACTATTATTAGTACCAATAAAAAGGAATAATGGGATTATCCACAAAATTGAATTTAAAAATGTGTTAAGGAAAAATAAATCATTGTACGGAATTAAAAATAGTTGTAAGCTAATTAATGAACTGTCCTTATGTAAATTCTCGAATGTAATAGATATAAGTAAAGATAATTGCACAGTAAATTTGTTAGAAAATAAGAATGCATCATGCAATGCGACGAACAGCCAGCACATTCCCCAAATCGAAGAAGTAGCATCAGGAATCGTCGTTCTTAACCAATTCAACGGAACCATAGTAGTTCGAAATGGAAGCCAGTCATTACAAGGGACATTCGTCATCAAGTTCACCAACGAAAGTATCATGATAAACAACCAACGGTACGTTTCCAAGGAGATCCTAAGAATGCAAGTTCTACCTCCAATGCTCCACCCAACATACGATAGTCCAGCAGTCGAAGAAATCCTCTCTTTGGAACTAATGAAAGAGCTTCATACGAGAAACACCAAACACATCGAGAGGATTCAAGCTGAGAAGAAGATGCACCAAATGGTAACATATGGGACCTTCACAGTACTCTTCCTGGCGTTAGCAGTTATTGGATACAACAGAAGAGCCAGAGGCAACCCCGTCACTTCATCACCGACGCCACCAATACTTGCATTGACAACGCAACCTGAAATCATTCATCCAGCATCTTCTCAAAAGTATCCTAGCATTTACAACATTCCATTTATATGAAGTTGCGAGGACGCATCAGTCTCAGAAGGGAGGAGTTAACGACACCTGATATAAAACAACGTTCCCGTGGGAAGGCATAACACAACATCCGATTTGCCGACTCAGCGTCTGGTTCCACCACGAGCGTAATTCCCAGTAATGCACCTGTCGGTCGTTACCCGAGCTGATGCAATATGTGGGAACACGAATGGGCTGATGCAATAGGTTAAGCATAGGTTAGATTATTATAAAATTTGTTAAGTAGAATTAGTCTTAAGAAGAGATTCAAATAAAGAGGTTCGCCTCAGTTTTTTTTATTATTAAAGCGTAGTCTTTAATTTATTAATTTATATATTATTAGCTTACCTACTACTAAGAAAGACCCTTGCGACACAATTTTAATTAGAGCCGTCAAAAAGGCCAAAGTTATTAATAAAATATTATATGAAGAAATCCTGCAATGTCATAATGAAATATATGGAATTATTAAACCTTGTAAAACATTTAACAAACTTTCCATTTGTCCTAGAGCTAACATTATAGAAATAAGTAATACCACATGTATCCCTTATCTTTTAAAAAGTCGTCAGCCCATATGCTCAACAGTAAACAACTACCACATCCCAGATTTTGAAGAAATTACACCTGGCATCCTCTTCCTTAACCAATACGCTGGACCAATTTTAATAAATGCAGATCAAATTGATGCTCAATGGAACCTTTATAATTAAGTACCAAAATGCAACCATCGAATTGAGACAGACCACATTTAAATCATCAGAAACAATCCAATACAAACCTCTTCCCGCCATTCTACAACCCGAGTCAAAGCAAAACAGTATTGAAGAATATTTGTCTTTGGAAATGATAAAGGACCTTCATCTGAACAATACACAGTATATCAAACTTTTAAAAGATAACTTTAAGTTCAGCACCACAATTGGTGTGGGCATATCAGTTTTTCTCGTTACAGTTATAATAGTCATTCTCCTGAGAAGCATCAAAAACCAAAAATCTCCCGAGAAGCCCACAGTAAGAAACGACCTGGTAGAAAAAACAACAACAAACCAACAATCACCACCTGAACCATCAGCAAGGGCATCGACCTCGAGCATTCGAAACATACCATTATTTTAATCAACCTAGCAAAGGAGGGCGTTCGCATTTTAAAGGCGGATGAGTTAACGTCAGCAAAATTTCCAATATCACTCCCAACAACATTCATACAATTGCTCGCATCTGCTGACACCGTGTCTGGGTCCACATGACACCTTTTGGATTCCGTCACATACGAAATGAAATGCGACGACCAACATATTGTGGGAACATCTCGCCAACCACCTGTGGGAACACACAGCCAACGGATGTCCGCAGCTAGCTGTAATTAGGTATTTAAGCTTTAGGAAATAAGTAGTTATCGGTTCATTTGTTAAGTATCTCTTTGAAGGCAGTCACGCTGACTGCGAAATAAATATTTTTTTAAAAATAAAACTTTATGTTTTTATACTCGTAATTTACATCCTCTTATCTTTTTGTCGGACCTATGTAAACATACATAGGATTCGGTTGTTGTTTCTTTTT
This sequence comes from Volucella zonaria, assembly GCA_963966105.1. Taxonomy (NCBI): domain Eukaryota; kingdom Metazoa; phylum Arthropoda; class Insecta; order Diptera; family Syrphidae; genus Volucella; species Volucella zonaria. Next base: position 84,676,236 of record OZ014532.1, on the reverse strand, counting down.
CTTTTCGGGGTATTATTTTATGATATCACCACTGACCCATTGTCTTCATTCTTTTGTTGTTTTTTTTTATGGTACACACTGCACTCTTTGTTTCCTGTTATCGCTACGCATTTAATTGCATTTGATAAGTTTTAATTCTTTCTGTTTGGTTATTTGCGTAGGTATGGAATAGTAGATTTGTTGGCATTGTCCTTTTTCTTCAAAAGAAAAATGGAGTGGGGGACGGTATGCCAGCGCCTTACGCGTCTTCTATTATAATGAAGATTTTATTTAGTGGTGAGACTCCAGACAATAAAGTGCTAGTGGAAATAAAAGAAAGTAATAATACAAAAAATCTGAGAGGACAAAGAGGAGAGTTGGTGAGTTAATCATTGGGTATTTCTCAGCTATTCTATTTGCAGTTTTCATATAAGTTAACAAATTATTCTACATAATCCAGACAACCGCGCATCCAATTACTTTGCACGCGCATTCAACTTTCCCACACTATTCCCATGCTGCAATCCAACACCTGCAACCTGGACAAATCCAACAAACACCAGACACCTGCAAAGCGCAAAGCGTGAGAAACAACTTGTTGCTGAGTTAGCATTAAAATAGTATTTAAGATCTAGTTTTAAGAACATTTTGTAGAGTTGTAATCAAGTAGGCAGAATCGCTGCCGGTTTAAATAAAGTTTTTTTTAATAAAAATTTAAATGTAAATTTTTAATTTATAGTATAGTAATATATTGCGATATTTATATTGTTTATTATAGTATAAAGTATTTAGTAATATTATTTTGTATGACGGAGCTGTCAGATGATGGAGAACGGAAGTGCGCATATTTAAAATTCTTTTAATTATGCGTAATGGAGTGAGAAGGTCCAGTCTTGTAGCGCGAATGGGGGTACAGCGGTTTACCTCTCCATTCGATGTTCGTGGATCCACTCTTATAGCGCGGATGGGGATACGGGTATATACCTCTCCATTCGTGACTTATGAAGCCCCTCTTGTAGCGCGAATGGTGGCACGGTGGGTTTACCTCTCCATTCGATGTTCGAGGATTCACTCTTGTAACGCGGATAGGGGAACGGGGATATACTTCTCTATTCGTTGCTCATGAAGTGGGCGGTGCTTCACATTCGCATATTTCGTTGGAAGGACTTGTCGTTGTTTTGCGCTTGTCCGTCCGTTGGTTCAACACTCTGAGAGTGTACGCGATCGCCAGTCGTACGACATCCGTGGTCACCTCATCTTATTCGCTCACGAAGTAAGGTTGGATTTGGTTGTAGACATGTGCCATCTTGTATTGTAAAATACTGATGGTTAATATCACAATCACAAAATGGTTATGATGGATCAAGAGTGCGTGAATTTATTTGTATTTGTGCCAAATGGAGTTAGTGGAACCACTCTTGATGCGCGGATAGGAGAACGGGGATATACCTCTCTATTCGTTGCTCAAGATGTGGCTGGTGCCCTTCCATGCACACTCTTATTTAGATGAACTTACATGCTAGCTGTTTGGTCATCCTTCTTTCTCAAATACTCGGAGTGTGTGGTTTTAACTGCTCAGAGTATCGCGATCGCCATTCGCACGACTCTTGAACCTATCTGGCCTCGTAGTATTTCGATGTGAAAATTTCTAACGGAGCACATGTATATAGCCATTAACCAATCCAATTATTTAGTTTCAATATGCGTACTACGCATATTCGTTTTCTCTTAAGTATGAGTATTTGGTATTCTCATTTGGTACTTGGTAGAGGAGCTAAGAGTACTCATGGGTGTATTTTTATTTCATTTCAGAAACAAAACAAATGACGGAACCCTAACGACCAGAGCAGCCCTATCCCCCCCTATCCTAATGCTATATCATTCAATAATTAAAAAAAAAATAAAAAAAAATCGCATTATTGTAGGTCTTATATTATATTATATCTATATTGTACACATAAGTAGGTATGTATGTTTATGTGTGCGGGATCGGAGAGATGGTTGCGCTCTAAGTCTAACCGACCATAATTCCATTTTCTTTTGTTCCCTCATTCTCCATCTCTCTGGTGGTTGCAATTTACACCACAGTGGTAGATAAATAGAAATCGTAGTCAGCGCTGCCAGATTCCACGATTTATCGTATTTTCCCGATTTTTGGACATAAAATTATTTTCACGATTTTTGAGCTAAAAAATCATAAAATTCAAAGACTTTCAAATTTTTATATAAAAATTCATTTGCAATTTTCCAAATATCCAAATATTGTTAAAGAAATATGAAGGGAAGTAAAACCCGCTCATCTGTTGCTCTGCTTAATGATTATGCAAGTTAAGGCACAAAACATTTTCTTCTTCTCTTCTTTCATAATTGGGGACAACATCGCCCACATTTTGCATTCCGTATCTGCATGAACAACAAAGTGCTGACCCAGCGTCTGCGACACCTGAAACGCTTAGTCCGCCGCTGCATTCCATCACGTACGGCGCACACGGTAATCCGAGTCCACCTGTGGGAACACAACATCTTCCCAAGCGGGAGTTTGGGTATTTAAGGTAGTCTTAAGATTAATGTAAACTCAGTTTTTAAGTTGACGTGTAAGGGCAAGTTATGCCCGAATAAAAAATAAATTTTTTTAAGATAATTTTTATTTAAAATTATTTAATTTGCATACTGCTTTTTGAGTAAATGTACTTGTATTGTAAACAAACTGTCATCGTGTCACTTAACAAAATATGCCACTGACCAGTAACAACGTAACAGTCAAATTTCCCTTGTGTTCTGTTCTAATCGAGTCGATTGATTGAAGTGGAGCTGTGTAAATACGTATTTACGTATTTTTTCTTAAATTAAATGAATACAAGAGCGTTTTCTGCAAGAAAAGATATGTACAAATAGTATAGACTAACAAAATACAGATTTTATCCATATTTATTTTGATACTTTCTTAGAAAAATCTAATAAAACACACTACAAAAAATCGGAGACGACGAAAGCGATGGTGGTGCAAACAAAAAATACCAAGAAAGCGACGCCAGCGTCGGTGGCTGCGTGGATAAAACTAAAACCAAAAAAATGCAGAATCCGAGACTGCAGCTTCATTGACGAACACTGATTTTTCCTACGGTACGTCCAGTTTAAAAAACAATAAATCTAAGCTGAACATTTTCAATTCATGCCATTATTTGCTACTTAGAATGTAATGATGATTATAATAACAGTGAATGTTATGACGAGCAACCTCCGAATAATGAATGCGAGCCAGCATCTTCTAAGGCTACGGTAATATTTTAAACTACAATTGGTTAAGATGAATCTTATGAAATTAATTATTCATATGTTATTCCATATAAGAAAAAAAATATGAAGCAGCATACAACATCAACTGGAATTACATTCCTGAATTCCAGCCTTGGTTAAAGGAGGTGACTTATTGCAGTTGCTGCTCTTCCTACCTAAAAGTTGCAGCGGGCAAAGAATGATATTATCAAGCATTCGAAGACCGATATAGATCGATCGAACTTGAAGTCCATTTTAAGTCAGCCTACATTAACACAAGGTATCTTTATTAAAAGTAATTGGAACATAGTAAATGCTGAGTGCAAATTGGGAGCTTTAATCGCAGAGCATAACCTAAGCTTCCAGCTGTCTGATCATGTGGTGCAATTTTTAAAAAGTGCTTTCCTCGATGACTCTAAGATAGGGGAACGAATAAATTGTGGTAGAAAGTGCTGGGTAAATCGCAATACGAAAACATATGTGCAATTTTAAAAGAAAATAAATTTTCTATATCTGTCGATGAGTCAACAGATTTGTCGACTTCTAAGTTGTTATTGTGGTAAGATTTTCTGAAGATTTTAAGATTAAGGATTATTTACTTTCTTTAAAAAAAACATCTGCTTCAGATTCCAAATCTATCTATAAATCTATAGTTCACGTTTTTTACAAAAAACAAATTAATTACAAAAAAAATTCAATCGGATATGCTGCGGATGGTGCCAACAACATGACCGGCATAAATAATTCAGTAGCAACATTACTGGCAAAAGATTGCGATAATCCTGTTATATTCAAATGCATTTGCCATTCTTTTGCAATTTGTTCTTCATATGTCTGATATCTACAATTATATTTCAAATCGTCCAAAAAGAATAGACCAATTCGATCAAATTACGGGTCTTTTGGAAATTAAACCGAGAAAAATACTACATCCATCACAAACAAGGTGGCTATCTCTAAACGCTGTAGTTATCCGAATTTTAGAACTATATGAACCTTTAAAAATTTATTTTGGATTTGCTTATAATGTAGACCAAATCGATAGTTTTCTTAAAATACACCAATACCTCGCTTTGCGTCGGTTCGTTTTGCATTTTTTCGAAGTTGCGTCGCTGCTGAATTAGTACTAATTTTCACTGTGCGTCGTTAGATTTTCGAAGTTGCTTTGGGTTCGAGTCTTTAATTTTTTTTTCGAAATTTTTTGAAATTTTTTGAAATTTTCTTTTTTTTTTCTAAAAGATGGCACGACTTTTGTTTCTAACTGCGACATGCCATCAAAACTCGGGGATTCCCCTTTTAACTGAATATCAACGCAATTTCAATACGTACAGTTTTATTTTCACTTTGTTTTGCTAATTTTGGAGTTCGGTTTCAATTAGTGTGTTGTGCTTTTTTTAAAAGAGAATAATAAATTTTTATAAATTTTTACGGGTAATTTCTGGTTACAGAAAAGATAAATATTTTCCAAATTTATTTATTGGCAGAGTTATATTATTTTTTAGCCAAATGAGTGGAAAGGGCGTTGCTGGTAGAATTACCCAAAATAAAAAAAAACTATCAGCTTAGAGACAAAATTAGATATTCTGCGACGATTTGATAAGGGAGAGAAGGCTGTGGAGATAGCAAAGGCTGTTGGTCTGGCTGCAACAACTGTCAGACCTATTAGATATCGAGATGGGGATAAAATAAGAGAGGCTGCAAAATCTGCAACATCATTAGATGCTAAAACGATGACCGGTACAAGGAGTGCTTTGATGATCAAAATGGAGTCCTTGCTTTCTATTTGGATTAAAAATCAAGTTGCGCAGAGAATACCATTAAGTAAAATGGTAATTCAGACGAAAGCAAAAACTTATTTGATGACATGAAAAGTAAAGCAGTATCCAACGATAATGCTAGTGGTAGTAATACAGACAAGAATGAAACATTTGAAGCTAGTCAGGGCTGGTTTGAGAGATTCAAGGTTCGAGAAAATCTGCACAGCATTGCTCTTAAAGGCGAAGCAGCTAGCGCTGATATAACTGCTGCAGAACACTATCCGACAGAGTTAAAAGCGTTAATTCATGAAGGTGGCTATGATCCGAAACAAGTCTTTAATGTTGATGAGACTGGGTTATTTTGGAAACGTCTACTTAACAGAACTTTCATATCTAAAACAGAAAAATCTGCGCCAGGATTTAAAGCCAGCAAGGATAGACTGACACTTCTTCTTGGTGGTAAAGCAAATGGTGATTTCAAATTTAAACCATTTCTCATTTATCGATCAGAAAATCCAAGAGCTATGAAAGGTTGTTCAAAGAATCTGCTTCCTGTCCACTGGCGAGCAAACAAAAAAGCATGAATGACAGCATCATTATTTCAAAACTGGGTTTTAACTTGTGCTGTTCCAGAAATTAAAGCTTATTGCAACAAGGAAAACTTAAACTTCAAGGATTTGGTCCTAGTAGACAATGCTCCTGGCCACCCAGTTTATGTTGATGAGTCGTCAGAAAATGTGAAATTTGTATTTTTGCCGCCTAATACGACATCAGTTATTCAGCCGATGGATCAGGGAGTAATATCGACTTTTAAAAGTTATTACCTTCGACGAACATTTAAACTTCTTTTAAGTGATACTGATGGCCAAGATAAGCCTACCATGCTAGAGTTTTGGAAAAAGTTCAACATTATGAAAGCCATAGAAATTATTTCCGATTCGTGGGAGGAGGTTAAACCATCTTGCATCAATGGTGTTTGGCGCAAAATATGGCCTGAATGTGTTTAGAGAGTCTAATTTTGAAGGTATGGAGGAGGCTGCTAACCTCGCACAACCAAGAATTGTCTAATGAAGAACTATTGCAACTGGAATTGCAATTTGCTAATGAAGAAGATGAAAGTGACCATTCAATAGAAATCTCCGCCAAAAATTTAACCTCAAAACAAATTTCCAAAGCGATGTGTTTGATTGACGAAGCTATGGAGATTTTTTAAAAAGCAACGATCCTGACAGCAGAAGGAGTTTTAAAGTGTCCCAGGCGGTAGCTACAAATATCAATTGCTACAAAGAAATTTATTTTACGTTAAAAAAAAAGCTGTTTAGCAAACATTGAACCGAGTTTTTGTGAAAGAAAGCCGACTTACGACAACACCCTATGGACTCATCAGACAGTGATTAATTTTTATTTTGTTATTATTATTTTTGTTTTTTAAATGTTTACTTTGTTCAATTTTCTTTTTAAAAAGTAATATTTTCGTAACCCTGCAACCTATCTTCAATCTTTAAATACATGGTTTGCTATAGAAAATCATAATTCACTTTGCGTCGTTTCAATTTGCGTCGTGATTTTTTGGAACGTAACTACGACGCGAAGTGAAGTATTGGTGTACAATACATGAACATCTTAACAACCCATTTACAAAATTGTATAGTATTTACACTTTTTAAAATTCGTTTTGCCTTTCATCAATAAACTTATAAAAATTTATCAGAGCGAGCAGCCACAAATACATAAAATGTATGATGATGTAAAGCAATTAATTTTTACAATTTTTGATTTTTTCCTTAAACCCGATATTTTAAAGGTGGTAAATATAAAATACATTAATGATGAATTTCGATTGCCTTCGAATATTGTTTCTCTTGATAAATTGTATCTCGGCGTAGATGTTCAAGACCAATTGGATTCTTTGAATCTAAGCAGCAAGGATATTGAAGAATTCAAACTTGGATTTCAATTGCTTGGATTTCTACATTGAACTCGTCCATCAAATCTTAAAAAGATTTGACTTTAAAAACAAATTGCTTGAAAGTTTAACGCTTGTTCACTAAGCATAATTGAAAAAAAGGTACAGTCTTTTATACGTTACTCAAAAGTTTTCCAAATTTAATTCTAATTATAGATATTCAAGACGCCGACGCCGAATTTCGTGAGATAAGAAACCTAAATTTTGAAAATCTTTTTTCTGAACCTCAATCTTCAATAGGTGTAATAGCTTTTTGAAAAAGCGTTTTACAAACGAAGCATGGTAATGAGAGTTTAGCATTTCCTTTAATGAACAAATTCATTTTTGAAGACTTATTATTTCCACATTCATCTGCTACTGTTGAACGCATATTTTCGGAAGTTAACCTAAATAAAACTAAAACAAGATTTTCGTTGGCCACTGAAACCTTGCAAGCAATTTTGCATACTAAAGATTTACTAAGAATGCAAGAGGTTTCTTGCTACAATTTGAAAGTAAATAGCAGCATTCTGAATAAATTTAATACAAGTATGTATGTAAGTTATGAAGCCTGGCAATACCTTTGTCAAAAGCAACGTTAAACCACAGCTAATTACAACAAGTGTTGTCTTAACCAACGCTTCGCTTGGTGTTTGGCATTTGCTTCTTAAAATTCATATAGGTCGGACGGCTTCCTTATAGAGGAATAAATAAAGATTATGAATTAAAAGATATTCTGTTTTACCTAAGTGACAAATAAAATTAATTAACTAAATCTATCTTGTTTTAATTTGTATGAGGCAGTAGACTGTACTAGACTATATTGGTATTTAGTATATGTATATATGTATACATATTAGTTTTTTTTTTTTATTAAATAAATTAAAAATATTATGTTTTGCAAAAATTTTATTTTATCCAAAATAATTTCACATGTAATAAATTGAGTACAATATAAAAAAGTTCTTATGTGTTTTAATTTTTGTTTTTTTTTTTTTGATTTCCAACGAAATCGTATTTCCACGATTTTGAAAGCTAGAAATTACGATTTCTGGTGAAAATCATCTGGCAGCACTGATCGTAGGAGTCAGTCGATGACGAACCAGCATACAGCGCGGTACCCAACCTTACTATAATTTTATTGTCATAAGTTTAAGTAAATCAATAAACTGAATTACCCACAAATTGGGGGCTCAACCGGGATCAGTTCAAATTTGTGACAAAAAGACAGCTGTGCATCGATCGAAAAAGGAAGCGCGAATAACAAAAATAAGGAGTTGGCAAAGAGACTTGAGGGGTACGTCAGCTTGCTACGCACTATCGTTGCCGAGAAGACGCAAGTGCCGAAAGTTCCAGCTAACAACGAAGAGAAAAATAACAACGACGGCGATAACAAAGGGGTGCACACTAATGCGCGAGTTACGTTCCGCAACACGTTGCCTACATGTAGGTGCATGCTTAAGCGTCAGCAACAAATCTACGCCATTCGTTCCTACCAACCCTAACAACAAATGTTTACGCGTCGCTTTGCTTTTTCATGTTGCATGACTTATCGTTTTGGTAACGGTGTCTTTTGGCTTGTTTGCTTGCTTTGCGCTTGGGTGACGCTGAGATGACGCTTGAGTAACGTTTTCTCAAGCAGTAGACTATCAGTTCTCAAGAAGTGTAGATCAATAAAGGAAAAATTGTTTAATAAAGTTAAGTTGAAAAGAATATAAAAAATAATTCAAAAGTGTTTTATTTCAAACTATCTTTAACTCGCGCAGAACGACGTTGCGGAGAGTTACCGGTGGATGAGGGCCTCCATCAGGTGCATCAACAGTTACTCGACCGACGACGAATATGCAGACTTCGAATTTTACATTCAAGGACGTGGAAGAAAGTTTACCAAAGTTTAGTGGCGAGTCAAACCAGGATGTCGTAAGCTGGTTGCGCGAATTGGAAGACATATGTGCTCTTGTTGGGTGGAATTCGCTGCAAAAATATGTTTTTGGGAGGCGGCTAATGACTGGCGCTGCCAGAATGTGTATCCAGAGTGAAGCAGGTATCAAAGACTGGGCTTCGATGAAAGCGAAGCTAGTGAAGAAATTTCAAGTTCCTGTTAATGCCGCCGAAATACATCGAAAGCTGCGCAATTCCCGAAAGCAGCCTAGTGAAACAACGAGAGAATTCTTGTACCGATTGCTCGAAGTCGCGAAACTCATAGCAATCGATGAGAAGTCATTAGTTGAGTACTTCGTCGAAGGACTGAGGGAAGAAAAGGCCAATAAGTAGTTCCTGTATGAGGCGCGCACCATTGAAGGGCTCAAGGCGAAGCTAAGGACATACGAGCGGGTCAGAGGAGCTTCGACTTCTATGTCTAACTCCAGTTCAGGTTCGCGGGCTGGCCCATCCTCTAGCAAGGCCTGTTTTAAATGTGGGGACACCACACACTTAGCCAAAGCGTGTCCAAAGGGGGTTAAATGTTTCAGGTGTAGTCAGTTTGGGCATCGAGCATTTGAGTGTAACGAATCCAGCAAAGACGGGAAACCAGGCAAAGAGGTGAGGGTAGTAAATGCTAAATTCGATATGAAGGCGCCATACATGTTAAAGGGTGTAATGGTGTATGGTGTGCAGCCCACCGCACTAGTAGACACAGGCTGCGATGTTTGTATTGTCAGGCACGACTTCGTCTTTAAGTTTAAAAGGTATAATATTATGTCGCCTAGGATCGCGTTGTCAGCTTTGGGTAATCACAGTATTCTGACGCAGAGATTCATCGAAGCTGACGTAATTGTCGACAAGATTAGCTTTCAAGTCAAGCTGTACGTGGTGGATGAGCACGATTCCATGTTTGAGTTGATTGTAGGAAATAAGCTGATCAAAGAGGCAATAGTCATCATAGACGCAGGCGAGATTCGTTTTCGAAGGCAACGCACAGAGGAAAAAACAGCGAAAGCCAAGATAGACGGTGGGATCATGACCAAGTCGAATGGTTCATCCACTAAGAAGGATCAGGAGATGAAGGAAGTGATCATGGAAAGAAAGCCGGCAGACGTGACGATGAAAAGGGAAGCAAGGCTCAGTGCCAAGACAAAGGAGCCAGTGACAACAACAACGAGGGAAACGGGGCCGGTGGGAGAGTTGCGCACCGAATTCGATGATCTAATATACAACGTTATCCGCTGGAGTCTTGAAAAATCAATTGACCCTGAGCTAACGCATTTAAAACGACAAGTGAGAAAGAAAATCGAAAAACTTATTAGTACCTACAATCCGAAATCCGACGTAGGACTTCGGTGCAGATGAAAATCATCCTCCAAGATGAAACACCATTGCACCAACGCCCGAGAAAGATGGCACCACACGAGAAGGACGAAGTGGAGAGGCAAGTTGACGTATGGCTAAGAGATGGTGTTGTTTAACCTAGCAATTCGGAGTTCACGTCGCCAATACTTCTGGTTTCGAAGATAAAAGGAACCTACAGGATGTGTTGTGCCTACCGTCGAATAAACCGACAGATCATCAAGCATCCACTCCCAATGCCGCTTATCGAAGATGTGCTGGACCAGTTACAGCGAGGTAAGGTTTTCATCACGCTGGACTTGATCATGGATTCTTTCATGTTCCAGTGGAGCCGGCAACGAGGACATACACCTCTTTCGTGACGCATAATGGCCAATTCGAGTTCCTCAAAGCAACATGGACCATCTTCCCAAGAAACGTGCAAGTTCAAATTGCCGTCGAAAAATGCTGTTGTTGCTAAATCCACAAAAACGCAACTTCCGTCGGATAAAGGAGAAATTTGACAATAATTGCAATTTTGCCGACCGGAGTCCCACAGCTCTAAAAGCCCATACTCCGGAGCAAAATTGGGCTTGAAGAAAAAACAACAGCACACCAAGCAAATTGTGTGGGAGCCAATATAGTAAAATTGCATTCAAGAAAAATGTTATGTTTTTGGTAATTGGCTCCACCCTCTGATCTGCATGCGAAGCAGTGCAATCGATGCGGATGTATTGGAGGAAGATGAGTGCAAAAGAAGGAAGCAAGAATCAACTGTATTTTCAATTGGAACAGCCGGTAGGCGAGGTTCAACGATCAGATAATTGCAACAACGGCAAATAGCTGTTTGAAGGAAGGCTTCGTTTGGGCAAAGGAAACAAACGTTGGTATTTCCCAATTTTCTCACCCACTTGGACAGCGGTAATAAAAATAACTTTCGAAGAGTTTTGTTTTTCATTGCATATCGTTTGGGGATAGTGCTTTCTCTCAGGTTTTTTTCGTTAATTTCACCGCGAAACTAAAAATAATAAACAATATCAGCTGCAAAGAAAAGGCAGAGTTTGTTAATTTGCTAAGTGTCCTAGAGCACATAATTCTCCTTCGAGCCGGATCCTTTAAAGTTAACGTGAATGTATAAGTTGTCTTAATTACAACTGAAAAAATACCGGCAAATCGTGCGTGAAATTCAGATACGAAAAGTTAGAATCGAATATCCTAAACGCGTCTCGTGCACTGATCTGGAAGAAGCTGAGAAGAAGAATCTGGTGCAGCGAGGTAGCAACGCTTTCTTCAAGTGTGTGGCATTTCTTATAATTTTTCTTTTATATAATTTATATTTCATAAAATAAACATATCGTGTGTTGTGTGATCTATAAAAATCATAATGAGTAAGAGCAAAATAGGCAATCTAATAGACTCAATTGAGATAAGCACACATTCTAAATTGAGTCTATTAGATTGCCTATTTTGCTCTTACTCATTATAATACGTGCCGATTACAAGGCTTATTTAGAGTTAGGCGACCAACACAAATCTGTGCACATGTGCGAAGCTCGTTTAAGTTATATTGAAAAATCTTTTGATGAAGCTCAAGCAATGCATCAAAAAATTGTCGCGGCTCCTACGGAAGTAGCAAAGATCAAGTACATAGAGGCCTTGACTTTCCACCATCTTAAGGAATTGTACTACAAATACTCTTCCGAGTGGAAGGTACAATTACCGAATTGAAGCATTCAAAAATCAATCCCAAGGTGGCTTTAATACTTCCATCTTGGGGTCAAAGGCTTCTTCAATAGAATTAAAGCTTCCGGCAATAAATCCCTACATTTTCTGGCTCCTATCAAATGTGGCCTAAATTTCGAAGCCTGTACAGATGTATAATACACACTCATTTCTCATTTAACATTATAAAAAAAAGAGTTCGATATAACGAACACTTTCGTTTTAGCTAACGACCTCAAACATTATATCATTCGTTATATTAGACGTCCACTGTATTTAATTTACACAGTGAGCAAGCGAAAGATAGCCAGGAAAAGTATTCAATGGACCTAGTTATTATTCGTTAAGTTTATAAGTACAGTACAATAGTGATGCTGTATGGAAATATGTCAGTTCGGATAGTGATTACAGTGGAAAGTGCCGAATACTCATTGCGAATGATATTCGATGATTGATAGTATGATAAAAGGAAAGGATGACTTGTTTATTAAAACTCAAGTGCAGCTAGAGAGTGTAGAACTCCGCTACACTACTATATTCCCACCCTATAAACAACACTTGCATCTTCCAAATAGCTACAAACAACCCTTGCATCCTCCAATAGCAACAAGTACATCATAGTACATAGCAATAATTATTGAGACACAAAGTCCAGAATAAATGATTCCCATACCAACCCAATCCAACGTCATAACTCAGATTAACTCAGTGGAGAATCCACTTTACGTTGCCATAAGCAAAAAGAGAAAGGGACTCGACTCAGGGCAGGCATTAAGTGTCGTTGCACTGCGGCAGCAAGCCGATGTACACAAAATCGATCGAATTACCGACCGATAGTACGAACGATCATGGGCGCCGATACGAAAGGGTAACTGACTGGGACACTTAGGACAATTAAGTCGAAAATTTAAAACTCGTCAAATCGATGAGTGAATTATGAATAAAATTGATATAAAAGGCAGTGGTTGGGAAGGACAAAGGCAGAGAAATAGAGAAATACTCCATCAGTAGAGGTTACAACCCTTGGAAGCACAGCGGGCCTTTAACTGTTAAAATTAAATAAAAATTTATTATAAAGTTTAAAACAAAAGTCTTTTTCTTTTCTCTCCGCTTAAGTACTCTCCTCCGCATTCATAACTCGGAAAGCACGGTAACAAAGGGCGTAATCTAACAAGAGTAGGGAAGGACTGCGGCAAACAAAGCGGAGAGGGGTGAAGTGTGGTATGCCGTTATTGGCGAACGAGAATCACTCATTCGTGGTATTACTTATTCAATGTATCGTGTTTGTTGTTGACACTTGACCGCATACGTCTTTTTTACGAGTTTAGTTGTAATTTTGTGGGTTCATAATTATTTCGTCATGAATATTGAACCGAGTACTTCTAAACAAAGACCACACATTCGAAGATATAATTCGACAGAAATACAAGCGATACTAGCAGATTCTTCTAGTGATGAAGGTGAGTTTGTTGCTTCTGATAATGAAGATGATAATAATCCTTTGTTTGACGAGGGCAGATCGGAAGTTCCCGATGTTGAGTCATGCAGTGATGTAGTAGTAACCAATGTAAACACCTACATGTATACACTCTCTAACTCTATGTTAAGATTTATATGTAAAACCAAATGGAACAATTTTTTATTGCGAATGGATGGTATTAAAAAGAAAGCGATTTTTCTAACAAGTAAACCCGTTAAAAATGGAAAGTTCAGAGACAACTTTTGATATGTGTGCCAGCGTTATGAAAAACTATTTTAAGCCTTTGGCATCGGGGTTCGCAGAACGCTATAAATTTTATAACGCCAGCATAAGTCCAACGGAAACAGTTAACGCATGGGCGGTAAGAGTGCGGGCGTTGGCAATAAATTGTGAATTTGGTACATTCTTAGATACTGCAATAAGAGACAAATTTGTAATAGGCTTGGAAAAGGGTCCAGCCCGCGATAAATTTTTTTTTGGAAAATGTCACGTTATGCAGTATGAATACATCCTTGGAAATAACAAATAGGGTGATGGCACGTAAGGTCAGCCCCCGCCAGTAGTCGGCCACTTCGTTATAAAGTCCAGCCAAATAGTAAATGCCTAAGTTTATTTTCCACGAGTTTTTTTTTTCTAAAAGCCTAACTGTTCTTTTGGATGCAAAATTCTGTGCCGATGCAGCTGCTGGTTATCTTGTTAAAAAAGACTACACAAATTTCCCAATATTTGCAGAAACCGCTATCTGCCAAGGAAGCAGAAAATTTAAACAAATATTTGGTTGAGCTAATAGCCAAAAATTACTTGCATTTTAACATGGTTGAAACTAAAGAGTTTAAGCAATTTATTAGGGAATTAAACCCTAACTGCCAAATACCCTCTCGTAAAACACTTTCAAATGTGCTTTTAACGAACTATTTCAACACGACAAAAGAAAAAGTTCACAATTTGCTACAACAATTAAGCCATTTGTCGATTACGACTGACTGTTGGACCTCTAAGCCAAATGATAATTATATAGCACTTACTGCTCATTTTCTTGACGAGAATACAGAAGTCAAGTCACGTATGTTAGAGTGCTACCAATATTCAGATCGTCACACCGTAGAAAACCTTAGCAGGGAATTGAAAAGGACGTGTGATAACTGGGCATCAACAAAATTGTTGCTGTAACAACTGATAACGCGCATAACATTAAAGTTGCAGTAAGAGCAAATAATTGGAAATACATTCCCTGCTTTGCGCACACACTAAATCTTATTGTGCAAACTGCATTACAGGAAATAAAGGACACACGAGTCAAAATAAAGTCCATTGTTGAGGTATTTCGCCGAAGTCCATTGGCAACTGAGAAGTTAAAGACAATGCAGAAAAACTTAGGAGAATCCGAACTCAAACTTAAGCAAGATGTTGCCACACGTTGGAACTCGACGTTTGTTATGTTTGAGAGAGTACTAACGGTAAAAAATAGTTTGATGTCCACAATAGCTATAGACTACCCAGAAATGGAAAATATTAATAACGAAGACATAGAACTCTTAACAACTGCCTGCGAGTCCTTAGTATTTTTCAAAGACGTAATGTGACATTATCAGAGGTAATTTTAATATCTCATGCCCTCAAAAAGCAATGTGTAGAATTTCTAAAGAGGGACACACATCCTCAATGTCTGCGTGAAATGGCGCAAAGTCTTTTAGACGAATTGACTAACCGATTTTTTAATGTGGAAGACAACAACATTCTTGCAGAGAGTACACTGCTCGACCTAAAATTTAAGAGATATGGCTTTGTAAATGAACACTCTTGGCTTATCCAAGACTTTATAAAGTGGTAAAGAAAAGAATGTGTATAGTCGCGACTTCTGTCCCATCTGAACGTGTTTTTTCAAAGTCTGGTCAGACTCTGGTCAGTATTCCAGTCTTGTTTTTGAAATGCAATATGTAACAGATAAAAGTACGTGCAATATACTTTTTTTTTTTAAATTCTTGCATAGATTTTCATTTGAACTATCTCTCAATTAAAGTATGTACAGTGAAATCTCCCATTGCGGACACCTCTCTTAGGCGGACACCTCCCTTAGGCGGACATTTTTGCATGTACGGAAATGTGCCCATATAAACTATGTGCTTTTCAGTTTCTTTTGGACGGACGCGGACACGAATATTGCTTTCGAAAGATAAAAAAGTCCCTCTTAGGCGGACACAAACGCATGTCGAAACATGACCTCATACTCACCAGACAGTTTTTTACATAGAAGTCGGCGGCTTATTGTAATCTTTGGTCATTTGTCGATAAACCGCACGTATGCAAGCAAATTTCATTGTATACAGACATGACATGCATGAACGTGTCTCAAAACAACGACCGCATTCGTTTATGTTTCCTTCATTAGTGTGGTATCAGTTGATGTAAGTGGTAGTCCTTTGCAAACCAAATAAAAATATTGTACATATAAATATACATATTGACTTTAACCTTTGAATTTTGATGATCCTGCATTAAGGTAGGCATTTAACATGGTTTCATTATACAAAATTCTTCTTTATTAGCGATTTTTTTTCTAGAATATGCCGCCGAAACGTAAAACTTTGACGCTAAAAGAAAAAATTGATTTAATTAACTTTTCCGAAAAATAAAAAGCATTCGCCCTGTAGCAGCCGAATTTAATGTTGGCAAAACTCAGGTAGCTGACATCTTGTTAAGGAAGAAAGATCTTTGGAGACAATGGGAATCAAATTCGACCGCAACTCATCTTAAACGGCGTTTTATTTCAATAGAAGGAAGTCGTATAGATAAAATTGTATTTGAATGGTTCTGCGTGGCTCGAAATAAGGGGATTCCAATTCGTTATTCGATTCGACAAAAGGCAACAGATGTTTCAAGGTCTTTGGGAGTCACCGATTTTAAAGCATCTGCTGGCTGGCTGGATAAATTTCGGAAGCGACACTGTGTAACGTATAAAAGTATAAATGGGGAAGCTGCAGATGTAGATCGCGGGGACGTTAAGTCATTCTTCGAAAAGCTACATACAATTGCGGCAGGCTATGATCATGACTGTATTTACAACGCAGATGAGACAGGTCTCTTTTTTTAGAGCTCTACCGACAAAAACAATGACTCTGAAAGGACAAAAGTGCACAGGAGGAAAACTATCAAAAGAAAGGCTGACCGTTTTGCAGTGTGCCAATATGGCAGGAGCCAAAGAAAAGCTGCTGGTTATCGGTAAATCTTTTCGCCCAAGAGTGTTTCGCGGCCTCAAACATGACCAGCTGCCAGTAGAATGGAAACACAAAAGCATGGTTGACGCAGGAGATAATGATAGAGTGGCTTCGTTCTTTCGACAAGAAAATTAAACTTCAGAAGAAGAAAATTCTGCTTTTTCTGGATAATGCTGCTTTTCTCATCCAAAAGACCTAGAACTGGCAAATATAAAAGTTATTTATCTTCTGCCTAACACAACATCCATTTGCCAGCCTTTGGATCAGGGTATGATAAGGAATTTCAAGTTTCATTACCGATCGACTACATATTTTGACGCATATGGAGAGCTCAGATTCCACCAGTGAACTATTAAAGACTGTGAATGTTCTAGACGCTATTTATTTCATTAACAGTGCCTGGAAGCAAGTAACACCGACAACAATAACAAACTGCTTTAGGAGTGCTGGGTTTGGACAAAATATGCCCTTGGAACAGGACGAATTCAATCCGGAAGATGATATGCCTCTAGCAGATCTAAGAGCAATTTCCAAGCTTTTTCATGAATGCAGATTGGACGGTGAACCGAAAGATTTTGTGCGTATTGATAACGACTTGGATGTTGAAGATGATGTTTCCGGAATAGTCGGCAGTGTTCCAGATATTACTGAAATTGAGAGTGATTCAGAGGAAGAGGATCATAATCAACTAGAGGGAAACATTAATTCCTACCACGAAGCGCACACTTCTATTGAACACTTAAAAATTGTTGCGGCTAAAAAAAAATGATGGTGAAGCTGTAGAACTTCTAATTAATTTACAAACACGCTTTTAAACCAATTGGTTTTTTTCTAAAACCAAGCAAACGAAAATTCAAACTTTTTTTTTTAAGAAGTAGTGTGCTACTACAATACTACGTATTGTGTTTATTTCACTTATTTGTTTATTTCCTTTTGTTTTGTTTTTAATGAATTAATAAATATTTATTGTTTGTTTTGAAAATTGAGCTTATTTTTGCTATTTTTCCTTTAACGGACAACTGCCTTAGGCGGGCAAAACCTTGTGCACCGTCGCTGTCCACCTAGGGGAGATTTCACTGTATTATGTAACATAATTTACAGTGGGTCCCAAGACTAGTCGGGCACTGAAAACAAAAAAACTGAAACAAAAGATGAGCCTCTCTCTAGTATAACACTTTGATTAATTTTCAATTATGCTTCGTCTTATCAAATTTGTTTTCTCTCGTTCACTTGGATCTAAACCACAAGAGGCACCACACCAGGAGAACACTAAGTATACTATTGTACAATAAATAAACTTTATATTTCGTATCAATTTATTGCATGAATTTTTATTTTATCACGTACATATCGCATGTATGTATATTAATTTCAACCACCATATATATTTATATTTTCATTGAACAATAAAAAATTATTTAGTAAAAAAAAAAATCACATTTCAACCAAACAAAGCTCCTCTTACTCCATTTTATCACATCCCTTCTTTATTTCTTTCCAAATTTTATATTTTTTTCCTAAACCAACCAAACTTATTAAATTTTCACACCAAAAATTTTATTTTTTAACAATGTTGGAAGGTACTTGCCAGTTTCGTACAGGTATCTTAAATAAAATACAAATGCCTGAGAAGTAAGTACCTATGTACATAACATACATATATGTAGAAACAAAATTCCAAAGTATTTAAATTTTTGCCAAATCTTCATCATTCATTCACATATGTGACACCACTGCAATGCCATCAAAATTTCGTCGTATGGGAGTCATACGGATGTGGCAAAATGTACACCTTAGCTGATGTGGGACATTGTACCACCTCACCTCACTTTCCAAAGTGAGTAGGTACCTCATACAAAAACATAAAAAATACGTGTCCTACCCAACACTAGTTGTCTTGTGTGGTCGCTTCGCTCAATGCTGGTGTGTGAGATGAGTATAGCCGTCGGTTCCACTCGCTCGCTTATAGTTCGTAGTATGAGATTGAGTACACTATCGTGCGTGCGTCGCATTGCTTCTTCGCCTTAACCGAGAAGGTAAAATGGAGTGTGGTGACCTGACGTGGTTCCGTTACCGTACTTATTGTGTATTTACTTTCTTAATCTTCTTCCTTCTTAAATTTTCTTTTCGTATTTAAGCATGATAGTTCATTTATCTCTCTTTTATTTGCTATCCAGCTAAAAGGGTTTTTGTTTTTATTCCTTCCTTTGCAGAACCAATTTTGCCGATGGACGACAAAGAAAAATAAAAGAATTCGTTAATAAAAAATATACCTAACTACGAGTACATTTGGATTAATAAAAATGTGAAACGGAAGACGAAATCTTTCTTTTTTATATTTGTCTTCATATTTTTGATAGTTTTTACACTAAGAACCAAATTTAGGTACATACGAGTATATCCGTTTGTTTTACCATCTTCTTGACATGATTATGGCAAATGCGTGGCTACTATTATCGCCGTGTCGACTGATAAACTGGGAGATCTGACAATGTAAGCGCCGCAGACTTTCGAGTGGAAGTACCTTAACCTGCTCAACACGCACCGCCTAAGAAAGTTCGACAGGGTCAAACTAACCATTGGCCAGTATGGGGGAAGAAGAGAATTCGTTGTAAAATGCCCAATTATACTGGTTTCACACAGACGTTATGTGAAAAGCGTGGAGTAAAAATTAGAAGCTAAGGCGCAATATTGCATATCTGCAACATATGGTTTTTGTTAATAAATAAATAAAAAAAATTAATTATATTTTTTTTATAACTTTTTTCATAGTGGTGTTTATATTTTGCGTCTAATTTCCAAATTTTAGCGAAACATGAGTCTTTGCGCTATGAAGGATTAAGATTAAACTTCGAATTGAGTTCAGACTTGGGAGAAATTATAAAACTTATGAGAGGATTGCCTACTTTAAGAAATGCTTCTACAGAAAGAGGTGAATGCTCAAGCAACATGCCGGCAAAAATACATTCACAAAAATTATATTAAAAAGTATAAAAGTATAGATAACACAAACACAGCATATGAATAGAGTTTACTTACGAGTGCAAAAACATGACCGAGGGACGTTGAAACCAATAATATTATAAATACTATAATATAGAATTTTTTCCATGAATTATACCTTATTGCAAAGTCTCTGGCCGCTATTTTGGTTCCCTTCTTTTCAAAATTTGCAATTTTTATACCATATTTACCAACTCAAAAACATAAACAATGAGAGTTTTTTTTATCCATATGATTAAAATTATTGCAGTTACTTTGGATTAATCATTATTTTACAATTATTTTTTTTTAAATTTTGCAATAAATAAACAGAGATCGGCAAAATCTAATTAATAAATATCGATATTGGGTCTTAGCAGTGCAGTGCAAAAAATATAAGTGAAAAAGAAAAAAAAACATATTCAAGTGAGCCGAAAAGAAATGCAAACGTTGCCATAGACCCGAAAAATAATTAAATTTCGGATCAGACAAAATTGTAATTGAAATCAAGTGTCATCGAGTCGAATTTAATAAATATATTTCTTATTTTGTAAATGTAATTTTATATCTAATACTTAGTTATTGAAAGGAATTTGCAGAATTGGTAGCTCCAAATTATTTTGCTTGTCATTCGTGATAATAATTTCATCTCTTTTCAATGAAAGAGATATATTAAATTGCTAAATCAAGAAAACGGCGCGCATGTGGGCTGATTTTGATTAATTAAATCGAGTTTCAGCGCTGCTATAGAATTGTCTAGATTGTGGTTAAAGGTAGTATAAGGAGTATAAATGATTTATGTTGCTTAAGAACAAATTGAGTTTATTTATATTTTGTAATTATAAGTAAAATTAAAAATTAAAAAATATTGTAGTATCATATGTATGTTATTTCAGGAAATAAAATCGAATTTGTACTGTGGATTTTGGTTATCGATACTTATCATTGGTTTATGAAATTAAAATTTGTCACTGCGACTATATCAAGTAATCCCTGCCGTCCCAAGTATAAAAAAAATTAACAATACTTAGGCACTTTGATAAAAAACAAAATTACTATGAATTCCCTTTCCTGTTTTTTTTGGTTTCTCTTCTAATTTTTTGGATGACTTTCAAAATTATAGGAAGTCTTTACATGGTTGGTCCTACTACCCCGATTACAATAGGAGTTTTAATTAACTTTGCATTTGATAATGTCCTTGATATAGTTATTAGCCCATTAGAGATATTATATAAGCTTTATTCATTAATAACGTCATTTGTTAATGTTGTAACTTGGGCTTTATACAACTCCAAAACAGGTGACTTCCTTGTCACGTGTAGAAGGAGATTTCTAAAATTAGCACTGAAAAGATTATAACGTGAGCAGTATTAAATACCTAAGTGTAACATACTATAATTTAATCTTCAAGGAACAAGTAATGATATTAGAGTAAGTTCGGGTAATGTGGACACCTGCATTTCTCATTTTTCTGGAAGAATGAGAAATCTGTTGTTATTACTGTATGTTACTTTCCGTAATCAGAGAGCCAAGTCTTTCATTGCCACTTGTTCACGAGCTGTAGATTTTGCGCAGTTCGATGATTCTTGTTTTGGTGTGAGGTCGATGTTAATTTTTACTCCGATTAAAAAGTTTATATTTTTAAAACTAACAGCTCAATTGATATAAGTGTTTCTATTTCGTGTTTGATATTTTGTGTTTTATATATACATATACAAGGTGAGTTTTACTGTTTCGCTTAAATTTAATATAAACAATGTAACTGTCGGCTAATGTGGAGTACGCACAAGCGGGCATAGTGGAGTAGTACTCCATATTTGCCATCTCTTTTTGTTGAGAACTTATATTATGCATACATTTATAGATTCATCTGAAAATGCCGAAAAAAAGGAATACAGTGAGAAAATGGGACCCCGCTGCAATGGAAAAGGCACTTGTTGCAATCAAGACTAACGAAATGGGTGTGTAGCTGGCTGCCAAAACATACTAGATGCAGTGAAAAGTGACCTCCTTGGGAATTAATTTTTTTTTTTTTTAAATGTTTTTTCTTTATATTATTCAATATAGTCCCCCTTTTAGTTTGATACACTTATTTCAGCGATTTTCCAACTTCTTGATCCCGTCCGAAAAGTAATTTTCCGGAAGGTCTGCAAAAAAACTCCTCGAGTGAGCTGAATTTTTTATTGAGGTTGGGGAAGAGATAATAGTCCGAGGGATCCAAATCCAGTTACCAATCGACGCCAAAAGTCCTCCCGATTCCGCATCAGCAAGTCCAAACACTCTTTCGAAGTGCTCTCGCGTTCGTGTTTTTGGTCATTCGCGGTAGGATAACTTTTTCATATGCAGAATATTGCCCAAAATATGGCGCTCAGTACTAATCTTTGTGGTATCTGCTAGCTCGCGCACCTTCACTTTCCGGTCAGTCAACACCATTTCATGTATTTTTTTGACATTGTCCTCTGTAACCGCATCGGAGGGCCTGCCGCTGCGGACTTGATCGGTAATGGAGTTGCGGCCACCACGAAACTCTCGAAACCAATATTTGACGGTGTAATCTGACGGAGCGTTAGCCCCATAATATTTATCCAACTTTTCTTTTGTTTCCTTCGCCGTTTTGCCTCTCAAAAAATAATGTTTTATGATAGAACGAAAATCGTTTTTGTCCATACTCAACATGATTACAAAAACGTCAACAACAATCACCTGTCAAAACAAAACTAAAAACAGTATCGCACTGAAATTTGGCATGTCTGCCTAAATATGAACGGACTTCAGGGCACCATAACCTTTTTTGCAGTAGCAGCGCATTTTGGCGGTCAAGGAGGTCACTTTTCACTCCATCTAGTATAACGTACCAAAAACAACATTGCAACGTATGGCACGATCTGTTAAGCCTATTAGCGAAATTTTGTCCATCCCCTTGGGTCGAAAACCCAAGTGTGTGAGAGTATGGTATCTAGTGAGTAGACTTCAATTGCCGCTCCAATTAAAAATTGATTATTAAGTTTACTGCTTCGAAATATTTATCCGCGATACTACTCGAAAGTTAAGGAAAGAATTTCCTCGGTTGTCAGTGCACTTGATTCTCGAAATCGTTACTTCTTGTCATTTTAATTTAATTTCGCGAGTTTTATCAAACCTTGCATTGACTTTTTTCCTGCTGCAGTTATTTACTCTCTTTGCCTACAATGTCCGTCAACGGAAATAATACCCCTACCAACAAGCCCATCACCCGCAACGCGGGAAAATCATCCAGCTCACTGACTGTAGAACTTGCATCGATGGAAAAGAGTATTACGAGGCAAATGATGGTTTTGCTAAAAGAAGCAGAGGATCGAATCACTTCGAAGTAAAAACAAGATCCTGGAAATGAACATTGAACTTTCAACGTTGAAGGCAGACAACACCCTCTTAAGAGAACAAATTGATGAAATTCAGCGCTCGCAGAGACTCAGTGATGTGGTAATAAGAGGTATCCCGTATAATGCCTCTTATGAGAATAAAAACACCAACGATATCGTAAAAAACTAGCTGACAACATCAAACACAAACTCTCTCCATACTGTGACTCTTTTAGAACAAAGCCAAAAACAACAACTGTTTCACGTGATGCTAATGGCACTATAATTGTTCGACTCTCTTTTCATGCGGAAAAGCACGCTTTTCTATCTGCCTATAGGTCTAAGCATCGGTTGCACTTATCAGAGATGGATGGGTTCACATCAAATGATGCCGTCTACATTAATGAAAGTTTAACGCCAAAGAACAATGCAATTCTGCACGAATCCCTTAAATTGCGTCGGTGTGGTAAAATTGTTGCTGTTAGAACAAAGAGTGGTTTGGTGCGCATAAAGCGGAGAGATGGTGGAAAAGAAGAGGGAGTTATCAACATTTCGTGTCTTTCCGAGCTTTTCTGAGCTTTCATGTTGTCTTACTGGTTGCAGTGATCCCACTTTTTATTTTTTGTCTTTGAGTCGGCACTTTTAATGGTAGTATTTTTCTTTTTGTTTCTTCTTTTTATACATATTTTGCTTTTGTTATAAATTTATTTATTTTTGTTGTTTTAAAATAACTTATTGATTACTGTTTCTTATATATTCACTATTTGTGTATTATTCCTTTTTTAATTTATATATTTTTATTTATTTTGTAATGAGTCCTTATGGTGTGAACAATTATTGTATTCCTCGCGTTATGCTTAACATTTTCAGCAAATTTGCAAATGGGTTAAAAATATGCAACTTTAATACGCAAAGCATACCCGCACACATTGACGAGTTACGTGATTGTTTCTCGGAGGGATCAATTGATTTTATTTGCATTAACGAAATTTAGTTAAATGAGAATATCAGTAATTATGCTATTGATATACCAGAGTATTATATCTTACGTAACGACAGAAACTCGAAACGTGGTGGTGGGGTTGCCATATATTGTAAACCGAAATTTAAATGTGAAGTAATTGAGTCGTCAGAAGATTCCGAGGTTGAGTTTATGTTTATTGAAATAATGAATAGTGTTACAAGTGTACTAATTGGTTGTGTGTATAATCCAAACAAAAGTGTGACGTTAGTCAGTTTTTTGAAAGTCTCAGTATGCACAGTCCTAAATATTTATCCTTAGTTGTGTGCGGTGATCTTAATATTGATCTCTTACTAGACAACAATCTATCACAAAACTTAAAAAATGAATGTTATATGGTTGATCTAGATATTGTCAATGTTTCCAGAGCTACTCATTTTCGTCCCCATTGCAAAGAAAGTCTTCTTGATATAGTGTTAACGTCAAACTTAGAGCTAGTCACAGAATACAAACAAGTAAGTTTTCCAGGTATTCCATCATACCATGACCTAATCTTTCTTAACCCTTTCGCCCCGCATGGTACATTAATGTACCAGCAAAAGTTCAAACATCCCTAGAATCTCTGATTACTATTTAATATGGTTCAAATTTGTACCAGATCGTGCTTGAGTATTCCGGAAGTGAAAACTAGCGGTACATTTTATTTTGGTTTCAGCTGTGTGGGTTTGTCTGTCATTGTTCTCTTGTGATTCATGCAAAAACGTGGTGTTCTTTAATTTTTTTTGGAGTTTTCTGACGATTGGGCATAGACAAGTCTATTACAAATTGATAATTCAGTGGATATAATTGAAGTTGTGATATAATTAGACAAGGTAAGTGTTTCGAATTGAAATGTTCATTTTTGTGAACAATATTTAGTAGGTGGTACTCAAATGTACCATGCGTCTTCTATGGTGGTACAAATATGTACCACTCGTCTCCTATGGCATGAATTCAGCAGCCATATTTTTTTTTTTTACTCTAAGATTGCAATGGATGAAGACGAAATCAGAATGTTCTTGGAAAAAGAGCCTAGTATTTCGAGCGGCGAAGACTTTTCTTCTGATAGCGAAGAAGACTTTTCATCTGATAGCGGTGATTCTTATAAACCACCAGCTAGAGATGAGCCCGACGCAGATTCCGACGATGATGATGAATATTCCGACTCTGAGAACGAATTAGATGACGAGGAGACTGCTGCTGACGAATTAAATCTGCCCAACTCTTCAGGAGAGGCAAACCGTGAAGGTTATATCTGGACTACGGTAAATGAAACATTCGTTCCTAAAAAGAATATAACTCCTTCACGAGGGTGCAGAGTAGCAGAGAGAATACATAAATCTTCGTCAAATCTTGATATTTTTCATAAGCTTCTGCCACGATCTCTGTACATTTACATTGCACAGTGTACCAATGAGCGCCTGGAAATCTACCGAAGATTGACAAAAAATAATCGATGCAAAAACATGCAACCTACGGACGCTGGAGAAGTTGAGGTAATCATTGGGTGCATGTTCATTATGTGCTATAATCGCCTTCCATGCCTAAAAGATTATTGGTCAATGCATAAATCATTAGGAAACCAGTCTATCATCAATGCAATAACTCGTGATCGCTTTACAATGATAACGTCGAAGATGTATTTCACTGATCCCAAGAAGCCTTCAAATAGTTCGAAAACATATTATGTCAGTGATTTGGTTGAATGTTTGAAAAAAACCTTTCAAAATTGCAGACAGGACAGTATATACCAAAGTATCGATGAATCAATGACGAAATTCAAAGGGCGCAGTACATTGAAGCAATACATGCCTCTAAAGCCTGTCAAAAGGGGTATAAAAATGTGGCTACGTTGTGACGCTAAAACCGGCTATACATATGATTTCAATATATACAGCGGGAAAGAACTTCAATCAGTCGAAGGAACACTTGGAGAGCGAGTTGTGAATAAATTAGCCAGTACAATAACAGAACCGGATGTAAACTTGTGCTTTGACCGTTTCTTCACATCTGTAAATTTACTGAACTCAATTGCCTATCCAGCGGTTGGTACTCTAATGGCCAATCGGAAAAATGTACCCAAATTCGAGAAAAAATTACAAAGAGGTGAGGCAGAGTTCAAAGGTACGTCCTCCGGTCTCTTATGTGTGAAATGGCAAGACACAAAAGAAGTCTTAGTGCTGAGTAATTGTCACACTAATGATATGAAAAACGTCACAAAAACTTTGAAGACTGGAGAAAAAGTCATAGTGCCATGTCCAGATATGATCAAATTCTATCGTGAAATAATGGGAGGCGTTGATTTGGCGGACCAAATGAGTGGGCTCTACGAATACGATCGAAAATCGGATAAATGGTGGAAAAAGGTGTTTTACCGTTTGATTATGATGGCAGCCGTCAACGCATGGGTTATTCACTGTGACTTGAATAGAAAAAAAGTGCCATTCAAAACCTTTTTGGTGGATTTGTCGGAGGATTTGATTTGTCAAGGTTCGAAAAAAACGTCTATTCGCAGATCATTTCATCGAGGTCGTCGACCAAAAAAAGAATCGGCAATAAAACATTTACCAATCGAAGTATCTACCAGACGTCGATGTTATAGCTGCAGCCTGGTCAAGAAACAGTCACGCACCAAAATAATCTGCAAGGAATGCGAGGTACCATTGTGTAAAAAATGTTTCACCCCTTACCATACTTGATTCTGAAAATCACTGTTCCGTAAATAAATAGAATCTTTGAAGTTTTCAAAAAAAATTGTTTCATTTGTTGGTATGTCAGAAAGGACGAGTGGTACACAAACGTACCAGATAACATCCCGACTGGTACGTTTTTGTACCAGTCTGCCCCGCCCTATCCCCGCCCCCGAGGCCATTTTTTTTTATCATATTAAGCTTAAGTGGGTTCTTACCGACATATAAGGCCACTCAAAGTGTCTCTAACCTATTTGTTCGAATTGCGGGTCGAAAGGGTTAACTTAGATATACAGATTAGTGTAGTGCCATGACCCGTGCAATTTACCTTCCGTGATTTTAGAAAAATTAACGAGCTCGATTTGACTCGCGATGTTCTTAATCGTCCTTGGCATCTTTGTTGGGAAACTTGTTCAGTCGATGACAAAGTAAATATTTTTCAATCACTTGTCCAGTCACTTTTTGAGAAACATGTACCAATTAAAGTTAAAAAAGTCATCAACAACGTTGTCCCCTGGTTCTTTGAAAACATTAAAAAACTTATTTTAAATAGGGATAGATCGTATTCTCGTTGGCGGCAAAATTGTAGTAGAAATAATTGGAATATTTTCAAATTTCAAAGAAATAGAGTTACGGCCGAGGTAAGAAAATCCAAAGCAGCATTTTACTCCTCAAAGCTTAATACTACCCAGCCTAGCTCTACTCTCTGGAAGAACCTCCGATCCTTAAGAATTGTGGAAAAGACGTCAGTGGGATGCGATCTAGATCCGAACCACTTAAACAGATTTTTTCTTTGAATATTGGATAGTTCAGTTACAGCTAATAACAGCAACACTGACCTTACTGCAACCAATCATGACAATTTTAATTATCTTGAGTTTCAATGTGTGTTAGAGAGTGATGTGGCTAAAGCGTTATCCAACAATCAAACGCGGTAGGGGTAGATTGTATACTATTAAATTTATAAAACTAATTATGCCCTGGATATATTATCCTCTTACGCACATTATTAACTCATGTATCATGAGATCTGAGTTTCCTTCAACTTAGAAATATGCTAAAGTTGTGCCAGTGCCTAAAAATACTACGAGGAACCAGCCAGAAGATTTTAGGCCTATTCGTATTTTACCGTGCCTATCAAAAGTTTTTGAGATTTTATTAAAAAACCAAATCAATGAGCACATAAGTTCAAATAAAATGTTATCTCCGTTTCAATCAGGCTTTAGAGAAAATCACAGTTGTACCACGGCTGTAATAAAAATTCTAGATGATTTAAGAAGAGCGTATGATAAAAATAATGTATCCATTCTGTGCTTAAAGCCTTTGAAGCCTTTGACTGTGTAAACCATCAACGCTTGATTGAGAAGCTGAAAAGTCAATTCAGTTTTGGTAATAACGCTGCATCTCTTATATAAGAAAGTTAGGTAAATTGAAAGTAGAACTAACATAAAATTGTTTGTATGGTAGTACTAATATTATTTCAAGATTTGATTTTACTAATCTGGCAAGGCCGCAGAGTTAATTTGTTTACACCCGATTATGTTTTGTGACCTGCGAAACCATCTCACTCCAAGTTGCCTTTCTCATTTAGTTGTGTTCTTTTGACGGATTCAGTCGTGGAGTTTTATATAAACGGAAATAAAAACATTGTAAGAAGGAAGGCAGGAGTCTAGTGGATGGTGAGTTTGTCTCGCTGAAATAAATCATTTAGATAATTAACAAAAAAAAAATAATAGTTGAATGTTAAGAATAATAGTAGTTTTCTTTGGTGCAGTGCATGGTTTCTTGTTTTACTGAACATTGGTGTAATACCCAACATATAACGTTCGAGTAAGAAACTCGGTCGTGTGTGTGTTGGTCTCCTGGTTCTTAATGTACATATGCATTGGCATAACATCCACCAGTTCCCCTGCGAGAACGATACTCAATGGTGTGTGAGGTGGTCGCCTGGCTTTCGTATCTATATCTAGCATTGGTTTAAAATCCACCAGTTCCCCTGCGAGCGGGATGTTCAACGGTGTGTGAGGTGGTCGCCTGGCGAAGGTATAGATACGTCTAAATGGTGTAAGTCCGTTGTGTGACGGCCGCCTGTTGTAGTGGTAGGTAGTATGAGTAGTAGTATTGTACTTTGGATTTAAAAGAGATCGAAATAGATCGTTGCCTGTGTTGATGATTATTTCCATGGGCTCTTATTTCTATCTTTTCAGGAGAGTTACTGACAGAAGGAGAGTTGCCACTTCCAAAAATACGAAGCAGTAGTTAGAATTTAAATAAATAATAATAAAAGAAAAAAAAGGGGATTTTAATTTATTTTATTGAATTATTCTTATACTTATATCTAGTTATTTAAATGGCAGATTTCAACAAGTACATACTAGCCAGGGAAGTTCAAATTTTCTAGCGGTGCATTCAGGCGTCCCACAAGGATCTATTCTAGGACCACTCTTGTTCTCATTGTTTACAAACGACATGCCTAAGGTCTGTCTTGATGCATCGGTGCACTTATATGCAGACGATGCTCAGGTATATCTGTCTAGACCGATTGGCTTAATGGATGATTGTATAGCTAGACTTAATGAGGACTTGGAACGAATATATAACTGGTCTGTTCTCAATAAACTGTCCTTAAACCCTGCTAAATCTAAAGCAATTGTTATCTGTAATGACAGGATTCATTCCAGTTGCTTGCCACAAATACATTTAATGGGACAATTGATTCCATATGAAAATGAGGTGAAGAACTTAGGGGAATATATATCAACTGCAAACTTTCTGTGAAAACCATATCAATTACGTTATCAAAAGAATACGCCAACTTTATATCTCATCCGCCTTTGTCCCGACCTTAACAAAACTTAAACTCGTAAGAGCTTTGTTTATGCCCATTATAAACTACAGCTCAGTAGTTTATAGTAATATTGATGCAATGTCCTTTAGGAAACTAGAATTAGCATTTAATTCGGCGATTCGCTACATATATGGTCTCCGTAAATATGATCACATTTCGAGATTTTCCCTTAAGCTTACCGGATGTACCCTTAGACAACATATAAATATACTAAACTGCACATTTCTGTATAAATTGATCAAAACTAAACAACCGATATATCTCTTCGAGAAACTAAGTTTGGCTCATTCAAATCGTACTCAAAATATCAATGTTCCTTATTTTAAAATCAACGTTTATTTTTTGTTCATGCTATAAGACTTTGGAATTCCATACCAATATACATACGTCAATCTAGTTTGCTTGTTTCTTTTGTAAAGAGTAATCGTAACAACCACATTTTTGATTAATAGTAATTTTTGTCGACTCATATTAACTTAAAAATATATTTTTTCTCTGTTTTTTTTTATTGAAACTATGTAACCTAGATACCTTAATGTTAAATTTATATAAATAAGTACAAATAATGAGAATGTAATTCTTAATGTACAGTCCAGAAATAAATGAAATAAAAATAAAAAAAAAACAATTTTTAGTATTGCAACCGTTTCTGGGGTTTAACAAGAAGCGATATTCGAAGTCTGACTTTTCAGATGGCTCAAAAAAATAGTATCCCAACAAATTTTAATTATTGCATAAAACTGCAGGAAAAGATTGGCTTTATGGCTTGTTGAAAAGACACAAAAATGATGTAAGCTTTCGACTTCCAACGGGTTACTTCAATCGATAGAGCTAAGGGCTTTAATCAAAAGAGCGTAAACAAATTTTTCGATATGATGAAAAATATAATTTCCCAGCATCCAGTGTATGAAATGTGGACGAAACTAGTCTCACCACAGTACAAAGCAAGCAGCCACAGGTTTTAGCGAAGAAAGGAAAACGGCAAATAGGAGCTTTGACATCGGCGGAACGTGGGTCTCTGGTAACTGTGGTGAATTGCATGAGTGCAGGTGGAAATTTTATTCCACCATATTTTGTATTTCCAAGAAAAAGACACAACCCACTCTAAATGAACAACGCTCCTGCTGACTCCAAGGCCACTTTCCATATTTCTGGATGGATTCAGGTGCCCATTTTTACGGAGTGGTTCCGTCATTTCCTGGAGTTCACCAAGCCTTCAGAAGACCAGCCAGTCCTTTTAATTTTAGATGGTCACTATAGCCATACCAGAAACCTGGAAGTTATCGACCTGGCGCGTCAAAATTTAGTTGTAATTGTTTCCCTACCCCCTCATTGCACCCATAAGATAGGACATAATGAAGAAATCAGACGATCCATGAGAGAGGTTGGGCGAAAAATGGCCTTGGGCGATATAGTTCAGCTATTTAAAAAAGCTTATCTTAAAGTACAAACTGGACAGGTTGCAGTAAGCGAGTTCAAATGCAGCGGAAATTTCCCTTTCAACAGGAATATTTTTTCCGAGGCTGATTTCATAGGATGTGGCCCTGAGCCCGAGCCATTATCAGAAGTTGAAGTTAAAAATCGAAACATGAATCGCAATTTGATGCAGCCTGAGAGCTTGGAAATTAAATTGGATGGTGAATAAAATGGTGAGTGAAATGCGAAATATTGTGGTAGAAATAGCCAAGGAAAAACCACTCCGATTTTGAGCCAAACTGAAGCCCATTTTACTCCTTGGGAAATTTATACTCCCCCGAAATTGAAAAGGGTGGCCACCACAAACAGGGGAAGAAAAACTGGAGCCACAATTTTGACTGTATCACCTTATAAGAGTAAGTTACAAGAAAGCATTAACAAAACTTGAAAGCCTGGTAAGATTAAAACTAGTAGGAAACCAATAATAATTAAAGAGTCAGCAAAAAATGAAAAACATGTAAAGACTAAAGAGCAAAAGTCAGTCAAAACTAAGAACCTGCTAAATAATCCATCTACTTCTAGACGCCGGCAGTCTTCATCATCAGATGATAGCCTTGCTCGTTATAAAATTGTATTTGCTGAATCTGAAGATGATGTTGGTGAATTTCCGCCTTCAAGAGATACCAAATGTAATTTCTGCGATTTGTCTTGGGGTGATGACTTGACTGAGGATAAATGGGTTCAGTGTCTCCAATGCGATATTGTTTGGGGTCACGAAAAATGCATTCCGAAAAGAAGTGCTATTTTTAATTGCAGTTTATATGATAACACAAGCAAAAATTGATAGGATTGACTAACATATCTATTGAAATAAAAGATAAATTGATTAAATACTTTTTTATACTAATTTAAATTTAATTTAAATGACGAAAAAAATTATAAGTTTGTAATTCATTCATAAAAAGGAAACATCTAAACAAACTACATTTATTTCTGCTGTTACTGGTAATGTAGAGCACTACTCCACATTTCCCGCTGTATAGGCCCACATTCCCCGCCACTTTTGTAAAAGATCAGTTTTGCACTATTCTGAAACTTTTGCAAATATTTAATTCATTTGAGGAAAATTAAGCACAAGGGTAAGTAAATGGTATTTCCAACATTCCAAAGAACGATTAAACCTCTTTACCTTTTCAAAATAAACTTTAATTTTAAAAATATTATTTAAAACAATAAGGGTACTCCATATTACCCGAACTTACTCTAGCTTACGAAAGCGCGATCATAATAAATAGTTCCATTAATTTACCACATTTTAACTACTGATCGATATTTTAACTATGTATTTACAATGTAGAAATAAATGATATGATGAATCCGAGTGTGTTAATGAGAAAAGGTACTTAGGAGTAATGTTGGACAGAAACGTTAAATTTAAAAATCACTTTCAATATGTAGAAAATAAAATTGCTAAAAAATCGGTTTCTTTCGGAGAATAAGAATCTTAGTATTTGCTATAAAAATATACAACACTATAATAGGACTCAATTTCGAGTATTGCCGGACAATACTGCTAGGCAATACTATTATTGGTGTAATAGGTATACTCCTATAAGCTACATGCTGCAAGCTTTGAAGTGGTTTACTATTAAGTAACGTATAATGAGTGCGCTTTTAATTATATTTGAAATAAAAAACAAAATTGCTCCTAAGTGGGGGACCTCTACATCTAAATCGGCCTTCGTCAACCTCTAAAACCTCCTCAAGCGAGAAAATACTCCTATTTCACGACTAGCTCTTCTTCATAGAGATAAAGCATGTATTGGTCATAGAAGATTATCCTTTCTACGTACACACCAATCAGCTTTTAACCATTTCCAACTCAAAAATCTAAAAAATGTTACCATGTCTCGAAAACATCCTACCAATGAAGAAATTTATAAAAACCCCTAACATTATAATCTAATTAAAAATGTAACATATTATATACATCTAGCTATAAGTGTTATTCATAGTTATAAAACACATTAGTTTAAATTACGCATTGCTTAGCATTTCATTTTAATTGTTACTTGGGCGAGATATCTGCAATTTATGTCGCAGTTTCAATGTTAGGAGATGATTTTGTTAACACCTATTGGAATCTATGTAATCACTTGTATTCAAAAACTACGCATAAATTGATCTTTTCAATCACGAGCAAAATGACATATCTGAATGCCAGTTCAAGACAGTTATCTCTCAGGATCAATACCTTGCATAAATATCTATGCTACATGATCAAATATAGAATTATACTTCTTTAACCATTTTTCTGTTTTCTGTTCATATCACATTTTTTTAATTTAAAATCTAAGACAGAAGATAGGGAATAGCAAAACTTAGCACGAAAAAATATTCGTTTGACACAAAATATAGCACCACGCTTTGTGCTTTTTATCAATATGTTTTAATACAGTTACAGCTCTCTTAACAATTTTATGGCATAGCTCTTACCTGCATTGGCTTTTATATTAATGATATAATCTTAAGTAATATAGCTTAAACGGTGGTTTGGACATTTTGTACAGCTTTTGTAAGTTCGACTCTTGATGCTATCAAGTAAAATGCTGGTGATATTTCTTCACCACATGGACATTGGCATCCTTTGAAATAAGTTTTTTTTTTAATGAACATTCCCGGCATACCATATTCTTATGTTTATGTGTCTTACCATTTATCCAGCTAAAGTTGCCTAACTTTTGTTCACACTTGGGACAATTTAAACGACCTTGTGTGTTAGTTGCAATATTCTTCATCCACGCAATTGGTTCAAGAAAAAGTACACTCTTGCATTTTGCATCACTGGTTGTTTGTGATTTATCAAAAACCGAAACTCTACGAATTTGTTCAGCAATTTGATCGATTAGCCGTGCAGATGGAATTGGTGTTTCCACAGTTGCAGTCGTCGTAGCATTCTCATTAGTTGTCACACTAGTTACTGTGCTATTTTTCGGCGAATGTTGAATAATATTTGATTTAGATGCAACTACACGACGGCATTTCCGGCAACGATAAACTATTGGCTCGGGATTTTCCTGCGTTACTGCAGGATCTGGTTTAATAAGATTAGTAAAATTTTGTGGAAGTATTTTTGCTGAAAAATATACAAATCTTTAGCACATCTGAGATGAATTTTATGAGGACTCACCTTTTCGAACTTGTTCCCCTGCTAATCGTAGGCGGTATGCTTTATATTTATCAAATTGGGGATCGATTTTACAGCCCATTCGGCGATAAAGCTTTAGCTGGTTTGCGAAACCAGAATTCGGTAATACAAATCTACGTTTTGATTTGACCAACTCATATGCTTGCTGGTATTCCAAATTATGTTTCTTCATTATATAAGCAATCACAGCTGTTGAACTTCGGCTCACGCCAAAATAACTATTAAGAAAAAGTAAAAATAAACGAAAACATGGTTAACAACATAACCACTTATGACATCTGTCAATTTTTACAAAACAGCATAAAATATTTAACAAATAAAACTTTGTACATAAAAGCCCTACTGTGCCTGGAAATTTTTTTTTTTCCCCCGGCGAGGGTAGGTGAAAATCTTCCATCAGACACTATGAGGATCGCAAGCGCGTGCTCATAGTAGTGTGAGCTAAAAACAACTTCCTTCGATAATTATGTTTAATACCGCAACTAAGTAAAACCAAAGAATATATAATTACCAAGAAGTATTATCTGCCTCAAAAAATGAAAACGATGTCAAAAAGCTCTTTTCTAAATAATAAAAAAAATAAGCGAAACAAAAAGTATTTGGGAGTAAAGCTCTTTCTTACACAGTCTTGGTTTTTGACGCATTGCATATATTCCATAACAATATCCAATTTACATTCTCACTTATTTTTTGATGATCGCATAATTGTACTTCGTTTGCACACATAAAATGTTCCATTCTTGTGCGTTAAATTTGAAGTGCGCAATTTTTTTTTTTCTTTTTTATTGGATTGCTTCATGAAAACAGGTGACGAAGTCGAAAATAAAAGAACAAAAACATTTCCTGAGCAAATGATGTTCCCTTTTATTTTAATGAATACGATGGTTTGTCTGTTTTTTTCTAAAATCAGAAACATTTTGGAGCGGGACTTATTACATTGTTTAAACGATATCTAAGATATTTCTATGGAAAATTCACTTTGGTCAAATTTGTTTTCCAATAAATTCCTCATATGATGCGACTAAAAGCCTAAGTTGAGTTAAGAGAAGAAAAAATTGCATAGAAGGGGGTCCATCTCCCCCGTTTAAGCGGGAGGGGCAATTTAATAGAAAAAGGACTTAAAATGTAAAAAAATATATATAAAAAATTAACTATGGCACATAGAATAACGTGCTATACCATTTAAAGCTAACATTTCATTCTTCAATCTTATTTTAATTTCAAGTTTTTATAACGAACGCTTTTTAAAAAATAAAATTTCAAAGTCAAAATTTTGAAAAAACATACTTTTTTTTCGTAAAATTGAATTTTTATTAACTAGTTAACTAACATCTTAGTTTTTCTCTTGCTTTTCGATTTTATTTCATCCATTTTCCAGGAACATATTTTTCTTAAGAGAACTAAAACCAAAAATTCAACTAATTTCATTTTGTGGTCCAAGCAGAGTCATTCGGAAACCATTCATTTGTGGCCTTTTCGCATTTTCAACAATATTTTCTCTGATGTTTTATGTCAGGACTACCTGAAAATATGGAATCGGAGACCAAAATATGTTTCTTACTTATTTCGAAAAATTGAGATCAGATGGCGCATTAAGGTTCCCAAAATCTGAGTTGCGGCTGTAATTTTTTTGAAATAAAAAAAGTTCAGATGGAGCGCTTATTACTTCATCACTTTTCTTAATTCTAGGGCAACATGTTCCACAGTTTATTTTCGGGCCAACGTAGCCTATGAAATACCTGTTTTGGCACTTAGTGAAACACAGGTAGATCCCCGCCCACACCTACCAGATCACTTTGATCTGAAGCTATCTGGCTACGAACTAGTGCCACTATCCTTTCCTCATCGCGGCCTAGCCATCTATGTGCGTAGTGATGTAGCTTACCAAATTCCACCATAATGTACATAGTCCCTGTTCCAATCCGGAATTAAATTTCATGTGGTTAAAATTCCATCTCCGTAAGCAAATTATCCACTACTGCTTTATTCACAGAAGCCCCAAACTGGACAGCAACTCAACCTTTCACGAGTTTGATGTACTGTCTGACTTCACACAAAGAATTGTATCCCTGTATCCTCATACTGAAATTGTGATTACGGGCGATTTCAATATACGCAATTCTGGTTGGATTCGACATTCTGGACAGACAACCCCCGAGGGACGGTGTGTTGAAATCTTCGCTGCGGAAAATAATTTAACCCAGCTTGTAAATGAGCCCACACGAATACAAGAGGTTGATTGTCATACCGCCAACACCCTGGACTTGTTTTTAACTTCTCACCCTGATAAGTACTCCGTTGATGTGCTCTCCCTTCTAGGCTCGCCGGACCATTATGTCATATCAGCTAATTTCTCGTACACCCACCATACAACTTAACAACTTCTTTAGGAATTTTAACTGGTCGTTATGTTTCCTCGATAACGACGTGGATGCCGCTGCTGACATGATCACAGAAACTATTCTCTTTGAAATGAGATGCTTTATCCCTCATCGGATGAAGAGTATCAAACCAAAAGGAAAGGCATGGTACGACTCGAGCTGTAAAGAGGCTGTCAGAGTTAGAGAAATGTTTTTCCGGTAATACAAGACCAGCCCAGCGGAGGAAAACCGAAAAAAAGTGTAAACGAGTCAGGAATGATTGCAATGTTTTTCCTAAACGTGTAAAATTCCTATAGGACCAAAAACTGAGGCAAAAAATACTACAATGTAAAAATTGTTGGTCGTTCGTAAAAAATATTAGAAATTCTGCCTCGTCCTCCATCCCAACGCTCATTTACAATGACATTCCAGCTGTCAGCTCTTTGGACAAGGCCAATCTGCTTGCCGCACACTTTCCGGCTAGCTCAACATTCCCAGATTGTGCTTTGTCTCCGCCTATACTCGAGTGCGTCGAATTTTTAATGGGACTAATCCACTTTCGCACTCGTGTAGTACCAAGAGTTCTTAAAGATCTTAACATCCACAAATCCGCTGGTCCAGATGGTATATCTCCCCTTCTTCTGAAGAAGTGTTCTCCCCCGCTGGCAAAACCACTGAGTAAGCTTTTTCATCAATCCTACTCTTTAGGACTCTTTCCGACCAGATGGAAAACAGCATTTGTCCATCCCGTCCCTACAGACCCATTGCACTTAAGTCCCTTCTTTCAAGCTCATGGAAACGCTGATAAACCTTCAGCTCATGAAATATCTCGAAACACGAAAACTTCTTAATGACAGGCCGTTTGGTTTTCGTAGCAACAGGTCCACTGGTGATTTGATGACATGTCTCACCGAAAAGTGGAACATCAATCTGGCGAAAGCAAGGCAGTTGCACTTGATATTTCTAAGGCATTTGACAGAGTTTGGCATCCGGCTCTTTTGTTGAAAATGCGTGCTTTTGGGATTGATGGCTCTATTCTTCAATGGGTTAGAAATTACCTTTCGGAACGTTCAATTCAAGTTGTCTTGGACGGTCAAAAGTCTGATATTCACAAAATAAATGCTGGTGTGCCCCGGAATTTGTATATTTTTTTAATAAATTTATTTTCAAATCTTCACCTGATAAGCCATTTTTGGTTACAATGCAATTAAAAATAAGCGTCCAATAAGAAAATAAACTCCTGACCATAAAAACAATTCCTCAATAGCATTATTGATAAAACCAGATTGAAGAAATTTTATGGGGGCCCATCGATGTAAAGTTGAGACATGGGGTACGTTAAGATTCAACATACGAAACATAGAAAATATTTTGTGCAAGCCACTTAACTTCATCGCTATATTATTTGGGCCGCTTACTTATGAACAACTTGCAAAATATTTTCGACTCCTCGCTTATATTTAAAGAGCTTATATAAGTTTTAATGGTACTTAATTTAGTAACATGTTTAATCGTTCTTTTTTCGTTCGATTTCATATTTTTTAAAGCATCTTTAAGTTTTTTTTTTAAATTTTGGTTTTGCTTTTCTAAAGCAATATTTTTTTTTCTGTACATGGGAGTAGTTTTAATTAATTTTTCGCATTTTGAACAAACAATAGATAAATTGCTGCACGAAGAATTCCTTCTCTGAGGCAATTCTTCTAAGCAAAAAAAAATTCTCAGGATCATCATTATCGACATGAACGTTTAAATTCAACGATGGAACAGCTCCTTTTTTTAATTTCTTATTTTCAATATCTTGATCGAAAAAGTGAAGATTACAACTAAATAATTTTTTTCGGGAATTATTTACAGTAATACCACATTTTTCTCTCCAAATTATAGGAGTATCCAGAAGCGAAAATTGGGGCATCTTCGCTTCTGGTTTTAACGTTTTCGAGACATTGCAGTTAGAAATGCAACATTTTATTCAGGATCTTAAATTATTTTTGGAATTCATATCAAACTATGAATCTTACAAAAAACGCAAGCAACGCTAAACACCTTGAAAATAACTCCAACACTCACTTGTGTCTACGGGCGCATCAACGAAGCGAATGAAACACGAAGTATGCCTGCCTGTGAGTATAAATAAAACTTCTCTCGAAAACCCAAAAGCTCTGAGAGCGGGTCGTGATATTAGAACCCGCCATACAAAAATTTTCAGTGCAAAAATTTGTATGAGATGCGTCTTCTTGATAATTATATATTCCTTGGTAAAACTTATCAAGCAGCTTTTTCATCACAATGTAAGCTCGTTTGGTAGGTGACTTTACTTTGAAAGATCCTATATGTTCCGCTTTTTTAACGGAGTTTCAATGTAGCGTGCCAGGTCCAGAGGTTTAGTTCTTGGAAGACAGCGCAATAAATTTTGTTCGCCCAGAATTTCTATTATTATTAATATGCCCGTTTAACCGGATCTTATGTTTTCTTGCGAAGTTTCTTGCTTCATCTTCGACAGAAGTAACTATAAGGTCCCTATGCAGGTCATTATTTTTTATAAACCACAGTGCATATACAATTGATCTTAGCAGTTTATTTTCAAAAGTTTGTAAAATACTAATATTTGTTTTCTTCGTACAACCCCATAAGTCCACACCGGTTTTAGCACCTGTTTGTATAAGATCAGCTTATTTTCTACGATAAGCTTGGAATATTTACCAAGTAGCCAATACATTTCCCTGTATTTAGTTTCTAGTTCTTTACGTTTCTTTTTACGTGCGTCTTCCATTTGAGCTTTGCATCGAGTGTCATGCCCAAATATTTAGCCTCATTAGCAAACGGAATACAGACAGAATTTATGTGGATGAGCAGGTGACTTATTTTTCTGTAAGTGAAGTTTACTTGCACAGATTTGGTCTCATTGAGAGCGGTTTGCCAGATTTTTGTCCAGTCGTATATGTTTAGAGCGCTTTGTAGTTCCCCGGTGATTCTTCTATTACTTTTAAGACAGCTAAAATGGTAGTGTCGTCGGCAAAAGTTGCAAGAACGGTCCCCTCGACTTGTGGTATATCTCTTTTATATAAGAGATACAGGAGTGGACCGAGCACACTTTCCTGTGGTACATCGGCCAATATATCTTTAAACTGCGATACGTCATTTCCGTATCTAACACGAAAAATTCTATTTTCAAGATACTTAGTCAATATGTTGCAAAGTTTTGATGGCAAAATTTGTAGTAATTTTTCCTTTAAACCTTCGTGCCAAACCTTGCCAAAGGCTTGTAAGACATCAAGAAATACGCTTGAGCAAATCTTTTTCTCTTCCAGGGCTCTTGCAATTACGTCGGTAATTCTATGCACCTGGTCAATAGTTGAATGGTTAATCCGAAATCCAAACTGATGGATGGGGATAAGATTTTTGTCTTCAATAATTGGCATTAAATGTTTAAGCAGAATCCTCTTAAAAATTTTTGACAGGATCGGAAGGAGAGAAATCGGTCTATACGACTTTTTATCAATCGGAGGCCTGGAAAAATAATAAGAGGAAAACGACGGTCCGATCTACACATGAAATGTTCGGACCTTCAGTAGGCCACGAGCAGAGTCTCTAGGCAGCTAAAAGGCCGAAATTCACGTTATCTAGAAAAGACAACATAATGGACTGGCCAGAAGAGAATAAAAGACCGTAACACATTGTAACAAAGATTCATTCGCCAACATCAGGCCGATATGCTTACACGCAGAGGAAATATACGACAAATTGTTTCTACGAGGTCCTAGACAAAACCTATGAGCAGCAATGCCCTCAATATGACAGTAGGATAGTCTTAGATGATTTCAACGCCAAAATAAAAAAAATAAAAAAAAAACATCTTTAGTAGTGCAGTCGGACACGACACCATATCTGGAGATGGACTTCAGCAAATTGACATAGCTGCGGGATGGAATATTACTATACATGCACATGATGGAATAGTGTCAGGAAATTTTACGTTGAACGGCTGCAATCGAAACAAACCAGCAGAACCTTTGCTTATCATGTAGCCCTCAACCTCTTATCAAAGTTTTTACAACCTGCTTTACAAACTGAAGATCAGTGGCATCGATGCCTAAAAATCAGCTATGCCGCATCTGATGTTCTGGGTTTCACCCAACTACCAGCGCGAAACTTCTGGTCTGATGAAAAGTGCAGGTAATTTCATATTGCACAACAACTTGGCTATGAAGTGACGCTGTATACGTTCTACGAGCAAAGAAGGTGGCCTCTTCAGGAAAAAAAAGAGGACGAGAAGCAAGCAACTCCAGGAACAAAGTTCGTATGTTATACCAAAGGGTAAAAAGAACATGTCAAACCTACAAGATCCCAACAAAGACAGCTAGAAATGAACAAGTAAATAAAGTTATCAGTGTTGAGGATATGAAAAAAACTACTTCTGCAGACTGTCCACTGACACGCAGAACGAACCATGCAGCTTGGGTGATGAAAACTAACACTAGGTACCAAAATCCAACCTTAAATATGGCTAAACTTAAATATCTGCTGAGCATACTTACGAGGGCGGGTCAATAATTCCGTGCATTTTTGAATTTCTGACCTCTTTACTGAAACAGCAACACTGCTCCTGTCAACAGGCATTTGTCAGTTAACTTCTGTCAAAATTTAAACTTGCTGCGTCAGTTAGTTTGTGTTTGACAGCTATTTTTATCAGACTACTCACTAGTTTGAGGAGAAAATGGAAAAAAGTGAATTTCGTGTGCTTATTAAGCATTATTTCTTGCGAAAAAAACCATTACCGAGACCAAGGCTAAGCTTGATAAATACTATGGGGACTCTGCACCATCGATTTCAATGGTAAAAAAGTGGTTTACTGCATTTCGTTGTGGCCGTACAAGCACTGAAGATGCCGAACGTCCTGGACGCCCAGTTGAGGTCTCTACACCCGAAACAATCGAAAAAATTCACGATATGGTGTTGGCCGACCGAAGATTGAAAGTGCGAGAGATTGTGGAAGCCGTAGGGATCTCGCATGGCTCAGTGGTTTCAATTTTGAATGATCACTTGGGCATGAGAAAGCTTTCCGCAAGATGGGTGCCGCGTTTGCTCACAGTCGACCACAAACGCAATCGTGTAACAACTTCACAGGAAGGTTTGGCGTTGTTTAATCGCAATATGGAGGAGTTTTTGCGCCGTTTTGTAACCGTGGACGAAACATGGATCCATCACAACACACCAGAGAACAAACAACAGTTTCTAAGGGTGAATCGGCGCCAAAGAAGGCCAAGGTGGGTTTGTCAGCCAATAAAGTTATGGCGACTGTTTTTTGGGATGCACGCGGGATAATCCACATTGACTACCTTCAAAAGGGAAGAACAATCAATGGGGAATATTATGCCAACTTATTGGACCGATTCAATGACGATTTGAAAAAAAAACCGACCTCATTTGGCCAAGAAAAAAGTTCTTTTCCACCAAGACAATGCAAGGGTGCACACACGTGCAGTTGCCATGGCAAAAATCCATGAATTGGGCTATGAATTGCTCCCTCATCCACCCTATTCTCCAGATTTGGCTCCGAGCGACTACTTCTTGTTCCCAAACCTGAAGAAATGGCTTGGTGGAAAAAGATTTGACTCCAATGATGAAGTCATCTCGTCATTTTGAGGACCTCGACAAATCATTTTTTTTGGAAGGGATAAAAAAAATTGGAGAAGCGTTGGACAAAGTGTATAGAGCTCAAGGGAGACTACGTTGAAAAATAAAATTATTTTTTTATCAAAAAATCTGTTTTAATCCAAAAGTCACGGACTTATTGACCCGCCCTCATATTTTCAAGATTTAGTCAGTAAGTGAATTGTACCAACCACATATATAGGCATCAGCCTCTAACAACGCGTATAGTGTGAACAGCTCACACATTTTTGTCAACAATCAATTAGTTTACAATTGAATTCGCCAAATATGGAATTCATTTATTT
This sequence comes from Volucella zonaria, assembly GCA_963966105.1. NCBI lineage: Eukaryota > Metazoa > Arthropoda > Insecta > Diptera > Syrphidae > Volucella > Volucella zonaria. Next base: position 84,633,796 of record OZ014532.1, on the reverse strand, counting down.
ATGATTAAAAACTATCTCAATTAACTTCAATTTATCTTATTTTTACCTACTGGCCCTATAAGGGCGCTCTAAGCTAAACCTAATATTTAAAACTATGCCTTTCGACGTAACCTAACTGATTTAATTACTTTTTTGTTCATTATTTTATTTACGAGTAAACACGTTGAACCACACGGAACACCCAAATACAAGCATAGGCCGGATAAGGGCCATGTAGCAAATTACCTTCACCCTCGCTTCGAGTTGGCTGCTATAAAACAGTATCTTTGTAAGGGCAAAAACACCCTTTTCTATGGCCAGAGAAACATCTACAATATATGTTTGTTAAAATACAGATATTAATCTAGCCAAATCCAAAAGTCTCTGACTACATTTCGACAACAAGTGACTGCCCACGATCCAAAACTTTCGCCAGTTCTTTCTGGTATCCGCAGAGGCCCCAGAGAAAGGCGTCAAAAAGAAAATGGTTTCCGACTTCTGAAAGCTAATCTTCAACTTCCAACCATCTCAATATCGCTTAAACATATCGAAGTCACGTTGCAAGAGAGTATTAATGACCTCGATCTTTGTCCCTGATCGGTACGCGATCAAGTCGTCTGCGTAGTGCGCACGCTATGGCATGGTGAAGCGAGCTCAGAAGCTCGCATGTGTAGATGTTGAATAAAATCGGCGAATTGACCACATCTTGTTGCGTTTTTGACAGACTGTCGTGTCTGCCAGTAAACTGTCTGTACAACGTTTTTAGTCTCAACAGAAGTCTACTTTTATGTGGGTGCAGTGCGTCAATGATTGCGCTGCAGAATATGTCGTCTTTGTTTATGATTTTATATCGAGGTATCATACTGTCCATAGTTCGTCTTATGGCCTCGTCCATTTGTTTAAGGTATCTGTCAATCTGCCCTGTTAGACGGTGGGCAGAGCGAGTTCGAGGAGTTGGACCAAATATTTACCCCACAGCAGTTTCATTAGAAAACCCAAGAGCTTCAGATCGGTAATCATCACCATTTTACCGATTTCAAGGTGTATTTTATTACAACATCTATAGAGACGATTTTTACAGAGGCATGTCTAATTTAGTCACTCATTGCCAAACTCGGCAGATTGCGCAGAATAACTATAGGGCTCAACAGAATTCGAAAGTAATCTCACCAAGACTTTAAACGTCAAAAAAGGATTTAGAAAAGGTGATGCGTTTCCATATGATTTCTTTAACATTATACTTGGGAAAATTCAGCGAAACCTACAAGTCAACACTAGAGGCACAATTTTCAAGCCTGCGCAACCACTTGCGTGCGCTCATGACATTGATATCATTAGAGAAACACCTCGAACTTTCACGGGTACGTTTATAACTAAGTATTGAAACAGAAGCCGCAAGCGCTTCGGCTGTGAATGAGGTCAAAACCAAGTATATGGTGTCAACAACAAGGAACGTATAACACCGACGAATCGGCCAGAATGTCATAATAGAGACCGTTAAATCTGAGGTACTAAGTGATTTTGTCTAACTCCCGTTCACTTAAAAACGAAGAATAACGATTGCCAGGAAGGTAATTGTGTAATAAATACTAAGGAGGTGCTATGTAAGATTATCATCGTACCAGCATTCTTCTATTGCGCAGAAGCATGGGCGTAAGCGAAGGAGAGTAAAAATAAACTTCAATTTGAATCCAAGATTCATTGAGTGTTCTTTCGTCCCGTTTGTGTTGACGGGCTTAGAAGGATGAGAAATAACAACGAATCCTATGAACTGTACCTCTGCATCTCTCTGTTCAGAAAAGTGTGCATTAATCGCCTGAAATGCCTGCGATATGTAAAGCGAATAAATATTAATGCTCGAGCTCGAAGAGTAAGTGAAAATTGAATTAAAAGAGCTTGGATATCAAGTCATATTAATTTGATTAGTTAAAATATAGCGTGCCTTATCCAATCGGTACAAAGTTTACTGCTGTGTTTAATTTAAGATGAGTCGCTAAGCCGAAGGGCGTTGGGGAGTGCCGAACTAGATGTCAGGCGACCATTGCTGACGCCTTTTGAATAACATGATAAATCAGGCAATAATTATACGCAGACGAAAAATCGATATTAATACAAAACTAGCGAGAATATGTTATCATGTAAAACGAGTGTACATCTCGCGAATTGATACTGAATTGATTTGGAAAATACCTAGAAAAGGGCAGAGAAAGTCAACTGGTATTACAAAGCTTCGAACGACTTCGAACCTTCTAAATCCAGAACTATTCATGAAACTTTGAACCAAGTCAAAACAGTAGTAAAGATGTTGTTTCTCGAATTTTTATTCAGAAATATTTGTAAAATTGGAAAAAGCATGAAATTTCCAAATAACAAATATGCAATTTCTCCACTTGAAATTCAGCATGATATATGAACCCTTCTTAATCATACTTGATGGGCAAACTTTGTTCTATAACCTACAATGTCAATCAGATATTTACTTTCGATTGTTTTTCTCTCAAACAAAAACTATTTTCTTCGCCATAGAAGAAAAAAGACACAAGTGTGATCCTTACGTCTTTGTCTTCTTTACAAAAGAAAAATATGAATATTCAAATCAGGTCACAGGACTTGAATAACATTTTTCCCCACTCCACGTACTTACCAATGCACTAATATGTTCTCTTCCTTCTCTAAAGCTGAACTAATGAATTCTGTGCACTGATCCAAATGATGTAGAATATCCTCTTTAGGCATATCGGAAACTACAATAAAAATAAAAGTGGAAAAATCAACATGATTTCTTTCAGGGAGTGATGATTATCATGGTGATAATAATGATACTACGCCATGAATAGAATGAGAATTTTTAAGATTAATGAGAGCATATTTGCACTTACTCTGCACATATTTTGTTGTGAGAAATGAAGCTTGCACTATATGGGAAGGCAGTGGAACTGAATCAAGGGTGAGTATATGGGTAATTTTGTATGTTTTCAGCGTTTCCATATGGGTGGCAGCAGTAAGGTTGCCTAAATTTTCAATTTGTCTTTTTATTTTATTTTTTTTAATAATATAAATGTAAATTACCTAGATAGAGACCTTTTTCAATCTCATCCATGCTGACAGGACCACCGTCAAAGTCTTCACGATAAAGTATTCCTGCATCCTGTCTTGATTTTCGTGACGTGCTACTTACAACGACTTCCATTTTATTTGCTGTAATCGAACCTTCTACGGCAAATTACGGAAAGTAAGTGAGAATAAATCGGTAAAAACGACTCAACTCGATTTTTTCCTGACGCTGCCATCGACGCGCAGATTTATCATTTTTTTTTTGCACATTGAAATGACAGCTGGTGACATCTAAAAATTTCCCAAACAACTCGCCAAATGTGCAACAAATGGACAAAATCCTCAAATTGTTCACGCAAATAAAACATACCACCTGGTTAACTTGTTTTGGGAATTTATTATCAGCTCTGTTTATTTTAATATTGCGTTGTACTCTTCCAATTAATTATGGGAGGCAACATTTTGAAGCCCGAATATATTGTAATGGAAAGCAACATATTGTATTTTAAGTTATGTTTTTGCAATGAATAAATTTTAAAATCAAAAATTCGCGTTTTCTCCACCTTTAATCAATTTATTAACTTATCAAATTGACCATTTTTTTTTAAGTCTATTAAATAATCTAAATTATTCCCGCAAGAAAATTTCCTATAATGAAAATAATTTACAATACCAGATATCGGTATCGTGTACGGTCACTGTTTGGGGCGCGTTCGAAAGGGCTTTACAACTCGTCCATGCCGATGTTTGATCGGCCTCGATCACAAAGAACCAATACATATGTTATCTTAGGGACTTAACAGAATTACACTTATTGCTAGGACTTAACTACTTGTATTGCTTTTAGGATATGATTGTTTAAGAAGATCGTATCTAGTCATCCTTTTCTTTCCAAAGTTTCATGTGTCTTGATTCAATAAGACCATCGTACAGGAGCTGTGTGACTTGGCAGTTCTCAATGTCTTTAATTACGTAACGGTTATTAGGAAGCAATTTGTGGACGACATACGGCCCCTTGAATTTCGGAATCAATTTTTTATTTACTCCTTGGGAGCAGTCAACGTTTTTTATTACAACATAATCGTCAACTAGAAATTGCTGAGAACCTGTATTGCTGTTCGAAAAATATCTCTCGTTCCGCCTCCCGCCTCCAAGTGTCCAAATCTCTTTTCGAGAATTCCCGTTAATCATCTAAAAACTCTGTGAGAAGGTCCACCTTAGAGCCCCGTTAATCTACACCGAAGAGGAGACGTGCGGGTGTCTTACAGGTAGAAGAATGTACTTAGTTATTCGATGCAAATTCTACACTTGATAGCTTCGAGACCCAATCTGAGTTATCAATTGGCTCACTTAGTTTGCTAAGCATTGGTGTTATTACGCGATTAACCCGCTCTACTTGACCATTGGCCTGTGGAGAACCCGTAGCGGCCTTAATGTGGACTATGTTATTATCTAACAGAAATTTGCTAAGCTGTAGAGATGTGAAGCATGCCCCTTGATCTGAAAGTATTTTTTCAGACACTCAATGACCTCTTTCGCACTTGTCGAATTAACAGGATACAATTTAACATACTTCGTGAAAGCATCTACTATCACTAGCAGGTGTTTTCGTTTGTTTTTCAATGAAGGCAGCGGACCTAAATGGTCAAATTGTATCGAAAGGTATGGGTTTTTTGGGAATACTATATAGGTTTCTCTGATTTATACGCGCTGGAGCCATATACATTATACACTTCAGACAGTTTTTAATAAATTTTTCTATTTTGGATTTCATACCGGGAAACCAATAATACCTTTTAAGCTGTTCGTAAGTTTTTCCTAGTCCTAAATGTCCTATCTTTTCATGAACTATTGTTATTATATTACTTTCCATTTCTTTTGGGACGTAAAGGTTTAAATTACCTCTAACGTTTTTCCGATGAACTACTCCGTCCCTTAAGTCATAATGTTCTAACGTGTCATTCTCAGGTCGATCGCGAAGTTTGACTAGGTCTGGATCTCTGCTCTGGGTTGCACACACTTGAAATTCAACATCGTCCTCTCTAACGGTGCATACTACTTCACAGCGACTTAGAGCATCTACGTGCCCCATGTTGCTTCCGCTTCTATGTTGAACAACGTAGTCGTAGTTTTGTAGTTCTAAAGCCCATCGGGCTATGCGAGGGTTTAGAGATCTTTTGTTAAGGGTGAGAGTCAGTGAGTTGCAATCAATAATTATTTTGAAGGGGATACCTTCTAGATAGACTCTAAAGCGTCGGAGTGCGTAAATTATAGCAAGAGTTTCTAAATCAAAGCTGTGATAATTGCTCTCTGCACCGGTGGTGATGAAATATAGAATACTGCATTAACCCAGCTCCAAAACCTGAAGTGCTCGCATCACAATGAAGCTCCGTCTCTCTTTTTGATCATATATAGCTAAGACAGGTGACTCAATCAATTTATTTTTAAGTTCCTCAATAACACTCAAACACTTTTAATCAAGTTTAAATTTGCCATCCTTTTTTAAGAGGTCATAAAGTGGTTTTGCGATTCTCGAAAACTGCGGAACAAATTTACGGAAGTAGGCACAGAGGCCTATGAAGGATTACAACTCTTTCTGGTTTGTTGGTACTGGATATCTTGCAATGGTTTGCTGGTGACGCGTATTAGGAGCTATGCTCACGTCATAGCCTAAGTATTGGATTTCATTGTAACAAAATTTGCATTTCGAAAGATTGAGTTCTAGGTCATGCTACGCTAAATTTTGTAAAACTTGTGCTAAAAGGTTTAGATGTTCCGCAAAATTGACTGACGCAAGTAATACCACCTTGATCAACATGTTTCCGGAGGACACCACCGTATGATGCTCCCATTGTTGCGATTTAAGTTCTGTTTTTTTTGTTAAGTTGGTAAATTCCCTGTTGACATTCCCTCTAAATCTTAGCGTCATAGCTTGACATTTACAAAAGTTACATAGTCAAGAGTACATCTATATTTGTGTGTGTTGGCTATTTTTTACAATAGAAATGGATTTAAATTTGCAACAACGAACTTGTATTAAATTTTGCGTAGAAAACGGACGTAATGGTGCGCGAACGTTAGAAATGTTGGAAAAGTGTTTCGGGAATGATTCTCTAAAGAAAACGGTCGTTTACCAGTTGCACCAGCGGTTCAAAAGTGGTTGTGAGTCAATCGAAGATGATGAACGCAGTGGCAGACCATCGACGTCGAAAGCCGACGAAAACGTTTATGAAGTACTCGTAAAAGAAATGTTGATCAATAACCGCAAATTAACCATCAGAGAGATAGCGGAGGACTTGAACATTGCCTATGGATCCGTCCAAGACATTTTGGTTAATGATTTGGGTTTCCGTCGTGTAGCAGCAAAGTTGATGCCAAAAGACTCAATTTCATGCAAAAAAGACACCGTGTTGACGTCGCAAAAGAGATGATTTGTGAGGCTGAACCCGATCCCACATTCATCAAAAGGATCATTACTGGAGACGAGACGTGGGTTTATGAGTACGACACGCAATCCAGACATCAGGCAAGTGAATGGTGTTCACCAAATGAGCCGAGACCAAAAAAAACCACGTAGTTTTCAGTCAAAAAAGAAGGCAATGCTCACGGTTTTCATGGATTACAACGGTGTAGTGCATCATGATTTTTTGCCAGAATGCCAGACAGTACACAAAGAGTATTATTTGGGCGTTATGAGACGTTTGCGTGAAGCAATTCGACGAAAGAGACCAGAATTCTGTACAGAGAACTCGTGGATTTTGCACCATGATAACGCACCGTGCGTCGCACGGTGCCATCATTATTCGTAATTTTTTGACGAAACATGCAAGAAATACCATCCAACAATCACCGAATTAACCTGATTTGGTTCCCTGTGACTTCTTTCTGTTCAATCGAGTTAAAAAACCATTAAGAGGAACGCGTTTCAGCAGCCGAGAGGAAGTAATGGAAAAATCGCAGGAAGCACAGATAGACATACCGAAAACCGAATATAAAAAATGTTTCGAGGTTTAGATCAAGCGTTGGCATAAGTGTGTTGCAGTCGATGGGGATTACTTTAAAGGGGACAATATAGGATTAGATGAATAAACTTGTATTTTCAATTTTCTGAATACATTCCGGGAAGTTTTTGATCAAGGTAGTATGTCTTCCATATAAACAATTAACAAGCCTTTACCAACGAAATCTTTCAGTGTGAATGTTATGAATTTTTGGAAAACTACCGGTGCATTTTTCAAGCCAAAAGGCATTCGAACGTATTCGAATTGTCCTCTTGGGGTAACAAAAGCGATTAGTTTCACTGAATCTTCAGACATTAACATGGTGAGAACCGTTTTTTAGATCCAGAAGCATAAAATAACGTTTACCACCCAGGTACTCTAAGCAGTCTTCGATCAATTGAAATTGGTAATTGTCCCTAACCGTAATTTTGTTCAAATTCCTATAGTCTATGCACATTCGTATCTGCCCACTTTTCTTTTTTACGAATACTACAGGTGAAGCGTATGGTGAACAACTAGAACAATCTTGAATGTCTCTTCTTTGTCCCGTTCAGACATTCTACGAGGAAGGGAGTAAACATGTTTATCGGACGTAAGTTTGATACTCATTTCAAATGAAGCGTCTTTATCATCTCTAGGGGAATTCATATAACAATCGTCAATTTTCTTTTGAACCTTTACTGAAACATATTTTGGCAACGAAGGGTTTATATCCCTATCATCCTTTTCACTATAACAATCTACTATGCTTTCAGAAAATACCTGACACGGATCACGACAGCACATGATTCCTTAACTTGACAGATGTTAGAACAATCGGAACAATTAGGGATTTTATTACCTGTTACAATCTCGGAAGATGCCTGAGCAGAAGACAATTCACTAAGAAATTCATTTGACCTACTAGCTTTGGAACAACCTACACAATCGGAAACGCACTCGGAAGACACGCAATCAATCAGCTCACTACTTAAGTTTCTTTTGTTGGACACTCGGAAAGCGGAATGTACGAGGGCGGATTAATAATTCCGTGCATTTTTGAATTTCTGACCTCTTTACTGAAACAGCAACACTGCTCCTGTCAACAGGCATCTGTCAGTTGACTTCTGTCAAAATTTAAACTTGCTGCGTCAGTTAGTTTGTGTTTGACAGCTATTTTTATCAGACTACTCACTAATTTGAGGAGAAAATGGAAAAAAGTGAATTTCGTGTGCTTATTAAGCATTATTTCTTGCGAAAAAAAACCATTACCGAGACCAAGGCTAAGCTTGATAAATACTATGGGGACTCTGCACCATCGATTTCAATGGTAAAAAAGTGGTTTACTGAATTTCGTTGTGGCCGTACAAGCACTGAAGATGCCGAACGTCCTGGACGCCCAGTTGAGGTCTCTACACCCGAAGCAATCGAAAAAATTCACGATATGGTGTTGGCCGACCGAAGATTGAAAGTGCGAGAGATTGTGGAAGCCGTAGGGATCTCGCATGGCTCAGTGGTTTCAATTTTGAATGATCACTTGGGCATGAGAAAGCTTTCCGCAAGATGGGTGCCGCGTTTGCTCACAGTCGACCACAAACGCAATCGTGTAACAACTTCACAGGAAGGTTTGGCGTTGTTTAATCGCAATATGGAGGAGTTTTTGCGCCGTTTTGTAACAGTGGACGAAACATGGATCCATCACAACACACCAGAGAACAAACAACAGTTTCTAAGGGTGAATCGGCGCCAAAGAAGGCCAAGGTGGGTTTGTCAGCCAATAAAGTTATGGCGACTGTTTTTTGGGATGCACGGGGGATAATCCACATTGACTACCTTCAAAAGGGAAGAACAATCAATGGGGAATATTATGCCAACTTATTGGACCGATTCAATGACGATTTGAAAAAAAAACGACCTCATTTGGCCAAGAAAAAAGTTCTTTTCCACCAAGACAATGCAAGGGTGCACACACGTGCAGTTGCCATGGCAAAAATCCATGAATTGGGCTATGAATTGCTCCCTCATCCACCCTATTCTCCAGATTTGGCTCCGAGCGACTACTTCTTGTTCCCAAACCTGAAGAAATGGCTTGGTGGAAAAAGATTTGACTCCAATGATGAAGTCATCTCGTCATTTTGAGGACCTCGACAAATCATTTTTTTTGGAAGGGATAAAAAAATTGGAGAAGCGTTGGACAAAGTGTATAGAGCTCAAGGGAGACTACGTTGAAAAATAAAATTATTTTTTTATCAAAAAATCTGTTTTAATCCAAAAGTCACGGACTTATTGACCCGCCCTCGTATATTATTACAATTGTTAATCTCGTAACTGCAATGAGACTCATGAACGCGAGTACTTTCGTCACTCATTACTCTCTCGGACGTATATTCGTTATCATTTGAATGTTTGACTTTTCTTCAACAATCATATTCTACACACTTATTCGTGGGTTGAGCAATGTCGTTAGATGAAAACAAATCTCTGTTTTTCTTTGTTCTTTTAATTTAGTATTATCTTTATAACAAGATATCATATAAAAATGCACGTTAAATATTCTGAGGGAGTCTCGGCCAAGGAGAAGTGGTTTTGGCAGAAGTTGATGTCCAACTATAATTAAAGAGATATAGCGCGTTTTATTTAATAATTAAATATTATAATCTACCTTGCCGAGGGTTTCAATTTTATTCCCATTTAGCGTATAGTAGTTGGATTTGATTTTTGAATAATAAAGTGGATCTATTGGGACGATATCCTTAGCAATGAAATTGTCTATAGTTTCTCAAGCCTCGATTTTCAAAAACAATAATTACAATTTCATTTAACTCAATGGGTTGTAAGGTATTCACCTGGTTGGCTGGCTGGTTGCAATGCTTCGCGATGTGATCCTTGCTGCCGCATCGAAAGCATGATCCAATTTCTCGCACATTGAACATTGTACGGCAATGTTCACGGTTTTGAACATTGTACGGCAATGTGCCCGTATTGTGAGCAGTTGAAGCAGCGAATTGGAGGAATGTTCGCTGGCGGCTTGATGTGTTGTATCTGGTGCATTATATAGGCGTCGAAAGATTACTGCCACTCATTTTATTCTTCTCGTAAATGACCAGTAGATCTTGAAGTTCAGCCGTGTAGAGTATGAACGCATAGGCGCTGCGATCCGTCAGCCCCCCTGTTATTAAGTTTACGATGTCACATCATGTAGACATCATTGAGGGTAATGCGACGTCTGAATTGCTTTAGTATGGTAGATTTTAGTTCATTGTAATTTGATACTGTTGAGGTTCGCAAAAAAATGGCCGCCGTTCCCGTTAACAGACGACGCATGGTCATGTATTTAAAGTGATCCGAACCTCGACATAGCCTAGTTGCGTTTTGAAAATCTGCAAGCCATTTGTCCACCGAATGGGCATTGTCTCCAGAAAATTTTGAGACCATTGACTCCACTTCGGTAATGGACAAGCGCTGCAGTCCCGGGGCGAGAGAGTCCTCCAGCGATTCGATTTCCTGACGTAGAAGTAGCAGATTTTTCTTTTTTTGCAGTTCTGCAATTAGGGCGTCGATATCATTATTTTCTCCTGTGTCCGTGGCAACGCGGGTAGCCAACCCTGCAAATAATTTTTGGGCCCCCGCCCAATTATCAAGGCTTCGCCCATCAATGACGTTGTCTAATAATAAAGCGGGGGTAGATTATTCTATAACTGGTCTTATCGAAAACATCCAGATTTTTTAGCATGAATGGATGATACGATTTGACCAGTTACAAGTTGCCGGTCATAGGTCTTGTTGGTAGGCTTGACCACCGGTAGTCCATACCAGGACTTAAATCACGGTACCATGGGAGTCAGGAGCCCCCCGGATTTCGGTCCGGGCCTGACTTGTTAGAGGTAGGCCCCCTTGTGGGAGCGTCATGGTGGCTGTGGTTTAAACCCAAATCGCGGGTACGGGTTTCCTTTTTGGTTTAGCCCATTGTAGAGTTGCAAATGAAGTACTGGGTGCTGCGACCCTAAGAGCAGCAAGAGGTTTTGGGTAGGCCTCGACTCATACCAAGGGTGGAACTTGTGCCTCCAACACAGTTCCGAATTGGTATAATTCAAAAGCGAACTATTAAATAATACAAGCGAGTGATTAGCGATGGCAAGGCGTATCCTTGCTCCCTATGGGTGTATGGGCACCTCGTAAACATTAAGTCTACATGACAGGAGGTTTACGTTAAAAATGCAGGTACGTTCTGTCCGTGGCAACGTTGACAGATGCAACAATTTGAAGAGGATCAGTTGAAATATCTTATCAAACGCCTTAATGAAATCAGTTGCGATAACATCGATTTCTTTGCCGTTTTCTAAGGCTGAGATAGCAAAAAATACAACTTCAACTAAGTGATTTGCTGGGTGAAAGAAAAAACTTGCGTTTGAAGCTTAAGGCTTCGTATAAAATGCTTTCAAAGAGTTTGGGTATGTGAGAGAGTCTAGCAATGCAATATGAAGGGGTCTTCCAAATCTGGGGAAATTTTCCCTGTGTAAGGGATAGACGATAGGTTGGAAGAGCACTTTTTAAGAAAAAAGGTGAGGAGACCATCTGGGCCAGGTAGATATTCATCTTTAAGTTTTAGTAACTTTTCTTCAATAACTGCAGGATCGAAATTTTGAGTGAGAAAGGGATCAACAAAGAAATTTTCCATATCATTGAATTAAGAGGCATGTACGAAGGAGTTGTTGGCAAATGATTGTTTGAAAAGTGTAGCAAAAAAGTTGGCGATGGTAGGAGGATCACTTGAAGATTTGGCTTCGAAAGCTAGGGAGGAAGGATAACCATTGGTCTTACTTTCGCAATTGACAAATTGAAAAAAGTAGGATGTAAAAGATATTTTGTGGCACATAAAGGGAGATAGATTTGAATGTTTCTCTGTAAAAAATGGAGAGGGCAACGACCAGAGATACATTGGTAAACTCAAAAAGTCCTACTTAGATAGGTATTGATTTTACGGAAATTGGCTGTGCGAAAATTGTATGAAGAGGGAATTACGGGGGGAGGCGACGGTTTCAATAAGTTGAGTCGTATCTTGAAAACTACTGAAATGATCTGACTTTTTTATTTGTTAATACTGCAAAATTAAAATCATCTTTTTTTTTCAAGGTACGTCAAGGAATATCCCCTTAAAGTCTTCGACACATTAGCAGGAACACTTTGTATATGTATGTATGTACATCAGACCGATGTTGTTGGGCTTCCACTTTGGCTAATCAATTGTTAGTTTATTATTGACATTCGTAGAGAGTGATTAAAACTAATTTATTTTAGAGCATCTAATGACGTAACAAGGTGTTAAAGTTATTAAAATATCTTATTGAAATAATTATTTAATTGTGAATAAGGGAAAAAAGTTATATGACTTTTTTTGGTGTTAATCCTGTGGCAAGCAAATCAACCATTCAACGTGTATTGAATAGCTTTGTAAATCTGCATACATGAAGAAATAAAGGAAAATCTTTACGACAACGTAGCAAATCTGCATGCATTGGGAAATAGAACAAAATCTGTATGAGAAGGTACGAGTAATAGACGTATGCCAGAAAATATTGATGCGGATGCAGGAACGACTCACATTTCTTTGCACAAAATTTTCTTTAGGTGCTTTTTTCTTTTTGTTTCTAAAAATCTTAATTTGTTTTCTTTTTTTTCTTAAAAGCTTAAAGAAACGGATAGTTTTTAATGTACGACAGTACCTACGGTTTTCGAATTATTAGTAGTTTTTTTTTATACACTTTCAATTCAAATTCTTGTGAATGCTTTCAAGTGTGATACTTTCAAAGTAAATACTAGAACGGAAGATTCCCATCTATCTTTTTGGCACTAACTTTCATCAAAGTTCTCTTGGCTGTTACCTCAAATCCAATACATGTGTTATGTGAATGCTTTGGCTTAGACAGTACTTTGCTACTGGTTTTTATAAGTCCTTTCGCTTTGACCCTGTGATGTTCGTATTTAAGGTGTATTTAATTTCCATATCGATGGAATGACTGATTATTAGTATTAAGTATAAAGAATACTCGTAGTGTTGAACGTGTCAAAAAACATAAAATTGATTTCGCCAGATCTTGAAATTTAGTGGACGTTGCATTTTAAAGGAGTGTAATGATTATTTCGAGCTGTGTAATATGCTATTGAAACCACATTTTACATATATGAGCCAAGTCTGTTATCAAAATTCAAATACCTTTCGGCATTAATGGCAAGTACCACGCCTTTACCGTTTTCAAAGAAGTATGATCTGGACATAGAAACAGCTAAAAGTCTTCGTGAGCCCCCTAACACAAATGTGTTAGTTTCGCTTATTTATGTGCTTCGTAAATGTGCTGTCTTTTGCCTAAGGACGCAATCTACGAATGTTCTGCCTTTTCTCCGTGTTCTCTGCGCTTAAGTTCTTACGCCAATTGTATCTTGATTGCAAGCTGGTGCAGTTCTTATAGAACAAATCAAATTGTTTCGAATGAAATGGAATGGATATAGTTTTGCAGCTATGCTATTTGCATATCAAGCATATTCAATCACTTTAGTTTCAACGTTTCAAAAGCTTCGCGGGGATATACGTCAGCATTTTGTGCATGAGAAAAAGAATGCAGGATTTAGTTTTTCCTTGATAGTACCCGTATTTGATATACTGGTAAATAACGCATACGCCCACATGTGCTGTATGTTATTCATATTCATAGGTAATTAGTTAATGAAAGAAAGAACGTTAGGTTGACCTAAGAAGTTGAACTGTACGGCTTGAAAAACTGAAATGACAAAAGGTATATAAACGTGTCAACATCAAGCAAAATATTTTCTGAAAGGAACGCAAAAGAATGATATAGTATTGTAGATGGTGAAAACAAGAAAGGTTTATACGGGGATGTAAGTGTCTCTAATTTGATATCTAAATCTACAATACATATGCATAATTTAATAAGACAGTGATTGATTTCATGTCGATTCACTCAATCATTTAGATTCATGTGACACATGTGTATATTGTATTTCGACATTTGTTTAATAAAAAATCATAGCTTATACCAAGGGATTAAAAGCTTAGAACAGTTGCTAACATACGTTCAATCCACGTAAATTTGCACATACGACGAAAAAATTATCTACTGACAAAGTAGTGTACGAGTATATAAGCCCAAATATAATATACATACTCGTGCTTTATGTTATACAGCCTCAAAAAATTTGATTTTCGAAGATTTATAATTTTGCACAGTTTTTAGGTAAGTCTTTACCAATAGCATAAATGACATTTCTAATATCAATATCAGGTGATACTAAAAAGTGAGTAGAACTCTTAAAACCGGTTAGCTGTTGTGACCTTTTTATAAAGTTTGTACCTATATTGTGTCGAAAAAACAAAGCTACGAGTATGTTGAGAAAACTTGTGAAACATAGAGTACATAGGTATATGTATAGTACATAGCCGTTATAATATTGAATTAAATTGTAATCAAATGACTGCCTTATTTTTTATGAAATTAATAATTTCATTACTAACATTTATTTACTTAGCTTAAATAGTCAGTGACGAGTATAATCGGCAATCACAGCTAACTGGTTAAACGTAATTTTTCGAAACAACATTTTAGCTAGCATTAACGTCTCAAATCTTACCAAAACCAAAAGGAATTTTTCAAAAAGTTATTTTGTTAGTAAGCGGTGTTGTAAAATTTTGTTCACAGTTTAAAAAAAAAAACTGTTCAAAGGATTAAGCAATTAATTAAATGTGTAATGACATTGTTTTTTCCGGTAGCTTGAACAGTCTGATTTTTGAATGCACTACACAGTTAGTTATAAAATAGGACCATTTTTCATGAATCTGTAAGGATTATTATGTTATATGTACTATATGTGTAATAAACTACTACCTGCTGTCTTATAAAGTCATAGTTGAGAGAACTATTGTGCTTAAGCAAGAAAACTATTCCAACCTCGAAATTGCGCAAAGAATTGATCGAGATCTTTGGACAATCAATAACTTTATCAAATATCAAACTATGGTGAAAATCTGAAAGGAGCAAGAGAAACGACAGAGTAAGAACCGTGATCAATTTTGCAACTCCAGTTTTTAAAATCAATATAAAAGTTATGCCTTCAGCATCTATCTGTGCAGTGTCCGCATATTAGATGGCCAAATCTGACGAAAAAACTACATTTGCTACAGCAGCGTAATAGAATTGCCAGGGTAGATTATTATCACCTCAGCTATAAGTACATTAAACTGTGTTATGTATAGTACAATAGGAAGATAGGATATCTGCCTCTTAACTTGGTTACCATGAAATTCATAAGCACTTCGCTGTTGATAGCTCTCATAGGGCTACTCTGGTGTACATATTTACCAGAGAAAATCTCTGGAGCCAACTATCGTATGTCTGTTTTGATGGTATTTTGCTTTTAAGAAATTAAAATTAATGTCATACTCGTATGATCCAGTTTTTTTTATTTCACTTATTATATTAAGCAGTGTAAAATATAACAAAAAAGCGAACTTATCCAAAGAAAATTCAAATTAAAAATGTTTGTTTCCTCAAATGATAAGTGGCGTGATGGATTTAGGTGCAAGACATGTATGTATGTTAAAATATTTTCAAACTACTTTTCATACACTACGGAATGCCATCCTCGTGGAAATCGCCTCGTTTTTTTACAACAAAGCTAAAAAGCACTACTACAAAACCAGGCAAAGAAATAATATCCGTTGATCAAATAACGCACTGGTAACGCTAGTAGAAAATTGAGCGGATAACGATGATGTATGCACGAATTATTTATCATTCTCCCTTCAACTGATTAGTAAACTAATCGCATGCTTATGTTGATTTCATGCATTACTAAAGTAATTAAAAACATGATTTCAATGTAGGTCAGTGTTATTCAACGGTAATTTTAAGAATTTAGAGCCGGAAACTGAGCGTCACGCATCCGTGTTTGAAAAGCTCTCCCATACGGCAGTATGCAGTAACACTGCTATTGTAGATATATAGTATAAATGGTGAATTTCACTAATACTTTGACAATCGAGTCTCCCTTTTCCATGAACACCGTAAGGGAAATAAGCCCACCTTAACTTTTAATATACTGCATTGACCTTGTAGCACATGTATAATTGCACTATTTGAGTCAATGAGTAGGAAATTGTTTTTGGAAGGACCAAAATCTTCTATCTGTTTTTGTTAATTTATGATCCCAGCTGGATGAACAAATGAAAAACAATTTTTTTTTTCAGAAAACCTTTTGCAAAAGGAAGGCATTTTCATGATAGTTAAGACCACTTCAAAGGCATTGAAAATGCTTTTGAAAAAATCCTAGCTCACTACTTTTAAACAATAAGTATTAATCTTTGCAAAATAAAATGTTTGTTTTGTTAATTACCTTAAATAGAGTTAATTAATCTTTTTTTTATCAAAATCCGGTTATGGGACAGCAGATAATAGTAGATTGTATGTACGCGTATGTATGCTAATAATTCTTACAAATTCATAAAAAAGGGTTCATATTTTACATCTAACGGCCAAGCGAGTGTGTACGAGTACATGTACATACGGCAGTCGACCTTTGACGCGACAGGAGCAAGTTATTTAGTAGTAGAAACTTTCCATCTGAACCGATTCTATGTACGCTGCTTCCAGCTGTATACACTGAGAGATTTGCCACTCATAATAGCTTTGTAACTCTTTGAATTGAAGATTAGTATTCGTTTATTATTCCTCTAACATGAGCTGAAATTCAAGCTTTCATGGATTTTCGCCATGGCAACCGCTGAGGTGTGAGACGGCGCGTTGTCTTGGTGAAACAGGATTTTCTTTTTCTGCAAATGTGGCCTTTTTTCCCGCAATTTCTGCCTTCAGCTTAACAAGTAATAATGCGTAGTATGTTCCTGTAATGGTTTTTTCCTTTTTGAAGATAATTGATTAAGATAACTCGTTTACTATCCCAAACAACCGTCGCCATCACTTTCCCAGTTTTTGGTTTTTTTGGAGCCGGCTCGCTCTTTGCAGTCCACTGTTTTGACTGAATTTTTGTTTCGGGCGTATAATGGTCTATCCAAGTTTCATCTACAGTAATTACTATAATCGGCGCCAAAACTCGGATTTATTGAGCCTAAACTGCGCCAACAGAGCGTTGAAAATGATCATTCGAACACGTTTTTGGTTTAACGTAAGCAAACGTGGCACCCACCGCGCGGACGGCTTTCTCATGCCTAAATCTTGATTTAATATATAACTAACACGTTCTGTGTACAATTTCATAACCTCTACTATCTCTCTCGCTTTAATTCGCCTGTCGTCTAACACCATTTGCTGAACTTTAGCAATGTTCTCGTCAGTGGTTGCAGTTTTTGGACGTCCCGAACGTTCATCATCTCCCAAGCTCTTACGGCCACGTTTAAATTCAGCTGCCCAAAATTTCACTGTGGTAAATGATGGTGTAGAGTCCCCATACACAGAGTGCAACTCATTTTTGATTTGCGTAGGCGTATTGCCTTTCAAAAACAAGAATTTAATAACAGCTCGATACTCAATTTTTTCCATTTTCACAAAAAACACTCACATCGACTCACTTAAACGACTGTCAACTGTCAACTAAAAACTGCGCTTTCAAAATGACTGAAACTTCGGTAAGAAACTGTCAAAAGATGCACAACTAGCATTCACTAGCTGTTATTGACGAGCGCCGCTATCTTTACGTTGGAAGTCGGAAACTTTCCAGACAACCCTCGTAGTTCAGCTTTCCTTTTCAAGAGAATCTTACTTGTTCTGGACAAATTGTGCTCCGGCCATAGTTGTCTTGAGTTCTCTTAGGTGGGAAGGTCTTTCCATCTTTCCTTTAAATAACTTACTGGTAACACTGCGCTATGGTTCACGAATTTGGGCTGCTTTAAGGGCTGCAGAATTTTCCATTGAATAATCTTAATCGAATTACTGGTAAAATCACTCCCTGCGTCGACTTTAACATTACGTAGAATATATTATTTCCGGAAAGGGGCAAATGGCAAGGAGATATGATATTGTTGTCTATGGAAATGGATCTGAAATACTGAAGGGAGCGGATTCTAGTACCTTTCGAGACATGCCCTGTTGTTGTTCACGAGGCTTCCGGACACAATCGTCGGAATTTCGAGTTGTTTTTACGGCCTCGGAACTAATGAAAATAGGATAGATATCTGAATTGGGTATCGGTATTTTTATAAATAGATATTAAGGCTCAAGGCAGTAACATTATGATATAAGCAGGGGCAGTTGCACAATGTTCAATCCGTTGTGCAGACAGAATCGAGTAAAACTCTTTTGAATACCAGGGCACTGCGGTATAGGAAAATGCAAAAATGAGCCAGCACACCAAACCCCCACGAAGAGTTACTGAGGCTGTGTGCAATCATTTTAAGGGACTCAAAACCCTTAAGCGCGCTCAGATTATCAAAAAAAAGAAAGATGAGCGTAGAGATCTAAGAAACATTTAGAAAATATCTAGAGAAATTCTCAAATTTGGCAGGAAGCAACTAAGGACCTTCGTGGTGATTCTATGAGAGCATTATCTCATAAAGAAATATTCCAGAATATTCAGATTGCCAAAAACGGATATTTGCTGATTCTACGTTTACCTGCAAACCGTCCGCATTTACTGTGCGAATGTAAGGGTACATAGTCTCAGGGTTTTAAGGTAAACACCTGTCGTGTAGATATAAGTTTACGGGATGTCCATACATCCATGGGAGCAAGGATACACCTTGACATCGCTCTCCGTCAATCCTTTGATACCAATTCAGAACTGTGTTGGAGGGAGAAGTTCCACCCCAGGTGGTGGCCGAGGCCGACCTAAAACTTCTTACCGTTCTTAGGGTCATAGCACCCAGTACTTATGGCAACTCTACATTGGGTCAATCCAACAGGAAGACCCCTCCCGCGACTTTGGGTTTAAACGACAGCCACCATGGCGCTCCCACAAGTCAGGCCCCGACCGAGATGAGGGGGGCTCCTGGCTCCAATGATACCGCGATTCAAATCCTGGTGGTCCTGCCGCCAACAAGACCTATGACCGGCAACTTGTAACTGATCAAATCGTAGCAACTTTCGGTGGCGTCATCTGAAGATGTTTACGATAAGACCAGTAATATGCTCTGCCCCCGCTTTATATTAGACAACGTCATTGATGGGCGAAGCCTTGATAATTGGGCGGGGGCCCTGTAAGGGTACAGTGCGCGAAATCGAAGGAAATTTCTACGATAACATTTGGAGGAATAGACCATGTGAACTATAATATAAAGTGCTAGTTAGTTTTAGCGGCTACCTTGCACGCCTACGAAACAATCGAAAACACTTGTGTATCCAAACAAAGCATGGCAAAACAGTGCGAACGATGGCGAAATGAAAAAAACTATAAATTCTTAAGAAAAAGGTGATATCCTTCAACAGAACAATTTGATTCTTTATAGCAACTAGCGTCAGTCAATTCCGAGTACTCGTACATACAAATACTTATGTTTATGAACGTTAATATTTAATACATATATGTAGTATTCCATCCATATTTCTTTAAGCAATCAGTGTGCTTTGGCATCCTGTACTAGATTTATATAAAGTTACTGCTTATAAAGTTCACTGTCGGATCCATGTATTATCTCTGTTCCGTTTTAATTTTTATATACAATTTAGAACAATCAAAGCAATAGTAGCTTTCAAGAACTTATCAGTGCCAAAATGCATTTATCAGTCTGTCGTGGTGGAATTGGTAGGTGCATGTCGATTAGAACGTCTGAAGTCATTCACGCAGAACGTGTAAAATACAGAATCTTGTATACGACCTTTAAAGAGGAAATGCCTTGATAGCCTTTCTAAGACGTAGTCCAGTAATCAGTTACAGCATCGCCTACCATACACAGTTACTGATTTCGTCCGTTGATGATAGCTCCACTTTTATGTTTGCAAAATTTTGCTAGAAAGCCAGCTTTGTTTTTTTTTTTTTTTAACTTCCTCTTATACTGTAGGCGGGTTCTACTATTGTTCGAAGGTATTATCACCTGATTCTCAATTAGTATCTGTTATAACGAGTACATCATATCAGCTAAGATGCGTTCAGTGTGCGTTTGTTCCAAATTTATATTCTGTCAATAAATGGATTCTTTAATGTTACAGGATTCATATGGATGGTATATTTCTTTTAATTAAATTGTTTTTCAAAAGTAAGGAAGTTATCTCAATAGTATAATACTCAAATTGTTCAACAAGTAATTCTAAGAATGGTAAACTGGTGTAATCCACCACGGAAAGATTATGGACAGTTGTTTGATTATAAAGGGTATTTCTGTCACTATCTCTTTATAGAGTCCATGAATAAGTAACGCAACCAACATCATTAATTGAAACAGTACTACAATAGCATAGGAAAATCGGTTCTCATTCATTACTAGGAAATTTGTTAGAATAGTAGCGTTCGGCTACTCTATACTTTTTAAAAAATAAAGCTATCTATCAAAGTCAATCTTACATGATAACGAATCCTCTTAAACACATATTAAAAAATAATATATATGTTTTTCACTTTCTAAGATCATTCGCATGCACGGCCTATCCAACTGTATGCAAGCTGTACCCACAAACGTAGCAAATATTTATAACTAAGCTGAGGATACTCTGTTTTTGATCGACTTAACGTGACAATGAATATTCTCCAGTCGATAGCCATCCCCCATAGTTTATTTCAAATCTGCAGCTTGATACAATTGAAACTGGAAAAAAAGACATGGTCAACATCAAAAAGTAAATTCTTGCAAATATATACTTATATAGTGATGACACTGAGTGTAACCTTACTATTTGTGGGCATATTTACACCATCGCATCAAAAAGGACGCTTTGAAGACATTGGAGATACAGTGGACTTTATTCAACTGATTGGTATTCGATTTGCTCACATTATTACGATAATTGAAACTCTTGTATGCCATAACAGACAAGAGAGAATGCTTAAAAAAATTCAAGAAATTGATAAAACATTTGAGCTATCCCTAAACTTTGAGATAAATAATCGTCAACTTCGATGGAAAGCTATGAAATTAGCCCTAGTCATGTTTACCTTGTACCTAAGCTCAGAATTGTGTATTCTAACCACATCGATTATAGAAAAGAATGAGAGTTTTATCCTTCATTCGGTATTCTATTTCTTGCCACTATTTGTATGTGGTTTAAGGTATTATCAGTATTTACTATTCGTTCTAGTGATCAAAATTCGTTTTGAAAAACTTGGTGAGATACTCGGCGATATTAATTTGGTTTCAAATGTTAAATCTGATAAAGACATACTCCTTAAAGAAACTCCTGCTGTACTAAAATTTTCAAAACCTTTGAATCATATGAGCAAGCCACCAAAAGGAGAATGTTCTGATATGACAAGTCTTCTAGTCGTCCGTGACTTATATAATAGCTTATGGGAATTAACGATTTTAATTAACCAATGTTTTGGACTTTCAATTCTGGTAAATGTGGGTAACGATTTTTTTGCTATTACTTCAAACTGTTACTGGGTATTTTTGAATATCACTTCCTCTTTGTCTACGTATGAGGACTTTCTCCATATTGGAGGCAGTACAGTATGGTCGATTCCGCATCTTCTTAATGTGATGACTATGGCAATGATGTGTCAAAAAACTGTGGAAATCGTAAGATTTTTTTAATAATTTTTAATATTATTATATTCAAGTATTTTTTATTCGTTCTAATTACTTCAGACATCGCAGGTTGCAGTTGCAGTTCATAGAGTACAGATAAATGTTTTAAATGACAATCACAATTCCTTGGTAAGAAAAGTCTTTTTATAACAATTTATTTTAGTGCTCGTTTATCTCAACATTTTTTTTTTATTTAGATTGAACAGTTTTCATTACAATTGCTACATCAGAAGATACAATTTACTGCTTTTGGATTTTTTACCATTGATTGCACATTGCTATATACGGTAAGTAAGTAGCTGCATTTTTTAAAGCATGAGGTTGGGTATAAAATAAGTTATCCGATAGCGAAAGAAATATTTCTGAGTTGTTACTATAATACAATAGATATGTTCCGTTTCATGGAAGCCAAAACTAAGATGATTTGTATCTGTCAGCAATCTCGTTTAGGTATTACAATATTACACTATAATTTTTTCTGATATGTACCTCAGTAATCTAGTACCTTAACAGTTCAGTGGGCTTCAAGTGAAAATAAAAATATTTCCATTTGGTATCATGAACTATCTACGATCCATCCTCATTTATCCTATCTATTAGTATTTAAATAGATGGCCCAGGGTAAAGCTTGGACGCAACCAGAGCGCTCATATTCATTCGCTCGGGTTGTCTGAAAAGTTTCCGACCGAACAATGATACAAAACACTTTTTCTCAAATTTCTCCCAGCGATGCTCCAATCTCTCTAATCCGTCCAAATAGTACTCGGCGTTTTTTTCTGCAAAATAATTGTTCACGACGGTGATTGACTCTTCATTTGACGAAAATCTCTGTCCTCCGAGCGCTGTTTTTAGATGAGGGAACAAAAAGAAGTCGCTTGGGGCTAGATCTGGTGAATAAGGCGGATGGTCAAGCAGTTTAAACCGTAATTCATGGATTTTCGCAATGGCAGCCGCTAAGGTGTGAGACGGCGCGTTGTCTTGGTGAAACAGGATTTTCTTTTTCTGCATATGTGGCCGTTTTTCCTTTTTAAAGATAATCGATTAAGATAGCTCCTTTACTATCGCAGAAAGTCGCCATCACTTACCCAGCTCGCCCTTTGCAGTCCATTATTTTGATTGAATTTCTGTTTCGGTAATGGTGTATCCAAGTTTCATCTACAGTAATTAATCGGCGCCAAACTCGAATTTATTGCACCTAAACTGCGCCAACAGAGCGTTGGAAATGTTCATTCGAACACGTTTTTGGTCTAGGGTAAGCAAACGCGGCACCCAGCGGTGCGGATAGCTTTCTCATGCCTAAATCTTGATTTATTGTAATATGTAACAAACACGTTCTTTGGACATTTTCATAACCTCTAGGATCTCTCTCACTTTAATTCGGCGGTCGTCTAACACCGCTTGGTGAACTTTAGCAATGTTATCGTGAGAGGTTGCAGTTTTTGGAGGTCCCGAACGTTCATCATCTCCCAAGCTCTCACGGCCACATTTAAATTCAGCTGCCCAAAATTTCACTGTGGTAAACGTTGGTGCAGAGTCCCCAAACACAGAGTCCAATCTCATTTTTGATTTGCGCAGGCGTATTGCCTTTCAAAAACATTTTCACAAAAAACGCTCACATCGACTCACTCAAACGACTGTCAACTAAAAACGTCGAAAATGATTGAAACTTCGGTAAGTAACTGTCAAAAGATGCACAACTAGCATTCACTAGCATTTATTGACGAGTGCCACTATCTTTACGTTGCGGTCGGAAACTCGTATATCCGAGCTGCCTTAAGTGACTGATGCTCACTTTTATTTTGTTGTCAATCATTCATCGGTATATTTTCTTTTGCCGCAGCTAACATATTTCAATACTTGAAGACGCATGAGTCTTAGCTCCAAGAGTGCCCCGTTTCCGTGATTTACCCTAAAGGGCCAAATGGGAAACCAGCACATAAAAAGGGGAAAGTCCATTGAACAAAATTTGTACTCGTATGTTTTAGGCAATAATTACTGCAAAACGTTTATAATACGCGATTAGATTTTTTTATTCGCTCTCCCAATTTCTCACAAAAATAAATGTCGTAGGCATGTTCGTATACTTAGCGAACACAATCCACTGTCATTCCATACACTTCAATATTGGGAAACTGTGTGTTACAAAAGATTTTTCGATTTTGCATACTGAAAGATTGATAAATTTTGATGAAACGCCACAATTTTTTAGAACTGAAGATAGATAAAGAATGTTTGCGTTTGCATACAAGCAATACGTACAATGATAAGTTCGGCCTGAACTTATGTGTTATTTGTGGTACAAATGTGTAACTTTGAACTAAAATATTTTTGTGTGGTTTGTAAGGATTTGTGGTTTGTAAGAAACGTCGGCTGGAATAAATAATATCTCAAACTTTATACTTCGAAAATGTCCTAATTCTCTTGTTATATTATTCTCTGCTATACTCAATTACTGTAATGGCTGATTTCCTCCAATTCGAAAAAAAGGAAAAACACCTCCAATAGCTAAGCCTAAGAGAACAAGTGATATCGAATTATGTCTCATATATTAGGTATAGAAGAGCTGTTCGAGAGGCATACGGCAGGACAGTTAAATATCATCTGCGAGGACTGAGACTTTATTCCAAGTAACCAGTTTGGTTTCAAAAACGTTCATTCAACGGAACCTGCCCCACTGGTATGGAATTGTTCAAAACCTAAGAAATAGTATATGTACGGTAGGGTTGGATATAGATTTAGAAAAAAGCCTTTGACTCTGTATGAGGGCTTATTTTATAACCTCATCCGTCTAAATTTCCCTAAGTGGTTAATTTGTATCATTTTTATGTTTCTAAGAGATAACCCTGTTATCATAGGTTCTGAGAACTCGGACTATTTCGCAGTCCTTTCAGGTGTAGGTCAAAAATCGATCCTAGGACAGATCTTGTTTAATATTCATATACCCGATTTTCATTTCCATAACCCAATGCCAGATGTTCCTAGTGCTGTCTTATACGCAGATGATAGTCTAATAATAGCAAGAGACAAAAGACCACATAAGATTAAGACAAACTACCGACTCTTTCATCCTTTAAAACGTGGAAGTTGAAAATTAATACTGCTAAATGTTGCCTCACCTGCTTCAGAAATGCAAAGGAGAATATCTTGCAGTAAAAGACAGTAAGTCCTTAAAACTAGAGATCAACAGAAGTAATATTCCGCTACGAGATCAATTCAAGTATCTCGGTACTAACTTTCTTGAAAAACTCAGTTTCAACAAACTTGCCCGAAAAGTATTAACTAAAGCAAAAATAATCTCAGCAATGCTCAACCTAGTGCTCAGCTTTAAACAAGTGTCGCCGAATACCAAGATGTTAATGTACGTATGGGTTTTGTACCTGGCTTACAATATCGCCCACTGTGGCCAAAGAGTTCCAGATTTTTGAAAGCAGAATTTTATGATTCTGTTGTAGCAAATTTAGAATACTAGATAAAAAATGGTTTTCTAGTAAAACTTTATATTCTGAAATTAAGATTACACCCATAATGGAATACTAGACCGAACTACTCGTATTTGTAAAAAAAAACATGAGCGTATAGGTAATCATCCTAATCCACTGGTTAAATTTTTGTTGGACTCTAATATCAGCGAGAGTGTAGAGGAAAATTATTACCTTTCACATTTAACCTTTTAAATCTGCGATTCCTTCCTATGCTGAAACCAAATGCAAATCGAAGCCTTTCAGTTTCTTAAAATTTCCTTTGTTTTTTGTAAGTTTATAAACCTTCTTTTTTTTTTCTAAAATCACTATAGCTTTTGTTTCGCATTTGTCCATATAGTATCATATATAACCTTTAAGCGTATCAGAAGCTTAAGTGAATAACTATATATATGTATATGTATGTAGGTATATATGTACAAGGTGGCGCAAAATTAATCATTCAATTTTGTTTTTGAATTACTTTTTTACTAAATATGTTAAAAAAACATGATTTTGAGCAGTAGAAATCTTTATTTGGACCTTTACAGTTGTTACTTTTAAGTGGAATAGATAATGTCCGCCAAGTGGCTGCCGCCAGTGTTGATAAACATTTGTGCCCGTTTTATCGCACTTTCCATGACTTTCCGCAAGATTTCCGGTGATAACTGTTCGCATTCCTGTCGAATATTCTCCTTAAGGGCTGCGATTGTCTGAGGCTTGTTGGCATAAACCCGCGACTTCAACTAGCGTCAAAGAAAAAAGTCTGGGATGGTTAAATCGGGCGATCTTTCTGGCCATGCCAAATCACAGTTTTATTCAAATCGCTTGAATACCAAGTTAGATAGCCACAAATTATGGAGTAACCTTCGTGAGCTAGGGATTGGTAAACAAAAATTAAGCTGCCCCAGTGATATTAATAGCAATGAACTAAATCGTATGTTCTTATCGATTCCACATCCTACAGCCTCAGCAGTAGATGAAAATAGGACTTAGCGTGGCCCCGCTGTCTCAACAGATACACCATTTTTCTTTACAAGAATAGAAAACACAGATATATTCGAAAGTTTTTTGTCTGCAAAATCAAATGCTGTAGGAATGGTGGGAGTGCATCCTATTTTCATTAAAGCGATATTGCCATTACTGCTGCCATACTACTGCCATCAAAAAGTTCCCGGAAATTTTAAATACAAGTTCATTCATTTAAATCTATATTTTCCTCTTTAAATTAATCGCCATCGACTGCAACACACTTATGCCAGCGCTTGATCCAATCTTCGAAACATTTTTATATTCGGTTTTTGGTGTGTCCATCAGTGCTTCCTGCGATTTTTCCATTACTTCCTCTCGGCTGCTGAAACGCATTCCCCGTAGTGCTTTTTTAACTCGATTGAACAGAAAGAAGTCACAGGGAGCCAAATCAGGTGAATTCGGTGGCTGTTGGATGGTATTTGTTGCATTTTTCGTCAAAAAATTACGAATAATGATGGCACTGTGCGACGGTTCGTTATCATGGTGCAAAATCCACGAGTTTTCTGCCCACAATTCTGGTCTCTTTCGGCGAATTGCTTCACGCAAACGTCTCATAACGCCCAAATAATACTCTTTGTTTACTTTCTGGCCTTCTGGCAAAAATTCATGATGCATTACACCGTTGTAATCCATGAAAACCGTGAGCATTGCCTTCTTTTTTGACTGAAAACGACGTTTTTTTTGGTCTCGGCTCATTTGGTGAACGCCATTCACTTGCCTGATGTCTGGATTGCGTATCGTACTCATAAACCCACGTCTCGTCTCCAGTAATGATCCTTTTGATGAATGTGGGATCGGGTTCAGCCTCACAAATCATCTCTTTTGCGACGTCAACACGGTGTCTTTTTTGCATGAAATTGAGGTCTTTTGGCATCAACTTTGCTGCTACACGACGGAAACCCAAATCATTAACCAAAATGTCTTGGACGGATCCATAGGCAATGTTCAAGTCCTCCGCTATCTCTCTGATGGTTAATTTGCGGTTATTGACCAACATTTCTTTTACTTCATCATCTTCGATTGACTCACGACCACTTTTGAACCACTCGTGCCACTGGTAAACGACCGTTTTCTTTAGAGAGTCGTTGCCGAAACACTTTTCCAACATTTCCAAGGTTCCCGCACCATTAAATCAGTTTTTTACGCAAAATTTAATACAAATTCGTTGTTGCAAATTTAAATCCATTTCTAAAATTGTAAAAAATTACCAACACACACAGAGATACTCGGAGTTGTACTCTTGGCTACGTAACTTTTGCAAGTATCAAGCTATGATGCTAAGATTTAGAGAAAATGTCAACAACAGATTTACCAACTTAACAAAAAAACAGAACTCAAATCGGAACAATGGGAGCGCCACACGGTGGTGTGGTGCGGGAACTTTTTGATCAAGGAGGTATATTAGGCACGTGATGAATACCATTTTTCTGACCGGCATCTTTCCCCACCAGTGGAAAGTGGCTAAAATAATACCAATCCCTAAGAACTCGACAGGTGATGAACTCAGACCCAAATCAATCTTACCTTTTCTTTCTAAAGTGTGTTAACGAATTATGCATAAGCAAATAAATGAGTATCTCACACATATAATAATAATCTTATAATTCCAGTTCAACCTGGATTTCGTGCAAAACATAGCTGTACCACTGCCCTGATGAGCGTGGTAGAATATATAAAAGAGAAATTGGATAAGGACCATGTTACCTTCCTGATCCTTTTAGACTTCTCCAAAGCTTTCGATATGGTCGACCACCCCACCCTTATAGATAAATTACGTCATTATTTTAATATGTCTCACTTTGCTATAAAGTTACTTTCGTCGTATCTGAGAGAAAGAAAACAGGCAGTGTCTCTGGAGGGTGCTCTGTCAGAATTTCTTTCTTTAATACGAGGTGTTTCCCAAGGATCGATTTTGGGACCTCTCCTATTCTCACTCTACATCAATGATATAGAAACCGTTATTTTGAATTCATCAAAGAACTTTTACGCCGACGATATTCAAATTTATAAAACTTGTACTCTTGGGCTGGTCGAAAACTGTGCCAGTGATTTGAATGTAGATCTTCACAGGATCTCGAACTAGTCTTTGGAAAATAGACTGGCACTTAATCCAAAGGTAATGCTTAGCTATTTCAAAAAAGGAGCTGAACAATTCAGCAATAGAATTCGTGGAAAATTCAAAAAATCTTCGCATGGTATTCAATAGAACACTCACATGGAATAACCATATATAGTAAATGCGATTGTGGGTGAGGCATATGGTGTTCTACGAACTTTGTGGACTGCTCAAAAGCTTACACCGCTGAGGACAAAGTTAGTTCTTGCTAAATCTCTGGTTATTCTTGTGTTAATTTATGGATGTGAAATATTCTATAGCTGTGGTGCTGAGAGCAAAAGGAAGCTTCAGGTAGCGTTTAACAGTACTCTCCGTTATGTCTACAGTCTCAGAAGGTTCGACCATATCTCACACTTGGCAAAAAACTTGTCAGTGATGTTGTTTCAGAACTACGCCAAGTTTCGTACTCTTGGTATTCTGTTTGGCATTATAAAAACAAGGCAACCGACATACCTTTATAATAAAATCCAGTTTTCGGCTTCCAACAGATCTGCCTGTTTGATTCTCCCGCATTTCTCTTGCCAAACATTCGAAAGACAATTTTTCGTTGCTGCTATTCGCCTTTGGAATTCGCGAGATTCGTGCCATGCAGACGCATTGTAAAAATATCTGGCCAGGCCTATATACATACATATGTAGTTCTTTTTCATTTATCCTGGTCTCTAAAGTCTATTTGCTGAAAACAATGATAACAAAACAAATGCTGACTAATTAATACATATTTTTTGATTTACAGATTGTTGGTGCAACTACAACATATTTAATCATTTTAATACAGTTTCATATGAGCGGGCAGAAGGATCCTTCAACACAGGATATGCCACCTTCCATTGCAAATACAACGCAATAAAAATTGAATCCTTTTTATTGTATTGCATTGTATAAACATAACGTATCTTTTATCATAATAAATGCACAGTAAATTGAATAGATGAAATCAATTTGTATTTTTTTAAAAAAATGATAAAGGATATGAAAGCGAAATAACAGGCTGAGAACTTGAAAGAAGATGATCAAATCAAAAAGAATATCGCAGATCAAAGCAAAGGAATGAGAAGCTTATTCGGAATTCTTCTATAAACACTTTTGCGAAAATAGTGAAACCAGTAGGCTGCTCAACATTTTCAAAAAACTAATGTAATTACATTGAGTTGAAAGTACAAATTATGAGTCTCCAGATCACATCTCACTTTCCATATAATCAGAAGAAACCGGACAAAACCAGATTCTGTTACTGCAACTGGAAATGACCTGAGTAATACAACCGCCGCGCCGTACCTAGCTGATATCTGCCATCGGTTGTGGTAACGGATGATACTATTACAATAAATACCCTGTAATTTGTTTTCGTAGCTTCAAGATAACTGGTATCGATGGCGTACTCGTATATCAAAAATATATAAACTAGCTGCTGTTAACTCTGAAGATAGTCTGATATATACTAGTGTTGGGAGCTATCCAACAAAACAATCGAATTATTCGATAGTTGCAAAATATTCATTTATTCGATAGTTATACAAAAATCGTTCAAATACTATTTTTCAGAAATCGTTCGTTCAAGCCAGTCGAATAAAAAAAATAGGAAGTGTTAGCTATTAGGTTGGGAGTAATGTTCATTTGGCTTTCATCCCAATGTTTTTTTGTTCTTTGGACTCTCGGGGTTGAAAAAAATATTCGAATGTTTTTCGTATGAATGAATGGTTTTATCAGTCGTATGAAGTGTGGACTATCGGGTTGGAAGTGGATGCATGAATATGAATGAATGAATGAATGAAATTATTCAGTTACTAACTGTCGATAGTCGAATTCATTCGATAGTTCCCATCACTAGTTTAAAATGCTGCACAGTGCGGCATTTGTATGAAAATTTGGACAAAAATCCCTAATTCAAATCATATGTATAGATTTTATTTTTTCTGTTTAAATTTTATAATTTACATATTTTTCCTTAAATATAAAATATAAAATTAAGAAAACAATTGAGTTAAGCTATAATTATTCTGAAACTAAACTACTGCCATCGCTATCTTCAAACTTTATATCAGTTAAATCAATTTCATCAAATGAGGAAGCACTTATATTTTGAGAATTATTTAACAAATCTTCAATTTGTAAGTACATACTTATTTCTGAGATATTCCTATTTGATTTCCTTGAAGAAATATTTCTATGTGTCGAAATTAAAGGAGCGTAAGTAAGTAATAAAACGTTTATAAGATCCCTACTCATCTTACGCGTGTGATTTAATCGGTTTTTTCTTATTTCCTGTAGAGCCTCTAAAGTCTCTTCTGACATACGACCTATAGGTAAGTCGAAAGAATCGATGACATCACAACCATGAATCAAGATCGTATATACCCTACTTGGCATGTAATACCATATATATATAAATCATTTGTTTCTTTTAGTAAAATTTTAAACTGCTGAAGATTTATTTTCGTATGTACGATAAAACTCTTAAAATCGTATGACAGTTTTTTATTAAATTTGAATCCATTCCTGTGATTTTTGAACTGATTTTTGAGTTGTTAAAGAACCGTCTTGCAGTATTTTCATCGTTTGTGGACCCATAGCCCGGTTTTGGCTTATACACTAAGAGCCCCATACGAATTTTAAAAAGGTCTTGATTTTTTTTTTATTTTACGCGAATATAGTCTTATTTTCAGCTCCTCTTATTTGCCACATTTTTAGTGGCAAATGACAAGAAATATGAAGAGACATTCAAAACACCTTATCCACGTGTGCAGAGTGGATAAGCCATAAACCAAAACGGTAATGATCGGTATTAGGAAACCTTTCAGAAACAGCTGTCAAATTCATTTCTTTTTGAGACGCTCCACATATATAGCATTTAGCAGAACAATTAGTGTCTCATAAAATGTAACATATGGTATACTTCCATCTAGCAATGTAAAATGTAGTTCGTACTTAAGTAGCACAGAGCTACCATCGAAATTAATTTGATACACAGATAATTGGCGTATACCATTTTTAAGGACTCTTGCTGATTCTCCTTCATAAAAATGAACTTAATAGGTCTGCAAAACAATGTGGAGGAGGAGCGTGGGTTGACCCATAACTCAGTTTTATTGTCATCTACTAATTTAAGAGGAACAAAAGCTATCAAGAACATAAATTCATCATTTGAGATGTATTTTCCGTGAATTTCTGTTTGTAAAGGCTATGTCCTGCACTGCCATCAAATCCACACTTGCAAATTACCTTTAAATCTGAGACGAAATCGATGTCAATGATTTTTAAAATGATTTGTAGGGTAATGTCTAATAGCTCCTGTAGGTTAACCCCTGCAGATATTCCAGATGCATTTAGTACTCGTAAAAAAAGTTTTCTAGCTTGCCTCAGAGTCTTGACGGATGGAAAATAATTCTTAGATTGCTTATTCATAAAACTGCGGAGAATATTGTGCATTCTTTCTCTCAGAAAGGTTAAGGTCAAAATATAAAGCAAGAACTTGATGAAGACTTAAAGTCGGCTGATGTTGACTTGTTGATGTTGATCCTCTTGAAATATCGCATGCAGAACTAAGTTCTTCAACGGAGCGTGAATTTATCAGATCTTGAAATCTACGTTTTTTTGTCTTTATAGATGCTTCCTCAAACCTTACTAAAGGTCTTGTGCGACGAGTTTCTTCCTGCGGCTCGCCAGTGGATCTTGATGGTGTTGGTTGGAGATCGCTTTCTGTCTCACTTGGTATTAGTAGTTTTTTTTGTAACCACTTTGAATGTCGCTTATATAAATATTTGCGGTTTCTAGAGCAATCTTTCCACTTTCTGCTCATCGCTAAACAATAAACTTCACCTGCGTGTTTAATTTTGGCATTTAAGCTATCAGAACAGTCATTTAAATTTAAAACATTTTTCAGTTTATGGATAACTTTATATAGTTTCCCTGAATTTGGATTTGAAATCCAATCGTCGACCAAATCACAATTCCGAATCATTGGGTATTATACTGGAAAAAAAATCACTGTTATTAGTAGCAAAAAAAAATAACACAAGAACAAAGTCTGATATATGACTTATGGATTAGTAATTAAATGCACAGAATATTTTGCGCCGAATTTTTTTAAAGCTTATTTAAAATGATTTTTTTCTATTTTTTTAATAATTCACTTTATCACGCTATATATTTTAATAAATCTACAAAAATTGGTACTTATATTGTACAATACTAGAATAACAAACCTTCTTTCAAATTCGACATGATTTTAGTTCCAAATTTTACACGCACTAGAACAAAATAACACTTCTTCACAGCAAGCAAAATTGAAACTGAAAAAATTGCAACATGATCAATGCAGAGTTACCGCAAATACCGTTATGTTTTAAGAGAAAACATTTTTGTTTTTGTTTGATTGAGTCATTTTTCTACAATAATACACCGTTTATTGAGTTAAAAGCGAACATATTTTTTTTTGATTTTGTCTGAGCACTGTGTGCTGGCGGGCACTGGTCTACACACCGAATCACTGACAAAGAGTATTAGTAGCTCTTATGCTAAAAATCAATAAATACCCATTTGCAAAGGGTTTCAGATCCAAAAATCTGACTTTGTAAGCTTTAACGTAAGTATACCTTATTCAGACTCCAAAGGACGCATCGTCCTCCTTTCCATAAGGCTTTCCCAAAAAACGAAGCTCTGCTCTTGGCGCACTAATGAATCATTCTCCACCTCAACATTCATATCATGGGCTCTTTTTCTTTTAACTTTGGTTTAATGAACATGTCGTCTAGCGCAATGAAATCAGCGCTTCGTTTGCTGGAATACTACCTAGCTTTCTTCCGCACGGACTTAGTGAAACTTTTGGACAGTATCCGAGCCAGGAAAGGAATGTAGGCGATGGCTCCAAGATTAACGTCTTCAAAAAGGACTTTTATTTTACCATGCGTAAGATAAGTCTGCATCTGTCTTCTAAGCGAAAATATAATACCTTCCGGAATTTATTCAGAAAATTAAAGATACAAGTTTATTCAGCTAAATCTATATTGTCCCCTTCAAAGTAATCCCCATCGACTGCAACACACTTATGCCAGCGCTTGATCCAATCCTCGAAACATTTTTTATATTCGGTTTTCGGTATATCCAACAGTGCTGCCTGCGATTTTTCCATTACTTCCTCTCGGCTGCTGAAATGCGTTCCCCGTAGTGGTTTTTTAACTCGATTGAACAGAAAGAAGTCACAGGGAGCCAAATCAGGTAAATTTGGTGTCTGTTAGATGGTATTTGTTGCATTTATCGTCAAAAAATTACGAATAATGATGGCACTGTGCGACGGTTCGTTATCATGGTGCAAAATCCACGAGTTTTCTGCCCACAATTCTGGTCTCTTTCGGCGAATTGCTTCACGCAAACGTCTCATAACGCCCAAATAATACTCTTTGTTTGCTGTCTGGCCTTCTGGCAAAAATTCATGATGCACTACACCGTTGTAATCCATGAAAACCGTGAGCATTGCCTTCTTTTTTGACTGAAAGCGACGTGGTTTTTTTGGTCTCGGCTCATTTGGTGAACGCCATTCACTTGCCTGATGTCTGGATTGCGTGTCGTACTCATAAACCCACATCTCGTCTCCGACCCTTTTGATTAATGTGGGATGGGATTCAGCTTCGCAAATCATCTCTTTTGCGTCGTCAACACGGTCTCTTTTTTGCATGAAATTGAAGTCTTTTGGCACCACCTTTGCTGCTACACGATGGAAACCCAAATCTTAACCAAAATGTCTTGGACGGATCCATAGGCAATGTTCAAGTCCTCCGCTATCTGTCTGATGGTTAATTTGCGGTTATTGACCAACATTTCTTTTACGAGTACTTCATCAATGTTTTCGTCGGTTTTCGATGTCGATGGTCTGCCACTGCGTTCATCATCTTCGATTGACTCACGACCACTTTTGAACCGCTGCGCTCGTGCAACTGGTAAACGACCGTTTTCTTTAAAGAATCGTTGCCGAAACACTTTTCCAACATTTTCAATGTTGGCGCACCATTAAATCCGTTTTTTACGCAAAATTTAATACGAGTACAAGTTCGTTGTTGCAAATTTAAATAAATTTCTAAAATTGTAAAAAATCGCCAACACACACAGAGATAGATGTACTCTTGGCAACGTAACTTTTGCAAATGTTAAGTTATGATGCTAAGATTTAGAGAGAATGTCAAGAACAAATTTACCAACTTAACAAAAAAACAGAACTCAAATCGGAACAATGGGAGCGCCATACGGTGGTGTGGTGCGGCAACTTTTTGATAACGGCCGTATACCCGATCCTAGCTATCCTCCATTATCCAGAGGGCAAAGTATCTCGTCTGTATCTCGAATCAAACTCTTAATGTGTAACTGAACCCTTTTACCACTTCCAAGATGGTTCAAGAATGTAAGTTTAATCCAAAAGCTGTTGGCAAGTTGAATTCATTTAGATTCTTATCACGTTTTCAAAAAGTCGATAAGATGCTTACTTTCTTTCAATAAAAATAATTAATAGAGATTATTGATAATTAAAGGCGCAGTACGCCTTTGATAACTACGTAATAACACTTCCTTCTACATATGGAGGACAGACACTGCAGATCAGAGCTCGTCTGAAGTTTCTCTCAAAAAATCAGAATGAGCGTACGAAATATTGTAAGTAATCGAATATATAGATATACTCGTATAAGCTGCTCTTGAAAGGATGTATGGACATTCAACTAAAAAGTAAAATGCTTTTAGTACCTTGCATGGTATTCTGAATCTAAATATTTGTAGCGTTTTTTCCATCATTATATCATATGTTCATAATTAAATTCTTAATTGAAATGCGAAATCGAAAAATAAATAATTTTAGGATTACATAGAAAAAAACCAACTGACTTTTGCCTAAATACACATCAGTGAGTATCCTTACAGTATCCTTAAAAATCCATTATTTCTGTTAGAAAAGAAAAAGACAATTAGGACGTCCAGCCTTGATTGATTGAAAATTAAGCAACTTTTACCTCAAATATATGCAATTATCAGATCTTATCAAATAATTGTTCAATTTGCATTGTACGTAGTTGCCCCTATAAAATTTCATTCGACTACTTACAGCACATTATGTTCAGTGTTGATTAATTACTTGTAGTTTTACTCAAATCGAAAGATGTTTCTCCTAAGTAATGAAATTGCTATTTCTGCCCTAAGAACATTGATGAAATTTTACGCAATAACACCATTCTGTAAAAAGGCATACATATATCCAATTTATACAACCACTTGGTTTTTTTCACTCCTTGGATTACTCTGCAGAGGATTTTATAAGTACAATGATGCGCATTCTGGCCAAGTTGGAATATTAGTTAGAACAAGTTTATTTGCCACCGAAGTACTATCGAGCATGATTATAATTTTAGAAGCATTTAGTAAACGCGAAGCATTTCATACTCTAAAATCAATTCATATCGATCGATTTGCTAACATAATACGAGACGTTCATATTAAAATTGATTCAGATTCAATGAAAGAAAAAGTTAATACCAAATTGAATTTAATAAGTGGTATTTTACTATCATTTATTGCTCTTGATATGTTTTTGTACTATAAACATGTAACTTTAAAACGGAATAATTTCTACACGTTTTTTCCGAGGCAATTGCTACGAGTTCGGTCAATGCAAATAGTAGTTATTTTAATGTTTATAAGTGAGCGATTAGATGTGATGGATAAAACATTCCAAGATGCGATTGAGTGCAACCAAAAGCGGATAGCCCGTGCCGTATGGATGGCAAGTACGGATGAGGAATGCAATTTAGTGGTGGCTTTAAGAACAACCTTTGATAAATTTCACGATTTGTCAATTTTGTTAAACGAATGTTTTGGATGGTCAATCCTGGCAATTTCTGTTACATTTATTTACGACTTTATTTACGTTTCATATGAAATATTTCTTCTTTATCAGCAGAATATATCCTTAACTAAGTGTTCTACAAGAGGAGTTCCTTTGCTGCCGATGTCCTTGCTGATGATATCGATGTGTTGGCAAGCACACGTCTGCTACGAAAAGGTGAGTTTTATGTTTGTTTTTACCTTTATTAATGAAAACGTACTAAGGTTAGATCACTCTACCATTCATATTTTTTTGTTCAATTCTTGAATTATACTATTAAGTAATATTGTATTATAGTATACGACGATGTTTATACTCAAAAATTGGAATGATGCTGCTTGATCTTATTTCTAAACTTTGAAATTGCTATTTTTGTTTATTATTTTTTGACTCTTTCTTATCAAAACTAAATATTCATATTATTTCTGACCATCCTTTTTGAATTAACGAGTTTCAACTTTATAATAACCAAATATAATACACAACATTTTTTTGGTTCAGGGCATTTAAACACATTACTGTGTCCATTGTACCCCTTTTTTTATAATTAGCTGGCGTTCAAAGTTTTATTATATCCATACAATGTTTGCACATAGCGCGGGCGAACGAGACTTAAGAAGGAAAAAAGGATAGGTCATTGGTACATTGGTCTTAAATGTTTCCAAGTTTAGAAACACACGAATCCCAACAGATAAGTATCCATGCTGCCCCCCATCTAAGTACTTACGGCGCCAATGCTACTAAATTTCGGTGATCGAGTGAGAATAGATACTTTGTTTTTTATTTTTCTAAATCATTAACTATACAAAACCAAAAAACGCGTAACAGTTGCTTAAATAATCTAAATCTGCTACTTCTAAGCCAATATATTCCTTTGCTGATGACAGTACTCTCTGCTTTTCATATTCGTTCCCGGATTCACGGCTCTGCTCGGGAACGGCAGCGTATTAAATTCCTCATTAAATCCCGATATTAACAGCATAACCAATTGGGGAACTATCAACCGAGTGGAATTTAATGCTTCCAAAACTCAATACCGTATGCTATCATTAAAGCGAAATTCAAATACCCAGCCATTATCCATGAATGGCACTTACATCGTCGAGACCGAAAAACTATCCATTCTCGGCATGTGTGTCAGTGACAACTCACATTGGAATGACCACATATTCGCTGTCGTCAAAAATGCTGCGAAATGTATAGGTTTCCTCAAGCGATGTAAGAAATATTTTACCCCCTCTGATCTGGCCACAATATATAAGCCATTCATCCGCCCAAAATTGGAGTACAATGCCCACATCTGGTCAGGTGCTCCTAAAACATCCCTGCACCTGCTAGATAGGATTCGAAACCATGCGATAAAACTCATAGGTGATACTAATATAAGTCAACCAATTGACACCCTCGAAGACCGACGTAATGTCTCCTGTCTCACTTTGTTTTATCGCTATTTCCAGCACCAGTGCTCTATTGAAATCGCCAGTAGCATTCCACCCATTCAAACTTTCAACCGTAATACCCATCTCGCTATGAATGCTCATCAGTATACCCTCAAGCCCATTTGCGGAGGTACTGTAAAATATCGTGATAGGAAACTAAGCCGTACAACTCGCTTATGGAATGCCCTGCCGGTTTCTGTACTTACTGGTCCTTATAACTTACAAATATTTAAAAACAATGTACATCGGTAACTGTCTTTTCTTCCTCCCTAAATTTCCTTCGCCCGCGCTGTGTACAAACATTTTAAGGGTACACACATAAAAATATATATATATATGGTATATTATTTTTACTTACTGGCACTGTGCGAGCTCTCTAAGTTAAACCTAAAATATTATATCTTTACACGTGTTTACAATGTACTAATTTAATAACCAGTGAAATATGTAATGCTAATTTCATATAATGCTACAAAAACTACTCAAAACAAAATAGGGCCCACCAAAGATTTATTTTGATTACTCTATTGGTAATTGCTAAACATTATTTAACTGTATAGCTTGCATGTCTTGCTTGCTCAATACTTTGAGCAACAGTTTTACCGTTGCCTTCAACTAAGTAGGCAATGCGCTTTCTCATTGTTCTAAAAAACAACTAATGCAAAATTTCCTGTACTCTGTAATTGTTTTCTTCGACAATGTTATTAATTACCTACCCGGTTTTCGGCATCATATGGATATCGAAAACGCAATAAGAACGGTAAATTTGCTTCAGGAGGAAGAGTCTCAAAGGTCTGTCGTAATTCGTATCGGTGTATCGCCGCGCACTATCCGAAACGTCTCGGAACGCTTCCAGGAAACCGGAAGTGTAGCAAGAAGACCTGGATCAGGAACAATCAGAGTCACAACTGCGCAAGAAGACCGGTACGTAAGAATAATTGCACGTCGGGATCGTACCGTAACCGCCCGGGCGTTACAAAATCAACTGCTGCAATCTACTGGCACTCACGTAAATGATCGAACCGTATGTAATCGACTAGACGAAGATAGCCAACGGTCCAGAGTGTGCGCCATTCAACCGAAACTGACAAGGGCACATCGGGCAGCACGCTTGAGTTACTCCCTTGAGCATTCGGATTGGACTATGGACAACGACGAATGTAAGGTCAAGTTTTTTAGTGACGATAAACGAGTACGCGTGTGGAGAAGACAAGGTGAACGGAACTAACCATTTTGGGGGCCCAAATGAGAGCCTAAAAACTTAGTGGGCCCTATTTTGTTTTGAGTAGTATATTTCTACTCCGCCGCTTTGTGTGTTGGCTACATTTGCAGACCCTAGTACCATTCTACATGCTGATTTACTGATTTGGATCATGTCATTAATGAAGCCAAGAGTTTCCCGATGTTTTTGCATTTGGATGGTCCAATTATCTTGCTTTCGATCCCCTCTTCGAACCTCGGCAGGGACCCGAGCTCCTATTGGTTTTATGACCAGATTTTCCGATGACCTTCGTTGATCATGGTAAACCGGCTAATTTGTTTATAGTACAGTACTGCGATGCGAATGTCAAAGCCGGATAAATAACTATAGTGTAACATATAACAAATCTTTAAGTTTAAGCGGAATAACTTAATATTCAACAACAGAGCTTAAGTATTTCGATTTTTCGCATTTCGGCACGATGTCAGGAGTTTAGTTTGTGAGTGCGGAATGACCATAGTTCAGGTATTACTCGTAGGTTGTAATACGACTGATTCAAAACTTTTTATCTGTTAGTCATCTTTACCGAATTATTAAAGCCCTGCCACGTATAAGCTCATGATCGGCGAAAAGAAGAGAAGTCCTTCCGGACTCGGTAATGTGCAGCTTCAAGAGGAAATCCTGCACGACATTAAAAAGCAACGGTCTTAGAACTCTGCTTTTAAGTTCTCCAAGCTTCAAATTCTCCGGTTATTCCCGCTATTTAAATGGATAATTTTTCTTTTATTTTTTATATAGATAAAATTTATAAACTGCCTTAACACAAATATTAACCTACTTAAAATAACTCACGATATGTATGCATACACATAAACCTAAATATATGTACATTTTTTTAATTGTTTATATATACAATGGAACCTCGATTATCCGTCTCTCGTTAAACCGTCACCTTAATTATCCGTCGCAGTCTGAGCGGTGATTATTTTTTCTAATTTACTCCCTGTATACATAGAATTTCAACAAACAAAATGTTGCTTGTTTATGCAACAAGATGGTAACAAAACTGATGCAATGCTTTTACGACGACTTCGTAGTTTCGCACAAAATAAATCCGAGACGACTGTGAAACAATCCAAAATAACCGGTTTTTTTTAAACAATCAAAACATGTTTTTATTTTTTTTTTAAATGTACATATGTATTGAGATTAATAAATGTTCCCTATGAATAAAAAATCATGTCTAAATTTATTTTAATGGATTAAAAATTGAATATTTATAAGATTTCGATTATCCGTCTTTTTGATATCCGTCAGGCTGCCGGTCCGGTGCCTGACGGATAATCGAGGTTCCACTGTATATTTTACTTTAAAACTTCCCTTGTTCTACCACCCCTATATAAGCCGACTACAGATAAGCCAGTAGACCGACCAACTCTTCTCTTTAACGAAGAACGGTAATAACTTTCTACTCCTTCAACAAGTCACCAAAATTCTTGGTACTTAGTCCGCAACATTCCTTTTGTTGCGACTGCTTACCAATCTACTGAACCGGAGACGCTCTGTACTGCCGTATGCGACGTCTCTGTCCAATCTTTTCGAATAAACTTACTTCCATATTGAACGACACGAGACATCCAAATACGGCCATTGACGGATGTGGGAATGAATGAATGAATGCGTAATGATAATTTTGTAAGTCTTGATTTTCTGCTAAAACATGTATTCACCAATTTCCAATGCCTTCACAGTTTTGGCTTTTAAAAAGTCATCATCATCATCACTTTATTATTAAGTAAAATAAATTACAATTAATAATAACAAAAGTTATAGCGCTACCTACCAGGGCTTTCGGCAGCTTTTAAAAAGTAATTTTTTTATTTTATATTATATTCTATGCAGGTTCTTTTAAATTCGCACTATATGTAGTATCCATTTTTACACCGAGGGATATGTAGGTCGACCCCCGCTAGTATGGTCTGGAATTTCCAGGCTTAGTCCAGTGCATAGATAAACTAACCTATACTATATGTCAAACTTTCCAGATATTGGAGAATCAGAACCGGCTTTCTACTGATCGCCGCTATCCGTAGGACCCTGTCTGTGAATACGTGTTAATTGCCACCAATGGCAATTTCCCTCCCCTTTTATACAAACAACGCCCATTTTAAACAAAAAAACGTCATCCACATTACACACACTCGTGAAAATCCCTCTCAATCTAACAATTTTACTTGTAAATTGCTCTCATTCTAGGATGTTATAGAAATGTAAAAGTTTTGGAATTCACTTACAGTGCGTCTGCGCGAAAGTTGAGGGTTTGCAAAAGTATTACTAGAGTTTGACATCTAGATTAGCTAATCTATGGTCCAGTGTTATTAAACCGCGATAATTTATTTTGTTCAGCTTTGTTAAATAACATGATGTACCCTTGCCTCGAACTTTCACTTCACATACTTGTTTGATATTCAGATGCTGTGCCACTGTGATAGCTATTCAGTGACACCATACATGTTTTACGCGGCATCTGGAGGTTATTACGAGTAATTTGATTAGACCTGTTATTTGCGATTTCAATACCTTGTAATACCTATGTAAGGGGCCTTCATAATTAATATGGTATAGGAAAATAAGAGAGGCATTAAGGACTGAAACGAATAACATTTGGAAACTTCGAAGTAAAAAAAAAAATATTTTCATAATGCATATACATTTTTTTTATTTGCTTTAAAACACTGTTTTTATTAAATTTATTCACAATTACAAAAAATAAAAAAAATTATTTGGGTTCCCATTCTTTCCTCAACTTCTTTCGAATGTCCTTCATAAGGTTGGTGACAGTTACATCCGTGATCTTTTTGGACGCTCTTTTCCATTTAGCACTAAAATCTTTTACGTCCTTTGCACACTGCTCACTTTTCCTCAATTTAGCTTTGACCAAAGCCCAATACCTTTGAATGGGACGGCACTGTGGAACATTGGGTGGATTCATGTCTTTTGGGACAAAGCCGACATTTTTAGCAACAAGAAAGCTCAACGTCGCATGAGCATAGTGAGCTGAAGCTAAATCTGGCCAAAATAATATTGAACCCTCGTGTTTGTTTAAGAAAGGAACCAACCGTTTTTTTAGGCACTCGTTAATGTACACTTCTCCGTTAATTGTTCCCGTTGTAATAAACGATGAGCTTCTGTGTCCACATTGGCAAATGGCCTGTCAAACGAGATATTTTAACCCGAATTTTTCCATCCCAATCGATGTTGTTGATTGCGGAAGAATCTTAGCTTCAAACGAGTTGTAAAACTGCGCACCTGGAAGAGTAGTAAAGTCGGCCTTGACATAAGTTTAGTCATCCAAAACCAAGCACGCTTTCTTGTTGCCGATCAACTCGTATAGCTTTCGGGCTCGTGTTTTTATGGCTTTTTTTTGCTTTTCAGTAACTTTTGGTATTTTTTGTTTTTTTCGTGTTTTTAGACCGTTACGTTTTTTAGATCTTTGTACCATTGTTTGGTTGGTATTCCATTTCCGAGCAACATCTCTGGATGACATAGTCCGGTTTTTGACGATGGTACCCACTATTTTTCTGTCCAAATTTGTACCATGTGCTCCACTTTTAGCTCCACTTTCAGCTCCACTTTCAGCTCCACTTTCAGCTCCACTTTCCTGTTTTCGCTTAACAGTCAACGTCTCCAAATATCGTTTAATAACAGAATCCACTGTACTGCATGCTACGTTTAAATTTTTTGCTATGAAATGGTTTGGACGCCAAGTATTTTCGAGCCATTTGTCGATGATCTTTTTACGGCGTTCCTCTTGACTCACATTTTATAAATATTTTAAGCCGCACCGAACTAAAATCAATAACAAACCGAAACTAGAGAATATACAGGCTAATTTAGGTACAAAATGGGATTGCAATTTTTACGCATTGGAAGTATAGCCCGTATTAAAATTTACAGATTTTATTCGTTTCAGTCCTTATGAGTAAAAAAAATAGCTTTTGCTTAAGGATCACAGTATAGTGATTTGGTTAAAATGATTATTGACAGTTAAGTAAAGGCTG
The DNA here is from genome assembly GCA_963966105.1 of Volucella zonaria. Classification (NCBI taxonomy): domain Eukaryota; kingdom Metazoa; phylum Arthropoda; class Insecta; order Diptera; family Syrphidae; genus Volucella; species Volucella zonaria. The sequence continues at coordinate 84,590,914 of OZ014532.1, read as the reverse complement.
AACCTACCAATATACTCGTATATAGGTATTTTTCTACCAAATAGCAAAAATTTCCTGACTTTATAATAAGGAATATAAAGATACAACATAAACCACCTTTTTCTTTGAGTATGCTTAAGCAGATGTCTATTTATATTTATACATACGAGTAGTTTGTACGAGTAAGTAGGTAGCGTATATTCATGGCTACAGTACAAGTTGTAAATGTGTACAATGTAAACCAAATCAATAGGAAAATTTGTTAAATCAAAATCTACTTTGTCAATCTTAATTATGTACAATCATTTGTCATCTCTTGATAGATAACCTGACCGACATATCGTATTCGAGTTCAATTTGGATTTGGTACTATATTTTCTTATACATAAGTAGGAAACGTACCCCATCGAGTGAAGTTGTTTAAGAGTACATTCTCGTATTCGTACTACTCGTATATATAAAGATGGCAATATATGTTGGAAAAAGATTCGCAATGATTGTTTTTAAATTTTTACATATTGTTCTGAAAATTTTTGCACTTGTTCCCTTAACAACCGTTCCGTTGGTAAACGAAATTTTAATTATATGTTGGATCATAGCAGTTACAGTTATTCTTATGTTAATGTTTATCAATAACGAAATGAATGACGATTTTTCAATCGGAAGTCTAGTTAGTTGTGCTTTGTTCGTGTCACAAATTCTTAGTCATATTATCGCCCTTGGAGAGTCTTACTTTACCAGTTCAAAGTTAAAACAACTCGATGAAGGATTCAAACAAGTTGATAAGATTTTTAAACTAAAACTTAAGTACACCGTTGATCAAAGTATGCTTCATAGAGTGGTGGCCCAAGAAATATTCTGGATATATAGCGTACTTTTGGCAATTACCGTCATTATGACTTATACTCATGAGAAGACCAAAATGTATACAGTACTCTATTGGTATTCGTTTTTATCATCTCAAGCCTTACGACTTCGATGTACACAGTTGATATTTTGGATTAATCACATCAATGAACGACTACGGGTGATTCGAAAACTTATCCTGGATTTGGTCAGAATAAATGCAAATAATCGTGACATTAAATGTGCCAATATGGTTGCAATTTATGATGGCGACGATATGGATGTACAGAAGGTCACATTCTTGAAAATAGCTTATAATCAAATTTACAAAATGGTTAACTTACTAAATGATTGTTTCGGATGGTCGTTATTATCGATTTGTACCTCGTACTTTATTGATTTTATTACAAATTGTTATTGGATTTTCGTAGCGAAATTCTCAAAAGGAAGTTACGAGGTATATATTTTGAATGGCGGTCTAGTCGTATCTTTAATATTGTTATTGACGGTTATATGTTGGCACTGTCAAGAATGTGAAAATTACGTAAAAAGAAAAACAATTAGATTTAAAGCTTATACAATTAAAATCATGTATTTTTTCTTTCAGAGTAAACATATTGGAAGTTCAATTTTCAAATTGGCTAAGCCTCTAGGTAATAGGAGATACAATAATCTTGTGAGTGAATTCTCTCTACAAGCCCTACATCAGCAGTTTGTGATAACTGCAAAAGAATTTTTCATTCTTAATTTGGATTTATTGGGGAGTGTAAGAATCCGTACACTGCAAACTAGTAAATATAAGCCGATATGTATATATCTCGTTTTTTAGATGATTGGAGCGATTGTCACGTATCTGGTAATCTTGATTCAGTTCATGTTTACGGAAAGAAATGGTTCGAAAATAAGTGTTCCAAACAGTTATTCATCCGGCGCTGTTGCTGATGTATTGCTTAAAAATAAAACTATAAGAAACTAAAATGTATTTATCAATTCGAGATTTAATTAAATTTATGTTTAAAAACCAATAAAAATATGAATATCCAATAAAAGTTACTTATATGTATTATATTAGCCGATTATACAATATGTACATATATGTATATGCTATTTTAAAAGTTATAACTGGGACTTTAGTTTTAGTTTCAGTTTTATAGTATTTTAGATTTTAACTTTTTCGTTCCTTAATAATAGCAAACACGAACGAGTTTTCAGTTTGCAAAAGACCGGATCAGGTATTAAAACTTGGAACTAATTATTAATTTTGCCAGGAATATGGGTCATATAACTGTTGTCGATAATGATATGTACGATATACAAAAATGTCAAGAGTTCCAAAACAAATGGTAAAGTAAGTATGATAATAACTAGCCGAGATGGGTGCGACCGATGGGTCACGCCAAGATCTTCCTGATAAAGAGAACTTGCATTATTTTCTAATAATTTGTTGTGTTAAACCGGACCAGTTAAACTTGAAAGGTTTTGGTAAAGCTAGGAAAAAAAGTGTGGCAGATAGGTTTATCTCCAATTTCCACTGATGAATGGAATGTTGAATACAATTTCAAGCGGATCGGAAAAAAGTTACAGGACTTTAGTCAAAAGCTTCCATTAATGATTTAAACTAAATATATTTCTTTTTATTCGTATTCTGTGTACGGAATTCAATTTGTTTTGAAACACTACATATTCCTTGGTTTGTGTCCAGTCTTCATTTGATAAAAGAAATGTATTGGAGATTGTAAGATTTCTAATTAAACCTGCTAACCGTGATTAGGCTTTATAATAAAAGAACCGTTAGCCTGATGTTACCGTGATGAATCTCCTTTTATGAAGCATGGAGTTCTTGTTCTACAATATAATATTTAAAGAAAAACTAATTCAATTTCTTTAAAAAGTTTTGTGTTAACGAAATTGTAAGTTGTGTCCTGTGTTAATAGATTTCGACGAGCATCGCAACAATTTCGTAACAGTCTTCTATTTTTAAGAAAAAATTGATTTGTATGTTTTTTTTAATAACTTGAAAAGTCATTGGTTTGTTTTGGTCAAAATCCAATGACCGCGATTCGCCATGAAAACGCATCATCTGACAAAACTTCAAATCGAAAGCAATATTCGTACGCGAGGTATCGAGGGCCAAAAATTCTATCAATTGGGACATATGTACTCACACCACACCCACACAGACATGTTCTTAAAAAACTATATAAAAACATTGTACATACAATAGACACTTTAAAACGTAATAATATCACCAAATTTTCACTTTCAGTTTTCGGGATGAATGCAAGAATGTCTGTTCTTGCATGGCAATGGCAATGATTGTGGCAGTGGAAACAACAAGAATTCTAATATTTATATTAATGATGCTATTACCAACTACGCTCGAGCAGTTTTCAAGAATAATAATATTTTAATGAAGAAGATCGAAGGTAGTAGCCTTGATCTTGAATTGATCAAATAATTACAACAATTTTATTATTATCTCTATTACTACTTTCGATATCATTGGTATTTTTGTACCTAAATATTGTAGATATCTGTACTATACTCTTTTTTTCATTCACCAGAACACCAGAACCTTAAGAAATAATTTTAATATCCTTGTATCTTATTTACTCGTATGTGTACTTTTTCGCGTGTTTTAACGGTTTTATTTTTGTTTCTGAGATCTGGATTTAGGATATTGATAAAAGTAATTATAACTTGACAGGCTTTAATTTTTTTTCTGCAATAAACGAAGATTGAGCAGCGGGTGGTGTGGGTTGTTTTGTTAAGCAGAGTAACGATTGTAGTGTCTCTGTATTGAAGTTTGAAAGTGCCGATGTCATTAGATGGCCTTTCGAAGAAAACAAAGAAGACTTTGCGGCTATTTGTTTCCATAGCGTACATGCTTTTTTTGAGGAGATTTCGTCTTTTTTAGATATTGAAAAATCAAATAAGTTGCTTATTTTTGGTGATTTTAATCTGGGCACACTATTATTCACAAAGCATGTGAATGGCTGCAGTTACTCGGTAACAAAAAGGAGTCAAATAAAAGACGTACGCCCTGGATCAAAAGGAATAAATTACGAGTTCAGTGTAAGAAAAATCCTCTCAACCGATTTCTTGAAAAACAGTACAAGAAAGTGTCATCTTCCCTAAAACAAGAAGCAAAAGTATGATGTGATGAATTTTACAGGATTAGACTTAAAATGGCTAAGAGTAATTTAAGAAAGGGATGTAAGGTAGTCAACAATATTTTGAATAAATCCCCAAACTCTAACAACCTCACATCCTTGCGTTTAAGTGGTTCTGTTGTCACAGATACACTAACTATTACTGACGCCTTCAACAACTATTTCACGTCAATTGTCAACAATCTGCAACCAAACGTTTTAATTTCAACGAATTCAGCCTGCCTATCCTGTGCTCGACAGGAAGCTTCCCAAATAGATACCTTTTTCTTTGAGCCTATAAATGCATTAGAATTTTTTAAAAACAATTAACACCTAATAAAAACTCATCCCCCTACGTAGTTGATGCCATTTCAAATGTTTTTTTCTAAAAAATATTGTATACTTTATAGTAGACATTCGGCACATATTTTTAATCAAAGTGTTTTCAATGGGGTATTTCCAGAAGCCTTAAATGTCCCGATGCCATACCCCTTCATAAAAAAGATTCCGTCGATGACATCTGCAGCTACAGACCTATTTCACTTCTTCCTTCAATAAGCAAAGTTTTTAAAAAGCCATTATAAGCAGGATTGTTCATTATTATTATTATTATTATAATCTTTATTGTTATGTAAGTAAATTACAAGAACAATATTTGCTTAGCCATAGCTACCAGGACTATCAGCTAATATATATACATATATAATACATGGATAATTATATAGATAGTGTTAATGAAGTTATAATTGTGGGGGTTATAATATTAAACAAAATAATATACATAATTGTTTAGATGTCATTAACAAAATTTAAATACTTAAGCAGCATAAAAGTTTTCTTGATGTTGGTTTCTGATGGTGTCATTAGCAGTTCTTTAAGTGAAAGAGAGCAAGATGTGCTTGTGAGTGCGTCCTTAATCTTCTGGCAGTCGAGGAGATGTTGCATGGATTGTGGTGTATTGTTGCAGCATAGTTGACAGTTGGATGGTGTGGTTTTGTTTAGGAGGTACCCATGAGTAATTTGGGTATGTCCCATTCGGAGACGCAGAAAACATGTTAGCATTTTTTTTGAACAGCTGGATGGGTATATTGTCGAAAGGCCTCCGGGGTTGATAGATGAGTAGTGATGTGTGTAGTCTTTCCAAAGTGTTTGCCTTTTAGCTTCAAAAAGTCTTTTGATTTCCCTCTGAAGATCTATTCTGTTGAGGCAGTTGAACATTTGAAGTGGTTCTTTAATCGCCAATTTCGCTACTTGATCAGCGTTCTCGTTTCCTAGAATTCCCATGTGCCCAGGTACCCAAAGAAGTTTTAATGAATTTTTGTATTGTATCAGTTTGTCCCTGATGGCTTCGATAATTTCACAATCATTGTTGATGTTTTTTAAAGCTTCTAAGGTAGATAAGCTATCTGTACAAATAAGTGTAGTTTTTTCCCCGGCAACAATTGTAGCTTGAAGTATCGCTCTAGCTTCAGCGGTGAAGATTGAAGCGAAATGAGGCAACAAACCCTTTGTGAGGACCCTGTTGTTTTCATTGACAACTGCAAATGAAGTGCAGTGTTCTGTCTTAGAAGCGTCTGTAAAAACAAGTTTCCAATTTTGGTTCTTGAATTGGTTGGATATTTCAAAGAACAATGCTTTGTATATGTCGCTATGTGTCGAGTTTTTTTGGAATGCATGTAGATCAGTAATTATAGATTCTGGGTCTAATTGCCATGGTGGGTGGGTCGGTGTCCTGTGGGTATGAAGGTTGAAGGAGATGTTGAAGTCTTTGGCTGCGGAGATTGCGTTGCACATAGTTGACGGTCGTTTTGAAATCCTTTTACGGGATAATATTTTTTTAGCGTCGGATGTTATTGGCGATTTTTGTGATGATAAGATCTTCGGTAAGAGGAGTGCGGTTAGATAGTCGATCCGTTGTTCGATCGATAGAAGACCACCTTCTGTTAACATATTTTTTATGGGAGTGGTTCTGAAAGCTTTAAGGGCGCATCTGACAGCTGCATGATATTCAGGTTTAATTGTAGAGAGCGAAGATTTACTGCATTTACTGTAGATAACAAGGCCGTAGTCGATTTTTGACAAAATTATAGACTTAACTACTCTTATAATACTGTTTGCATGGGAATAACCATTTGGTGATGATAAATACTTAATTACATTTAGTCTGGTAGCTAAGCTTTTTTTTAATGATTTACAATGTTCATTAAAACTAAATTTAGAGTCAAATATAACTCCTAATATACTTAATGTGTTAACGCTCTTTATGGCTCTATTATTAAAACTAAAGTTCAGCAGATTTTGGCAGCTTGTTTTTTTGCAAATATGCAAAGCTTTAGTTTTGTCAAACGAGACTTTTGCCCCGGATAATTTGCACCATTTAACTATGTCGGACAAAATGCTGAAAAAGCAGGTCTTAACTTTATTTAAATCTTTGCATTTAGATAATATATACAAGTCGTCTGCATAAAGAGAATGTCGGATTATTTTAAATTTTATTAAAATTGCGCTTAACTCGTGAAAAGCTATTATGAATAAAATTACTGAGAGTGGTGATCCTTGTGGAATACCGTTCTCAATGTTGTAGATTCCGGAGTAGAAGTTATTATGTTTTACGCGAAATTTCCTTTTTAATAAAAATGATTTTACATATTTTAGGATTTTTGGACCGATTCGCCATTCAAAAAGTCTATTTAAAATTATGTGTATTCCGATTCTTTCAAAGGCTTTTTCAAAATCGACTGACAGAATAGACACATGATTTTTTGTAGACAGTGCGGAAGCGATGAAATCGTCTATGTGTAAAAGCGCATCTATTGTAGATCGGCCGTGTTTAAAAGCGACTTGGTTTTCGTCTATAAAATTGTTTTTTTCTATGTACCAAAGCAGTCGATTAGATATTATTTTTTCTAAAATTTTTCCTGTGCAGGGCAGGAGAGAAATTGGTCTGTAACTGTTAATATCTGTTGGTGATTTTTTTGGTTTCGGAATCGGCGTAACACTAGCTGTTTTCCATATCTGAGGGATGTATCCAGATTCGAAAATTTGATTGTATAGGGCAAGCAGGCGAGTTTTGAACGCAGGTGGTGTGTTTTTTAACATGGGATAGGAGATGCGGTCTATACCCGGCGTTTTTCCCTTTACCTTGCTAAGACAGCTTTCCAGCTCTAATAAATTAATGGGTGATTCGATGGTTTTGGCTGATGGCGAGATGCTATATTCTTGTGGAATGTTATTTATTAGGGAGTATTTTGCTTCGATAAACTCGCAGGGGAAGTTAGAGTCCTTAGTGTAATCAGACCAAGTTAGTCCAATTAGGTTAGCGATCTCAGAAGGGTCGGAAAGAGTTTTATTGTCCGTTTTAATAACTTTAATGCCTCGTTGAATATAATTTCCTGTAAGGGTACGAATGTCAGACCAGATTTTCTTCGAGGAGGCTTTTGGGTTTATATTAGCGGTAAAGTTCTTGAAGGTTTCTTGTTTCGCAACTTTAGCTGCACGTCGGAAGGCGGCATTTGCTTTTTTGTACAAAACAAGGTTTGTAGGGTTTGGGTGTTTTTTGTAAATTTGCCATGCTTTTTGCTTAACTTGACGAAGGTAGCCTAACTCCCTGTTCCACCATGGCACATGTTTTTTTGCTATTATGTTATTCGTTTGTGGAATAGATAAGTTGGCTGCTGATCGGATGGTTTTGGTAAGTACGGCTGCCTCTTTGTTTATATTCGTTGTGGCTGATTTTTTGTCTAGGATTCTACATAGGGTGCTTTGGAATAGTGTCCAGTCTGCTTTATCGGTTACAAATTTGGGCAAGTTTTTGGCGGGTGGTGTTTGGTTACCCATATTGAGTGTGGTTATGATAGGAAAGTGGTCACTACCATGAAGATCAGTAAGTGCGAACCACGATGCAGTTGGATAGATAGTGGCTGAAATAAGAGATAGGTCGACTCTGGTGAAGGTACCATGTGTGGAAAAGTGTGTAGGACTACCGTCGTTAAGCACAATAAAATTAGAGTTGGTGAGAAAATTTTCTATTATTTTACCTCTAGAGTTGGAAAGACTTGAACCCCAAAGTGCGCTCCATGAATTGAAATCACCCGTAACTATAACAGGGGTTGTTATTCCGTTTGTTAAGCTTTCAATGTCTGAGACATTAAAATTTTGATCGGGCGGAATATATACTGAGAGCACAGTAAATTTGCGTTCTAACTCTATCTCAACACCAATGGCGGAAATTGTAGAGTTTATAAAAAAAAAATTATGAGGGATTGACTTGTGAACAAGGAGAGCTATTCCCTGTTTTGAAGTTGTGTTGGTAGGGAGATTATAAAAAAAGGGATTGTATTGTTTTGGGGAAAAAGCTGAAGTTTTATAGGGGATATGAGTTTCTTGTAAGGAGATTATTAGAGGTTTTATTTCATTAATTAGTAGCTGTAGCTCATGAAAATTATTATAATAACCATCAAGGTTCCACTGGAGAATTTTAACTGATGGTGTTGATTTTTTGTGTGCGTTACACACAATATATCTTTGTTTATATTGTGCAAAGCCAAAAAAATTCGGAAAACGTTTTGAAGTTGAGGGTGACTTGTAGACAGTATAATCTGTCTTGTACTGTGTAAAGTCGGGTTGCAAAAGTTTTAAGTTGCTCGATCTTGAATTCAGTGATACAGGCGGCGAATCAATCGAGCTCCCAGGAGAGCTCCTAAGAGAGCTCGATTGATTCAGCATCTGAACCGCAGAGTCGGTGTTTTTAGTTAAACTGCCATTTTTATATGGCATTGTCATCATTGTTCGGCGAGATTAGGTGGTATTGGTTACTCTGAGGGAGATTATTTGATTGATAGGTAAGAGAAGTACGTGCGTTGTATGGGTTTTCTGTGAGTTTTGTATTTAATGTGTTTTGTGTGTGTAAATGACTGTGAGAAAGAGGTTCGATTGAGTTGCTTTTATTTAGTTGAGTTTCTGGCTTGTTTGAGTTGTGCGAATTGGCTAGACCTGGAGTGGCTGATGTGTTATGAGAGAGTTGAGTGTTTTTTTTATGTTGTGTATGTGTGTTTTGGGTGTTGGCTGCTTTATTGAGTGATTCAAAAGCACTCAAGTTTTGACAATTTCCGTCGTTTGCAACATGCGAGTGAGAGGAACTGGCTGTGTGTACAGATGCGGTGTTATTATTTTTTTTTAGAACTGCATATGTTTCTGGTGCTTTCTGTCTAACCAAAGTCAATGGTTCGATTTTGCGGGAGTATGCGGGTGAAGCGGTGTTGGAACGTATTTGGCTAGTTTGAGGGGGAAGTGCGTGAGAATAGGCAGTGGGGGCATTTTCGGTCTGAGCTGGAGTTCTGACAACAGTAGAATAACTGGTAGTAAGTGCTGGAGCAGGGTTTTGCTTACCAAAAATCCGCTTAGCCTCCGCCATACTGCACTTTCTAATAGTTTTTATTTTTAATATTTCCTTTGCTTGCAAATATCGTTTGCACATTCTTGACGATGATGGGTGTGCCTCGTGACAGTTTGCGCAGAAAGTGCGCGTGCAGCTTTCAGGGTTGTGAGGTGGTAGGTTGCAAGACTCACATGAAGCATTTCCATTGCATCGTTTAGCTGTGTGTCCAAGCAGCTGACAATTGCGGCAGCGCATTGGATTAGGGAAATATTCTTCGACTTTCACATCAAACCAGCCGATATCAAGTGATGGTGGAGGGCGGAAGAGATCGAAGGTAAAGAGACAAAGTCCTGTGGCACGTTGATTACCGTCGGCGTGTTTTTTAAATTTAAATACATCGACAACACCTTGGGATTTAAGTTCTTCAATTATTTCACTTTCGGGTATATTTATAAGGCACGGGGCATAAGCGGTACCCTTTGACGAGTTAAGGTTGTCGTGGAGTTTGACGGAGATCGGACAAAGGTTCGATAGAACTTTTTTTGATAGAAACCGCTCTGCGACCTGCTGCGATTTGGTTAGAATCAAAAGATTACCGTCGCGGAGCTGAGTAACAGATTCGTACGCTGTACTTATGCTGTCAATCGCTTTCTTAAGCGCAAATACACTAAAAGATGTGAGGGGTTTGTCCTCGCATGTTGGGGCTATAATAACGAACTTCGGGTTACGGGAGGTTGATTGTGACGGAAGAAAAGTGTTTATGTCAACAGGTGAGAAATTAGGTTTCTTTCTTTTATTATTTTTGGGTTCGGCCAGCGCATCTTCATCAAGAGCGCTAAACCGATTGCCCGTAGACACACGTGGCCCAGGGGCCATGGAAATTGTCACTGTATCACTATTGAATTAGGTTTGTTTCTTGCACTGAAAGGGCGACAAATATAAAATTAAGTGGGAACAGTGGCTATAAAAATAGCGGGGAAAGACACCAACTGAAAAAATACCGAGCAATGGATAAGATCTGACAGAACGATGTAACCAGCTCGAAGGATAGTCGGTGACTGAGGATTGTTCATTATTTGGATTCTGTTCACTATTTTAGTTCAGACAAATTCGGATTTCGAAAAAAATGCCCTCCTGAAATTTTTTACTTAGTTTTTTTCGAACTTAGATAATAAAATGTGTGCAGCTTTGTTATTTGTAGACATAACCAAAGCTTTTGATGTGGTAGATCATACAATTCTGCGTAATAAGACTGAAAAGGCAGGTTCACGAGGTTTTATCTTAGAATGGTTCAGATCTTACCTGTGTAACAGAACACAAAGTGTGAAGTTCGCTCGAATCAGTAGTCAATACTGTAAATCCAGGTGTACCTCAAGACTCCATTTCAGCCCAATACCACTTCTCATCTATATTAATTCGTTGTTTCAAATTAAGTTCAAAGGAATGCATAACCTGGTGGCTGATATACATATACATACTGGGACTTAGACATTCTAAGAATATGGTTTGCAGAACATAATTTGGTCACTAATTCTAAAACAAAAATAATGTTTTTTAACTTGGCATCATGTAACGACTTTGAAATGGTCGTTTTGCAAAATTCTCTCAAAAATTATGTTGAAAAAATCACATTAAAACGCATCGCCTTGTTTAAGGCCTTTTCTGACGTCGAAAGTCATTCTTACTGCCGACCTTAACGGAGAAGCGTGTATTCTCCATCGGCATACTGCATAGTCGAATGAGCCTAGCAGGGATGCCAAAACTGGGCATGTACTAAGTGGGGTGAAAAGTAACCTCCTTGAAGTCCGTTCATATTTAGGCAGACATGCCAAATTTCAGTGCGATACTGTCTTTAGTTTTGTTTTGACAGCTGATTATTGTTGACGTTTTTGTAATCATGTTGAGTATGGACAAAAACGATTTTCGTTCTATCATAAAACATTATTTTTTGAGAGGCAAAACGGCGAAGGAAACAAAAGAAAAGTTGGATAAATATTATGGGGCTAATGCTCCGTCAGATTACACCGCCAAATATTGGTTTCGAGAGTTTCGTGGTTACAGAGGACAATGTCAAAAAATACATGAAATGGTATTGACTGACCGGAAAGTGAAGGTACGCGAGCTAGCAGATACCACAAAGATTAGTGTGCGCTCACGCCATACGAGTATTTTGGGCAATATTCTGCATATGAAAAAGTTATCCTGCCGCTGGGTGCCGCGCATGCTCACTCCTGACCAAAAACACGAACGCGTGAGCACTTCGAGAGTGTTTGGACTTGCTGATGCGGAATCGGGAGGACTTTTGGCGTCGATTGGTAACTGTTGATGAAACTGAGATCCACTATTACACACCAGAGAACAGATTGAGTGCCCGGCAATGGACTGAAGCCGACACGAGTGCTCCGAAGCGGCCGAGAGAGGTTCGATGGGTCGGAAAGGTTATGGCGTCGGTTTTCTGGGATTTTCATGGCATACTCTTCATTGACTATCTCGAAAAAGGAAAAACCATCAACAGCGAGTATTACTGTGCATTATTGGAGCGATTGAAGGCCGAAATCGCTGCAAAACGGCCTCACATGAAGCGAAAAAAAATTTTGTCGCCGGCGCACAAGAGTATCGCAACCACGGTTAAAATCAATAACTTACGGTTCCAATTGTTGTCGCATCCACCGTATTCGCCCGATTTGGCTTCCTCGGGCTATTGTCTCTTCCCAAACCTCAAAAGATAGCTCATCAATTAAAAATTCAGCTCACGCGAGGAAATCATCGACGCCATGGAGGAGTATTTTGCAGACCTTGCGGAAAATTACTTTTCGGACGGGATCAAGAAGATGGAAGATCGCTGGAAAAGGGGACTATATTGAATAAAATAAAAAAACATTTAAAAAAAAAATGTTTGCTTTCCCAAAGAGGTTTCGTTTCACATATACATCTTTATAGATGCTGTCACATGCGGCTTTCAAATCGATGAGGAGGTGGTATGTATCGATTTGGAATTCCTCGGTTTATCCCAAGACCTGCAGTAATGTGAAAATTTTATCTGTGATGCACTTTCCTGGTATAAAACCACACGGACCTGTCAAAGTATTTACGAAGAGTCTTAGGCGTTCACATATATGCTATGTTGAGCGACAAATAATGCTTGGACAAATAATGCTTCCACCCGTCGGGTATATTTTCGTCGAAACAGATTTTGGACATGAGTTCATGTATGCTCCATATCGAATCATCACCTGCTACCTTAAATAGCTCAGAAATTAATTCATCGGGTCCAGTAGCTTTGTCAGACTTAAGTTTGGAAATGGCTGTCCTGACTTCAACTTTGTTGGCTGGCCACTACTGGAAATGCAGCCTTTATTCGTTGTAGAAAGACGGAGTACCGGAAGCTTTCTTTCCCTTGGCCCTGTTCGAGATGGAAAAAAGGATGAAGTTTCATTTCTGAGACCTTGAGTGAGTGTCACTTCCGCCTATCTGTTTCTTTTCAGGCCTTCGACTGCACTTGACGCCGCCCAGCCGAAATGTGTGCTCTTTAGGCAGTAGGCCTTCATAGTGTGCCTTTTCTGGACTTTATTTGACCTTTTTGGTTTCCCGGGACAAGCCGTGAAAACCACCTTTCTATTTTGAAGAGTTGAATCATAACAAGCCGCCTTCATCGTTCCAGCCCAATCTAAGAAAAGTGTTCCAGCAACTACTGGATCAGCGCCCAAATAGGTGGAAGTTTTATTAAGAACGTTGGTTAGGGTCTCTAGAACCCGTGCTCTTTCGAATACTACCTGAAGTATAATCATGTGGGGTCTAATCTGAATATCTTTTGCGCTTAGTTTTCCAGCTAAGGCTCTGCAATTAGCTTTGATAACATTATCAGCACAGAATTCAGACCAATAATTTTCCAGCCCCATCGCTGTTTGCCTAGCCACCGCGACAGTCCAGTTTTGCCTTAATTGCAGCATGGAGTCTTACTTGAATGGATAAAACTATCTTTCGCTGTTTCGAAAAAAAATTATTCATGTAATATGGTCCAGTAAGCATTGATACAGAAGGGAAATGATTCAAAAAAAGTTGTACAGGCACCAAACTGACCATAGAAAAAAAGTGAGATGGCAGGAATACGTGGAGCATATGTTAACGGTTGCTCTTTCGTCAAAATCCACCACACTGAATTTGTCAACGCAAGGGATATGGCCTTTTGCCCTTTAAGGACTCGTCATCTTAGTGAAGCTATAACTACATATACGATGTTGCCATTTCCGATCTCATGGGGCATCCGATCACCAACGGTTTTTTTTTGTTTCGAAACATCAAAAGAATAATCAAATAATAAACATTACACTAAAATATGATGCAATATATTCATGTTAAGTAAAGCATTTTCGTTATCAGAAAAATTCTAATTTAAAGAAAAGCTTTCCGTTTACAGACAAAAGTTTAGCATGAACGGCGCCAGCAGGATAGCAATCTTAACAAATGTATTCACGTATCATCAATCTTCTTGGAATTAAATTGATAATCATTAATCATTGCATTCCGATATGTACATTTGTCGACTTCCCTCCAGTCAATTAAAAAATATACAAAGTCCCTTGCAGATTCAGTTGTTTTCTTAGTTATAGCTCCGCACTCATTTAATATGGATAACAATCGGATTCCGTTATATTTTGTTGTTTTTCAATTCATCGGTATTTCAACTTACGAAAGAAAAGCCAGAAAAATTTACTACGTTTGTTCACTGATTCTTTTAATAGCTTCCATTGTAAATTCTTCAGTTATTGTTTTATCTACGGGCCTAAGAAACTTAAAAATGGCGCAGATAACCGGTCTTGCTATCTTCATTAGTCTCAGATTCAATCATGCAGTAATAATTTGCCATTCATTCCTTTATCGATCAACAGAAGAACTCATTTTTAAAGAACTTACAAATATCGATGATGTTTTTGTTTCAAAATTGTATCACTGGATTGATTTTAAAGAATCAAGGCGAATAATTATTTCAAAATCGATACCAATATTAACTTCGACCATTGTATTGGCATTAGGTGTATTGTTTTTATCTAATGAAAATAAACTTTCTTTTACGTCATTAGTGACCATGGGAGTCTTACGACTACGCTATTTACAATATATATACATGGTGTCATTAGTGAGAATGAAATTAAAAATGCTGAAAAAAGTTGCCTCACAAAGTGCAGAGAAAAGAATGAAAATTGAGCAACTTTACGATATGAAATTGATTTTTAAGAAAATTACCAAAATCATAACAATAGTTAATGAGACACATGGATTCACTTTGTTTCTTCAAGTAATAGTATCGCTGTTCCTGATAACTTGGATACTCGGTTTTATTATTCTTGACTTGCAAAAAATTCCAAACCCAACTTATTTGGTATCTAATATTTTAATTCTATTAGGAGAAATAGTTTCACTGGCAGAAGTTTTTAAAGGATGTGATCAGTGTGAAACTATAGTAAGTTTTTTTTCGTTTATGTATCCCTTTTTCGTATTATAACCAAATTGTTACTATAATGCCATTATTAGTATAATATTATGTTATTATATCGCTACTGCGCGTGAGGGTTAAGTCAGTCAGTTAAGTCAGCTTTTGAGAAAAGTACAGAAAGAAGTTTTTACGAATTTTCGAGTTATTGTAGAATTGCAGCAATTTCAGAACTTATTTTTACGCGATCTTTGCTTTGTTTGACCTGTTTGGTGCTGCGTTAGACATGCTTAAGTAAATTTGAAACGGAAGGGCAACGAAGCCCATTTTCATAATGATTTGACCCCTTGTACACTAAGCAGTGCATGACTTGACATGACATGAAGATGACTTAGCTTTCAAAATAAACTTCAATACCTCAGTTTTTACCACTCCAACTATATAACCCGTTTCACACAGCGTGGCGTAGCTACTGGCACATGTGCCATTCTACATTTCCCTACCCATGAATACAGTAGGTACAAAAAAAAAAAAAAAACGCTGAAATCTAAAACATGAGATATCGTTGAACTAGTAGGTTGTAGTTAAAAATAAAGAATGATAGTGAAGTAGCTTAATCACTAAATCTACCGATCAACAACAGCAACATAATCAGCAAGTGCAACACTTCCGGTTTTAATGAAGAATCGATTTTCTACTGTAGATTTAATTCGCTTTTTCCTTCAATCTCACTCGCACTCCAAATTTCGACTTCCGCGCACTGTTCAGTGTTCACCCTCCTATGTGAGAATTGGAATGGTATGGAAAAAAAACAACGTGCTTCCTCCGAAAATCCATTTCTAAGTAACTCTTCTTCTTCCCACTTCAATCAAAAGCATTCCCTCTCTTTCGCACAATCTTATTGCCCGCGCCAATGTGAACAGGTACTATGGTATAAACCCTCCGATGGGCGGAAAAAAATGGAAAAATTTGTCAGAAACGAAACGCTTTGAGAAAAGAACATTGATTCTTCCACCGAGAATTACATTCTAGAGTGGACGAGCCTGTTTAGATGATGACTCTCGACCACCCAATAGACAGTCATGTAGTGTTTACACACTGTAGTCCTCACTCCTGCACTATTAGTAAAATTTAAGGGGGGATAAGTGAATTCAAACACTTCTGTATCGGACACCGAATCTCTCATCCAAATACTCATTATTATCAGCGAAGTATCTACTCAACGATCGAAATAATAATGATGAAATATAATAGGGACGGAACATATTGGTTGTGGAACCTGAGTTTCCTCGATTTTTACACCGCGTCTCCACGAGACACAAATATGTCAGACTAAATTTCAGACATTTCGTCTGACATTTTTTTTTTTTTGACTTAGGTGGGCAAATCACTACATTGTGTGAGTGTAAGTTGGCTGAGTAGGTGTGAACTTTGTTCTGCGACAAACGCCACTCAGTCATCTATGTTTCTTTGTTTATTTTTTATTTTTCCCCATTCCGAAGTAAAACTGACAAACGCTGTCAAAAAAATTGCAGGGTTGATGTCTACGGAGATGTCTTGAATAATAACCAGACATTTATTTCATGCAATATTCCTTAGCTGCAAGCTACCCGTCTCCACTGGACATTTTGATTTCATGAAAATTTTCTTAACACCAGCGATATGTCGTGGAGGCGCGATATTATAATTTCTTCGTCACTGTCCCCCCCTCTCTTTACTCCTCACTCTTCTTAACTAAATTCTATCGACATGGCAGACTCATGAGTCACCATCTGAACAGGGTCAAACGTTGCGTTTTGGATGCAATCAACCCCTCCCTTTTTGACTCGCATAAAATCTACCAGTCTCGGGCGCCACAACTTTCATTCCCATGATAATGTACGAGTAGACAGGCACTATAGGTGCTGAATTTGGCATAATCCCGATCTCGGTAAATATTGACTTATCGCCTTATTCACGCGCAGATATTAGATATTAGATATTAGATATTATAATAACTATGACTTTCACAAAAGAATATTTATGCAATTAGTCATAGCAAGGTAAATTGGGACTCATCCGTACATAAAATCCATCAAATTAATATTCGTAGAGCTTATGAGTACCATCTATGTACATAGTTTAGTTAATTGTTGGTCATTTACTCCCGTCAATAACTAGGCACGGGGAGGCTTTTATCATTTCAGACTCTGCGTACTAATTAGAAAGTTAATATTGCCTCATAGCAATACCTTTAACTAGCTTTAAAAATACTCAACAATTATGGTAGGTATGCACTTATTTAACATATGTTACTCTTTAATTATAAAAGAGGTTTTCAAGGTTAAGGAAACATTATGTTATTTTACTATATACTCGTAGGTATTTACCTCAAATGCGATAGTCTATTTTTTAATAATTCATTTCGAAAAAAAAACGATTTTTTACTTTCTGCCATTAGCCGGTTCAAAAAATATGTTTATTAAAATATTAGTCACGTGGCGAAGTGTAGTGAGAAGATGGGTATTTAAACTCCGAGAACCTAAAACTATGTACAATATATGGATTACACTTATACACAAAATCTCTGTATTCGTGTAATTATTTTAGAAGTATAAAATTTTATCTTCCTCAAGGGAAAGGAACTATGCACTATCGCCTCCAGAGCAATAATTATGAAACAGAATAAAGAATTCAATTTAGCACTTTGTTTCGAAGATTTTTCGATCCAGATGATGCATGATCCTATACAATTTTCTGCAAAAGGATTTTTTCATTTAAATTTGAAAACACTAACATCGGTCTGTAAAATAAGCATACAATTTGAATACAATTTTTAGGTAATCTTTATTTTCAGATGGGTGTTATGGTTATAACACATTTATTTGTGATGCTACAGTTTTGTAATAGCTAAATCTAAATGGTAAGCAGTGCATGGATCTAAACATAAAAAATTAAATAAATCAATTATTCTATAGAAAAAGTGTATTTAAAACATCTTATTATTAAAAAATTTTGATTTTCGTTCAATTAAACAAATCACTTTTTAAAGTATGTAATAATATTAAATTTTGCTAATCTTTTATGCTTGTGTGCTTACATATAATATATTATAAATATGTATTCGTGTGCATGTACAGATACTTAAATTCCAGTCAAAGTAATTGATCGCTGTTAACCCAACTGTATCAAGTACGCAGTACTACTTTGCCCAAATTCCGTTTTTTTTTTCGTATTTTTTATCTTCCACACAATCGCAGCCAATCACTGTTCCATTGTGACATTGTTTGAGCCCAAAATTTTGACATTAAACCATTTCACCAACACATAGGTACGTATATACCTACTCAAATATTTTGAAAAATCAGAAACGTTCTCTGAATTTCATTGGAGTTCCGGTCGAAAACAATGTCAAACACCATAAACGCTCATTTAAGGTTCTGCATTAGTTCTCCATCCAGCTTACCTTAAGTACCGTTAGAATTTAAAATATCAGCCGTTGAATTTTTTAAATTGGAATATCTTTTTCAAAAACATAAATAAACGCAATCAGATAGCAAGTTCTATTTTTACTTTTAAAATGCAGGGCCTTGACACTTACACGGCATTACACAATTCGAGGCAATCAGAGGAAAGTTGTTTTGAAAGGCTGAAACCTGGAGAGTTTTTTATTTACATACGATGTTAGTTAGTTTTGCTCGCAAATGAGATGAATTGTACTAACAAATTTGTAATCCATTTTTATATGAAAGACGTTATTTTACTTATATAAATTATAGGGATAACTTTCAAATCATGCTGTCAGTTTGGAGAAATCACCATGAATATGCTTATATCGTTTTACTCAAACTTATTTGAAAGTCGCTCTTCAATTCGCGAAACGTATAGAACATAATTTTCTAAATTCTCATAATCGACTAACTGAGCCCATTATTTGTCGTGTTTTGGATAAGCCTCGTATCAAATGCATTCTTCATAACATAAAACCAACAAGGCGTCAACGTTATATGCGGCCACGTCGGGGTGGCCGTGACTTAAGTGGTAGTGTATTGAGTTTGCAATCGGACGGTTCGGGGTTCAATGCCAGCCATGCTCGAAAGAGTTTTTTTCAGGCAACTAAAATCTCGTGAGATGAATGGTTGCCGAAATACAAACACCTTTCTCTCTCTCTCTCTATCCGATTTTCCGAAAAACACGTGCTCTGGCATTTTAAAGAGTAGTCACACCCTCTTGAGTTCTTAAAAAAAAAAAAAAAAAAACTAGCCGCCGTGAGTGAAAGTGTGCCAGAAGATCTGGAATATTTCCTTCGGTGTCGATCGCCACAATTTGCCCTTTGCCCTCCACTATGTGGAAAAGATTTCGGATACACGCGTAAAAGATCCAGCCACAATACAGTAGCTTGCGACGGAAGTTCGCCGATTGTGCTCTAGGCCAGCTTTAAGTCGATCCTAATCCTTTTTCGAAAAATCAACAAAAGCAATCCTGCTTGGACTCGTCTCTTTTGCTATCAGACGATCATCCCTTTTCCAAAATTACCTTTTAGAACTAAAATAGATGGCAAACTTTCTAGATATTGGGAATCGAAAACCCGTTTTCCACTGATCGCCTATTCTATCAACTTTACTTGTTGGAAAATCAAAATCGGTTTTCTACTGATCGCCCCTATCCGTGTGACCCTGTCTGTTAATACATGTGAATTGTCATCAATGGCAATTTCCCTCTCAAAAAAACGTCATCCACATTACACACACTTTGATTATCTGCTTAAATGGCATTGGATAATGTATTGTGGAAAAGATAAGAAGCTGGTATTGACCGATGCGAAACTAGAGTGTAGAGTAAATGCATGGACGTGGAAGGCGTGTCCATTGTATAATTTTTCAATTATTGTGTTGAAAGGAAATAATGTTTTGCTAATATGAATTTGAATTTGCTTATGATGCAAATGGGTTAAATATGAAAGGAAGTGGAGAAAGTTCAGCCGTTTCGTAAACATTTTTTCCAGTGAGCAGATGAGTAGCATGCGCTTCCAGGCCCTCTTTGCGCAGTTTTCCAATTGCACGGTGATTTAAAACGGACTATAACATAATTTTCCAATGCCTCTACATATTTTTTCAATGGTTCAAAAATGGTTCAAATTTGGAATTTAAAAAATGTACATTCAAATAACTACCAATTCAATTCAATTTATTACGACATTTATAAATTGTACATTAGGGAAAATCTTTTATCGTACTTAGAACTATATTTGACATGAGAAAACTACAATTCAAATTAAGATAATGTACATATATAGACGTCTTCACAGTAATACAATATGTGGTATTGTATATTTGATTAAATGTTTTAGTTATAAGAAAGAACAAAGTAGGAAAATACAGAAGAGAAAGCGAGAGAAAAAAAAGATAAGTAAAGAATATTCATGGTAGAAGAGAGAAGTGTGAGAGGACTGAATTTTTGAAGCTTGTGGCATTTGATATACCGCTGATGTATCGGGGTAGTAAATTCCAAAGTCTAATAGAGTGAACGACAAATAAACGTGACGAACTCAAGTAGTTGTATACGGGTTGTAAAATATTCTTTGTTCTTGACAAATACGGTGGGGATTTAAGGTTAATAACTCAATGCAAGTAAATGCAATTTCCGGCATTTAGACGCTGCTTCAGAGTGCACTTAAGTAGGCTTTTAGAATGAGAGGAGATATGATCGTATCTGCGGAGCCCATGAACATATCGGATAGTGTCATTGAAAGGTACTTGGAGTTTTGGTTGAGAAAGAGGATCAAGGTTATTGTATGTGGTGGCATAAGTGAGTATGGGCACCTTAAGAGTCAACAAGTTTTCGTAGAGTTTTAAAAGCAGTAAGCCTAGCTGTAAACCAGAGTTTACACAAGCATCCATAAATATGTCCAAGAACAAGGTTAGTATAATTGTATCGAGATAAGTTACTGCTTTTAGCAAAACCGAGGCTGGTAAGTGATTCCACAAGCTTTAGCCTTGAATTAAAAATCCAAAAGTCAGGTACAAGACTAATGTCCAGCTTGCGATGGAGATAGGGGGAACTTTCGATTTAGCAGGTTTAAACAATACTCCGATTACCGCAGGGAAGCTGTACATCGCCAGCGTAAAGGATTGCAGTATGTTTGCAAACCGATGATAAGTCATTTATGAAAACACAGAATAGGATAAGTCCGAGAATTGATCCCTGAGGTAAAACTTGTCTTATTATTTTAAGTTCGGAAGATTTCTCTCCAGTGACAACCCTTTGCCACCTATTGGACAGATAATTCCCAATAAGTTTAACAGACGGATCGCTAAAACCAAAAAGTTTTGGAACTTCCAGCACAGAGTATCATGGTTTACTTTAACGAAGGCCTTTGAAAAGTCAAGTAGGCAAAGTCATGTCACAAATCCTCTAAGTCACGCCTTATATCGTGTAAGATGTTAATCATGGCGGAAAAACAACTGTAGTTGGTTCTGAAACCAGATTGGTAAGGGCTAAGGAGGCTATTCGAAGATAAGTAAGCAATTATGTATTTGTTTAGAGATAAGTTTTTCAAATACCTTAGACAGGCACAGTAATATTCTGATAGGCCTATAGTTACTAGGGGAGGTTACATTTGATTATTTGGCAACCGGAATGACTTTAGCCATTTTCCAAGATTGAGGAAATATGGATGCAGTAATGCAGTGGTTAAATACAATGAACACGAGACAAAAGTTTTGATAAAAAAAGTTAACCTAAAAGTTGAAAATTTCGATATAAACGCAATCGATAAAACGATTTTTCAAAATTTTAGCTTGAAAATGCTATAATTTTGGCTGGCGTTCATCGAACTCGACGAAATTTTAGTATTTTATGTACACTGAACGGTTCTTAAGCTGTATCCGTTAGAAAGCTACGGCCTTTTGGAGGGAGATGAAAATACACCCCCCCCCCCCCCCCCCTGCAATACAATTTTTTGTTTGCATAACTTCAGGAATCTTCAGCTATCAGGACGAAAACCTAAACTGGGACACCCTGTATATGAGTCAAATGGCTAATTGCATTTGGCAATACAAACTTAAAGCGAATAGGTATATCGTCAACACCAGTCGAATTTGACTTTATGGCTAGAACGCAGAATGAACCGGTGGTTGGTTCAGAAATAATATTCAGATCAAAGTCTGTCATATCGGAGCAACTTGCCAGAAAAAGTCATTTAGGACATGAGAATCTAGGTCACACTGTACACTGTTAATATTAGTATGAATACAAATCCAGGGCAAATTAGTCCATAGCTGTTGGATGGAAACGTGGTAGTTTCGTTTTGCAGTGCGGATAACATGGGTTGCATTGTTGCGCGCATCGTGCTTCTAATTTCTGTAATTTGTTTCTAGTTTTAATTTGGGCAATAACATGTAAACCAACCAAGGATAGCTGTTATTGTGAATACTTACTTAGTAGGTATGCATGTTTCTTAGTAGGTAACAGTTTCCATAAGATATGTTAGAAATAGTCGACTTTTTCGTTTGAATCGGCACTTAGCCTGCAACCTTACCATAGATGAACTAACTTAGATGGCAAGCTCTACTAATACCTTTGCAAACCCTTAACTTTCGCACAGACACACTGTAATTGAATTACTAACATTTTTACCATTTCTACAATATAACCTGTCAGAATTTGCTAGAATGAAAGCAATTTACAAGTAAAGTTGCTAGAATGAGAGCGATTTGCACGCGTATGTGTAATGTCGATGACGTTTTTTGTGGGCGTGTTTTGCGTAAAATGGAAGGGAAATTGCCATTGATAACAGGGTTACACGAATAGACGTGATCAGTAGAAAACCAGTTTTGATTTTCCAATATCTGGAAAGTTCGCCATCTAGGTTAGTTTATCTATGAACCATACCAAGGCGCTGAACTAACCGCAGAGAAGATCATAGTTAGAGATATCATCCAGGGAGAATTGGTTAAAAAGGAGAACAGATAAGGGTTCAGAAACAGTTATAAGATTAAGGAGGCTGGAGATAGCGTTTTCACAAAATCGCCTTGGATTGCAGTTATTTACGTTATGGAGTCCAAAAGAAGAAGCTAAGTCTTTGATTTGGAAAGCTTGAGAGTCATTTTTTAAAAGATCGGCATTGAAGTCGCCAGTTATAATGATATGTTGATATAACGCGGAAAATTCAGCGGGAGCACTGCAGGATAGTAAACATTTATTGGAGTCGTCAAAAACATTTACTATTAGGTATTCAGTGCCTGATGCTTCTGATGCATCAAGAACCTAGCATTTCAGTGTAGAATTTACATACATTGTGACTCCTCCTCCAATCATGTCAGTCATTCTGTAATTGAATGGTATTTCCTAAAATAATGTATTTTTGAAAATATGTTAGCTGGAAATGAAAGCAAACAGTAAACACACTAAAATAGCATTTTTACGAGACCGCGATTTTATTTTCACTTATACATTCTTTTAGATTTCACATAAATTTTTTCCCGGTATAAAGGATGTGCAACGTTTTTGTAACAAATTCTTTTTTTTTCTTTTTAAAGTAACTGCATTTTAACATTAAACTTATATCGGACTATATATGTATATATGTGTATTAACTTTAATAAAGCAAGCGAGATTTTATTTAAAAAAGGATAGCAAAATAAATATATGAGTGTGTTGCGGTCGACGTGGTAATTATTTTTACTTAATATCTTATAACTGCTTGCACATCCCTTTACAATAAATGTGTCTTATTTTTCGATACAGTTTTGTATGCTTTAAGCAATGTATACAAAAAAGAATATACTATATAAGCTATGACTGTTAACAACAATTAAGTCGTAAAAAAAATAAGTAAACATGACATATGAAAACTTTGAATTTTAATTTAACAATAGTATTTATCTTCTATTTAAGAATATAACCGATTTTTCACTTCGTTGATTTTATATTTCAATTCTTTTCTTTTCAATTACCCGAAGAGCCAATTGAAAAAAAAAAAAAAAAAAAAAAAACATTTGAAAATAAGTTCAGATAAGATTCACTCGGGTATAAACGAATATAAAATAGAAGATAAATTTACAAAATTCACAACCTAACAAAGATTTTCTTATTCGTATACATATTTACTAATGGTGTTGTACTGATAAACTATGAAGAAAAAAAGTTAAACAGTATTGAGCTATTTTTGATGAGTATTTTTAAGTTTTTATTTATTTTTTTTTTGTTTTTTCTTAGCTGTTTTTGATTTTTTTTTTGTGTTTTGTTTTGATTTTATTTATAGGTTCTATCCATTCTTATAAATATGTTAAACTCTTTTTATTCTGAAAGCATAAAATTAATAAAGTACAATTAAATATTATGATTTTAACCTTATAACAATGTTGTACCAACTAACAACCTGAGATATAGTAAGGACACGATGAAACAAGTAATTAAAATTGATTGTGCATAATTGGACATCTATGTATAGGAAAACAAAAACAAAAAACAAACTACTTATGTTAAACTGTTCAATCTAAACGAAATGTTAGCTCTTAAAATAGTAGGTCTTTTCAAATTACTATTGGTTTTTTTTTTGTTTATACGAGCTTATTTTTAGTTTGATCTTATCGAAACTGGTTATAACAGAACGAAAACAAAATTCTTATAAAAGGTAGACCATCTATTTGATGTTTTTTTTTTATTTTAACTTATATTTTATTTTGACAATGAAAACTCTTTCCTTTTATGGGTATCGTTAAATATCAATGTAACGCTGATATTCCAAAAACGATTCGGGCACTAAAGCATAATATCGATCGTAATATTCATGAAATATAGCATCGGGTCATCGCAAATGTATGGTGAATCGACTTGGCAGAATAGGCTTCTCCTAAGCCAGCCGAAGCAAATGTTTGAATGAAATTATATTCCATAGGGAATCGGAAAGTTTATTTAATTTTATTTTTATTTATTTATTTTTTTTTTTTTGTTAAAGCAATAAACTTTAAAAATATTCAACTTTTAATAGTACTCTTAAAAATAGACCAGCTGATGTCTCATATTTTATACCATCCTTTCAGTGACACACAATCCATATGATTCTGTTAAGATTTATTTTAAGCGTAGGTATTCATTTAGTCAGCTTAGACTGATGAAATTATATTTGTTTGCTCTATTTATACTGAATGGTTCATCACTATGACGAAGAAAATTCTCCGGATTGAGGTACTCGTTGGAAAAACTATTCAAGAAAAAGCTTTTTCTTATCAGTTAAATACCAAATATGGGTAAATTAGCCTACGGGTTGAGTAGATGGATAAAATAAATATCGTTCGAATTTCTTGATTTCTTACTTTACGAATAATAGCCACATAAATCCGAGAAACACATATATATAAAATACATTTGATTAATGAGACCAGGTCGAAATCGGTTTCTTCGACATAACATCCCTTATTACATATGTAAAGTTAAAATAAAATGTATGCATATTCTTGTTTATGAGTTTACTTCAATTTTGCCCGGTTCAGGTATGTTAATGATTACGACAATTAAATACATAGAAACGCAAGTCAACTCGAAGCGGTCAAACAATCGATTATAACCTATTTAATTGGATGGCAACGACCAGTATTAGGCATCGTAGAAGTAACATCCCCCGACAGTTCCTGCCAAGTAATGAAGAAGAGCTTCTGCAACCCAACACCTTGCAGCTCTGCTGGTAAGCCCTATTTCACGCCCTCTCTCGGCGCCATTTGGGAATTTTTTCGGATCTGGCTCTGGCACAACACCCCTGTGCTGTGGCCCATAACGGTCTGTGTTAACCCTTGCATGACCTCACTGCTTGCATAAACAACCATGGGATACTGAGGTTACTATAAATCCGAACATCGATAACGAGTTTGAGTTGAGACCCAAAAAAATTAACACAAATAAACAAACAAAAACAATTGTAGTAAATAAAACATACGGAGTAAACTCCTTTCAGAGAAGTTCGTGGGTGCAGAGGTTGTCCGGTGGACAAACGCAAACCCCTCAGAAGAATACGGAGGAAAGCGCCGCAGCACCGAAACAGAAGTCTGCGACGCAACAACAGTTATCTGTCTTCCACAACCAGAGAGTGCACATTTAAACACTGGTGCAAGTGTTGGAGGATCGTAAGAGGCGTTCCATCCACCAACCGATGAGAGATGCCATCGAAACAATAAAGACGCTTTACGAACTGTCAACAAATGAGATGCACGACGGTTATTTGAAAAAAACAACTGCTCACGGGCGTCCCCATGGCTGAAAATGACAGGAAAATAAAATAAGAATCTAACGGCGAAATCCCGAATTAAAAAAGGACACAACAACCAGCTCTAGTCGATAGGGACAGCGCACCTCGGAGCAAAGCATGTCTTCACAAGGATGGTAAAGCCGATAAAGCCAAACCTGAAAAAATTGACAAAGCCCGTATCGACAACCAAATTGTAGGTGAAAATAATAACACGGCACAGTCGAAGGTGATTTATAAAAGGGAATAAGCAAAAAAGACCCAACAAGAAGAATACTCGATCAGATGAAATAGTGGTAGCTAAGAAAGGAGAACTCTCATATACCGAAATAATACGCAAAGTCAAGGCAGATCCAAAACTTATTACTCTGAATCCGGATGAGACGGACACAAAAGGTCACCTGCTGTTCCAGCTGAACGGAACAGGAGATCAATTTAAGAACGTTATTGGTAAATTGGTAAAGTAGAAATACGGGCACTAGCGCATCGCATCACTCTAGGGATAAGGGACTTTGGGGAAGCCACGTCAATAGAGGATATCTGTGAGTCGCCAAAAAAGCAAGCTCAATGACATATAGTATGTATGTGATAGTGATTTAATGACTCTACGAAATTCTAATCTAATTGCGACAAAAAGAATGCGAGTAACGCGAATGTAATGCTTGAAATGCGGAAAAGAGGGCCACATAGCCAAAGACTGCAGCTAGGAACCACTTTGCTTCTTCTACAAAAGGGACAACTCTGAAAATCCCAGGCATGTTGCTGATAGCAACAAATGCCCGCTGTTAAAAAAGGCTCTGACTAGTGTATAAAACCATGAAAATTGCTCAGATTAACCTTAACCACTGCGAAGCGGTATAAGACCTGTTAACCCAAATGTCCAAAGGAAAGCAAATTGATGTGGTCCCCACATCAGCACATTCGGCTCACCCTGCTACTGGTGGAATTACGAAATAAGATCCCTAAACAAAGTGAAAGGCCCAACGCTCAAGGGCAAGACTGAATTTTAATCAGTATCCGGTTACCTTTAAATAAGCGAGGAGATCCTTAAGAAAACAGCAAAAGCAAGAGCTTCAAAAAGCTACTGGACGAAGCCGATATAAACCCTTGGGAAACTGCCTAAAGGTTCGTCATGACAAAGGTCAAAGGACAATCGTGGAAAATATAATCCAGAACAATTACCGAACCGTTGCAAAAAGATTTGGGACAGGAAAAGATAAGGCCCGGATGGAGTAACAAACAGAGCCCTTAAACCAGCAATAACATCGAGACTGGACTTCTTCATAGAAGTCTTAAAGAGAGGCCAGAGGTCAAACGATATAAATCTCCAGGAGCTCCCTCGTTGTATCACTTCATTTGCCTTCTGGATACCATAGGAAACATTTTAGGAAAGATAATTTACAACAGTGCATTGTCAGAATACCAGTTTGTGTTCCGAAAATTTGGCCCCACAGTCGACGCAATCAAAACAATGATTGATATAGCAAGCGTAATCATCGAGAGACACCGATGGCGACTCGGAACAAAGGAGTACTGTGCAGTTGTCTGATTAGACATCATAAATGCTTTCAATTCAGCAAACTGGACCTTTATAAGGAAAACTCTTGCTAGAATGGACGTACCAAACTACATCCCCCGAATTATATCTACCTACTTTAGGAACAGAGCTATGATACTGACAAGGGTACTGAACACTACAACGTTACAGCAGGTATGCCACAAGGATCCGTGGTTTTTTTTGCTTTGGAATATTATATATGGCGGTGACCTCAGGCTCCCAAGGCCCTCAAGCGTGAAAATAATAGGATTTGCGGACGATATCGCCATCGTGACCAAGCACATCCACAGCAAGTCTGAATACGAGAATAGCAGGACATAAAATAGAAGCAGTTTTTATCATCAGCCGAAAGGCCGTTGAATACAAGCATGTACGCGTAGGAGACCAAGTAATGTAATCAAAACAGGCATTGTACAATACAACCAAGTGTTATGATTGATAATAGGCTCAAATTTAAGGCTCACCTAGATTGCGTTGGGAAAAAAGCATAGATCATCCAATCACCCAATCGCTAACGAGATGAATGGCAAACATCGGTGGACCCAGATGCAGTCGCAGATTATTACGGTCGAAAGTAATTAGCTCAATTACTCGTATACTGTACACGTCTTCAATATGGGCGGGCGCACTAGCAATAAAAGAATGTAGGAGAAAGATATCGCGAATATATTGTATACATATACAAATCACAAACTTTCCTTTCTCCTCCTTTTACCTTTCCGCCCGCGCCCTGGCAACAGTGTAAGGGTATTCATAACCCCTTTGGCGCGCGTAAATTATAAAAAAAAAAAAAAATAGACTAATCGCTTTAAGAACAATCTGGCTCAAAGAAGCGGCGGCCTTTTTAGCTGGGATGATGCCCATTGATATAATGACCGAAAAAATGTGACGCGTACACACGCGAATATGTTCCTCTACAGCCAACGAATCAATTGGCGAAATTCGTAAGGAGGGAAGGGATATTTCAATTCAAAAATGGCAGAATCAAAAAGATGGACACACCAACTGAAACACCAAATGAAAAAAAAATTATTAAAAAACAACGGCAACACTTACTATACCGGTTTTGAAAGCCAGACACCTGTTCTTTAATCCTAAATTTAAATTAAATTATTTATGTCAATAGTTTTTGAAAAATTCGCATGCAAACTCAAAATTTTGATAAAAAAAATTTAAAAAAACGCTTTACCACATGTGTATGAAAAAAAACAACGGTACAAAAGTCAAGCATTTGTTCGGTTATATTTTTGCATCATTATCAAGTGCATTACATATGACATAAGTACAAACATACATATTACGCAAAGTAAATAATTTGCTGCAACATTCGAACATGTGAATTTTCTATAATGCGAATCAGCAAAACTTTGTCATTACTGTGAACTTTGTAATTTTGGAATGAGTACTGTAGATGAAGAGTATTGATGACATACATAGGCGCCTGCCTGACGGAAAGCAACTAGCCCGAGCGGAGCAACGAAGTTGCGTGAGCGGGACTATATCCCTTAACCTGGGACTGTTAATTAAGAAAACTGTTGATATAGGCGCCTGCCAGACGTTTAATCTACTATTCATTCATTTACCTCAAAGGA
Source organism: Volucella zonaria (assembly GCA_963966105.1). Taxonomy (NCBI): domain Eukaryota; kingdom Metazoa; phylum Arthropoda; class Insecta; order Diptera; family Syrphidae; genus Volucella; species Volucella zonaria. The sequence continues at coordinate 84,561,758 of OZ014532.1, read as the reverse complement.
AGACCACGTAAATGCCAAAAAAAAACAAAACAGAAATAGTAATTTTCTCAAAAACTAGAAGACATAAAACCATGCGGTTTTTTATGTTCGATTCAGAATTGATATAAGCATTGGCCACAAAAAGCCAATTTATCACTTCATTTCACAATTTTGAAAAAAATTGGTCTAAACTTTTTTTTTTTTAACTCTTTTATCCAAATTTTGAGTTTGCATGAGAATTTTTCAAAAACTACTGACATAATTTAATTTGATTTTAGTATTAAAGAACAGATTTCTGGCTTTCAAAACCGGTATAGTGTTGCCGTTATTTTTTAATATTTTTTTTTTTTCATTTTAAGTCATTTTTTTCTAAAAACGTCAACAAAATATCATTAAGGACCAGACAGGTAACTTTAAACAAAACTAAGATAAAAAAAAATAAAGGGGCTATTCCTTGCGTTAGCTTATTATCATGGAACAGAAATTTTGAATGGCCTGCATTTTCGCTGAATGTCATATAAAAAAGGGACTCTTTTGGCCGCCTCATAGGAAATTCGTGCAAGCGAAAAGAAAAATCTAAGTATTTCGAACTTGTTTGTAGCTAAATGGTAAAATATTTCAAAGATTAAGCACATGGATTGAAAATTTTGCAATATCATCAGCATTTTTCATATTCAAACATTTTTGAAGTAAAAAAGAAAGGCAATTCGATTCGTTAAGCCTGTATTTTTCTTAAAAAAAAAAAATACATTTCTACCAACCAGGCTCACATGAGAAAGCTATTAATCAGTTAGAATGCTTCTTTATGCGGGAGGAAATTGAATTATTTCAATTGTATATTGCCGTAAATAATATCTCTTAAAGCATAACTGGATTCATTGACTATTGCGAATTCATTGTGTATTGTGTGGACCTATATATTTTCTATATTATGAACTTTTAAGAAAAACTTTTTATTTTAATAAAAAAAATATGTATGCATGTATATACTCGTAACATACAATTTACCAAAAACAAAAGCTGCTCAATATAAATACTTTTATATACAATTTACAGGAAAAAACCTTATTAATAAAGATTTACTTATTGTACTCTTAGGAAAAAATGCAGCTATATATTTATTTTTTTTTTTAATAAGTTATTAATTTCATTTTGTTTTTCATTACTTAACCTATTTTTATCAGTCTGTTCACAGGTTTCAATGACGTTATCACCGTATTTACCAAAATCTGTCCAAATTCGCACAAAACAATTAATCTTACTCACGGACAAAACACACATGTTTTTAGTATAATTAAACTACTTCTTGGTTACATACGTAGGACTTAATTCATATCATAATTTCTTTTTTATGTGAGATTTTAAATATATTCTAACTAATCAGTCTTTTGATTTGTAGGATATCTTAATATGTACAAAGAAATGTTTCTAAAACATTTCCACCGTTTTTTCATATTTATTAAATATACGAAAAATAAATGACTTACTTTATGTATTGCATTTAACACATGTGGTGATATCATCACGATAGCGTACTAATATATGTATATGCATGTGTGACAAGACACTTTTTCGACAGCAGCTTAATTATTATTTTTATTAATTTGTTTGTTCCTGCCGACACGCTACTGTTGGAATTATCGGCGAAAAAATGCAATTTATATCTAGAGTTTCTTGCAGCACTCTATATGACGTAATGAATACTAGTTTCACTCTCTCAAATGTTTCGAAATCATATACAGATCTGGCAGTATTCGTTAGATCAAATGGTTCTAAATAAAATAATTTTTAACAAATAAATATCAATCCACTCAGTCCAATGAATATTTAACTACCTTCAATGCACAATTCTTTCCATTGGTGAATGTCATTTTTCAATGATTTGGCCTGGCGGCAATATTCAATTGGGATTAATGCACCTGTTCTTATTGAAATGGCGTACTGTGAGTAGCTGCAAAGAAGACGCTCAATAATAATAATTTATTAAAAGTGAAAAAGAATTACTTAAAACTACTGTAGTATTGCAGAAACTGTAGAAATAACTGCCCTATTGGTTGAGTATTTTGTGACTCATATGGACCGATTGTTTCATTCATGTCCACGTACCCAAAATCATTTGATCGAAGCTGACAAAAAATAAATAAATAAATAAAATTTAAAATATAATTATTCTGTCATTAAAGTAAGTTCATTTAAACTTACAATAAATTGAAATTTATCGGGGTACATTTCATGCAAACATGGCAGTACAGGAGGGCTTACCGCACATTGTAAAAAGTGTATTACCATCAACACAAACGAATAACTTGATATAGTCATATTTTTTGCGTTGTTAATATCATGATACTGAGCCCAAAGCTTTATAACGAGCACGAGCGGACGAAGCCTCCAATCAACTATTAAAAAAAAAAAAAAAGATTTTAAAAAGAGAATTTTTCTAAGCAAAATGAAAGCATATATTTTGAGAATTAAAAATTTACTTAAATTTCAATTAATACTTACGTTGGGAATAGCAATATAACAAATGCGTATTTTTTATGCCAACACAGTTATTAAAATTCAAATCTACCTCAAGATTATGAGCTCTATCTTTAAATCGCAAAATAGGAACTTTGGCTTCAATAAGATTGAAGTTTTCAAATTCCCCTTAAATAAAATAAAATCACAGTTAAATTTGTGCATATTTAATAAATTCCAATTTTCTTAATTACCAGTCTTACTTAAACAGTCTTTGAGTAGGGTTAGATTAAATAATGCTTCCATTCTTGGGTCTACAGTGGAAATTGCCCTTGATACAAGACACATATCTATATCAGATGTATCCGATCCAAACCCTGATATAGTCGAGCCAACTAAATAAAGACCATATCGAGGATATGCATTCTGTAAAAAAAAAAATAAACAAATGTTTTTAAGTTAATAATAGGTACATTTAGTCAAATGATTTTACCTTAATCATAATGTATAGGTAACGCCATAATCGCATTTTTCTCTTGAAAGTATCCTCAGTTTGCTGGCAGTTTACGAATCTGTTCCATATGCCTTGTGACAAATTGTCCCATTTTGAACATGTCAACAAAGGACTTGGCATTTCTTTAAATTCCACAAGATGAGATCGGGCTAGAAACCTATCAGCTGGAGTATAGAAAAACTCATTTGTGAAGTGTAAAGGTCGAACATTGTTATGGATAAAATTTCGACCTCGGCCTCCACGATATGAACTACGATGTGCTTGACTAAAATAAAAAAAAAATAGTATGTCATTTGTTCGAACAAAAAAAAACGAATTCGCCAGTATATTGGCGCATAATCTTACCTCTTTTTATTTTCAGAAATCTGCATTTGCGATTGCTGCAATTCACCTGTATTCTCATTAATAGTATAGCTACCGTGTGCACTGTACAAAAACTGTGCATGTAATGCTGGAACCCAATGTGTTAAATTTTGTTCCGATCCATAGAAGTGCTGTATAGGAAAATCATCTTCTGCATAGTTTGATGGAAAACTCGAAAGTGATGTTACGCTAGGCGGTTGCGCAAATGAAAAGTCCGTTGATGATATTGATGAAGAGGATGATGAGAGCGGATTTCTGCTTCTAGCATCTAGCTTTCTTAAATTGCAACAGCTCGAAGTCGAGGAATCTGATTCATAGCCTTCGCTTGCAACGCGGTTTTGGGGACTGATCACTGTCCCAATTTTTGTGGGTGGAATTTGTGTGGGTGTATATACTATGGAATTAATTGGAACTCTAAAATCGTACCCTTTCGTTTTGTTTCGCAATTGAGCTGGATTCTCTGATTTTGGACTAGATGACTGCGATCGATTATTGTTAGGATCAGTTGTAACGTACGTTAAATTATTAATGTTTTGATGATTTTTAATACGAGAAATAACTTGAGAATTATTCGAGTCTGAATTCGTATCGGGCAAATGCTTAACCATTGAATTTGAAGAATTTTTATTATTAATATGTCCATTAGTGCTGCCATTCATCCATACTTTCGCGTGGTTCCTATTTCGATTATAGGTAGGAGTGTTTATTCCATTTACGACATTTCCATTACCCGAACAATTGTCGTGCGGATGACCTCCACTTTTATTTTCGATTTGGCACTTTTGGTACGTATAAGACGAGGGAATGTAATTATTAGGCTTTTCGTTTATAGGCGGAAAGTTGTGCGGTGAAGAGTAGTCTAAAGGCACGTGTGTGTTCATTAAATTCACTCCAGATTGTGAGTTGTTTATTAAGGTTGGTATATCATAACTTTGGTTTTCTCTGTAGGTAGGAGATGGTATTTTAGCACCAGGACTGTATTTATTTTGACCATAATTCTGTAAGCCACCTCTATTATCTGGAGGTGGTATGTCCTTATAAATTATCCGCCTAGCTTGTAATTCAGTATCCGAGTCCAGATTTGGAGATACAGTAGCACTGCTACTATTAACCTGATTGTTTACGCTGCTTGTAGTATCGGCAACGTCTGACATTTGAACACCTACTGAATGTAAAAAGTCAAGGGAATACAAGCTCCTTGGAATCGGCACTGACGATGTGGCAACTGATACATCTGAAGATTCTATACCAACATTTGTAACATTAGTTATTGTAGGATGATTGGACATTTGTGGACTACTTGAATTTCGCAGATTGACGCAATTTAATCCCAACGATGTATCTGGTGATATCGGTTTTGTATTATTTTTCATATTTATATCTACTCCAGTCTGTTGCGATTTTCGGCGATTTGTTGATGTAGAAGTATATTTAATGGCTGTTCTGCCCTTATTGCTAATACTACTATTAGCGATTAATGAAGATGACGACAAAGAAGACAATGATACTGGCGTGTTATTATTTGACGATTTTTGAAACGAGGACGTTTTGTTAAAGTCACTTGAGATATTTTTGTTGACAAATGTATCACAGTAATTTTTCGGTACACTAGGAGATGCTAAAAAGGAGTCACTGCATTTGTTGTTATTATGTTTAATAACAATATTGTGATTCATATTTGTGGGTATATAGATATTATGATTTTTAACGGGATTATTATTACTGTTGTTATTGTTTTTAATATTACAATGAATACTTAATTGTTGTGAGTTAACTCGTTTGCGATTGTTTGATGTAAATGACTGGTTATTGTTATTATAATTTTTATTGTTGTTATTGTTGTTACATGTATTACTAGCTGAATTTTTTTGTGATTTTTTTCTATTGCCATTATGATGTGTTACATTGTTTTGATATTTTTGCGATATATTTTGTTGTTTCTGATATTTAGTCATTGGTGAATTATTATCCTTTTTGCATGTTATGACATCCTTCGAAGCAATTGATATAATCTTTAAATCCGATGCGAACATTTTATAAACTATTCTTTCTGTTTTTTTTTAACGGAATTTTTTTTTATAACTTTATCCTTATGTAATATCTTATTAATATAATAGCACAATTGATATTTAGATGAAAAAAATAGTAATAACTCTCGTATTTATCTAGTCCCTTTTTTTGTAGTGTACATATAGGTTTACCTTAACGGCTGTTCGCATTCGTTGTCAACGTGTGCCCTTCATTTAGATTTATAGATATGAGTTTAATTAAAATATAATTACATGGCGCTTGAACATTGGATTTTATATTTTTTTTTATCTTCTTAAATATGTTGAAATTTAGACTAATATCTGGAATTAGATTTAAGAATACGTTTAGTTTCATTATTAATAAAAATGAAATAATTTAAATGAAAAGAAAATTTTTCATATCTGATAATGGTTAGAGTTTTGAATCAATCAGAACCGCTAAATTAACATCTACAAATTTATCTAAAGTCTTATTTGACTATGGAATAGCAAATGGAAAACAAATCTACGAGTATATTATTGGTTCCAAAAAATAATGGCATATCGAAATAGAAAAAAATTTAATCCATCTCAATCATTGAGTACTTCCATACAGTAAAGTGTTAAAAATTAGAAACACACAAATTTCCATAAATATCTAAGAGAACTTAATACGAGGGTTGTCTTGAAATACGACCGACCGCAACGTAAAGATAGCGGCACTTGTCAATAAAAGCTAGTGAATGCTAGTTGTGCATCGTTTGACAGTTACTTACCGAAGTTTCTGTCATTTTGGACGCCCAGTTTTTAGTTGACAGTCGTTTGAGTGAGTCGATGTGAGTGTTTTTTGTGAAAATGGAAAAAATAGAGTATCGAGCTGTTATTAAATTCTACGCCTACTTAAATCAAAAATGAGTTGGACTCTGTGTATGGGGACTCTGCACCATCATTTACCACAGTGAAATTTTGAGCAGCTAAATTTAAACGTGGCCGTAAGAGCTTGGGAGGTGATGAACGTTCGGGATGTCCGAAAACTGCAAACACTGACGATAACATTGCTAAAGTTCACCAAATGGTGTTAGACGACCGCCGTATTAAAGTGAGAGAGATAGTAGAGGTTATGAAAATGTGCAAAGAACGTGTTTGTTACATATTAAATCAAGATTTAGGCATGAGAAAGCTGTCCGTACGTTGGGTGCCGCGTTTGCTTACCCTAGACTAAAAACGTGTTCCAATGAACATTTCCAATGCTCTGTTGGCGCAGTTTAGGCGCAATAAATCTGAGTTTTGGCGCCGATTAATTACTGTAGATGAAACTTGGATATACCATACGCCCGAAACAAAAATTCAGTCAAAACAGTGGACTCCAAAGGGCGAGCTGAGCTGGCTCCAAAAAAAACAAAAACTGGTTTTTCGGCTGGGAAAGTGATGGCGACTGTTTGAGGGGATAGTAAAGGAGTTATCTTAATCGATTATCTTCAAAAAGGAAAAACCATTACAGGAGCATACTACGCACCATTACTTGCCAAGCTGAAGGCAGAAATTGCGGAAAAACGGAAAGAAAAAGAAAATCCTGTTTCACCAAGACAACGAGCCGTCTCACACCTCAGCGGTTGCCATGGCGAAAATCCATGAATTACGGTTTGAACTGCTTGACCATCCGCCTTATTCACCAGATCTAGCCCCAAGCGACTTCTTTTTATTCCCTCATCTAAAAACTGCGATCGGAGGACAGAGGTTTTCGTCAAATGGGGAGGCATTCACCTTCGTAAACAATTATTTTGCAGAGAAAAACGCCAAGTACTATTTGGACGGGTTAGAGAGATGGGAGCATCGCTGGGAGAAGTGTGTAGAGTTACAAGGAGACTATGTAGAAAAATAAAAAAAAAAATTGAGAAAAAATATACAAGACAGTTTTTGGAAACTTTTCAGATAACCCTCGTATGTATATGTGTTAAGACAAAAATTAAATATAAAGCTTTTTGAAGAGCCTAAATATATGGATAACAAATAAATATATATTGTGACAGGCAGATAAACGTATAAGGTATAGATGTGTAAAAAGATAGATTGCGTAGACAAATGTCTAATTTAAAAATAACACGAAGCATTCCAAAAGCAACAGTGCGATTCATTATATATGAATTCGTTAGAAGAACGTAGGAATATTGCTGACGTTCTTTTCATTCATCGTCTTCTCTCAGGTTCCATCGACTGTGCATCAATTTTGAACTCCATTTCCTTCAATACCAACCCCCGCAATCTACGTTGTCCTCGTCTCTTCTATCTACCGGTCCACCGCACCTCTTATGGCTCCAACGAACCTATCTCCCGAATGCTCCGAAAGGTCAACTCGAACCTCTCCCTTTTTCATTTCCACCTGAGCACTCCTCGTCTCAAACAAGATCTCCTCCATCACTTCCTTGGTCACTAGCTCTTAAGTCTTTCTGTTAGTTTTTAAGTTAGATTAAGCTTGTATTAAGCCAATAAATGGGGGCCTCAGCCCCCACCAAAATTAAAATTAAAAATTATACCGATAGTTTTATGCTTAATAAATACTATTTGTCATTGAAAGTTGAATTTTTTTTTATTTTAAAACTCCATAAAATAATTTATTTTATTAATCTTAAACTCCACGTCTGATTCGTTAGACGGCTTTTACATGCGCTGTTTAGAGAGATTCAAATAAGTGCAAAAGAAAGGGATACGAGGGAAACTGAATTAAAAAATAATTTCCTCGATACACGGCGGGCAAGATTTCCTTTGCATGTTTTTGACATTTCTTTTTCTCCTTCTTCTTTTTTTCGCATTTGCGTCATTACTTCTTTGGCTGTTGTTACCAGCTCAACATCTTAGTATGGCGGATGAATTTAAATGGACCGAAGAATTAACAACCGAGCTCATTTTCAATTATGAAATGTACCCGTCCGAACTGCAGTTGGTATCCATGCAATCAATAATCATTTCCGCAGAGTCCAATAAATTGTTTAGCTCTGCAAATGCCGTTTTTGCTTTTATAATTTATTTTACTTCCAACTTTCAACACTGAGCACCAAAGATGAAATGAAAGAGAGCTGTCAAATAACATGAAAAATCGAAGAATGAGAAAAAGGCTTCGTGTAGAAATGCGCGCATCACAGAAGGACAGTTCAAAAGAAAATAACCAAAATATGCGCATCAAACTCATGCGCTGTGTAAAAACTGTCTTAGCACTTGAAATGTTTTGATAGCAATATATATATTATATACATATATACAAACAAAAAACTAATGGCATATATTTCATGACTCGACAACTTAAAACGGATTGCGACTAGCTGATGTTGCCGGAGCTATGTTCCTGATTCATACCGTAACCCATTTACAAATCATTAGACATCTGTAATAAAATTACAAATTTTTTAAATCTATCCTATACGAGGGGCGTTCAATATATTCTCGATATCGATATGAAGGAAAATGCGAATTCAATTTAAATTGTTTTTATTTTTCAATATAATCTCCCCTAACATCAATGCATTTGTTACATCTTGAGATAAGCTTTTTTAAACCCTCAAAAAAATAAATTTCCTCTTTCTCTGCAAAATACCGACTTGAGTTCTTCATCATCCGAAAATCTTTTTCCACGAAGACATTTTTTTCAAATCCGGAAACAGGAAATAATCACTAGGGGCAAGGTCTGGACTATAGGGTGGGTGTTGGATTTCTTCGAAACCACAATCTCGCGCAGCAGCCTTGGAAACTCGCGCCGTGCGAACAGGAGCGTTGTTATGAAGAAGCAACACACCCGCTGCGAGTTTACCCCGTCTTTTCTTTTATGCAAAGTAGAAGCGTAGGATGTGGCGTTGATGGTTTCACCTTTTTTTTTGTACTCAATGAGCAAGATTCCCTTTGAGTCCCAAAAAACTGTGGCCATGAGCTTCCCGGCAGACGGAGTGACTTTGAACTTCTTCGGGGGGTCTGTTCCTTTTTTATGCCACTGCATGGACTCTTGTTTGCTTTCAGGGTCATAGTGGTGGACCCATGTTTCGTCCCCAGTAACAATTCGATCCATAACACCGTCCGCGTTCTCACTACACATCTCCAAAAGCTCTCTACAGCATGCGATTCTCACTTTTTTCTGAGGCGCTGTGAGCATTCGTGGCACCCACCTTGCACTGACCTTTGAAAGGTTAAGATGGTCATGAAGAATGGTGTGAATGGTACCAATTGAAAGCTTGGTGATCTCTGCCATCATTTTCACCTTTATTCGGGCATCCTCGAGAACAAGTTTTTCGACTTCTTTGATGCTTTCTACAAGCAGTATCCGGGGCGCCGGAGCGGGGGTCGTCTTCAATGCTCTCTCTGCCTCTCTTGAACTCACTTGATCACTTTTGTACAGTTGATAATGAAGGTGCGGAACCCTGGTAAACAGCCACCATCTCTTCATGAATAGTTTTTTGACTTTTTCCTTGCTTAGTGAGAAATTTAATTACAGCGCGATGCTCAATTTTCACCATCATCGTCTCAGTTGCCATTATGATTCTGTTTAACTAGAGATAAAACGCGAATTAATAATCACATTTATATGAAATTTTACATGAATGCACTAAAATAATAGTATTACTTGATAAATAAGTCAATTTATATATACAACCACAGCTTCACCCCGATATCGAGAATATGTTGAACGCCCCTCGTATAGCATTAGCTATAGAGTGGATAAGGTTCGTGTGTTCGTGCGTAGTCGAATGTAACACCTTGCCAAAAGTGGGGTTACACTTGGAGGATATGCTGTATGTGTTCCACTTGGGTTGAAAGAGCAGTAGTTGTGATTATAATTACTCCATTCATTTTTAATATTTTTGGACCAGATGCTTTTTATTTTCCTTTCGATATCTCTTCTCTTTTGTTTATTGTGGGGGAGGTGATAAGGGGCTCCTTAACTGCAAGTTTCGCTGCTTGGTCTGCATTTTCGTTCCCTCTAATACCGATGTGGCCTGGTATCCATAATAATTTAATTTTTCCCTTAGCCCGTATAAGTTTGTCTCGTATACTTGTTATCATTTTACTGTTGTTGTTGGTATTTAATATACTTTTTAATGTAGAGAGACTGTCTGTACAGATAATAGATTTTGTGCAGGAGGTAGATTCCAGGGGATGTAGAATAGCCAGAGATTCCGCGGATAGGATGGAGCAGTGATCTGGTAAAAGCCCTTTATTCAAGGTTTTACCCTCCTCATTGACCATTGCAAATGATGTACCATTATGCTTTTAGACCCATTGGTTAATATGAAAGGCCAGTTGTCGTGTTTTCCCCGTATTCCTTCAAACATTTGCCTGAAAACACATTTTACACCTTTCTTTAAGGCATTCAAGCTCTTGGCTAGGTCTATGTTGACAGACACTTTTGGTAATAGCCAGGGTGGTTGAGTTGGAAAGCGGTTGGTAAGGTCTTTGATTGGGACATCATAATCTTTCGAGAATTTAATGGCGTGTTGGTGAGAGCTGACGGGTTTTTATCCAGGTTCTTCCTTGTTAATATCCTGTTGATGTCATTTAATATAGGGGTTTTCCGGGATACTGCGATTTTAGCGAGTAAAAGAGAAGTCAGGTAATCGAATCTGTGCTCAATCGACGGGAGACAACTTTCGGTGAGAATATTTCTGATGGGAGTAGTTCTAAACGCTCTTAAGGAAATCCGGGCCGAGGTATAGTATGGGGATTTTATATATTGCAGAGATGATTTCGAAAATCTACCGTATATTACTAAACCGTATTCGTTTTTAGAAAGGCTAATTGATTTGGTCACATTGATCAATATATTAGTATGAGCAGCACTATTTTTCGAAGCTAAGAATTTAATAATATTTAGTCTGGTAGCTAGGCTTTTCTTAAGATCTAGACAATGTTCTTTAAAGCTATATTTACAGTCGAACGTTATTCCAAGTCATTTAAGGTAGTTTAAATTGCAGATATTTATGAAATTAAAGCTAAGATTTATATGCTTAGTGCAGCTAGTTTTTCTACATATGTGAGGTACGTTACTTTTTTCGGCTGAGATCTTGGAGCCTGATACTTCGCACCAGGCTTCAAGATCTGCCATGATGTTAAAAAAATTTGTGGATACTTTCAAGCGAAATTTAGTAAATATGATTAAATCATCGGCATATAGACAATGTCTAATTGAACTGTAACTTGGTAAAATAAGGTTGATAGCGTTAAAGGCTATCATGAATAATACTACAGAGACCGGGGAACATTGTGGGATTCCGTTTTTAAGATCTTTGACATGGGAAACTGAACCATTAACTTTATACGGAATTTCTTTTTGGTCAAAAAGGATTTAACAAATTTAAATAACTTATGACCGACTTTCCGACCGACCGACAAATGCTTTCTCAAAATCAATAGAGAGTATTGAGACGTGATTATTACTGGATAAAGCAGTAGAGATGTAGTCATCAATGTGTAGAAGTGCATCGCTGCTGCCCCGACCTTGTTTAAATGCTATTTGTTCTTCGCTTATCAAATTATATCTTTCCAAAAACCATAAAAGCCGTTTTGAAATGATTTTTTTCCAAAATTTTACCTGAGCAATATAGGACAAATATTGGACAGTAACCGTTAGCTTGATTGAGTTGTTTTTTTGGTTTGGGTATGTGAATAACTGTTGCAATTTTCCATGCTTGTCGAATTATACCGGAGCTAATCTCATTAAATAGAGAAAGTAATCGATTTTTGAAAATTTTTGGGCTGTTTATTAGCATCCGTTAGTCGATTCTGTCGAAGTCTAGGGTTTTACCTTTTGCTGAATGAAGGCAGGTTCGAGTTCTAGTGTATTAATAGGGAGGTCAATAAGTGAAACAGAGGGGCAGGGACTAAAAGATGTTGATTGGGTATCCATTGCTTTCCGCTTTGCTTTTGTGAATTTTCTGTGAAAGTTAGAATCATCTGACTATGCGGACCAAGCTAAAATTTGGGGTGGGTTGTGATGGTTCTTATATAGAGGGGGCGTAGTGACCAGCGTGTGTTTTTATATCACCCCAAATTTTCTTTGGTTACGAGTTAGGGTTAATGGCGGATGTGAATTGTTCAAAGCTTTTCCTCTTTTCTATTTTTGCGTTTTTCCCGAAAAGGGCATTAAGTTTCCGATATTTGATAAGGTTAAGGTCGGTTGGCTTGTTTTTAAAGGACTTCCAGGCCATTTGCCGGTGCCGGCAGGTGCCGGCAGGTACCGTTGCTTCCCAAGATCCAAATTCCATCAAGGAACAACAGTTTTGCGCGGTTTGATTCTATTTCTATTGCAATTGCGGATATTTGGGTGTTGAGCTGAATTGGTTTTGGGGGAAAATGGAGTATGGATCTGTGTATTAATAGTCCTGTCCCATTTTTGACATAGGAATTGGACTCTCAGTTGTGGAAATATGGTCGGAGGTTTGCTGGATTTTGGATGTTATGTTTGTCTCTTGCAATTCAATTATTGCAGGGTTGAACTCTGGTATAAAATCCATTGAAGAATTTTGAGTGCATTATTAGGATGGTTTGCTTTGTACATACCTGGGGCAGGAACTGCAGGAAGCGGGGTGTGGGCCTTGACAATTGGCACATAAAGTGCGAGAACATTCCAACTCGACATGAGGAGGGAGGTTACAGTTTACATACGCGGCTCACCGTTTGCACCATTTGATTGTATGGCTGAGACACTGTCTGCATCTCAAGGAGTTTTGCATATACTGGGATGCTTTTGTCTTGTACCAACCTATTTCAATACTACTTGGCAGTTCAAACAGATCAAAGGAGAATAGCATGAGACCAGTTGGTCTTCTCGTCTCCTGGTCAATCCGCGTGAATTTTTAGACATCAGTGACATGTTGAGACTTCATCTCAGAGACGATTTCTGCCTCTGGGACATTGATGAGACAAGGGGCGAATGCAATGCCTTTTGTGAGATTGAGGTTAGGGTGGAGTTTACACATTGTTAAGGCTTTTGCAGGGAATGAATTTATCATGTGGTTTGATGATATGTGGACCAAGCGCGGGTTAGTTGGAAGATCAGGGTAGTCACTGAAAATTGGATTTAGTTGGAAGGTCAGGGTAGTCATTAAAAATTATAGAAGAGGCCCAACACCTCTTTTGAGGCGATTCGGACGATCGGAGAGATCAGAGAGGTCCCAAAATTTATTACCAGGTTGGGGACGTGGCTTTAGGGCAATGTCAAGGAAAGCACGAACTAGTAATTAGTTACTTTTTTTTAACAACCGGTAAATGAAAACTAAACGGTGAGAAACACTATCTGAGAAAGCAAATGGATTTATAGAGAAAATCGTCAACAGAGAGATAACCTGTTAAAAACGATGTGCACGCTTTAAAGGCTAGCCGACGACTGGGCAGTTTCAATTATTTTCCAACAAGATTCTAAACACACTTCTCATCTTGTAAAGCGAAGGTTTGAGGAAGAGAAAACGGCCAGCGCAAAGTCCAGACCTAAATACTGTTAAGAATTTGTGGGCTAATGTAAAACGATATCTGGCATCAACCAACAAACTGGCCTTTTTAAACAAATAAAGGATGTTTGGAAGAATATCCCATTAAAGACGTGCTAGCTAACCAAAATATTACTCAGCTATCTTAAAAAATAGGGCATATTAAGATATTATTATTTTCTGATTCAGAAACCCAATATGTATTCCTATTATATCCTTAATATACTTATTTATTTATACTTTTCATTGGTTTCTAATTAAATTTCACCTGAACAACATTTTTTTTTATTTTAAATTGTCTAGTGTTGTTAAACTTTATGCCGTAAATCCTACTTTTTTAAAGAAATAATTTAGATTGTGGTAAAAGAAGTATGCAACACTATACGCTTTTATCAGTGTGAATACCATATATAAGTTTTAAGCTAGTCGTCTTGAAGAAATTGTTTGTTTCTTATTAGTTTATAGTATGTAACCTGGACAGCAATGCTTAAGCTTCAATTTGATTTTAAAATTTACCTGCGAAATCAGAACTATAACTACAGATTAAACGAACCAAGGTGATGGTTAGTTAAATCCTTGCTCAACCACTTTCCTGCGATATCATAATTCAAGTAATAAAATTTAAGATAGCTCACTAGTAAGAGTTAATACCATACGAACTAACTCTATCCCATTAACAAACTTCCAACATATTTTTCTGTCACCTGCGTATTTTGTGCATAAGACACTTTATTTGAGAATGTAGAAACAAACAAAAAGGAACATACGAAAATTTCAAGATTTCGAGCATATGATATGAGAGGAAGGACTATGTATTGTATTCAGTTATAAAGTTAAGCTAGCCTACATATGCTGCGGCAGAAAAAGCAACCAATTTCGCAGTTCACACGCCCTTATTTACCTTAAAGCAAAACAAAATATGAAAGGCTCTTCATGGGATGGTTGTCCGTTAATAAGTAGAGTAGAATAGATATAGAGCACTAACATCGATAGCTTTAGAGTATTTATATTTAATCATGAAATCACTTGCAGTAAGCACTCAAGGAATAATTATATCAAAGATAACCAAAGAAAACCGTGCACTATCAGTTAAGAACCTAGCTCCAAAAAAAACATGTTTTGATCCCACAAAAAGGAGTCTACTACAACTTTGGCTTACTACAAAATATATAAGCTGGACCTGTTGGCCCATAACTTGACCTTGGCGCTAACGTTGTAATACAGCTACGAAATTAAAAAGTAAAAAACAACTCAAGATTCCGGCATATATCTATTAAAAAGCCATCAAATACGCATGGATGTAAATATGTATTAAATTAAAACCTCTATTCGATGTTTGGTTGTTGTCAAAGTGAACTTATTTTATTTTCTAAAAACTATAAGATAAGAACTATTCATATTTTTTTTTTATAAACACAAACACTTAAATAAGACGTGTACGGGATATTTCGCATGTACCGAAATCATGGACACTTTCAACCGGCATACCTTTATTACTGTAAATACCCCAATTCTGGTTAAACTTGCCAACTATGAAGCAATGATATGTACATTGAGTGACAATGTTTTAAAATTTACCTTCTTTAATAAGTTTGGTTATAATTTTTTTTTAGATTTGCATAATATATGCACAATACTCAATGCATGATTTGATAAAAGCGGATTTGCATCGAAATGCGACATAACAGCAAATACTACATTAATGGTGGATTCCAAATTTTCGGAGTAATTCAGTAACGGAACACTTTTAAACTCTGCAACTTTACGAATAAATTCCAGTTGAAATGTGATTGAGCGGCAATAGCTGTATCTATCTGTATTCGACATTGCAGAAAATAATTGCAATACAAAATTACCTCATGACTTCTGCGAACAATTTAAAGGAAACAGATACTTCTCGGTGGTATTTATTTTAACACAAATATAAGGCTTGTACCACCAATATATTTTCTTGAAGACTTGTGATATAAAATCTGGTTAACTTCCCAACAAAACCTACACAAACCGCGGCAGTACGATTATTTTAATATGCACGATTTTTTTACGAAAAAAAAATCTTTGACAGCTGATTCAGTTGACATATGGGAATCTGGGTTAGGTGCAGGGTGTTCGAGTGCGATGCAAGATTTGGGACAATTTTTGATTGAGTTTTTGTGATCGATGTCTCTTGACAAATATATGAAAAACAACGAAAAGTTGAAAAAATGCATGTGGTTGTTGTTATTTACTAGTTCTTCAGACTACGCAAACAGATCTAAATTTTCTAAAAATAAAGAAAATATAGAAAGTTTTTCTTTTTTTTTTTTTATAAATGATTTGTCGAATTGGTATCACAGTGTTGAGGCTCCCAAATTAATAAGCTGTTAGTATTTATAAATACAATAATATGTGAGCAATTTTCTAAAACATTTGTCTTACCTAATGATTAAAATATAAAAGTGACACGATTCTGACAATATTATTGCCTTTTTGCTACAATATAAATACGTAAACAATATGTGTATACGAGTACACTTGTTTAAGTAAATATATAAAGAATAGAATAAATAAATAAAAATCAGTTGGTTTTATTACTATTCCATTTGGTGTATTAATGACTTTATGTTACAAGGGCTGTTTGGTGAGTACCCGGATTGAAAAATAGGTGGCGTTACTGAGCCAGAATGAGTGTACTATCTTTTAGTGTAACCTCTGTCAAAATTTGGTGACAATCCGACACTTAGTTTTGTTTTGAGACCATTCCGGTCGTTCACCGGGTTTCGATTATTCTTTAGTCTCTGGTATGTACCAATGAATCCATATCTCATCGACGGTCACGAAATCCTCCGGATTTCTATTAAACAAGGCCAAGCACGTCTTTGAATTGGTTGGCCTTACGCTTGCTCTCCGGTGTGAGCCAACGCGGCACCCATCGCGCGCCCAGCTTCTTCATGCCCAAAATCTCGTGCAGTATAGGGCTAACGCGTTCAGTTGAGATGCCTGGTATCGCGAGTTAGTCTAACTCGCGAATTTTCACTCGGCGGTCCGCTAATACGAAATTATAGATTTTGTCCACGGTTTCCTCTGTGGTAACCGTTTTTGGGCCACCTGGACGCAGTTCATCAAAAACGTGCGTGCGGCCACGGCGAAACTCTACGAACCAATGGTAAACGGTTGTACGATTGAATGGGTCTCATACACACCATCGAAATTTCCTCGCAGGTTTTGCCACTCAAAAACAAGAATCGGATCACGGAGTGATACTGCTCTTTTTCCATGGTGGCAAAAAACACTAACACGATGTTTTGAAATGCGGGTCAAAACAAAACTAAGCGTCGGATTGTCACGAAATTTTGACAGATGATGGTGCACTCATTTTGGCTCAGCAGCACCATCTATCTTCCAATCCGGGTACTCTTCAAACAGCACTCGAATATCTGCCATTTTGTTGAAATTTTTGAGTTTTCGACATTTCATCCTCTGAACATACCGGTGTTTGAATAATAATATTTTGTTTAAATACTTTAAGTCCCATGTAGCTGCACTGACATCCATGAGCTTTAGTTATGGAGTTTTCCATTGCCTTCTCTCCAAATTCGCTTGCCTCACACGTGCTCACACGGTTCTGACTTTTTATAAAAATATATATGTTTGCTGGTGAAACGGTTACATTTCAAAATTCTGAATTTATTTCGAAACTAATGGCTATAATTATTAACTTGCTTATTTAATAGAAATAAACGAATAGTTGGCGGTTATAAAAAACACAATACGATTGATTGTCAAACGTCAACTGGGTAATGAATTTTCAGGTTTACTTCATAATCATACAACATGAATTGTGAGAAATTTTTCCTCATTTTGCGCATTTTTTTTAATTTAGCTTGTTAGTTATCAATGTAAATGTTTAGATGTGTAAACTCTCGTTCGCTGGTTGGTGGAGGGCGTGAATGGGGTCGGATGGCTCCATTCTGATGGTTAAAAAGAAGAGCAGGTAGGTGGGTGGATGTGCAAAATCGAATATTTCCACTTTTGAAGTTGAACGAAAATTAAATTTCAACGGTTGAAAAAAAATATTTTAGGAAGTGGTAAAGGATGATTTTCGAAGTACTATGTAGCTCTGTAACGTTGGAAGTCATCCCTACTATCTGCCCAAATATTTTATACACGCGAAAATGCATTTTTCATTTGTTTTCCAATGTTTAGCATTTATTCAGAAACAATTCATAGGCATTGCATAAACATTTTATATACGTTTCTGAAAAGTTTCTGTTGGTGTGGCCGACGCTCAAACATTTTTGAAAGGTTTCATGCTTATCCATTTTTACACTAGAATATTATGGTGGACTCAAAAGAGGTACGACTAATAGCAGCGTGCTTCAGTATCATGAAAAAAAAATTGAAAAAATAAAAAGAAAACAAAAACAGAAAATTCAGGATGTTTAAAGTTTCTACAGGACCTTAAAATCGGTAGTTTGAGTAGGTACATAAATTTCGTGAGGGTGTCAAACGATGACTTTGAGTTTCTTGCTAATTTGATCGGTTCTAGAAAACAGAGCACGAACTACAGATCCATTACTCATTTAGCAGTAACTCTTCAATTTGTACAATAGATACTGGAATCACCAGTTGATTCGCTCATTGATGTATTTGATTAAAATCTCAAAGCAAAATATATCTTGTATTGTACCGGAAGTTTGCGAAACACTCATACATAGCTAAGCAGAGCACGACATGTGTCAGAAATTCATTTGGAATTACAACCGCCTTTTACGTGTGGTAAGAAAATCGATGCCATTAACCCCTCAAAAAGCAGTTTGCGTTGCAAAAATTTGCGCTTATTTGCATAATTTCCTTGGTAATATCGAATCATTGAAATCTGAATATATGGAAGACATTGCTAAACCGAAAAGGTGGGCAGAGTGGCAAATATCGTTTATCCAACTGGAAATGCGCCCCAAATCTGCTTCTGTTGGAAAGGAAATTCGGCTCGAGTATGCCTAGTATTTTTTTGGTCTTCAAGGCTTATACAATGGCAAGAAGTTTATGTTTAACAACTGAAATGCAATTTTATTGAAGTCAATTTTAAAAACAAGTTATCCACATAAATTAAATTCGATGGCAAAATTAAAGTTAATAAAGTATTGTATTTAAGGAAAATGTTACTTAAATCATTTCAAAGATGTGAATACCATGTCAATACTAAAAGCCGTAACACCACTCTAATATTATATTTTGCAGCATGATTGCACGGTACACACATGGTACGTACATCTAAATATCATGGCGCTGATATCAAAAGTGTGTCACAGGTTGTTAATACTTTTTTTAAAAAGTCTCAAAACAACCAAGCAGATTTGTATGTACATCTACATATGTGATGTTAGGATTGACATATCTAGAAATACCATAGTTCTGGCTGGACTAGACTACACTTCTGATGCTGAATTGAGTTGAAATTTTGAGAACGACGAGGAGTTCAAATGGTGTGTGAGTGGATATCACATCTGTGTTCTCATCGTGACGCTAATTAGGCAGTCCCAATCAATTTCTTTTAATTTAAACTCGACTTTTTGACTAGATCTAAGTTAGAGTGTCAACTATTATCACTTGCATAGGCAATATATCAAGAATCCTATACTAATTGCAGTATAACAAGGCAAAGCGAATATACTTAATTTTTTTTATATGTGTACTTTCAAAATCAGGATACTCGTATGCAAAAATTAAAATATTTCCTTATAATATTTGCAAAAGCATGGTATATTTTAACGATTTAACATATACGGTTGTAGTCCACTCTTTAATTTCGTTTGCTCCATTTGGGACATTATATGGGATAGGGGGTTAAAAATATATTTTCTTGTCCTATGAACATTTGCAATGTCAAATACAATAACAAACAGTAATCGATGTCAAATAAAATTTTTGACAATCGGAATATTTCATAACCACATTCACCTTTTTGTTTTAAGTAGAAATTTGTTAAAGATGTTTGCTTTAACAAAAAATAGCCTAAAGTGCTACATAATACGTTCAATTAAAAATAAAAGATTGTATGCTGTTCAAAGTCAGCTGAGTTCAATCTCAGATGAATATACGGAAAAACCCGTGTATCCAGAGATATTAAATCTAAATCGTGAGGAACAATTGAAGCGAAAAAGGGAAACATGGCACGAGGAAATAAAGTCATTGGCAACTGTAGAGGAAAAAATCATAAAAATTAATATGCCAAGGTACTATGGCTATAAAACAATTATGTTAAATCCTCAGGACCAGCCTTATAATTGTTTGCCTCTAAATCAACATTATACCCGAACAATATTTGAAAACTACGAGAAATTGCCGAATATTGCAAAAGATGAGACTGCTAATTCTCAATTAGACTCTTTGGTAAAAAGTGTTTCGAAAAATGTTCAAGAGGCAATTGAATATTCTTGTGAATTTTTTAGGTAACACATTGTATTTTGTTTACTTTGTTATTTAAACCAAATATCAAAATAACCTTATTTTAAAGAAAAAAATATGATTCTGATGTAAGTTTATCGGCTCAACAGAAAGAAAAGATGTTGGGACAAATAATTGTCGAAAACCTCAATCGGACGCTGGTAAATGCGCTTAATGCCGATATAGCACACTTATCAAATGTAGAAATTGATTTAAATCCACGGCATGAAGCATTTTGGGCTGTAGGCGGAGTAAACCCACCAAAGAATGTTGTGCAAAGTAGGAAAGGCAGAAAATGGCAAGAGGAAACTGCCGATATGCCTGTTGATCGACTGGTTCAATACACTGGTGAACCATATCTCGCGATTCGTCATAAACTTCCACTTCCAGCAATTCAATCGATCGAAGATAGTACATCAATTGAAAAAACTAAGGAAATCCCAAACTATAAACTTGATCCGCGTACTATTGGCTACAAAACAAATTATCGACATGGCACAAATATTCCCGGTATGTTGTTTATTCTTTATAATAATTTAAGTGTATACATTTTATTCCTGTATGTAGGTTTCTGGCCAGGTAGTTTAAGCGGATTCGGTTTGTTATCTTATCAACCTCGTGATCACCTTATAGTGCGAAACCCAAAATATGGAGAACAAGATTTAGAAGAAGCGCTGCATGCCCAAGCTATTCAATCTAGCTTTGCTTGGCTTTTGGCACAGGCAAATTATAATGGTTTCTCAACATATAATGATCTGAGTTATCCTATGGTTACACAAACCGTTATCACAAACGGTAAACAATATTCATTCTATCGCTACCAACTTAACACGACACTGATACATACGAATAATGTGCATGACAATCCAAAGGTAAATCTATGTTGGGGAACAAAGGAAATTAATTTATTTCAAGAAATCGACGGAAATGGAAAGTGCGTTGGTTTCAATGAGGATGTCGTCAAGCGCTTGATTGAGCTTTACAGAAATGCACCCGAGGAGAGACAAACTGATTTGCAGCCATACTTATCTAATGACGTTCAAAGGGTAGCTAATATTGAAGACGATGAAAGACGTGACTTTCTCGAAAAGGTTTTCAAACATATATCATCAAATAGACCGCGACATCTTGAGCTCCCTGAAATCTATTTGTGGGAGAAAATTTATAAAATCGATAACAAAACTCGACCAATGGAGGCTAAACGTCGTTTCTTTGAGCTCGGAATAAATCCATGGAGAAGAACATTAGATCAACATGCATTAGAATATATACCACGTGCACTTCGCCCAGATGGACCAAAGAGTAAACCGAAATTTAAAAAAACTTATTATCCAAAGTAGAGTGCAGTAATAAAAGTTTGTTACTTATTGAGATGATAACAGATTGTTTTTAAATTTTATTTATTTTACAAATTATTTTCAGATCAAATTTTCTTATACCTGCATATACACATATATATAGAAATGCAAAGCTAACTTTCTTATAGCGGGACATGTTTTCAATTTATTGACTGTGAGTGTCCGATGGTTTAAATTAATTGCTAGTGGCGTCTAGGTGTCTAGTAACTCGAACTAAAGATCAAGTACTTAACATCACTAGACAGCTTCGGTGAGGGCATTATGTAGTGGAAACCTCGAAAAAGAAAATTTATATAACATTCGAAGGACTTCTGATGTCGTTCCTCATTCCTGAGTGGTCACTTATATACATACATATGAGGTTGGGATAAAAAAAATGCCTTTGCTGTTTTATTACATGTATGTGCACCAAAAATAAACAAATAGAAAGGAATCGAAAAATCACATGTAGACATTATTGGTATTGACTCAGAAGGAGGGGAACAATAATATATGTTTATGGTGGCTGGGTTAGAAAGCAATAGTAGATCGGCAAAAGCTTAGACATCACAATCCTTATGATAATCGAGTTTGATTCTCAATTCGTCAACCTTTCCGCCATGTGAATAATAAAAAACTTTCGTATTCACTGCACTTCACTAAAGTTAAAATGAATGCAAAGATCAAAAGTGTAATTTCTCCATCGAGGATGAATAGGGCCTCGCAACCCAAAAACTCATCGTTAAAACTATCGGAGGGGAATTAATTTATGGTTGACCAGCCAAATAGAATATGTTGCGATCTGTGCTAGTAAGGTCTCCATGGAGAGAATGGTCGATCTGTGTGCAGGATTGCCTTTCGAATAAATGAATTGAATATCCTATCTCCACCGCTGTGGTGCATATTAGTGGACTTAATAGTTTTACGCTTAGGCATTGTTACGTTGGGAATGGATTTTCAGTCAATACTCTTAAAATTGAGGTTGTTCTCTTCACGAGAAGGAGGAAGCTGACTGGCCAAACCTTATGCTAAAATGCATCGCGATCCGTTTTTCCGACGAAGCGTAGCATTTAGATGTCATCAGACATTTATTGGGGCTTACCACCAACGAAGATCCTTTGGATCTACACGGCTTTGATATGACCAACTATATCTTTTGCTTCTATAAATACCAGCTTTCTCGTATATACGTCACTGCTGCTCTACCAATCACCAATTCGTACCTTCAAAGCCATCTTCAGTTTAAAAAGAACTGGTCTTTGGTAAAACACTCAATAGAATTTTGATGACCTTGTGATGGTCTACATACTGTCTGGTACAATGGCACCAGAACTCCTATTGCTGTGAAAGTATAAAATCGACTTTCCTATGTCCAGGAATGGTTTCGGCTAAAATCAGAGCTATGAAATATTGTAGTCATGTATGTGGGCCCCGGCGTTTTTCTGGACAGCGACAATACTGATGACAATGTACTATATTGTTTAGATTCGGGTAAGAGAACACAATATCTTCATCTGCAGCGACAGTCAAGCTGCGCTTAGGACATTCTTGAACTCACCAATTCCAAGCAGTAGGAGGATACCTTTACAGGTTGTCATTTGCCTTTACAAAAGTAAAGCTATGACCATTTTTATTTGCTTTCTCAATGATCTATTAAAATAAGGCTAACAAACAATTAAAGGTCATCGCCTGATATGGCAGTTCAGATACAATGTACCTATGTATAAATATAGCTGAATGCCGCCTAATTAATTGCACATACAAAACCGCACTAAGAGGGTCTTGATAAATGGAGCCGATCTTTTCTAGAAAGAAAAGTGCACAGTCCGCATAAGTGTCCATTACTTTGTATATACGAGTACTTTTGTTTAATTTATAATCCGCGGATATGGCCTTTAAATTCGTGCCATTTAATTTGAGAGAGTTAATTTCCTAAATTAGTCTCTGTCATATAACTGGTTAAATAATGGATTATTACTTCAGAAGTTCTGGGTTCAAAGCGCAGGCTATAATTCAAAACATAAAAGGTACGACGCCTCAACCATTTAGGTAGGTAATGGAAAACCTCTAAAAATTAAATTTCCTGCCTATGAAAAAGTTTTATTCTCCCAACGTTTGGAGTGAGCTCCGCCTTGCTTTTTTCTGAAACGCGAATCTAGCCCCGAAAATCTTTGTATCCGGTTGGCTTTTTGCTGAAGGTAGAAGCCATTCAGGTCGCAAACAAATGGCTCACCTGTTTTCGTGCATCTAGGTTGAAGAGCATCTATGGTTGAAGTTCATCTGAACTTGCTTCCGTAAATTTGTGTCCTGAGCGGCTCAGAACAGAACAGAACAGTCATAACAGAATTCAACGAACCCGACCGTTGAATCAATTTTACTAACTTCCCACAAGCCACCACATGAGCGTAACGATTCGATTTAATTAATTTATAAATAATTGAGGTTGCGAACGCCGGAGATCAAGTCGTTCGTTGAGGTTATTGCAATAAGCCTTCCGGTGAGCTTAATGAAACAATCCGCTTGTTCGCCCCGAATCGCATAGAATCTTATATACTCTCACTTTGGTGCTCTGTGCAAGCGAATAAAAGCCCTTTTAAACACGCAAATCTGTTCCCATAATCTTGCTCTTACTTTGAATTACCTATGTACTCATATGTAGCAGATTATCTTCAAAATTGTATCGAGTTAACTGCTACAAAGCAGTGAAAATTTAGCTCCGGTCGAAAACCGTCGTCCCGAACAACTTCGTCATTCATCGTTCCGTTGAAGTGATATATTCTATCAACATGGGCCACCTCATTCCCCCCGGTCCCCATGCTGGATCTGGTAGACGCCATTAATTCCGGTTATCACCTTGTTTGAACTTTCCCAATCTTGGGGTAAATTTGATAATTTGCATTTCTAATGCATAGGATTATACAGTCACACCAGGTCTCCTTCTTTGAAGCCGGAAGATTTTGCTTTGATGCAGTACCTAGTCTTCATGCGGTTGCCTGCTAGTTTCATCTTTACAAGGGTGTTTTCGTGCAATTTACTAATCCTGCTGCGTAAGTTATCCACATAATCGTTCGCCATCTTAGGCTCCGTAGGAGGGGATTCGACTTTCATTTCCCTTGTCTGCCGAACTGTTTGACCAAATAGGTGTATGTACTTTTGGACTATGGAGCGCGTTTCGTTGGTCATGAAGAAGAGAGGTATGTGACGAACCCAATCCCGCTGGCAGCTGCCGACGACCTAAGACATGCTAATTCAAGGTCCTGTTGAATCGCGTAGACTCTGGGGCCTGATTTCGGAAGATGACGACTTTTAAAACTGAAGTGTTGGCGTGTCCATATATTATTGGTAACTCCATGTTTCAATATTTCAGGGTTGGTACCCCAAAGCCGACTACTAGTCCGTCTTCTTTCATGAAATCTGTACCAATGAAGCATTCATCACGTAAGCCAGCCACCAGAAAAACGTGAGAGAAGGCTATTTCGGCCAGGTGGATTTTTATGCGGACTCACCACATACAATACCTTAGCTGTTCGCAAACACTAACTATTGGTATTCCAACCAGGATTCCTGCACCAGATCTCTCCTGATGATTGAGGCGCTGGCATCGTTGTCTATTGTTCTAAGTCTTTCGTAGGTGCATTCAACAGATGCTACTTGATGAAGTGTGTTCCTTTGGAAGTCTGATTGGCTGCTTCCATCACCAGAGTGAAGGCAAGTGCTTCAGCAACGGATCTTTTTCTGGTCATCCGGAAATGTGCAGGTCTGCTCACGCCTGCTTGGAGCTATTGCAGTGTCTAGATTTTTCTTTTGTTCGTCCATTTTTTGTTCGAGGCTATTCTTTTATTCACCCATTTTCAACAAGAGGAGTTACATCATCGCAATCGCAGTCATATCATTGCCGGTACTCATCTGTTCTTCCTCGTCAACGTCAAATGAGAATGTATCTGGATCATGTCCCACGTTGCTTAAAGCAGCTTGAAGTCGGACCATCAAGCCGCTTTTTTCTCCACAGCCGCTGAGATTTCTCTTGCTCAACTCGTATTTGAATTAGACGAGGGTCAACTATAATTGTTTTCGACCCATTATAGCTTCGAAACAATTACCAAAACTTTTTTTTTTTTTAACGCACAATAAGTCCTATCCAACTCTAACACCAATAGTTCAAACAATAGAACTTATTCCTCCCAACCAATCGTTTTGTTTTATACAATTACAACTTCCAATTCGATAGCTTTTCCCAACCGCTTTTACTTTACTTTATCCTTTACTTAAATCACTTTATCAGTGTCTTAATTCACCTTTCAAATTCGACTTTATAGTAGAACTGAACTCACCTCTGTTCGATGCTGGTATTTATACTCCCTGCCATTTTTGAGAACTTTCTGTACTAGCCAGCTGCGACACTATTTCCATTTTGCAAGAATATTCATTACCAGTTCTAAAAGATTTTTAATTATCCCTGCAATCGATGAGGGATATCTGTTATTCAAATATAGAGACACTGTTTTCTCTCAAAATAGGAGATTATACTCGCAAAAATAGTTTTCACTGTGGCAGTCTTCGTATTTGTAGTTCGGTTCTCCGACGATGCTCCGATACTCAAATAGCCTATAGTCTAAGAGCCCGCAGTATAGATTTGACAGTGAAGGATAACCAAAAAATATGTACTCGTACATTCATAGGTAGTATTTATTAGTGTGATTTCAAATAAGGCAGTCTGGCAGTCCTCACTGACGGCCGAAGAAAATAACAGTACTTTTAAAAAGCGAAATTATGCCCAAAAGGAGTAGGGGAGATAACCATTTAATTTTTATTGAAAACGATAGAGCAGGATTTGCTTGCTTTAGATTCATTTACGAGTATGCCAGACGGTTAGGATGCGGGCGAAGGCCACGCCAGACGCCATCAAAGTATTTGAATTATGCCCAATTTTGCATAATTAAGGTAACCATGCCAATTTTACATAAAACACAGAACAGAGTTATATTATTATTTATATATGGTTCCAAGACGTTTGAGTGCATTGAAGGCAGTGCCAGACACCGTTAAAATAAGCAAATATTCAATTTTTGCATAACTAACATAACCAATTTTTTTTTCTCCCGAAAGATAGTACAACTCTTCGAGATTACAAAAATATGGACGTTTTGCGAGCGGCCAAGTTCTTGCCAGAGGCGTCCAAAGTAACTAAAGTAACAAAAAACATGAAATGTACCCGATCGAAAATAACTTATAAAATTACTATTTTTGTGCGTAAACACTAGAAATTGACCAATAAAATAATAGAACACCCGTTCTTTATAAATATACCAACCCCAGATACTTTACCTATCGCCAAGTCCTCGCAAGGCGCATCCAAAGTATAAAAACCTAACAAAACCATTCAAAAAAAAATTGGTTATATTAGTTATGCAAAAATGGAATATTTGCTTATTTTAACGGTGTCTGGCACTGCCTTCAATGCACCCTAAACGTCTTGGAACCATATATTCATAATAATATAACTCTGTTCTGTGTTTTATGTAAAATTGGCATGCTTACCTTAATTACGCAAAATTGGGCATAATTCAAATACTTTGATGGCGTCTGGCGTGGCCTTCGCCGCATCCTAACCGTCTGGCATAAATGAATCTAAAGCAAGCAAATCCTGCTCTATCGTTTTCAATAAAAATTAAATGGTTATCTCCCCTACTCCTTTTGGGCATAATTTCGCTTTTTAAAAGTATTGTTATTTTCCTCGGCCGTCAGTGAGGACTGCCAGACTGCCTTATTTGAAAACACACTAATAAATACTACCTATGAATGTACATATTTTTTATCCTTCACTGCCAAATCTATACTGTGGGCTCTTGGTCTAAAAGCTTTGTATTACATTACCAGTTTTATGGCCATTAATCATCCTCTGACTTTTGATACGCTTAGAATTTTCATCTAGGTGTTCAACTGTCAAAATGATAATTCCGTTCTTATTTTGTTCCATTTTAATAATACATTTTCTATGTTTTCGTATTACTGTAATATTTTTATGGAATATGGAAAGATCTATGGAACTCTGGACAGAAGGTTCTCGGAAAACTGCAGGGAGTATAAATAATATATATGTTTATATAATATTATATACATGTATATATATATAATTTTGATATTTGATTAAGCGAGTGGTAAAGTGTTTTAAGATAAAGTAAAGTAAAACTGGTTAATTAAAGTGATTGAATTGCAATTGTATTGAATAAAGCGATTGTGTTGAAAGAAATATACAATATTATGTTCTATTTTATGAACCCATTCAAACAATTTACAATATGAATACTTTTATTCGTCACGGATTCAAAAGAAGTGCCTGGCACGGTAGTGTACTCATGTAAATTCCCTTCCACAATCCCGTGTTTTCGTTATTTTCCGGAATAGTAAAATAAAATGCTTTTGGAATAGTAAAATTGTCATTTGCCTGTCTCTAAATGTACTATAAACAATTTGTTCGCAGTCTGCTCATTCGCAATTCGCTGAACTGTGAACGGATCTTTAGTTTAGCTATGCAATCTAATGGTAAAAACCGGAATTATTCTCTTCATTCAAATCTTGCTCAAATTGAAATCCACAATCGTTTCATCAATTTTGTAGCCACTAAAATTTCATGAGTCTCAATCCAATAGCTAAGGCACGCGCCATAATATATCTTGTGTTTGATACACTTATTTCTATTTTTATATTCTAATACCTAGTCATGAAGTGCTATTCGTAGTGCACGAACTAAAAAAGGTTTGTGCAAATTCTTAAAGCAATCCACTGAACTGTTTACGAAACAGGTTGTGGGATTGACCGTTACCACTATATCTAATACGTTAAAAATTGGGGTTTTAAAATAAGATATTTCCTTCGGTTTGTGTTTTAACTTTGACATTATCTACCGGTTAGAAAGAAATAGAGGGACATTTTAATAGTCAACTCCTGGAGCTTGAATCTTTAAGGGGTAATTATTTTCATCTCTATTTGCACCATTATCTCAATAATAATAACTGGTATGTTATGTTTCGAACAGGTGCCTTTTGTTATTGTTTTGTGAATAAGGTTATTTTTTGCTGACTGGATTGTTGCAAATATAAGAAACATTGTATTAAAAATTTTATTTTATTTGAAAAAATGATATAGTTTTATTTAGGTGCTGGTTGAAATAATTATCAATCGAAGCTCTTTATATGTTATGTTGAAAGAAATAATTTCTATCATTTGAACCTACACAAACATTTTACAATATGCTGAAGCCGGCGGAGGCGTTTGAATGGATTCATGTCTTTTTTATGAATTAATGAAATGAGCAATAATGAGTAAATTTCTTCGATTTGTTCAGCTGAATCGACTATGAGGAAGTGTGGTATGTCTATGGTGAAAATCATTTGTTTTTCGTGTTGTGACCGAAAAAGTAAAACCACGGGTACAAGCTCATAGAATGAATGGAAGATACCTGTATTCCCCAAACCGATCCATAGCAGCTGTCTTCAGTTTGGCAAACGAGTGCTAAGTTGGATTAGGTCCGTTTCTATCTACTAGGGAGTAGGGTTTAGTCACTCGCAAAGCTGAGAATAATATTTATACGCTTTACGTGTGAGCCGTAGGAAGGAGTTTTTTTTAGCCAGGTCTGCGCTACTGTATAGACTTGTCCATACAAATTGGACAAATATTGTAATATACCCGTATTTCGATTGAACGGAGAGAGTTTTCATCTGATTTTTAGTTTTGAAAAGGTTTACGCTTATAAAGATGAGGGTTGTGTGAAACGTTGCTTTTTCGTTAACTATTTTTAAGCGGTTCGTAGAATTCAAAATACATATGTATGTACGTTGAAAAGAAAAGTGGTACATTTACTGGATTGGACGGGTATGTTAGAAAGAAAAGAAAAGTATCTTATAATTTGTAGATTGTTTTGTGAGTCGACCTTTAATGCTTCGATCTTTCCTTGTCGGATTGTGAATGTCTAGTCGATAGTAGAGTTTCCTGTTATAAAACCGTATTGATATGGGACAATCAAGTTGTTAACGAATGGATTTAGATAAAACAATTTAGATGTCTATAGAGTTTGATATTTCAGAAGTTAAGGGGATTCCTTTTTGTATGGATTAAGGATTCGACTTTGAGGTGTCATTAAGCAAACAAACTTACTTCCGATAAAATGATGTGGAGATGAGTTACTATATTAATTCAATTTAATTTATTATTTAGATTTAACAAAATTCTTCATTAAGAAGTGAATAAACAAGGAAAACTGGGCATAAAGTAAACAGCGATCTAACGAAGGGAAGAGAAATGGCGACGGACTTCACTTTTAAATCGTCTGCCATTAGAAATAGTTCTTATAGTTATTGGTAGAGAGTTGCATACTTTGATAGCGTGAATAAAAAATAAACGGGATGAATTAAGGTAACGATGGTGTAACTTAGATGCTCTAAGTGAATGAGAAAAAAATAAGCTTTTCATACAAATACACAGGCGTCTTATCTTTTATAATTTTATGAAGACAAATATTATTCCTGGCGTCAACGCAGTGTTTGACAAGCAAGCACTTTGAGTACTGTGAAACATGGTCATACCTTTGCAAGCCGTAGATGTATCTGACTGCATCATTAAGTGGTATTTGTAGCTTGCGCTGGGACAACTGTATACTACCTCAACATATGTGAAGGTTGAGAATTAAAGTTTTGACTAGTTTTTGTCTGCTATTAGTTTAAGTTAAACCTACAGATATCCAGTTTGCAAAGACATTCCTATATTCGTCCTCTGATATAATTAATATGATCGTATTTGGACAATATACAAATAATGACTAGTAACAATGTTTACAATTTTAAGTTTATTGGCAGAGAGTAGGATATCTGGTAAGGTGCTAAATGATAAAGTTTTATTGGAAATAGGAATGAATGACACTTATTTGGATTCAAAAGCAATCCATTGGTTGCAGACCAAGAAAAAACCCTGGCAAGATCCTCATTAAGATTGCTAGCCAGCTAGTTCAGCTATATTTTTAATTGGCTTTGGAAGTCGTCTGCATAAAGGTGGATAGAGAAGTGCTTACAAAAATAAGGAAAGTTATTGACGAACAAACAAAAGAAAATCGGATAAGAATTGATACTTAGGGCACACCTAGATTTACTGGGAGAAGTGCTAAGGAAGTCACTTATAACAGCCTTTCAGACAGAAAACTACTAATTAACGTCACTATACTGTCACCAAGGCCAAACAAATTTTTCAGTTTCCACCAAGGATGTTATGGTTTACTTTATCAAAAGCCTTTGAAAAATGAAAAGAAGAGAAAAAAGAAGCGTGACATAACCTCTATAGTAATCCTGTCTTATTTCATCCGAAATGTTTACCATTGCAGTGGAACAGCTGTGGTTAGATCTGAAACCAGATTGTTCCTCATAAAGCAACTCATCACCTGATAGATGTTGGATCAGCTGTTTAGCTATTATATTAATTTAAGACTTTTGATAGACGGGATAATATGTCTATAGGTCTAAAATCTGCTGCTGATACCAGATTAGTTTTTTTTTGGCAACACGTACAACTCGGGCAGTTTTCCAGGATTTGGGAAAAGGTGAAGTTGTGATACAGTGATTATGAATGGGGATTAACTTGGACACTATAAAGGGCAGGATTAGCTTAATACATCGCATATCTCCCCTATCTTCACCAATGGCGTTTGATTTTATCGCTGCAACAGAATTAATCACTTCGTTTTCGGCCACAGTTTGTACAATATGTCGAAGCCATTTGCAGAGTGATTTAGATTTTCAGATAGATTAAAACTAAAATCTTGAGATATGTTTTCAAGGAATAAACTATTTAGAAGGCCAGATTCAATTTGAGATTCGGCATTAAATTTTTTGAATAAACATTCTCATCTTGTTGATGCAGCAGCCATTGGAAGTCCCCTGGAAAAGGGGCAAAGGGGCAAAGGGGCAAAGGGGCAAAGGGGCAAAGGGGCAAATGGGTAAACGCGGTTGGCTTGAAGAACTCTATGTAGTTCTTGGAGAGCAAGTCAACTGTGCTGCAAGCCTTCTGGTGCTAATAGATGGTTGCATTCTTACTGCAGCAGCTGCAGTTATGTTAGACAATCTTTCTCTTAGTAACCCATGTGCTGAGCCGACGGTTGAAAGGCGGTGAAAAACATTGATAAAAGTTGGCGTAGAAGGGATGATCCGTCTAGGATATCGTCGTTGGTACTCTAATCTAGTTAACCCTTCATCCCAATTACAGAAACCGTAAACGAAAATTATATCGGCGTATTCGCGAATCGAAAAAAATTTTTCTTAAACATTTGCTGAACACTTTACTCGTTCACACTTAATCAGTAAATAAAGTAACATCGGCGCATTTCAAAAGTTGTCACCGAATTAAACAAAAACATTCCACAAAATAGCGGAAAATTTACAGTTGGCTTAATTCTTCAACTTTGTTTTACTTGTTAACTGACAGCTTCCGGTCAATTTTTTATTTTTCGAACACACTATTTCGTGACCCATTTGCCTGAATAAAATATTGATTTGCAATAATTTCCGTTATTCGTAGGTGGAAAAGTTATACATAAAAATCGTAGATAATGAAGAGAAGACAAAAGTTTTCATGAAAAAAAGTTAACCTAAAAGTATAAAAATTTCGAGATAAACGCATTTTTTTGATGAAATTGGTCCAACAATTTTCCAAAATCTTAGCTCTAAAATGCCATAATTTTGGCTGGCGTTCATCGAACTTGACAAAATTTTAGTGTTTTATGCACACAGAAATTCTCTTTCAGAAATGTTCACAAGGGTTTATTAAGCTGAATCCGTTGGAAAGCTACGGCCTTTTAAGAAGTTTTACCTCGCAATCAGAGGTTGCTCACTTTAACGGCCTATAACTTGGAGTGGGGTTAAAATAGACCCCCTCCTGCAATACAATTTTTTGTTTGCCATAAATCCAGGAATCTTCAGCTATCAGGACGAAAACCTAAACTGGGACACCCTGTATAATTGGATAATTGTTTTTTGAAGATAATGCAATGGGTCAACAAACCTTATACGAAAAATAGCTACGAAGGCGAAAAATCCGCAGTAGCAATTTTATTGGATTTGGATATTGTTATCCTTTATGTTGACGGGTTGCTGTACTGGTCATACAATCTTCCAGTTAAATGTTAGCTTTAGCAGTGGTTCAGCAGCTTTCTGATATGTTCCTTTAATATCGATTGTAACTCTACTATAATGTTTCCTTAATTATTTCGGGAGACCTTATTCCAGGCCTTAGAAAATGTTAAATATTCCGAACATCTTACTCTGAAGTAACAACTCACAACTGATTTTAACTTGCGTTTTGCTTGGTCTCTATCGATCGTCAGAGCATTTTCTGTAATAGGTTAGAATTACTTCCGGAAATACGGATAAGACTTCACTTTTCATCCTTTATCCATTCACCAAGAACCAACCATTGACTAAGCTTTCAATTTCTGTAAAGTAAAAATGTTTGAATAGTGTGAAAATTCTGCTTCCTGCTTTGAAAGGCCATCTCCACGACAAGTATTACTCGTATATGGAATGGCGGAAACAAAAGTGAAATCGATAAAGCTGGCTTTGAATTACAATAAAATATGAACGGTGCAAATTAAAAGTAAAGAAGGGATAGATAGGGTCCTCGCGGTGCTCGTAGGTGTTTTGTATATTGCCTAGATATTATATTGGAAAAGTCAAGCATCAACAAGTAGCCAATATTTTTAAGGTCGCTTCCTAGCTTGACAAGACTTTTTTCGTGATAGGATAAAATAGCATGTGGAATGTGACAAGAGTTTCGATTTGGAATGGATCGTGACATCCCTTTAGACAGCATTTAATAGTAATTCGATTTAATCATTAAACTGCAACGGTATAAGAATTACTTGTAATCAGTTGTAGACCGAATATTTTTATTGTTGTCTTTTCGATCCTACAAAACCAACTCCACTTATTGAGAAAGAGTCATCGTTCCAAAATGTAATGTAAATAATAAGGATTATTGCGATAACAATATCAAACATTAAGTTTACGCTAGCTCGAAATTTTGCAAACTTTTGTTTTCAAAAAATTCTTTTGTACTCGTTCATAAACAATAAGGTTTGCTTAACACGGTAGGGGTTAGTTGAATTAGGTGTAAGGAAAAAATGACATCAACAGAGATTAAAATAGTACAGATGACATCGGGTGTACCAAAACATAAAACAATGTTGACAATATAACTTTTTTAGCTTACAAAATAATTTCTAGAATTGAATCATGAAAACCCGACTCTGCACATTTGCTTCTCGCAAATAGTTGGTAAACATTCTGTTTCGATCTACAATTTTTCAATGCTACTTCCATCGTTGCATAAGTAAATTAAAAAAAAGTTTTTAAAGCAGCGTTCCTGGTCCAAAATTGCACGTGCTCGGGACATTGGTTTCAACAAATGCTTGTAGTGTTTGAAAATACATTTTTAATAATGAAACAATTTCTAACTGAAAGTTACGTACAAAAATATACGATACATATACTTTTGCGTACATATATCCAGGCCAAGTCTGAAAATATCACAACTCGAATTTAATCATACAATGCATACAGTATTTGCCTGTAGATGTCCTTTGGATTTTTTGCAGAATAGGGGAAAAATATTTGTGGATTCGAATTAATGTGCGCAGAACTAAAAAATACAACCCCTCCTTAGCAGAAATTTTTATAAATTGGTCCGTTTTTAATATAGGGCTAGAGATTTCCACGCGTTTATCAAATACTCGTATATCTCGGCACATATCTCAGTTTCTTCCTTTTTGCACTCGATAATTATTAGTATCGCTGTACTCGTAGTACATTGTCAGTGGTAGTTTCACATATTCGGGTCAGTAAATAAAGTTTGATATACCTATTCAAAATTGTTTTTGAAAAATATTTGCTATCGATATAGTTTTAAATAGTTTTCTTTTAGTTCTACATAAATGTTAAATATGTTAAAACGCAAAGTTACACGTTATACCACGTTGGTGGTTACAGGAAAAAAATCTTCTGCAGATACGGATTTTGCCACAATTTCTCTTGCAGCTTCTGTTGCAAAAAGAAAATACTCTTCACTCCGAATGAAGAAAAACTGCAAAGTTGTATGTTAAATTCCCCACGGCCACTTGATGTTGGTGAAACGGCAGTTATGTCAATAGTCAAATAGTCAGAGTAAATATCCTTTGAGTTTTAGTATAGGACGTTGGCTGGAACGTGTCGGTCGTTGCCGTTATACTTTTTCCTGTTTTCTATCTCCGATAAAACTATTAATCAACAATTGCATCTATTTTTTATTTTCCAAAAAAAAACAAAAAAAAAAACGACATACAATAATAACACTAAATAATACATTACCATATCTGATAATTTCGTTTCAACTTGAAATAAAAATAAATCGAATTCGTAAGCCTTTTTCAAATTTATAATACCAATCATCTCCACATTTGAGAATAGCCAAACTGGATTACAACTTAAAAAAACATCAAATTGATGGATGTGATAATGAAATTTGTGCAAGCATAAGCAATACTAAAATTCTAAGTGAAACAAGTGAAATTTATTTTCTCATTCCCTACATTTCTACACCTTAATCGTATACGAAGGATGTCTGGTTAAATACTCGTTAAAGTTAAAGTTAAAAATTAAAAATTAAATAAAATAATAATGTGTGCTGCAAAAGATTTACTTCAAAAATAAATGTAAAAAAAAATATATACATATGTATCTATGTTATGATTTGTCATTTGCACTTTCAAGTTGTGTTTTTTGAAAATTCGTAGTCTCTGCGGCATCACCAAAGGATATCAAGCAAAGTACGTATGTACGTATGTACGTATGTATGTATGTATGTATTTAAGATTGAGCACTACACCAATGGTTACAACTCGTCCCAGTACTACTCGTATTCCTTGTTAATGCTTAACATTTTTGTCCGGGTCGGAAGACACTCGCAATAAAAATGTATACGTACCTTGTTTTAAATTTAAAATTCTGTTTGCGGTATAAAAAAGCAAGTTACTTGAATCAGTAAAATAAGTAAAATAAGATAAGCGTACAAATGTTTAGATACCATCCTGACTAAAAGAAAAAAAATTAAAACACCTACACAAATTATGATAGCTTTTCAGTTTGCTTGTTGCTGGCATACTTTAAGGATTACGTCTGTTGAAAAGTGTTTCCTGCGTTTCTGTATAATTACCCTAAGTCACTAAGATAAGCTCATTATTCTTCAGTCGTAATGAGAAAACACTTTTTTGAAAGTATGTTTTGAGGGTGTCACGTGACTTCTTAAAATAATAACGTGGGTTAATTACCCCACCGTAGTACAATATATAGTACGCATTCATTCTTTATGTAAAATGATTAGCATTAATTTTGATCAGAGCAAACTGTTAGAAATCTCGAAATTTAATTAAATTCCACTTTTCTAATTTAAACGGTACTAGATGTGTCCTATATCTTTTGTGAACGTACGACGTCAACAACACCTACGCGGCATTGTGTTCAGTTTTTGATGATGCTATTCAGCCTACGCTATTTCCTTTTTAAAAGCGGTAATTCTTCCTTGACATATTTGGAGGACACTAAGACATAGGACACATAAGACACTTCCTGTGGCAATGGATTTTTTGAAAATGTCGTTTTTTCCTATCTTAAACAGTAATCTGTTAGAGCTTAAGACTTTTCAGCTTAGTTACTAAGCGTTTACGAGACTAAAAAGTATAAGATAAAAGCAAAGTAACGTATGGACATACATAAGTATGTGTGTATACTCGTATTATGTGAATGCAACTTTATTATAACATTAAGATAGGCAAGTGAGTTTTAACTCATTAAATTTCAGCTTTTTGAAGTGTGGTTAAATTAAGGGGTGGGCCTCTACATACTCGATTAGCTTGAGCTATGAATATTTTTAAGGCCACAACATGCAGAATTCATAATAAAAATTAAATGCCATCTAGAAACTGTTTCAGTTTTTTTTTTGGTTTGAAATTCATAGCAATGTGGTTACTAGAGGAGCTTAAAATTAGAATGGATAAAGTTGTTGGTTTTGAAAAACCAATAATTTTGTGTCAAAATACTAATGAGGTAAATACCCATCGAAACTGCCTGGCGGTGACAACAAATCATTTTGTGTAAAAATCTCAATTGTCTGCTCTGTCTATACAATTCTTATTTGTTTCCTGCTCTTACTCATTTCCTTTCAATCGAACAATACGATTCAGATCCAATAAAAACAAAGATTGATTAGTAATTAAACCCCCATATTTAACTTATATCTACTTCTTCTTTCTCTTTTTTTGTGGTGTTTTCTTTGAATAGACGCGCTATAGCTAGATCCTGATTTAATTTAAGAAAACTCCACCAAGAAATACGTGTCGTATTTGTTTTATGACTTATTACTAAGTTAGGTTATAATTAGCATTCTAATATAATACATTTTCAACCTAACGAAACTGCCTTGGTTCTGCATGCGAAGTAGTGACCTTTGTCAAATAAAAATGTGGTCGGTATCACAAGACAATATGTAGTTCATTAGATTAAATATTAAAAATAAAAATTTGAAGATTTCAAAAATCCAGCTAATGTTTATTCATCTGCCTGATTCAGTTTTTCTTATGTTAAAATCTTGAATCTGTATATTATAGGTTAAACTCCTTTGTTGCATATGCATACATACGTCTGTACGTAATTGATTGCAGTTTTGAAATGCATTTGGTTTTATTGGGTTATATTGAGCTCCACTTTTCTTCATTCACCACGATTTCTCATTGACTGTGTGCTGGACATCAAGTTCAGTTGAGACATGTTTTCCTCGGAGCGCGTTACCTTCGATGAGGTCTTCCTTTCCCATATTTTTTCACCGGAATGGAGGTATTCATATGATCAACATCTACTGGCTAACTATGGGGATGAATTCGCATCTTTTGTTAATGTCAATGTTGCCACATGGGTTCCGTTTAATGGGTTCCGTTTAATGGGTTCCTCTATTTCCTTCATAAATTTCATTTATGCAATTACATATGTGGAAAGAAGCTGGGTTATTATCTTTCTGTTTATAAAGTCAATGCTTTTGTGCCACACAGCAGAACCGTGACTATATGAGTCTATCATTGTTTGAGTTTTTTGATTGATTCTTTATTTATTCCTAAAAAAACGTAATAACTAATTTATGAGTTAATTGTAGTTTAATTTAATGTAAGAAACAAAAATTTTTTGAAAAGTTTTAAATTTACTTTCTTTCTTTAATTGAGAATCAAATAGTTCAATCTATTATATTGGGGGTCCCCTAATCGTCAACGATAATTTGGGAAATGATTCCTGGGTATATTCTATAAAAAAATTAACAGTAAGGGTGTATCTCCAATGTTGACAGCATTTATCGAGGGTTTAAGAAAAGACTTACTTTGGTGTACCCTGACCCATGTTAACGGAAACTGCTCTGTTAGTTCTAATGATAGTTTGATATCCAATTTCTAAGTCTGTTCCATTTTCATTGCCCATGCTAATTTTTGAGTTTGAGGTCAATTTTCGCCAGAAAATGCCTAATTAACATAACGTTGTACTATTTTTTTCTTTTGAAAGTAACAATAAAAAGCCACAAGTCTGCAGACAAGGTTATTCCGGTTAGTCTGACCCGTCAGTGTTATGTGCCCTTTCTTGTTGACAACGTAGATATCACTAGCTAGTATGTGCTATTTAAATATTGTATATTAAAAGAATTTCTATTAGCAAAACTAGTTTTTATACATATAACAGCATGCTATATATTTTATAGACCAACGTTTCTAACATCCGCAACCACTTTGTTTTTAAAACAAAAATTATAGATGGCGAATTTAACCGATCTGAATCTAAGTGCTGCCATACGAAAGTATGATATAAAAGAAATAAATCAGAGTAAAACAAAGTATGAACCAACTTGAATTAACTGACGTTAAATGCATATGGTATACATATGTAACTCTCGTACGTTATTAAGTTCAATTTGTTAATTTTTCTGGAAGGAAATATAATAAATTAATAATTAAGTTAATCAAAAATTAAAGAAAAAACATTAAAAGCTAAACTTTTTTTTAAATACAGTCAATCTTGTTTGCTTCATCCGATGCATTCAGTGGGTTAGAAGTAAAACGTCAATTTTTGTTATGAACAGATACAGATAATGTATTAAGTAAATTAATTAGTTGGAAAGAGATTTTTTTTTTCATATCGCAATATTGATACTGAGGGCACACTTTTGTACAAAGATTAAAAACAAAATAAAACAATCGTTTTCTATGTATTAAGTCAGCAAACAAAACCGTTAAACTCTTGAAATCGTTCCTGTTATATGAGTCCAAATTTAAAACTGACCTGGGTCAATTCATATTAAAGGGGACTGTTTTTAAGTGTAGAACAATGTGAGCATCTATTTAGTGAATTGTGCTTCTCCTGGAAAGAGGCCATTTGCATTGGATTTAACTTGCTGTACCTGACGTATTATCATGCTTTATGCCATTAAGGGCTAAGGGTAGCTTTTCATTAGGTCAACACCCCATCAATAGACGATATAGCAGATGGTACATATGAAATAAGTTATATCAGTCAATTTTTTGTCCTAAGGCTGTTCAATAATGATATACATACATATACCTATATACTTTTCGAGTAATATTGTATTATACATAGGTTACCGTTAAATGCAACGATTAACTAACGAAATGTTCCGCTAACTACCTCTTGTCAACTAATTGTCAAAACATAGAAAATTTTGCAATCAATTCTATTTAGCGATAAGGCTTGTTCCTATCGTTAAGACCAAAATTAGAAAGCGAACTTTCACAGTTGATCTGACAAAGCTAATGAAATATCCGAGAAACCAATACATTTTGAAAATGTTTGTTTGGTGCTAATTTTGGGTCCAAGCAGTCATCAGACCACCCTTATTAGAACAATTAATTATAACTACAGAGTAGAACATATACAAAAGTTGTACTTATATATTTACTTTGGAATGTAAGTAGGTAATATTATTTTGTCTAACATTTTCCAACATAACTTATGTGCACACATATGTGTGTATGCTCCTCTTCTCTGTTATTTACACTTAATTAAATTCCTGAATTAAGAAATTCTAATAGAGTGTGTATTGCAGTTAAAACTATGTACCTATATGTTATCACTGCAAATTGTCTTTAAGATTTTATAATATAAAATTATTTCAATATTTCTTGTAAACATAATTTTCTTAGTCCGAGAGTTCTTGTGACCGAGGAATCACATCCTTTACGGCTAGTTTTAAATTTGAATTATGTGCCGTACAAAAGTATTTACAATTATCACTTTCATTATGTATTGCACAAACTATTTCGGCTAACGTGTAAGCGACTCTCGATAATTCGAAACTCAAGGGACCTTACAAAAAATTCGAATTAACGAGAGTTCGAATTAATGAAAAATTGTCGAGTTGGAGTGAAGGACAAAAACGAAATATGTATGTACTTATATACATATGCAACAGTAATTAGACATACTTTATTACAAAACACACACTGAATTGCATACGTTCAATTTTTACTCAATTTTTTTATTTCGTAAAAAATAAATTCCAGCGTCCTTGGTCAAGAGCATTGTCTATGGCAAGCAGTGGCGAGAGCATCTCGTCGTCCACTTCCGTTCTTAGTAAATATTGACGCAATGTAAACAACAATGAGTTTGGGTCCTTTGATGTGGCGGGTGGAATTGGTTCTGCTTCCGATTCTTCTTCATCTTCGCCTTCATTGTTGTTGCTTGAATTTGAAGCTTCCAGAATCTCGTCGTCATACAGAGCACCGCAGACTTCTACATCATCGTCAATATGTACAAAACCATCGAAAGTCACAGATTCATCAAAGTTGGGAAGGAGGCTCCATCCATCCTGCGAGGTAGAATGATCCAGTTCTCCTCCCTCCTGTTGCAATTGATTCAGTGGCTCTGTAATAAATCCGCATTTCTTGAAACAGTTTGAAATCGTCGTCGATTTAACGTTTTTCTATGCTTTGTCAACTATGGCCATGGCTATTAAAACTTTTATGTTGGCTCTCTGTCCAATTTCAATGCTATCCAACACTATCATCACAACTTCTTTCCTTTCTGGTGAAGGAATTGCAATTTACAGGGGGTGTTAGCAGGGCAAAATTTAATATTCATATTACAGAGAACTGGCGGATTATTGTAAACTGTGCAACTATCCAGGAAAAGCACAATTTTCCGCTTCTGCCATTTAATGTCGATATCTAGTTTCAACAACCACTCATTGAGCAATTATGTGGTCATCCACGCTTTTTTATTGGAGCGGTAAAATGTAGGAAAGGATTTGATACCCTTGTAACATCTAGGATTAGCAGCTTTCCCTATCATAAGAGGTTTTATTTTTTGTGACCCATTCCATTGCTATGTTTCCCTTCATGGCATTTTTCATTTTTAAATGTCATCGTTCGATCGGGAAGACACTAAAAAAAAAGAGCAGTCTCATCCACATTGAATATATTCCGTGGATCGTAATTTGCCAGCAGCCCGCCTAAGTCATTTTTCTATGCAGAAGAAACAGTAACATCTACATCTCCACGTATTTTTTTGAAAACGAATACCCA
Source organism: Volucella zonaria (assembly GCA_963966105.1). Lineage (NCBI taxonomy): Eukaryota > Metazoa > Arthropoda > Insecta > Diptera > Syrphidae > Volucella > Volucella zonaria. The sequence continues at coordinate 84,520,566 of OZ014532.1, read as the reverse complement.
AACTAACAGCCAATGACTTAGCTTTCTCCTTCAGCATGTAGCCGACAGGTACGTTTTGTCCTCTGCATTGACTAAACCATTTCAATAAGCATTCTTCAAAACCGGGGAACTCACCATGCCGGTTCCGCTTCCTCCCTCCTTGTAATGCGCTTCCAGCTATGTTATCTTTTTGATTTAGAATGGTTGACAATGTGGAGAAATTAATTTTGAAAGTGTTTGCTAAATCATTTTTTTTTACTCCAATTTCCACGAATTCAATAATTTTTTTTTCTCCTCCGATTGACAAACACTTGTATTTTTGTGCACTTATAATTACGACTGATTATTGCTGAAATATTAACGTATGTAAATCGCATTCCCAAAGGAAGCTAAAAATTTTGTACTTAACAGGATCAAAGCACGCTGGGCAAGAACAGAGAACAGAGAACAAAAAACAAAAACGAAAAAAAAAAAATTCGAATTACTGAGAGGAAACTAGCTACTGATTTCGAAATACAGCGTGTTTGCTGGCGGCCTGACTCGACAATCACTTCGAATTAACGAGCGTACCAAAACACATAGGTTTTGTTCCATTTATCAACGTTTTTTCCAGTGTCCTCACACCCAGTTCGAATTATCAAGAATTTCGAATTATCGAGAATCGACTGTACCATACTCGTATAATAAATTTCCTATGAAATCAAACATATACATGGAATATAATGAACTGATCTGAGAAAGTCAGTTTACCTACAAAGGTTATCTCCTGTCTAACGTTTCATATTGGTAACAGTTTGATCGAGACAGAGCATAGTTCAAGCCACCAAAACTGATGTACGCCTTCTACTGAATCCCGCCGAAACTGAGTAAAATCCATACCCAGAACCCTGAACTCGGAAGAATTGCGAAATCAAATACCACACGACTTTTACCTCAATGTATGCTTAAATAAGGGTCCTGTTGAGAAGTGAACACCAAAAAGAATCCTAAATAAGTCTTTTAGAGCTAATTTGGAGGAATACTGGAATCTTTATGGAGAATATAAGGCCTTATTCTCATTTTGAATAGTGCGAAAGAAAAGATTAAAACATAAAGCGGAACCAGAAGAATGCTTAAAGTCTTCAGAAGGGACGAATGAACTAGACTGAAATCACTCAGAAAACCAAGGGTGAACCGGGATTGCCCCAGAGTCCTGTCTCCACTCCTACAGCTGATGTTAGTTGACTTTCTGTTTAACCTTCTCAACAATTCATACGTCCGGGATTAGGCATATGCAGATGATGTAGTTGTATTGTCTTGCTCTAAAGCGTAGGCATACTTAAATGAAATCGACTATTGCTGTTTAAGAAATAAGGCATTCAAATGTCGCTACGGTTGTTAGCAGCGCACTTGTCTCTACTTTCTTTCCCCTTGATATTTATATTATGAGCTCATTTCTCAAAAGTCATTTTCTACAATATTTTACAAAAATTTCGCATATAAATTTCGATAGCAGATTGCAGCGGTTGCTGCGGGTATACGAAGTCGACTTCCCTTGCACGCAGAATGTGGTGCAACCTTAGTCTTCACTCCTCATTAGATAAACTGGAGTCTGTCCACCAACCGAAGACATACAAAATCGTAATGGCAATGAAATACATACATACTATACAGATATTGTGAATAACAGCTAGAGGGAGCATTCACTGGGGTGACAACTAAGCTGTCAAACTTCAATTTTCATGCTACAATACAATACTTCGAGAATGAAATGAAATACCATATGTACTAGATAGAGTGAAAAGTGACCTCCTTGACCGCCAGAATGCGCTGCTACTGCAAAAAAGGTTATGGTGCCTTGAAGTCCGTTCATATTTAGGCAGACATGCCAAATTTCAGTGCGATACTGTCTTTAGTTTTGTTTTGACAGCTGATTGTTGTTGACGTGGTTGGCATCATGTTGAGTATGGACAAAAACGATTTTCGTTCTCTCATAAAACATTATTTTTTGAGAGGCAAAACGGGGAAGGAAACAAAAGAAAAGTTGGATAAATATTATGGGGCTAATGCTCCGTCAGATTACACCGTCAAATATTGGTTTGGAGAGTTTCGTGGTGGCCACAACTCCACTACCGATCAAGTCCGCAGCGGCAGGCCCTCCGATGCGGTTACAGAGGACAATGTCAAAAAAATACATGAAATGGTGTTGGCTGACCGGAAAGTGAAGGTGCGCCGGCTAGCAGATACCACAAAGATTAGTAGTAAGTGCACACGCCATATTTTGGGCAATATTCTGCATATGGAAAAATTATCCTGCCGCGAATGACGAAAAACACGAACGCGAGAGCACTTCGAAAGAGTGTTTGGACTGCTGATGCAGAATCAGGCGGACTTTTGGCGTCGATTGGTAACTGGATTTGGATCCTTCGGACTATTATCTCTTCCCAAACCTCAAAAGATGGCTCATCAATAAAAAATTCAGCTCAGGCGAGGAAATCATCGGCGCCACGGAGGAGTATTTTGCAGACCTTCGGGAAAATCACTTTTTGGACGGGATCAAGAAGTTGGAAAATCGCTGGAATAAGTGTGTCAAACTAAAAGAGGGTTATATTGAATAATATAAAAAAACATTTAAAAAAAAATAATTTTTTTAATTCCCAATTCACTTTTCACTCCATCTAGTATACTAAGTACATATCTTAATGCGATACGTTAAAGTGACACAACTTCCTGACGCGCTTTGCTAAAAGAGTGATAACGACATCGCCAAGCATTTTATTTTTGAATTTCCGATTTACTCAAAATGGATGATATTGATGATAACTTCGAAAATTGGTCCTGTTAATCGACCACGGAGATCATGTGATTTGATACCTCCGCTCGCATTTTCGAATATTTTTGAGCGACGTGAAAGATTATCGACCACAACAATCTATGCTATCAAACATTTTTTATACAGATTCATTCACTTACATATATTTGAGCCCTTGGATCCAGGTTGTGCGTCATATCTATCGTCCTTGCAATGCCATACGTATTCGCGTTATATTTATTACGAAATAATCCACTCTTATTAAGTTTGCCCTGTTGGGCATGACCTCATTTGGAAGGTATTTTACTCGTATGTTGTTAGACCCTAGTGTTCCGTAAAAGCGAAGATAAACCATAAACACAGGAATCTGTTTTAACAAGCTTTGATATGGAAACATACGTTACATTCAAATACGAGCGATGGCCGGATGAGGGCCATATAGCAGATTACCTAAGCATTAACAATAAAAGGGCGAAAATAAAAACTTGGTATACATAGATATCGCAGGTATTCGGATTGACCATTTTTATATGCATCTTATAATTTTTATCGCAGAAAGGGGGATTTTTAGTTTACGGTTTAAAACAAAAAAAAACATCAGCGCAGTACCCACAGCTAAAAATTTGTCCTTCTATCTGAGGTTAATAATAGGGAACTTTGCATCATATCTGATTTATTGACCACTTTAAAAATTAAATTAGGGTTTTTATTTACGAACATACGAGTAACTCGTATGCCTTTTATTTCGAATGCTATAAATACTATGAAAGTTATGCATAAACTGGCTTCAAATAATATTTTTTTCAATTATATGGGTTGATTGCGAAATATTTGAGGTTCCTTCAATTCTATATACTGTGTGATATTTATACGTACACATGAATGGAACCGAAGTTGCAATACATTCATTTATTCACATGTTTACAATACATTTATATATTTCCAATACTGGCTATTATTGTCAGTAGGCAATGAACTCTGTTCCGTATAGATTCAACAAGTTTATTTTGTCCATTATTGAACCTTTAACTGAATCTAAGTGTAAAGAACAAATGAAATCAAGGTTACGATACCCAAAGGTGTATGTACATACCACTTGGAAAAGTTCTCATTTTGAAAAACACTCCCATTTGTATACATCCATACGCACATTGCACTACTAAAAACAAGTAGCTCATTGATGTTCAAGTTTTATTTCAAACGTTGTTACATACTCGTGACATAGAGTTGAACATTGAAATGTTTCAATGATTTCGAGTAATCTATTTTCTTGATAGATTTAATGGAACTGATATCTTGTTCATGTCTAGGTCATAGAGGGGGATAACTTTCTTGTAGTCCAAACATTTTTTGCAATTGGTTGTGTCTAGTAATGTCAATTTAGTTTTTGGGTCAATTTAAGAAAGTTTTCTAAAATAAATTTCCAAGAGAATTGAGATACGAATACAAGTGAATGTTCTGCGAATTGAAATATATTGGTGGGTAAAAATTCTGCAATACATTTACTTAGATGGCACTGCAAAGGTGAACCTAGGTCTCAACTAACAAGCCTCTCCAGTTAGCCCGGTCTTTAGCTAACTGCATCCAGTTGCGCACTTCAAGTCGGTTGAGGTGAGTTCGCCCTCTACTGCATTGTCCCTCCGGGTTAGATTCGAAGACTTTGGGGGCTGGAATATTGGTGTCCATTTGCTCTACATCTCTTAGCCATCTCAGGCGACTGCTGCGCAATTTTCTGACTAGATCGATGTTGCTGTACAGCTCGTACAGTTCGTCGTTGCTTCTCCAAAGCAAATCAACGCAAACGGGACCAAATACTTTTCGATGGATTTTTCTCTCGAAGCGACTTCATCCGTTTTCAATAAATTCCATGCAAGTGGGACTGGGGTGATCAAGGTCTTATATAGAGTCAAGATTACCTTCTTAGCCCGAAGGAACAAGCGATTGGTAAGAGTGATTCTTCGTTTTATTTTACCGCGTTGTTGGAAAAATTTATAGCAGAATGAAGGTAGACAAAGCCCCTTACTACCTCGAAGTTATAGCTGTCGACTGAGATGTTCTGTCCAATTCGTCGATGTTATGTGTCCCTTTTTATTGATAGCATATAATCGGTTTTGCCATCATTTACCACTAAGCCTATTTTAGCAGTTTCCGTTTCAATACAAATTATAGCCCCCTAAGTTCTGACAATTGTGTCAATATCATCGGCATACGCCAGCAGTTATGCCGACTCTTGAAAGATTGTGGGTCCCCTGTTCGCTTGCGCGTTCCGCTTGTCCCTATAAATGGTGTCATCTGCGGTCTTAAAATCGGTGAAAGGATGGTGGGTATCGAATTAGACTTCTTAAGTTTTTTCCAAGATCTGCCGGAACGTGAAGATTTGATCGATTGTGGACTTTCCTGGTCTGAAACCGCAATGATACAGGCCCATCAGATTGTTGGCGAACGGCTTTAGAAGTTCAGATAATATGACAGATAAGATCTTGTATGCGATGTTAAGCAGACTTATATGTTACCTCTCTAGTTAGCGCAGCTAAGGGGGTCTCATTTTTTTGGTCATACACTCTTCTGACCAGATCTGAGAAATGGCCGTGGCTCAAGTGGTAGTATATTGGCTTAAAAATCGGGCGGTTGGGCGACTAAAACCCCGTAAGATGACTGGTTTCCAAGAATACAACAACAAGTCCAATTGCACTAATAATTTATAATGGGGGAATTAAATGTTGGATGCCACTCAACATTTTCTCTCTCTCTCTGCCCCATTTTCCCATAAACTTAACACGTGCTCAGTCACTTTAAGTGCAGTTGGTCCACTTGAAAGCTAAATTAAAAAAAAAAAGAAAGTTTGTTCATGCTGTCCACAAAGTTATTTCCAGCAGCTTTGAATACCTTGGCCGGTAAGTCATCAGGTCCAGCTAATTTGTTGGATATTGTTATCCTGAGAGAGCCGTATGCGTGCTATAGTGGCAATTCGTCCCGCCACAAAGTCAATAAGCCCAAGTCCGTTGCCAGACGTGGTATCGTTTAGGCTATGCTTACCAACTATTCTACCGCAGGTGTCCTCCTCTCCTATCCTGGCGCTAAAATCGTACTAGGAAATATTGCTCATACTCGTATGTCTTTGGTGGCGTCGTCCTGGTCTTCCGAAGCGTGGGCGCCTATTAGGCTTATGTTAGTGAATTTTGCCTTGATACGGATTGTCGAAAGACAAATCCGAATCCGAATAAGCGCTGTTTCTTTTCCTTATAACAATCACTATAGTATGGTTATATCACAGTTTTTCCTGGATGGCGGTGATATCTGCGTGATAGCAGTCAAATGCCTCCGCTAATTGCTCGACTGCACATGATCTGTTAAGGATTCGAACATTACACATGCAGATCAGAAGATCGTTGTCCTTTAAACGTTTGCTAGGGTTATTAACAGTGAATCCGTTTTCTTCCTCGGACATTAGTTGGTTCGTAACACCTTTTTAATCTCTTCCGTATAGGGCTGTGAGCCCTATAATGGCGTAGGCCAGGATTATGATACCGGTCATTGGTCCTTGCCGTTTAGCCTGCATAAGTGAGGGTTTACTGAGGATCACCACTGGGATGTAAGGCAAGAATTTCGCTACGAACTGGATTGTTCCGCTGTTGGCCCTATCCAAGTTATAGGATAGTCAACAGTTACCCAATTAATCTCCACGGAGGTCCCATACATTACATTTGGCTGAACAAAATACCTATCAGTCAGTTTCCTCTCATGTGGTGATTGGAAAGGGTTAGTTGCTTTATTTAAAATGATATATTTTAGGCTTAAAAAATGAAATAAAAGCCATTGGGAATTAAAAAAATACTTACTGTAGACCGATACTTATTGTGTAGTAATTATTAAAAAAGCTCCCACCTGAACCTGTTTTTTACATCACTTCATAATTTACCACAGCTAGTCCATAGAATGAAAAAACAAAATGATATCTAGTTACTTTTACGAGGGCGGGTCAATAAGTCCGTGACTTTTGGATTAAAACACAGATTTTTTGATAAAAAAATAATTTTATTTTTCAACGTAGTCTCCCTTGAGCTCTATACACTTTGTCCAACGCTTCTCCAATTTTTTTATCCCTTCCAAAAAAAATGATTTGTCGAGGTCCTCAAAATAGGCCTTTGTTTGCGAGATGACTTCATCATTGGAGTCAAATCTTTTTCCACCAAGCCATTTCTTCAGGTTTGGGAACAAGAAGTAGTCGCTCGGAGCCAAATCTGGAGAATAGGGTGGATGAGGGAGCAATTCATAGCCCAATTCATGGATTTTTGCCATGGCAACTGTACATGTGTGCACCCTTGCATTGTCTTGGTGGAAAAGAACTTTTTTCTTGGCCAAATGAGGTCGTTTTTTTTTCAAATCGTCATTGAATCGGTCCAATAAGTTGGCATAATATTCCCCATTGATTGTTCTTCCCTTTTGAAGGTAGTCAATGTGGATTATCCCGCGTGCATCCCAAAAAACTGTCGCCATAACTTTATTGGCTGACAAACCCACCTTGGCCTTCTTTGGCGCCGATTCACCCTTAGAAACTGTTGTTTGTTCTCTGGTGTGTTGTGATGGATCCATGTTTCGTCCACTGTTACAAAACGGCGCAAAAACTCCTCCATATTGCGATTAAACAACGCCAAACCTTCCTGTGAAGTTGTTACACGATTGCGTTTGTGGTCGACTGTGAGCAAACGCGGCACCCATCTTGCGGAAAGCTTTCTCATGCCCAAGTGATCATTCAAAATTGAAACCACTGAGCCATGCGAGATCCCTACGGCTTCCACAATCTCTCGCACTTTCAATCTTCGGTCGGCCAACACCATATCGTGAATTTTTTCGATTGTTTCGGGTGTAGAGACCTCAACTGGGCGTCCAGGAGGTTCGGCATCTTCAGTGCTTGTACGGCCACAACGAAATTCAGTAAACCACTTTTTTACCATTGAAATCGATGGTGCAGAGTCCCCATAGTATTTATCAAGCTTAGCCTTGGTCTCGGTAATGGTTTTTTTTCGCAAGAAATAATGCTTAATAAGCACACGAAATTCACTTTTTTCCATTTTCTCCTCAAATTAGTGAGTAGTCTGATAAAAATAGCTGTCAAACACAAACTAACTGACGCAGCAAGTTTAAATTTTGACAGGAGTCAACTGACAGATGCCTGTTGACAGGAGCAGTGTTGCTGTTTCAGTAAAGAGGTCAGAAGGTCGGACTTATTGACCCTCCCTCGTATTAAAACATATGTCGTGAAACTCCGAGTGTTTTTTAATACTTTTTATGTTTAACATTGGTTATTGTCATTGAACCTCTGTTGATACTCTTCGTATGATTCAGTATTTTCGTCGTCAGCTTGAGTTTCTAAATTATACATTCTTTGTTGCGTGTGGGGAAGGTTTAACAATTGATTTTCTCGTTTTCCTGTATTGAACTGATGGGGATTGTTCATATACAATAACTAACTTGTTTCGTTTGAATGGATCTATCTACTTCCATTGGTGCTGCTGGTTTAGTCGAGGAAGTGGGTTATAATTCACTGAAACCGTTTCCCTTCGTTTTTGATGTTGAATATTATGGACTGAATTTTTTTTGCTGCACTGTCAAAGATAGTGGCCTCAGTGGTGAGGCACATTTGGGGGTATAAATCTGATTAATCGGTGTGGTGATGACTCTTTGAACTGACATATTACGATAATACATATTTTGGATTTCTACACACATAGTATATGATAGACGTCTAATGCTCTGTTATAGTACGTTTCTACAAGGACATTCGTTGCTTCATAATAATAATCTTCAGTCTTGAATTTATTGGTGACCAACGAGAACTGACGATTCACATTGGCGTAGAACTAACTCGTCAAGAGACATTTCCGCTTGCCTAAAGTTACTTAGCTGGTATTCGAAGGTTCGTATATTCCTCTCCATTGCTGGAGTTTTAAGCCCTGATCAATGTGTGTTTATCACAGGTTTATTTTCCAACGCCTGGACTCGCTGATCTATTTATTCAAGAATTCCCAAGAATTCCCATTTGGGCGTTTACCGCCCCGGTTAAATGGGGGACTTGCTCCATTGTGTAATTATTAGTTTAAATAAATTGTGTTTTAAGTAGTGGTTTATTTAAAATATGCAAGAATAATTTTATGTTTTTTTTTCTCTAATATCGTATGTATAAAAAGGAGTTGGTGCTTACAGCAGCAAGGTTAATATCGCGTTCTTCTGGATAAGTTTTAGTATTCTTTTTCCTTGAAAGCAGCTTACTGGGGTACGGGTATTATCACGTTCTTATGAGAGTTCAATTCCCTGATTTTGATATATTCACTGTTTTTACGCACAATTTAAAGTCACAATGCACGAACAATAATTCAAGCGCGGAGAAACGCCGTAACCGAAGTAAATTCAGTTTTTGTGGTTGAAACTGGGTCGTATAACGGAATCCTAGTTCTCATGGGATTTAACTTCACAAATACCACTCTCTACGTTCTTTATCCGGATGATAGAGAGGTCCCTGCTCGGGCGCCAGTTCATGTTTTTTTTATAAACGGAGTTTTAAAAAAATAATTTTATTACAACCAATGTTCCTTTATTCACCAACAATTTAATTCTGATCGCAATTTTTCCTGAGGTTCTATATATAGGTAGTACATTTATTGAACATTTGAATTGGAAAGCAAAAATGTACGAGTACAATTACATTTTTGGTTTAAGTTACTTTTAGAAAATTATTGGTTCCCAAGGATAACTGCTGACTGAGTGGCGCGTTGTTGTGCAACCTTGTCATAGCTCAGCCTGAAATAAATCTAAATCTAAATTTTTCTCAGATAGGATAATGTTTACATGTCAGTAGAAAAGTTCGAATTTTTTAGTTGCCCTAATCTAGTTAGTTACTCTTTCAAGTGAATTTTCCTAATTTACGTACCAATGTACCTTATTTCGTTTTGAGTCCCTTTACTTTAATATTTGTGAATACAATTCTACCTACAATATACTCGTCATATACAAATATGTATAACAAAACATTCACCTTAGACAACGCATATCTTCTACGAACAAGTGAAAATGGGTTTGGAGGCCTTGTGTTCTTCATGAATAATTGAAGATATCAAATTGTACTCGTACTTACATAGAATAGGCCAATTCTAGGACTATATATAGTCACACATTTAATTGCACTTAAATAAGTAATATAATAAGAACTGATTTCTTAACAAGACATTTTTTTATTCATTTAAACTATTATAGAAAAAAACATCAGAAATGTGTATCAACATTTTAGTACTGTAATGCTTTTGCTATTTATTACACCCGAACTTCAATTGGACTTATAGACTGTATGCTTTACTGATGATGAACGATGATGCTTAAATCCGTACTAAATTTTCTTTTCGCGATAAAATTCAAATAAAAATAGGACAATCACCATTTAAATCGATGTAAATATTTAAAATTATCATGTTTATTTTCTTATATTATGCTGGCCCAGTTTTTAGAAATACAAACGTGAGGCATGTATCAAAGGCCTTATAATACTTTAACTGGTTGTCGTTACCTAAGGCCAAGCAAAAACTCCAAATACTCAAATTTTGCCCTATGCCGCAAATTTGACATCGTAATAGATTTGTTATACATTCAAAATATTTGTGTGGTGCGAATATTTTTAATCACTATCTAAGGACGTTGAAATATACAAGGTGCGGCAGAACTAATTGAGTAGTTTGGTGGGTCAGGTGTTCGGACGGTGGTGCGGGTAGGCAGCTGCACTAGGTCTCCTTTTGTTCTGTCGGCATCCCCATTTACGAGGGCGGGTCAATAAGTCCGTTAATTTTTGAATTTCTGACCTCTTTACTGAAACAGCAACACTGCTCCTGTCAACAGGCATCTGTCAGTTGACTCCTGTCAAAATTTAAACTTGCTGCGTCAGTTAGTTTGTGTTTGACAGCTATTTTTATCAGACTACTCACTAATTTGAGGAGAAAATGGAAAAAAGTGAATTTCGTGTGCTTATTAAGCATTATTTCTTGCGAAAAAAAACCATTACCGAGACCAAGGCTAAGCTTGATATATACTATGGGGACTCTGCACCATCGATTTCAATGGTAAAAAAGTGGTTTACTGCATTTCGTTGTGGCCGTACAAGCACTGAAGATGCCGAACGTCCTGGACGCCCAGTTGAGGTCTCTACACCCGAAACAATCGAAAAAATTCACGATATGGTGTTGGCCGACCGAAGATTGAAAGTGCGAGAGATTGTGGAAGCCGTAGGGATCTCGCATGGCTCAGTGGTTTAAATTTTGAATGATCACTTGGGCATGAGAAAGCTTTCCGCAAGATGGGTGCCGCGTTTGCTCACAGTCGACCACAAACGCAATCGTGTAACAACTTCACAGGAAGGTTTGGCGTTGTTTAATCGCAATATGGAGGAGTTTTTGCGCCGTTTTGTAACCGTGGACGAAACATGGATCCATCACAACACACCAGAGAACAAACAACAGTCAAAACAGTGGGTTTCTAAGGGTGAATCGGCGCCAAAGAAGGCCAAGGTGGGTTTGTCAGCCAATAAAGTTATGGCGACTGTTTTTTCTGATGCACGCGGGATAATCCACATTGACTACCTTCAAAAGGGAAGAACAATCAATGGGGAATATTATGCCAACTTATTGGACCGATTCAATGACGATTTGAAAAAAAACGACCTCATTTGGCCAAGAAAAAAGTTCTTTTCCACCAAGACAATGCAAGGGTGCACACATGTGCAGTTGCCATGGCAAAAATCCATGAATTGGGCTATGAATTGCTCCCTCATCCACCCTATTCTCCAGATTTGGATTCGAGCGACTACTTCTTGTTCCCAAACCTGAAGAAATGGCTTGGTGGAAAAAGAATTGACTCCAATGATGAAGTCATCTCGCAAAAAAAGGCCTATTTTGAGGACCTCGACAAATAATTTTTTTTGGAAGGGATAAAAAAATTGGAGAAGCGTTGGACAAAGTGTATAGAGCTCAAGGGAGACTACGTTGAAAAATAAAATAATTTTTTTATCAAAAAATCTGTGTTTTAATCCAAAAGTCACGGACTTATTGACCCGCCCTCGTAGTAGCAAACATGGTTTGGACCGGAGTACATCGTGGGTTTGACGTTCGTGCGTTTTATGAAAACAACCGATCTGTGATTGTGACGCAAACAGCTTTTCAGCGCCGCTTTCAAATTCGAGCAATCGCCAAGACGTTCTACTCGAAGGCACGCTATTGCATTGGAGCTTTAGACCGCCGTTTGAGGAGGATTCTGTATTTAACATAGATTTGAATTTTCATCCCTTTAAAATAGTGATGGTTCAAGAATTAAATACAGCAGACTACGCCAACCGCCAAAATCTGTGTGAGGAAATGCTTGCAGGGATCCCTCCTGAGGCAGCATTCTTCAACAGCGACGAGGCACATTTTTACGTAAGCGGGATTGTGAATAAACAAAATTTTCGCTACTGGGATGAAAACAACACCCTAATGATTCACGAAAGACCGCTACATTCTCCTAAAGCAACAGTGTGATGTGCCGTATCACAATTTGGCGTTATTGGCCCGTACTCCTTTGAAGAGGTAGGCGTGACCGTGACCGTGACCGTGAATTCCGGGCGTTATGTTTCAATGTTACAAAATTTTCTGCAGCTCCGACTGGAACTGGTTGTTGAAGAAGAGGGATTAGGGGATGTTTGGTTTCAACAGGATGGAGCTACAGCCCACATAGCCCGACATTCTCTAAATGCTTTAAGAAAAATGTTTCCCGGACGTCTAGTGTCTTTGAGAAGTGACGTGGGGTCGCCGGATTTAAGCATATGCGGCTTCTTTCTTTGGGAAGGGAAAAGTGTTCAAACGTCGCTCCAAACCTGCTAGAGGTAAGGGAGCGAATTGTTAAAGAAGTGAACGCGATACCCCTTGATATGTGCCAACGGGCTGTTCAAAACTTTAGAAATCTGCTCTAGCAATGTATTGCAGCTAACGGCCGCCACCTTAAAGAAATTATTTTCAAAAATTAATGCGTATAAAATGGTAAGTTCTACGGATTTCAAAAATAAAAACATTTGTTTCATATATACCCTGGTTTTTTTTTATGACTCTTCAAAACTCCTCAACTGGTTCTGCCGCGCCCTGTGTGTGTGTATCATTTGGAAACGTGCACGTACGAACGAAAATTACACCTGAAGATAGCTGTAAGAGCTACAAACCTTGTTCCTTAGCTTAGACTTCATGCGATTCTTTCAAAAGTATTTAATATTCATACGAAGACATGAGAAACATCTACAATTCTGAAAGCTATGTCAAGAAACTGGAAGATTGAAGTTCCTAGCCTGCATACCGAATGTAAATTTTATGTCTAGACGAGTGTAAATCGTCCTTTCTATTGTAGTACAGCTTCATGAACAATTCTTGACGTAAGAGCCCGTTATGTCCCTCGAAAGGCATTTGTATGATAACATTTCAAATCTCGTCCAACACTGAAAACCAGAAAAAATTATTTATTATTTTTCGGACGGTAGGTAATTGCAAATTTACGAAAGCACAATCTTCTGCCTATGAAAAAGTCTCTCACTCTCGCCAAAACAGACTTTTCTCGAGATTAAATTTATTAAGTTTTTTTAAAGAAACGGGACAAGATAAGTCAAAATCAAAATCTTTCTTAACTTTCATAATTAAGACTCTCAAAACTAAAATACTATGCATACCTGTTTTAATACCCAACTACATAATATACTGAAATCAGAGAATTCATGAAAATCCTATGAAAAAAAAAAAATAGATAAAAGGAAATAACCTTTAAATATTTTTTTTCGGCCAAAGGACCTGAAAAGGTCACTTCTTTATTGTTGTTCTTCTAAATTTAGTACTACTTCCACTGATTTTCAATAATCGCCATAGAGCCACTGTGTTATAAAAGTCTTTGAAAATACTTCCAAGTGACTGCCTCCTTCATTGTATATCGTTTAATTGGATGTGTTTTCAATTTTAGCGAATACAGATTCGAACATAGATAATTCCTCAAAAACTAGTCAAATTCATCACTGGATACAGCGCGTGTCTAATAACAAACACCCGTCAACATATAAAATCGTGGGTTGGAATGGGCGATCTATTTATACTCGTAGTAGAGTGAAAAATAACTTCCAAGCAATCAACTCAAATAAATAACTTTTCATAAAACTCATCTTGGCACTTGAAATCAGTGGAACGAAGCAACTACAATCGGATGAGGCAAAACATCGATTTTTAGGCACTGCATTAATGCGGGCCTTGGAATCTGCGTCACGTTCTGGTGATTTAGAATTTTAATCAAAGATTCATGGAAAGTTTCGGGCATTTACCACTTAGTTCTATCATGCTTGTGTAAGATAACGATATATACAAACACAATGTAATGCTAAGGTGTTTTTAATATAGGATGGGATATTACAGGATATTAGGGTATCACGGGAAATGATTATGACTAGTTACATGGAATAATAATAATTATTTTGTCAGGGATATTAACAATATGTCGATCTGCATAAATGTTCACTCCTACGAGTACATGCACACCTAACAGAAATATATTTCTGCTCAATTTATTTGGCTGTATGTATGGTATGTATGTACATTATTATATATCTTTAGTCCGTTCAATAGATATGAAGAATTGAAATTCTAGCACAAATATTATCAAAACTTTAATGAACTAATCATGAGAGTTTTTATAGCCCAATTAGAATTGAACACTCTGATTTGGTCTTGTCAACAGTAATTGGTTGGTTCGAATGTCGTTGCAGCGGAGGAAAACACTGTAAGGAGATTTGATACAGATGATGTGTAACATTGCATGCGAGGGGTAAGACGAAGACGAAATCTGCTATTGACACGTATCAGCAGAAAAAAAACAAATGTCTTCAAAGGAGGAACAAGATATTGGAAAAACATATAATCGAGGGGAACGAAAAATGGTTGTGTAGGTATGAGATACGAAAACTTTACCAGGAGTTACAATGATGTATCAGGGTAATAAGATCCGAACCGAAGCCAATAAGGGTAACCATTCCTTCGTAATAGATAGACAGTCGGTGCTTAGAATTGAGAAGTATCGCTTCTTTAACACGAGGAGAACGACATACCGCTTTCAGGACAAGCAATATTCAAGTCAGACGGAAACCGTAAAAACAGCCAAAACGATGTTTAGTTAACAATACATAAATTCAGATCTAACAAATCTGCAGGAGCTTATGGCTTCATCGGTCAACTTTTCAAAAGCTATAGAAAATGATCTGGTGAAAAGCATTCAACAGTTTATCTGCAATATTTGATCGGAAGTACATACGACGAATAAAATCTTAATATTGCCTGTCCTGTGCAGAAGAAAGGAGATTCTCGGAGCTACACTATTATGTGGACGCTACACATCAACAACCTGATAAGTCTATACAAGTGCGGTTTTAGATACATATAAGTAAGTCCCCAGTCGATATTCACCTAACCACAGATTTTGGAGAAGAAATAAGAATATCAAAAGTATACTCATTACATACTTATCGATTTTAAAGGCTTCTTATGAGTGCGTCTTTAGAGACACCAAAAGGGGTTTTGGACAAGGCTACGCGTTTAATCTCGTGTTCGGATATGCTGATGACATTGACATAATCGGGAAAAATCAGCTGGATGTAAGTAGCATTGGCTAGGGATCGAACTTCGAACTGGCTGGAAGAGTATATTAGTTGAGATCCCGCGAAGTTCCGGCTTGGAAGCTAGCATCCAAAGTAAAGTGAAGTAAAATTAGTTCTTTCCTTTCAAGTGGCGCTTCGATTAAGGTTCATACCTATGCATATGTACGTATAATACATATTTATATGTTTCTTATATATGTAAGTATTACGTGCATCTTATAATACCTAACCTATCTAGACATGCAATCCATTTTTCATTCCATTTAGGTTAGACTAAGTATTGTGGTATCTGTGATCATTTAGTTTTTAAAAAGAAAACAATAATATAATTTTCCATTACCGTCATATGTGAATTAGCATCACAAATCGAAATGACTTAAAATGAAAATGGTGTAAAAATGAAAGTGTCGCACATAAAGGGTGTTTTTCTTTAGGTTTAATTTTTAAACTGGTAACACTGTTTCTACAGATTATTGATTTGACAGTTGAAAGTTGATTTGTGGTTAGTACATTTTGCCATTTAACAATAAATAGATTAATGCCAGAACAACGCCAGCAAATTGTGCAAACTTATTTTGAAAACCATGGTTCGGTTCGCCAAGCTTATCGTGCGCTACGGCCATTTTACAGTCGACATAATCGTCCATCTGAGCAAGTTATTCGGAACATGACGAATCGTTTTCGCACCACGTACACTCTAGTAGATAATACGCATCTCCAAAGACGACAAACACAAAGTGGAAGATTTTACAGAAAGATCTTGGCTTAAAAGCTTATGAGATCCAGCTTGTACAAGAGTTGAAACCGCGTGACCATTATACGCGTCGTAGGGTCGCTGAATAGGCCAAAAACATGATTCAGCTTGATCCGCATTTTCAACGCAAAATTTTGTTCTCCGATTAGGTCCATTTTTGTGTAAATAGATATATAAACAAGCAAAATTGCCGAATTTGGAGTGGAGAACACCCAGAAGCCTTTGTCGAGACGCCCTTACAACCATTAAAACTCACTATTTGATGTGCTTTATGGGCTGGTGGAATCACGGGCCCACATTTCTTTGAGGACGATGCCGGTCAGAATGTTACCGTCAATAGAGAGCGCTATAAAAACATGATTTCTGACTTTTTCGTTCCTCATTTGAATGGCATTGACGGGACAGAGCTTTGGTTTCAACAAGATGATGCAACATGCCACATGGCGAACGACACCATCAATTTATTGCGGGAAACTTTCACACATTTCGATTACTTTCTTTGGGGTTACGTGAAGTCACTAGTCTATGCCGACAAACCAGAGACGTTGGATGATTTGGATGTCAACATTCGCCGTGTTATTGCTGATATATGGCCCCAGTTGCTCGATAAAGTTGTCGAAAATTGAACTTCACGATTGCGGTTCATTCGAACTAGCAGTGGTGCGTATATGCCCGATTTCACATTTAAACACTAATGGCATAGAATTATTAAATAAAGCTAATATCATAGACATTAACATTAGCTTTAAATATTTTATTTGTATATCTCTAAAAAAAACATATACCTTATAACCAAACTTTAAATGTCAAAAAAAAATTCCTACATAATTTTGTTAAATCTATTCGTACATTAACATAAGAATAACCTGCACAATAATACTCGTACTTACTATTACTTATTTATTTATTATTATCGCTTTACAATACGAGCTATCTACAAACAATATGTATTAAGCAAGTGTATATAAAGCAAAATTCTTTTACATTTGCTTATAAACCAAACGATTATATTGTAATACATAGTTGCTAGAGCAACTATATAGAGTTTTCCTTTCTGATACGTAGCCCTTGCCCCAACAAAACTTGTGGATTTATGTTAGAATCATACTTTTGCATAATTTTGGTTTATCTCCGTGTACTGATAAAATCAAAGAATAATTTTAAAAATTTGCATTTTAAATGTTTGCCAATTTATTACACATATAAATGGACGTTCGAGTAATTACCGTAAAAGTATGGTGCCTTTTTTACATTTTTGTGGCCTTAACCATGCTTGGATTTTGGGAAAAGTAAATTATTTTGTTCGATTAATAAAAATATTGTACCTACATGTATCAGTCGACTTTGTTTTCCTGAATAAGCTCTAAGTTTAATTTTCTCACCTGTTGACGTCGGTTGATAAGGAGTTTCTGATCCTTTTCTATTCCCAAAAGGAAACAATACATACATATATACGAGTATTTAAATGCTATCGTAGTATTTTCCATCTAGTTTAGTTTATTTCAGTTTTTAAGGACATCGAGAATCTTTTCGTTGACTCACTCGTATCCTCTAGAGTTGAACAAAATACACCTATACGGCTAAATTCCACTATTGAGAATATTCGCAAAAGATTTCCATCTCTAGGGTCGCTAGTGCTTAACTGATGTAAAGATGAGTGATAGATAACTTCTTTTTCGTTCTGGCAGCTTACGCATATATTATTGAATGTAGTGCCCATTGTTCTAATGTGTTTCTCTATGTGGCATATACTCGTATTGCCAAATTTGTTATTCGGTTTTCACCTTTGATGAAGTCAAAACACTTAGCAGTTATCAAGAAGGGTTCTTCTTCTTTTGCTTTATTTATTCGAAGAGAGTGGATAAATCTATCCATCTTCCGAAAAGGACAACTACCCTTTTCTATGGTATTTTCCCAGTTTATGCAATTTGCCATTGTTTGGATGGCATATACTGTAAAGTTACTGTCATTCAATCATTAAGAGCATTTCCGATGGATTGGATAATATTTCAATCAAAAAGCCATGAGCGATACTTGATCCGTCATCAGAATATTTACAGAAGCATCCAGCTGTAAGAGGCCAATAAATCATACTCGTATCTTAAACTTTTATTTTTCCTTGTGTTTTTGCTTATTGTCAGTTGGGACACTTCGTTAAGCCTTAATGATCCATTTTACTCGAAGTTTCCAATATGCGTTAGCAGCAATCAATTTGAGGAAGTTTTCCAAGCTATGAGTATTGTTTTAAGTGCAGCGCAATTTCCACTACTTAGACTAAAGATTCTAGCGACTTGCAACATCATATCTTCTCCACGTAGAGCACGAAGTCCATTTTTGCTGGGTTTATACCAGTCATTTTTTTTTAGCCCAATTCGAAAGAATTACATATTTCAATGGAACTTTTCAGGTTTCTTAACCTAACGAATTTAGGAACAGTCACTTATCTTGAGAATCCTTTATTTTGTAAGTACTCCTATTCCACAGCATAGGTCAAACATATAACCAATAGTTTTAGATGTTTACTCATGAATATCTCATAAATAATAATTAGTTAGAAAATAAGTAAAAAACTTTGTAACTTTGTAATATATATTTTAACAATAATGCTTACCACTTAAAAAAATAGTTACAAAATACAGCCTTTTAAAGCTTGAATAAATTTCATTTTAGTTAAGTTAAAAAGTACTAGTGCTAGGCTAATGCCGGGCAGTTGTTGACATATCCTTAGCGGAGCGACGAAATCGCATGAGCGGCTAAACCCTGCAGAAAGAGGGCTGAAGTCCCACACAAGTACCTATTTGATTCGTCGTGCTGCTTGTTATGTACATATGTAGTTTGGGGTGATTTTTCATTTTTGGATTCCAAGTTTTTCTACTTAGGTGCTTTTTTTATTTTCATTTTATTCGGGGTGATATTTCTATTTTGAAATTGGAGCCATTTTTCATTATGAAAAAACCCCCCAACGTTGAAGTAATTTTTCAATTTTGTTTCGGGGCCATTTTTCATTGCGATCAAATTTCATGTAGCCGGTAATCGCCACTACCGTGGCAAAATTGCTTATTGGAGTTTGGAATACAAATCAAATTAAGCGCTTTTAGCTTCAATATTTACATAATAAATGCAAGTGTCTACCATGGCCCCATCCAGTGTCAGACATGCTTTTTAATTTTTATAAAATATCTATTGCCTTATTGCCTGTTGCCGCTGCGTAAATAACCAGCTTCCTGAAAATTGAAACACGCTATTTTTAAAATCTTGTCACAATGTTCTATTACAAATTAAATAATATAGTGAACACTAGGGAATTAAAATACATCTACAGGCATAAATCAGACTTATCACAAATCAATATGATTAATTATGAGTGTAAAATTACTTCTGCAATTACTCATATGACATGAATTTCTGTAGCCAAAAGAAGAAGGTTTTGTTGAACCGACTTGGGAGTACAGTACCTCTTGAACAGGGGCCACTTTTTGCAATACGAATGCAATTTCATAATAATTGTTTTATAGATTTTGGCGAAATGAGAATAATAATTTATTCCAGAGCTTAGTCAAGATTTACAGTTACTACAATATCAAGATCGCTCGCCCATGTCCTTACTCTTCGCCTGTATATTAAGCCCATTCAATTCCGATATTAATTGGATAACTATTGGGAATCCATAAACAGAAAGGCATTTAATGTTCCCAAAACGCAAAGCTGTTATTTGTCATTAAATCAAAATTCAAACTCCTAGTAATTGTCCTTAAGTTTCACTTACATCGCTGAAACTGAGAAATTTCCACTCTTGGTATGTGTACCAATGACAATCTGGAATGACCATATATGTTATTTTCGTATTGCCAAAAATATTCTGAAGTGTCTAGATTTCCTAAAGATTTGCAAGAAGTACTTCAAACCGTCTGATATGACATCGATATATGTATTATATACATATTTACAACGGTTTTGTCCACCCAACATAAGAGCACAATGCTCAAATCTAGTTGGGTGCTCGCAAAACCTTTGTGCACCTGGTAGTAAGGATTCAAAATCACGGATTAAATTCATAGTCAATTAACATCGTCTAACACCAACGTAATGTCGTTTGTCTCACCTTGTTTTATCTCTATTTGTTCAGTGGTCCAAAGAAATTGCCAATCATTTCGTCCCTTCAAATCTCTAATGGTAACACCCTTTTCGCTTGGAATGCTGTTTAGTTTTCATTTAAGCTCATCATCGGAGTTGCCCTGGATTACCGTGATCCGGAATAATTCAGCAAAATCTTTACTATACAAAAATATTGTACTCGTATATCAGTATATGTTATGTCTTCCTTTTTCATTTCCTTTATTCACTACATCTTTTTGTTCCTTCCTACCTTAATTTTGCTTTCAAACTACCCAGTCATAAATATTGATATAATTTTTATTGCAACCATTTTAAATAAAGTATCAGTTGCACTCTTTCCATGTTAACCGTTATTTAACCCGTTGCTTTTATGCTCCTTTGTGGCGGAAAAGATTTTTGTTTTTAGTCCTTTACAATCATGGCAAATATTGTTGGCGAAAGTTTACCAAACCACTGTTTTGGAAGACGTCGTTAAGCCGCTAAGCCGCTAAGCCGATCAATAGTCCCAAACAGGCATTGGTCATTCCAACAAGATTCTGCCTCAGCCCACAAGGCGAAAACCAGTCAAAAGTGGCTAAAAAAAAATGTATCCAACTTCATAACACCGGATGATTGGCCAGCTGATAATCCGGACCTCAACCCTTTGGATTATAAGTTATGGTCCGTTTTAGAGGGAATGCCCTGTCTACTCATCCCAAAATAATGAGTCTTGGAAGCGAGCTCTTGTCCGCGCTGTCAATAACTTTGCGATGAATGAGGTCCGTAATGCGAGTTATGATTGGCCAGTACGTCTCAGTTCGTGCTTTAAAACAAATGGCTAGGAATTTGACAAATAAAAAGTATAAATTCGTTTTTAAAAATACCAGCGCGTTTTTATTTGGTATAAGTTTTTCTTTGCATCAATATTTATGACTAGACTAGGTATATGTTAATGGATAACCCAATTTAAATCAAAAAGTGCAACATGCAACACTCTGTTATTTTTTCTCTCCACAACCTTTTTTCTTTTTCAGTATAAAATTGGTATTGCTGTTTAATATTCGTATTATTCTATAGAATGGATTGCCCGGAATAACCACCGTGTGGCCCTCCCATTGTTCCGATTTGAGTTCTGTTTTTTTTTTGTTAAGTTGGTAAATCTGTTGTTGACATTCCCTCTAAACCTTAGCATCATAGCTTGATACTTGCAAAAGTTACGTAGCCAAGAGTACATCTATCTCTATGTGTGTTGGCGATTTTTTACAATTTTAGAAATGGATTTAAATTTGCAACAACGAACTTGTACTCGTATTAAATTTTGCGTAAAAAACGGATTTAATGGTGCGCGAACGTTGGAAATTTTGGAAAAGTGTTTCGGGAATGATTCTCTAAAGAAAACGGTCGTTTACCAGTTGCACGAGCGCAGCGGTTCAAAAGTGGTTGTGAGTCAATCGAAGATGATGAACGCAGTGGCAGACCATCGACATCGAAAACCGACGAAAACATTGATGAAGTAAAAGAAATGTTGGTCAATAACCGCAAATTAACCATCAGACAGATAGCGGAGGACTTGAACATTGCCTATGGATCCGTCCAAGACATTTTGGTTAATGATTTGAGTTTCCGTCGTGTAGCAGCAAAGTTGATGCCAAAAGACTTCAATTTAATGCAAAAAACGAGACCGTGTTGACGTCGCAAAAGAGATGATTTGCGAGGCTGAATCCGATCCCATATTCATCAAAAGGATCATTACTGGAGACGAGACGTGGGTTTATGAGTACGACACGCAATCCAGAAAATCGGGCAAGTGAATAGCGTTCACCAAATGAGCCGAGACCAAAAAAGCCACGTCGTTTTCAGTCAAAAAAGAAGGCAATGCTCACGGTTTTCATGGATTACAACGGTGAAGTGCATCATGAATTTTTGCCAGAAGGTCAGACAGTAAGCAAAGAGTATTATTTGGGCGTTATGAGACGTTTGCGTGAAGCAATTCGCCGAAAGAGACCAGGATTGTGGGCAGAAAACTCATGGATTTTGCACCATGAAAACGCACCGTCGCACAGTGCCATCATTATTCGTAATTTTTTGACGAAAAATGCAACAAATACCATCCAACAGCCACCGAATTCACCTGATTTGGCTCCCTGTGACTTCTTTTTGTTCAATCGAGTTAAAAAAGCACTACGGGGAATGCGTTTCAGCAGCCGAGAGGAAGTAGTGGAAAAACGCAGGAAGCACTGATGGACATACCGAAAACCGAATATAAAAAATGTTTCGAGGATTGGATCAAGCGCTGGCATAAGTGTGACAATATAGACTTAGATGAATAAACTTGTATTTTTAATTTTCTGAATAAATTCCAGGAACTTTTTGGTATGTATAAGTATGTCTTTTTTTCTTCGAGTGGGATATGTATACATCTCGTGTGACTGTAGTATATAAATACCATTCTATTGTATATATCTTACGATTTATGTAACATTCCACCGTTACAGAAGAACAACGCTATTACTTCATTGTAAGATAGACTTGGACGGGGAACGGGAAGTTATACAATATTTGCCAATTCAAAGTATAATAGAAACTTGGTGTATTTACTAATGTTCTTATGTATATACACATACAGATGTGTTCAAAAAATACCATAGGACTCTCCTAAAAAATTGTTATGTAAGCAACTAATGCTATTGTTCAAATACACATGTTTTGTCAAGCACTGTGCCCTGTTCCTGATTTGACTATTTAAATATACCATAGTTGTGTTTCGTTGCTGTTGCTTTCCTACTTATTCGTGTATTTCACGTACACTTGTTTTGTTTTGCATTCAGATTTTTTACTTTCTGAAATCACTCATTTCTGGATTTGAAAATGAAGAATTTGCTTTGGAAAAGTAAGAAATTGTTGAAGTAGGCATAGATAAAGTAGTATTCTATATTAATATTGTACAGTCATACCAAATTAATTTTATTTTTTACGTAAGAAACTATTTTGGCAATTCTTTTTTAAATTAAATTAAGATTTTACTCTAACTAGATGTACTCGTGAATATGTAATTCTTTTACTACTTTTAACCTTTCACCCGTCGCTCGTAGGGCATTGGTACGGTGGCTAGACTGTATTTGTCAAAGCAAAGAAAAGGATAAATTAGTCTAAGTTCAGGTTTTTCGAATAGTGCAAGACAAAAGTAAAGGGTGTTTCAACAAGAGGTGTAGGATCTGAAATGCTGACGCACGATGGGTTGGCATATGGTGACAGATGCCATTTGTAAATTTGGAAAATTTACCATGGAACGCTACACAGTGAAAGAAAAAAACAAAATCGTTGAATTGTATTACGAAAATTCACCTTCAATCATGGCACGGACGCGAAAAATCCTTTCATTTTGCACATAATGTATCTAAGTTTTAAGAGACGGGCTCAGTACAACGTGTTCGCCCCGGACGTTCAATGGAAAATATCGCCGAAGTAAAAGAAAGTGTCGAAAAGGACCCAAACACTTTCACTTGCCACTGTTCCCTGACCTCTCCACAGCCTTACTGTACAGAATTTTAAGGAATGATCTGGCTCTCCATGCGTACAATGTACAATCGGATTGAGTCCTGAAAAACATGCATGCTGAATTTGATTTTTGCAACAAAATCATGTTTTCAGATGAGGCCCATTTCCACATTGGCGAAGCAAAATTGCCGCATCTGTGGCACCGAGAATCCACGTGGTATTCAGGAGGTCCTAATGAAGGTAGGACGAGTAACTGTTTGGTACGGTTTATGGGTTGGCGGTGTCATATGGCCGTACTTTTTCGAAAAAAGGGCCGGAAAAACTATTACGGTCAATGGAGCGCGCTACCGAGACATGATAAACAATTTTTTGTGTCAGGAGCTAGAGGATATCTGAACGGGAAACCTCTACTTTGAACAGGATGGTCCTACCTGCCGTACAAGTAATGAAACCATCTAGTTATTGTGCATGAAGTACAGACGAGGTTTTGTAAACTAAGCCAAGGTGGTTATTTGGAAGATATTTTATTCCATAAATAATCCCAGTGTCCCTGCTTTACAAAGCACTTAAGGTTTCAGAGGTATCTTAAAATTTTTACATTTCATTTAAAAAAACATATCCTAAGCCCCCTATCGAAACCCCCTTTATATAAATATCGGTCGTAACCGTTCTAAATGCGCAAATCTAGTACAGAACTGCGTAAGAGTAGTGCGGTAGACTTCAGTAAACAAACATAATCCAAACAAAGCACAAACGGACGTTTCTGCGGAGAAATTTCTAAAAAGAAGGACTGCGACGTAAGAGACATTCAAAGGGATACCTTCGTTTGAGATTTTTTGACAAACTCTGAGCTCATGTCACCTAAGGTTTTTAGAGCATCTAGCCAGAATGTTGAAGTAAATATAATGGCAGCGCTCGCACCTTCATTGAAAGCTGCTGGTAATATACTGTGAATGACTCGGTCCTCCAGGTTGGAGGTTGTTTCGTCGGGTTAACTCACCCAACACGTATAACATTACGTTATATGTATGTTGTGAAACGACAAAAACGCGCAGGTATGAATAATCTACTTCTGATGATGGCAGCAAATGAAAAATGGATAACGACTTCGTGCACTGCGTGTGGAATATTCATGACCCTTAAGAGACCACACGCAAATAATGAGTAATATGCGGCAGTCCTAGACTTACATTACCACAATCCAAGAAGCGCGATAGGATGACCCGAGTGAAAGAAGGATGATAAAGTGTGACTTCTACTGTGGTGATACCATCCGACTGAACGCCTGATTATAGTCCGCACAACGTCCCTACCAAGGAGAAAGATGGCGTTGGCAAAGATTCCAAAGTGATGTGCTAAACACATGGTTAAGATCGTTCATGGTAATTTTAATGCCAAATTAGGAAAGGAGAGCATTTTTGGAGGGATAAGTATTTTAAGGGGTTAGGCCACTCTAAGATTTTGAAAAAATAGATTTTATTGCTTTCAATGGTTCCTTAGGACCTCAAAAATGATATCCCAAAAGATTATTGCCGGGAAATATCTCGAAGTACATGTTTTTCAAAGTACAGTACAAGGCCGCTAGGTAGGCAGCGAGCCTAACTTAAAATTTTATATACGTTTATCTAAAAAGTACATTTTTCAAGTTGGTCGCACCCAAAACTTGAACAATTTCAATTTCAACCAATTCACTTCAAATGTTAACTAGATTTTTAAAAATATGTTGTCTAAATAAGTACGTATGATTTTTTTTATATGGCGTAGTTCATTTGTTATTAACAAATTTCTGGCGATTTTTGCAAGTTTGACTTTGAAGTGCGCCATTCGGCCAAAACCAATATATCAAAAAACCCTACGTACTTCTCTAGCCGTTGTTATGTACAATAAAAAAAAAATTTGTGACTCATCATAATTCAAAATTTACAGGAGCTCTTGGTACTCTTCCAAAAAAGAGAGGTTATCTGAGAAACGCTGCATAGCCGCAATTTTTAAATAAACTATAAAAATTATGGTTTACATTTAATAAACTTCTACCTTTGTAAACTCGATTTATTGTATATTTTTCCTGAAAAAAAGCCTATTTTTACGGCCTCTAGGGTGGCCTAACCCCTTAAATTGAGCTCAGGCTAATCTATTTTGCGGCGGGGTGGAATGTCTCATCACAGCTAGCTAGCATTTCCAACACCTTAGCCTACCGATAAACAAAGACAGTTAATCGATTGATCACATTAGGATCGATGCAAATAATAGCTTCAGTGTTTCTGGAATCCTGCAGTGTCAAAACTCGAAGGAAGAACTATGAGAAGATTTTATGTCGAATGACTATATTCGCAACAGACTGATAGAGACCTCTTAAGAAGTCTTATGCAGCAAGCATATAGCGCATAATAGCTGCGAGGACATTGTTATTAGAGTCTCTCTATATGATGTGTTTTCATCGCATTCCCACAATGAAAAGGTTTAATGAATATAACCGACAAGCGTATGCGATGAAACGAGAGGCGTATAAAGTGGTCACGCTACTCGCGGGACTTAAGAGACAAGGAGACAGAAGGAGCGAATGATACACGGAGAGGTTTAACTACAAAAATGTAATAAATATCGTCCAGAAAATAAAAATCAAAATTAAAGCGTATAGGTAAGGACTGGAAAATAATAGCAATCACATTTTGTGCTGAAATTTTGGAAGAATTACTTCAGCAAAGTGTTTTATGTATACTCGATCATGAAGAAATCTTTTTTCGTATACTCGATCATGAAGAAATCTAGACAGTGATATCCAAACCAAATAGGCTGTCCAAATATGCGGATTTTTGTTCGAATTAGTTAAAAGATTGGAGGTTAATTTTGTAAAAAGAATATACATATGTTATGTTCGGAAGAATATATGCCCGGCAAATGAAATCTCAACAAAGCTTACCAGTTTGTCAAGAATGAAGATAATTTAAACTGCTCCAGCTATAGAGTCAATCTCCTTAACGTCGCGTACAATACCTGACCTAGCATATTATATGAATATTTTAAATTCTATATCAATAGTCTGATAATGCTTACCAGTTAAATGCTAGCATTTGTAGGTGTGGGCTATATAAAATAGTGCCCGGTTTTGGCATTCATGGTGAATTAATCTACCTCTGCGAGATAATACTCGTACTTTCCATAGCCTGACGCATGTCATATAAGTTCCTTGCAGAAGGTGTGCGAAACTTGAAACAAAACATGTGTATTTCATTTGACAAGCTTTCCATAAGGCTGTTATCATACCAGCCCTGCTGTATGCCGCGGAAAAATCACCACCAAAGTCAGCATTATATTTCTTTTAAATTAAAAAAACAATATTTATATACGAGTATGTATACAAAGGGTGCTCGTGGTCATACAATTATGGCATGCAATCGTAACACAGTTAATTATTTCACAATTTATAGAATGAAAACAGTTTTTTTTCATATAAGTAAATTCCTCCAGAATTAGATTTAGCCCATTACTACTAGATGGAGTGAAAAGTAACCTCCTTGCAAAAGAAATTTTTTTTTTTTAAATGTTTTTTTTATTTTATTCACCATAGTCCCCTTTTAGTTTGATACACTTATTCCAGCGATTTTCCAACTTCTTGATCCCGTCCGAAAAGTAATTTTCCGGAAGGTCTGCAAAATACTCCTCCGTGGCGTTGATGATTTCCTCGCCTGAGCTGAATTTTTTATTGATGAGCCATCTTTTGAGGTTTAGGAAGAGATAATAGTCCGAGGGATCCAAATCCAGTTACAAATCGACACCAAAAGTCTGCCCGATTCCGCATTAGCAAGTCCAAACACTCTTTCGAAGTGCTCTCGCGTTCGTGTTTTTGGACATTCGCGTCACCCAGCGGCAGGATAACTTTTCCATATGCAGAATATTGCCCAAAATATGGCGTGTGTACTCAGTACTAATCTTTGTGGTATCTGCTAGCCGGCGCACCTTCACTTTCCGGTCAGCCAACACCATTTCATGTATTTTTTTGACATTGTCCTCTGTAACCGCATCGGAGGGCCTGCCGCTGCGGACTTGATCAGTAGTGGAGTTGCGGCCACCACGAAACTCTCGAAACCAATATTTGACGGTGTAATCTGACGGAGCGTTAGCCCCATAATATTTATCCAACTTTTCTTTTGTTTCTTTCGCCGTTTTGCCTCTCAAAAAATAATGTTTTATGAGAGAACGAAAATCATTTTTGTCCATACTCAACATGATGCCAACCACGTCAACAACAATCAGCTGCCAAAACAAAACTAAAGTCAGTATTGCATTGAAATTTGGCATGTCTACCTAAATATGAACGGACTTCAAGGCACCATAACCTTTTTTTGCAGTAGCAGCGCATTCTGGCGGTCAAGAAGAAGAAGAACCGATTGACGATTGATAGAGTTTGTCAATTGAAATCGAATTTGGTATTGTCAAAATATCAACATCTTCTTCCATCAACTGGACCCACCTAGACAGCTGTTTTTATTACTAATTACTTTTTGGGACCGTTAGAAAAATAAAAATTCTAATTTTATCATTTATATACTTCAAAACTCACATTTTTTTAAATTTTTGTAGGAAACACCAACTCATCGACAGCAAAAATACGATTGATAGAAAAATTTATAAATGACAAGAAAGTCGATGAAAATTGTTGTTCACTATTCCGATTAATAAAATTGATTAAAAATTTAAATTATTGGTTGATAGTTCGCCTTCGCAATAAGGCTGATTTTCTGATAGTTGTTAGTAGTCCTTTGATGCCAATGATTTGAAATCTGTTTATTTAATTTAATTTTGAATAAAGAAATAGTAAAATGTCAGTAGAAATATATAGTTACATTTTCGTATTGATGGTTTTTTTCTTCCTTCTACCCCAAATTACGTGAATGACACTCGATCGCGGATAAAGAAAATTGCGATACTCGAAGCTCGATAGCGTGTGCAGGAATACTAAATGTGTATTTGATCACGTGCCCGGGAATTTGGTCCCAAATTGCAACAAAAACTTTGACGTTTTGTTGAGAGCGCCTTCAACCTCCGATTACTTGCTCATCCAATTTGCATGGCCCGCCCGTTCACTGGTTTCGTTCAAAATTGTCTTGATTAAGAGATTTAGGCATTTAAGTTGCCTATTGGCCTGTGGCGATGTCACAGCTTGATATGATCGAAAATAATTTTCTTTAGAATGCTGGTAATAGAGCGCGGTAAAGCAGGTATCGCGATCTATAAGAATATGCTTGGATTGCATATTGTAGATAAAATATTTATCCCTAGAACAACAATGTTCTCTTGTGCTGGTTGAGTACGAACTTAGTTAAAATCAGCGTCAGCTTTACCTGAAACTATAGAAAGCTGCATAAAACTAATCGTTTTAATAGCATCAAAAAGAGAGACATAATTCCTGTATTTAATGCATACTGATTGATAATATTCAGATGCAACACCAACCATTTGCAAGGTAGACTCCTTCGTCACTATCAAACAGCTACGATTTTCTGATGTTTTCGCTGGGCTACGAATATTGCATAATCGTAGTGGAACTGGCCGACTTTGCGGTAGTTTCGGTGATTTAGTACACCTGCTATTGTAGCGGCAGACCTTGGAGCAATTGTACCATCGGATTTCAGAAATCAATAAACTAAACTAAATAAACTGCCAATAATTTAAAAACATTCTTCCCGCTAACTCTATAAAAAACACAACGCACAAAACAACCTCAACTTTCAGCGTATGGCATTGACCATGCATTGGAATTGTAGCACGTATTTACTCGTACAGACAGATTTAACAAACGATTTAGTAGAAAGTTTTCTATTATTGCTGTTTAAACAACTGTCGTACACCCAGAAACATTTCTTCTTGCCTAAAGCCACGTGATGCGGTTGTTTATACCATAGTAATGCTTTTCACCGAATACGCTGAACGCATTTTTAAGATGCTCGAAGGTATTTTCACGGTACACTTGGCTCTTGGTAAGTCCCATCTCACAATTTTGTCATTGTAAGAATAACACACAATTCAACATGCGTAGAAAAGTTGCGTCTCCCATTGATGTGCTTAATTGGAAATCATTCGATTGATGGTTGTGCGACGGTACTTGCTGATCATAGGAAACGCATCTAGCAGCTATGTGATGGATGTTTACATATCGTACATACATACGAGTACATATGTATTGTATATGTACGTCGGGACACTATCCCAGCTAACGTGAGTGACTAACCATCATTTGACGTGTTACAATACATGTGAATTGGATATTTTACTTAACATTCCTTGCTTTACTCGTTGACATTTTATTGAATTAATTTAATTAAATTATGGATGGAAATTACTCGTAAAATGAGCGTTTTATTACCAAATTTTAATTGTTCTTTCTGTTCGCTGATTCTTACTAGCAGGGCAGGCCACACAAAGTTCATAATAGCTAAAAGAAGTTATATTTTCAAAACAGGAAAAAAAACTATTCCTTCCAATATAAAAATTACCAATATATTAGAAGAAAGTCACAATTACAATATATTGTATGATATGTAAACTTGCAAGTATCATTAATGATATTGTTTTATTGAAGGTATGGTATTTCTGGCAAAATTTTGGAGACGATGAGACGATGAAATTTTGGTGTTCCACAATGACTAGGGGAAAAATGCGATCGAATTTGAATATGCTTATGAATTTAATTAAACTAATTACTTATCAAGTTTTAATTGTTGATATGTTCATACTATATTAAAAATATTGGAAGAACTTATGGTCAATAAAATTACTTGTTTTCCAAATAAAATTTTTTAGCGATAATCAATTTGGTTTTCGGTCGGGGAAGTCAACCGAAGATGCAATTCTTAGGCAATGTAGCCAGCTTTATGGCAGCTTAAATGATAATAAATCTACTATGGCCCTTTTCATTGATATGACAAAAGCGTTTGATTTGGTTGATCACGATATACTACTAGGCAAATTATATAGTACAGGATTTAGAGGGGTGATTTTTCATTGGTTGAAATTTTATTTAAAAGAGAGAGTTCAAAAAGTTATTATAAACGGCACACAAAGTGAAACTCGGTTTTTAAAAAAATAGAGCACCACAGGGATCTGCACTCGGCCCTTTGTTTTTTTTTACTATACATTAACTCAATCTTTAAACTCCCGTTAAACGGTCTTTCGACGGCATTAGCAGATGATACATATATGTATCATTTATCTATCAGTCAAATTCTGATTTTAATTGTATTTTACTAATTGAAGAGGACATAGAAATTGTAAGAACTTGGTTTTCGTACCATAAACTAATAATTAGTGAAAAAACTAAATTCATGACTTTTAAAACCTCTGGTCATCCAGTTTGTAATTACAACCTGTTTTTTTATACTTCGAATTGTAGGCAGTTTAGCTTTCCAATTCATGATTGTGGTATACGCAACTTTCAACATAAAAATTCTTGTTCTGTTTCGTGTTTCAAAATCAATTTAGTGAAGAATTTCAAATATTTAGGTGTTACAAATGATTCTAACGTTAATTGGAAAGACCATAGTAAAAATATTAAAAATCATTTGATGCTTATAGCACGAAAAATGTATCTCTTAAAGCGATTTAACTCTAAAACGATTCTCATATATTATGGCCTTGCGTACTCTAAACTACGATATGGGTTATCTAGTTGGGGTGATCCCTATGCAAATACTTTTGCTCAAAAGCACCTTATTCGAATTATCTGCAACAAAAATCGTTATACCGAAAGTTAGCCTTTCTACAAGGAATTGCAAATTCTACCTATGAGACTTCTTTATATTTTTAAAGTACTTAAAGAATTTTCTAAACGAAGTGGCAATATTTCCAGCAGAAACTCGCAATTATATAACCTGAGAATAAACAACATGCACCTGGTCAGTGTACCCACTGTTCACAAAACTCTTTTCTCTAACTTTTATACTGTCGCAGCCCCTAAGTCTTTTAATAAATTACCTCTGTCTATAAGGCAAACTCTAAATTTTAAATCTTTCATAAAAATGGTAAAAGACTGGCTATTCACGATTGACTTAAATTGTATTGATAACTACGAGTATTGTTGAAAATTTATTATTAATATAATATGTATCTTTTTCATGCTATCTTTTTTTTTCTCTGTCTCAAATAATGTCACCCCACAACAGTTTACAATTTATTATTACTGCAAATTGTAATTTACAAATATACCATTCAACACTAGTTACAGAATGAAAGCTATTATTTATTCCTTTAAAAATTTTAATTGTTCTTATTTGAAGTTGAAAATGCAAACTGAATAAATAAACTAAATAAACTAAACTAAACTAAAACTATATTGTATATGCACATACCTTTCCTGTATATGTAGTCGCGATGATAAAATTTGTGTGTTTTTTATGCATACTTTTCTAAGCCTATATAAAATGACCAACTAAATAGGAAAAATTATATCAAATTCATAGAATATAGATAACAATGAAAATTTGAACAAATTTATAATGCGTTTACAAAGTATTTCATCTTTGGTACAATTCTACACCAGTGAATATAGCAGTATTAAAAGAAGAAATTATTTTTATCAATAATAGTGAGCGTTATCACGAAGTTTCTCTATTTGGCTTACGTATTTGGGCTTTTAAAATGTTCCCTTCATTTGAAAGCTCAACCTCCGCCATTCAAGCAGCAATAATTCGTTCTTGTTTCGATATCAAATAATAAATTCATTCTGTTCAATCCTCATATATATTGGGGAAGCCACTCCATTTCCGGCTTCATCCAGGCATCTCCTGATAGAGTGTATATATGTATGCACATAATTATACAAACAAATTCACTTTATTATTACACTTTATGTTTCATTTTAGTTTTTACACATACAAATTTAAATAACGTCGTTTATTTTCTTTTCAGATCAGCACTTGCTTTATCTTATATCAACACAAAATTAAAATATTTAAAAAAAGCAAACGATGCAAACAGATCACTTAAATATGGAGAGTATAAACGTAAAATAAACAAAACTTTATTAATTCAAACACATATGTAACTCTAAATGAAATATTAATCAAAAATTTTAAATGAAAAAAAAAATACTAATAAAATTATACAAATTAAAAATATGCGATAACATTTAATCAAATACGTCTAGAAAACAAAATAACTAAAAATATAAAGTTAAATAATGCCCCAAACTAAATGATAAAAAAAAAATCAATTAAACGAATTTGAACAAAATCTTTAAACAAAAATATCAATAAAAAATATAATTAAGAGAATATTAGTCAACAATCAAAATATATATACGTAGTGATTTAATTTTCTTAATTTCTAATTTTGATTTCAATACTAAAGAGAAAAACACAACGCTATGCAAACAACAAAAACAACAATAACAACAACAACAACAAAAGCAATAACAACACCACTATTCAATATGTATCTGCATTTCTAATAAACACACACGAGCAGCTTTTAACTAACTTATTCGTATTCGTATTACGAAGAAAGTACGCTTCTTATGAGATCATTTCAACTGGATCTTAGCTGACAGATTGTTCCGACAAAGGTTTCGTTGATTTAAAAAGGGTGCTTACATGGCTCTGTAATAAGTACAATAATCAAAAGAGACTCAGAAACCAAATAATTTTTGCGTCATAGTTCCCTTCTCTCACTCTCACTATATTACTATCAACTATACCTATTCAAAAAATTTATACTACACTCTCCTCGAAAATGTTATTGAAAACTATTATAATGAACTTACTACAAAAACCATTGCATGCCCTCTGTTGGATTTTATTAGGATTCGGATCTATCCCTGTGTTTCCTGGTAAGTTAAAAAAACATATCTTTTTTCGGGTACCTATTTTTCTAAGCTTTTTTTTTTTTAACGGAAAAAATAAACATAGAAACGTACCATAATAGATAAATATTAATTACCACCTCCAAATTTGTAGAAACACACCACATGGATTAGGTTTTACAATTTTTGTAGAGTTAAACTCTTCAAAAATCGAATTTCAGCAATCATTAACGATTAATTGAATGAGAGAAGTTTTCCATTTTGGCAGGTTTAACAATATGTTTTTACTGCAATATAATAATGTGATGGTGTACTCATAATACAATATTTATAAAAAGTAAGCTTAACAGATAGAGATTTTAAATAAATTTGATTGGACTTCGAAGGAGCAATTAATTTTTTTCTTAAGATTTCACAGCAGACGTACCATATTTTTAAATCGGAAACAAAAAAGTGATTAATACTTAGAACCGTGGTCATTGACAACAACATGAGTTCTACCATTTTTGCATTTAAAAGAACCCTGTAATTCTCAGTCGCGTACTTGCCACCAAATACTTTACCTAATATCACATAAGGTAATCACTTTATTTCTAATGCTCAATATGAGTATAAGTACAGGGTGCCCCAGTTTAGGTTTTCGTCCTGATAACTGAAGATTCCTGAAGTTATGGCAAACAAAAAATTGTATTGCAGGGGGGGGGGGTCTATTTTCACCCCCTCAAAGTAATAGGCCATTAAAGTGAGGAACTTCTGATTTCGAGGCAAAACTTCTTAGAAGGCCGTAGTTTTCTAACGAGTTTTCGTCGAGTTCAATGTACGCCAGCCAAAATTATGGCATTTTAAAACTAACATCTTGAAAAATCGGTGGACCAATTCCATCGGAAAAATATGTTTATGTCGAAATTTTTTCACTTTTAGGTTAACTTTTTTCATCAAAACTTTTATCTTCTCTTCATTATCTACGATTTCCATTTTTCCACCTACGAATAACGGAACTTATTGCAAACCACTAATTAATTAAAATCTACCCAATATGCCAACATCTGCATTTCAATGAATCTTTACCTTTGAGAAATTGTTGCTCGTGTTAAGTGAGGATTAAACACTGCCTAATAGTGGTAATATCGTTGGTTGGTAATTCCCATTCCCCAAACTGGGCTTCGTCAGTCCATACAATTTTTTGAATAAACTGCTCGTTTTCATCTTGTCGATGCAGCAGCAATTGGCAAAATTCAATCCTTTTTTGGAAGTCCTCTGGCAAAAGTTCCTGTACGGGCGTATAATGAAAGGCATAAACGCGGTTGGCTTAAAGAACTCTATGGATTGTAGTGCTTGGAGTTTGCAACTGTGCTGAAAGCCTTCTGGTGCTAATAGATGGCTGCATTCTTACAGCATTTAAAATTCTTTCCTCCTCTTCTGCTGCTGTTATGTTAGACAATCTTACTCTTCGTAACACATATGCTGAGCCAACGGTTGAAAGGCGGTGAAAAGCATTGATAAAAGTTGGCCTAGAGGGCCGTCTAGGATATCGCCGTTGGTACTCTAATCTAGCTAACCCTTCATCCCAATTACAGAAATCGTAAACGAAAACTATATCGGCGTATTCACGAATCGAAAACATTTTTTCTTAAACAGTTGCTAAACACTTTACTCGTTCACCCTTAATCAGTAAATAAAGTAACATCGGCGCATTTCAAAAGTTGTCACAAAAT
The DNA here is from genome assembly GCA_963966105.1 of Volucella zonaria. Lineage (NCBI taxonomy): Eukaryota > Metazoa > Arthropoda > Insecta > Diptera > Syrphidae > Volucella > Volucella zonaria. The sequence goes on along the minus strand of OZ014532.1, from coordinate 84,485,250 downwards.
AAACAAAAACATTCCACAAAATAGCGGAAAATTTATCGTTGGCTTAATTCTCCAACTTTGTTTTACTTGTTAACTGACAGCTTTTAGTCAATTTTTTATTATTCGAACACACTATTTCGTGACCCATTTGCCTGAATAAAATAGTGATTTGCAATAACTTCCGTTGTTCGTAGGTGGAAAAGTCATACATAAAAATCGTAGATAATGAAGAGAAGACAAAAGTTTTCATGAAAAAAAGTTAACCTAAAAGTGCAAAATTTCGAGATACTCGTAAACGCATTTTTCTGATGAAATTGGTTCAACGATTTTTCAAAATGTTAGCTTTAAAATGCCATAATTTTGGCTGGCGTTCATCGAACTTGACGAAATTTTAGTATTTTATGCACACTGAAATTCTCTTTCAAAAATGTGCACAACGGTTCCTCACTTTAACTGCCTATAACTTGGAGGGGGTTGAAAATAGACCTGTAATACAATTTTTTTTTTGTCATAACTTCAGGAATCTTCAGCTATCAGGACGAAAACGTAAGCTGGGACACCCTGTATATTTAAAAAGGAGGAAATCACATTTTTGCTCAATGACATGGTGAATTGTGAACGGAAACAGGGCATCATATAAAATGCGTTGGGTGGGTGTTTCTTAGATATGAGTGTACCTGGCTCCGTTCCTTAATAATATATAACCTCATATCATAAAACTTGAGGTAAATTTGTTGCTTGTTGCAACACACATCCGTTCGGTACGATGGTGTCAGATAAATTACGATTACATTTGTTTATCCGTAAAAAAAAATAACTTCATAATCGCTATTGGTCCAATTTTGTCAAGATTTGTCATATTGCAATCTTGTAGCTTTCATTTTTGATGGATTTTTGTTCTAGGCCTCTTGACGTCTAATCTGAAGTATACGACTGATACATTTTTTTTAGGTTTTTTTTCAAAATCTCCAAACTGACTTGCTTCCTTTCCTTAGCTTTACTGAGTTGTACGATGAATTATTTTGAAATAAAAAGTAAAATTGGCTTACTTACAACTTTTCTTCTTCGTCTCTATAATCATAAAATGCCAGTTAACTTGTCCCAAAATGCAATCATATTTAAAAAAAAAAAAAAACTGAAGAGGAAAATAGAAGTGCTAGAAGTTTAACTTTTACAACGATATAGAGAAATAATCCCGCGGCAAAATGCAATTAAAATTCTAAAAAGTTACGTTTGCAAAATTGTGTTGGTGAATGTTAAAACAATCGTAAAACTCCTGCCTCGAGTATGTTTCTCTTTCTGTTGAGCGGACATTGTTAAAAATTAAAAATCAAAAGATAAGGTCAACTCAATAAAACAAAAATTTGTAAGGTTTTTTTTTTATGTGTTAATTTGTATCATAAAAGTCCTCACGCGTACGGATTAAATTTCAAAATATGAAAAATACATTTGGAAGTTTTCGTTTAATTGCTGTTTGCTTGATTCGTAATTCACGTGATGTAGTCAAAATTTACTATTGCTCACTGCCGCTTATATCACATCGTATACTAAGCATTAGTTGTACTAGTAGTTATTACTCGTACTTCAAACTGTATGCCTGCTCCTTCAGGCTAGAGTATATTATCTTTGCGCGATTTTAGAATAATTTTTCTTGTATGGTAAGCTTATAATCCATTAATCTTTATACATATAACAATCCTATTAGAATTACTTTCGCAGAACCCAGGCCCGTGAAGATTCTCGCTATAACACACAACACTTTCCCATCTCCTGTATATGGAAAAAATGATATATCGTCTGAAAAGCGAAACAGAGTTTTGGATTGCCTTATTGTTTCGAGCTATGTTAGCTGTTATTGTTTAATTCCTCCATAAGCGAGTACTGATAGGTCTTATAAAGTTTGAGGCTATATTTTATTCTCCTCCCTCTTACTCATGTGCACAATTTTATGATGTCCTGAAGAGGACTGTAACTTTTATATGAGTAGTCTTCTAACCATAATATGAGTAGTCTTCTAGCCATAATAAAACACGGAGTTTACCTAGCTAAAGCACAGTAAATTGTTGTTTCCATTTGTTTTCCAGATAATATATAAACAAATATAAATAAAATAAGAGCACTACAGTATGGTTAATGCAAGGCCTAGTTTCTCCATTCATTATGCTATTCTATTTTGCTGTGCACAAAAAAAAAGACTTATTGCCGACTGCGATATTCCGGCTTTCGGGGGCTTGGCATTTTTGGGCTCCGAATTTCAAATTCATTTGTCTTGCCAATCTGATTGACAACAGGGTTCTACGGTAGTTTCTGGTCAAATAATAGCTGAATGTATTTGTTAAAGAAGGTGTTTTCCAACAAATTAGTGCTTCATAATGTAGTCGAGATCCCAAAATTTTTCATCACCGAAAACACCTGCAGATGATGAATACCGCTGTCGGACCATTGGCTGTATTGCTGTGTGCCGATCAGTATGTTATACGAAAGGAATGTAGCTGAGATCGTAAAAGTTTCATTGATGAAATAATCTAACTTGGGATCGAGTTAGTTAGATTGATTATCCTAGTTCACCCCGGCCCGTAGCGTAATTAACAGTAAAGCAAAATTATATGAACTAAAGGGTCTTACAATAAGCGCTTCCTATCTTTAAATTTAAATAAGACAAAGTGTGTGTGAGATATCATTGATATTTTTTATTTGTTTGAAAGGGCTATTGATCCCATTATGTATGGAATATAACATCGTTCAAATGTCTGCGCGCATCCGAAATGTCCAATGTCCAAATGGCGCATAAATCAGGCTGAATTTGATCGATGGCATGGGTTATGTTGGCTTTGAGGGCCGCTGTGGTTTGTGACTTATTCGGATAGACCTGCGACTTCAGAAAACTCCACAAGAAAAAGTCTAACGGGGTCAAATCGCACGATCTCGGTGGCCCTCGAATCGCTCGTGCAGAATTTCCAATGTGGCGTGAGGTGTGTGGCATGTAGCAGCGTCCTGTAGAAACCACATGTCGTTGGTGTCCATATCATCCAATTCAGGCCAAAAGAAGTTGGTAATCATCGACCTTTTTCGGGATGCAGTGGACGCTCTTGGATCTCTTTTGGATTGGTATCGTCCCAAATTTAGCAATTCTGTTTGTTGACGTATTCATTCATCCGTAAATGGGCCCCATCGCTGAAGATGATTTTTCGAGGAAAATTAAGGTCAGTTGAAATTTGTACGGTGCAGGCCCAAGTCACGACGCAAAATTCGCAAAGTTGTGGTCTGCAAAAGCCCGAGATCTTGAGCGACGCGAAATCGACTGCCTTGGATTCTTCTGCACACAGTCGTCGACGAACGAATGTTGGTTTATCGTTTAATGAACTAGTGTACTCAAATTTATCCACCGTAATATGTGCGAGGCGCACGGCACGTTGCCCAAACAGAAGACCCATTTTTATAAAACAATTTATTATTTGCATGTGTTGTTGAACTCTATGTCCGTCCATGGTGATTTGGCAAAACAGACTGAATAAACGACAGCCAGCCGAACTGTCAAAATTCGGAAGTCCCTATTGGAAGACATAGCAGTCATACATGATATACAATAATATGATATAATTATTTCATAACATCGCCTACATCCTTGAAGAGTTCTAATAGCAGACGTTTTGTTTTTTAAGCTTTTTGATAATTGCCGAAGTGGGAATCTATTTCTAATTTACTAATCATACACTCAATTTTAGAACTACAGATAGATTTTGCAGTCAATTTCGATTTAGTTAATAGGTTGAGCAAAAAACTGTTTGATAACGACATCTGTCAAAGATGTAGCAGTATTCAAATGATATAAGCCCATTTTAAAATTTTGAAAGACCCTCAAATTTATATTAAATGATTCCATATTAATATCTGCAAACGAGTTGATAACTTATGTTTAGTATTATATTGACACGAAGGAGGTGGTTAAATATGTAATGTCATAATACATTAATATAGTTATATAAACATACAATTTTAGTTATATGTTATAAATATATTGTATTCAATTTTGTTTTTTTACAGTTTGTTTAGCTGGACCACATGAAAAGAGACTTCTTCATCAGTTATTGGATAATTATAACAGCTTAGAGCGTCCAGTAGTCAACGAATCCGATCCATTGCAATTGAGTTTTGGATTGACTCTAATGCAAATTATTGATGTAGTAAGTTATAACCAGATATTTACTTATATATTTACAAGTTGATAATCGTCGTTTGCAGCTAGTATAGTAAGTAAAACTAAGAGGTTTAATTGAGCACATAAACCAAAGGATAAAATTGGTTCATCATATCATAATAGGAGAAAACATATACAAGTGTCGATAAGTCTTGTATTCACAAAGTTTTTTATTATTTTTTTATAATTTATTTGTGATGGAAATTTGTTACAGTTTTACAGTTTTTAGAAAGTGTTTTGTCTAGAATAACAATCCGTAATTATGATATGTAGTTGTAACTACAACAGCATATGCATATAATACATGCTTAGATAAGAATCAAAACAAGAAAATACAAATTAAATGTCTTCAATTTGTTTCAACAAAATTTAGTTTTTGTCTTCATTATTACTTCCAATAATATAAAGTAAAATGAAAAGATTAAGATATTCCGTCGTAGTCAGTTCAGCTATTTGGTAAAACTACAGATACTTTTGGTCCACATAAAAACTCTTCACGTATCATATTACATACAGAAGAATGAAATCGAACATAAGAGCCTAAATCATTTTGGTAATCAGATTGTTACGTGCTATGTTTGAAAGATGTTACAATATATTATTTTGAATTTGCTTCCATTTATCGTGGGGAATATTTTAGAGCTATAAATGTGTATCTAAGTCGTAAATATTAATAATCATTCTGGCTATATTCTAAAGTCATCACAAAGGATACGACAGACATTGAATTCCGTTAGGCAAATATGCATCGATTTGCCAAGGCAATCTCAATATATTTGATTTAAATTATGAAAAAAAAGCAAGCTACACTATGTAAAAGTTTTGCCTTCCCTCTTAATTCCTTTCAAAATATACTAGTTTGAAAGTGCTGTAAAGAAACTGTTTAATCTCTTAATTGTTGAGAAATGAGAAGTTTGAGAATTGCTTAAAAAAAAACTTTGAGAAAAAGTCAGATCGTAAATCTGCATAAGGATAATTCACGTGAATATCGGATATGGATTTAACTGGCGATAAGATTACCCAAGAAAAAAATCACAGGTGGCACAACTCTAACGCCTTTAGAGAGCTTCAACTACGCTACGAAAGACTTGCAACAATCCTACTAAAGTTCGCTCCAGGAGGCATGATTGATGCTCTTTTCACGAATCACTATGAACTTTCCGTAAAATTGCTACCTAGGTCTTAGGCTTTATGACTACCAACTTGAGACACTGCTTCTTTCCAGTTCTTTTGATCATGGTCCCACAGGTTCCAACTTGTAACAATAACCGACTTACGAGTATTACATAGGTCAAGAAAACAAAACAAAATTTTGAAGTTTTCACAATATTTCAATGATTATACTCGTATTCTAATCCTTTATACAGAAAAACAACTAAGCTTATAGATTATTTTTGAAAAACTTTGCTTTTGTACCTTTTATAATGATATGATTATATCAATAGAAACATGTTGTATTAAGCGAAATCGCGAGGGAGCGGTGGGGGAAGATTTGACATTTTACTCACACATTAGTTTGTATGCGAATGCACCTTGCAGCGATTTTGTGTAACGGTAGAGTCAAAAATGAATGAAATGATATGGTATTATCTTATTTCCAAACTTCTAGGACCGACGATGACTTCGTGATCAAATCATTAACTCCAACGAATTAAACCACTTAGTTACAGACCTGCCCAAAAGTAAAGCAGCAATTCTAGCTTCCCGGTTGAAATAGTGGAATTAGCTTGAAATAAATGTTAGAATAAATGGTCAAAGAAAGATTCGAAAACGGATTTTGCTATTGTAATGATGTGAAGGACTTACTTGAATTGCTTATTCCTAATGTCTAAAATGTCTACGTCTAAATTCTGGAACTTTTCAATATCTCAAAAAAAGTGTCTCCTAAGTCATCCAAGCCAGAGTAAAAGCAATATTTTCGTCGAAGCACAAATAAAGAAAATAATAGCCAGAAACGAATTTTTACAACTACTCAATACTCATGAAAGGCGAGCATGGGACAGCCTTCAAGTAGGTCCGGGAAAACGGAAACATAAGGGCTGAAAACTACAAAGAGCTGATTTAAAATATGTTTGAAAACTTTAAACTCATGGATGGCAGAATGTCCCGTAAAGTGCATATGTTATTAGGTGGAGTGAAAAGTATCCTCCTTGACCGTCAGAATGCGCTGCTACTGCAAAAAAGGTTATGGTGCCTTGAAGTCCGTTCATATTTAGGCAGACATGCCAAATTTCAGAGCGATACTGTCTTTAGTTTTCTTTTGACAGCTGATTGTTGTTGACGTGTTTGGCATCATGTTGAGTGTGGACGAAAACGATTTTCGTTCTCTCATAAAACATTATTTTTTGAGAGGCAAAACGGCGAAGGAAACAAAATAAAAGTTGGATAAATATTATGGGGCTAATTTTCCGTCAGATTACATCGTCAAATATTGGTTTCGAGAGTTACGTGGTGGCCGCAACCCCAATACCGATCAAGTCCGCAGCAGCAGACCCTCCGATGCGGTTACAGAGGACAATGTCAAAAAAATACATAAAATGGTGGAGGTGCGCGAGCTAGCAGATAGCACAAAGATTAGTACTGAGCGCACACGCCATATTTTGGGCAATATTCTGCATATGCTCACTCCTGACCAAAAACACGAAGGCGAGATCACTTCGAAAGAGTATTTGGACTTGCTGATGCGGAATTGGGCGGATTTTTGGCGTCGATTGGTAACTGGGTTTGTATCCCTCGGACTATTATCTCTTCCCAAACCTCAAAAGATGGCTCATCAATAAAAAATTCAGCTCACGCGAGGAAATCATCGACGCCACGGAGGAGTATTTTGCAGACCTTGTACAAAATTACTTTTCGGACGGGATCAAGAAGTTGGAAAATCACTGGAATAATTGTATCAAACTAAAATAATATAAAAAAAAACATTTAAAACAATTTTTTAATTCCCAAGGAGGTTAGTTTTCATCCTACCATGCTCATTTGAGCCAATTCAATGACAATATGGGTGTCTATTCGGAAGAACAAGATTTGAACAAGATTTTTTGAACGTCGTTGTCAGGGCCAATATAATGAGAGAATGCTGGGAGATTATATCTACGTGACAGTCCATACAATCACAAGAGGACTACATATTTTTAACCGTTTTGTTGTATATTTATATTTATATTTATATTATACATACAATATTATTAGTTGCTATGGCTATTTGTTTTAAGTTGTTTTTTATTTAGTAAAAAAATTCAAATTCGATGCAAAAGTTTATTTTTATTTTTAAGTATAATACAAGATAGGCCATATAGGCCATATTGTATGACCTTGCTTTAGAATGTAGGTTGTAGCTGTTGTGCAGTATGGTCCATTGCCCCATCCTGCTGGAACCATACGTCCCAATTAATCCAATTGAGGGATGAAAAATTCATTGATCAGGGCTCTGTAGCGCTCACCAAGCTAAAGAAGCTACAGTGGTCCAATGACTCCTCCAGCGTAAACAGCACACCATGCAGTGACTTTGAGCAGATGTAATGGCTTTTCGTGCATTACTCGCGGATTTTCAGTGCCTTAGAAGAGCAAATTTTGTTTGTTCACGTATCCACATAGGCGGAAATGGGCCTCGTCACTCAAGATTATTTTTGACTCAAAATCGTCCACTTCGTTGTTGAGATTCAGGAAGGCGTGATCGTAGGTTCGACGCTATTCACGGTCAGCCCCCATCAGCTGATGGACTGCCTGCACTTTGTACGGAAACATCTTCAGGTTTTTCTCCGAAATGTACTGCAGCGACGTGCGTGGGATTGCTAATTGCGTGGCAGGTCGTTTGATCGATGTCGGAGAAGCCTCTACGACATCTTCAGCCACGGCAGCGATATTCTCGGTTGAACGAGAGGTACGAGGCCTTCCAGGGCTTGCTAGGTGCCTTGTTATTCCAGTCTTCAAGAGTCATGTGGCTAAACGCTGCACTGAACGACCAATGGAATGCAGGTTGCGCCAAAATCGAATTCTGTTTGCTTCAGAAATGTCGAACCCAAATCGATATTCGACGTCATTTGTAAAATCTATGGCACTTTCCGATAAGGTCATACATTATTGCTTTCTTAAAATCCCCATTTTCATTCTGACAGCCACATAAGCAAACTTTTTTATGTAAGCCTTGTTTTTTTTTTAAATAGTATTGTAGTAGAGTGGAATAAATAAGAATCAGATAAGCAAAACCCAGACTCAAAATTTGTGTTGACCGGTGTTATCGCTGATTGATTAGCTCAAAAATCGAAAATACGGTGTTCCATACTGTTCGAACTAGGGATGAAAATTCGAAAATCCTATTGTTGGACAGCTATAATCCAATCGCTCTATGTAGTAAATCTTGTCTTCTTATATATATTAGTTTTTTGGCCTATCTACACTTAATGCTTCATAGAGTTGTCTTACATACCCTGCATAAAAGTTCAAATTTATAGTATATTTATTCCGAAAGACTCCATTACTGGCTCCACCTTTCTGGTTATACTATACATCATCTTCCCCCTGTTGTATCATAATAAAGTAGAAATGATTGGATCAAGTTTAAAGTTTTGGACTTAGCTATCACCCCAAGCTAAAGAAGCTACGGTTCGCTGTGGTCAATCTTCGTCGTTTGACCTACAGTAAAGTGGCATTTGTGAAGGTTTACTCCGGGAAATGGGCAATTAAGTGAGTGTTAATTGGCCTATGTGAGAACAAAAATTCATGCTTAGAAAAACAATAACCTTCTGTTTCATTTATTTCTAGAAATACATATGTATATCTTTATTCATAAAAATTTGATTAATGGGACTTTACAGAACAGAGTTCTGCTCGATGCCTGTCTACTGCATTTTATTGTAGTTTATAAAGTATTTATATGCCTCAACAATATATCCCGTCGAGGAAACAATTTCCATCTTATTCAGGGCACGTTCCTTACGAGTATTGCTTGTCTACAATACGAATATTGGCAATTGGGTAGAAATTCAAACATTTTTTTGTGTATGTTAAGAGGTTCCATCCATATGTACTAGTAATGTTTTTCGTTGTACCACATTAACTTAATTTTATCACAATGTTTGAAAGGTTGTCCTTGACCATGTTATTCTTATCGCGTTTAGAATACATACTCGTATAGCTGCAAATTAAGTTGAAATACGAAACGATACATCCAAAATATGAGTTGATTTAGTGTAGTATGCATACTTAATTATTTATGTGTGAATATACAATAACCGAAACCTAAGAATATGGTATATCGTGTATATTGATGAGAACAGAAAAGCCCATAGTCATACGCCTCCGTTCAGTATTGTTTGTCTATTGCACTCGTTCCTTATACGGGCTTACTGATTTGCTCAAGGAATCGCTATTTACGAGTATACTCGTATGTTATATTAGAGAAGACATTTTTTTCTTATTTATTTCCTCAAATCTTTTACACTCTAATTTTTAGTTATTTTTTTTTCGTTAAGTTTAACCAATAATTGTATATATTTTCCGTAGGATGAAAAGAATCAGCTGCTCATAACAAATATTTGGCTTAAGTTGGTAAGTTTGCATGCTGGAAATTTTAGTTATAATTTGAAAGGATCAAAAGAAGAATAAAATAAAAATTTGCCTATAGGAATGGAATGATATGAATCTTAGATGGAATTCAAGTGAATTCGGAGGAGTACGAGATCTACGCATTCCACCGCACCGTCTTTGGAAACCTGATGTCCTTATGTATAATAGGTAAGCCATGAGAACATTTCATTTACATTTATGACAATAACCTTGTAGCCAGCAATAGGAATAACCAGTCTGCAAAGATACTAGAAAATCTCATTAAATATAAATTGTATTTATATTTTCAACTTTTTTACCCTGTTTTCTTTTCAAGCAGCTGACTTTTAATTAATTTCCCACCAAAAGTTTTTTTTTTTTGGTGGGTATGTGTGAAAATCTTCATGAGCCCGTTGCTCATAGCAGTGTGAGATTCTTACTCACTAAAAACACGCCTCCCTTCTTACCGACTACAACTAAGTTACCTTATCCAGTAGTTTCCGTTTCAAATAACGTTCGCTTGGGGCAGGTAGCTTTCCAGCAAGAGCACCTGCTAGTACCGCTATTATATGCGGATAGTCCTTATCGCGCCAGATCGAATGGTCTCATTCTTTGTAATCGACGCATTAAGTTTGTCTCGTCCAGAATTTGGAGTATTTTATTATTACAATGACCATGAAGACGAATACGGAGTTTGCGAGCAAAGTTTATTATTTCGTCCTCGACGGTAACTATTCCTAAGTCTCTGTCGATATCACTGTTTCTGATATACCATAGGGCGTTCACGATTTGTCTTAGAGCTTTGTTTTGATAGCTTTGGAGAATATTTCGGTTGCTTGGTTTAGTACAGCCCCAAAGTTGTATACCGTACGTCCAAACAGGTTTAAGCACTTGCTTATAGATGAGCAGTTTGTTATGTATGCTTAACTTGGAATGTTTTCCTAGTAGCCAGTACATTTGTCTGAATTTATTTTCATCACGTTTCTTCTTAACATGCGGCTTCCATTTCAGTTTTACATCTAATGTCATTCCTAGATACTTTGCTTCATTTGCATATGGTATTTATACCGAGTTAATGAAAATGTGAAGGTTATTTATTTTCCGGTAAGTAAAATTAACATGAGTAGATTTGGTCTCATTGAGAACAATTAGCCATATCTTTGTCCATTCGTAGATTTTATCCAAAGCCGTTTGTAGCTTTCCAGTAGCTAACTCGACTGAAGTATCTGTAGCCAGAATCGCCGTGTCGTCCGCGAACGTGGCTACGATGGTACCTGATTCTTCCGGTATGTCTCGAGTATAGAGTAAAAACAATACCGGTCCAAGTACACTTCCTTGCGGAACTCCAGCAGCTATCTCTTTAAATTCCGAGTATTCGGTGCCATGTTTAACACGATTTCAGAATCGTATGCAGCTCTCTCGGAAGAACCTGGCTTAGCTTAAAATTTAAGCCTTCGTGCCATACCTTATCGAAGGCTTGAGACACGTCAAGAAACACGCTAGAACATCTTTTTCCCCTCTAAGGCTTTCCCAATTTCATTCGTAATTCTAAAAACTTGGTCAATTGTGGAGTGCTTAGTTCTAAAACCGAATTGATGTTCAGGAATTAGACGTCTCTCTTCAATGATCGGTTGAAAGCGCTTCAATAGGAGTTTTTCGAATATTTTAGATATTATCGGCAGAAGCGATATGGGTCTGTAGGACTTTTTTTCATTTAGAGATTTGCCTGGTTTTGGGACCATTATAACTTCGGCAACTTTCCATTGGCTTGGAAAGTTTAATAGTCTTAGTGCGGCATTTATAAGTTGGACCAGTTTGATCAGGGCTTTCTTTGGCAGCTCCTTGAGAATTTGAGCAGTTATTAAATCATAACCAGAGGCTTTGTTATTTTTCAATTTTTTAATTGCTTGGTTAAGTTCTCGTAGCGACACTGTGTTTATTCTAAAATTGTCCGGTGCCGTAATTATATAATTAGAACCTCCTGTTAACGCCTATCCATCAAAAGGCTTAAACGTTTCTTCTAGGTGCTCGGCAAATAGATCCGCCTTCTCTTTATCTCCTTTTGCCCATCCGCCATTATTTTTTCTTATAGGAGGAAATTGCATTTAAGGCTTTTTGATTCCCTTCATGGCTTTTCAGAGGGAGTAATTTGAACTTCTTTGGGCATTCAGACCTTCGAGATATGTAGAGATATTCCGATTTTTGTAATTTCGTATTGCTTCTTTGAATTTGTTGCATAAGTGGTTTAAGTATGTATTATGCTGGGGAGCACGGGATTGTTGCCATCTTTTTCACGCTCTCCTCTATTCTCTTACCAGTTCTATTATTTCCGGCGGATATTTTATTTCACTACTTGCTTTCTCTTTTCTTATTGGAGTTGGAGTGTTGTTCCAGGCAGCGTTCTGCAGGACTTTGATGAATCTGTCGACTTCGTCTTCTATTTCGTTTTGTAGAAAAGTAGAAACTACAATCCGATATTGGTGCAACGAAGGGTCACACCAAGAACTTCCTGATAAAGAGAACTTGTAGTATTCTGCAATGATTTTTGATATTTCATATGCTCTAAGAATTTAAGACAATTTAATCCGAAAATAGTTAAAATTAAGCTTAAAAGGTTTTGGTAAAGCCAAGGAAAAGAGCCTATATTTAAAGAGGGGAAACTCTGCCCCAACATCAATGGTTGGTGTGCATTTGTGGGAGGTAATTTTGTATTTCTGGTAAGGCCCTATGAGCTGGTTGACCAAAAAAAAATTGGTAAATGCTAATCGTTATTGTACTCAGATTGATTTTTAGAACAAAGGAATTTAGGAAAAACTCCCATTTTGGCGTAGTCTTTCACGACAACTTAAGACCCCAGCCACCATTTACCCCTGATATTGCACCATTGGATTACCACCTATTCCGATCTCGGCGCCAAAGGCGAGAAGTTCTCTTTCAATTCATTGGATAAGCTTCCAAGACGCTTGCAAGCAGTTATAACCAATAAAGTAAAATATTGTACATTTTTAACTGATTAGTTTGTGGAAAAATTAAAAAAAAAGACAAATTGTTTCCTTTGAAAAAAACGACTAATTTTGAGAGCGCTCCTCTTACTCAGATGGGAGTTCGGATAAGGGCCCCGCTGTCATGCAATTTTTTATTTTTGTCTTACCAACATCTACCACCCTTAAAAGTTTGACCGATCAGATGTAGGACTTACTCTATTATCGAAATCGTAGTTAGTACTGTATTAACGGTTCTAAAATTGTTGACTAAATTCCTATCTGATCTGATCAAATTTTCGTTAAATGTGTGCTATGTTAATAAATTTCGATTAGTACCGCAAACATTTCCAACGAGAAAGAAAGAAAAGAAAGTATTTTGTGTATGTTTTTTTTTAAATACTCGTAACTTAAAAAGTCATCTCCGGATTTTGGTCAAAATCTAATTGCCGTGATTCGGCATGAAAACGCATCATCTGACAAAAATTCAAATCGATAGCACAATTCGTGGGCCAAAAAAATCTACACATACGGACAATGAACATACAAACTCACACAAACACATACAAATACACAGACATTTTCTTAAAACCTGTCTAAAAACATTATAGACACCTTAAAAAGTAAATATAACATAAAATTTCCATTTTCGATTTTGGAGGTGAGTGCAAGACCTTCCCTATAAGGAAGTTAAAAAATTAAATAAAACACAAATACTAATGTGTTATCTGCATTTATTAATAAATATTATTTTTGTTATATGATATACATATTATTATTTATATTTAGTAACCCTGAAATTGTTTAATTAACCATTCATTTATATTTTAGTGCTGATGAAGGTTTTGATGGTACCTACGCTACCAATGTTGTTGTTCGAAACAACGGATCTTGCTTATATGTGCCGCCAGGTATATTCAAATCTACGTGTAAGATTGACATTACTTGGTTTCCTTTCGATGATCAGCGATGTGAAATGAAATTCGGCTCATGGACTTATGATGGATTCCAGGTAAGCCAAGGAAAAAAGTTTTAAGGGGTTAGACCACTCTAGAAGCCGTAAAAATCGGCTTTTTTGTGATTTTCTTTTTTTATGGAAAAATATGTATAAAATTGAGTTTACAAAGGTAGACGTTTATTGTACATATGATTGACTGTAAAACATAATTTTTATAGAATAATTTATTTAAAAATGGCGGCTGTGCAGCGTTTTTCAAATGACCTATCTTTTTTTGGAAGGGTCTACGATCGTGAATTGGTTGAAAATTGTTCAAGTTATGGATGTGGCCAACTTGAGAAATGTAGTTTTGAGATAAACGCGTTTAAAATACATAAGAGGCTCACTTCCTATATGGAATTATACTTTGAACAACAAGTACTTCGACAAGCCATAATCGCTTGGAATATCATTTGTGAGGTCCTAACGGACAATTGAAGCAATAAAAAAAAAATCGTTTTATTGAAAATCATTAAGATGACTTCGATAGTATTTTAAGTATTTAAGACTCAATTTATGGACGAGTATGTTGTTGTTCACTTAATTGCTTACTATGTTACATGAGCAGAAAATTTAATGAATGGATATAGAATATTTTGGAGAGAAAATAGTTGATGCCATTGGGTTGTAGTTAGTTTTTCGGTTACTAAAAACGCAATGCGCTGCTATCTTTGAATGGAAAACTGAATGGCTACAAAGCCATTCTGATGTGGAGAAGGCTAAGGGATGAAGTAAAGTGTTTCGAACTTGCTCGTAAATAATACATGCATAATACGAGTATACACATGTTTTATTTTTTTATTGCTTGGTTACCTTAAATACTAATTACGAGTATTGCTACAAGTGCTGACAATATTTGAACAAATGTTCTCTGCTATTATCTTTCAGTTGTTTTATCATAACATTTGTCAAAGCGTTAAATTATTGTATAAGTTCACATGCGGTACAATACGGTGACGTGAAATAAGGTCCAACGAAATAAACCCAACAATTTCGTTTTAAATCTAGAAATAACATGAAATTTCCGATATGGCTTTATTTCGCTCTAGAAATCGAAATAAGGTCAAATTGGCCTTATTTCGCTTGCAAAAAGAAATAACGCCGAAAAACTAATGGAAATAACACCAAATATGGTGTTATGTTTGGACTATGCCAAGAGGGAGTAGGTGCCGCGCTTCTCGCGATTCATTTGCTTAAACTCCACTTTCCGGTATGGTTCAGATGCTCACGCGACTTCGTCGCTCCCCTAAGGGTACCCCAAAAACTGTCAAGTAGGCGCCTATGTCCAAGTTAGGTGGACAAACCATTTTAGTCTTATCCTGTGAGCTTTTGGCCTTTCGAATTATGCCCATACACCTGTCATTAAAACAAACACAGAACAATTTTGCTTGATTACGTCACCGTTACTCATATTCATCAATTACTGATCTTAAAGCTTATCATCATCAGGTAATTTCAAATAGAAACGACATTCTGTAGTACGTGAAAGTGAAACTATTCCAGATCCACTCCATGGTCTGCGTGAAGGGGAGAAAGGATGGTGATACGAGGGCGGGTCAATAAGTCCGTGACTTTTGGATTAAAACAGATTTTTTGATAAAAAAATAATTTTATTTTTCAACGTAGTCTCAGTTGAGCTCTATACACTTTGTCCAACGCTTCTCCAATTTTTTTATCCCTTCCAAAAAAAATGATTTGTCGAGGTCCTCAAAATGACGAGATGACTTCATCATTGGAGTCAAATCTTTTTCCACCAAGCCATTTCTTCAGGTTTGGGAACAAGAAGTAGTCGCTCGGAGCCAAATCTGGAGAATAGGGTGGATGAGGGAGCAATTCATAGCCCAATTCATGGATTTTTGCCATGGCAACTGCACATGTGTGCACCCTTGCATTGTCTTGGTGGAAAAGAACTTTTTTCTTGGCCAAATGAGGTCGTTTTTTTTTCAAATCGTCATTGAATCGGTTCAATAAGTTTGCATAATATTCCCCATTGATTGTTCTTCCCTTTTTTCCCGCGTGCATCTCAAAAAACAGTCGCCATAACTTTATTGGCTGACAAACCCACCTTGGCCTTCTTTGGCGCCGATTCACCCTTAGAAACCCACTGTTTTGACTGTTGTTTGTTCTCTGGTGTGTTGTGATGGATCCATGTTTCGTCCACGGTTACAAAACGGCGCAAAAACTCCTCCATATTGCGATTAAACAACGCCAAACCTTCCTGTGAAGTTGTTACACGATTGCGTTTGTGGTCGACTGTGAGCAAATGCGGCACCCATCTTGCGGAAAGCTTTCTCATGCCCAAGTGATCATTCAAAATTGAAACCACTGAGCCATGCGAGATCCCTACGGCTTCCACAATCTCTCGCACTTTCAATCTTCGGTCGGCCAACACCATATCGTGAATTTTTTCGATTGTTTCGGGTGTAGAGACCTCAACTGGGCGTCCAGGAGGTTCGGCATCTTCAGTGCTTGTACGGCCACAACGAAATTCAGTAAACCACTTTTTTACCATTGAAATCGATGGTGCAGGGTCCCCATAGTATTTATCAAGCTTAGCCTTGGTCTCGGTAATGGTTTTTTTTCGCAAGAAATAATGCTTAATAAGCACACGAAATTCATTTTTTTCCATTTTCTCCTCAAATTAGTGAGTAGTCTGATAAAAATAGCTGTCAAACACAAACTAACTGACGCAGCAAGTTTAAATTTTGACAGGAGTCAACTGACAAATGCCTGTTGACAGGAGCAGTGTTGCTGTTTCAGTAAAGAGGTCAGAAATTCAAAAATGCACGGAATTATTGACCCGCCCTCGTAGTATGATATTTTGTGAAAAAAAAGTTTTTATTTTAGAAAAAATTAATCGTTTATTCCATTTAACAAAATGACAAATCAAAAATATTTCTTCAATCTATGTACTATATACATACAAAAAATAAATACAACTACAAAAATATATAACAAATGTAGTGTTCGAGAGTCTAACAATAAATTGTCGTAGAATTGTTAACGCATATCGGACACAAGATCGGTGTATTGTTTTTTATATAATTTTTTGAAATCCATCTATAGCAACTTAAGCATAACTTAAAATGTTTACATGGTTCTAACAAAATAGTTCTGTGATTTTCAAAACAAATTATACATAAGACGGGTTTTTCTTTAAAATCACAGAAATTTCCTTCATCATGGTTACTTATTTCGTTCTCATCGTCACCAAAGTTAGTTAAATCTTCGTCAGGTAGAATATTATTTGTATTATTTGTTATTCGGTTGAGAAAATCATGAATTGAAATCTTTTTCTTGTCCAATTTCATGGTAGCCCTTTCAATTAAACTACTTCTATCTCTGTATTTTTTTTGAGGTTGAAAAACATCAAAGGTACCATCGGTAGACATCGAAAAATCTCATGTAACCGCTTGATCCTCTTCTAAAATACAGTCGACAAATTTGAAGAAATTACTCTTTTTTACCAACTTCTTGCATAGTTGGCTGTTAAACCCTTCAAGTTCACTTGATGTGGATATATCCTTATTATAGACTGAAAAACGAATCGGCGTTTCCGGAAAATTCAAAATATGAGCAAACAATTGTTTTTGAAATCGTTCTTCACATAAATTAATAATTGGTATTAAAAAGTAATTCGCCACGAATTTTCGCCTATTAATTTATATAACCTTTATTACTTGGACAATATGGTTTCTCAAATTTATAGTATTTACATTTAAAAATAAACACCTTTTCTATTCATTGCTTTTGAATATAAGTAACGAATTCCTTAAAAATATTTTGCGAGTTTTCAGCAAAGCGGTTACAACTGATTTCTATTTTTGAAATTTTAAAATGCTGTTACTATATGTTATAAACGGGTTTCAAAAGTGGAAGTGCCAGTAACTTCTGGAAAATTCTGTTTACATCTTGTGCAAAGTTTTGATAAAGTTGGGTATTCTGCTAGCCCTCAACAAGTATTATAGGTGGCGGATGGGAAACATTTATTCAATCCATTTCGCATTGCCATTTTGAAATCCGTTGTAAAGCAATCTGCATCAAATTTAAAGAAATTCGTATCAATAAATTTAAAAACATGACGATAAATGGCTTCAGATTTGCTGCTTATAAGAATGTACATATATGAACGGATAAACCTAAAAAATAAAGTTTTATGGTTAAATTTAATTTAATTAGTTGTTTAAGAAAAATAATTTTAGGTGCTCATCATAAACAAAATGAATTATAAGCAGTTGCTTGTATGATTGGGTGCATGGTACAACGTTAAATGTTCCATCAAGGAGGTAGCTTCTTGGTATAAAATTTGGCAAGTTTTCAATTTCTTTGGTAATGGTTGGTGAGATGAAGATTGAATACGAAAAGGTCTCTTCAATAACGGTTCCTCTGTAAAACTTTTCTTAGGTGTCATATGTGGACATTCCAAATTTTTCCATAACATTGTCTGCATTAAACACATCACTCACATCTGCACTGGTCTTTGGGCACTTTAGAAAAGCACTATTCCGAATATTAATTAACTTGCGCTGCATTTTACCGAACTGTAAATATAGAACACTTTCCTGTTCCTTGGCACATTCTTTGTTAAACACTTCTCTAACACCACTTTTTCTTAACGTTGCATCACCACATTTTCTTTTAATTGTGTTAACAAGTCTCATTTTTGATCTAAGATGTTCTTGCAATTCGTGATTGTCATGCCTCTTATTATCCACGCACCAATGTTTTGATCCTTCGAAATCAACCACAATATTTGCTCTGCATTTACTCTTATTATATAACGAATGTATCTTTTATTTCCATTAACGCAGATTTATATTTGTACATTTGTTTTTCGTCTGGAACATAAATTAATAAACTTCCTTTACGTAAACCCTCACAATACTCAAACAAGAAGACCGATTCATAATATAAGAAGAGAGGTATTTTTCTCATGTAATATCTGTTAATTGTATTACAATTTGCTGATATCAATGCAAATTCATGTAAACAAAAAAAAAACATATTGTTGTTTTTTCCTAAATTTCAATTTTGGCCTTATTTCCAAATCAAATTTTGCCTTATTTCCATTTTCAAAGCGAAATAAGGCCAAATTTTACATTTGGTCTTATTTCGTTGGGCCTTATTTTACGTCACCGTACAATACATTTGCTGTTTACATAGTTGTGTTTTGTTCAGCTTTCCTCGCCGTTCAGGCGTACTTGTGACATTGACTATTCTTCATTATACAAAGCATTGGTATCTAAGAGTCGTGTAGATACATATACATTTCCAGATTATCTTTCAATAACAAATTTTCTTCTAATTTTGGTGTTGTTTCTGTTTTTACCCGACATTAAGCTGAAGATTAGATATTATTGAATAATAATGTCCCTTTTCATAGCAAGAATTGAAATATTCTCTTGAAATATGTACATACTCTTATGTACGTATATATGCAGGAAGACTACAAATTCTGGATCAGAAGAACATATGGTTCAAATAGGGAGTTTGCGATATGAAGGTTGATCGAGCTAATACGGAAACACAAAGCTAGCTGCTCTATGTTCGACGAAGGTTCATTCACCAATCTTGCTATTCATTAATATCTGACAAATCGTATAGTAATTGATCTATATTTTTTTAATTCGCGGATTTCATGACATGAAAGTAACATTTTCTTTATATTCGAAAATACTGAAATAAAATAGATTTTCGCCTTCTCTTGCGACGTACCTCTGCTGACACATCTTTTAGCAGAAGCCCCACCCAGTTCGTGGTTGTTTATCTTGCTGTTTAGCATAAGACTGATCAACTCCCAAGTGAGTCGTCTACCTGCAGAGTTGACAGCGCAGTCGTGATTGCGGATATATTGACGTTGTTAAAGGCACCCTCTATGTAAAGGAAAGCCACCATTGTGTACTCTCTATATTGTAGGGATCGTTCGATGTGAAAGCAGAGCCGCTTCCACTGGTTTTCCTTTACAATAGGCATGTTGAGTCGTTGGCAAAATTCTTGGATCAATGTTTGCTCGTATATGGATATCAATCAGTGGCTCTAGAGTTTTCAGAAGGAAAGATGACTTATAGGTCTGAGATCCTTTGGGACAGCATGAGAACATTTTCCAGCTTTGAGAATGAAAACTACATTGACTTCTCTCCATGACAGTGGAATGTGAATCAGTTCAACACAGCTCCTCACGATATTCTCTAGCGTAGGCAGGATAATATCTGAGAACCTCTGTAGCTCGGCAGGTATTATACGGTCCGGACCAGCAGACTTGTATGGTTTGAAGCTATGCAGCGCCCAGAGCAGTTTGCCTCTTGTAATCAGACCATGCATTTTGGTCCCGGTTGGAGTAGGCCTGTTTGGGTTGCTACTGGCCGCGAATTGGGAGCTACCTGTAAAGTGGGTGTCCAGTAGCAGGTTGAGTGATTCATCACTTGAGGTCGTCCAAAAGCCATCAGTTTTTTTAAACAGCTAGGCATCATAGGATTTTTCTTAACGGCGATGCCTCAGAGGTTTCCGTGATCTTGTCACAGAATGACCTCCAGGATTATCGCTTTGCCTTCCTCAGTTTGTTTTGTATAACTTGAGGGATTCTTTGTATAATTCCCAGTCAGTCACTTTTCTTGTGCCTTTTGCTAGGTTGAAAAGGTTTCTGGAAGTGTTTCCAAGTAGTCCCACTGCGGCTTTGATGAGATCGAGATCCAGGGTGAATTCCTTGACTTTCATATCAAGTTCGTTGGTGTCACGCGGGGGACTTGATAGTTCAGAGGATAGCGTTTCTGACAGTATTCGTCTGTATTTTGGCCAATCAGTCTTCCGATAATTCCGGAAGGCTGGTTGGCTGGGAAGAGCATCACTCAGGCTGAATTGGATGTATCTGTGGTCTGAAAACGAGTGTTCAGACAATACCATCCAGTTCGATAGCATTTGAGTGATGTTGTCGCAGACAAGAGTGATGTCTAGCACTTCCTGTCGGTTTCTTATCATAAAAGTGGGCTCATTGCCAATGTTGCAAACAATGAGGTTAGTACTTATAATATAATCAAAATATGACTCACCTTTATCGTTGAAGCCGTTACTACCCCATGCCGTGTGATGAGCGTTAGCGTCGCATCCGAAAATGAGGCTATTTTTTTGCCTTCCGGCTTCTAGTACCACCCTTTCTAGGTTATCACCATGGAGAGGGCCCACATGATCGTGGCCAAGGTATGCCGATGCCAGCCAGCCAGTAGGAGCCTTTGGCAGTCTCTAGTCTAGCAACGGTTAAGTCGGGATCGCTGAGATTAGGAAGTAAAAATGCATTAAGGCTACGTTTCACCTTTGTCTCTTGTATAGAGACTTGTATTGTTTATCAATTTAAGTACATTCCACATTCGAATGGAATTTTTAAATCATTGGAAGATGTGTATATATGTAGATGCATATGACATTGTAAACATACCACCTTGATCAAAAAGTTCCCGGGGAACACCACCGTGTGGCGCTCCCATTGTTCCGATTTGAGTTCTGTTTTTTTGTTAAGTTGGTAAATCTGTTGTTGACATTTTCT
The DNA here is from genome assembly GCA_963966105.1 of Volucella zonaria. Lineage (NCBI taxonomy): Eukaryota > Metazoa > Arthropoda > Insecta > Diptera > Syrphidae > Volucella > Volucella zonaria. The sequence goes on along the minus strand of OZ014532.1, from coordinate 84,464,011 downwards.
CTAAATCTTAGCATCATAGCTTGACATTTGCAAAAGTTACGTAGCCAAGAGTACAACTCCGAGTATCACTGTGTGTGTTGGTAATTTTTTACAATTTTAGAAATGGATTTAAATTTGCAACAACGAATTTGTATTAAAATTTGCGTAAAAAACGGATTTAATGGTGCGCGAACGTTGGAAATGTTGGAAAAGTGTTTCGGCAACGATTCTCTAAAGAAAGCGGTCGTTTACCAGTGGCACGAGCGGTTCAAAAGTGATTGACTCACGTCAATCGGAGATGATCGAAAACCGACGTGACGAAAACATTGATGAAGTAAAAGAAATTAACCATCAGAGAGATAGCGGAGGACTTGAACATTGCCTATGGATCCGTGGAAGACATTTTGGTTAATGATTTGGGTTTCCGTCGGGTGCCAGCAAAGTTGGTGCCAAAAGACCTTAATTTCATGAAAAAAAGATACCGTGTTGACGTCGCAAAAGAGATGATTTGCGAGGCTGAATCCGATCCCACATTCATCAAAAGGATCATTACTGGAGACGAGACGTGGGTTTATGAGTACGACACGCAATCCAGACATCAGGCAAGTGAATGGAGTTGACCAAATGAGCCGAGACCAAAAAAACCACGTCGTTTTCAGTCAAAAAAGAAGGCAATGCTCACGATTTTCATGGATTACAACGGTGTAGTGCATCATGAATTTTTGCCAGAAGGCCAGACAGTAAACAAAGAGTACTCGTATTATTTGGGCGTTATGAGACGTTTGCGTGAAGCAATTCGCCGAAAGAGATCAGAATTGTGGGCAGAAAACTCGTGGATTTTGCACCATGATAAAGCACCGTCGCACAGTACCATCATTATTCGTAATTTTTTGACGAAAAATGCAACAAATACGAGTACCATCCAACAGCCACCGAATTCACCTGATTTGGTTCCCTGTGACTTCTTTCTGTTCAATCGAGTTAAAAAAGCATTACGGGAAATGCGTTTCAGCAGCCGAGAGGAAGTAATGGAAAAACGCAGGAAGCACTGATGGACACACCGAAAACCGAATATAAAAAATGTTTCGAGGATTGGATCAAGCGCTGGCATAAGTGTGTTGCAGTCGATGGGGATTACTTTGAAGAGGACAATATGGATTTAGATGAATAAACTTGTATTTTAAATTTTCTGAATAAATTCCGAAAAATTGTTGATCAAGGTGGTATTAGCGCAATAAGAATTTTTAGCTCATCTGTACGGCTTCATAGATGGCTAGGAGCTTATCAGATCTAATCGAGCTTTCTTCTTTTCAATAAAGTCCATTGTCATGTGTCATCCAAGCGGTTTATATGCATAGATGAGCTCCTTGAGAAAAAATTATTTTTATTGTGGAAAACTTATTATGACATTTAGATTTCATTTAAGGGAACCCGTGCGAGTAATTTCTTTTCTACCAAATAATACACGAAATATGCAAATAGGGAATAGACAGGGCGGTATATCAGAAAAATTGTCGGAATACGTGTAGGAAAAAAATTGGCGAAACGATTGTTGTATGATATGAGATTATATAATATTTATGTAATGTAATGTAATTTTGTTCATTTAAAATACCCAAATGTTATGATAAAAAGTGATGAAATATTATACACGTTTTACTTGTATAGCAACTCGAACTCCTTTGTATACGAGTATATACGGCAAAGTAGATTCTGACAAACCTTGTAGAATGTGAAATGAATCCCCTGACAAGGGGGAAAATTTAAAATTGATACCAACGAAGTTTTTTTGAGGAAGTACAAAAATGTGAATTTAATCATAAAGCAGACATGTGGGAATTATGTTTTGTGTTCTTTTGACGGAACTTCCAATCGAGGTTTGACATACTAAAAATGGAGCCGAATTTCAGTGAAACAGTATCTAATTTCCTTCTTCAAGGCTTGGGTGGTAGTGGGCTTGTTAATACAAACTTTAAAATTCACACCACCCAAGTGAAATAAGAATGTTAAATCGCACAATCTAGACGGCAAATTTTTGCAATCCATACGAAAGATTACACGACCACGCAAAGTTCAGCAATGCCCTTGTTCCTTTTAGAGCTACATGTCCTTGAAAACTATTTATCCGGGATACAAAACTTAAGTTATTATTTCCTGATACCATTCGCCCTTGACTGTTTGCGCATCCTCTTCGAAGAAATATCATTGTTATTAAATATTGGACGCAATTCGCGAACCGTGGCATTCAAACTTTCACCATTTTTCAACTCATTTTTAACAACATTGTTGTGTCCAGCGAAAATGGTGTCAAACTCAAATTTATCGGTTTTGTTGCACATCCTTTACTTCGATTAGATTGGATAACGTTTATGAATCAGCGTTTGAATGTTCTTATCTAAAAAATAGTCCACCGAATATTAAAAAACTAAGCTAATTTTATGTAATAGAAATAATTTTTTCTTTACACTTTTAAAGGATGAATAACCAACTGGACGTAGTACTTAAAGTGGCCTGTTTTTTTTTTTTAAATCGCCAAGCGGAGCGATGAGATAGGCAATATTGCATTCACTTCTCCGTTTATTAAACGATGAATTAAGATGAAAAATTAATTTATTATATTTATGTATAATAACATATAAATATTTACCTACGAAATTGACTATAAAATCGACTCCAATATAAGAGCACATCTATGATCAATTACATATACGCGTATCACTTATAATTTCTAAAAATTTAATATAATTTTTATCTAATTTGTTTTTATTATTACTAACAATTCCAGTTAGACTTGCAATTACAAGATGAGGCTGGAGGCGACATTTCTAGTTTTATAACAAATGGTGAATGGGATCTTTTGGGTAAGCTTCAATATTTTTTCTTTGTTTTTTTGTTTTAGTGAAAAAATAAGAAAACTAGTTCTACAAATCAATACACATACAATTAAAAAAACAAGTTCAATAAGTTTTTAAATTATAAACAGCAAAGACTTAAAAAAAAAAATCGCAGATGCGGTAAGATAAGGAATTCTCACATTGTAGTAAACGAATTTAAAAAAGTTATTGTAGTTCCGTTTTTGAATTAAAAATTTGCATTATTAATAGAATTTTAAAACTTTATGTTTCTTCCCAAAATATGCTCTCAGGCGTACCAGGAAAACGAAATGAAATCTACTATAATTGCTGCCCTGAACCTTACATTGATATAACATTTGCAATATTGATTCGACGCAAAACTCTTTACTATTTTTTCAATTTAATTGTGCCGTGTGTATTGATTGCTTCAATGGCACTTCTAGGTTTTACACTGCCGCCAGATTCTGGTGAGAAACTCTCACTTGGTAAGTCGGAAATATGTTTCCTTCTGTCCTTTCCCGCATCTATTTAGATGAACGACACAATACAAAATTAGAACGAAAATTTTACTAACTAGTTTTACGAGTTAAAATAATCATTATAATTATATTAAATTATTTGTTTTATTTATTCTATTTTATTTGTCTTGAAACGGTTGTAATTGAATGCTCTAATTTCTTTTAAAAAAATATATTTTCTTTTTGAATATAGTTTTACAACCGGATCGTATATGCGTGAATTTAATTTAAAAACAAGTTAAACTATTGAGCTCTCTTAGATAAATTGCCAAACGATTTGTTTTCTTAAAATTTAATATTCCGACATATGTTAAACGCGAGCATGTCTAGTTTTTCTTACTATACTTAGTTGTGGTGAGAATATGCGGGGCTTAAATTTATTTTTTTTTAATATAAAATTGAATTAATCCGATAATAATCTACGTAGAACTAATAGGAATTAAGGTTTTTCTCCTTTTTTTTCAACTAGCAAACATTTAAATAAAGAAGAATTATGAGAAATAGAAAAGAGTTATATGAAATTATCGCGATTTCGAATAATAGAAACTAATCTAATAGGTGCTCTGCTTATTTATTTTTCAAATAATAATTCTTTTTGATGTTAGATTGAAAAACTTTCAACGATTTTCTCGTCCTCAAAAACAACAAACTTATCCAAGCTCACTATCCCATTTTCTAAATGGGTATCCGTTTGATACGAGACTTAAAATGACAGTCTTTATCTGAGGTTCATTAAATGTATTAGTGTTTCTCAAATAAACTTACAACTTAAGTTTTTTTTTAAATGTGAAATCGAATTGCTTGATTTGATATACTCACCTGCAGTAATAGAATTATACTCATATAATAATAATAAACAAAACTATGTTTTAGTTCTTATATTTCCAAAAGCACATCTTCATTCGTGTTTAATCTGTTAATGAAGAGAGCGATATTTTAAATTTATCTTTTTTAAAAAGAAAATGTCAACGTTTCTTATGCTTGTTGAGTTTAAAGAATTCGACTAGACTACAAACATTAGCTAAACCAAAGGTTCTACGCAGAAATATGGTAGTAGTTTTTTATTGCATGTCAACCTAACATAAATTAAATAATGGCAAACGTGGTAAATTAATAATAATATTTTCTGTTTATTTCGATTTTATTTTATACCGTATACACCTTATAATAAATGAATTACAATTTTATAGGAGTAACAATTTTGTTGTCACTGACAGTCTTCCTAAACATGGTGGCTGAAACAATGCCAGCCACATCTGATGCAGTGCCTCTTCTAGGTAAGTTCTACTACCAATTCAATTTTCTTTTCCATGTTTTATTTTTCGTTAATCAATTATATTCAGTTGTTTTTGCTATTTTATAAAATAAATGTATTTTGCTAGCTCATACTTAATTTTTGTATAAAATGTATTAAGTTTATTTATTCAAATATTATTTTTCACAAGCGCTCTTAAGGAATCACAACTTCCTAAAAATAAATTATATTTTATATTTTATTATATTTATTTTTTTAACCTGATTTTCAAAATAAAAAAATCTAATTAAACAAATTAAAATGGTGTACACTATACTTAAGTTGTAACATGTAATATAACATGTGAACCATTGAAATTTCATTAAAACACTGCATACTTAAGCAAACATAACAATCTATCTAAGGTGCTAAATACCCCACGAAAACAACATTCAAACCAGTAGTAGCAGTAAAATCTTTACTCAAGAGAAATTTAATGAGTTGATCGCTATAAAATATTTTAAAAATATGCCGTGCCCAAAGGAATCTGCTATAATCTATCTATTTTTTTTTTTAAGTCCAACCATTGCTGTAAAACGTGTGTTTTTTCTATTTCTACATTTTTTCATTATATCATATATCCACCAATCGTTAATTCATAATAAATAACTAAACCTATCTAATATAACAAAACCATTCGCTATTATGATGCGAAATATTTCGATTGAAATATGATATGTATACCTTGCCAACATCCACCATAAATCGTCTACCGCGAAACTAATAAAATGAAAAGGCATATTATTGTGTCAGGCGAGCTGAAGCAAATGTTTCCTCATATAGGAAATAGAGAAAAATTTCTCCATACTGCGTCCACATATCCATTTCTGTCATTTCTCCACTTAAGTTACTCGTATAATAAAACAATTATCGTTCAACCAATCCAATATCGCATTGCTTTTCTTCATCTCAACTTAACATAATCAAATTTTGTACATACTATTGTAAGATTGTAAGAGGACAACGTACTTAACTCGCTGTATATCTGAAGTCACTAAACCTCTCTTATGGCCATATCGCTTACAGAAATAAAACAGAAGCTTTACCTTTCCGGAGCAGAGAAAGCATTGTACCATCCATAATCACTTTCACACAATTTTGAGTTAATACTCGCATGTGGCAACATTTTATTTCTAGCCTTAACATACTCTTTATTCAGTAAGATCACCTTTAGCCTTATTTGTGGTAATACGAATGTTACTCTTCACTTTTTACTCTTTTATTTTCATCTGTATTATACAGTCACTTATAAATATTTTCCGACTTAAGTTACAGATAAAATAATCAAACTTAAAGATAATTTTTTTCCTGCTCTAATACAATAATTTTCCAGGTATCGTCATAAGGGGTGTTACCACCCTCTTCCATCTACGAGTATATGTATGTCATTTCAATCCATACAAAAATAAAATAATCCACTAATTTATATTTGTTCGTCCTTTTGCGAAGTTTCCTGCATACCTATACTAACTGAAAGCGTAATTATTAAAGTATTACTTTCTTATCATTTCCACTGATCGGCATAGGCTTATGAAACTAAACTAACTGCCAATGGCTTAACTGAGTTCCTCCTAACGACGACGCTTCGTGCTTAAGAAGATGGAAACAAAGTCAAAATAATTCCCACAGATCTGAGCAAAGAATTCGTTAAATTGTTTTATCATATCATTATTCTTGAATTCGAAAAACTTAAATTACAAACGTAATTTGTCACTTGGACTTCGTCAAAGATAATTTAGGAAATGATTTTTGTATATGTACTCGTATATTCTAAGAAAACAATCGTTCTACAGTAAGAGTCTATCTCTAGTGTTTACACCATTTATCGAGGATTTAAGAAAAGGCTTATTTTGGCGAACCCTGACCCATGTTACGGAAATTGCGTTGTTAATACTAATGCTAGAAACTTCGTTTTTAAAAGACATACTAGCCTTTGTAACTGCGTTTAAACAAAGTTAATATCTTATTTGAGTCTTCAGATATCCCATTTCTAGGCCTGCTCCATTTTTTCTTGCATATGCTAATTTTTGCCATTAATTTTTGGCTTTTCTCCAGAAAATGCGTAATGAACATAACGTTTTACTTTTTTTTTTCTTATGAACGGAACAGTAACAAAAAAAATCTTCTACCAGTTCGCAGGAAAACCCGTAGATTTTATGATACTTGGCAAAACCTGCAGCGGTAAAAAAAGAAATTTATGATTTTTTACATAGCTACAGTCGACGATAAGAGTGGTTATCCAAAAATTAATAATTTTCCAATAATTTTTTTTTTAAATTGCATAGCTATTAAAAAGTTTTAAAGCATGCTCGTTTATTTGACTACCTGTCAAAATTCTTATTTATTTACCCTGCTCCTTAAAAGTTTTCAAAAAGAGCTAGGTTTGAGGTTTGAAGGCTACAGTTGCTAAAAACACTATTTTGAAATATCTGCATTTACAAACCAAGAATACGCAGACATTGTTTACGTTTATGAGCTGTGCAATGCAAGTTCTACTAGAGAGCGACAAAGATACCATGGACTTTATCCTACCCGACGACTTCCTATTGAAAGAGTATTTAGAAATATAATACGTATCGAAGCCTTCGAGAAACGGGATCAGTTTCAAATACACGACCTAACACGGGAGTTCCATAAGTACGAAGAATTTCGGCTGATGAAACAACACAACTGATCCATTAATAACATTTCTAATGTAATGCATGGAGAAAATCTTTATCCACAGCACCATACAACTATGTTTTGGACGGGCCAGTCTCAATTTACAAGACTTGGTATTATAGATTTTCAGAATCTTCATATATAAGCTGCAGATACTCCACATACAAGGAGCCATAAATCATTTCAACAAAAATTCAGCGTCAATATGTGGGCAGGTGTAATTAGAAACAAGTAAGTTAATCGGCCCCTTCAAACTACCACCTAGGCTGAATTCTACAAAAAAACTGGAGTTTTTAGATTTGTTTTTTAGATTCATAAAATACTTTTATTTCACTTAAAAGGTTAACATAAAGAATAAGTTTTTTAGTCTTAATTGGTTTGGTATAACGTCGTCTACAAGATTAACAGCTGTTTGTGTTTTATTTTAAAGTAAGTGGAAAATGGAAATAAAGGCATTTACAGCATAGTAGTATAAAACATCCCAGCCTTGTTGTCCATTCAAAATATTAATTACTTCGCCAGCAGACAGGACCTCGGATCTGAAATATCTTTTGCGAAACTCCTTTAAAATTGGGCATTCTCCTAGAAAATGTAAGCCGTCCTCTCTCGCTCTCTGATTACAGAGACTGCACAACATTGGAAGTTCGGGTTGGTGTGTGATGAAATTTAAAAATCAAAAGCTCCCCTCTCAATTTAAATATAAAACTTATTTCGTCAATTGAATTTTGGTTCAAGAAATACGACTTATCCTGAAGATTGTAGCTCAATCGACTATACATAGTACAACCAATATTGAGAAGCTCGAGCTTCAGCAGCATATTTTTCGTAAGTGACTACACTAATTTTCTCCAATAAAGTGTCAAACTGTCTTTCTTAATGATATGGGCTCCTCTGGCGGTGTTAATGAAAGTTCATGTCCGCAGTCAGACGCTAGGTGCCTCCATTCTTGGATGAGGTTCCCGCATGTTGTAAGGACATATGTAAGTACTATCCTGGGCAACCATTCTTTAACGACAGAGTCGAAATGCATCTTCAAAGTTTCTAGGTCCCGGTTTCGAGGTGCAGCATGTAATTGGGTGCGCTTATTGGCAACCGAAAAATGCGCTTAAGAAAGTAACGAAGAAACTTCTCCACTTCATCGAACGAGCCGTATCCCCACACTTGAGCACCATACAAATGAATTGAGGTAGCTGTTAAGCGAAATAGTTTTTGCTTGACTCTATGATGTATTTATTGTTGAAACTGCGGCCCCACACACATGAAATTGCTTCAGCTTAGCTTCAGCTAATTTACCTTCAAGATGCTTTCTCATGTTTAGGTTGGCCGATATCTATCTAGAGTTTTTGCTAAATAATTTCCCAGAACTATTGGATGACATTCCACTGAACTTCATCATATTTCCGACAGGATGGTGCCAGCCCACTATGATCGTGAGGTTAAGAATTTTCTAGATGAAGAGTACGGTAATCGTTGGATAGGAAGAAATGGACCAGTTCACTGGCTTGCAAGACCTCCTGACCTTACAGTATTGCATTTTTTGTTGTATGGGGAAGAATGATAAAACTTGTTTATTCAACCGATATAGCAACTTTAAGTGAATTGGAAGAGCGTATTCTCGAAGCGTCATCAAAAGTGAGGCAGCATTAGCATCAATAAACATTCGCATTGAAATCACAAAACGGGCTCTAGCATGCATACAAAATCAGGGAGGACACTTTGAGCATCTATTACAACTGGTTTAGTACACATATAAAATAAAAATTATATAAAACCACACAACGTCATTTGTTACTCATAGCCTTACCTTTTTTTTTAAATCTTAACTACTGTACGATTTCCCAAGTATCATAAAATCTATGAGTTTTTGTGCAAGTTTATTGATGATTTTGTTTTCATTATTGTTACGTCCATGACAAAACAAAATAGTAAAACGTTGTATTTATTATGCATCTTCTGAAGAAAAGTGACCTCTAAGTCAAAAATTAGCATGGGCAAGAAAAGTGGAACAGGCTTAGAAATTGGATATCTGAAGACTCAAACCAGATATCAACTTTATTTAAACGCCGTTACAAGCGCTAGAATGTCTTCTATAAATAATGTGCTAAACGAAGTTTCTACCATTAGAAGTAACAGAGCACTTTCCGATTAATATGGGTCAGTTTACGCCAAAATTAGCCTTGTCAACATTGGAGATAGAAAGATTTTTTTTCTTAGAATATACCCGAAAATCCTTTCCCAAATTTCCTTTATAAATTTTGTCGGATATGAACATCCATCTATAGTATTTACCTCCGCTTACTACATGTGGATTTTCAGACTCCTATCATGGCATGATGATTCAAAGAATTGTTCGATATGGTGCAAATAAAACTTTTTGGGTACCATATTAATTCAGATGCCGACGACTTTTAATTTATTAGGAATAAATTCACAATCAAAACATGCTTATTCAATATACCAGCCCTTAATAAACTCTCAGATCTTCTCCTCTATCCTCGATGTGAATAAAGATATTAGCTTGAATTAATTGTTAATTGTTTTAGTTTTTGGTTGTTAATAATAATAAGCATAATAAAATGTCCGAGGCACTCGTGTGCACGGGGTAATACTTACTCATAACTTTGACTTTTGACATTATTGTCCAAAAAGCTGGTCGGATCCATGATATGATGACGATCGTCCGCAATGGTGTACTGAGAGTATCTACATATCACTATGCGAATATACATATATATGTCAAAAGGAGATACTACATAGAAGCGTGTTGCATTCTTAATTTTTTAATAGTAAGCATTAATTAAATTTTCGTATTTGATCTGAAATTTCTTTCCTACTCGTAACTCAAGCAAGCCGATACTTGTGTTATGATTACGTTCGTCTCAGAATTAATGATTGCATGGCTTTTGTGTAAATTTCCCTTCTACCATGTGGGACGGTCTTTATCAGTCTTTACATATTAACAGCCTTTAATTATAATATTCCCAACATAAAATAAACGCGATTTACAGCAGTGATTGTAATTAAAAAAGAAATAAATTAGAGTTATTAATTTCAATTAATAACTCTATTTCCACAATGATTTCTGAAGTACTCGTAGTTTTTTTAGGTTTAAAAATTATTCAAATTTCAGAGATCATTTACTTATTTTTTTTTCTTCAATTAATTTTTCTTTAAATTTTTTCCAATTAAATTTTTAGTTGATGGTCAAAATTGTATTTTATTTAATTAAACTATAAACAAAATTTCGTAAACTAATTCGTTTATAGGATAATGTAACTTACATATAAGTAAAAAAGGCAGGTAATTAACTGGAAGAAATGCATTTATATTTAAAGCATACATAGATACTGTATTTATCACTCTAGTAATTAATCACCTGTTGATAATACCATTAACCTTTCCGAATGTAGAACTTAGCTGTGAATGCAATAATTTTTTTTTTCTTAATCCTTGCATAGTTTTCCTTAACTTCGTTAAGTATTCTAACATTTTGTACAAATATCTACATACACCTACTCGTAAGCTTTGCCAAAAAAAAAAAAATAATCAGTTAGTACCTGCAGAATTTTCTTACTTACCTAGTTGATAACATTGACAATATGATATGAACAAAAATTATTTATACCCAAACTTTTTTATGTAGCATTGAATGTTCTTCCCAGAAAAAAACGAACACAATTAAAAGCTAACTCAAAATTTGTTTCCCAAAAAAAATTAAATAATATATATATATATATATATAAATATATATTAAACTGGCACACAAAATATCTAAGTTTAAAAAATATCAATTCATTGCAAAATAAATTACAAATCAATTCAAATATTCTCGATTTTTAGCCTTTTTATGATGATTGCGGATAATTGGTTGAACACAAAATTTGTAACCGTTAATTATGCCTTAATTGTCCGCATATGATAAAACAACAAAAATCCTAAGGGAAACTAAGGGCTCAGTTTAAAATAAACGTTTCGAATTGTTGATATTTCAAGAAATAGTTCCAAAACATCTCATAGAGAGAAGAACCCTCATCCCTCATTTTATTTTTCAATTTACTTTTTATTTATATTTTGCGACTGCTTCTAAGCAAACCGTAGAAATTTGATATTTCATCAATTCATAAAAAGAGCATTTCAATTAAAAAGTGAAAAAAGTAAAGTTATTGCTTTGGTTCTCACGATATTGTTTAGAAATATCTAGAATAAAAAAATAAAAAATAAATATAACACCGGATATCAAACAGGCCAACAACCAATAGTTTCATAAAGCAATACAATAGTTTTTGATATTAAACACTTTGTGTTTTAATAGAAATTAACAAACTAAAAGCCAAAATATGACATTACGAGTATGATAATTTCAAATGTAAATACACGTTTGGACTTACAGTTTCAACCTGAATATTCTTTTATCAATCTGATTTAAGTTCTTAGATTTGATATCCTAACCGTGATGGCTAATCTATCATTATATACTAAATTTACCAGCCAAATATTTTGACGACTTTTCAGACTTTTCAGAAATGTTGTATTGACACGAATTTTAATTTTCAAAAACGGCAAAGAGATTTTGCCTCAAATACCGCTCAATTTAATTCATTCCTTTTCTTCAGATTTTATTCAACTTTGAAATATGTAAAATATCTGCACTGCTTGTGTGCCGCTTCTGAAGTTAGGTAAATTCGCTTGTATCAGCTCATTAGTATGACCAAAGTTTGTTGAAGTTCTTGCATTTGCTTGATCGAATTGTTTTTCTTTCGGTCCCTTCTTTGAACCTAAGTTGGAATTTTAGCCTTTTGCATTTCGTACTGCATTTTTCGACGGTCTTCGTTGAACATGGCAAAATCTGATAGCTGATTTGATTAGCCTCTAGTTTTTTCACCATCGGTTCTTAACGTGATTTTTTCTTTGAAAATACGTAGTTTTTATTTGATCATGTACATATTGTCATACCCACTGACATTCGTAACTCTGTAAGTTTTCCTTTATTCTTCATGTTCATGATCCAACAGTGTGATGCTTATTTAAAACCAGACGAGCGATCGTCATGTATAATGAACCTTTATTTCATAAAATACTGTGAAGTTCCGTGTTTACTCTACGAGGAAGTCGTCATCGCAATTTTGTTAGTAGTTAACGACATAATCTTATTGCGTCTTTATTGAATTATTAAGAACGCTTTCGTGATCCAAAATAAGAGAAGTGTTTTCGGACTCGCCAATGTGCACGACATTAAAAAAGAAAGGACTTCGTGCCATCTTAAGTTTCGAAATCACCGGTTATACTAGCTGTACTTAGCTTTCGTTTTAATATCATCATCATACATATTGCGTACCATCCTTATATACGTCTCAAGTAGATTTTAGAATTTTATGAGCTCTGGGAGCTTTATTAAATACAGGGTTGCTGATTAATGTTGCTACATTAAGAAACTCAAATAACCTTTTTTCAATTCATACTCGTATATTTTTAGTTCATTACAAAGATAATGGATTTGAATTATGTTTTTTTTAATGTTTTTCAAAAATTATTGACACATGTGCGACATCTTATTATAAAGTTGTTTACAACAGGGTAGGGTTTCAGCCGGAATTGTCTCAGTTATTGTTTGAATGGATTGCTTTAATTCATTAAAATTTGTGGGTTTCGTTTTGCAGACAACCCCACAAAAAAAAGTCAGGTGCTGTCGAGTCAGGAGACTTTGGCGGCCAATGGAAAGTGGAGATCCTGCAAATAAGTTTGTCGGAGAATTTTCGTTATAATTTCGTCATAACAGGCCTAGCTATATGTAAAGTTGGACCGTCTTGTTGAAATCAAACAAAGTTGAAGGGTATTCTCTTTCCGTGTAAATTGGGAATAAAACTCTTTCAACATCTTTAAATAACGGCCTCTATTAATAGTTGCAGTTTGACCGTTTTCTTAAAAAAAAATACTGCACACCACACTTTGTCGCGTGAAGTATCTCGGGGTTAGAATCACTACGTATTCGCCAGTTTTGCTTGTTTACATCGACGGTCAAGTCAAAATAGGCCTGGTCGGATATAAAAATTAAGTTTAACATGTTGCTTCATTGAATGATCTTCTAAGAAATTTCCAGACGAACCGGCTAGTAAGCTAGATTCAATTTGCTTGTATTGTAATTTGAACTTTGTAGTGAACCAAATTCAAATCTGTGTGGGGAATTGTCTATAGTGAATGTCTGCTTACTCTCATTCGAGAAGCTAAGTTCCGGGTCGAAAGGCTTGGATTTGTTTGCATGGCAGCAGCCGCAATAGCAAACGTATCCTGTGTCTGCGCTGAAGGATCTGGGTGGTAAGGCCTTCTTGCGATCGTCCCACGCTCGGGAGTGAGGCCTAAATTCTCTTACGGACTACAAAGAATGATAACTTGGTTTCGCCATCCCAAGCCACCATTTTTGTTAAATATAATTATCAACCTGTAAAATAAAAAAAATGGGACCGATTGCTTATACAGAGAAAAAATTATTACGTTTTGTTTTGGTAGCACGTTTCATCAGCTACCCTGTACTTTTCCCTAATGGATTAAGGCAATGCGCACATTTTTGAAGTGTCGCGACTATTTTCCATAATTATCTGTAAACTTTAAATAGAGTTCACACCAAATTTTATTTGAATCCACCACTTATGAATAATTTTGCAAAAATTCATCTTGCTTATTCCTAAAATTTGTTGCTCGTATTGCCTCAACCAAAATATTAATATTTTGTATTTATGCTAGTTTGTGTTAGAAGTTAAACTTTGAGGGTTAACATTCCTTAGCTCTGTGTGTTTAAGCTACGAGTACTTGAAACGCCCATTTTGGAATTTTTGACTTGATTGTTGCTACTGTATAGTTTTTGGTTGAAGCTTCTCCTCTAAAATCTTTTGGTTATAACATAAACGAATATAATTCGAAGAATTTTAATCTCTGTCTTGCCATGTTGTGGCTCCTAGATGGGTAACTCTCAATATCTCTGATTACGTACTGGCGTTTTTTTTTCTATCAAGTTTATACTCTTATTGTTGTATGCCCATAGTAGCAGTTTTGCTATAATATTTTTATGAATTTTGTTTATTTTAGAAATTGACATATTCATGAAAGCTTGGGATTACGTTGCCATGGAGTTATTCATTGCTGGATAGTAAGTTGCCCCAAGGCTTATGAGTTTGTAACAGAAGATATTGACACATACATATGTACTAGTATAGTACATTCACATATAAGACCATTTTGCAATATTTTTGGATTTTTTTTAGTGTGATTAATCGCATTCGTGCCTTGGCTGCAAAATGAAGTGGTCTAGCTCGACATTGGCAGTTAGAAAGTCGCAGATATCTCACAATGCTGGACACGTTTTCAATTCACTCTCATTGTTACGCATACTGCTATGATTCTTTTCTGAATATTGAGAAGAGACAACCGTCTGCATGTATTGTAATTAAGTTTCATGCACCCACAAAGTCAATTAATACGAACTCATTTCTAGGAGTTGTGTCCTTTACCAATGATTTCCCTTTTCATATTCTGAGATTATAACTATTACCTATTTCAAAAAATGTTTACTCCATTTAAATTAATTTATTGCTCACAAATTTTATCATAGAGTTTATAGAAACTTTTATTAGCTGCATCGTGTCATTTTTCATGGGTGTTTATTAGGTGTATGATAGCGACTTCATGAGTATTGCTTTTCGCTTTTCGTCTTATTTGTTAAAAAATTAAATCTTCTTGTTTAATTGTGCAAATAGACTCCTAGCCAAAGAGAGAAGGTATGCAAATCCACTAGGTTTTAACCCAATTGAATGATAAAAATGAACTGTACAAATTTACACCTCTTTTAAAACACTGTTACGAGTATATATTTCCAAGCACTACATAGTTTGTATAATGTGCTGAGACGGAAATAGACCGTGAACTATATGAAAAGTAATCTGAATCACAAAATTTTCTGTTTCTTACATAAAAAAGCTTAAATTAGGATAGTTGGTTCGTTTAAGTGAAAAATTGTCTATGACATTCCTAAGTTTAAAACATAGTATTTTTGATGGTGGTTTTTCTCTTAACAACAAAGGTGTAAACATTTCAAAAATTTATTCGCCACAACCATGTTGATCTTTAGATGTCCTTCTTTTTTTTGTTGATGAATTCTGTCTGCCTGCAAAAGGATTACAAAAATATTCAATGGCCTTGCTTTTTAGGTCAATTTCGATCTTCGTTCGTCCGTGATTTTTAAGACAGTTCATCGAAATTCTAGTCATGTTCACAAATTTATTCTGCACTTCCCTGATTCTGTCTGGAAAATTTAATTTTTTTGAATTTTTTTACGTGGATCACTTCTTTTTTTTTTATCAAGAGAGCATAATATATTTCATTGTAATCTATATAATTGCAGTCTTATTATTCCAAGTGTTGAGAGTTCAACTCTCATAATCTACAATTAAAATAAAATTCTTAAGGAATGCATTTGCACTTTTTTCTTTTAATCGCATTTCGCTCTTATTTTTTTATTTGCTAAAGAAAATAAAATTCTTTTCATAATCTTTCTCGGGGTGAGCGAGAAGAAAATCAATATTTATATTTTTGCTATTTTACTTGCTACTTTATTATACATATATATTGATTTATTTATTCCGAAACTCATAATTTTGCTGCTATGCTACTTCTTTTTTCTTATTTTATTTATAACATTAATCACAGTCTAAACTTTTTTTTTAAAATTATTAGTTAAAAGACTTATTGTTAAATTGTAAATAAGAATCGTACGGAAGTGTAAAGTATTCTAGCGAAGCGAAAGTGACAAAAAAAAAAATCGCGGGTAAATAATTTTTGACTAAGTTAATGGTCAATTTTTTTTCAGACTTTTTATGGTATTAATAATTCGTAAAACTGCACAAATTTATATACAATATAAGTAAGATTGAAAACTGTATGGCCCCACATAATGCTGAAAATACGTTATGGAGACATCAAAATTCACGACCCAGAGTTAAGAGTCTTGAATAACTTTTTTTATAGTGATACTTCATATAAACGTGTAAATGATGTGAAAGCAAGGGCTACCGGTTAAAGTAATTAATTTATTTATTTTTTTGACTATAATAGAAACTTAAAAGTTAATATGTGATGTGAATTACACAGCTATTATTGTAGATTAGTTTTTCCTTCCTTTTTTAAACATATAGCATCACTAGGAGTAATCAATAATTTGTAACACTTAAATTGAGCCCTAAGTTTCTTAAAAAATATATATATTAATAATGAACTAAATTTCAAAACCCTTTTAAATTTACTGTAAGAATCTATAAAATTAAAATTGGTTCATACATTATATCACTATTTTATCATTCGAAAAGATTTTTCGGATTCATTTTCGTTTGGCTTGAAACAAAAAAAAAAAGAAGAAATTAAATTATAAACGAGTGGTCAAATTATGTTTTTTTTTTTTTCTTTATTATTTTTATTTAAAAAAAAAACATATAGCAAGCAGTTGAAACCGTAAAAATTCTATTCTAATAAAAACTCATTTCCTGGTCATCTAAGCTAAAATAAAATATTTATTCCAATGAGCTCAAGCTTCTTAATTAAAAATTTCTGCACGTTCGTGATAAATTTGTTTTCGTAATATTAAAAATCAAGCACTGAAGATATATTTTTTCTAACAAAGAGAATAGTGGCAAGTGTTTTATCTAAAAGCTTTCAGCCTTTTTTATGATTTGATAATTAAGGCATATTTTGTTTAATATCAATAAAAAAATTATTTTATAATATTTGGAGTTAGCATATGTAACTAAGAATACAGATCGTTTAAATACTAATTGCTTTTCAATGCAAATACCTACAGTGATTTTCAAAGGTACACAAAAAGTAAATTTGCTATGCCAGACGCTTTAACTTATATTTAAGACATCGTTATATGAGTTATTGCATTTATATCATATTCTATGTGCATACAAAATGCTCGAACTTTCATTATCCTAGCATTTTAGTTCAAATAATATTCTACACAATTTTTACGAAATTATTTTATACTATAGTTTCATAACAATTTTATTTCATAAATGTAACTAACTTAAAAACAAATATTTATATGTACTATTGCATATTATCAATTAAATATGTACTCGTAACTATTTCATCACTTTAAATGTCAAAACATAGCAAGTAAGTAACGTACCGCAGCAATAGCAGCTGATTTTTAATGGAAATATTTAGGTACATAATATTAAAGTTAAATAATAAACAATATAAAAATAAATACATTTTTATATCTCTTACATATTTTAGATAAATTTCTCAAGTTCAAAGTTCATTACTATTTAAATTTTTTTTATTTGCTTTTTCCTAAAAATCAATTAAATAATCGTTGATTATTTGGCTTACTTCATATAAAATATGAACTTGCACCTGATAGTTAGTATACAAATAAATTTATCACTGCTTAGATTGGACGTGCTTAGGTGTCTCTATAAAACTGTGCACTTTATGTTTTTTGCCTATATTTTGACAAAGATTGATTCGCCGTATTTTGGCAGAGAATTATTTGTATTTTTTTAAATTGTATTAAGCGAAATTTTACTCCTTTTTACATTGACCACAATGACAAAATATTAAAAAAATTATCGTATATGAATATTGAAATTAATTCAAACCAAACAATTGTGTATTCTTTTTAATATTTAGTTGTATATAAATATAATAAGCAGCCATTTAAAATAAAAAAAGTTATACATATACATATGTTTATTGGAAAAATATTAAAGAATTTTATTTACATTCTTATTAAAAACTTATTTTAGCTTTAATGTATATAAAAGAATTTTTAATATCATAATTTCCTTGTAATTATGACATTACGTATGTATGTATACTAACTCAGTAAGTTACAAGTATAAAGTAATATTATATTTTGGATTTTACAGGATTTTGTTTAAGGTTAAATACCTTATCTTATTGTAAACTTTCAAAACATCAGAGAACCAACGAAAGAAAAAATAAAAGTTGATAGTGTATATGGTTTTTGGTTGTTTTTAAACATTTTGACTACAGCAATTTTTCTTTACAATACATAACTATTTAAATATACTCTACAAGACTATATTTTTATGAAAAAGATTTTTTACTTTTCTTGTTAGCCAATCAGGGTTATTGTACCTAAAGATTTTTTTCAACACAACTACAACACCTTAAAGTAACTAATAACTGATTTTTGTTTTGCTCAATTAAAAGAAATTTAAAATTTTAATTACCGTCATAACAATTTCTCTGGTCTTTTACGATCGTTTTAACCACTTATTCAAATTTTCTCATTTCGATACGATAATATTTTCTAAATAAATACAAGTATCTAGATTCGAGTACCGTTGAAAAGCAGAGGACTTCTTTGATGTATGAAATTGTTAGCTTCAAACTCTCTTTTTATTCTGCTGTGCATTTCAATTTTATTTTGACGTCATCATATATATCGCGCATCATTGTTATAATATTTTTTGTATGTACGACAGTTTAATTTTTTAAGACCTTATATGGTAAATCTACATATTTTTGTTCAGAAAATCCAAATACGAGTATGTATTAAAATATATGGGTTTTCATTTAGGATTTCAAAGTTACCTCCCTTTGTCCATACTGCGCACTTTCCTAAGGCTTAATTTTTGTGGGGTTCTCTATGTTTTGTCGAATGTAAAAAGCTTTTTATAAAAAAAAAACAAGCCAGGCATTTCAATTCGTCGTCGAAGTCAACAATAGGGCCTCATTTATGGCACTTTTTTTTCCAAAATTTAATGAATTGGGTTTGGACGACCTCTGCTTTCAACAGGATGGTGCTACCGCCCACACAAGCCATCAATCAATCAATTTATTGCGTGCGTAGTTTGAAAATCACATAATTTCGGTTAGAGGAGAAGTTGATTGGTCTGCAAGGTCATGGGGTTTGACACCTTTAGACTTCTTCCTGTAAGGTTATTTGAAGAGCAAGGTCTAGGCCAATAACCCAGCAACAATTCAGGATCTCAAACATAACATCCAAACTGAAATTGCGGCCTTTGACCCACTTATTCTTCATAAAGTCATCGATAGATTTGAACTTCGGATGGTCGCTTGCAAAGGAAGCCGTGGTGGAACGACATTGAATTCCATTCATAATTGCCATAGATTTCACAATAAATGTATATTTAATTTAATGAAAACTTCCACACAAGCTGTTGTGTGTTGTGTGGTTTATAATACAATGTGACAAAGAAGCTCGTCCTTCGTAACTTAGGTATTCGATTGAATACCATATATCATCACAAAATCGTTAACCATTTAGGTCTAAAAATTCAGTCCACATTTGCTTTCTGTGCTTTGGTTCAACTGCACGTCATATCGTTTTGGTCTTTCATTTGGTCTTTCGCAAATAAAATACTTATCTGCCTACATCAAATTTCCTTGTTTCCCGTTATTGACAGCGGAGATTATCGTATATCCATTTACTTATGTATTTTGATTACTGTTTCTTCATTGAGCCGCAATTTTCAAAAACGTGTCTTGTTTGCGTTGGATCTCTTCGATGGTGAGGGAACATCTTCGATAAGAAGTATCTATGGCTACCGCTTCGTTTCGTTTTTTAGACGTTTCGTATTATAATTCAAGCTGAAATTTATAGATTTGCTGTTTGCATTAATTGAAATGCCTAACAGAGTTTTGGGAATTTTAATATAGTTTTGCTCTACACATTTGTCAATGTAATTTTGGAACACGTGCCTTATTCGCCGTTTCGCGTAGATATCTCTAATATCTCTGCATTATGTGTCTCCTACTGCAATAGGATTCTTTAGGACTCTTTCCGAGCAGAAAACAGCATTTGTCCAGCCCGTCCCTAAAAAAGGCGAATGTTCCTCTCTCTCCTCCTACAGATCGATTGCACTTACGTCCCTTCTTTCCACTGTCATGGTAATATTGATAAACCGTCAGCTCATGAAATATCTCGAAACACGAAAAGTTCTTAATGACCGGCAGTACGATTTTCGTAGTCCACTGGTAATCTGATGGCATGTCTCACCGAAAAGTGGAACCAACGCGTATACTAAGCTGGTGAAAACAAGATAGTTGCACTTGATATTTCTAAGACATTTAACAGAGTTTGACATCAGGCTCTTTTGTCAAAAATGCGTGCTTTTGTGGAATCGACGACTATCTTCTTCAATGGATAAGAAATTACCTTTGGGAACGTTCTATTCAAGTTATCTTGGATGGTTTCAAGTCTGATAACGATGGTGTGCCCCACCGCTCCGATCTGAATCCGACACTCTTTTTAATTTTCATCAACGACTCTTGTCCGCTACTTTTAATCCAATATATTCCCTTGCTGACGACAGTAGTCTCTGCTCTTCATATTCGGAATGACCACATATTCGGTGTCGTCAAAAATGCTGCAAAATGTATAGGTTTCCTCAAGCGATGTAAGAAATACTTTACCCCCTCTGATCTGGCCTCAATATAACATATAAGGCATTTATCCGCCCGAAATTCAGGTGCGCCTAAAACATCTTTGCGCCTACTAGATAGAATTCTAAACCATGCGATAAAATTCATATGTGATACTAATATCAATCAGTCAATTGACATCCTCGAACACCGTCGTAATGTCTCGTATCTCAGTCTATTTTATCGCTATTTCCACCATCAATGCTCCATAGAAATCGCCAGTAGCATTCCGCCTCTTCAAACGTTTAACCGTAGCACACTCCTCGCTATGAATGCTCATCAGTATACCCTCAAACCCACTTTCGGACGTACTCCAAAATATCGTGATACGTTCCTAAGCCATACAACTCGCTTATGGAATGCCCTGCTTAGATCTTTATTTCCTAGTCATTATAACCTTCAAACATTTAAAACCAACGTTCCCCGTACCTCTCTTTCTATCCTCCCTGATTTTCCTTCGCCGACGCTGTGTGCAAATTATAAAAAAAAAATTTAGATATTGTATCGCCGAGTGCCTGATCCCATCTTCATTTCCTCTGAGTCAGTCTTTGAATTCAGATCCTCACCAGTGAAAATCATTTCTTCCTCTAGAATTCTATTCAAAAGTTTAATGAAATTGTACCAAAATATTTTTTTACTCGATTGCTCGCGCCTACTTACTGGCTTGTGCCATACTAATAGTCTCCAAATAAGATAAGGAAATCGGCTAGGGCCTCTATTAACAGTTTTGTTAGTCGTTTGCATTTTACTTGGCATATTTTTAACACTTTTTCTTGTTTTGCGGGATAGGCGACTTTTTACAATATTTAAAATTAAATTTAAAGTTATTCTTTGGTAAAATATTTAGTATACATACATTCACGTTTATACGAGTACCTTAAAAGCATAACATTATTATTCCTAATTGAGCTATTTTAATCTTCTCCCTTATTTAGTAGTAAGGGTAATTAAAAAATCCTTTAGCAGATATTTTATCAAAAATCTAATAGGTTTTAATTTTCGAACTCGATTATAATTATTTACTATTTGGATACCATTGATAAGCATATACAAGAGCATTTCGATTTTAAATCTCGCTACTTCTCATTTATTTTAATATATGTAATATTACTGTAGTTACTTAAGATAACAGTTGTCCAAAGTTCTTAAATTATGATTTCTTCTAACTTGTTTTTAAAATAGTAGGAATTATTCGCATTACGTATTACGTAATTTCGTATATGAATTCATATAAATAGACACATATACTAAAATATAATTACAAAAAACTTATAAAAAATAAAACAAAAATAAAAGTTGATTCTGATGGAAGTTTCCGTAGTTTTACTGAGTCATCATCACTTCAATTTAGGTATAAAAAAAACAAAGGTCTTAGAATCTTAAGATATAAAACTTATTGCTTAATAAGTGATATCGTTTTTAGGAAGGTGCATCAGTATCTTTCGATAATTTCTTAAATCATGCACCCACTTTGGGGCTATATTTATTTTAAGCTGATATCATTTGCATTTGTAATAAGACTTTTACCACGGTACTCGTGCTATAATTATTGCAACAAAGTTATTCTGTCTTGATACCCACATTTTATCAGACTTTTAGTTTTACATTTATTTGCATTTCGCTAAAATCAAAACATAAAAGATATAATATGTATATGATTTTAACAAAAGATTAATAAGTATAAACCATATGTAAGTCCATTTCTTTTAAGAAATCACACCTTTCTATCTGTAAAAGCGGTAACGAGTTATCTTACTTACTTATAAACGGCAAAGGATTGTTGAAAATATGTCTTAAATATTTTTATTCATTACTACAATATGTTTTTTGTTTTGCTTTCAACTATTTACCATTTTATTTAAATAAATATTTGTATGTATGATATAAGTTAAGTATTATAAGTTTGTGTATTATCTAATTATTTTTATGGCTAAAGTCTAAAGATTGTTTTATTTTATTTGTTATACATAGTTTATAGAATAACACATTTAAAAAAAAAAAAAAAAAAGTTTTAATTTATTTTAATTTAAATACAAAATTACGATGTAAGGGTGAAAAATATTTGTAATATTCAAAATCAACTAAAATCATTTATCTATAAGTTCGAGGTTGTAAAACTAGAAACTTCATGCAACTGAAATTGGGAAGAAGTCGGGTAGTAGATAGGTTTTGTTTTCATAATCACATCATAAAAACATTTCAGTAATGACGTTTTAAATAACCATAACTTCTGACTACTCATTGTCTGGATATTTTCATATGCTAGAAATCAAGCGAAAACAATCCAATGCATTTTAAGATAATTAATAGCATTTTGTAATCAAACCAACAGCAATATATCATTAAGGCGGATTATTCATTATAACGATTTTCTACCTAAAAACGACAATCGTAATCGTAATATCATAGCTGCAAAATACAAAAAGATATTTTTACCATAGATTTAGAACCAAAAAAAAAAAAAAGAGAAAATAACAAGCCATAGAAAAATCCAAATTGTACAATTTTGTGTAATTTTTGTGTCCTTCTAGGAACTTATTTCAATTGCATTATGTTTATGGTGGCCTCATCAGTTGTGTCAACCATACTTATCCTCAATTATCATCATAGAAATCCAGATACGCATGAAATGAGTGAATGGGTAATATATGAAAAAAATATATCACAAAACAAACAAACAAACAAAAAAATATGCAACTAAAACTCACACACCAACACTAAATGTACCAAATGCTTTTATCAATCAACTAAATAGTAGAAAACGTATACCCACAAATAATACAAACATAAAAATATACCAAAAAAAAAAAAAAAAAACAAATAACAAAAACAAAAACAAACAAACAGACAAACATGCAAAAGCAGTAATTCAATGGGATTAATTGCATTTAATAAAATTTCTAGAGTTAATAAAGAACAATTTAATTTTTTATTATGAATTTGAATTTAAATTTGAATTTGTCCTATGTCTATACCTTTAAAGTGCATGCCTTGAAAGTCTACAAATCGAAAAAAAAAATAAAAAATCGCCTGATAAAAACGTAGTGTTTCTACATTAATCTATGTATACAAAATCCAATCTTCTTCATAGATTCGAGTTATATTCCTCTATTGGTTGCCTTGTATATTACGAATGCAAAGACCCGGTCAAGTGGGTTACGAATGTCCACCACCCCCGTCGTCAAGTTCGTCAAGTGATAAAAAGCAACAAATGCAAAATGTTGAACTCAAGGAAAGGTAAACATAATCAACAAATCGACCGTGTGACTTTGTTTTTAAGGCCAGCAGTGATATTATATTTTTCGATTAATACACAAATTTTTTCTAACATTTAAAGTTGAACGTCTAAAATTTTAAGGAGTTTGTTAAATATTTCAAATAATTTTAGATCATCGAAGTCTTTGCTGGCAAATGTTTTGGATATTGACGATGATTTTCGATGCAATCACAGATGTTCAAGTGCTACGATACCACACCAACAGGCTTACTACCGAGCTGTCTATAGGTATATCTTTTTTATCATTTCAATTTATTCCACAAGGTTTCAATGTTTTTATTTTCATTTTATTTCAATATATGTACGAGTATATGTATTATTTATACCAAAGCCATGTATTGTAGTACCAACTGCACTTATGCAATATTAAAATCTTCTGGAAGACCCATTTTATTCATTAGAATTTCAAATTTACTTCGGAACTTCTTGTTTCAGGGTCAGAATTTTTGTAAAACGTAATTTTTATAGTTATTTTGGTTAAGTACAATATCAATGTTTCAAGTCCATTGCTCTAAACCACCGGTTTATAACAGATATATTCATTTATTCAGTGTCCCCAATTAATAACTAATTTTGGACCTTGTGTAAATGCCTTTTCAAAGTTACGTTTGACTCCTTACAATGAATTCATAAACATAACTAAACCAAATGGCAGGCATATGAGTCCTACTTATGTCACGATAACCGAATGTCTCTCTTGCGCATCATTCTAGGAACAATCATACAACAGCCTGAACGACCTTTTTCGATTTCATTCAAAATTGATAAGATTATTTTCAATTTTTAGTCCGATATTCAAGAATTCCTTCTCTGCTTGGGCTTAAAGGGTTTCAAATCCTTTTGCTTTTAATTGTTGTTGATAAGCATGTTGTTAAGACGACTTTCATGCATATGGTATGTAAGTGATTTAGCTTGATTGTAGTCAAATTAAGTTTTAAGTTTTCCCAAATGCGAGACTCTTATACTTGAGATTGTGTTTAAAAAGCTAAAAAAGGGGTAACAAGCACGAGTGCCACTTTATTGGCCCACTGTGATGCCACGTGGATCTACGAGTATGATCCTCTTACTAATGGAACCAGTTGGGAGGATTGTCTCCTCTTTCTTCTCGTCCATGCAGCTTCTACAGAAATCATTTGTAAAGGCGCCAAGGCGTCTGTGTGCTTGCCTGTGAGAGTCCAGTAATAACAGTGATCCGTGATCTAGCTTTGGCCAGAACTGTTTAGTCGCTAGACATGTTGGTCCAACATTTCACCTAAGGTCTTTTCTTTTATTGGCATCTAGCTTTAATAATCTTCCGGTAGAATAAGTAGAGTGGTTTCAATTTTGCGAGTTCATCGGCCCTACAGTTCCCTGGAATGTCTCTGTGGCCCGGCACCCAGAAAGGTAAAGGTTGGACTGCTCTGCCATCTCCATAAGAGATGATCGGCATTTAATAGCGGTTTTCGAATTTAGTGAGACTGACTCCAGGGACTTAATACCTACCTGACTATCCGAAAAGATGCGGATATCCTTTACAGATCCCCTGAAACACGCTACAGTGATTTGGAAGACGGAAAGAGAGGCATAGATTTATCTTATCTGAGAAAACACTGCCACCAACCCCTCTATCGGTTTTAGATCCATCTGTGTAGAAATGGATTGACTTGTCCTCCATGAAAGCATCTTCCTCCCAGAAGGATCTAGAGGGAAAGCTCACACGGAAGCCTTTGTCAAACCAAAGTTTAAGTATGATGTAATCGATGTTCTCTGTGAGGATTCCTAATGTATTAAGAATATTAGCGTGGCCAAATGTGCAGTCGCAGCTACTAGCCTGCTGAAAATATCTAGGGGTGTCAAATGACACAGAATGTCTCGTGACGCAGAGGGAGTAGTCCGTAAGGCTCCGCCTATGCATAGACATGCTGTCATTTGGACTCTGCTTAGTTTACTGCAGTTAACTGCATTGTATAAGGCCGTCCACCAGACGATAACCCCGTAAGTGAGTATCGGTCTAATAATCCAGATGGCTTTTTTGCAAGAGTTCTAGTTATACACAGCCCCTCATAATATTTTCTAGCGAAGGCAGGATAATATCTGAGGACCTCTGTAGCTCGGCAAATAAGGACTGAAACGAATAAAATTTGGAAACTTCAAAGCAAAAAAAAAAAATATTTTCATAATTCATGTAATTTTTTTTTATTTGCTTTAAGACTCTGTTTTTATTAAATTCATTCACAATTACAAAAAATAAAAAAAAATTATTTGGGTTCACATTCTTTCCTCAACTTCTTGGTGACAGTTACATGCGTGATCTTTTTGGACGCTCTTTTCCATTTAGCACTAAAATCTTTTACGTCCTTTGTACACTGCTCACTTTTCCTCAATTCAATTTTAGACCGTTACGTTTTTTAGATCTTTGTACCATTGTTTGGTTGGTATTACATTTCCGAGCACCATCTCTGGATGACATAGTTCGGTTTTTTACGATGGTACCCACTATTTTCCTGTCCAAATTTGTATCATGTGCTCCACTTTTCTGTTTTCGCTTAACTGTCAACGTCTCCAAATATTGTTTAATAACAGAATCCACTGTACTGCGTGCTATGTTTAAATTTTTTGTGATGAAATGGTTCGGACGCGAGGATTGCAATTTTTACGCATTGGAAGTATAGCCCGTATTAAAATTTACAGCTTTTATTCGTTTCAGTCCTTATTATATCCTCCGGACCAGCAGACTTGTATAGTTTCATAGCTTCAAACCATACAAGTCGTAGCTTCAAACCATACAAGTCTGCTGGTCAGCGCCCAGAGCAGTTTGCCTCTTGTAATCAGGTCGTCCAAGTGCCATAGCGATGCCTCAGAGGTTTCCGTGATTTTGTCACAGAATGACCTCCAGGATTGTCGCTTTGCCTTTCTCAGTTCTTTTTTTTATAATTTGAGGGATTCTTTGTATGAGTCCCAGTCAATCACTTTTCTTGTGCTTTTTGCTAGGTTGAAAAGTTTTCTGCAAATGTTCCAAAGCGGTCGCAGTGTTGATGTCCACAAGTGCGGCTTTTTCTTGCCTCTAGGTTGAATAAGAGGCAAGAAAGCGGCCATAGCCTGATCGAGAGCCAGTGTGAATTCCTTGACTTTCATATCAAGTTCGTTGGTGTCACGCGGGGGACTTGATAGTTCAGAGGATAGCGTTTGTGACAGTATTTCTCTGTATTTTGGCCAATCAGTTTTCCGGAAGTTCCGGAATGATGGTTGACTAGGAGGAGCATCATTCAGGCTGAATTGGATGTATCTGTGGTCTTAAAACGAGTGTTCAGACGATACCATCCAGTTCGTTTGCATTTGAGTGATGCTGTCGGACACAGTAGTGATGCCTAGCACTTCCTGTGGGTTTCTTGTTATAAAAGTGGGCTCATTGCCAATGTTGCAAACAATGAGGTTAGTACTTATAATATAATCAAAAAGTGACTCACCTTTACCGTTGAAGCCGGTATTACCCCATGCCGTGTGATGAGCGTTAGCATCGCATCCGATGATGAGGCCAGTTCTTTACCTTCCAGCTTCCAGTACCACCCTTTCTAGGTTATCACCATGGAGAGGGCCCACATGATCGTAGTCAAGATATGCCGATGCCAGCCACCCAGTATGAGCCTTTGGCAGTCTCTAGTCTAGCAAGTTAGGTCTAGTCTAGTTAAGTCGGGGTCGCTGAGTTTAGGAAGTAAAAACGCTAGGCTAGGTTTCACTAATATACAAGTTCTAATCTTACATTTGTCTCTGTCTACGAACCACGCCTTCTACAATCCATGATTCCTGGATTAGGATAAAGCGTTCTGCGGTTTTGGAGAGACGCAGAATGAATGCGGCCGAAGCCTTTTTTGAGTGATGGAGATTAATCTAGAGAAACCGTATCATTGCTACAGTTTCTCAGATTGCCCTCCACCACGGAGTTGCTGGAGTTCTTCGATTCTAAAGATCTTGAGAATATCTTCCCCCTCAGATCGTATAGAACGTCTTTTTGCTTCGTCATCAGTTTCCATTTCCAACCGGAAGTTAGAAGAGGAGGCCGACGGCTTAATTGTCACCTCGGATATAGTGGAGTCGTCGCTATCCATTTCTGGAAAGGATATCGACGTCCAAAGATCTAAGATTGTATTTGGTGGTGTCTCCGTTAAATGAGGAGGAGCTGCTGAGCCTGATGATTTCCAGAATGCTTTCTGGGGAGGAGGGTTCGGCTGGGTTCCAGGTGCGAGTTCGAGGTCTGCTAGGGATGTTCTTCTTAGACACGACCTCGAGTTTTGCACCTGGCCAAATCTCTCCTAAACCACCTATGGCTTTAGTGAAGAGATCAAGAGATCTCTGGTTGGCACATGCGATAAGCTTGACGTGGCCTTGGTGCCAGCCAGCGTCGCTTGTGATGGGATGTGGTCCAGGGTATTCCCGCATGATGGCCACGAAGTTGCTCGAAAGCTTTAGTTTAACCAACTGCCACCGTTAGGTGTTATTGATCCGTCGGTGTCGTTCCTGTCGATTACCGCGATCATTATTCTGTTCTTCAGGACTTCGCTGAAAAACCTCAGAGATGTGCTGTTCGATGGTGTTTGGTGTTGTAAGTTTTGGGCCTCTTGGGAACCGCCATGGTTTCCTCCAGCGATCTCTGGCGCTTGGAAGAGTCCTTTGTTGTTTTGGGAGCAGTGGAATCAGTGGGTAATCCGTCTTTTAGGGTGTTGTTAGCCCACTCAATCTTGCTTTCTATATCCGCACTTCTCTCAACTTCCGGAATGGATCCGAAGGTTTTGATAGTGCGTAAAGCAGTTCGACATCGTAGGTAGAGCGCCTTAGATGGAGCTTGCTGATGGGGCTGAGCCCCAGATTCCTCCTAGGGGGAGGAGCTTTAGTAGCAGCGACCAGTCCGTGGCTTTACTAGGCTGGAGGAAGTGATACGACCATGGCTTACCACGGTTTTAACACTCCTTAAAGATTTCTTTTTAGGCTCGTTGCGCTTGCCTTTAGAGGATGGTGCACCATTGTTCTTTTTGAGGTATTATCCATAATATGGTAACACGAGTAGCGGAGAAAGGATGGTCCATCTGTACAGAGGTCCGCTGTATAAGGCTAGTTGGTTCGGAGGGCGCCAGGTATCCGGATACTCCGTTCGCAACTGAGCTATTTCTGGAGATACTGCACAGGGAAAAAAGGAGCGGTTAGGAAGGGCGGGTGGGGAAAGAAAACTTTAGTTTTGCCTGAATAAAACATTGTACTAAATTTGTGAATACTACAATATCAGAAAATAAGCTTTTGAGTAATTGCATAATCCATAATTAGGAATTTTCAAAATTGTTTTGTTTTCGTTCTCATAGGCAAGGAGACGATGGAAGTGTTGGCCCAGTCGGAGTAGGAGAGAGTAGGATTCATGAAGCTATCTCGCATACATGTTTAAGTTCGTCAGCTGAATACGAATTAGCATTAATTCTAAAAGAGCTCCGTTGGATAACAGATCAGGTGAGTATAATTTAGTTAACTACTCGTATATCAATTCCATAGTATTTTTGTATGAAACTTCTTCATAGCTCTGCATAAATACTCATACTACTGAGTAAACAAATAGCGTATTAAAGTGTTTAATGAATAATCTAAAAATTCCATAAATGGTTTTGAGTAAAGTTGAATGCATCCATTCCACTCCCGTCCATTCGAATGGAAATATTTTGAATAAACGAATCAGATGAATTTTAAGGAGATAAAAATATAGCCTCACAAACAAGATGGAGCGATAACGTCCCAGATAAAGGGCGATAGGATAGGGGAGAAGAAATGCTTTTCTTTATGAATCACAAATAGACAATAGTGATAGAGAAATGCAAGGGACGATATTCGGACTAAAGTTACCCATATACATACATACGTGAAGCAAATTTTATAGTACGTTTTAAGACCCCAACACTTTTGTCCGCCATACAAATAAAACCAAAAGATAGCGTAGAAATAGAAGCACATCGCAAAAAATAGTGACAATGATATTGTCGCTTTTATTTATGGTTAATACTTGTATAAAAAAGAGAAAAAAAATTTGGTATATAAACGTAGAACCTTTTCGCACGTTGGAGCTTCTAACCGAGTTTGAGGATTGCTCCCCTGAACACTGCAAACAATTTTTGATTATAGATAAAGATGCTATTTCACCGAATGAACGATTTTTAGGCATTGTACAATACTTTGCGGTTCCTAGCATCTGGTCAAAGTTGTACATCACCAGTGTTTGGGCCGAATAGTTATGGACTGAGGATTAATTATTGGCTTTGTTGGCTTCATGTTGTTGGCATAAATAATGGATTATTACAAGTAGGTAGTCTCTAGTTTTGCTTTTTTGTCACTTGCCAACTTCCTAACAATGGCAGCCCAAGATTCCGAAAAAATTTCCTTTTCATCCTTTTGTTGCATTTTCTTCGTCTCTTCCAAATGTGCTCGTTCTCTGCTCGGCATGCTTCGTATTTCAACCGTAAATGAATATCGATAAAGTAACAGTAATAATTTCTTTGTTATCTTTTCTACCTTTAGATACCAAGATTTGAAGAAGATTTGAAACTATTGGCTAAAGATTTTGAAAAGACATGGAATTTCCCCAACTGCATTCCATCAATAGATAGTAAACATGTATAAATAAAAAAGGCAGCAGGATCTGGATCTTACTACTTCAACTATAAAAAAAGAAACATTTAGTATCACTATGTTGACTGTTGCTAGAGCTAATTACGAGCTTGTTATAGTTGAAGTTGGAACAAATGGAAGAGTCTCTGGTGCGGGTGTACTCGCACAAACGAAATTCAAGAAAAATATAACGGATGATTTGAACATATGGTATCACACTTTGAAAAAATTCATTTGGGTCGTAAGCAGTTATCAAAAGAAGAAGAAATATTCAACTATAGACTAACCAGAGCAAGAAGAATTGTGGAAAATGCTTTCAGAATTTTGTCCAGTCGATTTCGGATTCTTTTAAACAAAATAAGCATCCATAATTTTATTTGATTGCTGTTATCTACAAGGCAGCATAGACAGGGAATACATTTCCACCTAGGAAATACGGATCCTAGCGACCAGAGGGGCATCTTAAGGAACTGCAGACGCTAAGAAGCAGAAACACTACGATAAATTCCAAGAAAATTCGCAACAAATTTGCCAATTACTTCAATATACACAGTGGGTGCCAGTTCACTAATCATCTATTCAGTCAAATCACTTAATCGTTAGCTATTTGTTTTCAAATAAAATATTTATTATAAAAAAAATTTACTTACTGCTTCTTCATCAGCCTCCAAATCTATGGTTGCAAGACCGTCTACTTGCGGTTCCTGGCCACTTAAGAACTCCCGATTTTTTATTTTTTTAAGCTCTAGCCACTACATGAGAAGTTCGTAGACAGATGAGTTTTTTTTCTACCAAGTTCGCTCTTGGGCTTGAATCAATTTGTTTAAACATTGTAACTAATTGTAACTAATTTCTCCTAGGCTTTATTTTTTTTTCTCGATTTTTTCAGCACTTCTTATTTTTCATAATTCTGGATGGTCTTTACAAATTTTAATTTCCGAAAAAATTAATTACTAGAGCAACGGAAATATGCTCTTAAAAAACCGTTTATAGCGCTTTAAATATGCTCTAAAAAAGACCTCATATACATACTCTTAAAATATGCTCTAAAAACGATTGAAAACTGGAAAAATCACGAAAAATTAAACAAAAAATATTATTTTTAAATAATTTTTATTTGAGGAAACACAACTAAATTTGTTGCAATAAATGCAACAAATTTTGCTTAAACTGTCAAAAAGAAAACTTTGCCTATTTGCTCTAAAGACATTTTTGTACATAGAAAAACTTCTTTCTACCTCAACGGATGTAATTGGAGCAGATTTAAATGCCATTATCTAAGAGACTGTGTTGTTGAATTTTGTCCGGAAAGAATGGAAACTGGAAATTTCTTTCAAAGTCTTAAAACCACGGTTTTTTTCCAAAACATTTGACATTTTGATCTTTATTTTTCTCCCTATTTTACAGTCAATGGAGCTAACTTTAATTTCTGCATCGTTGACTGTGTCGATATATGCGGCAAGTTCCAAACCATTTATTTCCAATTTCTTAATTGGAACAGTTTTTAAATTACCTCGTTCAAGTAATTCTTTGGCAGTTTTGACAGCCGCAGAATCCTCTTCCTCGAATGAATGAGAAATGTTTACAATTTTTTCATAATTTTCTGCATAGTATGAAACTGCTTCTATCCAGGTTCCCCAACGAGTTGTAACTGGTTGCAGAGGAAGTGATAAATCTGCTTCAACTTCCTTAAAAGTTCTTTCTCTTGAAGGAGCTTTCAAAAAGACTTATTTTATACTGGCAATAAGAAAATCGACCTCAGGAAATTGTCCTCTTATGGTTTCGCAAACACTATGAAGTCTATGTGCTAGACACGTCACATGAGTTATTTTTGGGCAAAATACTTGAATTGCTCCACCTGCCTTAACCATACATGGAGCAGCAACCGACAAAAACACCAGTATGGGATCTTTTTCAAATTGGTCATTCAACATCTTTATCGAGTCATCGAAGAGCCTGGCTATTGTTGAATGGTTTGCCTAATCCATTAAAGCAGTATTAATTAAAAACTTCTCCTTTGCAACTGAGTCGTCAGGATCTAAAATGCCAATTATTACGTTTTCAACATACCTACCTGTTTGTAAATAAAAGAGAGGAAGAAGGAAAACAATGATTCACATTTTGTTTATATTTTACTGGACCACTAAAATTAAATTCAAATTTGAACGTTTGAACATACCTGTTTGCTGCATCCGTTGTTTCGTCTATAGCAACCCATAACTTCCGGTTTTGCACTTTTGCCTTTATTTTTGCCATGGTTTCCTTATACAGTTTGTCTGTGTGTCTTCCGTGGAGAGTTGTGTCAGAAGGAATTTTATATTTTTCCAAAAACGATTTCAAGTTTTCATTGCGAATTTTATTCAATGGAATATCCGCTGCAATGAATGCACAGCATAAATCCTCTGCAAATGTATCATTTTTATTTTGGTTATTCGATGATGATTGCCCGAGAAATTGTTGCGTTTTACGGTCTTTTCTCTGCAGAAGCTCCAAATGCCTGGTTGTGGTCAAATGTTGCTTGACGGTGAATAGTTTTTCAGCGCAAACCGTTTTAATGCAAATTTTGCACAATAGAGTTGTTCCATCTGTTCTAAAGCTTGGATATTCGGCTACGATTTTATTTAACCGATCATTGGTTTTTGCTTTAATTTTTGGCATTTTCTAAAATGAAGAAAATTATATAAATACTAAAAACTAGGATATACTTAATTTGATTCTTTTTTATTTTTACGTACCCGAATATTTTACCCTCAAATTAAGGATTTTTATCAAACCAAACTTTGTTTACTTTCTATCCTTTCTTTTTTTCACAAGTTGAACAACCACCTTCTTAGATCCACTGTCCGCGATTGAGATGAGAACTATTGTTTGTGGTGTCGCGTGCCTGTTGAAAATGGGGAAAAGATTGCCATTGTAAATGCGCAACTATCCGTTCGCTAGTCGTGTCCTATACATAAACATTAGTTCTGGCGCCATCGCTAATGACCGAAGTGTATAGCGCACATTTAGCCTTTCATAAATGAATACAAAACAAAAAGATAATGAAACAAAAATATAATAGAAGGTACCTACTTTCACAGCTGCGTAGTATTCGCACATACTCAGATGTCTAGGAATTTACAGCAAAAATTATATAACTTGTCATATGCAGATGGTAAAAGGTTTACTCGCGTAGCTGTGTATATAGGAAGCCACATAGTGAACAAATTGTACCTGCTGGTGCGCAACTGTTCTGTGCACTTCCGCAAATATCCATTTTCTTTTCTTCACACAAACAGTTCATGAAAAAAGGACAAATAAGCAAAAATATTGAAAAAATTCACAAATATGCTAAAATATGTCCTAAAAATGCAAAAATATGCCGAAATATGCTCTTAAAAGTGAAATATGCACAAATATCTATGCCCTAACGAATAGGGCTCAAAATGCTTAGTTTTATGTAAAACGTATTTCTATGTAATCCAATCTACAATACGTCCTCCCAAAAAAAACATACTTTTGCAACTTTCCAGTTGCCCTATTAATCACAGGTGCTAAATTTAGCATCTGTACGCCACAACGCCTGCACCGCAAAAGACAATGTGTCAATATGTAGTTGCCATGCAAAAAACTGACAAGTTTTTATTGATTCATAAAATATACAGTATAGGGTTATGTATTTAACAGCAGATGGGTAAATGTCCACCAAGCCACTCTTATAAAAATTTTCCGTGACAGTTGTTCTAAAAATGTGCAGTGCCGTTCGAAAAATTTTGGTCAAACATTTTATTACCCTCATCGAGCGCAGTTCTTGGAATTTATGAGAGCTACGGGGTTTTTTGCACTAGGTAGCAAAATGTCCTTCAAACGATTGTTATGTCGATGTTATTATGAATAAGAGGTGCATTTAGCTCGTGATAGTCCGAAACGAACCGAAGTAATTTAGTGAAAAAAAAAATGGGAAAAACCAGTTCGGAGTGCAAAGCTAATATTTTGTGTCTGTCAAGTCTCAATTTGACAACATGTGAAATTTCTAGAAGATTAAATATTGCTTCACAAACTGTGGCATGGAATTTAAAAAAAATATCGTGAGACCGGGAACACCAGCAGAAAGAAAAGTTCAGGGAGGCCAACAAAGACGACCCCAGTGGAAGATCGTTTTTTAGTGCTGTACAGCTTTTGGCATCGGTTCAAGACTTCGGCGGATCTTAAAAACGATCGGTGTCGAGCTACAGGAAAAATAAGCTCAGGTAGTAAAAGGGTCGTGAAAGCTGGACTTAGAGCACTCAAGTCAGTACTGAAACCGGATTTTCCAAAAAGAGTCAGAGAAAAACGATTGCTCTGGGCTCAACAGCATCTTAATTGGACTCAAGACATGTGGGACAATGTTATCTTTTCCGACGAATATGTTGGAGATGGGAGGATTCTTGCGCGAAGAAAAGGAAAGATTGAGCTCTGAATGCATCTTACGGATGCCCCCCAAAATTGAAGGTGTGATGGTCTGGGGATGATTCTCTCGAAGTGAATGGTCTTCCTAGAATCGAAAGTCACTGCAGAAGTTTACCTACGGGTTCTGGGGCTTTTTAGTGACACTTGCAGGTTCATTTTTCAACAGGACAATGCTCCTTGCCAAAATTGCAAGTATGAACTTGTCTTTTTTTTTAATATGACAGACTAATATCAAGGTTTTAAATACGAGTAGACTAGAACTTTTATGACTAAAAATAATATTTACATTTTTTTTTATTTCAGGTTCTTCGAAGAAAATAATGTCGATATATTAAGTTGGCATCCCTACAGTCCAGATCTCAATCCAATTGAGAATTTATGGTCAATAATGAAACTTAAGGTTGCGAAGAAGCGTCCAGAGTCAATTGAAAACTTAAAAAAGTTACTTATCCGGACCTGCTTCCATATGGAAAAACCTATCTGAGCCAATGTCTCGCCGATGTGCAGCTGTAATAAAAGCAAGAGCAGGTTCAATAAAGTACTAATTAGATAGAGAATGTTTCTGAGAAGCAATAAAAAAAAACAAAAACACTGCATCAATAAAGCATTTGTCTTTAATCACTAAAAATGAGGCAGGTACCTAAAAAACCCATTTTTCGGTCTAACAACTTTTTGCTCCCGTGACCGCGTGTGAAAAATCTTAAACTCTAAACGTATCATGAAACGATTGAATCCGCATAAGAAAACAAATCCTCATTAAAAAATATGTAGTTATTGCAACAAATTTGACAAAATTCGAAAAAAAAGTTTGACCAACATTTCTCGAACGACACTGTACATGTGGCTAAATTTCGTTAATATAGCGCTCAGTTTGCTCTTACAAGGGGTGGGGTAATTGTGGACGTGTATAAAACTTAGAGTTCAAAAAACCCCAAAGAAAAATTTCCAGTGGAGTTAAACTGCATGATCTGGACGGTAGTTCTGATCGCCAAAACCAGAAATTACACCTTCTGGAAATGACTCATACATATCATGACATGACACATGTCGTTTACATCCATATCTTGGAATTTAGACACAAGAAATGGGATTATCGTTTTCAAAGAAGAATGGTCCGATGATGCCTCCAGCTAAAAATCCGCACCAAACAGTGATATGTTGTAGATGAATTGATTTTCTGAACCCCAACTTCGACAATTTTAACATCATGAAAATGAAAATGAGCCACATCACTGAAGTTTTGAATTGCGAACTGTAGCCTGCAAGCCTTCATTATTTTTTAAATTATTGCTCAACAATGAAAACGCGTTGTTCTTTCGTGTAGCTCTACATTTTTAATATTGTAACTCTGAACTGTCTTTTTTTTTCGTTGGCAACACTTTAAGGTACAAATGGCTCAAAAATCAAATCTTGCGTGGATATAGTGATGCGAGAAAGATCTCATTCCATAGAATAGGCATCCAATTACCTTTAATCATTTTATTGGACAAACAAAAAATACAAGACAGGATTTCAAATGTTCTTCCAATATTTGGAATAATTTGATCTGGCAGAACTTCATTTAATTTTGTTTTACTGTTTCACTTACTAGATCTTCTGTAAAATCCTTTAAAATAAATAAAACACATAAAAAATGTGTTATGACCATGGTATTATAATAGTTTTATTGGAAAGACACTTTTATTTCCAAAAGTGCTTAAAGATGATTTTGGCTATTATATGAACGCGACTGGCTCCAATTGTGGTTGTCATGATCGAAAACTTTCTCCAATTCTTTCTGCTATCCGTAGAGGTTGCAAAAGTGGCCTTAAAAGAATGGTTTTCTAATTCTGTAAGTTTTTTTTTTTATCAATATCATGTTTTAAAGGTATACGACCTCTATCTTTGGATCTCATTTGTACGCGATGAATGGGATCGGCAGAATAATAAAGGGTTTAAACTAAATCATTCTAGTGAAATGTGAAAATATTTTTTTCTTCGAAATTGTAAAACATTTTACAAAGTCATTTAGCAATTTAATGTAATGTACCATTTTATGTGAATTTTTTTTTTTCTTTAGTTAAAAAAGGAAGACGAAACAAGTGACATAACGCGTGATTGGAAATTTGCTGCAATGGTAGTCGACCGCCTGTGCCTTATAATTTTCACGCTATTCACAATAATCGCAACGCTAGCTGTATTATTCTCTGCTCCACACTTCATTGTAAGTTTTTGCATTTTTTTTTTATTCTTTATTTAATTAACACAATGA
Organism: Volucella zonaria; assembly: GCA_963966105.1. Classification (NCBI taxonomy): domain Eukaryota; kingdom Metazoa; phylum Arthropoda; class Insecta; order Diptera; family Syrphidae; genus Volucella; species Volucella zonaria. The sequence continues at coordinate 84,426,666 of OZ014532.1, read as the reverse complement.
AGACTAATTTTCTCCATAACTATTTGTTTATTTTTGATTTTTCGGGCTTCTCCTGGTGGCGTATATACATATATAGTTTTAAATTAAAAATGTATTTCATTATGAAAAAAGAGCAAATAGTAAAACGTTCAAAAAACAAATTAAAAATTGCATTATTAGATTGTGCCTAATTATAACAAAATATATATTTCTGAAATTAAATTTATAAGCGAATTATTTGGTTTAGGTACATTAAAAATTTTTTATTTAATTTCTATTCTATAAATAGGATTAATTTTTAATTAATTTTAAATAAATGACGTATAAAGAGTTGAAGAAATATAAAACACGTTTGGTGCTGTGATAACGGACAATTGTTAAAAATAAATAAAAACCAATAAATAAAAATCCCATAATTAAAATTAAATGTAATTAAATTACGTAACTTTTGATTTATTATTTTTTTTGTTTAAGACAATTAATTCATCATTTATATTTGTTGGTTTATATGAAAGTTTATTTTAATTTAGGCGTAAATAAAAGCAAATATTAACCGCAATTATTAAACAGTAAACACTTTTAAATAAACTATTTACAAATTTAAACAAAGAAACATATTTATAAGCAAACAATTTAACATTTAAACAAACAACAACACATTGATAAATAAATATTTTAACATTATAGGACAAGTGTAAAAAAAAAATGAGCATAACCTAAAAGTTAACTATTTTAAATAAAATTTAAAAGAAAAACAAGAAACAAAAAAAAAACAAGTTTTGAAATAGTTAAATCTAAATACAATAAACACTAAGATTTAGTGTTTTTGAATTAAGTAAAAATTATAAATTATAATTCACTTAACGATTGGATTAATATACTTTTACATACAAATGAGATAATCGAAATTAATGACAAATACCCTTAACTAAGGAATTTGATAGAAGTAAAACAAAACAACAAACACAAAGTATCAGTTTACAAAAATAAGGAAATAATAAATTATAACACAAATATCAATAAAAAACGCGTAGTGTAGTTTAAAGCTGCTGAAACATATACATACCTATAAACAAATAATATAAATTCATACATTTTAAGTACACAAAGGTGTCAAATGAAGGAAATTGTTGGATAGTACTTTTTATATGTAATTATAAAATGCTACATCGACCATCATTTTTGGAGAATCTAACTTAAGAGCAGAAAATCTTATTTTTTCTTTTGATTTTGAATTATATGTTATGTATACATGCGTATGTTTAAAGCAAGATATGTAAAACGTAAAGAATTTTGGCAAATTTGTATATCAGCTTCTAAGTTTAACCAGTCTAAACTAACATATGCCACATATCTATTTCTTACATGAAATGCGAACCTATTACCTTGTTTCAGCCGTTACCGTACTTGACGGAGCAGGGAACGTTCTCAATCGTCATTCTGCACAGACGGACAAGTTTGCGGCCTTAAAATTGAGGAAAAGATGGTTTGTATCGATTTGGACTTCTTGAGTCCTTTCCAAGATCTGCCAAATATTCACAGTATATGGCAGATATTCACACTATATGGCAGATAAAATCTTATGTACCTTTACTATTGGCGCAGTTGAGCGGGTCTCCTTTTTTGTGAATCGGGTAAAAAATGCTGAGATTCCATTCATCAGGGATACACTCTTCTGACCAGATCTGAGAAATGAGTTGGCCTATGCTCTTCATACAGTTATTTGCTACAGCTTTGAATTCCACGGCCGGTAAGTTTTGGCTATCATCGTCTAAGTTGAATTTTCTATTTCGCCAGGATGTTTCCTTCTTCATCTCTACAGATTTCTGTACGGGCCTTCTTGTATTGACCTGTTGCTAAAACACGTACGTTATTCCTGGAGTACAAACTCTCAATATATTCGATCCCACGCTTCTCGTGCTCATTTTTCTTCTTCTGGAGAAGTCGATGTTCTTCGCATCTCTTCTGCTCGCAGAACTCACAAACTGCTGTCGTTTTTGTACGCTTCTTGTTTAGCTGCATGTGCTTGCCGGCATTCTGCATAAAAGCAGGTATTTTTCGGTATTGGTTGGGTAAAACCCGTCATATCAGTTGCGGCCTCTCTAATGTCACGTTGGCAGCGTTGCCACTGTACTTGATGCTGGCGGTATAGGCGTTATTGAGAGATTTTGGAATTTATGTTTGGCGAAGATTCTAGCGGTCTTTTGCGATTACAGATTTTCTACGTTATATTTTCTCACAGTTGTTCTTCTTTGTTGTGGCGCATGGAAAATTCGCATTCGTACATTGGCTGCAACAAGGTGGTAATCCAAGTCATTGTTGGGTGCTCGAAAGATTCGGTCGTCTAGAATACTGGAAGCATATCTTATGTCGATCAGAATATGATCAATTTGATTAAGCGTTTCATGATTCGGAGACCGCCATCTTCCCTTAAGTATATTGAGATGAGGACACCGTGTGCTTGCTATAGTGATATTTTGTCAAGTCGCAAAGTCAATAAGCCTAAATCCGTTGCCAAACGTGGTATCGTGTAGGCTGTTCTACCAAAGGTGTTCATCTTTCCTAGTACAATTTTAACATCATAATTAGGACATTGGTCATATATCTTATCGAGGAGCTCGTAGAAACATTCTGTGACCTTGTCTTCCGTGAGGACATTATGCTAGCGAATTCAGATAAAGATTTTCTTGATCCAAAGCCACACTGATAGGAGCCAAGCAGGCTGTGGGAGAATAGTACAAATAGTGGAGAGCATGGTGGATAACATCTTCTTTTAGACATTTTTAAATATCAGGCGATATATATATGTAGTTAAAAGAGTGTACTATCTCTTAATTCAGACAGACCACATACATATATACAAACCGTGAAGTTCTATTCATAAGGTTTATATATTTAGTAATTGCTATCTTTAATTTGTTTTGCTCATAACGATAAACATATCCCGGGGTATTGTTCAAATTTATTGGTTTGATCTTCGCCTGGTTTGAAATTCTATAGAATAAAACATATTTCAATTGTTTTAACACATCTCTACCGGCTTCTATGGAGGTTTTATTGGCTTACCTCAAATTGTTTCTGAATTTGCATCTTAATGTCGTCAATAACACCAGAGATTTTTTTGTTTTTCTGTGAAGCTGATATTATGTTATAATTTGCGGCATAACTGATCGCATTTCGACAGCAAAATCATTGATCTTTGATGCTTTATGCTGGTGGTATAAGACAGGCCTCCGAGGATACGGCTGAATACTCTTTCAATTGAGTTCGCCCAATGTACTTTACCACACTGCTTTGCAAATGCGGAGGCTTTTATAATGTTTGTTTTTATATCTTATCCAAAAAAAGGTTGTGGCTCTAATAATTCTTGGCCTGAAAGTTGCAAACATCAAAAGTACTAGATGCGTGTTTCACTGCATTATAAAAAGATAAATTCGATCCGGTGTCAAGAAAATCTCATCAAATTGAAGGTCCAAGGTCTACATTTATACTCATGATTCCAATGGTAGAAATGGAAAAATTTAATATTCGAGAGTATCTATTATAATACCAATAATTTATCTTTTCGTTGAAGATTAATATATTACTCTTTTTTTCAGTCGACCAGTTTTCAATGCATTTATTTGCAAATATATTTGCATTTTGTTACTAACCAAAATCTTCTTAATAATTTTCGATTGCATTTTCATCTACTAGTATTCCGAATCCAATTCTGAAATATTTTCAATTCGACACCAAAAACATTCTTACATACATACATATACACTAAATGTACGAATATATTTGTACAATCAAATAAGCAAAGTATGTCAAAAACTTAAGTGATAAGTTTAAAGAAAAATAACAACAATCTATCATAAGTTAACTACAATTAACTAAAGTAAAAAAAAAAATTAAAAACAAGATTTAATGTTATCAGCCGTTAAACATTTTTTAAACGAATCAAACATACGTTATGGTTGAAACATTATGTCATATTGACATAAATATTGTTAGTCGCATTAAAATAATATTAACAAAAAAAAAAAAACAAAAAAAAAAAAAAAACAGAAAACGCACGAACATACTAGAACAACAACATGAGGGCTTCAAACTCATAGAATTTAAGTCATTTTTCGAATTTCGATTGCGTCTATACAAAGTGTTGTATTGTAGTATTGAGGTAACATTTTTTAGGCGTACTTTTGACGTAAAATAACACCGGGGTTTGGTGGTATTAACATATTAAATATAAATATAAGATTATTGTCTTCCTTGCTTATTACAGGAAAATTATATTCCACTTAAATCAATATTTTTTGATAGAGTTTTTTATGATGTATTTTAGTTAATTATTTATCATTTCTTACTTTCATTTCTGTATTGTATCATTAAAGAAAATATCAATAATAAAGAAAAAAACAAAAATCAAAGTTCGAAATTAAAACACTCAGGCGAATGATAAAAATTACGGTTTTACAGTAAGCTCTCGCAAAATTCCCTAATAAGATCAAAATTCATACGTAATTAAAACCATTCAAAATTTCAATTTTTTCTATTTAGGTTTATTATATCATTCAAGAAAAAATAACCCTAACTTGTTAAATAGCAATACAAAAAGAAAAACAAAACAAAATAACAACAACAACAACAACAGCAAGAACAATATCATCATTTATCGCACTTTATAAATAAATGAACTCTATATAAACAAAAATTATAACATCACTTAAAACTCAATTAGTTATTACTATATTTTTGCACTGTTTCTATAAAACAAAAATAAAAAACAAAAAAACAAAAACTGAGTAACTCTATCTAACTCTATTTTCCTCAACAAATTGAGCTTTAACGTTCTCTAAAGAAGTCATCCAGCATATTTTTTTGACGGTAAATGGTTTATGTGAAACCATAACGAAATCATTTAAATAAAATACAGTTAAAAATATATTAACATATATATACGAGTACACGGAAAACTGCCAACAAGCAATCACTATAACTTTATCAAATTAAATTAAAAATAAAGAAACAAATCTTCACACATACAGTTGATTACAATTAAAATATATTTTTAAAAACATCAATCCTTGTTAAAATTTATAAAAACAAAAAAAAGATATTAATTTTTATTTACTTATTCATTTAATTAATTAAATTTAATTTAACAGTGGAAATCAAACAATTAGAAAAAAAAATTACTATGGGCAATAAAATGGGCAATATACATATGTATCAATATCAAATACGGATGCAAAGGGTTTTTAAATTACATATGGTTTCAATTTATAAAATAAGTAAAAAGAATTAAGTAAAAAGTATAAATAAAAAAACAAAATATGTCATTTCAAAGACAAAATCAAGCAGTCAAAACGAGCCAAATGAATTTCATATAATGTATTGTACTCTCATTGTTTTTTTATTTGCTATTCAAATTTTTATGTTACTCGTATAAGAGTATATAAAATATGTACTTTTATAATAAATTAGGCATGTTATTAGCAATTAGTTTTGGATTACTTGACAAGTTGATCCCAGCAAAAATTACTACAAGAAACAACGTCAACAGCAGAGAGTGAAAGTTAAATATGAAGTGTTTTATTATTACGGATTTAGGTTAGTTTTTTTTTACGTATATATAAACAAATTGCATATTTTTTTGGTTAAGAATTAAAAACAAAATAAGCTTATTTCTGTTCAGTTTTCCTTAGAAATACGTTTTTAAAACTATGTAAATAAATTTCATAAATTTTGCATTAGTTGAACTTTGGTGTTTTTCATTCCAATCTGTTCCAGTCCATACACATATCAACGAGGTTAGAATGTCTCTTGGTTCTGACTTCACTTCACTCAGCAGCCATTTAACATGAGATAATATCAGAAATTAAATTGTAAAAATTTCTAAATAAACACACAAAAAACAGACTTGCTATGGATAAAAATAAGCAGAATAAGATCTGGATCAATTTTAAAAGCCATTATTATTTTTCTGTAAATTTTTATTCAATCAAATTAGGATCCGATGGCATCTATGACATTCATCCAACGTGATACAAGTTCAAATATTCCTTTTTCGTAGAAGTGCTGACTTTTTGAGGCAATGAAATCTTCAAAGTCTTTGATGGCCTCTGCTCGGTTCCGGAAGATCTTCTGCCGGCAAAATGAATCCAGATTGCGGAAAAGATGGTAATCCGTTGGGGAAATATCAAGAATTTCAAATCCCAACTGCAGCAGTTTTTGCACAGTTACTTGTGAGGTATGGGGTCTAGCATTGTCATGCAAAAGGATCAGACCGTGCCTATTGACCAACGCAAGTTGCTTTCAGCCAATTTGGCATGCAATATGTCGATTTCCTCACAATATTTAATAGCGTTTATCGTTTCTCCTGGTAGTAGAGATGAAAAGCGGATTGGTCCTTTCGATGTCCACCAAATTGTCACCATAACCTTACGATTATCATACCGTGCAAAACGGTTCAGTTTGGTTTCTTAATGTAGGCGATGCCCAGATTTAAAGGCGCCGTAGTTTTTGGGATTCGTTCAGTTCATGAAGTACCCTCTTATCGAGTTTCTTTACCTTACCTATGTGAGAAAGGTGTCGACTTATTGTCGACATTGGGATACTCCCATGCTTTGTGCAATCTTTCGCACCGATTCCGTTGGATCCGCATCCACCGTTGCTCTTAAAGCATCGTCGTCAACTAGCGTTTCCAGTTTCCCACGTGGTCCATTTTCGAAGCTGAAATCTCCCGAACGGAACTTTCCAAACCAACGCCGAATAGTGCATTCGTTTAGAGTTACATCTTCAAATGCGTCATTAATGTTTTTCATTGCCAATGACGCATTATGTCCCATTTTAAATACGTAGAGGAAGAGGCTTCGAATTTGAACTGCCGACAGCATGGTAAATAATTCCTAGAAAAAAAATAACGGTACTTGTAAAGAACCCCAACAATTCTCACACGTCAAGCACACATACCACTTTATTTTGCAAAAAAGAAAATTTAATGTTCTGGCACAGATGTTCACTCGAGAGCTCCTTATTTCCAACTGAGCGAAAATCGGAAATTTCATGTGGTACAACGCAATAGTTTTTTTCTTGGAATTTCCATTTTTAAATAAATTGAATGGGCAACCAACTTTATTTTTGATGGTGCGGCAGTTCGGTTGTAGGATCAGGGCCTCAACAAACCAACTTTTTTAGATAGCTTAATCATTTGCCGGCTGCCTTAAGTCTCGTACGTCGAGTTTATTCAGGTAAAGTTCCATCTTTCCGTGCCAGCACAGCGCGGTCAGTTCTACAGTAACGAGACAATTGCAACTATGCATACATACATATATTACATCGATTGTTAACAAGCGCCGTAGAAAAGTAGAAAGAATTGGGGAGCGTGAAGTTTTTTCTCAGCCTTTTCTTAAGTAATAAGGGATTTTTATTGATGGTAGTCTAAGTTTTAAATATCACCAAAAAGCAGATATGAGAAAAACCATCGAAAACGTTTATTGTACTTTCAAGGCTAACCAGAGGCTCTAAACAGAATAAAAGATTCCTTCTTGCTGGAGAATTGTCAATTTACACACAAGTTAAGCCAGAGAGTCAAATCTATTCACCACTTTAACCTGCCAAAGATCTCTACTGCGTTTCGAACCATTTTTTATGATGCTATGCTCGTACTCGTCATTGGATGCCACCAATGGAGCGAAATAACCACTGAGCCCAAACATCTTTCTTTCTCTCTATCCCATTTTCCAAAAAAACTTAACACATGCTGAGGCATTATAAGTGTATTCATACCCACTTGAGTGTTAAGTTCTTTAAAAAATGTATCCCCAAACGTATATCATTTTTGGGAGGATCGATATGATTGATTAAACAAAATCGAACTGTCCGAAAAGGCGAAACACGTATTTTTGAAAACCCGCGCCCTACGCAATCAACTTGTAGAGTGGCCCACTTCCGATAATATATTATACATATCCTTGTATGTACATACTCGTATACTTGATATATACCTATATACACGGTCTTCCAATAGGGATTTCCGAACTTTGACAGTTGATAGCTTCCATCTGTCAAATTGGCTGTCATAATGATAAAATTGTTCTATCAAAATGGGTGTTCTGTTCGGACATCGTTCCGCCGGCTTAGCCCATTTTACGGTCGCCATGATCTTCCTACCGAGAAGACCATTCGCAGAGTGGTGGATAAATTTGAGTCCATCAGTAAACGATAAACAAACTCCCGTACGTCGACGAACCGCAAGATCTTTCGCAGACCACAACTTATCGACTTTTGCGTGACTTAGGCCTTCACCCGTACAAAATTCAACTGACCCAAGGCCCAAGAGCTGAAGGTAAACGACCATAGACAACGACATGTGTTCGCTGAATGGGCTCTGGAGCTGACCCTAATTTTCATCGAAAAATCATCTTCAAGCCCATTTTTGGATGAATGGGTACGTCAACAAACAAAATTTTCGAATTTGGGACGAGACCAATCCACATGAGCTCCAAGAGCGTCCAATGCATCCCGAAAAAGTCACTGTTTGGTGTGGATTTTGGGCTGGCGGCGTCATCGGTCCATATTTCTTTGGGAACGACGTTGGCCAGGCCATCACCGTCAACAGCGAGCGCTGTAGGTCGATGATTACCAACTTTTTTTGGCCTAAATTGGATGATATAGACACCAACGACATGTGGTTTCAACAGGACGGCGCTACGTGCCACACAGCTCACGCCACATTGGAATTTCTGCACGAACAATTCGATGGCATGGTCATCTCACGTCGAGGTGAGACTTTTTCTTGTGGGATTTTTTGAAGTCGTAGGTCTATGCGAATAAGCCACAAACTACAGCGGCCCTTAAAGCCAACGTAACCCATGCAATCGGTTAAATTCAGCCTGATTTATGCGCCAGAGTCATGTACAAATGGACATTTCGGATGTGCGCCACCCAGAGAAGCCGCGGCGGACGTTTGAACGATGTTATATTCCATACATAATGGAATGGATAGGTCTTTGAAATAAATAAAAAATTTCGTTGATATCTCACACACACTTTGTTTTATTTAAATTTAAAGATAGTAGGCGCTTAATGAAGGACCCTTTATATGCAAAAATGAATTGAAAACTGCACACCATCGTAAGTAACATTGCAGCGCACATACTAAGCATTAAATTCTACTCTGTTAATAGTTCCCCAATTGCTTATGCTGTTAACATCAAAGTTTAATGCCGTTCCCGTTCTACAGCCGAAGAGCAGGGACGTGAGTCCGGCAACGAATATGAAAAGCAGAGAGTACAGTCATCAGCAAAGAAATCTTTTTGGATTATAAGTAGCAGACAAGAGATCATTAATGAAAATTAAAAATAGTGTCGGAGACAGAACGGAGCACTGGGGTATACCAGCATTTATTTTGTGAATATCAGGCCTGAAACAATCCAAGACAACTTGAATTGAACGTTCCGAAAGGTAGTTTCTAATCCATTGAAGAAGAGAGTCGTCAATCCCAAATGCACGCATTTTCGACAAAAGAGCCTGTGGCAAACTTTGTCAAATGCCCTAGAAATATCAAGTGCAACTATCTCGCTTTCGCCAAATTGATGCGCGCTTTGGTTCCACTTTTCGGTGAGACATGCCATCAAATAAGCAGTGGACCTATTGCTACGAAGACCATACTGCCGATCATTGAGAAGATTTCGCGTTTCGAGATATTTTATGACAGTTTATCAGCGTTTCTATAACCTTGGAAAGAAGGGAAGTATGTCCAATGGGTCTTCGGGGGTCTTCGGCTTTTTTAGGGACTGGCTGGACTATTTTATTTACAACTTAATACTTCGGGGAATAATGAGTAAGTAAGTATAAAAATTCAGAATTCACTTTCTACAATAGTGTAAAATATAAAACACAAGTTTCGAATGAGATTCAAAAAGTACTGCACATAAATACGAGTAACAATTAAAAAAAAAAACTGGGGCGAGCAGAAAATTAGGAAAAGTGATGAAATTTAATTAATAGAGCAATTCAACTTATGTTAATGACATTAACCATTTTTTCTTCGTTTTAATAATTTGTCTCTGTTATCCGCCTAACTATCGGCTGTACCATAAGTATTGTGCTTTTTCTTCGGGGGTTATTTTCCAATTTCCATAAGATGCACAAAATTAATTTAACGCTAAAACCATTATTGAAATTGGTATTTAGAATATATTGCTCATTTCGTTGTGTTAACATTATTCTAAGCATTTTTAACTGAATTTTGAAATGGATGTATTAGAGCATATTCTGCATATTTTATTGTTTTTGTTCCAGAAAAACTAGATTGGAAGCGAAGCCATTAGAGAAACCCCAAATGTGTATGGAGAAGGTGTTCTCAATGAGTCCAAGTATCTGACTTAAGGGATGTACCCCGTTCGTGTAGGACAGAAGAGCTAAACGATGAGCTCCTAAAGTTTACCGTCGAAAAAAATCCCATTGTTACGGTAAGGGAAGACAACGTAAGCCTAATGACCATACATCGACGCCTAAATCTAGATCGTTACCGGAGTTGAAAAGTTGGTTATATAAACGTAACATTAAACGCCGCCACCAATAGCTTACTCCAAAAGACTCAACAGCACAACATGGACTCAAAGCGTTCAAGGTGATACGGTCTCCATTGTGGGATGTTGCCTTGTAATCAGACTATTACCGCAGAAGTCGATTGTCAACAGCTGTGGATATTAAAATCGGAACTAGAACAGAAACGGCCAGGTCTGATTAAGCGAAGAGATCTTCTATTCCATCAGGATAATGTTCGATCTTATTCAGTTAGGACCACCTGCACACAGATAGAGAAGTTCGATTGGGAAAAAATGGTGCGTCCGCCTTATTCTCCAGATTTAGCACCTACAGATTTCCATTTGTGAAAAAAATTTTAGATCTCAGGATGCTGTTCAGGAGCCGCTGAGAGTATTTTTCCCATCAAAGCCAAACAGCTTTTTTAGTGATGGCATTAAGAAGTATCCCGAGGAACTTAATTAATACTAAACAGACATTCAAAAATTGTGCAATACTTATGTTACAACCAGATACTTTGAATGATTCATTTGTAACAATTTTTTCACAATAAAGTAGCATTTTCATCAAAAACAAAACAGCGATAACTTAGTTGCACACGTACGAGTACGTTAAGTTAAAGGGTTAAGCATTTGACAGCTTATTTACTTAACTATTAAACTATCTACAATATCTTTACTATATCAGAACATAGGTTTAACACTGCCTACCACTATTCCACACATTTTCCCGAAAATAAAGGCGCATGATATTTGGTGCGCGAATGCCACGAAGAGCTAACTAAAAAATTACTAGGGTGAACACATGGAGAATTCACGTTGGTTTTTAATTTTTTTGATTATGGTAAGAGGAAAATAAAAGTTTTAACAGGGAATTTGACGGCTTAAGAAAGAGTTACTCGTGCGTCCGAAGGAAGGCATAAAGACAAATTGATGACCATTTATAGGATGCTACTTTCGAAAATTTTAGGAAGCGGTACGCTACTGCAAATTTCGTGAAAATACTGGTATTTAATATAGCTACAAAATAAGGTGAGGCAAGAATTATTTCATCGGTGTCTGGTGACTGCGCAATATACAAATATTACCTATTCGTTTTATTGTACGGTTTTGAATCTTACTTAGCAACTACAAAATGGTTTTAATTACACATAACCAGTTGTGGGCATTGTCATCCTATTTCGGAAGAAACAAAACATTGTGTATTGAGGCCAAATTATATCTTTGCGTCATCAAATTGAAAGTCATATACTCGTACCTTTAACGACAGAACATAACGTTGTAATTTGGTAGGATTCAATTCTACTCTATTGACAGCTTTCGATAAGTTATAGTATACGGTGATCCATTCTTATAGTAAGCTTGAAATTCCGGTAACGACTTACAACAACGGAGTCAAACCTTTACTAAATCTCAAAGCTACGCAAAAGCAGAGAGCGCTGTTTAAAATCTGAACACCACTCTCACTAGATATTTCTACTTGATGTATCTTATAACAACAAACAGCTGCAAAAAGCCATTCTTATGGTGGAGCTCTCAACTCCAGTATTTTACTTAATATTATTAATTAGAAAACTGCTGAATAAGTTAACAATACTGAAGAGAACTGAAATAGAAAGAGGCTTATTTGGAGATCAATGTATGTATTTTATATGCTTTTCTTTCTAAAAGTATGAGTGAGACGAGTTGATTGACTTAAGTTCTTAAAAGGAATCCAAGAAATACTTCGAAAATCTGTCGTACCTTTAATGAGCCAAAATTCTACGGGTTTAGCTTTCTGCTAGAAGCTCAGTTCTCGTTAAGTCAGATTGACCCGCTAAATATTGTAACATTACTGGTATATTGTGCCAAAAGTAATGACCATGAAATGATTACATTTTTAGTTGCATTATTTGATGTGTCGTCTGGTATAGATAGGACATATCTATCTACGGAGCTACAATGAGGCCTCTGCTGCCGGTTTCGAAGAGTATCTTCACGTTCAGGGTTGTACTAGCTGCAAACTCGTACCAATATCTTAAAGTAACACTCATACGGAGATTGATGAAATAATACACCAAACACTAGACGGAACCTGTTACTCACTAGCATCGGATAATCCTTTGCTACATATATCTCCTTCACCATAGCATCTATGGGGTGCAGGACAAGCAGGAATTAATCTACTATTGACTGTTTCCACCCGTTTGTGTGCAGTCTCAGTACCGAAATAACCATTCCAAACAATATTGTGGAACTCGATGAGCTCACTCCACCCACCGTCCAATCTTTCAAACGTGTGGATTGCCAGGTATACAAAAGAAATGGAAGAGAAAATAAAACAAACGATGGACAATACCCAAATCGACAAATTGCCAGCGGACACATATCCCGCACGCGATGGTTATGACACTGAAATCATCGATCAAAAGCCTCCAAATATTAATAAAAGACAATTACAGAGCTTCTGTTTATTTGTATTGGAATAATGTACGATATTTCGGCCTGTAGACACCAGCAACCCTAATGTGTACTCGCAGATATTTCAGAGGAAAGATCAAAGATTGCATAAAGATGAGCCTGCTTACAACAGGTAAAGGTTCAGGAAATGGCAACTTCTTTTTGACCACAGGAGAAGATAGAAACCGGCAAAATAACTTTTAAAGAAGTATTCAAAGGGAATGATGTCATTGGCTCTAACCATGACCTGGCAAACTCAGATGTCGCCGAGTTCAATGACGAAGGAAACTACCCTCTATACTATATCAAAGGACGATCTCCAAACGATCTTAAAAAAATCCTTGATAAGTATAAAAAAATCAGTGGGAAGCTATGGGGTCGAACACTATATTTCGATATATCTAATTCGACGTAGTGGACATTTATACCACTTTATTTAATAATGCATTGAGTAGTGCCCATTTTTCAGCGCATTGCAAGGCAGTGGTGGTGCCTCATTTTCCCGAATGGCATTAAACCACGTCTATTCCGGTGGCGAATCTTTAGTCGGTAGGTTTCCTTCCGAAAATCACTAAGGTATTCGAAAAGATTATTACCAGATCCCTGCCTAAGGGGGTCGAGGACAAAAGTATTTAATAATTTAATTGGATAACCAATTCGATTTTAAGGCGGGCATGATATCTCACTGCTATCTGAAATCCAATGGAACAAGAACATCTTTGTCTGAGATCGCAGCAGATACCAGAAATAATTGCCGGAAATTTACGATTGTATGACAACACGGGCAATTACTTGTTTGTGAAATGTGGTCAGATACGGTGATATTAGATCAACATTTATATTTTAACCAACATATACATGTTTTTTCAGAGCAAAAGGTGCTTTTGAGCTTAAAACTTTATAGCAACCAACTCGATGCTAGGGTGGCAGTAATCCGCTATATTGCCCTTATTCAGCTCATGCTTGCATTTATATGTCCCGTGTGGTTCAACACGTGATTGTCTTGATTTGTACAGAAAACCTAAATGCAAACACTTAAGTTCGATTCTAATGAGACCTTTACATTGAGGTGAACCTAATAAGAGTGGTCAATTTCGTTATTAAATTAATTCAAAGTCATTTTGCAAGAAGAAAATATCCTTGATGAACAACCTAATCTCCGTGGGTTATAGCTCTAATCATATGCAATACGATACTGTGCAATTTAACAGCTTTGTTTTCTAAGCAGCATTTCTCTATTTAAATAGGGCTGATTCAAAATAGACTAGCGATACCGTCAATGAAAAACCACGGAGGGGCGACTTAGCTACGACAGAAATGGCGCATACGGCAGTACGATTAAGATAATTTAAAGCAGTTTGTAGGCTTAATATACATATATAAAAAACAATCTTCTTGATTTTTAAATTTAGATAATTTTTCTAGTATAAAAAATAATTAAATAATATATTTCACTTTAGTCGAAAGGTATATTTTAAGGATAAGGCTTAGCTTAGAAAGCCTGGATGCGGCCATTACTTGAGCGTTTGTTCTCCTTGTTTGGTTTTAAGTGTTAATTAATTAATTAAAATAAAAATGCACTAAAAATAAGTTCAGCATTTTTATCGATATTATCACGATTACCAGCACAACTTCAAAATTTTCATTTGTTTCGAAAGTTGCAAAATCCTTTGAATGGTAAAACTCTCACCAATGATGATGACATGAAATAGGAATTGGCCCAGAGTCATGTGAAAATAAAGACCAAAAGTCCTATGAGTACGAAATCATGAAGTTGCCAGGAAGATGGCGAAAATTCATCGAACAAAATGGAAAATGTATGTTTAATCGATTAAACTTTTATTTCGCGTTTAAAAACCGAAATTACTTCCTTGTCAACCCATTATATTGATGAATGTGGTTAAACGTCTGCTCACGACTCTTCATACTGCTACGTAGTTCGTAATGCATTTTTCAAGGAAGCCAAATATCTACGATAAGTTTACTTAAAACACGTTGAGTCTAAAACTGATAAAGCGTTGTCAGCATCTACCGGTGCCAAAGGCCTTTTATCAAAATGTTTGCGTAGTTACTTACTTAGGTGGCGCTACAGTTCGGGGTGGACGTGGGCTTCAACTAACAAGCGTCTCCAGGTAGCCCGATCTTTGGATAACTACCTCCAGTTGCGCACTCCAAGTCGGTTGAGGTCTCCCTCTAATTATACGTGCAACTCGCTTTCTCGCCGAAAAAATGTTGTTTGTATTTATGTGAAGAGTGTTTTTTAGAGGTTTGGTTTTTAAACTGGCAACACTCTTTCTCCAGATTGTCAATTTGACAGTTGTAAGTTGATATATGGTTAATACGTCTTACCATTTTACGATTAATAGATTACCATTAGAACAATGTGTGCAAATTGTGCAAACTAATTTGAAAACCATGTTTCGGTTCGCCACACTTATCTTGCGCTACGTCCATTTTACGGTCCACATAATCGTCCATCTGAGCAAGTTATTCGGAACACGATGAATCGTTTTCGCACCACGTACACTCTAATGTATAATACGCATCCTCAAAAGATCTTGTCTTAAAAGCTTATAAGATCCAGCTTGTGCAAGAGCAGAAACCGCATGACCATTATAAGGTCCGTAAGTTCGGTGAATGGGCCAAAAACATGATCCAGCTTGATCCTCATTTTCAACACCAAATTTTTTTCTCCAATGAGGCTCATTTTTGGTTAAATGGATATGTAAACAAGCAAAAGTGCCTAATTTGGAGTGGATAAAACCTAGAAGCCTTTGTCGAGACAACCATTAAAATTTAATGTTTGCTGTGCTTTATGGGTGGTAGAATCATTGGCAAATGTTTTTTTAAGGACGATGCCGGCCCGAATGTTACCGTCAATGGAGTGCGCTATAAAAGCATGCTTTTTGACTTTTTTGTTCCTCAGTTGAATGGCATTGACGTGACAGAGCTTTGGTTTCAACAAGATGGTGCAACACGGCGCCCGACACCATCAGTTTATTGCGGGAAACATTTGCTGAGCACATAATTTCGCATAGTGGACCTGTGGCCTCCACGATTATGTGATGTCACACATTTAGATTACTTACTTTGGGGGTTGAACAATTTGAAAGTCAACATTCGCCGTGTTATACCTGATATATGGCCCCAGTTGCTCGACAAAGTTGTCGAAAATTGGACTTCTCGATTGCGTTTCATTCAAGCTAGCCGTGGCGTGCATATGCCCGATGGCATAGAAATACTAGCATAAAATTATCTATTAAATAAAGCTATATTATAAACATTAACATTAGCTTCAAGGGTTTTATTTCATATTGAATTTGTATACCTCTAAAAAAAAACACCCTGTACCTATAAAAACATCATACGCATTGATTGCTTGTTGGAATAAACTTTGCGTAAATACAGGGTCTTCCAATGGGGACTTCCAAACTTAGACAGTTGGTAGCAGCCATATTGTTGGAGCTACATCTGCCAAATTGGCTGTCATTTATTCAGTGTGTTTTGCCAAACACTATGGATGGACATAGCGTTCAACAACACGTGCAAATGATAAAATTGTTTTATCAAAATGGGTGTTATGTTCGGGCAACGTTCCGCACGCTTTGCCCAATTTACCGTCGCCATAATCGTCCTACCGAGAGGACTATTTGCAGTCCACTGTTTCACTAAAAGATAAACCAATACCAGTACGTTGACGAAATGCAAGATCTGTCAAAAGTACCGCCGCTGTCCGTGAGAGTGTGCAGGAGAATCCGAGGCAGTCAATTTCGCGTCGTTCACAAGAACTCGGCCTTTTGCAGACCACAGCTTGGCAAATTTTGCGTCGTGAGTTGGGCCTGCAACCGTTCAACCGACCCAGAAGCTGAAGATAAACGACCATAGACAACGACGTGTATTCGCTGAATGGGCTCAGGAGCAGTTGGAAACTGACCCTAATTTTCATCGAAAAATCATCTTCAGGCCCATTTTTGGATGAATGGGTACGATACCAATCCACGTGAGCTCCAAGAGCGTCCAATGCATCCCGAAAAAGTCATTGTTTGGTGTGGATTTTGGGCTGGCAGCCTCATTGGTCCATATTTCTTTGAGAACGACGTTGGCCAGGCCATCACCGTCAACGGCGAGCATGAACTGGATGATATGGACACCAACGATATGTGGTTTCAACAGGACGGAGCTACGTGCCACACAGCTCACACCACATTGGAAATTCTGCACGAGCGATTCGAAGGTATGGTCATCTCACGTGGAGGTGATGTGAACTGGCCACCGAGATCGTGCGATTTGACCCCGTTAGACTTTTTCTTGTAGGGTTTTCTGAAGTCGCAAGTCTATGCGAATAAGACACAAACCACAGCGGCCCTTAAAGCCAACATGACCCATGCAATCGGTCAAATTCAGTCTGATTTATGCGTCGAAGTCATGAAAAATTGGACATTTCGGATGCGCGCCACCCAGAGAAGCCGCGGCGGACGTTTGAACGATGTTATATTCCATACATAATAGCATCGACAAGTCTTTGAAAAGAATAAAAAATTTCGATGATACTCGTATCTCACACACACTTTGTTTTATTTAAATTTAAAGACAGGAAGCGCTTAATGAAAGACCTGTTACATCGCTACTTGATATTCTTCAAATCCTCTGACTAATCCTCGCCTTTCACATAGATATCATCTTCCCGACAGAAAAAAAAAAAAAAAATCAAATCTAAACGTTTTTGAAGCCATAAAAACACGTAAATTTTTTTTAAACAATAATATAATTAGGAAATAAGTTTACTTGTTATTGTACTTCATTTTATTAAATACATTCTACAATACATTTTATTTCAGTAAAATTAACGATAACTATTTATGGTAGTTCTTCCTTTAACATATTTCTCTCAAATAATATATAATATGTATGTCATGTATATATACATATATATATATATATAAATATATATACATATATATATATATATATATATATAAACAGATATATATATATATATTCCATTTTCAATAATATTAAATTGTATTTTCTTAATAATATATTTATATACTTTCTCTAACATTATGCTTCTTACATAACCACAACTTTTAGATTTTAAATCATTTTTGTTTTATTTAACTAACATTTAATATTTTGTTTTATTTTATTTTGGTTTACTTTGTGCCAATGTTCTAGTATAGCATAGATAATCGTATGTTTGTATATCTATTTTGAGTTCATTTCTCTATTGTTTTGGTTTCTTTTATAAAGGTATTATCTAATGCAATAATCTGTTTGTGGCCTTATTTAATTTTTTAACAACTTCTTTTTTTTTTTTTTGCATTTTATCATAATTTTTCGACATTATTTTTGTTTGTTTTGTTATTTTATGTTTATTTTAACTATTAAATAAACAATTGTAAGTATTCTACATTATGTATGTTCAATAATAGCAATAAAGGCATCACAATGGATGCTTTCGCAAAATGGTATAACGATTTTGGAAAGTTTCTGTTTTATTTATTCATAGCTTTTTTTTGTTTGTTTTTGTTTTCTTTTTTTATAATGCTCTTTTTTTAAAACTTGTTTCGTTATCATTGTTCAAATTAGTTTCTTGATTTTTTTTTTCATTTTACTCTTCGGAAAGATTTATTTGGTTAGATAAACTATAACAAGAAAATTATATGCGGTGGTTTCATTTTAATTTTAATTAAAAAGATTTAGGTACAAAATTATTGTTTAATAACTATTTTATTTAATTTATTTTCCTTTTTTTGTTTAAAAATCTAAAACTTTTATATTCGTCATAAACAAAACTTGTTACTTTGCGTTGTACCTATTTTATATCATATTATGGTGTACTTTGGTTATTTTTTTTTTTTTTTTGTTTTTTGTTTAGCTTAATTTACATCGTTTAGTTTTCTTATTGATTTTTGTTGGATCTAATAATATTTTTGATTCTGTTCCTATTTAAAACATTATACTCGACTTATTTACCTTTAGTTCAATTGTGTGGCATTTGTGGCATTTTTGTTTTTATTTTTTTTTTTTTTTTCTTTTACCTTCCAAATCTTCTATAGGTATTAGAATTTCAGTTTCTTTGATCTTTCCATTATGTGAATCATTATTTAATATTTTGCTTTTATTTTCTAAGTTTTTCATCAGATCAATACAACAAAAAAAAAATGTTCAAGAAAAACAAATTAATAAACAATTAAAATGCGCCTGGTATTTCATTGCACATTTCCATTAAGGATATAATTATAGTACTTTTTGTCAAGTGAACTGTACTTTAATGGAAGACATTTCATCATCGTAGGTGTTTATTTGTTTTATTTTTTGTTTTTTTTTTTTTGAGTTCGTTTGATTTTTGTTAAGATAAGATAAAATGAGGGGTAGAATCAAGATGACGAATTTGTCGAAAAGTATATTTTGTTTCTTATTTTTATTTTTTTCTAAATCCTCTACACAGGCACTTTCCGATAAATATGGCATATATTGAGGGAATGCAGGTAAACCAAGTTACTAAAAACGGAACTGTTGATTTAGAAATAATATCGCATATGTAGTCAAAAGAAATATATTATATTTGTGCTCTGAAAGTTTTTCTTTTCTTCTTTCGTATATCACGAAGTTCAAATATTTGTATCAATTATTTTTTTTTAATTATATATTAAACTTATACAATACTTACGTAAAACTCAGTCGATAAAAGTATAACCCGTGCATTGCCTGTGTTATTTAAAATTATTTTTATTTTTATGTAATAAGTAAAATAAACAAAAAAGTTAAAAAACATGGAAGATCAAATTATGTATGTATGCACGTATGTAGTCATAAAGTACACATATCAGCTATAGTTATGTACTATGCACTATGTAATAGACATTAATTGATTTAGTTTTTCTTGTTATTTTAATTTTTTTAATATTTCTTCTTAAATATGTGTTTTGTTTTGTTAATGTTTTTGGATTTTAAATTCTCTTAGATTTTATCAGTAATATAGACAAAGAGCATTAATGTAAATTATCTTCAGTAATATTTCATATACGTATAAATATATATTTGTATTCACTTAAAACAATGTCCGGTCTACCTTTATTATGTCGGTGTTATTTAACTATTCTTTTTTTTATAAATAAAAACAAATACCTAATAAATTATTATTAATTATTGTCATAACAGAAAAAAGTAAATTAAATTAAAGACAAAAATATTATCTTTATAAATATATAAATATAAATTTTATTGCTTGGTATACATACTGGGGCTCAAGATACATTGTATGCCTAGCAAATAAAATTTTTGTTGTTTGTTTTATTTTTATTTTGTATTTAATAAAATAAAAGAATTTGAATAAATAAGAAAAAAAAAAAAATTAAACTGATTTAAAGTTTGAACAAGATGAAGGTAGATAATAGAAACTTTCGTTTTTTAGTGAAATATATTTTTTAAGATATATTTTTTTTCGTTAACGACACCTGATTATTTTATGTAGTTAGTCAGTTAGTTTTGTTTAAGATATAAATGAATAACGTACACATTTTATATAACCCTATAGAAATATGCGATGAATTACAATTTAAGCTTTAAATAGACAACTTTTGGGCTTAATAAAAGATGAAATAATTTTTTATTTTTTTTTTTTATATATATTAAAAAGGGCTTATTTAAAAATTTGATTTTTTGCCGACAAATAAAACGTTTATTTAACAATAGAATCAATTAATGCATATATCCTCTCTAGCTTAAGAGATATTTATGAATAGTTTAAAATATCTAATTTGATTCACAAATAACCAAGAGTAGCATATGTTTTCACAAAAGTTGTATCGCTTGTTGTTACATCCCTGAAAAAAAATTAATATATATTAAATCTAAATTATTTAAATTTATTAAAAAATATTTTTCTATAATTAAGATTGGGAGAAATTAAGCAAACACTGAAATTATTGTATAATAAGTTATAAATTCTCTACCCTAGGTGATGCAAAAAAAAGGCGCAGGATATGATTCCTTCAATGAATCAGCTTGTCTTCGCTACGAATACCAGAAATCAGAATCAATGATTATTGTTAAAGTAGGGACTTATTATATGTAGTTGATACTCAGTATACTTTCTGTACAGTAAAACATGGATTACAAGCGGCAACTACTCGTATCTCCTGAATTTCATACCATCATAATGCAATTACCGATCAGACGAGAAAACTCGACTCATAAGAAGGAATCCGAAAGCAAATCACCAATAAATAAAGAGCTAAACGAATCCATATTCACCTAAACTCAAAACAGCAAAACTTTTTTAGTGACTTGTGATAGTTATGAAAACCACCTGACCACGGTGAAATGCAGAGCTTATAAGGAAAGAAGAACACATATGTCAATCCCACATAACATTGAAATCTTTACAAATCAAAATAAAAAGAATGAAACTAGTAGATCTGTAGAAGTCCTCAAAAGGGGCAAATCAGACAGACAGACGTCTTCCTAATTTGTGTTACAAGTATAGACGACTAACTACCAAATTCGCCTGAAACTGCGAATAAGCTGAGTAATTCCTCCCGATGTACCTGTTATCTGCCATCGGTTGTTCTTACGGTTCAGACAATTACTCTATTAGATCCTTTGATGGCTTCATGTGGCATATTTTCAACTATGCTCTCTGCTCTAGAGAGGGTCTCATTTATTTTAATTTTTAATATATTTTTATTAGATTTAATTTATTTACTTTTCCAACCTATACAAAAAAACGCTTAAAAACTAGCTTTACTCTGCACCTGCTAGATAGATTCAAAACCGTGCAATAATATCACTCAGACAATGGACACACTGACATAATGTGTCGTGTCTCACTCTGTTTTATCGCTAATTTCACCACCAGCGCTCCATAGAAACCCCCCTTTAAACTTTTAACCATAACACCCGTCTCTCTAAAATATCGCGATTCTTTCCTAAGCCGTACAACTCGCTTACAGAATGCCCTGCCTTGCTCTTTATTTGCTAGTCAACCTTCAAACATTTAAAACCAACGTTCATCGGTACCTCTCTTTCTTTTCTCATTTTTAAGTGTACTCAAAACCCTTGAGCGCGCGCAAATCACGAGTAAAAAGAAATAAAAACTTTACTTTCTTATTTTCACTTACTGGCCCTATGCGGGTACTCTAAGCTGAACGTAAAGCGAGCCTTCACTGCCCAAAATACCGAAAAATGAGGGTACATCTTATTCCGAAAATTGGAAAAGAAGGTAAACAAGCCAAATGCTTCAGAACTATCAATACAGACAGCATGACAGACAATAGTGAATTGTTAGTGCAGATACTGACTGCGGTTAATATGTGTTAACGGAGGTACCTTCCCATTCTTCAACCTTATCAATATTAATGTAATCAGAACTCGCATTGAGTTTCGATAACCTAGCACGCGAAATGTATTGACTGCAATGCGGGGCATCAGTTTTGTTTAACGTTTGGAATAAAAATTATGGTGATCGCACTTAATTATTTCGCTGAATTGACTCTAACAAGATATGCCTGAAGAATTGTATCTTAATCCTATTTATTAGATTGACTATAGTGAGAAAGATAAAAAAAATAACAAAAAATGTACATACTCATCTTCCCAAGGACACACAGTCTTGTGATCTGCATCCCCATCAGGCTTCGCTTGTGGTCCAGGCACATTTTCACTCGTTGCAGCTCCTTTATCCTCAGATTTTCTTGATTCTGAGCTATGTTTTTTGCGTTTCTTCTTCAATTCTTCAGTTTCAGCTTTCTTTGGTGGATGCTCTATTTCATCTTCTACCGGATCCATATCGATTTCTGCTAATGGAGCTAACGATGGCGCAGGTGTTGGTGCTGGTGCAACACAACCTGGTGTTATTACATCATCGATATCATAATCATAAGACTCAGCCCGACCTTCAAATTGAAGTCCTTCTTGATATTCATCAGTGGTTGGCGAGAGCTCTTCTTGGAGAAGTACGTCTTCGTCACATATTTCTTCTTGTTTTTGGTCTATTGGAGATGGTGCTATATCTTGTTCCATTTCATTACTTTTTATAATGCAAAGTGCAGTTGATGTTGGTGTTTGTGTTGGGGTTGGTGTTGGTGTTGGTGTTGGTGTAGTTGTAACTACTGCAGTGCAAGGAAGCTCAATTGGGATATCTGCCTGTATCGGATCTGGAAAAGTGTCTTTAACTGAAACTGATGCACTTTCAATTTGAATTGATGGTGCCTTTACTGAGCTGCTAGTTGTAATAGTTGTTGCCGTTGTAGTATTTTCTTTAGCAGGCCAATTACTCGAAATTGACTTAGATATCTTACAATTATTCGTTGCACTTTTATTTTCTTCTAATGCCATCTGAGATGTACTGGCGGGAATATCAATTTCATCTTCAGTGTCATGTGAAGTAGAATTACTTTTTTCTGGTGTAGGCATATCAGTTATTTCATCGTTTTTATCAGACAAATCAGGTAATTCAACTGAAGTAGAAGCGAGATTTTGAATTTCGGGGAGGGTTTCCATTTGGATCAGCTCAATTTGTACTTCGGTTTGTGCATCATTTACATTCTTCATTTTATCATCGGGATTGTCATCTGGCATTATTTTATTTGCATCGCGCGAAGTATTAGGCGAAGGTATTGTTTCAATTGTTTGTATAACAACTTCTGCTTCCGAAGGCACAACAGAGTCATCCTCGTCGTCGATTTTAGGCGAATCTTTTGCCACTTCGGATGGCGGAAGAAATGTGACATCATCAGTGTAAATCGGAACGGTTAATGATGTCGCTTTTAAGGATCTAGCGAACTCGGATATTCTAAAAAAAAAAAAAGTATTGCTTAGATTTTCAAGGGTTTACAATTTGCAATATACCTGGGTGTTAAAGTCACCGATGCTCTTCGTTGTTCCGTAAAATTTGGCATTAGTCGTTTAGCACTATACTCACTGCTGTCCACAGTGTTTTGCCTTAGACCACAGGATCTTCTCATACGATCAGAAACATCAGATATATCCGATGAAGTACTTAAATGGGAATTTATTTAATTAATCACATTTATAACTATGCAAAAATATAAGAACAATATTAAAAACATACCTGGGTAATCTTTTCGTAGTCGATTTTGAAGGTTGTGCTTCTTCCTGTTCCCAAGGACAAACCGAAAGATGGAAAGTTGCTGTAGGGTTTTGGCTAGTCTCGCTTTCATCCCAGGGACAAATAGCACTCGCTGATTCCATAGTTGTTTCTAGTTTATCTACCATAGGCTTCGATCCCTCCCTTTGAATAAAATAATATATGATGCAATTACCAACCAATGATTTACAATTTTATTGTAAAAAAAAGTCATTGTTCGGGTTGACTTAGTCTTCACACACAGAAACTATTCAGATTCAACTAAGTTTGTAATGGATTAAACAACTCCAGAACAACAACAGAACTCCTGCTGCAAAAAAAATACGAAATCAACTTTTCCTGTGCGTAAGACTGGTTTCGGCCAGGATCTGAGCCAGGGAAGGAATGCAGTCGGGTTTTAACGGATAGCGCTAAAACCGATATAGAATGCGGTGCTGGTCTTTCTGGAGGACGACAATGTTAGATTTCACTCCTCGTTAGGAAAATTTGCGTCTGTCTTTTAAGCGGACGCAATCCTGATGGCAACGAATTATATTGTGAAGAACCAGTAGAGGGGGCGAACCATTTGCATCTGTAGCAACAGCCACGCTGAACTCAGAGCCATACTGAACCTCCATGGCAGTTCAAGAATGCAAGACATCACTGAACGCAGTCGGATGGCTGAATTCATTGAATCTTCTCTGGGATCACGGGGAAATGAAATCGCCGATGAACTTACCAGACCAGGCTCAGAGGAGAATTTTTCAGAACCCGAACCTACGTTGGGAGTGCCTGTGTACTCGATTAAAGCTTCCATTGAGAGTTGGGTTTCATATATGCACAACTGCAGACGGCATGACTCCCCAGGTTCCAGGCAGACCCGACGCTTCTAAGAAGTCAGTGGCCTTTCTGCTGCCACTCACCAGGAAAGACTCCAGGTTGCTTAGTGGGGTCGTGACGGGACACTACGTTTTTACTAAGCACTTAAATGTGCTAGGAATAAGTGATAGAACATCCTGCGACGCTTGGGGTGAAAGTGATGATGACGCCTTGTTAGCGCCCCAAGAACTTCTCTATTACTTTGTTCTTATCATCACACCTATTACAACCTTTTACTCTACTACATTTTGTTTTGGCGAAAACCACGTTTTCCTTTTCCCTTATCCTGTTGACTTGCCAGATGCCAGGAGGACGGCTAAATAATAAACAACCACCACAAACATCTTTATTATTTAGTCTCCAAAAGTCATATTACCCTAGCCATCATTTGCCGCATTCAAATTGACCTCCCACAACGGACAAAGAACTAGAAGAGTTGCCGACATGTTGTCGCCGTCACTAGCCGTGTTTGACGAGGATGCAAAGCCTACCGCTGAGTCAACTCTCGAACAACTCAATGATTCGACATCGATAGCTGACTTCAAGAAGCAGATTGAGGACATGGAACTATCGTTTGCCGAGTCCGAGAAGGAAAGGATGAAGTTACAGCAGGTAATATCTTCGTATATTCCCACAACAGCCGCGAGCACTAATCCAGTTACAGTTTCATCCACGTGTTCTACCATTCCAACAGCCGTAAATTTACCTATCGCCAACAAATCGTCCTTCCACTTAGGTTCGTCATCGCTACTGCCGATCAACACTACAACGCCGATCAATCCTAACCCCAGCGAACTTATATTGGAGCCCAAATTTGCCAGGTACGTTCAATAGTTTATTAAACACACCAGCTCCAAGCCACTTGCTATTCTCTTACCCTTCCACTACGTCCGTACAAATGCCGTACTCGCACTTTGCCACATCAACGCGCTTGCCGCCCGCAAGCCAGCCAACTCCAAGTAACCTACAACAGCAGCATCATCAGTTAATTCGCGAACTACCAGAGTTGCTAGGATTTTCCGGCCAACCAGAACAATGGCCAATGTTTTCCGTCGCCTTTAAAGCTGCACATTGTTATAACAACTTAGAAAACCTGTCACGAATTCAAAAAGCTCTCAAGGGCACTGCTTATTCACCCGAATAGTGTTAGCACAATAATGAGCACACTAGAATTCCACTTCGGGCGTCCAGAAGTCTTAATTCGAAGTCAACTATCCAAAGTCAGAGACTTTCCAACTATACATGAATCCAGGCTAACCGAAATCATAAACTTCAGCACAGTGATATCCAACTTGACTGTATTCTTAAAGAACGCTTGTGCAACACCCCATCGAACCAATCCAACACTCCTTAATGAATTGGTTGGAAAACTTCCTCTAAGGAAAAGGAAAGAGTGGGCTAAGCATACGATCGCAACCATGACGCTCTATCCGAATGCTACAAATTTTGATTGGAATTCCTCACACAAGCTTAGTTCGGCCAATGGAATTAATAAATTTTGATGAAGGCTTTTCAGTCCATAAGACTAAGTTAGGGTGTTCGCTATTCGGATCAAACGAAGGAATGCATCATATGCAATTGTCGGCTTTGTCGATAGTGAAGGAAATCGGACAGACGACTTGCATAAACTAGTAGAAGAATATTTTGCGATTGAAAATTTCGCTTCGAAACCAACCAACTTATCGTTTCTGAATTTGATAAAACAGCCGTAGAAATTTTAAAAGGGACTACAAAACTGATACCCCAAACGGGGCAATATGAGACCTGCAATATACACAAAGGCAACAAACTACGTCTGGTTTTTGATGCCGCTGCTTAAGTTCACGGAATGGCGTTGAATTCAATGTTGCTTAAAGGATCTGAAGAGTACCAGCCAAAACCACTTCAATCTATTGTATTTTGTTCGGATTTCGCCAAAGGCAAATAGGGGTGTGTGGGGATATCAAAGATATGTTTCTTCGTGTTAATATCCGCAAACAAGATCAGGATGCACAGAGATTCTTATGGCGGGACGGAAATGAGTCTCAACCACCAGAGATATACGTAATGAGCGCCATGATTTTCGGATCCAAGAGTTCTCCGTGTTCCGCACAATTCGTAAAGAACCTAAACGCTAGTCAATACAAAGCCATTCATCCACGCGCTGTCAAAGCTATAGTCGACTGCCACTATGTTGATGACTTCGTTGACAGTTTCGATACGCTTGATGAAGCCATTGCAATAACGAAAACTGTAGCACAAATCCATAGGCACGGCGGGTTCGAGCTAAGAAACTTCTTGTCCAACTCGCCAAACTTTCTAGGCGCTATATGTCGTCACATTCGCCGCTACAGCCGAACTTAAAAGACATATCTTATAGTGGCATAAACACAGAAAAGATTCTAGGCATGTACTGGGACCCAAAAGCTGATCAGTTTTGTTTTGCGTTAAAGTTTGGAAGAATACCGAAAGCGGTTTTAAATGGTGAAATTCGTTCTACTAAAAGCCGAGTTCTAAGCCTTATCATGTCGATATTTGACCCGTTCGGACTCCTAGCTAACATTACTATTGAGTCGAAGTTGTTACTACAAAGGTTATGGAAGGCAAGTGTAGGATGGAATGAAGAAATCCCCAATAGGATCTACAGTGATTGGTATGAATGGTATAACCGGCTCGATAATTTGAAAGAGTTTAGAGTTCCCAGATGTTACCATAAAAATCTATTGAAGCCCTGCGTGTATGTTCAACTCCACAACTTTGTTGACGCTAGTTAGGTGGCGTTTTCTGCAGTTGGTTACTGTCGCATAGGGGGTGAAAAGATGGTAAAAGTTGTATTCATTTTGGGAAAGACAAGATGCAGTCCATTCCAAGGTTCGAACTGAAAGCGGCCGTATTAGGTGTGCGAGTAAAGGATGCTATCTTAAATGAGCATGAGATCAAAACAGACAGTTCTGTGGTCCTACTCAAAAACCGTCATTCACTGGATCAGATCCGATACTCGATCTCATCGAATCTCAGAAATTTTAGATTTTTCAGAAGTTGACAATTGAAGATGGGTGCCAGGCAAACAAAACCCAGCCGATTATGCCACGAGGCCGCAGAAAGCAACTTGGGTATCTGCAAATTCACCCTGGATAAAGGGTCCGTCATTTTTAGAACGTCCCGAGGAGGAATAGCCAAGACTTCCGAAAGACATAGCGGCTCACGAAAAAGCCGATGAAAAGCGTTCGAATTCCATTTTCACCATTATCCATATC
This sequence comes from Volucella zonaria, assembly GCA_963966105.1. Taxonomy (NCBI): domain Eukaryota; kingdom Metazoa; phylum Arthropoda; class Insecta; order Diptera; family Syrphidae; genus Volucella; species Volucella zonaria. The sequence goes on along the minus strand of OZ014532.1, from coordinate 84,398,506 downwards.
ACGTTCTTGCTAGCACCTGAAAAATATTCTAGCTATTACAAATTGCTCAAAGTGATATGTTGGATTCAGCAAGCAGTTATAAAATTTAAGTATCTGGTAAAAAAAGGCAACTAATCTTGAGCATGCATCTACTAAGAGGCAGCCCTCAGTAGCGGAAATAAGTTCAGCCGAGTCTTTACTTTGCCGATTGGTGCAGAAAGAGGCTTTTCCCATGGAGGTGAAAATTCTGTTATCAAAAAAGGTTGTGCCAAAAAATAGCTCAATATATAAGCTGTCGCCTATACTGGATGAAAATAATTTAATTAGACTAGGGGGTTGTATCGATAATGCAGAATGCTTGCCTTTTGCCGCAAAACGACCGATTATCATGACAAAATGTCATTCAGTAACGAAACTACTGGTGAGGTATTACCACGAACATGGATGTCTATCCAAACCAAGCGAAATACTGGATCCCGAATCCCCGACGACTTGTGAGGACAACAAAGCTAAGCTGCCAAGTTTGCAAAAATGCATCAGCCGTACCAGTGCCTCCATTTATGGCCCAGTTACCAGTCAACCGACTAGTTGATTATTTCGAACCCTTACAAGTTTCTATTGGACGTCCACGCGAAAAAAGGTGGGCTGCAATTTTCGCATGCTTAGCAACGCGAGCAATTCACCTGGAATTGGCAAAAGATCTTTCGACTGATGCGGTTATAATACTCGTATGTTTGCGAAACTTCATTAATTGTCGAGCCATCCCAGTACGGATAAGAAGCGACTTTGGAACAAACTTTGTCGGGGAAAATAAAGAGCGATGGCTGGCAAATGAAAAGACACTGGAAAATGAATGTACTCGCCGAGAGATTCAGTGGGTATTCAACGTTCCAGGAAATCCATCAGCAGGAGGAGTATGGGAGAGGATGGTTCGTTGTGTTAAGAGGGTTTTGTCCTTCGCGTTAAAGGAAAGAGCTCCGCAATTGGAAACGCTTCAAGGATTGTTGATCGAGGCAGAAAACTCTCGACCTTTAACACATTTGCCAGTTGAAAGCGCAGACGCCGAACCACTCACCCCTAACAATTTCCTTTTAGGATGCCTGAATTATGTACAAACTCCAGCCGTCAAGGAAAACAAACACATGTCTGCGAAAACAGTGGAACATACTCCAACCGCTGAAACAAACGTTTTGGAAGAGATGGGTTCTTGAATACCTTCCAACGCTTACATGTCGCATAAAGTGACACAACCCAACGTCGCCGATGAAAGTAGGTGATATAGTATTAGTGTGCGATGACAACGAAGGCCGAGGAGAGTGGAAACGCGGAAGAATCATTGAAGTATTTCCAGCGCCTGATGGTCAGGTGCGATCAGCTGTAGTGCAGACATCCAGCGGAAACTTAAGACGACCTGCCTCAAATTTAGCCAAGCTGGATTTGATGACTAGTGAATCTACAATGTAAATCGATTCACGGGGAGTGGGATGTTAGCGCCCCAAGAACTTCTCTATTACTTTGTTCTTATCATCCGACCTATTACGACCTTTTACTCTACTACATTTTATTTTGGCGAAAACCACGTTTACCTTTTCCATTTAATTGATCTTTAACCAATCAAATTTATATTTTCGAACTTCAAGTCGTGCACTTAATTGGCTAGTCAACACATCTCTTGGAATGTACGGCTTATGCTCGCATCAGACTGCAGGTACTCGAGGTTTTTTTGGTGGGTGCTGGTACTGTAGGCACTCTATCACGAAATCGGAACAATGTCATCAGACAAACAATGAGCGGCTATTCATATCAATAATTTGGCAATCTAGAAATACCATACTTGACCTTTTAATGTAATCAATTCCTACGAAGGAGGTGCAATATTTCCAAGGACATACATATACGAAAAGAGGTCATTTTCTAAAAAACCAGAACTACATACATATACTAATACTGACAATTATGAATCGAAGAACACGAAGAGCAGTTTGCGCCACAGAATCGAGGCTGAATCTGATCTGTTTTGCGTAAAGGCATACGCTGTGAAGATCTTATTTCGGATTGATTTACCTTCTGTATAACTTAATATTTTTTTAGTACAAGTAGATGTTAATGAATAATAATTATTTTTTAAAATGATAAATTACACGTCGAAAGACATAGAATACGAATATAGTTTAGCTTAGAACGCTCGTTTGGAGTGCCAGTAAAATAAAATAAATTAATTAAGTTATGTTAAGCTAGCTCTTAAGCGTTTTTTTCTGTTAGCATGAAAGTATAGTAAATTTAAGATGAATAAAATAAAATGCATTAAAAAAAATGAATTTACCTTCAATGCTTATCAATTAACAATGTTTGTTAACATTTATGGCTTACCTGTAGGATATTTCGCACAAGTTACTTTGACTATGCGAATGGGGTACTTTGTTGCTTGCATCCTTGATTCCAATAACTGCTAACTCATGCACTGATCCCGAAAGACTTCTGTCGCTACCACGTCGACGTGTCAAATGTCCGGGAAGAGGTGCAGGAGCACTAGCAGTAGATGTTCCACTCATGTGCGATTGACTCGATAGAGTTTGCGCATTCATAGCCACTTTCTTTTTTACACCGACCCCGCCGAAGTTAAAGAAACGTTTTTTATGCAATGGCTGTATACCCGCTGCCAAAAGATTTTTATAATGATCAGATCGAATAAAGCGCGGATAGCAGTCCTTTTTGAGTAACAGCATATAAATATGTTCAGCAGCTGCATCGAAAGTAAATCGAGATGGATTTTTAAGACCCTTCTGAACAATTTCCATGGTTTTTCCATCAATATTTATTTCACAGGGTGCTCCAGGTTTTAGAAATTCCCTTTAAATACAATGCAAATAGAATAGAAAATGGTACATTTACAACTAATACGAATTATATTATACAAAAACCATAAACTTACTCATAGATTTCGATGACTTTCTTAGAAACTTGCGAGTGGGCCGAACGTCTTAATCTATTTACAGCTATCCAAAAGCGGATATTTTCGTGGGAATACTCCTTTTCTAGAAATACAGTGAATTCATGTAAGCCCGTTGGATCCGAAACAAGCTCTTCAATAGAAATGGCCCATCGACGGACACGCTTTTCCGTTGGCACATCTACAATGGCGCTGTTCAACTGCCAGAATGCTAAGTCTTCTGAAACCCATGGGTTCGACGGAAGGACTGGTTGTAGAAAAAATTCGTATTCTGCAAACGTTTCCGAATAGCTGACTAAACTTTCACAAGCCTGTGACATTTTCATTCTTGTACGCGTAAGAGATTTTTGTAAATAATCTACTTCACGTTGCCAGTCTTCGACGGTTTTTCTTTTCGATTTATTACCCTGACGGTCACGACTAGGTACCGGACATGGTTCTAAAGGTGTAAATTGGCCGGGCGGTGGACGGTGAACACGCCAATAAGCACGTTCCTATGATTAAAACGTATTATTTTAATACATAAAATGCTCGACGAAAGATTTCAAAAACTTGAAAAAGTACCTGTGAATCTCCAACGATTTTGTCACCTTTTTTGCGTTCCTTGGCCAATCGAACCTGTTCGTCGGCTTGCATTGCTATGAAATCCCATTTGCCTTTAAGATTTTTATGCAAACTAGCCAGAGCATCACTTTCATAGTCTTCAAGAGCATGTCGTTGTTTGTTTCGTAAAGATCGTTTCGCCAAGTAGATAGCATACTCAACATTATCGGGGGCTTTATGTTGCCATGGCCAATAGTATGGAGTTTGGAACCGATAGAGTGATGAGTCGTCCTTGACCACTAAAGTTTTTGTATCATTGACAGGAAAAAAATAACCATGAAGACACAGTTGATTTGCAATATTTAGTGCTTCAGATTCTTCAATCATCAAACGGTCCATGAGCCATTCTATCAAATCATATCCTACGACCAAAAATACAATTTTATATCCATGTAAGTATAAACATAGGTGTATATGCCAACTTACCCATAAATGCATAGGGAATTGATGTTAAAAACATTTTTTGCTGCCTCACCGGAACACCATGTTCGGGGTCTTGCATTTCGCGCACTAAGGACTCCATCTGAAAGTAGGGATAAAAAAAAAATTTGTTAGTACTGAGTGGTCTATAACTTAATTCGTGCGGTTTGCTAAGAGATGGCGTAACTTGTATTATTCCATTGAAACATGCATTGGAAAGCTACTCTCATTGTACGTCATTTCAGTATATGTCATTCATTTGAAGCGTAAACAACAATAATTTTTTTTCACTCAAAGATGTCGAACTTTGTGCCTGAAAAAGTGTTTTTGCGGGGAGTTCTTCTTCATTACTTTAATATGAAGAAAACTGCTGCCGAAAGTCATCGTATTTTGGTGGAAGTTTATGGTGAACATGCGCTAGCTGAGCGAACGTGCCAAAAGTGGTTTGCACGATTTAAAAGTGGTGATTTTGACTTGGAAGACGATGAACGTCCTGGGCAGCCAAAAAAGTTTGAAGATGAAGAACTGGAAGCATTACTCTATGAAGATTGTTGCCAAACACAAGAAGAGCTCGCAGAATCTTTGGGTGTCACTCAAGCAGCCATTTCAAAACGTTTAAAAGCAGCTGGATATATTCAAAAGCAAGGAAATTGTGTTCCACATGAACTCAATCCGAGAGACGTCGAAAGGCGGTTTTGCATGTCCGAAATGCTGCTGGAACGCCACAAAAGGAAGTCATTTTTGCATCGGATTGTTACTGGTGATGAAAAATGGATCCATTACGACAACTCCAAGCGCAAAAAATCATATGTGAAACCCGGCCAACCAGCCAAATCAACGGCAAAGCCGAATATCCATGGCGCAAAGGTAATGCTCTGTATTTGGTGGGATCAGATGGGTGTGTTGTATTATGAGCTGCTAAAACCGGGTGAAACCATCAATGGACAACGCTACCGAACACAATTAATCCATTTGAAGAGAGCAGTGGCCGAAAAACGCCCGGAATATGCGACCAGACACGAGGCAATAATTTTCCATCATGACAACGCTCGGCCCCACGTAGCTATTCCGGTTAAGAACTATTTGGAAAACAGTGGATGGGAAGTCTTACCCCACCCGCCTTATAGCCCAGACCTTGCCCCTTCTGACTACCATTTGTTCCGGTCGATGCAGAACGCCCTCACTGAAATACGGTTCACATCAGAGCAGAATATCAAAAATTGGCTTGATTCATTCTTGGCTGCTAAGCCGGCGCAGTTCTTTTGGGATGGGATCCACAAATTGCCAGAAAGATGGGAAAAAGTCATAGCTTCAGATGGGCAACACTTTGAATAATACTATTGTACACGTTTTTCCTAAATAAACGTTAAAATTTTGAAAAAAACCCACGAATTTAGTTATATACTCAATACATGGTAGAAATTACATAAGGGAACAAAATTAGACTTTTTTTTTTTGTTGCATGGAATTTTATAACTGTTGTTTACTAATTCGAGGTCGCTGGTTTCAAATCTAACCTCAATTTTTCTCTAGCAGCTTCAGTTTTTGAGAGAGGTAGCTGACCGGCCATCTTTCTTACTAGTTTCGCTTAACTTTCATAAAACCGATCTGCTTTTTTTTTTTAAGTTTTTTTTTACACAATGTCCACGTCGAGAAATATCTGCAAAAATGATCCCAACTATTTTTGTAACATCTGCGGTGAATATACATTCAAAAATTGTAGACTTAGTGTGTCGAAGTTCGCAAAACAGGTGTATTTGGATTATTTTGGATTTCTTTTGGACACCCGCGACAAGTACTGGGTGCCTAATATGTTGTGTAAGACATGCTTCGAGGCTATGGGCGAATAAGAAAAGACCCCATTTCAAGTATCAAACACCAATGATCTGGCGAGAACCTTCGAATCGTCAGGATGATTGTTATTTTTGTGTGGTTGATATAAACGGGATTAACAAAAAAACCGATGCAAATGGTTTTACCCTAACTTGATATCCGTTACTCGACCAGTCCTGCACTCTGGCGATGCGCCGCTGCCGGTACTACCAGCATCTTCATCTACACAAAATGATCACGACGATCACGAAGAAAAAAACCCTTCAAGTGATGAAAGTGTGGCAATTGACTTTAAACCAGATATTTCTTCTGAGCCCCGGCCATTTAATCAGGAAGAGCTCAGCGCATTAGTCAGAGAGCTCGGCCTTTCTAAAAAAGCATCAGAGATTCTAGCTTCTCGATTAAAGCGAAGAAATTTTTTAACCCGAGAAACAAGAATTTCGTATTATCGTAAGAGAGAGACAGACTTGCTTTCATTCTTTTCTGAAGATGATGACTTTGTTTACGGTTCAGATATTCCTGGTTTATTGACAGCAATGGGAGTACAAAATTATGATCCAAATGAATGGCGTTTATTTATTGATTCCTCTAAACGTAGCCTGAAATGTGTACTCATGCATAACGTCAATAAGCTGGGTTCGGTACCGATTGCACATTCAACTAAAGTCAAAGAAGAGTATGCTACTGTAGCTTCTGTTATGGGTAGAATCAAGTACAACGAATACAAGTGGCTGTTAAGTGTGGATCTGAAAATGATGAATTTTCTTCTCGGCCAACAAGGAGGCTATACAAAATATACGTGTTTTATTTGTCTATGGGATAGCAGAGCTAAGTCTGAGCAATGGATTAAAAAAGACTGGCCTTCCAACTGAATGTGATAAATGAACCACTAGTGTCTAGGGATCGCATAATACTGCCACCTTTGCATATCAAACTAGGGCTCATGAAACAGTTAGTCAAAGCTCTGAACATGAATGGTGAAAGTTCCATAATTTAAGTACAGAGAAACTGAAAGACGGAATTTTCGATGATCCACAAATAAGAAGGTTAATAAAGGACGAAAACTTTAACAGTCATATGACTGATATCGAAAAAAAAGCCCGGAATGAATTCGTTTGGATTGTAAAAAATTTTCTTCGAAACAAAAAGGATGATAGATATGCGGAGCACGTAGAAGAGATGTTGTCGCACTTCAAGCAGCTTGGTTGTAATATGAGCATCAGAGTGCACTTTCGCCACAGCCATTTAGACCGTTTCCCTGAAAATCTTGGTGATATGAGTGAAGAGCAAGGGGAACGGTTCCATCAAGATATTCGAACTATGGAGGAGCGGTACCAGGATCACTGGAATGCCCACATGATGGCGGACTACTGCTGTAGTTGCTTTTTAAATATTTTTTTAATTAATATATTTTTTTCTTGAAAAAAAACTTTTTTTTTTTATATCTCAAAAACTAAAGCTGATACAAAAAATCAGACTTTGGATCTAAAATCAGCACCCCGAAAATCTATAATATTAGTCACAATATTGCATGCAACAAAAATACTGTTCCCTTGTGTTATCAATCAGAATGGATGAAACTGTGATCTACCTAAAAAAAATCGGCCTGTAATCTACGTTAGTATAACAACTTATCACGACGAGTTCGATAGCTAGATTTAGTCATAGGTCACTTTGAACTCATCAAAGTTTATAAAAATAGAATAAAATATATATTTTTTTTGTAGAACTCGGTAAAACGATTACGCGAGTTTTCAAAATTTGATAAGTAAAACCACTTGCCTCTACCAATGCGTATATCCTGCACACCAATAAATACTCGAAGACGTCGGGTCTTGTCCGCATAAGACAATGGTATCTCTGATTTGATGGAAAATTCCTGTAAGCAAATGTAGCGAAACAGGAGCATACAAACTAGCGCCGTAGAGAAGCATGGTCCCCGCTCACAACGCTCTAAGAAAAAACAGTTGTTCGTCCAAACAAGCATATAAGGAGTAAAGATCTACACAAGCGTTCAATCGAGACCGTGGTAAGATTGCTATTGAATCAGAACGCACTATCAAACTCTATTTCGGTGTTGGGAAGAGGAGAAATAACAACATTTGGAATAGAGAATACCAACAGCAAATTGTTCGAATACTGGATATACAGCAAAGTTTAGCTGGTCGGCACAGTAAGAATTCATGTTCCTACATGAATAGGATATGATGAATGAATACAAATGTCACGACCTGAAGAATTTATAAATTCCTAACTCTACACAACAGGAAACGATAAATGACGGCAGTTCATGAATAGGCCTTCAGCCAGTTAAAAACTAGGCAATGCATTGGAAAACTACGACAGCAAATAAAACAAGATAAACAATCCTAAGTGATCTTAAGTGAACGTAGAAGTGAATAGCAAGCATTGAACAAAGATGAGAATGGACCAACAAGTTGTGAGCAAAGTATGAGAAGTGACGAACCGGAAAGGAAAGGCAAGTTACGTATCTATGTACGAATGTAGATACATACATAAGGTATTTAAACAGATTCACGTCACTGTACGAGTATATCAAAAATGAATCCTTGATTTGTATTCCAACTTGCCTAGAAGAAATCTTAAGAGCACGAAGAGTATATGTATTAGCAGTACTGTAGACTCGTTTTAACAGCAAGCAAAATATATTAGTCATCCCAACCAAGAATACAAGATGAAAAATAAATGAATCCACTTTCTGGATATAGACACAACAAGGAGCCTACCATGTTCAAAGATTGATCTAACACCGCAACGTAATGGTTACTGATTAGAAAATTATTGAAAAAAATCGGAATTGTCAAAGTTAATGGAAATGCCTGAGATTAACTGATTGCTTACAATAACAACGTCGGCGTTAAATACAAAAAAGTTCTGCCAAAATTTGGAAAAACTACAAAAAACTTCAAGCAAGTGCATGGATCAAAAAACAATGTCCTTCATTGGATGCTATTAAGTAGAATGTAAGAAATTCGTGACTTATTCGCATGTGGATAAAAGCGAAAAGCTTAAAGAAGAACTTCACAGAAAGAAGACCGTGGATAAACGATGTATAGAAACAAAAGTGACTCTGCGTAATTTTACGTATTAATTAGTTCTAAGCCACAGAAAACTCGACTCAAAGAAAAACGGATATGTACTTAGCCTTTAAGACGACCACATTCTAGCAAAGTTATGGGAGACCTTTTAACAAGTAAACGAATAAAAACTATTTACTAAATGTTAATACATACTCGTATGTGCACATATATTTGTTACACTTACCTTATCAAACGCCAACGGACGAGATAATTTTTCGATAGTTTGCTGGCTTCCAACGGATATACCAATAAGTGCTGAGTTTTGCTGCTGCGGTTGATGTTTTGCAGGCTTTAAAAGGCTTAAATTTGGCTGTTGATGTACTACTAATTGCCTATCTTTATCTGACGGTGTACCGCCAGGTGGCTCCATGACCACAGGATAGAACAATTGCGCCCTAGTTGGCACAATTTGGGAATAGAAATAATGAAAAAGTTTTTATCCGAATTCCATCGTATCTTTGTGTATAAAAATATTTGCTGCAAATAAAATAACCAAAAAAAAAAAAAATAATATCGTTATTTATTTTCAAAAACCTTCATTTTATTTTATTGTATTATAAGTACTTACAGTGCCGCATTTTTAAGAAAAAACTAAATCGTTGTCTGTTATTTTGATTGCAGAACTTTTATTCAATATTCGCAATGTATTGTATGTTAAATCGCAAAAATGGGGCTGCGACCTTAACAGATTACAATAAGCTGGTTCCCGATCGAGCCCCTGGCCCATTTCTGGTTTATTTCCACATTAGATCTGAAAAAAATATATATAAAAATGATTTTGTATGTATATAGATTGTTGATTGATTTCAAAATGAGCATGTACGAGTACATGTGTAACTTCTAGTTAATTTCTGCCTTTTATTTGGGGGAAGATACAAAATTTCGCGATCAAAATTGAAAAAAATATTGTTCTGAGTTGAAATGTCCAACTTAACGGATAACTACAGATATTTGTATAATATTATAATTGTATTAAGGGGTTGTAGCCGCTTTTCAGGGTCGAAAAAATCGAAAATTTTTTTATTGCAAAAATAACCTCACAAAATTTTATAATGATCGGAGTTTTAGAACCGGAGTTATAAGCATTCATAGTGCAACGTACGCCTCGTAGTGTGAAGTAAATAGCAGAAAGCTTATGCTATGCTGCCCGCAGGTAAGAAGGCTGAAATAGCTTCATTCCCGCACAGTTATAAAGCTTTTGAAGGCTATTAAGCCTATATACGAAGATCTATCCAAACAAGAGCTCTTTGTAAGATGCGTTGGCGGATTTACGCAAAACAATAACGAAAGTTACAATCAACTTATTTGTAAAATAACACCGAAACATATTCCGGGTGGTATAATCCCTCCATCTGCCTGCAGGTTCAGTGAAGGAAACATAGGCCTGCTCAAGATAGTCGAGGTACTGGGAGTGTCTTGCTGTCGAAGAAACGCGCATGCCTGCATCGCCAGCGTGGACGAGTCTCGCATTACGACTGCTGAGCTACGCGAGGAGAGGGCTAAGTACAAGAGAGGCTAGAATGCTTTGAAGATAGCAGCAAATGGACGCTCTCGATGCTGCAGACGATGCAGAAGGACTACTGTATGGCTCTGGAATCGATGACTCTTTGTGAGTGTACAAAAATTAATGTTACGTATGGAAAATCTACAATTAAAGCTTTAAACACGATTTTCTCAGAATCCACCTTTGCGGTGGACACAATTTCTCAAAATCTAGACATCGGTCGTCACCAATTTTTTTTTCTGCTTGTTTGCTATGATAAAGGCTTGTGCTTGAGAAAACAGAAAATTGAGATCTTTGAAAATGTAATTTTTTTGTAAAGACTGCCGCCATTTCTCCAAAAATCATAATTTGGACAAATCGTTCATGCAAGCATAAGCCAATAGAATATAGTAACCAAATATTTTTGAAATTTTGATTTTAAATGAGCTGTTGCTCCGCCATTTTGAAATATTTTTTTTATGAAAAAATTTATACAAATACTTGAAAACATAACATATACTAATAGACAGTGTTAATCAATTTCAAATAAATATTTATTATTCGGCAGAAAAAAAAACGAGAAAATCTCGCCACTAGTGGCTATAACGCCCTCTTTGGTTAAATGCCCTTTTTTACACCAGAATTCCAATACTAAAAATGTGCCCAAACAGAATATATTAGACCCGAATCACCCAAAAGTGGCAGTGAATTTGGCAGGATCTACAGTGTATTTCAATATTGCAAGGCACAAAATATCCTGACAAAAAAAAAACACATTGCTAGCGTAAATACGCACACAAAACGATGCGTTCCGAATTTCGTTCGTAACTTTCTCCTAGAAAAAGTGAACAAAGAAATGAAAGAAGGAATGAAAAAAGAGAGAACTATTCCAACGGGTGACGGAAATCCTTTAAAAAACACATGCTGACAAGATACCGTCTGTAACAAGGCGATCCCCAAGCCAATTAAGCTTATCGTAGCAAAAGCAGATTGCGACGCCAACCGATAACGACTGGAACAACGAACAAGGGGCGTGGAAAAAGACCTTGTATTTACTGACACAGAACTTGCCTTAGTCAGCCATGGTTCATTTTTTACCTGAGAAACGAATGGTTACGCAGAACTTTTGCGACTTCGATTCGGTATTACTGAAACCACCAACTACAAAAAATCATTTTATATTATGATCGCTGTTCAGAAAGATAAGACTTATACTCGTAAAATGTTGCAATGGTAATGCCCAGGGCACTTTCTGTTCTCGTACGAAGCTCAATGTGAGAGCTAACTATCTTTTGGATTTCAATGGATTAGTCATTATTAATGTCAGTTCCCAACCAATTTTCCTTACTCCAAAAACACAGCATATAATCGACTTAACTTTATAAACAAATACAATAAAAAGAATAACAACTTTAAATTCCTACTAGAAGTATCTATGTAAAACAAAAAGTATATTGCATTTCGAAAGAGTTAGACTAGAGCGTAGTTAAACAACTGTAGGTATCGAAACCTTGCAGAATGTAGGCAGACTAGTTAATTGTGTCCCGAAATCGTGCCAACTAGGTCGTAAGAAGTCATCTGCTAAATTTTTTAATTATCCTCGCTGTACATTTAATAACAAATGATCACTACACAAATATAAAATTGACGAACAGCACCCAAAATGTGGCTTGATCATTACATTAAATATGTTAAATTATGATCTAGAAAACAGCTATTACAGAATTGTTTTTCGCGATTTTCTCTATCCAGTCGATTATACTCGTAACACTACTTAATGCTGATTCGCAGGAGTGCCTTCGTCTAAACCCAAATTGACTTTCAAGGAATAAATTGTTTGATTCGAAGTACTCTTCTATTTGTATTTGTACCACTTTTTTAAAAAAAAATTCTTGTACAGGAAGTCCATTACGGGGCGGAAATTTTCACAAAGAAAGGTATCTGTAATTTTTTCAATTGGAGTAATAACGAATTTTTCGATGTTTCGGCAAAGACACCAGTGGATAAAGAACACGGAAAATTACATCACCGATTATATTCATTGCATCTAGCAGCATTCTAGGGCTTATACTGATATCATCACAGACACCATTCTCCTTGGCATGAGATCTTTTATCCCTCATATCAATATCAAAACCAAAAGAAAAGACATAGTACGACTCGAGCTGTAAAGAGGCTGTCAGGGTTGGAGAAATGTTTTTTCGGTACTTCAAGACCAATCCGACAGAGGAAAATCGAAAAAAGTATAAACGAACAGGAATGACTGCAACGTCTTTCTTAAGACGTATTGAAATTTCAATACGACAAAAAGGTGAGGCAAAAAATATTACAATGTCCCGAAGGTACTCGTAGTAAAAACTTTTGGTCGTTTTTCAAAAACATCAGAAATTCTGCCTCATCCTCCATCCCAATACTCATTTAACACATGGGCTGAAAAGTCCGCGCCGTTTCTAAGAAAGGGCACCACTTGAATTAAATCCATACCATTTTCAGTTAGTACCATCCTTCAAAAGAAACGTGTATATATTTGACAGCTGTCGGACGATTAGTTCTCGAGATATAGCGTTGTGAGTGAAGCAACTTTTGTTATTGTGAAAAAAACGGATTCAAAGCAATTTCGTGTGTTGGTTTATCATTGCTTTTTGATGAGAAAAAATGCAGCCGATGCAAAGAAATGGCTTGTTACCCGGACTCTGCACCAGCCGAACGAACCATTCGCAAGTGGATTAAAAACTTTAAAAGTGGTTATACAAGCAGCGAACATGATGCACGTAGTGGACGTCCAAAAGTCCACAAAATGATTACAAATGACCGTAAACTGAAGTTGATCGAGATAGCTGAGGCTCAGAATATATCAAAAGAACGTGTTGGATATATCATACACGAATATTTTGACAAGTGGGTGCCGCGTTTGCTCACAGTCAACCAAAAACAACAACGTGTTGATGATATGGAGGAGTGTTTAAAGCTGTTCAACCGCAATAAATCCGAGTTTTTGCGTCGGTATGTGACAATGGATGAAACTTGGCTCCATCACTTCACACCAGAGTCAAGTCGGCAGCCAGCTGAGTGACGAGCAGGCGACGAACCTCGTCCTCGGCTGGCAAGGTTATGGCATCCGTATTTTGGGATGCACATGGAATAATTTTCATCGACTATCTCCAAAAGGGGCAGACTATCAACAGCGACTATTACATTGCGTTATTGGAGCGTTTGAAGGACGAAGACGAAATCGCAGAAAAAAAAAGTGCTGTTTCATCAAGGCAATGCACCGTGTCACAAGTCGATGAAAACGATGGCAAAATTGAAAGAAATCGGTTACGAATTGCTTCCCCACCCACCGTATTCTCCAGATTTGGCCCCCAGCGACTATACCCTGTTCGTAGACCTCAAAAGAATGCTCGCCGCAAAGAGATTTAAGACCGAATCGCCGAAACAGAGGCCTATTTTGAGGCTAAACCGAAATCGTACTAAAAAACTGGTATCGAAAGATTGAAAAATCGTTTCAATCAGTGTATCGCCCTTGAAGGCAACTATATTGATAAATAAAGTTGAATTTTGCAAAAATTTTGTGTTTTACTATCAAACGACACGGACTTTCCAGCCCATGTGTTACAATGACATTACAGCTGTCAGCCCTTTGGACAGGGCCAATCTGCTTGCTGCACACTTTGCGGCCAGCTCAACACTTTCAGATTGTGCTTTGTTTCCGTGTAGTAGAAAGAGTACTTATAGATCTCAACATACATAAATCTGCTGGCCCAGATGGTATATCTCCCTTCTTCTGAAGATGTGTTCTTCCACGCTGGCAAAACCACTGCGTAAGCTTTTTTATCAATTCTACTCTTTATGACTCTTTCCGAGAAGATGGAAAACAGCATTTGTCCAGCCGGTCCCTAAAAAAGGCGAATCTTCTTCTCTCTCCTCCTGCAGACCCATTGCACTTACCTCCTTTTTTTCCATGAAAACGCTGATAAGCCATCAGCTCATGAAATGTCTCGAAACACCAAAACTTCTCAATGACCTGCAATATGTTTTTCGTAGCAACAGATCCACTCTTGATTTGATGGCGTGTCTCAACGAAAAGTGGAACCAAAGCGTACATCAACCTGGAGAAAGTAAGATTGTTGTACTTGATATTTCTAAGGCATTTGACAGAGTTTGGCATCAGGCTCTTTTGCCGAAAATACTTGTTTTTGGGATCGATGACTCTCTTCTTCAATGGATTAGAAATTACCTTTCGGAACGTTTAATTCAAGTTGTCTTGGATGGTTTCAAGTTTAATATTCAGAAAATAAATGTTGGTGTGCCCCAGGGCTCCGTTCTGCCTCCGACACTCTTTTTAATTTTCATCAACGATCTCTTATCTGCTATTTCTAATCCAATATATTCCTTTGCTGACGACAGTACTCTGTGCTTTTCATATTCGTTCCCGGATTCACGTCCCTGCTCTTCGGCTGTAGAACGGGAACGGCAGCGTATGTTAAGCTCATTAAATTCTGATATTAACAGCATAACGAATTGGGGAACCACTAACAGAGTAGAATTTAATGCTTTCAAAATACAATGATGTCTGCTGTCGTTAAAGCGAAATTTAAACACCAATGAATGACACTTGCATCGTCGAAACCGATAAACTTTACATTCTCGGTATGTGTGTCAATCACAACTTACGAGTACGTTGGAATGACAACATATTCGGTGTCGTCAAAAATACTGCGAAATGTCTAGGTTTCCTCAAGCGATATAAGAAATACTTTACCTCCTCTGATTTGGCCTCAACATATAAGGCATTTATCCGCTCGAAATTGGAGTACAATGCCCACATCTGATCGGGTGCGCCCAAAACATCTCTGCACCTGCTAGATAGGATTCAAAACCGTGCGATAAAACTCATAGGTGATACTAATATCACTCAAACAATGGACGCCATCGATCACCGACGTAATGTCTCGTGTCTCAATCTGTTTTATCGCTATTCCCACCAACAGTGCTCCGTAGAAATCTGCAGTAACATTCCGCCCATTCAAGCTTTTAACCGTAACACCCGTCCCGCTATGAATACTCATTAGTATGCTCTCAAGCCCACTTTCGGACGTATCGTGATTCGCTCCTAAGCCGAGCAACTCGCTTGTGGAATGCTCTGCCGAGCTCTCTATTTGCTAGTCATTATAACATTCAGACATTTAAAACCAACGTGCATCAGTACCTATCCTTCTTTCCTCCTTAAATTTCCTTCGCCCAGGCTATGTGCAAACATTTTAAGAATACCTTAACCCCCCTTGAACGCGCGTTACTTTATATATTGGGTTTATAACTTAATTCGTGCGGTTTTTTTTTTCAAAATTTGAACGTTTATTTAAGAAAAACATCTACGATAGTATTATTCAAAGTATTGCCCATCTGAAGCTATGACTTTTTCCCATCTTTCTGGCAATTTGTGGATCCCATCCCAAAAGAACTGCGCCGGCTTGGCAGCCAAGAATGAATCAAGCCAATTTTTGATATTCTGCTCTGATGTGAACCGTATTTCAGTGAGGGCGTTCTGCATCGACCGGAGTCAGAAGGGGCAAGGTCTGGACTATAAGGCGGGTGGGGTAAGACTTCCCATCCACTGTTTTCCAAATAGTTCTTAACCGGAATAGCAACGTGGGACCGAGCGTTGTCATGATGGAAAATTATTGCCTCGTGCCTGGTGGCATATTCCGTGCGTTTTTCGGCCACTGCTCTCTTCAAACGGATTATTTGTGTTCGGTAGCGTTGTCCATTGATAGTTTCAACCGGTTTTAGCAGCTCATAATACAGCACACCCATCTGATCCCACCAAATACAGAGCATTACTTTCGCGCCATGGATATTCGGCTTTGCCGTTGATTTGGCTGGTTGGCCGGGTTTCACATATGATTTTTTGCGCTTGCGGTTGTCGTAGTAGATCCATTTTTCATCATCAGTAACAATCCGATGCAAAAATGACTTCCTTTTGTGACGTTCCAGCAGCATTTCGGACATGCAAAACCGCCTTTCGACGTCTCTCGGCTTGAGTTCATGTAGAACCCAATTTCCTTGCTTTTGAATATATCCAGCTGCTTTTAAACGTTTTGAAATGGCTGCTTGAGTGACACCCAAAGATTCTGCGAGCTCTTCTTGTGTTTGGCAACAATCTTCATAGAGTAATGCTTCCAGTTCTTCATCTTCAAACTTTTTTGGCTGCCCAGGACGTTCATCGTCTTCCAAGCCAAAATCACCATTCTTAAATCGTGCAAACCACTTTTGGCACGTTCGCTCAGCTAGCGCATGTTCACCATAAACTTCCACCAAAATACGATGACTTTCGGCAGCAGTTTTCTTCATATTAAAGTAATGAAGAAGAACTCCCCGCAAAAACACTTTTTCAGGCACAAAGTTCGACATATTTGAGTGAAAAAAAATTATTGTTGTTTACGCTTCAAATGAATGACATATACTTAAATGACGTACAATGACAGCAGCTTTCCAACGCATGTTCCAATGGAATAATACAAGTTACGCCATCTCTTAGCAAACCGCACGAATATAAGTTATAGACCCAATAAAAAAAATAATAAAAATACGTTAATCTTTTTTTTGTTCTTATTTTTTTTTAAATTTCTTTCACATTTTGAATATTAATATTCATATTAATAGTTACCGGGTGCATTTCTGGACTGCATGATGCAGAACCCTCCGCAGATTGACTACCCTTTCCGGGGTGAGCATAAAACTAAGAACACCCAAAAGCCGGCCCTAAAAACCAAACACTCGAAACCCCTTATTGTCGTTGGCAGTATCCTTAAGATTTTTTTTTTTCTAAGAACATAATACTTAAGAGGGTATTACTACACTTAAAATACCTGAGCAGGTGTTAAGTTTTTTTCGGGAAATAGGATAGAGAGAGAGAGATAGATGTTTGGGGTCAGTAGTTATATCGCTCCATGGATGGCATCCAACAGTTAATTTTTTTTTTTTTTTTATTGGTTATCAGAAATCCCATCTAACAATGTACATTTCACAGTACGTAGTTTGGTTGAAAAGAGGGTAAACCGCAGTTGTTTTACCCTTGATTGTTAAATAATATAGTATACATATGGATCTGTATGTGAATATGTTACATGTAATCCTGTCTTCTTGTTCGAACCACGAGGTCCACTGATAATGTTCTCTGGAATCGTCTGAATCTCGGTAGGTTCACTAGGCTTTAGATTTCACGGTTTTCATGTTGTTGTAGTAGTTGATGATGTTTTTTTGCAAACATAGTTTAACATTCAGGTCCCTGTGGATGTTTTCGTTGCGTATGTGCCATGGTGCAATTACGATGGATCTTAGGACCTTATTTTGGAACCTTTGTATAACTTTTAAGTTCGTTTGCTTGATACAGCCCCAGAGCTGGATTCCATATATCCACACTGGTCTTACCATTTGAAGGTAAATTAACAGCTTGTTTCGTATGGATAGCTCCGATTTGTTACCAATAAGCTAATACATGTTTCTGTATTTCATGTTAAGCTCTTCTGTTTTTTCTTAATATGCTCCTTCCATCTTAATTTAGCATCTAGCGTCATACCTAGATATTTAGCTGTATTTGCATATGAAACCTCGTTAGAATTTATGTAGAGAGGTGGATTATTAATTAATTTGGTAGTGAAGTTAATGTGGGTTGACTTAGCTTCGTTTGATTTTATGCGCCACTTCTTTGTCCACTCTTGCAACTTTGAGGTGGACTCTGTGGAGTTTCTTCTGGTCGATAAAATAACCGTGTCGTCAGCAAACGTAGCTATTTTACCATTTGTTGTAATTATGAAGTCGTTTGTGAGCAATAGATACAAGACCGGGCCAAGCACACTACCCTGCGGTACTCCGGCTCTTATTTTACGTAGCGTAGAATATTTATTTTCATACTTTACACGAAAGAGTCTATCAGTTAAGTATGACTTTAGAATTCGACAAATTTTACTAAGAAGTCCTTGGTGCCAAATTCTATCGAAGGCTTGTTGCACATCTAGGAACACAACCGAGCAGATTTTTTTATGATCTAGTGCATTTTCTATTACATTTGTCGATGGATGTACTTGTTTAAAAGTTGTGTGTTTATTTCTGAAACCAAATTGCTGAGTTGAGTTCAGATTTATTTCAGTAATAATTGGTTGAAGGCGTCTCAGTAGAATTTTTTCAAATAGTTTTGACATTGTAGGGAGACGAGATATGGGTCGATATGATTTTTTGGGTGCCGTAAAATAACGCCGAGTGCAATAACGCCGAATTCCAAGATTCGACTTTATTTCGCTTTGTAAAAGTAAAGTAAGGCCGAATATTATTTCACTTTGATTGTTTTTAATATTGCTTCAATATAAATCAATTGTCATCATATCATGCTAAAAGTGATTAAAATAAACGGTACCATGTCAAATCGACCAATTAAAATTACAACTAAAATACAATTGCTAAGAAGTTATAGGCGCCTGCCTACCTGACAGTTGTTGACATTCCCCTGCGGAGAAAAGGGAGAAATCCTGTTAGCGAGCGAAGTGAAATTTGAATTGAATTCAACAATTCGGCTTTATTTCACAAGCAATGGTCGACGTTATTTCACTTTATCAAATTTTGGAAATTTGGAATTCGGCGTTATTTCACGACACCGATTTTTTGTCAGTTGGTGGTTTTCCTGGTTTAGCAATCTAATGACTGCTGCTAACTTCCATTGTCTTGGTACATATTTCGGACGAAAAGCTGCACTGATGATATGTTGAAGTCCTCTATTGTAATAGCTCTCTCAGATAGTTATTTGAGTATCTCTCCAGTTACACTGGTCAACAAAAAAAATATTTATTTTTTACTCGGAGATAAAATTATGTGATTCCTAATCGTTGGAGTTTATAGAATCAGGAAAACTATATAAAGTAGCCAGGTCACATCGGGATTTTGTGAGAAAACGCTTTTTTAAATTTAAGAATTTAACCAAAAATATTACCGAAAAATGTTATTTCTTGTAAAATTTTGTTGTTTTTTTGGAAGCATCTGCACTCCGTTTACAAGAACACCTCGGAGTCTCTCTTATAAGCGACCAGCAGTAATCTGCCAACATTGATGGCTCCCATTTTCCTTGTTACCGTGTCTCTATTGCAGCAATGTCTTGGTGGAATCTCTCGCCATGCTCATCGCTTACATCACCCATATTTCCAGAAAAGAAATTGAGATGAGAATGTAAAAAATTAAATTTTAGCAACATGTTGCATCCCATTTTATGATAAGCATCCAGCATTTTCTTTACATCATCTGCATAACCTGGAGTCTTATTGTTACCTAGGAAGTTTTCTGCTACTTTCATAAATGAACACCAGGCCGGTTTTTCTAATGCATCCAGAGTAGGAATGAAAGCTGGATCTTTTATAAGCTTTCTAATGTCTGGACCCACAAAAATACCTTCTTTAATTTTTGCTTCGCTTAGTGATGGGAACTTTTGTTTCAAAAAATTGAAACCAGGTTGGTCTTTCTTCATCGCCTTTACAAAGTTTTTTATAAGACCCAATTTGATATTTAATGGTGGTAGAATAACACGCTGTGGTTCGATCAATGAACGATTCCTTATATTTTTTTCCCCACAAATAAAGTTTGTTCTTATAGGCCAATCTACTCTCACAAAGTGCTCCGATCGTGCTCTACTATCCCACTCACATAAAAAACAACAAAATTTGGTGTAACCTAGTTGAAGTCCAAGAAGTAGAGCAACAACTTTTAAATCCGAACATATCGACCAGTTATATTTTTTATATTTTTTCCAATATAAATTTCATAACAAAGCAATACAGCTTTCAAACTAGCCTTTGATGCGTCGATGAATAGCCGCCATTCTTCGGTTTTGTGCTCATAACCCAGTGACAGCATTAAGCCATTAATATCATTACAATACACTAAGTTATTCGGCTTTCGAAAAATAAGGGACAAATTCATTTTGTCGCTTACGGTACTCTGTAATTTTTACTTCGGGCTTGAGCAGATTCCACTGCTTTAACCTTGAGCTCAGTATTTCAGACTTTTGTTTTGACAAATCCAAGTCTCTGACGATGTCATTAAGCTCAATCTGACTGATGAGATGTGGTGTATCAGAAGATGTAGGGAGCTCAAATTCGGGATCATCCATGATTTCTTCTGAACAATATGACGAACTTATTTCTGTGTCCGAAAGGCTTCCGGAAGGTGGCTTTGGAACTGGCAGAATTTCTGTATGAGGTGCTGGTCTTGTTACAGAAGAGACATCTGCATATTTTATGGAATTCTTTGATCTTTGAGAAAATCCCTTCACAGTGGTGCAACAAAAGTAACAATCTGTGTGACTCTGGGGCTCTCTCCATATCATAGGCATTCCAAAAGGCGTTGCAGAAAATGACCCGTTAAACCAACCAGTTAGCTGTCGGTGACACCTAAGGCAGCAAATGTGTGGTGCCCAGAGTTTATCCTGATGGTTTATTTTAAATTTAAAATAAGAAAAGTAACACTTTTCAATAAATGGTGTTATTTTCTTTTTTCGGAAACTTGGTGTAAATTCTCCACAAATATAGCAGAATAAATCTGGACAATTAACACAATATCGTGGCATTTTATAACCTTAATGTACTTCTAATATTTTCTTACGCAAATTAGCTTATTTTTTTAAGTTACTAACAGAAAAACCGATTTAAACGATGTGCGATTCTATTAGAACTGACCTCGTTCGATAAAGATGTAAAAGCGTATGCCGTAAGGTTACTGTACGTGACCTGAGCGAAATATTATTTTTCCCGTTATCTACAGGTCGAGTACTATAAGAAACACTATTCAGTATGTCCGAGTATTTTTCATTGTTGCCCAGTGTTTTCAGATCGTATCCTGGATCTTTTTTTAGCTTTAATTTCCTTCTGGATGATCTTTTTTAGCACCGCTAGACTAACTACTTGAATATCGAGTTTATCGTTTTTTATTGTATTACGAGTGAAGAATTTTCTTCGGCCGTTTATCTTGGAAGTGATGTAAATGTATCTTCAAGGTAGTTTGCAAATAGTTCAGTAACTTCCTTTTTTAATAGCGGGTTTTGCTGTATTGGTCTTTTTATTGCTTTTGATGTTTTCCACAATGAATATTCTTTGTCTTTTTCGGCTGATAGGTTTCAAATATATTGAGCAAAAGTTTCGTTTTTAATTTGTTTTCAGTTGTCGGGCAGGTTTGCGACTTCTTTCTTGCTCTAGTGGGCATATGATACCAATAGGTGTTTTTCTTAGATTCTGGAGTGCCTTCTCAAGCTGCAAGCTGGATAGAAAGAAGTGCTATGATAGAGGCGCTTAATGTCATTATTAGAGGGGTGTGATCCGATGATAGCCATGCTTCATTCTCTAAGTGTATGTAGTTTTCGGATATACCTTTGGTAATAAAGAAATCTACGATATCAGGAATCTTATTATTTTCAACCGGCCAGTGAGTTTGTTGATCACCAGAGTGGAAATTGCATTTGAATTCTTGTCCAGCTGCAAGAAGCTCTCACTTTCAAGGCAAGCATCGCATTATGTCGTATCACTTATGCCCAGCACATTTAAGTGCTTAGTAAATGCATAATGCGCCGTGACGATGCCAGTACAGTAAGCAACCTGCAGTCTCTCCTGCTGAGGAACAGCGGAAGTTAAACTGATAACACTCAGAACATCGGATTGTGCCTAGTTGTAAAAAGAGGTTCTCTTTCCCATGCTCGAGACTTACTTCACAAATTATAAGACTGAAAATAGAGAATAATTTAATGCAAGTCTACTGTCAATGCGAAAGTACTTGTAACACTGCATTTTAAAATTAAGTAGACAGGATTAAGCTCGCCGCAAGAAAAAGTGAATTTCCGTTAATATTAAGGTAACTTTGACAACGTATCTTTTGTGGATTAGAGCAAAGATAGCAGATACAGATGGAACCTACGGCGTTGCGGGCGCTTAATTTGGTCAATTACGTAGAGTTTTCTCACAAGGCTGTACCATCTGTCGGACCATGCTTAGAGGCTGCCTGATTTAGAATACTAACCTTAACATCAATGAACGTAATTGACGATTGTGGAGGTGTTACCTCCCGACGAGCACACGGAAAAGAGTGTAGAATCCCACATCCTGTCCCTCTCTTGGATTCCAAAATCCTTGTGCTATTGCGTTGCCCCAATCATTGTAAAGGGTCTTTCATTAAGCGCTTCCTATCTTTAAATTTAAATAAAACAAAGTGTGTGTAAGATATCATCGAAATTTTTTATTCGTTTGAAAGGCCTATCAATGCCATTATGTATGGAATATAACATTTCTATTGCTCTGGCGCATAAATCAGTCAGAATTTGACCGACGGCATGGGTTATGTTGGCTTTGAGGGCCGCTGTGGTTTGTGACTTATTCCCATAGACCTGCGACTTCAGAAAATCGTACAAGAAAAAGTCGAATGGGGTCAAATCGCACGATCTCGATGGCCAGTTCACATCACCTCCACGTGATATGACCATGCCCTCGAATCGCTCGTGCAGAATCCCCAATGTGGCGTGAGCTGCGTGGCACGTAGAACCGTCCTGTTGAAACCACATGTCGTTGGCCTCCATATTATCCAATTCAGGCCAAAAGCAGTTGTTAATCATCAACTTGTAGCGCTCGCCGTTGACGATAATGGCCTGCGAACGTCGTTTTCAAAGAAATATTGACCGATGACGCCACCAACCCAAAGTCCATACCAGACGGTGACTTTTTCGTAATGCATTGGACGCTCTTGGATCTCTTGTGGATTGGTATCGTCCCAAATTCGACAATTTTCTTTGTTGACGTAGCCATTCATCCAGAAATGGGCCTCATCGCTGAAGAAGATTTTTCGATGAAAATTAGAGTCAGTTTCCAATTGCTCCAAAGCCCATTCAGCGAGCACACGTCGTTGTCTATGGTCGTTTACCGTCAGATCCTGGGTCAGTTGAATTTTGTACGGGGGCAGACCCAAGTCACGACGCAAAATTCGCCAAGTTTGAGTCTGCGAAAGGCCTCTGATTCTCCTGCACACTCTCACAGACAGCGGCGATTTTTTCGGCAGATCTTGCGTTTGGTGTTGGTTTATCGTTTACTGAACCAGTGGACTCAAATTTATCCACCATACTATCTTACCTCTCGGTAGGACAATTATGGCGACCTTAAAATGGGCGAAGCGCGTGGAACGTTGCCCGAACAGGACACCCATTTTCATACAACAATTTTATCATTTGCACGTGTTGTTAAACGCTATGTCCGTCCATGGTGATTTGGCAAAACAGACTGAATAAATGACAGCCCATGTGACAGATGTAGCTTCAACAATATGGCCGCTATCAACTGTCAAAGTTTGGAAGTCCCTATTGGAAGACCCTGTATATGTTGTGGGATTAATTTATAGTAAAATCAATAATTGAGTACATGGAACATCTGATTGTGTGTGTAGTCTTTTGTTGGTGGACTGATGCGTATTGTCGTAAGAGCATAACACCTACGGCAATTTCCTTCTGAAACTTATAATGAGTTTACAGATCACATAACACTGCTTAGAAGTGACGTCTGAGGTGTGTTTCACATGTTTGTGCTTATAATAACAATGTATTCAGAGCAGTTTTAAAATTGATCTGAATTCGCTGTTATTAAAATTTAGAAACATAACATCTTTGCCGTTTTCTTCTTTTTTCCACGCTCACACTGTACCTCGTGTACTTAAAGGGTATCAATAATCACTTGAAAGCGAGTAAATTATGAAAAAAAATACACTAAAAAGGAATCTATCAATCAAGCTTCTTCACTAAAATGAAAAAGTTGAATGATCTGATCTAACTGGTGTTAAATAACCTCACTCTCAATTTTACTAATGAAACTCAGTATTTTTTAGCTACATTTGACAGCAGAGTTCTTTGTATTTTACTGAAACTAAGGGTCTCTCGACATTGTAAGGTAGCTTTAGGTAAGACCAAGGGGTCCTTTCAAACTCCTCGACTATAATAAAACAAAATCTGAGCCGGAAAGGCAAGGTATTTAAATCTTTTTGGATGGCTTCAAAATTACTCTAGGATATGCGCTGACATTTTTCGGGGTACATGCGCCAAAGTTATATTCACTCTAGACAGATAGAAGCAAGGCTAAGCTCCATCTAAGGTCTTATGCCATCCTTTCTAGTTCGAGAATTTGTTTCTCTGGGTCTCATCGGGGCCCGATTAGAAAATATGCAGAAAATTTTGTAGACTGTTTACTGGCATAGTTTTTCTAAACAACAAGCTATTTCAGATATGAATAACACCAACTCCTACTTCGCTTGCTGTGAGGATGAAGACGGCATCGTTGAACATTTTATAAAAGAGAGTGCTACACGATAATTCGTAAAACGATTACCAGTTTTTTTACGAAAAATTAAAAAAAAAAACTTATTCTGGTCTGATCCATATCTACACGGACTAATCATTTATTGTACTGTCTTTTACACCCTCTACGCAGCCATGATCGAAACCCATATAGGGAATAGTTCGCTTAAGGCAACCGAAAGGGCTTTCATTTGTTCAGGAGAATGTTAATGGTTCTGCGCCATATGGACGGGTATGATCAGGGTCCAACACAGCTTGCCGCTATAGATGCAATCATAGAGTGGATAAGGGGAAGTTAGTATCGATTTAATATTTTTAGATCTTGTCCAAAATCTCCCCCAGAGTACATCTTTCATCAATGTTGATGAAATCCATGATACACATGGATCAGATTGTTGACAGTCGATTTTAGGCGTTTACATAATACGACAGCTAAGATCATGTATGGGGCTTATGCCGCTGACATTGGAGGAGTTTAGAAGATCTGTTTTCTACATGACCTGACAGGTGAAGATGAGATTTCATTCATCGTGCTGAACGCATGCACCAAGCATGAACGCATGAACCCACTAAATTTTACAATCATTCATGGAGTGCATGCTCCTCTACAACACGCCCGGCTTGGATATTGCTATCCTCACTTCATTTTGGTCTGGTTGAATGGTGACTTTAATAGTCACCGCTTGACAGCGTTTGGCAATCAAGAGAAGTTTTCATTCCCAATTCTCAGCACTGAAACTGTCACTGTCTCTATTACGATGCCTATATGGTTGAGCTTGAGGGCTTGGGTTCGTGAACGATATGTGGTTCTAGTAAAGTATAAGTACCTCATAGAGCATATGTGCCATTGTGGACACTAAGATTCGAGGAACCCATACTTGCATCGACGATGATCCGTCCAATTTGGAAATCAACAAGCATGTGCATGGCACAGCGAATGTGTTCTCCTTTTTCTATTCTTGCAAGGAGGTCAGCAAGTACTTTACTTTGTATTTATGGCACTACTTAGAAGTACATGTTCTCTCTGGGATTTGATAGAAGCTTCCTTTGCAGCGTCTATCGTCTTTTTTATTGGGACATGCACGCATAAAACGATGATGCTGAAAAATTCAGGCCTAATACAAAAATTGTGCAAGCGAATATTTAGCTCCATGCGCCATAATACCATACGCATATATAAAGGGTGTTAGTGTCTATGGTTTTTGCTTTATTTAATAGATAATTTTATGACAATATGATATCGGGCATGTGCGCGACACGGCGAGCTGGAATGAAGGGCAATCGTTAACTCCAATTTTCGACAACTTTATCGAGCAACTGGGGCCATATATCAGCAATATAAACGGCCAATTTTGACTTCCTAATCGTCCAACGTCTCTGGCTTATCGGCATAGACTAATGACTTCACATAACCCCAAAGAAAGTAATCTAAATTTGTGACATCACAAGATCGTGAAGGCCAGTTCGCAGGTCCATTACGCGAAATTATGCGCTCAGCAAATGTTTCCCGCAATAAATTGATGGTGTCGCGCGCCGTGTGGCAAGTTGCGCCATCTCTTTGAAACCAAAATTCTGTCACGTCAATGCCATTCAACTGAGGAACGAAGAAAGTCAGAAATCATGTTTATATAGCGTTCTCCATTGACGGTAACATTCTAAGCTGCATCATCCTTGAAGAAATATGTGCCGATGATTCCACCAGCCCTTAAAGCACACCAAATAGTGAGGTTTAATGGTTGTAAGGGCGTCTCGACAAAGGCTTCTGGGCTTTCTCCACTCCAAATTCGTCAATTTTGCTTGTTTACATATCAATTTCACCAAAAATGGGCCTCATCGGAGAACAAAATTTTGCGTTGAAAATGAGGACCAAGCTGAATCAGATTTTCGGCCCACTCACCGAACCTACGAAGCGTATAATGGTCACGCTGTTTCCACTCTTGCACGAGCTGGATCTTATAAGCTTTCAAGCTAAGATCTTTCCGTAGAATCTTCCACAAAGTGGATTGGCATAGCTCCAATTGCTGTGCACGATGGCGAATCGCCTCTTTCGGATTCCCCTCAATACTGCGCTCCACAACGGCAATAACTCCTTCTATTCGCACTATTTGTCATCTTTGGGGATGCATATTATCCACTAAAGTGTACGTATTCCGAAAACGATTCATCGTGTTCCGAATAACTTGCTCAGATGGACGATTATGTCGACCGTAAAATGGACGTAGCGCACGATAAGTTTGTCGAACCGGACCATGGTTTTCAAAATAAGTTTGCACAATTTGCACGTGTTGTTCTGGCGTTAATCTATTCATCGTAAAATGGCAAGACGTACTAAACAAATCAACTTTCAACTGTCGAATTGGCAATCTGTATAAACAGTGTTACCAGTTCAAAAACTTCTGAAAAAACACCCTTTACAAGTATTGCGAACTTTTTGATAATATTCTTGATAATTTGTTGGATAGTGGCTATATCAGGCTTATAGGCCTCCAGTGGCTTCATTAGTTGCTTGGGAGCATATAATCTATTCAGAGTTCTCACACTGCCCGTAAATATCCAACCGATGTCACGTTTGTAAGGGTAGGGAAGACTTAAATAAATCCTATCTGGCTTTTGTAATTTCCAATATATAACTTAAATTATCCTGAATAGACTTACAGCAGGAGAACGCTTTCATATCATGCAAACTTATATTGAAAATTGCTCTTCAATTAACGAAACGTATGGAAGATTATGTGATTTGTTTTGGATCAACTGGGCTCGATTTTCCTCGTATTGAGAATAAATTGTGTACCGCATACACTCTACATGACGCAAAGCCAACAATGCGTTAACGTAATGTGCGTACATAAGAAGCTGTAGCCGCTGCGATTGAAAGTGTTAGGTAGGATCCAGAAACAAGTGTCGGTCGCATCAGTTAAGCTTTTGACCGTACACTATGCATACAATTTTGCGAAAAGACTTCGGCCCTGGACCAGTATTAGATTCATTTGGTGCAGCAACTTAAGTCACAAGGCCATACTTTGCAACGTGAATTCGCGGATTGGGCTCTTCAGCAGTTTGAACTCCAGTCCGTCCTTACAATTATCGAAAAATTGTGTTTAGTAATAAGAGTTTGGTAAAGAGCAAAATTGCCGCTTCTTGAATGAGGTAAATCAAGGAGGGACTCATGAGATTCAACTACACTCACAAAAGTGCACTGTTTGGTGTAGTCTTTAAGATGATTGCATCATCGATCCTTATGATCAGTGATTATTATTTATTTGAAAATATAGGTCATATACCGGTTCCAATAGGATAGACTCGATTCAACGGCTTTGGAAGCCTTGGAGTGGGCGGAAATTGGATCGAGAGATTGCACTTCGCCAAAAGCTGTCGAGGTATCCATATTTTTTTTTTTATAAAATTTGCGCGCGTTCAAGGGATTTAAGTACCCTTAAAATGTTTGCACACAGCGCGGGCGAAGGAAAGGAAAAACAGAGTGGATGGAAAGAGAGGTACCGGTGAACGTTGGTTTTAAATGTTTGAAGGTTATAATGACTAGGAAATAAGGATCTAGGCAGGGCATTCCATAAGCGAGTTGTACAGCTTAGGAGCGAATCACGATATTTCAGAGTACGTCCGAAAGTGGGCTTGAGAGCATACTGATGAGTATTCATAGCGAGACGGGTGTTACGGTTAAAAGCTTGAATGGGCGGAATGTTACTGCCGATTTCTACGGAGTACTGTTGGTGGGAATAGCGATAAAACAGATTGAGACACGAGACATTACGTCGGTGATCGAGGGCGTCCATTGTTTGAGTGATATTAGTATCACCTATGAGTTTTATCGCACGATTTTGAATCCTATCTAGCAGGTGCAGAGATGTTTTGGGCGCACCCGACCAGATGTGGGCGTTGTACTCCAATTTCGGGCGGACAAATGCCTTATATGTTGAGCCCAGATCAGAGTGTGTGAAATATTTCTTATATCGCTTGAGGAAACCTAGAAGCGTTTGTGACGACACAGAATATGTGGTCATTCCAACGTAAGTTTCCATTGACACACATACCGAGAATGGAAAGTTTATCGGTTTCGACGATGCAAGTGTCATTCATGAATAATGGCTGGGTGTTTAAAATTCGCTTTAACGACAGCAGACAGCACTGTGTTTTGGAAGAATTAAATTCTACTCTGTTCGTGGTTCCCCAACTGGTTATGCTGTTGATATCAGAATTTAATGAGCAGGGACGTGAGTCCGGGAACGAATATGAAAAGCAGAGAGTACTGTCGTCAGCTAAGGAATATATTGGATTAAAAGTAGCAGACAAGAGATCATTGATGAAAATTAAAAAGTCTCGGAGACAAAACGGAGCCCTGGGGCACACCAGCATTTATATTCTGAATTTCAGACCTAAAATCATCCAAGACAACTTGGACTGAACCCTCCGAAAGCTGATTTCTAATGCATTAAAGAAGAGAGGCGTCGCATTTTCGACAAAAGAGCTTGATGCCAAACTCTGTCAAATGCCTTAGAAATATCAAGTGCAACTATCTTGCTTTCGCCAGATTGATGTACGCCTTGGTTCCACTGTTCGGTGAGACATGCCATCAAATCACCAGTGGACCTGTTGCTAAGAAGTTTTCGTGTTTCTAGATATTTCATGAGCTGACGGTTTATCAGCGTGACCTTGGAAAGAAGGGACCTAAGCGCAATGGGTCTGTAGGAGAGAGATAGCAAGATTCGCCTTTTTTAGGGACGGGCTGGACAAATGCTGTTTTCCATTTTTTCGGAGAGTCCTAAAGAGTAGAATTGATGAAAAAGCTGACGCGGTAGTTTTATCAGCGAGGAAGAGCACATCTTCAGAAGGAGGAGAGATATACCATTTGGACCAGCGGATTTGTGAATGTTAAGATCTTTAAGAACTCTTGCTACTACACGAGTGCGGAAGTGAATTTGTCCCATTGAAGATTCACCGCACTCAGGTTTAGGCGGAGACAAAGCACAATCTGAGAGTGTTGAGCTGGCCGCAAAGTGTGCATCAAGCAGATTGGCCATTATCCAAAGAGCTGACAGCTGGAATGTCATTGTAAATGAGCATTGGGATGGAGGATGAGGCATAATTTACAATATTTTTGGCGAACGACTAAAAATTTTTACTATTTTTGGGACATTATAGTATCTTTTGCCTCAGACGTTGCAGTAATTCCTGGCTCGTTTAAACTTTTTTTTCGGTTTTCCTCTGTTGGGTTGGTCTTAAAGGAACGAAAAAACACTTCTCTAACCCTGACAGCCTCTTTACAGCTCGAGTCATACCATGCCTTTTCGTTTGGTTTGATACTCTTCATGCAATGTGGGATAGAGTTTCTCATTCCAAAGAGAATGGTGTCCATCCACGTCGTTATCGAGGAAATATAACGACCAGCCTGAAATGGTGTCCAAAAACTAATTTCATGAACAATTCTTCATAATAAATAAATATTTTCTATTTAAATTCGATACCAGTAGTTACATTAAAAAATAAATAAAAGTTAAAGGCTTATTAAAAAATGTGTTCTAATTTCCATAGGCCCGGCATAAATTGCTTACAGTACGAACTAATGCTTTTTCCGAAGTGCTTCTTGTTATAACTTCGATGAGGCACATTATTGTACTAAAGATATATACCCACGCCTTACTGTAAGTTTACGTTCACTTCCAAAGAAATACTCGGTAGCTCTTGGGTTACTACTAGCACCTTACTCAGTTTGCCACATCCACGTTGGAATTCGCTTAGACGACCAAAGCAGTTTATAGTAGGCACCTCGTACGATGATGATGAATTAGTATTTCCATAATAGTTTCTTTATAAAATGTAAAACCCATGATTTTTAAAGGACCGATTAGATTACATATTTTCAATTTTTTACGTATAAATGGATATTTCTAAACGACCTTGATTAACTGTCCTGAATAAGCGCACTAAATATTGTAACTCATAATTTAGATATTTCTCACCAATTATCAGTGAAAGTTTTTGTCTTGCTGGTAATATACTATATGTATTGTATTTTGTCTGCTAGAAATAAGTTAAGAAAAATAGAAAAAAAAAAACTTACCAACCATCAGCCAGCCTGAATGATCGGTGGACACTATCCGAGGCCTTTAAATTTCACACCATGCAAAATATCTTTTGAGAATATAATCGTTATATTAAAAATGTTGTTTTTTTCTTTATCCTTGTTTGGTTTTGTTTTCTGTTTTTTTTTTTTTTTGTTTTTGATTGATTTTTCAAAACAACTTCATAAAACAGATAACTGTTCAGTTGTTGTGATTTTTTCGAGTTGAATGCTCCCAATTATTTCATATTTCGCCAAATCCAATAATTATGATATTTTGTTTTTTTCTTTTTTTTTTTTGTGATTGTCTGCGAACACTTCAAATTTCAATAAGTAGCTGGAAAATTACTGTTTTTTTTTTTCTATTTTCTATTAATCGTGGACGGCAACTACATTATAGTTGTGTACGAGCACACGTTTGCTTCGCTTTTAATTAAAACACATTTATACGAATTGTAAAAAAAAGAAGAACCTACATAAATCAAAGCAAAGTTCACGGTTGTAATTAAAATTGAAATTAGAGTTTAAGTTGTTATATTAAAGGTTATGAAAAACATTCAGAACTGCTAGTTGTCCTGATCTCTCTCTTTCTCTGTATTCGCATATAGGATATGTGTACGTGCATACTGCAAATTGTATAATCTCATTATCCGATGTCACCCATTTTATATTTTATACACATAGTATATACATATCTGTATGTGTATATTCCTTTGCTTTCATTAATCCCTGTGTGGGAGGAAGATACTTGTATCCTTTTTTGCAGCGATTTTTTTACCTTAATTATAGTTGCAAAAAAAAAAAAAAAAAAGGAAAACTAGAATAAGGCAAAAAAAATCTCAACCACAAACTAACAGCTTTCCAAGTCAATAATTGTGTTATTCACTGGTTTCTTTTGATGTACATACATATATACACATTTTAAGAGACATGCGCTATATCCATACACAGATATACATCCAACATATCCATAAAAGTATTTCTTCTCATTATTCTTATACATATATGTATGTATATTCACATGTGTACATACGTATGTACATATATTCGCTTATTAAGCTTAAGATTTTAGCAAAAATATAATGCGTATGTAGGCAAGAACTTATTATATTAAGTACAAGTTACAACAATTTTCTGTTTTCACAAATTTTTCTCGCAATTTATTATTATGGTGTTTTTTTTTTTTTTCCTTTTTAAGATATTTGCCAGGACTAAGCACTATAAGGTATTCGATCCCCCGTAAAAAAAAACGGGAATGTATCTATTATAACCATAACCAAAAAGAAAACCAAAATCCTTGAGTTGAAATCACGTTTTTATGTCAATGCCATCCACAATTTTCTTCAACTATGCACAACTTTTTTATCTGATTTTTTTTTTTGCAGTTTTCCGTTTGATTAAGAATAAATTATGAAATAGACAAAAAAAAAAAAATAAATAATTGCGCATTATTGCTACTGGTTTTTCAATAACGAGAGCTCTGAGTAATGCCCTTCATTCACACCATGGATTTATCTATATGCTTTTTTTTTTTTTTTTATTCCTTGTTAAGGTTGTTTTCGTCGGAAACTTGAAGCAAAGAAAAGAAAAAGATTGAAACTGAATTTTTTTAAACAACTAACATCCGTTTTGTTTTCGCTTATATGAATGTACGTTTTTCTGCTGTTATTTAAATCAAATTTATAGATAAAACGGAGGAAAAGGAAAAAAGTCTTGGAAAAATCTTTGTTAAAGGGTATTCATCGCGTAAACAGCTGCAGCTAACCGAATGACTTCTTATTGAAGAATTTTTGTTCGAACTGGGTCTGGCCTGGAAAATTTGTATCTATTTAATGGAAAATAAATTTGGGCTTTTTTACTTGTCTCTTGCGTAGCAACATGCTCATTGCAAACGCGCACAATATTAGGCGCGCGAAGAATATATCTCTACATTCCATGGCCAATTCCAGTTCCGTTCCCGCTCTCAGTTAACTGAAAAATTTCGTTTTGAATTGTTTTTTGAGCATTTAGACATGAAGTGCGCAGAACCGAAAATATCCAGATGATTGCTTACTCAGTACATATTCTCATATCTTTCGCCTAACTTCGTATAACCACTAGAACAGTCAAATCCTAAAGCATTTTGCCCTGTTTGCAAATATTGTACAAGTGCTCGGCATTATTTCGCAATACGAGTACTTGCTGATGACGACTTGAAATAAACACAAAGTTCAGTTCCTAGGAAATCCCATAATAAACATACAAATACGACGATGCATGCATGTACAATGTACATACATATGTATGCTCAGTTTCGTCTAGATGTGGTTTAAGCATTTTGCTGAGAGAGGAGCTTATAAGATGGAGGATTTGGAACAGAAACAGCTACATATTAGATAAACAAAGAGCAAACAACAAAAAACTACAGTACAACAATTTCCTATGAATGAATGAACCGCATTGTTTACAATATATGTATATATAGGTTTGTAATATTAAATGAGAGCTACTTTTAGTGAATTTTTAATTTATAAATAAATGTACTTATTTCAATTTGTTAAACCTTTCCATTTTGTTCATGGAAATGGAAATGGAAATGGAAATGAGAGAGTAGCAATCAACGGTATAAAATCCATAAACAAGGCCATCACATTCAAATGTTTACGTGGACTTATTTAAGTATTATAATTACAACGCATGTCAAACTGTTGTGGATTATGATTCATGTGTAGATTTATCTGAAGTCTCGCAAATCATTTGAAAGTCTATTGCAGAAAATCATTGAAAAGATTTAAGGTCGATTTTCTTTTGAGAAAATAAAGAACGCTGTTTTAAAATTCATAAACACCCACAGCTCCACTAGAGCATATACATCTGTATGCCTCTTTTAAAGATCCTTTTGGATCAAAAAATCTTCAAAGTCTGAATTTATAAACTGACAAATTAAAGTGATTGCTTAAACTTCCTAGGGGAGAAGTCTGGCAAGCGTATGAGATAAAACTTCATATCTAAATTCTGGTAGATTTAGGAGCGTTAACTGTGCTGCATGTGGTCCTGCATTTTCGTATAGCAGAATAGGACCGTGCCTATCTACCAGTGAAAGCTGTTGCGATGCAATATGTCGACTTCTATGCAGTATGAAGATAACACGATCCAAGCTATATTCACATTAGCGAATATGATCCATGGTCATCGCAAGATCGTGAACAGCTTAATCAATGCATGGGAACCTGGGCTGACGAGGCGTACGCGCACACGGATACATGCACGCGCGGTGCAACACAGGTGGGACACACATCTTTGGTATCTGAAAACATTACCAAACTTAAAGATGATTTTTCGTCCGGCCCGGATCGCCTTCCGGCTATTGTAATAAAAGAGCGTTTTACCCACCTCGGTCCTCCCCTAGCTGCCCTATTTAACTTGTCTGTCTCAACAGGTGCTTTCCCTTTCCTATGGAAGGAATCTTACATCATCCCTATATAGCAAAACTCTCTTGCATACCCAAACTTTTTGAAAGCATAGTCTATCAACAACTGCTTCCGTACTGTAGGCCAACTATCTGCACAAATCAGCACGGTTTCATGAAAGGTAAATCAACGACCACTAACTCAACAGAGTTCGTCTCTAGGACGCTTCATGCTTTAGAAGACGGTGACGAAGTCGATTCAATTTCCATTGATTTCAGCTAGGCATCATTTTTAAACTAAAAAAACTCGGCTTTTGTGGCATGGACCAAATCCTGTTTAGAAGAGCGAGAATACAGGGTCATCTTTAGATCTTCAATATCCGACCCCATTAAAGCAACATCTGGTGTCCCTCAGAGTAGTCACCTTGGACCAATAATCTTTATCCTAACGATTAACGACATAAATATCATTTTAACAAATTCTATTCTTTCTATTTTCGCTGATGACATGAGAATTTCTGACTCCCATTGCCTGCAAGATGACTTGTATAAGTTTTCGGTATGGTGCAAGCAAAACTTTTTGGAGCTTGATGTCAACAAATGCCAAGCGATAACCTATTCCCGCAAATGTCTACCTCCCCCACCAAGAAACTACTTCATCTGCGATGAGCCTATTCCTTCCACTACCCAATTACGGGATCTAGGAATAATTTGTGACAGAGAATTGAATTTGGACTCACATATTGACAGCATTATAAATAAAGCTAACTCTGCACTTGGTTTTATCAAACGCTGGTCAAAAGAATTTCCCAACCCTTACGTTACTTTTGTAAGGCCTCTTCCCGAATATTGCAGCCAAGTTTGGACACCATATAAACTAATCCATATTCAAAGAATAGAAGCAGTCCACCGCAGGCTTATCCATTTCGCACTTCGTGGTCTACCCTGGGCCGACTCATATGGATTACCCCCCTATGAAAATAGGCTAAAACTAATTAGCATGCAAACCCTAAAAAAAACGTCGTGAAGTGGTTATCCACCAGTTACTGACTGGAAACATCGAGTGCTCGAGAATAATGCAAAATATTGCATTCACTCCCAATTCCCGTAATCCAAGATCCGTCCCACTCTTCCTGATCAGGTCACTTTGAACCCATATCTAGAATGTTGCGTATAACGAACAACTACGCCGAAGTCTTTGACCTAAATAGCAGCAAACACGAAATAAAAAAAGCACTGCTAAATATGCCACTCCCTTAACATCTCCCTCGTCCACCATTTCTCCTCGCCCAATTAGGTTAAGAATATCTTTGTTAGTTTTAAGTCTAGCTTTAAGTTTTTGCTTGTTAATAAGCTTAATTAAATTGTCCGGGGTAGACCCGGGCCAATAATAATAATACCTGTACCAGCAGTTCGTTTAGGCATAAGCCAGGCGATGGCCATGAGACTAGTGGATTATGGCGGCTGTCTTTCGACGGTGGCTTAACCAATAACTTGTTAGATTGTAGATTATACTATTATCGGGAATAAATATTAATTGAAAAAGCTCAAGTATGTGTTTAATTTACGGACAAGTTGGTTTTCCAATTTTTTTAATTGGCGCCCGAACAGGGACCGGCACATAAACTATATCCTTTTCGCCTGAGGATCCGTGCTATAACTGAGACTAGTATGATCCAGGGAGTGCACGTCACTGTACCCATAAGACTACAGTTGAACACAGTTGGCACAAACCTTCTACATACCCACAAGAACATGCGGATATCCTAGAGGGCTAATGAATATGGTAGTGAAGATCGTTCGTGCCACTAGTAGGTCACCTACAAACATAAACGTTCGCGACGAAAAAGGAATAACTCGACACTTCCATTGTCGGTTCCGATTAAAAACATAAACCCGCGACGATATAATTGACATTACGTAACTTTTCTTTTGCTTTTCTTTTTTATACTCGATTACAGATAATAAAAATAACTTTGTAAACTTTGGATAAATTAAAAGTGAAAATACAAAAAACCGCTTAAAAAAGACAATGCCGAAATTAATACTAGCCTGCCTAATCTATATAACATTTGCCCAAATATTCGAGTATACGACACCGCTTATTTCTATCAGAGAAGCAAAGGACATAAGACGCAAGAATTCTAGATCCACGAATTAAGTAATTATATTGAGTTGGAATGGTTGTACTTACACCTTTGTAGTAAAAGAAATACCAGTGACAAGTGAGTTTATTATGCTATTGTTTAAAGGTTTTGAAAGCCGCGCTGAGAAGAGAAGTCATGATTTGTGAAGTAAAGTAGAAAAACATTATTATTTGAAATAGTAAACGGGTAAAGAGGAGGAAGTAGAGGGATAAATATGGAATACATAGATGGGAAATTACATTTAATGATGGCAAGCAAGAATAGGCAAAGAGCTTATCAGATTAAGACCTGCATTAAATCCTCTACACTCGATCTGGACAGTAAGAAGATTCTTAAATTCTTTATAAATCTGGATTTGGATTGAACATGACTTAATATATCAGGGATCAGTTTGTTATAAATAAAGGGAGCTATACCACCTTGATCAAAAAGTGTGGCGCTCCCATTTTAGAAATGGATTTAAGTTTGCAACAACGAACTTGTATTAAATTTTGCGTAAAAAACGGATTTAATGGTGCGTGAACGTTGGAAATGTCGGAAAAGTGTTTCGGCAACGATTCTCAAAATAAAACGGTCGTTTACCAGTTGCACAAGCGCGAGCGGTTCACAAGTGGTCGTGAGTCAATCGAAGATGATGAACGCAGTGACAGACCATCGAGAAATGTTGGTCAGTAACCGCAAATTAACCATCAGAGAGATAGCGGAGGACTTGAACATTGCCTATGGATCCGTCCAAGACATTTTGGTAATGATTTGGGTTTCCGTCGTGTAGTAGCAAAGTTGGTGCCAAAAGACCTCAATTTCACGTAAAAAAGAGACCGTGTTGACGTCACAAAAGAGATGATTTGCGAGGCTGAATCCGATCCCACATTCATCAAAAGGATCATTACTGCAGACGAGACGCAATCCAGACATCAGGCAAGTGAATAGCGTTCACCAAATGAGCCGAGACCAAAAAAACCACGTCGTTTTCAGTCAAAAAAGAAGGCAATGCTCACGGTTTTCATGGATTACAACGGTGTAGTGCATCATGAATTTTTGCCAGAAGGCCACACAGTAAAGGATATTATTTGTGCGTTATGAGACGTTTGCGTGAAGCAAAGAGACCAGAATTGTGGGCAGAAAACTAGTGGATTTTGCACCATGTTAACGCACCGTTGCACAGTGCCAATATTATTCGTGATTTTTTGACGAAAAATTCAAAAAATACCATCCAACAGCCACCGAATTCACCTGGTTTGGCTCCCTATGGTTTCTTTCTGTTCAATCGAGTTAAAAAAAAACCGCTACGGGGAACGCGTTTCAGCAGCCGAGAGGAAATAATGGAAATATCGCAGGAAGCACTGATGGACATACGGAAAACCGAATATAAAAAATGTTTCGAGGATTGAATCAAGCGCTGGCATAAGTGTGTTGCAGTCGATGGGGATTACTTTGAAGAAGGCAATTTTTGTAGATTTAGATGAATAAATTTGTATTTTTAATTTTCTGAATAAATTCCGGGAGCTTTAATTAATGTGGTATACGTAGGAAAGTGTCTGCAGTGTTCCTTACTTACTCGCGGAACTACTACCGTGGACATTGGTCTCAGTGAATAGGCTGTATTTCTACTTTGAGTAGTGTAACCGCTTCGCAAGTAGAATACCCTTAATACTTTAAAGACGTATAGGTGCCTGAGTGGCAAAACATTGAGATATTGGAATAAAGGGAATGAATGTTCCCATATTCTAGCCGAGAACTAACCAGTGCGTAATATATAGCAGACATTAAGATGAAAGGTACTGAATTTCTTAGATAAAATATTTTATTTAAAGCTATATGGTATATGGTATATACGAATAGATTTTCTAATGTTTGTTATATGTGCTTTCTAGTTTAACTTGCTGTCTAAGGTTATACCTATTTTAATTCTATGAAAGCATCACTGCAGTTAGCATATATACAATTTAAGACATGGAGACCTACTCCATCAATGCAGTATTTATTTGCGAAGGAGAAAGGCATAATTTTCGATTTGTTACTTAGCACCATTTGATGAAAGATAAACCAATTATTAAGGATAGCTAGGTCATCATTCATTTGACGTCGTATAGTGTCAACACAAGAAGCTTTCTATGAGATCGCCAGATCATCAGCAAAAGCACGAATTTTGCTCTTTAAAGGCAATTTAAAAAGAATTTATATAAATAAGAAACAGCAAAGGGCCAAGGACTGATCCTTGGGGGCACCAGCATTTGGACCTAGTAAAGGTTCACTCAAAGTTTCATTTATACGATCGTGTTGCCTTCAATGTATTAGATATGGCATGGTTCATATTATGGGTATTACCCCGAAATCCAAGTCATTCAAGGATCTTGAGTAATAACTTATGATTAACTACGAGTAAGTCAAATGCCTTAGTCAGATCTAAAAAAGACCAGCACATTTGTTGTTTTTATCCTGCTTCTCATGAATATCCTCCAAGAATGAAACAAGAGCATCTTCGGTAGATTTACCTTTCATAAAGCCAAATTGGGATGCATTTAAGAGCTTTTATTTATCTAAATACTTGTACACTCTTTTCGCAATGAATTTTTCCATGATTTTTGAAAAAATTGACAATACTTAAGCAGATTGGTCTATAATTGTTAGGATCCCTTTAGTAACCTTTTTTATAAATTGGTATCTACAATACATATAAATAAAACTAAATTGTTCTAACGTGTTTTTTCTGTTTGTCAGGGACAAGATCTGGGACTGGCAATCGACTTTTGATGGATCTTTCATGTTTTTATAAATCGTATGACCGGCCGGAAAATGATCTATGCATTATTTCATCTCAATAATTAAAAGTGTTCTGAAGTTGTAGGTAACTGAATATACTTCTATTAACATTCATACGTTTTTATTGTATTACACAGGGTGGCAAGAAATGGTCTTAGAAGTTTAAAATCATTATAACTTCTGATGATATGGAAAATGCGTTGAAAAAAATGAGAATCTGAAAACAGAAAATGGCCACCATTTAGTAGACTTAATCTATCACTCAATTTAAGGCTTCGCCAAATAGTACGCGATCCAGCGAC
This sequence comes from Volucella zonaria, assembly GCA_963966105.1. Taxonomy (NCBI): domain Eukaryota; kingdom Metazoa; phylum Arthropoda; class Insecta; order Diptera; family Syrphidae; genus Volucella; species Volucella zonaria. The sequence continues at coordinate 84,359,102 of OZ014532.1, read as the reverse complement.
GCGATCCAGTTATTCTGATCACCGCGATAGCTGTACTGCATAGAATTAAATCTGGTTGTAAATTTTTACAAAGATCGCGGCTGGCAAGCAGAAATAAAGTCGGATGAGGTGGAGTAATTAATAGATTTGGTGCGCCCAAATGAGTTTCTTTATGATACACGACATCCCGATTACAAAGATATTTCAAAAAAGTTGAGAACTTGGAATGAAATAGGTACCATTCTGAACCAAACAAGTATTTATGAATTAATTTATTAATTTTCACGTATTAATATATTATTAGTATGTATTTATTATTTCTATAAAAATTAGTACTTATGTAAATGCTATTAACAAAGTAATTCATAAACTAATCTCGAACCACTTGACCTCTCCCTCATTGGTTGTGCGTTTGAGAATGCACCTGATGGATTATTTTCAAATTCTCCTTCGAATGGTTCAGTAGTCAAGTGGTTTGATGAGGCACTGCGAAGAAAATTGTGCAAACAACATTCAGCTTCCAATTCTATAGATCTTAAAAATATTCTCGTCGTCGAGCCCTACAAAGCCGTTTATTGAAAACTGTTTTTGATGCTGCTAGTTTGGGGAAAGGCCGCATTAAAAATGTCTCCAATTTAAAACCTTCATCACCTATTGTATAAGTACGTGAGGGACGATGGTGTCTGTCCCTGATAGTGGTTTCGGAGGAAGAATAGTTTTGCCTTGTAAGAATTCGTCACTATGTCTCCCATAACTCCCAACATCAACAACCACAAATTTATATTCATGATCAACTATTGCAACTACGATTGAAAAAAAGTTTTTGTAACAGAAGTAACTTGAGCTACTGTTTCTGGGATATTTAATTCTCACATGTTCCCATCGATGCTTCCAATGCAGTTAGGAAAGTTCCATGTTTCCCTGAACACTACTTCAATGTTTTTCCAAATTTGTTCTGTTGATCGGGGTAGACACAGTGGTTGTAAAACAATCCACAGTGCCTCACAAATGTCTTTCACTATGCTGGAAACAGTTCATCGTCTTACTCGGAAGGAAAAACAATAGTTTGTGACGAATCACCAGTAGGAAAAAATACAAAAATAATAATGGTACTTTGGTGTAAAAAAAAAACAAACATTTGTTCTGTTTAACAGAACGATCTAAGAGATTGTTACAACAGACATCTCAAGATGCTCAAAGGAGAAACTGGTTCGACAAAGAAATATAAAAATTGGTCATGGACAAGTCACTTGGAGCTTCTTCGCGATACACTTTCACTTCGACAAACAACGTCAAATGTCGAAGACACTACTGAAACATATCGTGACGGAGGGAATGATGAGGTGAACATTTCAAATTTCGAAATGCGACCACCTCAAAAAAAAGCTAAAAAATGGACAGTGAATGAAGACGTAGCTGTGTTCGCTTTTGAAGGCAATTTTTAATACAATTATTCTCATTTATGTAATGTTTTACTGTAATCACAAACAAAAATCCAAATATGTACATATGTACCTATATATATACAATAAATAATATTCTCACCTCAAGCAATTGCCAGTCTTTCCTTTGTTCCAATTGGCTTTCTCCAGTTCGTTCAAATTTTTGAGATCTTCGGTACAATGAGTTTGTGTATCATCTCCTTACAAAGGCGATGGAATTCACCATAATCCTTCCTCTGTTTATTTATTTCATGGAGTCACTTTCTTCTCTTCTTTGATGCAAGAGTAAGAAGAAGAAGCATTTCGTCTTCCTCAGAACTACTATTCATTTTTGCTTAATCTTTCGCTCAATTTAATGTAATCTAAAAACCTAAAAAAAAATAGGATTCGTAATATCATATGTACATACGAGTACATGTTTGATACTAAACACGGACACAATATATTTTTGTTTATATTTTTACTTAGGTATTCAGTCTACGAATCTAACTTCAAGAGATTTTGAAATTATTCAGGATGTCCCAATTTAGCAGTATAATCCTTTAAGGGCATATTCCCGAAGTTCCGCCGAACAAGAAACTGTATGGCAGGGATAGGGGTCTATTCTCGCTCCATTTCAAGTTACAACTCATCAAAGTGGGTGACCTCTAATTTGGAGGTGTAACCACTTTAAACGCTATAATTTTTAAACAAGTACAGGTACAAAAATAGTTTTGAGCATTTCGAAAAGATAATTTAATAGTGCATACAAGTCTTAAATGCCTTAGGTACATCTGTGCAGCAACAAAAAAGTTATGGCTCGTTAAACTCAAAATTATGAAAATTTTCTGTTCCATTTTTTTACTTAAAATGCATTTTTCTTAAAATTTTTACTTAATAAATTTTCTGAAATTTTATGAAATTTTTATCCTTGCAAAATTTCCTAAAAATTATGTTTAGAAACTTTTTTACGTACGATCAACAGATTTTGTAGTAAAAGCAATTTTTCGTCAAATAAAAATGGCCAAAAAGAAGTGTACCTATTGATTTACTCATAAAATCGCTTAGATATTTTTGGGACAGTTTATGGAATGTTTATTGCAATTGGTCGAAATGCCTTCCTTCTATTTGAATACACTTTCGGGGGTGTTTAACCATTTCGGATGGCAGATTAACGCTCATCAACGGCTCTACCAGATTCGACATTTCTCTAAAATAAACCAAACCTTTTCTTTCATAGCACCCCAGAAGAAAAAAATCCATGGGTGTTAGGTCAGGAGATCTGGGTGGCCAAGGGTTGGGGCAGAATCGACCAATCCATCGTTCGTTAAAAGTATGGTTGAGGAACGAAGTTACCCCGATGCTACTGTGACAATTTGCTCTATCTTGTTGAAAGAACATCGCCCTTCTCTCAACAAGAGGAACATCCTCAAGGAGCTCCGGCAATCGTTCTCTAATAAATTCCAGATATTAATGGGAATTAACGGTTTGTGGAAGAACGTGCGGGCCTATTAAAGTGTTTCCTATTAATCCAGGCCAAACACCTACGCTAAACCTCCTTTAAAATAAACAACACATTTTGAAGAAGTTGTTTAAAATAATTAAATTCTTACCTTTGAAAGGATGTTGCGCGTATTAAATGGGGATTGGGATCTGACCAATGGTGCAAATTATGGTGGTTTGTAGCCCCATCTTTTGTGAACTGCGCTTCCTCAGTCCACAGAATGTTCTTGAGGAATTGCCCGTCTTCTGCATGTTTGCGCAGTAGCCATTGGCAGAATTCCACTCTTCTTTGCGCGTACAACTACACACGGGTGGCCGCGGTGTAGTGGTACTAGCAATCGCTTCTCACTCGGAAGGTCAAGGTTCGAATCCTAGCCACGGCAAGTTTTCATTTGTGCAATTGGAACTCAGTCAGAAAAATCTGCGTGTGAAGGCATAACACTGACATGTAGATTTGGCTGTTGTAGGGTTTTCAAGCACAAAACAACCGTTAAAATTCACAACCTCACCATTCCGAGTGAAGAAAATCTCTCCGTCCTATTCGGACTCCCACCCCTGGAGAGTCAATATCGAAACCAAACACACCTGAGTTTCAAACCACTACATCACAAACTTTCCTTTCTCCTCCTTCTACCTTTCCGCCCGCGCCCTGGCAACAGTGTAAGGGTATTCATAACCCCTTTGGCGCGCGTAAATTATAAAAAAAAAAAAAAAAAAAATCAGCTGGTAGTAAATCCTGTACCGGTGTCAAATGGAAAGGGTGTAATCTATTTCTCTGTAGAGTCCTGTGAATTCTGGTTCTGGAGACCTCCAACTGCACAACTAGTCTACGGACGCTGACTGAAGGCTGAAGTTCCACAGCACGCAAAATCCCATCCCCAACTTCTGCCACCGCTGCGTCTGAACATCCTTCTCTTTTTTTAAGTGCAGTTGACCCGGTATAAACGAGGCGCTGATACATATCAGCGAATAGCCGGATGCACAGTGGGTATAGTCGTTGGTAATCTAATCCATTGCATGTTTCCATGTTTCCATTGCAGAACCCGTTTACAAACACTATGTCCGCGAATTCATACATTTGTGGAGATCAATTTATCATACGGCTGTTCACTTACAGAACAAAATGTCAGTTAAAAGAATGTCAAATTGGAAAAGCAAGATTAACAAAAAATTATTCTTTCTAACGATTTTTTTTTCCTATTCGACAATTAACAGTTAACTACATTACTCATAGGTACGTTAGTTTATTATTCTCACCTAATTTTCTTTGACGAAAAATTGCTTTTACTACAAAATCAGTTGATCGTACGTAAAAAAGTTTCTAAACATAATTTTTAGAAAATTTTGCAAGGATAAAAATTTCATAAAATTTTAGAAAATTTATTGAGTAAAAATTTTAATAAAAATGCAATTAAAATAAAAAAAAACTGCAAATGTTCATAATTTTAAGTTTATCGAGCCATAACTTTTTTGTTGCTGTACAGATATTCCCAAAGCATTTAAGACTTGTTTGTACTACTAAATTATCTTTTCAAAATGTTCAAAACTATATTTATGTCTAAGGACTGAAACGAATAAAATCTGTAAATTTTAATACGGGCTATACTTAGAATGCGTAAAAATTGCAATCCCATTTTGTACCCAAATTAGCGTGTATACTAGATGGAGTGAAAAGTGACCTAATTGGGAATTAAAAATTTTTTTTTTTAGATGTTTTTTTTATATTATTCAATATAGTCCTCTTTTAGTTTGATACCCTTATTCCAGCGATTTTCCAACTTCTTGATGACGTCCGAAAAGTAATTTTCCGGAAGGTCTGCAAAATACTCCTCCGTGGCGTCGATGATTTCCTCGCGTGAGTTGAATTTTTTATTGATGAGCCATCTTTTGAGGTTTGGGAAGAGATAATAGTCCGAGGGCTCCAAATCCAGTTACGCCAAAAGTCCGCCCGATTCCGCATCAGCAAGTCCAAACACTCTTTCGAAGTGCTCTCGCCTTCGTGTTTTTGGCCATTCGCAGCACCCAGCGGCAGGATAACTTTTTCATATGCAGAATATTGCCCAAAATATGGCGTGTGCGCTCAGTACTAATCTTTGTGGTATCTGCTAGCTGGCGCACCTTCACTTTCCGGTCAACCAACACCATTTCATGTATTTTTTTGACATTGTCCTCTATAACCGCATCGGAGTGCCTGCCGCTGCGGACTTGATCGGTAGTGGAGTTGCGGCCACCACGAAACTCTCAAAACCAATATTTGACGGTGTAATCTGACGGAGCATTAGCCCCATAATATTTCTCCAATTTTTCTTTTGTTTCCTTCCCCGTTTTGCCTCTCAAAAAATAATGTTTTATGAGAGAACGAAAATCGTTTTTGTCCATACTCAACATGATGCCAAACACGTCAACAACAATCAGCTGTCAAAACAAAAATAAAGACAGTATCGCTCTGAAATTTGGCATGTCTGCCTAATTATGAACGGACTTCAAGGCACCATAACCTTTTTTGCAGTAGCAGCGCATTCTGATGGTCAAGAAGGTCACTTTTCACTCCATCTAGTATTCTCTAGTTTCAGTTTGTTATTGATTTTAGTTCGATGCGGTTTAAAATATTTATAAAATATGAGTCAAGACGAACGCCATAAAAAGATCATCGACAAATGGCTCGAAAATACTTCGCATCCAAGCCATTTCATAGCAAAAAATTTAAACATAGCACGCAGTACAGTGCATTCTGTTATTAAACGATATTTGGAGACGTTGACAGTTAAGCGAAAACAGAAAAGTGGAGCACATGATACAAATTTGGACAGGAAAATAGTGGGTACCATCGTAAAAAACCGGACTATGTCATCCAGAGATGTTGCTCGGAAATGGAATACCAACCAAACAATGGTACAAAGATCTAAAAAAACGTACCGGTCTAAAAACACGGAAAAAACAAAAAATACCAAAAGTTACTGAAAAGCTAAAAAAAGGCATAAAAACACGGGCCCGAAAGCTATATGAGTTGATCGGGAACAAGAAAGCGTGCTTGGCTTAGGATGACGAAACTTATGTCAAAACCGACTTTACTACTCTTCTAGGTACGCAGTTTTACAACTCGTTTGAAGCTGAGATTCTTCCGCAATCAACAACATCGATTGGGATGGAAAAATTCGGGGCAAAATATATCGTTTGGCAGGCTATTTGCCAATGTGGACACAGAAGCCCATCGTTTATTACAACGGGAACAATTAACGGAGAAGTATACATTAACGAGTGCCAAAAAAAACGGTTGATTCCTTTCTTAAAAAAACACGAGGGTTCAACATTATTTTGGCCAGATTTAGCTTCAGCTCACTATGCTCATGCGACGTTGAGCTTTCTTGTTGCTAAAAATGTCGACTTTGTCCCAAAAGACATAAATCCAATGTTCCACAGTGCCGTCCCATTGAAAGGTATTGGGCTTTGGTCAAAGTTAAATTGAGGAAAAGTGAGCAGGGTGCAAAGGACGTAAAAGATTTTAGTGCTAAATGGAAAAGAGCGTTCAAAAAGATCACGGATGTAACTGTCACCAACCTTATGAAGGACATTCGAAAGAAGTTGAGGAACGAATGGGAATTTGTAATTGTGAATAAATTTAATAAAAACAGAGTTTTAAAGCAAATGAAAAAAAATTACATGAATTACGAAAATATTTTTTTTTTACTTTGAAGTTTCCAAATTTTATTCGTTTCAGTCCTTATACTAGTTTAAAAATTATAGCGTTTAAAGTGGTTACACCTCCAAATTAGAGATCACTCACTTTGATGGGCTGTAACTTAAAATTGGGTGAGAATAGACCCCCCTGCAATACAATTTCTTGTTCGGCGGAACTTTGGGAATATGCCCTTAAAGGGTTATACTACTAAACTGGGACACCCTGTATAAACATTTAAAAAAAAATTGGATGCAGATCAGATTCAACGGAATTTATTTTGTACAATACATGTATAGATGTCAATCATTGAAAAAGAGATACTTGAATCCCAATTGCACACACTTTCGACAGAAGGACTTGATGTCAAAATCTGTTATATGGCTGCCTCTCACGCTATTACGAACTCTCACCACATCTACAATATTAAATGCCAGTGTATTTTGAAAACACTGTTTACTTACCCTAGCCCTTTACTTAAGTTTACCATTGCGCAAAATCAAAAATCCTTTTTTAAATTAAAGGACGACGGCAATATGTGGAAGCCAGTAGTGTGTAGACGTTTTTGTGAAAGTCCTGTCGCACCTATGCTTCAAGTGCTTCATTACTTCATTAAGGACCCCTAATCTTTGTTTCATATTTTTATTGTGTTTAAACAAAATTGTAAACTAACAAAGTGTAACTAAAAAACCACATCCTTAGCTATAGCCTAATATATGTAGAAATCACGAAAAATCTTCCTTAGAACTGACGACTAGTACTATTGGTTTTCCACATACTTTTCACCATATAAATCGCGATGATATACGGATAGGGTGAAAATTTGCGGGAGCCCACCCATAAATACGTTCCTTTGTTTGGAGTTCTGGCATAGCACATGGTGTTCGTTAACAAATCAATTACAATATATATTTTATTTAAATTAAAACTGCTGCATTCGGATATTGTAAGAAAATAAGTATTCTAAAAAAAAACATGAAGAATGAAAAATCAATAGAGAAATTTGATATTTCAAATAAAACAAGGGTGAGGACAATTATATACGTCTGAAAGATTATCATAAAAATAAGAGGATACAAACAATAAACTGTTCAAAATATATATGTACGGGTTTTACTTGTCTGTTTTAATGAGTTTGAAAACTAGACGAACAACAATGGTTTTGAGTTAAAATTTTGCATAAAAACAAAGGCAAAAACAAAATGCATTCTAAAGATAATGATGAAAATGGAAGTGTGTCGAAGGAGATTCCGGCACTTGAGTGGCCATTTCTTATAAAGGTAATTATATCCATTTAATATAAGACTATATCTCTGTTCCTTTGTTTTGCATTGTAGATATTTGCTTGTGTGCGCACATGTACTACTAAAAAAATTATATTTTAATCTTTAGTTGCTTACTAGAGTTAAGTCATCAACGAAATACACATGTATAAATATGCACTCGTGTGTACGGTACATATGTGTAGACAAAACTACGAATCTACATGCATAACAACGATTTTGATTTTTAGGTCAGACCTTGAACTCACTGCAGTTACTTTAGGTCACGAAAATCTGGAGCAGTAATTATTATACATACTTCTTCGAGCTAAATTTTAAACAAATAACATTAATTCCTTAATAATAATTTAAATAATTAACTTCTTAATAATTACTTAAAAATAATAGATGCTTGCAATACTGTGGATGGATATTTACGATGAATTTTTACTTCATGGAGAAAATATCCGCATTAAATAAACAGTTTGTCATGACATTAAGCGACCATCATTCTGAGCACCGGCTTCATTTCATGTGAAGACCCCAACAAACGGCACACTTTTGTGAGGGTAATTGAGTCTTACAAGACTCTTCTAGATTTGTTTCCCTCCAGGAACCGCATATTTGGAACTTTCTGGATATTATACGGGTGTACGCCGATATCGGTTCGCAAAGACTCCCACAAAGTGAACGGACAAAGGCCAAACTGTAGCGATCGACCCCGAATCGACAATTTAGGATTTTTCGCCTCACTTTTACCCATAGGGTTTTCTCTGTATGCACATTATTTTGACGCAGTGTTGACTTTGCGTCATAGGGAGTGTATGTGGTTCGAAAATTATCAACAACACAATGAATAGCGAGCTCAGTTTATCGATTATGAGGACTCAAAAAAGACCCGAAACCTTCTATACCTTGAAGAACCTTGAGTTTAAATAACTCGGAATCGTTCTTTTAGTGATGATTTGTCATCATGTCAGAGAATTTATAAAAATATCATAGTTTCAAAGTAATACTTCTTGGGGATCTATTAGTAAAACAAAAGCACATCACACACAATATCTTGGCACATGTAAATTTTATTTTCGTTATAGAATAGAAAGTACCTACCTTGACATATAAGGCTAATGACGAAGTTCAAGTAAATGAGCCCACATGAATACCAGACGTTGATAGCCATACTGCCAACACCCTGGACTTGTTTTTAACTTCTCACCCTGATAAGGTCAATGTGCTATCCCCTCTAAGCTCGTCGGACCACTGTGTCATATCAGCTAATTTCGCGTACGTCGGCCACACAAAGAACCGTATGGCAATACGAGAAAGCCAACAGGAGTGGTCTGAACAGCTTCTTTATGAATTTTAATTGGTCGTTATGATCGCTGACACTATTCTCTTTGGAATGAGATACTTTATCCCTCATGGGATGAAGAGTATCTAACCAAAAGAAAAGGCGTGGTATGACTCGAGCTGTAAAGAGATTGTCAGGGTTAGAGAAATGTTTTTTCGGCCCTATAAAACCAACCCGACAAAGTTCAGACGAGCCAGGAATGACTGGAACGTCTTTCTCAAGCGCGTGAAATATCTATACCACCAAAAACTGAGGCAAAAAATACTACAATGTCTCAAAGGCAGTAAAACCTTTTGGTCGTTCGTCCAAAATATTTGAAATTCTGCCTTATCCTCCATCTCAACGCTCTTTCACAAAGACATTCCAGCTCTAAGCTCTTTGAACAAGGCCAATCTGCTTGCCGCACACTTTGCGGCCAGCTCAACACTCCCAGATTGTGCTTTGTCTCCGCCTAAACTTGAGTGCGGCGAATCTTCGCTGGTCCAGATGGTATATCTCCCCTTCTTCTGAAGAGGTATTCTTCCTCGCTGGCAAAACCACTGCGTAAAATTTTTCACCAATTATAGTCTTTAGGACTCTTTCCGAGCAGATGGAAAACAGTATTTATCCAGCCCGTCCCTAAAAAAAGCAAATTATCTTCTCTCTCCTCCTACTGACCCATTGCAGTTAAGTCCCTTCTTTCCTAGGTCATGGAAACGCTGATAAATCGTCAGCTCATGAAATATTTCGAAACACGAAAACTTCTTAATGACTGCCAGTATGGTTTTCGTAGCACCAGGTCCTCTGGTGATCCGTTGGTATGTCTCGCCGAAAAGTGGAACCAAAGAGTACATCAATCTGGCGAAAGCAAGATAGTTGCACTTGGTATTTCTAAGGCATTTGACAGAAGCTGGCATCAGGCTCGAAATTGCGTGCTTTAGGGATCGAGGACTCTCTTTTTCAATGTATTAGAAATTACCTTTCGGAACGTTCAATTCAAGATGTCTTGGATGGTTTCAAGTCTGATATTCACAAAATAAATGCTGGTGTGCCCCAGGGATCCGTCATCAATGATCTCTTGTCTGCTACTTCTAATCCCATATATTCCTTTTCTGACGACGGTACTCTCTGCTTTTCATACTCGTTCCCAGACTCACGTTCCTGCTCTTCGGCTGTAGAACGGGAGCGGCCGTGTATGTTAAGCTCATTAAATTCAGGTATTAACAATATAACTAATTGGAGAAACACTAACAGACTAGAATTTAATGCCTCCAAAATACAATGCTGTCTGCTGTCGTTAAAGCGAAATTTGAACACCCAGCTATTATCCATGAATGGCACTTGCATCGTCGAAACCGATAAACTTTCCATTCTCGGTATGTGTGTCAATGAAAACTTACGTTGGAATGACCACATAAGTATTCTGTGTCGTCACAAATGCTGCGAAATGTCTAGGTTTCCTCAAGCGATGTAAGAAATATTTCACCCCCTCTAATCTGGGCTCAATATATAAGGATATATATATCCGACCGAAATTGAAGTACAATGCCCACATCTGGTCGGGTGCACCCAAAACATATCTGCACCTGTTAGATAGGATCCAAAACCTTGCGATAAAACTCATAGGTGATACTAATATCACTCAAACAGTGGACACCGACGAACACCGACGAACACCGACGAACACCGACGTAATGTCTCGTGTCTCACGATGTTTTATCGCTGTTTCCACCACCAGTGCTCCATAGAAATCGCCAGTACCATTCCGCCCCTTCATACCTTTAACCGTAACACCCGTCTCGCTATGAATGCTCATCAGTATACCCTCAAGCCCACTTTCGGACGTACTCTAAAATATCGTGATTCGTTCCTAAGCTGTACAACTCGCTTATGGAATGCCCTGCCTAGATCCTATTTCCTAGTCATTATAACCTTCAAACATTTAAAATCAACGTTCACGGGAACCTCTCTTTCTATCCTCCCTGACTTTCCTTCGCCCGCGCGCAAATTATAAACAAAAAAAAAAGTCACAGCACGTACCCATTTTGTTCTATGTTTTCACCGAAATAACTCGTAGAATTATTTTCTCAAAACAAGCAATATGATTTCATTTGCTTTAGCCCATGGACCACCACCATTTCTTTTTCCGGGTAGATATACGAAAATATTATATGTTTTGGTCTATCCTATCGGTTCAACCCATAGCTTTGTTATATTCTTTCAAGACGTTAAGTCTGGAAACGGTGATGTGGGTGAACGTCTCACGTGAATAACGTTTAGCTATTCCGACAGTATTTGCTCCAAATATGGTTGATGCCACCCACACCACGGAATAATCCATCCATTTGGTAATTGGCATGCCCAATTTCGATATAGTCTTCGAGTAGTGGGTATCCCTTGGCATCTTCTTCACTTGATCATTTTTAGGTAATGGACAATTCCGTGGGACTCTTCTTTCTCTTATGGTTCCTGTAGGAATTCCAGTAAAGAGATTATCGAAGTAGAAGCAATATGGAAGAGCCTTCAATTCCGGGGGCATGGCGTGAATCATTTCCAATAAGGGAGCTACACATTTCCCAAATTTGGTTAACAAAACGTGGTTGATGCGGGGGTTTTTGCCTTGGTACGTATATCTCAAAATTTACCAGGTATCTTAGTGGTGTATTCAAACACCAAACTTTGTACCCCAAACGTACTGGTTTTCCGCAAATAAACTGCTTGCATCCATGGCGACCATAGTATGCTATCATGGACTCATCATAAGATAAACCTTGCTCCGAATGAAAGTTTTTTTGACAGTTTCTAATGAGCCCGTCGGATACTGGTCGTAATTTCCACATTTTGTCGTTAGGATCCATGTATGTATGTTACATAGAAGCAAAGTGAATAAATTTTGAGATGGTAGTAAAGCGATCACAGGTCATTGCCGACGCTATCATCTGATTATACAAGTCACCGTCCTTGAACCAATTGCAATTTTCCTGACGAATTCCATATTCATTGCTTTTTTCGGCGATCATTTGCAGCATCTCATCGTCGAAAAAACGTTCGAACATATCCTAGGCAGGAAGGCTACAATCTCTATAATCTGGAGCTAGAAATCAGTTTTTGGTATCAGTTTTCCATTGAAATGCATCGTCCAAGTGTGTATTTTTTTCGGAACGTTGCTTGAAGAAGAATCAGTTGACACCTTTTCGGTTAGCTCAGCAATGGATTCTGCAGATGTGCCAGGTTCCGCTGATACCGACGCAACGCATCCCAACCTCTTCAAACGCTTGGGTTGAGGAGCTTCCAACACTTCTACGTTTTCTAACATCTCAACCTATAGAACAAGGGCATTTTAGTATCATATTTTCAAGAAGTAAGAAGTCAATGGTATACCATACATTCAATAAACTGCTCACGTTTGAAATAACATCAGAGAAATCCCCATAAGCACTAAGGTTCGGGTGTGGAATTCTATTTTCAAACGGTAAGCTACCAACGAAGATGTTTATTTTGTGAGGTTATGACATTTGAGCACATGTTTGCATCGATGTTTATTTTGTGAGGTTATGACATTTGTGCACATGTATGTATCGATAATTCCCTAATTGCATTTGTGACATTCATTTTTCAGTGTTATTCACAATCCCGCGAGCCAGAAGATCTAATCTTTCGCATCGAACCCGTAATGCAAGTAGAGTTCAGAATATCGCCAATCAATTGAATACGGATGAAGAAATCGCACGAGAACGGCGCCGTGTTAGTATGGCCCGACTTCGTGCATCACAAATGCAAGAAGAAAGACAGGCGACAAATAAAACGGCTTAGTTAACAATGAGAAATCGTCGAGCAAGTCAAACAACTCAACAACGTGAAAATCGAAATCAACGCGTAAGAAGAAGTGCTTCAAGTGTTGATTTTAATCGAGTAGCGTTTCATTACGATCTAGGGATCTAGGAATAATTTGTGACAGAGAATTTAATTTCGACTCACATATTGACAGCATTATAAATAAAGCTAACTCTGCACTTGGCTTTATCAAATGCTGGTCAAAAGAATTTTCTAACCCTTACGTTACAAAGTCCCTATACATTACTTTTGTAAGGCCTCTTCTCGAATATTGCAGCCAAGTTTGGATACCATATAAACTAATCCACATTCAAAGAATTGAAGTAGTCCACCGCAGGTTTATCCGTTTCGCACTTCGTGGTCTATCTTGGGCCGATCCATATGAATTACCCCACTATGAATGAGAATAATTCAAAATCTTTCATTCACTCCCAATCCCCGTAATCTAAGATCTGTTCCACTCTTCCTGATCCGAACTCACCGCACTAACTACGGTCACTTTGAACCCATATCTAGAATGTTGCGTATAACGAATAACTACGCCGAAGTCTTTGACCTAAATAGTAGTAAACACGAAATAAAAAAAGCGCTGCTCAACATGCCACTCCCTTAACATCTCCCCCGTCCACCATTTCTCCTCGCTGCATTAGGTTAAGAACATCTTTGTTAGGTTTTAAGTCTAACTTTAAGTTTTTGCTTGTTAATAAGCTTAATAAAGTTGTCCGGGGTAGACCCGGGCCAATAATAATAATAATAATAATAATAATTTCATTGTCCTACAGAAATGTGCCTTACCAAATTTTGCAATTCTACCAGCCTAGCTCATTCTATGGAGTTATTTCGTCAAACAAAAATATTGTCAATACGACACTTATTTTATTACAAAGTTTTGAAAATCTTTTTACACGAAGTGGTTATATGCGAGGTCCTATTATTGGATCTTATAACGAAACATTATAAATCCTTCTATGTTTTTAAAAAAAATAAAGTCGTGGCTCCTTGCCTAAAATATACACAGATGAAATTGAAAATTTGTTGCACTATTTTGTTGATTTAGATATTTTTTTTTTGTTTTGTTCTTGCTTGTTTATGTATTTGATTTATTGAACTTATTAGTAATGAATTTATATTATATTTAATCATATTAACTTAAAACGCTAGTTTTACTGTTCATCCCACAATTTAATTAATTAAATTGAATGTGGCATTATATCTATTATATACTAAATAAAAATGCCACTAACTATTCTCCTGAATTTAAAAATTGTATACATATAACTTAAATGAAATCTGTAAACGAGAATGATGAATAAATAAATAATAATAATAATAATAAAAACATTTTTATATAAAGAAATAAATAAGAATTGTATTAATATGCTTGCAGGGTATAATGGACAATCCGTCATGTTCAAGTAATGTTCCCGATACGATATCAGCTCTATTGTGGACAATAACAGCTGTTTTTGGAATTGTCTATGCACTTTTAGGTGAGAATTTAATTTACATATAATCTACATATGATAACCTATTAATAGCTAGTTTTTTCTAGTTGCTAGAGGATTTTAGGAATTATTGAAATGAGTCAAAAATGTGGGAGAAGGGAAAATACGATATTGATTATACAATATTTGTGTTTAATATCAATATGTAAATATACACTTGGCTTTCCAACATTATCCGAGATACTCGTAGTACCCTCAAACTGAGGTTGAGAATATGTAGTCTCCATTAATTTCTTGGAAATGCTACTTCACTTATTGCATTTGAAGTATCCCCAAATCAAGTTTTATCTGAAAGTCACAATCCAATCTTGAATGAAGTCGAGTTTTTACTGATGTCTTTGCATTTGAGTGGTCCAATTATTTTACCTTCATCATGTTCTTTCCGCTACTTGAACTTGAATTTTTCTACCGACTTTTCCGTCTTTGTACATGATAATTCTAATTGAGGCTTTCACCTTCAGATTTTCTCACATTCAGTTCATTAACGTGAAGACTGCCGAAAGAGTGCGTACTGCTATTTAAGTTACGTTTTAAGATACTGCGTTGTTATTTCGCTTTATACTTCTCCTATACCTATCAATAAGGTAATGCGAACATTTCGGCAGAATGCGTGACTACCGCTTTAAGCAAACCCTTAAATTTTAAGAACCCGTTTTTGGCACGAAAGACTCAATGTTCGATATCGTCTACCCATTTCCATCTCTTACAATTAAAATTTTTATAATTAAAGCCATTAACATTGTTTAAACATTGCGTTTACTTCTTCTGAAAAATTGTCTGTATATGTACAACTCCTTCGTAAGCCATTACCTTCGGATAGATTGATCTAATTATTAAATATTGTTTTAATCGATGTCACATTGCTATATGTATTCCTTCAATATAAAATCTTGTACATCTTGGAAAACGTCATCTCCCGTACATTGCCATTAGCTCATGGCAATGTAAGTTAATTTATTCCGTTGAGCTGCTGTTCACAATGTTTCATCTTGTGAATCATATCTCAGCTGCGAGTAGTATATTCTATGCCGGGAATTCCGAGCAACGCTTAGACACCTCCTGTCTTTTTCTATTGATAAAAATATTTCAGCTAGCACCTTAAAGGTATGGTCTACTCAGTTGCTGTTAATTTATAGCTAAAACCACATTCAGATGTTAACGTTCCTAAATTTGACAACAATGACGTCTTCTCCAAATGATATAATTAAGCACCAGCTTGAGCAACCAAATGATTCCAAACGCACTCATAGAGTGTCCAGAAAATACGATGACGCAAAAAAAAACTTTATCAAATATCGAGGAAACCTATCCACTTCATCAAAGGAGTGAAAACTGCAAACTTGGTCTTCATACAAATTGATCGAGTTTACTGTTTATACATATAATATTGAATTGAAGGCTCCACGATAATCGACAAAGAAGGCATGCAACTTCTATTAGCTTTTGTGAATCTCAACGACATTAATAAGTGAAAAGTGTTTTCACTAGATGGAGTGAAAAGTGACCTCCTTGACCGCCAGAATGCGCTGCTACTGCAAAAAAGATTATGGTGCCTTGAAGTCCGTTCATATTTAGACAGACATGCCAAATTTCAATGCGATACTGACTTTATTTTTGTTTTGACAGCTGATTGTTGTTGACGTGTTTGGCATAATGTTGAGTATGGACAAAAACGATTTTCGTTCTCTTATAAAACACTATTTTTTGAGAGGCAAAGCGGGAAAGGAAACAAAAGAAAAATTGGATAAATATTATGGGGCTAATGCTCCGTCAGATTACACCATCAAATATTGGTTTCGAGAGTTTCGTGGTGGCCGCAACTCCACTACCGATCAAGTCCACAGCGGCAAGCCCTCCGATGCGGTTACAGAGGACAATGTCAAAAAAATACATGAAATGGTGTTGGCTGACCGGAAAGTGAAGGTGCGCGAGTTAGCAGATACCACAAAGATTAGTACTGAGCGCACACGCCATATTTTGGGCAATATTCTTCATATGAAAAAGTTATCCTGCCGCGAATGCTCGCTCCTGACCAAAAACACGAACTCGAGAGCACTTCGAAAGAGTGTTTGGACTTGCTGATGCGGAATCGGGCGGACTTTTGGCATCGATTGGTAACTGGATTTGGATCCCTCGGACTCAATAAAAAATTCAGCTCACGCGAGGAAATCATCAACGCCACGGAGGAGTATTTTGCAGACCTTCGGACGGGAGCAAGAAGTTGGAAAATCGCTGGAATAAGTGTATCAAACTAAAAGAGGACTATATTGAATAATATAAAAAAACCTTAAAAAAAAAATGTTTAATTCCCAAAATAAAATTGCCGATCAACGGGTGCGACCGTTGGGTCACGCCAACAACTTCCTGATTAAGAGAACTCGTAGTGTCCTCCAATGGTTTTTGATATTCCATGTCCTATTAGAATTCAAGACAACTAATCCGAAAATGGTCAAAGAACAGATAAGCCTGACCGGTTAAGCTTGAAAGGTTTTCGTAAAGCTAAAAAAAGGTGTGGCAGTTGGTTTTATCTCCCCTTTCCGCCGAGCAAGAAAGACTTAAATACATACTTGAAGTAAATTGGAAAAAAGTTACATGACTTTAGCCAAAAGCTTCAATTAAAGCTATAAGCTGAATATACAGGGTGCCCCCCAATTCGTCAGCGATTATAACTTTATTATCTGTGGTTTTACTATTTTTTTCTTATGAAAGTAACAATAATAGAAAAAAATCATCTTCAAGTTTGCGCAATAATCCATAGATTTTATGATACTTGGGAAAACATGCATCAGGTAAAAAAAGGAATTTATGATTTTTTACCAACTTTTCTAACAACAGTTGGCTCGTAAGAGTGATTGTCCAAGAACTACTAATTTTCCAATATTTTTTTTAAATTGTATAGCTATTAAAGAGTTTTAAAGCGTGCTCGTTTATTTGACTACCTGTCAAAACCCTCACTTCCTTACCTTGTTCCCTAAAAGTTCTCAGAAAGAGTTAGGTTTGAGATTTGAAGGCCTATTTCGAAAAATTACCAGACAAAAATGGTATAAAAGATTAGAAAGAAAATAATAATTTATCAGTTTAATTTTTTACGCTAAAGTTACAGTTACAGTAAATTTACTACCAAGAATACGCAGACATTATTTACGTTTATGGGTAATAGAAGTTCAACCAGTGCGCGACAAAGATACCATGAACTTTATCATAACGTAAGGGAGTATTTGGAAATATGTATCGGAAGCCTTCGAAACCGGATTAGTTTCAAATACTCGACCGAATGCGGGAGCTCCACAAGTAAGAAGGATTTCGGCTGATGAAAGAATACTGGAAGCTCTTACAACTGGTCCGTCAATCAGCATCAGACGCTTGGCTTTGCAATTCAATGTTTTCAGACATAACATTTCCAATCTACTGCATGGAGAAAATCTTTATCCCTACCGCCATACACCTCTACAAGAACAGCAGAATTCTTTGGACGGACGAATCTCAATTTCCAACAGACGAGATCACAAATTTTCAAAATCATCATACGTGGGCTACGGGCAATCCACATACAAAGAGACATAAATCATTTCAACACAAATTCTGCGAATTCTGCATCAATATGTGGGCAGGGGTACTTGGAAACAAGTTAATCGGCCCTTCAAACTACCACCTAGGCTGAATTCTACAAACTATCTGGAGTTTTTGTGAAATGGTTTACCAGATCTATTGGAGGACATTCCACTGATTCAACTAGCTTCATCATATTTTCAACAGGACGGTGCTCCAGCCCACAATGGTGGTGAGGTTAAGAATTGGCTAGATACGGTAATCGTAGGTTAGGAAGAAATGGACCAGTTCACTGGCCTGCTCTCCTAACCTTACAGTATTGGATTT
Organism: Volucella zonaria; assembly: GCA_963966105.1. Taxonomy (NCBI): domain Eukaryota; kingdom Metazoa; phylum Arthropoda; class Insecta; order Diptera; family Syrphidae; genus Volucella; species Volucella zonaria. The sequence continues at coordinate 84,340,716 of OZ014532.1, read as the reverse complement.
TTTTTGTATGGGGAAGTATGAAAAAACTAATTTATTCAACCGAAACACCAACTTTAATTGAATTGGAAGAGCATATTCTCGAAGCGTCATCAAAAGTGAGGCATAAAATAAAAATTATCCAAAAGAACACAAAATCATTTTTTATTCATAGCCTTTGCTTAAGCAAAAAAACTCTTTTTTTTTTTTTTTTTTTTAAATTTCATCTGCTGCAGGTTTTCCCAAGGATCATAAAATCTATGCGTTTTTGTGCAAACTTGATGATGATTTTTTTTATTATTCTTACTTTCATTAGAAAAACATAGTAAAACGTTATGTTAATTAGGCATTTTTTTTTGAAGAATAGTGACCTCAAAGTCAAAAATTAGCATGGGCAATGAAAATGGAACTGGCTTAGATATTGGATATATAAAGACACAAACAAGATATCAATTTTATTTAAACGCTGTTACCAAGGCCAGTATTTCTTCTAAGAATAAAGTCTTATACGAAGTTTCTACCATTAGCACTAACAGAGAAATTTCGGTTAACATGGGTCAGGGTACACTAAAGTAAGTCTGTTCTTAAATCCTCGATAAATGATGTCAACATTGGAGATAGACTCTTACTGTAGAACGATTTTTTTATTAGAATATGCCCAGGAATCATTTTCCAAATTATCGTTGACGAATTAAGGGACACCTTGTATTTTGTCCCTCTATAACTCATAAGCACCAATTTAAAAAAAAAAATTTAATTTGGATAATTTAAAGAATTAAAGAAAAACCGTATGTTTTAGAATTTTGAAATTATTAATTATTTATTAGTAATATTACAAAAACGGAATTTAGATTGTAGGCAATAATGAACTGTAACGAAATGAAATGAAAAATGAAGTTCGGTTAATTCAGGTGAAAATTCTTGAAACAATTTTTGTCTCTTGTATGTTATAACATAAAGCTACGCCACATTTTTCACAGACCGTATGCGTGAATCCAGTGCACTTTGAAACTTGCATCTTATTTTTTTGTCTGCCCATTGAGGCAGTGTCCGATTTGATCTTGGCGAACTGCTTGGGGAGGTACATGTTGAGCAGGTCCTTTATGCTTTTTTGTCAAGAGTTCCGGTTCAATAGATCGGCGTTTTGTCGAACTAGTTTGTGTCTATCGTAAGGTCCAAGTAGTGGTAAAACATGTACATCTGCCAGCGTTTGCTCCTCAGTCGTAATCTTATATATACACATTATGCTGTCAAACGCCAACAACACTTGTGTCCTTCCACACAACTGTAGAGACGTCAACGCCGTTCACATTAGCTACATGCTCTTCAGAATAGCCGCGATCTTTCTCCATAATTACTTTTTCTGATAATAACTTGTAGTCAGGTATTCTATTTCTTCTTATAGTACCAAGCCCAAAAATACCTTCTTTGGCTAAGTACTCCAAAAGATGCAAGGAAGTGAAGTAGTTATTGAAATAAATTCTGTAATTTTGGTGTCGCGGTATAATTCTCGATAATCTTATTACGACGTTGGAGGACGCTCCTAAGTCTGGCTCATCATCTCCGAACATTTTCCTTGACAGTTTCGACCTCTGTCGTAAACGCAAAACCAGAAGCACCACTCAGAACATACAATTTATAGCCCCACTTACTAGATGGAGTCAAAAGACAATTCCTTGGGAATTCAAAAATTTTTTTTTTAAATGTTTTTTTTTTATATTATTCAATATACAAGGTGAATGACTCGAACTGCAACCGACTTCAGACTGCTATAATTTCCAAACCGTTCAAGCCTTCTAAACGATTTGCGTCTCAGTTGTGTTGAAAAAATTTTATCAGCGATGGAATTCAAACGTGATAGTGTGATTGATTTACGAGTATATTTGGCTGCAAAACCACAAGTAGCTATCGTTAGAGCCCTCCAGCACCTCAACGTGAATAAATCATTTGTGTCTCGAACCATAGCTCGTTACCGTGACACTGGCAGCGTTGCAAATCACCATGGAGGTGGTCATAAAAAACAGCAACATCGGCAGAAATGGTTCGGAAAGTGAAGGCTTGAATTGAGCGAAATACGCGTCGAAGTGGAAGAAAAATGGCTGGTGAGCTCAACATATCGTTGGAACGGATGCAACACATACTGAAAAATGAGCTTGGGCTCAAGCCATTGAAGTTCCAAAAAGCACACGATCTTACACCGTAACAGAAAAAAGTTAGAGTCGAAAGAGCGAAGGAGTTGCTACGCTTGCACGATGAGTCGCCATTTGTTATCGAGCAATATGTCAACAAACAAAATGACCGAGTTTACTTGCCAGAGAGGTCCTTCGAAAATTTACACCTTCGGACGGAAACCAGAAAGCAGGCAGCACCGATGGTGATGGTTTGGGCCGCCATAACCGCGGAAGATCGCTCTCCGCTCGTATTTTTGTACCGTGGCGTCAAAATTAATGCGATCATATACCGTGAAACTGTCTTAGAGGCAGTATTGAAGCCTTGGGCAAACAATCATTTCGGTCGGAGACCGTGGACATTTCAACAAGACTCGGCACAGTCTCACAAAGCGCGCGTCAACCAAGATTGATTAAAAAAACAATGTTCCACACTTCATTTCTTCGACACAATGGATTGCAAATTCTCCGGATGCAAATCCGTTGGATTTCTTTGTCCGGTCTATTTTGAGGGCGAAGGTTGGCACTAAAATATACCAAAGTTTGGACCACCTCAAACAAGCACTTCGCCGGGAATGGGCCAAAATACCGCAAGCCACTTGCGTGCAGCGTACGATGCTTTCTTCGGCCGACTCAAGGCCATTATTCGCGCCAAAGGTGGACATATTGAAAACTACTGATACAATTTGAAAATTGATGTATTTTCCAAGATTTTTGCTTTGGCACAATAAAATTTATCAAAAAATAAAAAAAATTATAGCATTTTAAAAAGTTGGAGTTCGAGTCATTCACCCTGCAGTCCTCTTTGAGTTTGATACACTTATTCGAGCGATTTTCCAACTACTTGATCCCGCCCGAAAAGTAATTTTCCGGAAGGTCTGTAAAATACGCGTGAGCTGAATTTTTTATCGATGAGCCATCTTTTGAGGTTTGGGAAGAGATAATAGTTCGAGGGAGCCAAATCAGGCGAATACGGTGGAAGCGACAGCGATTGGAGCCGTAAGTCATTAATTTTAGCCGTGGTGCGCCGGCGCATTGTCTTGCAAAAACAAAATTTTTTTTCGCTTCATGTGAGCGATTTCGGCCTCCAATCGCTCCAATAATGCACAGTAATACTCGCTGTTGATGGTTTTTCCTTTTTCGAGGTAGTCCACGAAGAGTATGCCATGACAATCCCAGAAAACCGACGCCATAACCTTACCGACCCATCGAGCCTCCCCCGGCCGCTTCGTCCATTGCCGGGCACTCATTCTGTTCTCTGGTGTGTAACAGTGGATCCAAGTTACCAATCGACGCCAAAAGTCCGCCCGATTCCGCATCAGCAAGTCCAAACACTCTTTCGAAGTGCTCTCGCGTTCGTGTTTTTGGTCAGGAGTGAGCATTCGCGGTACCCAGCGGCAGGATAACTTTTTCATATGCAGAATATTGCCCAAAATATGGCATGTGCGCTCAGTACTAATCCTTGTGGTATCTACTAGCTCGCGCACCTTCACTTTCCGGTCAGTTAACACCATTTCATGTATTTTTTTGACATTGTCCTCTGTAACCGCATCGGAGGGCTTGCCGCTGCGGACTTGATCGGTAGTGGAGTTGCGGCCACCACGAAACTCTTGAAACCAATATTTGACGGTATAATCTGACGGAGCATTAGCCCCATAATATTTATCCAACTTTTCTTTTGCTTCCTTCCCCGTTTTGCCTCTCAAAAAATAGTGTTTTATAAGAGAACGAGGAGGTCAAGGAGGTCACTTTTCACTCCATTATGAGGTTTCCCGGGGTTATATCTTTTTAGCATATTTCGCGCTTTTGTGGAGCACATTTGCTCATCTACACAAAGCCGTGTTTCCAAAGGAACTTTTGCACATGCTTCATTCAAGGCATCAACAACTGGACGGATTTTGAAGATCCTATCGGCGTTAGGATCTGTTCTTGGAAGAAATTTGGAGTTGTCATTGAAATGAAGGTACTGTCGTATCAAAGACTGCTATCAAAGACTCTTCAGTAAAATCTTCGAAATCCGGGTCAAAATCGGGGTCTGCAAAAGTATCGTCATCAAAATCGAGACCATCTTCACTTTCAGAAGCATTTTGAAGTGCAACATCGATCTCGTTCTCATGAAATTCTCGTCGGCGAGCCATCCTAAAATAGCATAACATAAAGCCCTGAGTAAATATTTACAGTATTCATACCCTGTAGCCTACACAAATTGACACTTTCTACACAAACAGCAATAAAAACATTGAAAACTATAATAACACTGTGAATTCTGAACACACACGTCAACTTTTTAGAAATTATCACTCTACTAACGGGATTTCTTTGTTTGAAGAATAGAGACATCATTTTGTTCATTTGCAGGTGTGTTGCCTGCAGTCTACTACAGGCTATAGAGGGACCTTAGAAAGTCATGGACATGTTTTCATCCTCCTCTTACACAGAGAGGAATGTCCTCCCTGTTATGCAATTCCTTATTTTTGTGTCACCAAAACCAACTGCTCATAAAAGTTTGACCAATCAGATCTATATTTACGAAATCGTAGTTAGCACTGCATTAACGATTCTAAAATTGTTGATATTTCTTACATACATAGCTCAGACAATTCTTGCCCGATTTTTTTCAAATTTTCGTTAAATGTGTGCTATGTTAATAGATCGATTTAGAGTCCTCTATTTTTAGGAAAAAATTGATTGTGTTTTGTATGCGTTTTTTTTTAATAATCTAGATTTTAGATTCAAATCGTTAGCACCATTCGTTCGCCAGTTATTGTGGCCCAAAAAACTGGCACATACCTACAGCCGTTGAGACAGCTAATTAGAAACGATAGCATAATTGTTGTACACACTTGCTAATATTCTGGTTTTTCTTAATAACATAACGGTATACTTCTTGCTTGTGTTACTTCTGTCTTTGTTCCCCTTTTTAGAAAATGTATTCCCATCTTGCCAGATTATATGGTTTGTATGGTTTGGTTTTGTTTAAGCTGAAGTTCATTCAAAGTTGTGTAGTTATTCTAAGTATTACATAATATTTTGGTAAGTATAATATTAATTTACATTTGTAAATTAATTTACATTTGTAAATTTACAAGAAAATTGTGATAGAAAGTTAAAAGGAATTCCTACCAAGGAGTTGCAACACACCTAAAATGTTCTAAAAAGATGGCAATTGATGTAATTTCACATTTTGGTAAGTATGGCACCATAGAAAATGTTCCTCGTCAAAAAGGACCCCGCAAAACCACACAACGTATCGACAAAAAAATTATTCGATTGTCGAAAGCGGATCCGAGGAAAAGTACTAAGGTCATCCAACAGGAAATTATGGATGAAGCCGACATCAATGTATCCAAGAGAACTGTTGCACGTCGTTTGGATTAAGCTGGACTTCATGGGAGACTTGCACGCAAGAAGCCGTTGGTCAAATTGTCTCAAAAGAAATGCCGTATCGAGTTTGCTACGATCCATGCTTGTTGAACGGCAAACCAATGGAAATTTGTACTCTGGAGTGACGAAACGGAGATCAATATGATTGGTCCGAACGGTAGAAGGTAGGTCCGATGGCTATGGGGGCAAAGAGCTTGATCCCAGGTACACTTCTCCAGTGGTAAAGCATGGCGGTGGATCAATTTTCATCTGGGGCTGTTTTTCTTGGAACGGCGTTGGCCCAATTCATCGTATTGAAGGAAGGATGAACAAGGAACGGTACGTTGACATACTGAAAAATGTAATGCTAACGTAGACCGAGGAAAATATGCCGGTTATTTGGTCATTCCAACAAGACAATGACCCTAAGCATACCATAAAGCTCACCAAGAAATTTTTCTAACGAATGCGTGTACTTGACTGGCCATCATCCAGTCGGGGTTTGAATCCGATTGAACATCAGTGCACAAAACATTTCGAACTTGGATGTTTTGTTTGAAAAGGTAAAGGAAGCGTGGTATGTGATTCTAGTGGAGAGATGCCGAGGCCTCATCGAGTCTCTGCCAAGTCGTTAAGGATCTGTTTTGAAGCAAAGGGGGTTTACAACCAAGTGTTAGTCATAACAAGACTCTATGGTTATGGTATTAAAAAAAAAAATGCGTCAAGAAAACTTTACTAATTGCGTTTTTTTTCCTTTATTCACATAATAAGGATATGTATGAAAAAAAATTAAAATGAAAAAATACTGAACCTTTTAATTGCAAATATCGTTTCTAATTAGTTGCCAATGGCTTCAAATACATACTTACTCCCGAACACACACACAAAGAGATTTTGTTAAAACCTGTCTAAAAACACTAAAGCGTAAAGATATCACAAAATTTTCATTTTCAATTTTCGAAGTGATTTCCCTATCAGGAAATTGCCCAAAATACTTATAGGCGTACCAGATTTCGATGCTCTGAATTTGGAAATTTATTATAAAATTAACGTATAGTAACTGAAATATGGTCGCACATCAAAGATGGACGACGGACGTGTTAGGTGTTACATATAATAAAGGATTATTCGATGGCCGGTCACTTCCTCTAACCCTTCCCAATCCAGACCAAATACTTATCAATAGCTCTTGAATAAAAATAGCTAAACTTGTAATACTTGTATTCCAAATATGTACGCATGTCCGAAAAGTTCTTTATAAATTATCTGTCCTGACTGTCATGAACTCTCATCACTGCGGTCTGGTTGAAGGATAAACGCGTGAGTTTACAATTCCTATACGCTCTTCCGTTGGTAGTATATTTTCAACGACAATTGCCATGCGTCAAGTTATTACAAATCCCGATTTCAATGCGAAACTGTAGGAGTGGTAGATGTTGGTAGATAAACAATTATGACAATTTTAGGATCACAAAACCCATTTATTCCCTTTGAACTTTCACCCATATACCTTAACGGACAGATTTTTGACAATTTATTAGTAATGCAAAATTTTTCGTTAAGAAAAAAAATTAAACAAACAATTCGAATGCAGATATAAAATGCCAGCTCGTGTTCAAAAACTTAATTTTATTAATTTACCCATTTAAATTAATTTTTAAGTTAACGAGTATGTAAAAAAACTTTTATTCTTTAAGGTTATCGTTGCTTGCGAGCCATTGGATTTTTAAGTGGATTACTTGTCGGTGCTAATGGGATCTTTATACTACAAGATTTGAAAATAACACTACTAGGAAGTCCGGCAGATTCAGCACTTGCTATTGTAGCTGGCTTAATTGGAGCCGTTTTAGGTTCCGCTCATCCTATTGCATCAGCCTTAGTTAGCGCATTTGCTGGAGCCCTTTTAGCAGCTGTTGCTATGGCAGTTTGTGTCGCAACAATGCCAGATAATGAATTTGGGGTAAGTAGAATGCCTAGAATATAAATTGTAACCAGTTGAAGAGTTTAAATAAAAATTAGTTTTTTTTTTTTGTATTTGAAAACAAGTCAATTGTTGTAATTGTGAAAGTAAATAATTTTTGTCAATTTATTTTATTTCTTTTCAGCCAAGAGAAATATATGTGGCTGTCGTGGGCGGTGCAGTTATTTTCTCAGTCCTTACGCTTTGTTGTGTTAAATACATAACAATATTAGCATCTAGCATAGTAGGTACTGCAATGATAGTGGCTTCCATTGACTTTTTTATGCACGGTCTGGATACTGCGAATTGGGTAAACCGACAAGTTCAACAATCAGAATATACAACAACATAAACTTTTGTTTTTCTCTTTATATTATTTAGATTTTAAATATGAAACCGAATCCTGCTCCACCGCCTTGTTTTGGTGGTATTCTCATCTGTGCTTGGCCAGTTGCGACTATTATAAGCGTCATGGTTCAATGTTTCATAACAGGATGGCGAGTCGATCACCGAAAACGAATTTATCATAGGCATCCTCAGGACATACGTTGTCGATCTACTTCGAGACCCAGAGAAACAAGAGAAGAAGCACGGCAACGCAAATATCGCTACCTTTATCAAGTTCGTACCGCCAGAGGTGACATTATTTCGCAGGTAATTTAAATTTTTTAACATGTTTCGTTTTTGTATTTTCTATAAAACTCGTAAATCCTTTATCGCGTTGTTCCCCTAAAATGGATTCGAACATACTCTGGGCTCAAACGCCATCATTTACTCATCATGTGTTTATTATTTAGAGCAATGAATTCGAATCCGTTTAATAAAGTCAACGTCGATATGTAGCCCGTACAACAGCATCCTGTCATCCCACTTCCATTTACGCACAAGGAACCAAATATCATTCGAAGAATTATTCTCTCATAGCAACTATCAACATTTTTGTTCACCCATTCACCCATTCATAATTTACAATCAGTAAAGCCCATCCAAGTGCGGGTCAAAGATGCTATAAAGAATGCTCTCATAGCTGAGCTTAGGTGTTAGCGATTGAGAGGAGTGGTGCTTTACACTTTTTCTAAAGCAGTGTCGTTAGTTAGCTTACAATGAAATCCACGTTCGCAAAATCTCTTATTACTACAAAGCTATAGCTACGAGTACCTCTGGTGGCATACCATAAGAACAGTTGGTATTCCTTGTCGATACTTATGTACTCAGATATTTTATCCTCGTTGACGGTTGAACACCTTGCCGTCGATTCTTTATTTCTTTATCCAATAATCATTATTTCCCCTCATGATATTTTTCATCATTTCTGAGATGTTGTAACTTACTTACTTACTTATTTCAGGTGGCGCTACAATTCGGGTGAACCTGAACCTCAACCAACAAGCCTCTCCAGTTAGCCCGGTCTTTATCTAACTGCCTCCAGTTGCGCACTCCAAGTTAGTTGAGGTGTGTGCTGTGCACGCCACCTGAGGTGAGGTCTCCATCTGCTGCGTTATCCCTCCGGCTTAGATTCGAAGCCTCTGCGGGCCAGAGCGTTGTTGTCCATTCGCTCTACATGTTCTTGTCATATCAAGCGACTGATGCGCAGTTTTCTGAGTAGGTCGATGTCGCTGTACATTCGTTGTCGAATCTTCTTCTCCAAAGCCCGTCAATGATAACGGGACCGAATGGTGCCGTGAAATAATGCCGAGCGCAATAACGCCAAATTTTTAAATTCGGCGTTATTTCGCAATGACAATAAAGCCGAATGTGAAATAAAACCGAATTGTTGAGTGTAGAAATATGTGTTCAATTCAGGTTACAAGAAGGTGCCTCCCTTCGCTCGCTAACAGGATTTCTCCCTTTTCTCCGCAGGGCTTAGACGCTCAGGCGACTTCGTCGCTCCGCTAAGGGAATGTCAACAACCGTCAGGCAGGCGCCTATAACTTCTTAGCAATTGTATTTTAGTTGTAATTGTAATTGGTCCATTTGACATGGTACCGTTTATTTTAATCATTTTTAGCATGATATGATGACAATTGATTTATATTAAAGCAATATTAAAAACAATGAAGAGTGAAATAAAGCCAATCGCTAATATTTTTGAATACGGCGTTATTACACTCGGTGTTATTTCACGGCATCAGACCGAATACCTTTCTATGGATTTTTCTCTCGGCTGAGGATACTTCCTCGGCTTTCGATAGAGTCCATGCTTCAGCGATACTCGTATATCGGTAGGACTGGGATGATCAAAGTCTTATATACGCTCGTTCGGTATAGGGTCTTACTACTCAATTGCCTTCTTAGCCCAAAGAAACAGCAATTGGCAAGAGTGATTCTTCCTTTAATTTCTGCTGAATATATAACAGAGCCAAGGTAGACCAAGTCCCTTACTACCACGAAATTATAGCTGTCGTCTGTGATATTCTGTCCAATCCATCGATGTTGTTGACATTATATACTTGGTTTTGAACTCATTTACCGCTAAACCCATTTTTGCAGCTTCCGGTTCAATACTAGCGAACGCACCGGTGACACCCTACTGGGTTCTCCCAATTATGTAGATATCATCGGCGTACGCTAGCAGTTGCACATCTTCTTACAAGTAAAATCTGTTGGTAAAACTTCCGTACGCTATTCCTTGAGTAAACCTCTCAATATCTCGTGCTCGTTTTTCTTCTTCTGGAGAAGCCGATGTTCTCCCCGTCTCTACTGCTCATACAGCTCATGAGCGGCTCTCGCCCTTCGTGTTATAGGCTTCTTGTTTAGCTGCAGGTGCCTGCAGACATTATTCATCAAACCAGGGATTTATTGGTGATGGTCGAGTGAAACACAGTACATCTGTTACGGCGTCTCTGGTGGTACATTGGCAGTTTTGCCACAGATCTTCGAGCCTTGATGCTGGGGGCATGGGAACTGTTAAGAGAATTCGGGATATACGAAGAATCTGGCGGTCTCTTGCAATTGAAGCTTTTCTACGTTATATTCTTCTTTGTTGTGGCGCTTGGGAAATCCGCATTCATACCTCGTACCGGAAGTTTTACACGTCCACAATACTAGACGTATGGCTTACGTCTATCACGGCATTCCATGATTCGGAGACCGCATCCTATTGTGTATATTGAGATGAGGTAACCCCGTCACAAAATCAAGAAGCCTTAATCTGTTACCAGACGTGGTATCATGTAGACTAGGAATTTGTATACGTCCTGTCGAGGAGCTCGTAGAAACACTGTGTGCTGGCGTCGTCTTTGTCTTCCGTAGGGGCTTTGGCGAAAAATAGGCTTATGTTAGCGAATTGATTCTTGATGCGAATTGTCATAAAACGTTCGTTCATGTGTCGAAAGCTTAAGACTTGACTTCTTGCCTAAGTCTGCCGCATTTGGCAAATCCACATCCGATTAAGCGCTGTTCCTCCTTATCGCCGGCCCATCCCATCGCCTTTCCTGGATGGCGGTGATATCTGCGTACCGTCAAGGCAGTCAAGGCCTTCTACTAACTGCGCGACTGTACGTGGTTTGTTAAAGTTCTGAATATTCCACGTGCAGATCCAAAGGTCATTGACTTTTAAACATTAATCCATTTTTATCCGAGGTCATTCAATGGTTCGTCACATCTTTTTAAATCTCTTGGATATAGAGTTGTTAGACCTATGACGGCATAGGCCAATATTATGCTTGCCATTTTAGCCTGCATGATTAACCAGTAACCACCACTGGAAGGTAAAGCAAGCACTTCTCTACGAGCTTGATTGTTGCGCTCCTGCCCCAATCCAAGTTATAGTACAGTCAGCAGTTTAATATATTGTGACTCGGATGTTACAATCATTTTTTTAACATCAAAGGTCTCGGGGAAGGAGGATCCATGCACGTCTTCATATACAGAGTTTTTAAAAGTTTGTCGTAAAGTGATTACCAGATCTATAGAGGGTTTACTAGGTCTCAGATCACACTAATGTGAATCTATCTAAATTTTGACGATGGATCGTTTCAAGCGCTCACAAAATATGTAAAACGAGGGTAGACAAACCCTGCTAAGTTTCTATTTGCATGGCCAAATTTGAATAGCTCGGTACTAAGCCCAACCGCTGGAACAGCTTTACTGATTTTGTATTTCACTATCTAAACCTCTTTATTTTTATGTAAACAGTAACCCTGTCAATCGGAATTATGGTTAGCACTAAACAGTCTGGAGAAGTAATTCTTCCAGATTTTGAACGTCGACTGTGACTTTATTCTTCTTCTACGTTTGTTTTTTTATAGCAACAAGTTTCCGTTTAGAATTTGTTTTTCCTTTTGGTAAAACTTCTAAACATCACTTCGGCCTACTCAGAAACAGCTCTCCATGTCATTTCCAGTTCTTCCTTTTCATTGCGCAGAAGCCGATGGTTCGTGAACAGCATCGAAGGACTTTGTTGTATTATTAGACGATGTTTCAACGTAGGCAAACAATTTTATTTCACAATCTTAGGTTGCACTTCTGATAATGTGTGGAGAAAAGTTAGAAAGTTTACCATGCTTAGCCTTTAAAAAATGTACAAACTTAATGATGCGGTTGAATGAAGTCCGCTGCGACCCATTAGAATTTATGTTTCTGTTTGGGTTTCCTGTCCATATGCTCTTATAAATGAAAATAAATGTAAATGTATCTAAAAACAAAATAAAACCATGCCACTTGAAACATTAAAAAAGCTTGTCAGATGAATTAGTGCCAAGATCTTGCTTTTAAACGCATCTAAACTCAATGAACTGCACAGCCTTGCATTTTCATTATGCGCATAATACAGGAAACAGTTTCATGCACGAAAAAAACGTCTAACATTTACTGTAACGCACAGAGTTGCTGCATCACTATGCCCGCAATTGCTATGTGTTGTAATTAGTACTTTGTTTAATGTCAGCAATGTAAGACTTTTCAAAAGATTTTTGGAAACTCGATTGGAAAGGACTTTGACAATTTCTTACGATCGCAATTGTCCGATTTCTAACTTGCTTACATGACCTCTTCTATATTTTGGTGTCCGAAATAAAATTATTCGTAAATTTTGTTGTGAAACTTGTTAAATCATTCTGCAACAAAATAGTCATTCTCCTCGGTCGGGACACAGTCGCAGTTCAGATTGAGTCCAAATATAACAAAACATCACATTTCTTAATTTTATTCTTTGTACTATAAGCACCACCCCAGTGAAAATCACTTTAAAAGACTCTTGCCCCTTACATTTTAATAACAAAATATTGAAAATTTTTTGAAAGTAAAATTAAAAATTTTTTCTATTTATCTTATGTTTATAGAACTTTGTATCCGCCCTTCAAAAAAGAGTTCAACTTGGTACCGAAACTCCTTCGGAGAGATCCCTAAAGACAAGCTCCAATGAACGCAACACCTTCAGAAGTGATCGCACGCATTTTACAAATATTCCTGACTCTGACATATGTGATAAAATCGAGATAGTTCGCGATCAGGGATAATATACGTCTACTCGCTAATTGTCCTCGATGATACCCGGTATGCTCAGTACAAAGAGAAATGTAAATTGGTATAAGGTTGAAAATTGGAATGCAATCAATTGAGCATGTAGCGTTTCGCTTCACTCTATATTTATTTTTTTAAACAAAACAGAAAATGAGAAAAATGAGAAAAAACAAGATAAAAATTAATAAAAATAATAATATATATCAATGTAATTAAAAAGTTTATTGCACATGTTTAAAACATTGCTGAATACAAGTACACGAACAGAAGCATACAACATTGTTTTAAATAATTTAATTATAATACATAAACGGATACCATAAAAAGGTCCAAAACGCTAAGCATAATAAATAAGGATATACTAATAATAATAAAAAAAAGATTATTAAAGTGTTTATCAATTCACATTATGTATATTTCGAATTTAGAGTTTAACCGACCACTAAGTTGACGAAATTGTCGTAAATAATGTACCTACTTATGTATTCCTTTAATTTTTTGCCAAAGAAAACTTTAACATCTTCGTAAGTCCTTGTTCTACCAATGCTATACAAAAAAATCATTATATTAAACAAAAAGACATTGTAACTATGTTTGTATTGTTAAAGCAAAAAATAAAATAAAAACAATAAAATAAATCAATATAATTTAAGAATAATTTTTGTTTCCTCTTTTTAATGGGATAATAAATTGCAACCGTTCTGCAGTCCAGCGCAACACCGAACATTTACGGACTATCTACAATACACCTGGCTTGAATTGGTTTGAATTGTTTTCTAATAAATACGACGAATATTTTAATAAATACAAGAAAAATTGATATGTCCGCTCCCGAAATGGAATTCTTTAATTACATATGCATATGATATAAATACGCCAAATTTTTAAATGTTGATGGATTGAACAATGGCCAGCAAAAGGGTTTAACCGTGCTATAAAAGAAGAACTAGTCGGAGTACAAACATCTTAACACTTTTTTACTTTACTTTTGAACTCATTTTTATTGATTCTTTCATTATTACTTATAGTAGATTCTAGACAAAAATAATTAAATCTAATTTAACAATGATAGTTACTTATTCTAGCTTACGGGCTCTTACCGAGCGCTCTAAACTTTACAATCTCATTCAAAGGTTACCTTTCGACCTTAAAAACTATCTTATCTATCAGTATTACAATATATGAAATTTCTAAGAAAAATTTGTAGAAGAACTTAGATACCGTATATTTTAAATTTTTTATAAAACTTAAAACTATGTCCCTATTCTACTTAACCTACCTTAACTATAATCGGGGTGGTGAGCACTCGTAGCCTCTCGCACCGAGTGGTCACCATACCAATTGCGATTTCAGGCGACTGGCATTCGTCAACATCGAGCACAAGCATCCCCGAGATTTAACCAATGCCATAAAGCATCGGTCACTTCTCAGAGGCGCTGCCGTATGTTGACGAACGTAGTCTCTCCACGAGATCCCCCTAACTATCCTTAATCTAACTTACAATTAAAAGGAGTGTGTTACCTCTGTAACGTACCGACCTAGAAAAGCGAGCCCACCCTCTCCCCTTCTAGAAACCACCAAAATTCGGTGCACTGTTTCTCGGCATCGATCCGATCGCTGTCCGTAATCGCGGGACTAAACCGAAGGGGCTCCTGAGCATTGGCGACATACCCGTCGTAGATGAGGCGCCTGTCCGTCGCACCGCGGCGGCGGTGGTATATTACCGGGACACCATCCCTGCTTTGCATTAACCCTTTAGCATCAATATGGAGAAATGCCTCTGAGCCCCAAAGATCAGGCTAACCCGAATCCTTTCCATCTGATACGGCGCTACATTGAACCACACGGGACAACCATACGCGATGACTGGCCTGATTAGGGCCACATAGCATATGACCTTCACCCTGGAGACAAGTTGACTGCTGTGAAATACCCTTCTTGTCAGGGCTAAAGCCTTCTTGGCCGCAGCAAGACAAGCATCTATATGTGTGTGCACTTTAAAAGTTTTGTTCATGTTTCTACGAAAGACCTAGCAATACAAAAATAATAAATGTGTGTGCATAATGAGTACAATGGACCAATTCTATGGAGCTCTGTGTCTAGAAAAAACTTTAGGTCTTGCGAGAAATAGGAAAGACAACAAAAAAAACAACAGGCTCCACCAAAAATAGCGTATAATTTATAGAATAGTTCAGGACTTCAAAAGTTATTATATTATCATACCTGCCAAATGTACTGTGAAAAATATAGTCCACGAGAAATATCAATGTGTTGTCGGTTCTGTTAGAATTGTTTGACAAATAATTTGATTTTCGGTGATTTAAAAAATGTAAACTTTACTTTTTTGAACCAATGTAAGATCAATCCAATTCTATGTGTTAGTTGTTTTGTGGAATAAGTTCATGAACTCAGCTCAAATTAAATTGAAATCGACGGAAGTGTGATTACCGATGAACTTACTGAGATGACTTTTCATATTGTGAACTCGTGTTAGGACTTTCGTTAATGGTAGATCCGAAAACGCACTCCGACGTCTTAAAGAAGTTGGCGACATTTCTGATATCAGTCAGTAGAAGATGCTGTAGGCTCCTTACGGCAGGCATACAGCGCTTGCTGTGAAAGTGGTAACGGCCCCACGGACCACTTCCATTGTGAATGCGTTTGAGATTGCATTAGGTTGTAGGTACTTTGCGCTGATGTAATCGATGTAATCGATTGTTCACGTTCCTTTGCAGTATACTGAAAACTTCCACTAAATGGGACATACAGTGTGTTTGACAAAGGCGTGTGGTTTAAAAGAAAACAGCCGTTTGTCCGACAGAAATAAAATTATTTAATTTACACAGTCATCCTCTTGTAAGAGCTAATTTTTTTTTTTTTTTAAAGAACTTAACACTCAAGTGGGTATACACTTGTAATGCCTCAGCATGTGTAAGGTTTTTTGGAAAATTAGATAGAGAGAGAAAAGAAAGATGTTTGGGCTCAGTGGTTATTTCACTCCATGGGTGGCATCCAATATTTAATGGGGAGACTACAGTGGAGTGCAAGTTGGCTTGTCGTTAATTTCTAGTAAACTACTCATCTTATTTCATTTTTGTGGAACTGGAACTGAAAATGTTTTTCGGGCGAGGTTGGGATTCGAACATCGAACTTTTCGATTTGGAAGCCAGTCCACTACCACTTGAACCACGGCCACCCACCCGGTTTTCAGTCCTGTACAAAGCCGTGGTTCACATCATGCTGTCATAAGTTTATTTATTTTAATTATCCACTACTGCTTTATTTACAGAAGCCCCAAACTGGACAGCAATTCGACCTTTAACGAGCTTGACGCGCTGTCTGACTCCATTCAAAAAATTGTATCCCTATATTCTTGTCTGCTACTTCTAATCCAATATATTACCTTGCTGACGACAGTTTCCGAACTCACGTCCCTGCTCTTCGGCTGTAGAGCGGGAACGGCAGCATATGTTAAGCTCATTAAATTACGATATTAACAGCATAACTAATTGGGAAACCACTAACAGAGTAGAATTTAATGCTTCCAAAACACAAATGATGTCTGCTGTCGCCAAGCGAAATTTAAATACCCAGCCATTATCCATAAATGGCACTTGCATTGGAATGACCAGATATTTGATCTCGCCAAAAATGCTGCTAAATGTCTAGGTTTTCTCAAGCGAAGTTTGAAATATTTCATCCTCTCTGATCTGGCCTCAATACATAAGGCATTCATCCGCCCAAAGTTGGAGTACAATGTCCACATCTGGTCATGTTCCTATAACATCTCTGCACTTGCTAGATGGGATTCAAAAACGTGGGGTAAAACTCATAGGTGATGACAATATCACACAGTCATTCAACACCCTCGAACACAGACGTTATGTCTCCTGTCTCACCTTGTTGTATCGCTATTTTGTGTTTTATATTTTTTTTTTATTTGTATTTATTTCACCACCAGTGCTCCACCGAAATTGCCAGTAGCATTCCACCCCTTCTAACTTTTAACCAAACACCCGTCTCACTATGAATGCTCATCAGTATACTCTCAAGCCCACTTTCGGACGTACTCTGAAATATCGTGATTCGTTCCTAAGGCATACAACTCTATGGAATGAACTGCCGAGCTCTTTATTTCCTAGTCACTATAACTTGCAAACATTTAAAACCAACGCACATCGGTATCTCTCTTTTAACTTCCCCTCGCCGGCGCTATGTGCAAACATCTTGAGGGTACACAAAGTCCCTTGTGCGAGCGCTAATTATAAAAAAAAGAAAAAAAGAATATAACTAAATTCTGTAAACTTTTTATTATAAAAAAAAATAATTAGAAGTTGACAATTAACAAAATGTGCATTTTAAACGTATTTAATATAACAATTGTTTTACTTAAACTTTAACTGTGGGTCGACTAGGAAGGCGAAGTTGTTTTCTCAATGTTTGTGAGGATATTGACGTCATTGTCTCATTTTGGTTCCCTATTTGTTTACTAACAGCATCATTCACTTTTGTTAAGATGTCCAACATATGATCCCTGTAAGCCAAGACCAGAGAAAGATTTCAAGTTATAAATAAACGTTAAAATTTAAATGTATATGTGTGTAAAAGGTGTTTAGCCTTAGCTTATTTCTTCATTGTAAATGTCTTTTTTTTTCTTGTTCAAATTAAAAAACTTGGTTTCTGATAATGGTGCAACAATAGTTGGCTGCATTGTTTTTCAGTCATGTGCAAGGACGCTTTGAAACGACCTACATACACTGGCGCGGGTTCCATGAATATGATCTATTTCGCAACAGAAGTAAAACTAGATAGTAAATTTTCAAGATACATTTAACAAATGCAAAATTTATATAAGAATCCAATTTGGTTGAGTGGGATAAACTATTATTATAAATTAAAAGTATGTAAACTCCTCCAAAAATAATTATGGATTCCGGAATTCCCTGCTGCGTATAATTCATTTTCGTTAGAAAATTACAAAGCTCTTATATTCGTTCGTAATCGTTTTTTTATGTATTTATATACATATGTATATATCGCCGTAAACATGATAACTTTAAACTATTCAAAATCGGCTTATTTTTCTAATTTATTTACCTGTCACCCAATTCGTCGATCTTTGCACATAATATCTGGATAAACCACGATCCTGTCTGTGTATGTCGTAATGACGCATACCCTGGAATTGTTGAGACTGCCTTAACCATATCGCGGTAGTCAAAATGGTTCTGTTCTGGCCCATCAGCTTCCAAACGGCCCATAGTCTCCGATCTTTGAAGTACGTCACCTTGGCATGCTTGTATAAAAAGCATTTTTGGTTTTTCCATTAAAGAATCGCCAGCAAGAATTTTTTCAATTGCAGCTATTTTTATCGGTATACTATCGCACCCATACACTGAACCTTTAATTAAAAAAGATTTGTAAATTGTAACATTTTTGCAATACTTTTTTGAATACCTTTTGCACCATGAGATAATATACAAACAATCAAAGAGTCATATATAATGGAACGATGAACGACTTCACGAATAGTACTCAGCACTGCATTATGATCCAAATTATTTTTTACGATAGGTTTATATCCAAAAGATGAAAACATCTTGTCAAGTAATTTTTTATCAACTTCCGTTCCTAACCGTTTTGTTAATTTTGTTTTAGGTAAAAGATGCTGTAAAAATGAGAATATTAAGTAAATATTGCAGAACATAAGACTAACCACTAAAAACAAAGCTGTGAATAATGTTCTTTATAAAAATTGAAATGAGTATTACTCGTTAAATTTTCTAGCTGTTTGAAATACTGAGTACAATCAATGTGTGCCCGTTGTCTTAGATTTTAGTATTAAAGGCTGGACTTCAACAATAAATAACCGTAACGGGAAGTGTAAAAATCCAATAATAGTGAACTGATAGTTTAAAAAATTGGAACCCGCAAGAATCTCAGAATGCAAAATTCAATAGGAGAAGCACGTTTAATCTCTCGATTAGGATATAGCGATAATATTATCATATCCTTGATCTGAACTAAATTAAAAAAAATATAACTACGAGTATCATACAGTATTACGCCGCACCGTAGGTAGTAGAAATCTCGACATTTCTTGTCGCCGACGCACACTGGCCGATTTAGTACAACAATAGCTTGTCATAAGTAAAAAAAAATGTTGTTACTCTTAAAAAAAAATACCGGTAGGCTTAAAGTCAACCACCCAAATAACGAGAAACAACAAAAATAAAATTCTTTAATTCCGTTACTTTATCAATGGAAAGCATTTCAATGCAACGCATAAAACTTTGATCATTCTCGATTTTGCTTCAGCGCGTTAATAGGTGCTTATAAAGTGTTATAATGAAATAAAAGTGAGATAATTACGAGTATTTGTAGCAAATATGTCAGAGTATGCGGTTGGTAAATATTTTTAAATTCAGAGTATTTTTATTAAAAAATAAGTAAGGCTCTGTCACTATGAACTAAATGTGGTGGTACATTTTTTTGTAGTGACTAGCTAATCCTATCTTCTTAATATATACCATAAAAGAGAGTGACGTTAGTTACTACGCTTATAACTCAAGAACGCCTGGACCGATTTCGATGATTCGCACCAATTCGGACTGTTCTCCGGCCAAACAAGAAGAATACCCAAGAAAATTCCCGAAAAAAAAAATTATGAAGAAAATTCATTTTCCCATACATTTTGTATGGAGCGATTTTACGACGCCATCTTCATGATAGATGACGTTTATGTTTACGTTACGTTGTGACAATTTTTTTTTGTCAATTTTTTGCGACAATTGTTTTTGTAGCAATTTTTTTTTGTCACGCATTAAAAACGAACATGATTTCAAATGCTGGTTCCGGTATTGCCAGTAAATGGCGTTGTGTGCATCAACTTTTGACAACTGATTAATTTGCACAGTCTTTCCATCGCATACTATTTCGCTGTGCAGGCGTGTGTTGCGATCTATCAACATTTTTTCAAGTTTTATCAAATTTTTATCAGCTTTCGACAGTTATTGTAATTCAATTTGATTTAATACATTGTTTTGAAACGATTTTTTGTGAAAACTACCAGCGAAAAGTGATTTCATAGAGGTGAGTTCAGTTTGATGAAGTGCACATTTTGAATGGTTATGTTCTTTGTGATTGCGTGCGCATCGACAATCAATCCAGACGTTAATTTCGGATTGTGCAATTAATTTTTAAGGGGATTACTATGAAAATCGATTCAAATTCGCTGTTCATGCCATTCTGGTTGATCATTTTGGTGTGGAATTCTATTTTCAAACGGTAAGCTACCAACGAAGATGTTTATTTTGTGAGGTTATGACATTTGAGCACATGTTTGCATCGATGTTTATTTTGGGAGGTTATGACATTTGTGCACATGTATGTATCGATAATTCCTTAATTGTATTTCTGACATTCATTTTTCAGTGTTATTCACAATCCCGCGAGCCAGAAGATCTAATCTTTCGCATCGAACCCGTAATGCAAGTAGAGTTTGGAATATCGCCAATCAATTGAATACGGATGAAGAAATCGCGCGAGAACGGCGCCGTGTTAGTATGGCCCGACTTCGTGCATCACAAATGCAAGAAGAAAGACAGGCGGCAAATAAAACGGCTCAGTTAACAATAAGAAATCGTCGAGCAAATCAAACAACTCAACGACGTGAAAATCGAAATCAACGAGTAAGAAGAAGTGCTTCAAGTATTGATTTGAATCGAGTAGCGTTTCATTACAGTTGCACAATTGACTACAGCTCGCATCCTTCCGTTCAAATTGGCCCAATGGAGGTTGTGTGCAACCATTGCGGTGCATTGAAGTTCGCTGGAGAAACGCCTGGATTGTACTGTCTGAGTGGCAAGGTTAAATTACCACCATTGCCCTTGCCACCAGAGACATTGCATTCTTTGGTTCGTGGTGAAACGCCAGAACCACGTCATTTTCTATCGAACACTCAGAAATATAACAGATCCTTTCAAATGACTTCATTTGGAGCAGATATTATTGATGAACGCAGATTCAATCCAAGATTCAAGCTAATAAAAGATTAAAGAGATTAAATTTGATTAAATTTGATTAAAGAAATTAAGATTAAATAAATTAAAGAAAACATTGGTTCTAATTTCGTCATCGACTCTACAGATCCAAGGCCAAATTCACCATCGAATTGGATCATTGCTACTGCTTGAAGACGCACAACATAAATTCCTCCAAATCTGCTTCATGTGAAAAATCAACTTGATCAGCGCCAAACAATCAATACGGCAATGAGAAGAGGAATTCTTCGAGATCTGCAGCAGCTACTTCATAAACATCATGGATTGGTTCGGTTATTCAAAACTGCATTGGGTCTCATGCCAAGTGATGACTATAGTATAAAGTCGTGATCAGAGCGGATAAACGACCTGCTCCAACGCACGAACGCCAATTTAACGCTCCAACAATAGATGAGGTTGCAGTTGTTGTGATTGTTGGCGAAAATCTGGAATCACGCGGTATTGTGCTCATACGTCGGGACAATTGCAACGAATATCCGAATAACATTGTTCATATGATGCATTGCAATACCCACTGATATTTTGGCAAGGAGACGATGGTATAGAATATCCACATCAAGATGATAAATCCTTTGACCGGTGAGTATCGATATCATAATAATTTTCATCACCTTCACCTGCAATCCAAAGTGGATAGAAATTGTTCAGCTGCTGCTTCCTGGCTAAACATCAAGTGATCGGCACGATATCACCGCACGTGTATTCAGGCAAAAAATCAGGTCGCTGATGAACTATATTGTTAAGCATCGTGTCTTTGGGGATACTCGATGTTGGATGTATTCGATTGAATGGCAAAAAAGAGGCTTGCCGCATGCGCACATTCTCATTTGGTTAGTAGAAAGAATGCAACTAGACCAAATTGATGACATCATATGTGCCGAGATTCCTGTCGTAAATACAAACATGATTCATGGACCGTGTGGCGCCATTAACCCACAATCACCGTGCATGGTCGAGCAAGTGTTCCAAGCGTTATCCACGAAATTTGACTGATGAGACCATCACTGGTAACGATGGTTATCCACTGTATCGGCGTCGATCATTTGATGATGGCGGTAGAACAATCACAGTCAAAGTGAAAGGAAATGATTTCGTGGTCGCCAACTCTTGGGTTGTTCCGTATTCGCCACTTCTTTCCAAAACATTCAAGGCGCATTGTAACGTGGAGTATTGCAATTCAGTGAAGTACATCTGCAAATATGTCACTAAAGGCAGTGACATGGCGGCTTTTGGTCTTTAAGCTCCTGATCCCAATGATGAAATCACTCTTGGCCGTATTTATACAGTTCATCTGAAGAATGATGAATGCTTTTACTTGCGACTATTGATGGTGAATATTCGTGGGCCGACATCATTTGAATCACTTCGAACTGTCAATGGTGTAGTGTTGTCAACATTTCGTGCTGCATGTCAGGAGCTCAATTTGCTTGAAAACGATACGCATGGGACACGACAATCGTTGAAGCAACTGTTTCCGCATCTCCAAGTCAGATACGCACATTATTTGCGATCATTATTTCCACATGTTTTCATGTGGATGCGATTCCACGTGAAATGTGGGACAAGTACAAGGATGACATGTCAGAAGACATTTTGCATCGAGTTCGTGTCCATTCAGAGAATCCCCATCTTGAGATGAATGAAGAGATGCACAACCAGGCTTTGGTTTTGATAGAAGACATGCGTTACCTCATATGCGGCAGTTTGTTAGTCAGGTTAGGAATGCCATCGCCAGATCGTGGAATAAACGACGCTTTCGAACGAGAACTGCAGCGTGAACGTGAATATGACACAAATGCATTAAGCCAATTGGTTCGGACGAATGTACCTTTGTTCATCACGATACGGTGATGAAAGCAATAGATGCGCCTGGTGGCACTGGCAAGACATATCTCATATCATTGATTTTGGCTACAGCTCGTGGAAGATCAGAAATTGCTGTAGCAGTTGCTTCTTCTGGAATAGCGGCTACGCTGCTGAAAGGTTGCCGAGCCGCTCATTCGGCATTGAAATTACCATTAAACCTTCAAGCAGTTGAAGAACCAACATGTGACGTAGCGAAACATTTAGCAATGGCCAAAGTTTTGGTAGCAAGCAAAATCATTATCTGGGACGAATGCACAATGTCGCATAAACGTGCGTTAGTAGCTCTGAAACGCACTATGAAAGATCTGCGTAATGACGATTTCGTTCCCGCCGAATTTTTGCAAGTTCATCTCAACGAAAGAGGAGCTCATCAACAAAGTGTTTCCGAACATCATTGTTAACCACAAAAACTACGATTGGTTGAGTGAAAGAGCAATTTTAGCGGCAAAAAACAAGGATGTGGATCACTTAAATTGCAAAATTCAAAATCAAATCGTTGGTTCCCTGCATTCCTTCAAATCTATCGACTGTGTAACAAACCAATTCGTCTCGCATTCGCCATGACAATCAATAAATCACAAGGCCAATTATTGAGTGTTTGTGGCCTGAATCTGGAAAATGAATGTTTTTCACACGGTCAACTGTATGTTGCATGTTCCCTTGTCGGAAAACCATCCGCTTTGATCGATTTCGCCACTGACAACAAAACGAAAAATATCGTTTATCACAGAGTGCTAAAATTCAAAATCGACCCGACCGCAACCCAAGCAAATATTTCAACACAAAGCACCAATTGCAATGGACGATTGACCACAGATTTTCTGAAATTTTAAATGACGCAGGGCAACGCCTGCGGTGTCAGCTAGTCTATAAAATAATGCTTAATTAAATTGCCGCAACTCAGCGTAATATTCTTTTTTCTTCTCGTACAGGTATCAATCCGCCCTTTTCAGGGCGACCATTCCTTTTACGTCAAGAAGTTTTTTTGTTCATGCAGAGTGAAAATCTTTTTAAGTCAACAGTAACGGTTTGTTACTATTTTGCAGTATGTAATATCAAAAAAGTCAATAAGCGCTCTTGGTGAAGCTGTTCATAAAAAATGCCTCCAATACAGTAAAACTTTTGTATCACACATTTTCAAAAAGGATAAAGAAAAAAAAAGTCGCCAGAACGATTTTTAAAAGCTGAAGAGTTTTGGCTTCAAAAAGAGTTCCTAATTCCATTGCCTGAAATTCATGTGCCAACAACTTCTAGACAAGGAAGACCGGAAAAGGAATTCCAGGAATGTGGAAACAGAGCTAAAAAACGAAAAATGGAAAGATCGGCCGAAGAATTATCATTTGCTGTTAAATCTAAGTTTGGAATAAAAGGAAAGCGTTCTAAAGCCGAAGTAGTAAAAAGGGTTGTCGAGTGTTCTGCTAAAACACTTAAAAAGCTTAAGAAATCCGAAACTCCGAATACGATCAAGCCATATACACCTGAAGAAGCCCTAGCCCTTATAATCGATTTGAAACCGACAAAAAATCAATATAAGCAACTTCAAAAAAGCGCAAAAGAAAGAAATGCTGTTATTTACCCAGCCCACGATACTATTTTAGAGGTAAAACAAGAGTGTTATCCAACAAGTAATTTGTTGACTATAACCGAAACCTTAGGTGAAGTTAAACTACGGCCATTGTTGGACTTGACACTACAACGGTTGTCTGCTGCACACTTTGAAACACCAGTTAGAAAAACGTTGATGCTCTAGTATGTTCGTGGAAATGGGGCTCTGATCGTAGTGGAGGGGACTCGCGTTATAAGCAAAACTTTTTGGTAAATCCTGAGGCAAGTGATACTGACATTGTGCTAACATGCATAGTACCTTTAGAAATAAGGGTTCTGGGACTGAAAATATCTGGATAAATTCAAGAACATCTTCTCCAAGATACTCCCGCCCAGTACTTTTCGAATTCGCAAAGGAAAATATTGAGACAATAACAAGAGAGTTCAACCGTATGGAAGCCGAAATAAATTGTCTAGACGCCACAAGGGTAACCTTTTACGACAAAACTGTTTAGTTAATCATACTTTGTTCAAAACAATGTTAGATGGCAAAATATGTACTGCTGTTATGGAGAACAGGGTTAACTCTGACACCACTGCCTATTAAATTCATACAGCTTACAAAGTCTTCATGCACACATTACATGTATCTTACAAAATTGGAAATGCAAGCTGGCAGGCAAGAGGAGCTGAATAGAAACTAGCAATTAAAAAGAAGAAAAGAGTTATTACAAAATGAACTTCGATCTGAATTGGGGATCTTAGTAGATTTTCCAAAACAAGGTGGAGGAAATACCAATGACGGCAACACGGCCCGAAATTGTTTAAGGATCCAACAAAAACTGCTGAAATAATAGGCTTAGACCCGAAACTGCTTAAACTTTTTTCAATTGTTTTAAAGACAGTAACATTAGGTTTAAAAATTGATACCAATAAATTCCTTGCTTTCTGTTTGGACACAGCAAAATCATTTGTTTCCAAATATAATTGGTACGAAATGCCTGTAAGCGTCCACAAAATTCTGTTGCACGGTGCTGACATCATAGAAAGTTATCGATTCCCGAAACGGACAGCTTTCGGAAGATGTCTTAGAAGCCCGTTAAAAAGATTACAAAATTTTTCGAAGCGCGTTTTCAAAAGAGATGTCCCAAATCGCAGCAAATACTAATGTGCTCCATACCATGTTAATATTTTCTGACCCAAAGGTAAGCGAATTGCAACATCTCCCAACCCGACAACACAATATACCACCCCCTGAAGTCTTAGAAATGATTTTAAATTGATTTATAAAACACATTTCCAATCAAACATAATAAAAAAATTAAATCCGAATTAAGTCCAGCTAATGACCCTAAATCGACCACTGTGCGACTGTTAGATTCGACCTTCAAGAAAACAAGGGGGCATGCACAGGCGTAGACGACAACTTTCCAATAGCAAAATCTAATATCTACTTCCCGTCAAAATCCAAACATAGCACTGTCTTCAAAAGTCAAGAAAGAAATGAAGAAGAAGTCTAACATCTAGTGCTAAAATAATCGTCTTTAGATTTCAAGGAAGGGAGAGATTGGCATACAGAAACGTTTATATGCTCATCAATATGTGTATTTAAGTCTGGGTCGTACCTTCAATCAACACCCCATTTAGAATATTCAAGTATGATAGTGGGCTCTAAATAAATGAAAACAAAAATCGCCAACACCAAGTAACCCTCGCAATCAAAATATCGAGCTAAAATGTTGTACAATCAAAAAAACAAGTGTTGTGTTTTCGTTTCGACAAGCATGACAGTTTTCTATAACAAAACTATGACTTACCTTTAATGTTTCATCTTCCGATGCATGAAAATTTTCCTGGTTAATTATTAAAACAAATCCCGCACTATTTCTACCAATTTTATAACAGTCCGCAGCTGGAATTTCTGAGCGATAATTTTTCTCTTCCGTTTTTTGTGCCTTTAATTTTAGATTGGTTAGATCATTATTAATTAATGGTACGTCAATATTTGGTTCTCTGTGTTCGCCATCATCTTTTTCAAGATTTAAATGAATTAGTATGTACGTTAACATTTCTTTTATTTGAATCATATCATTAAGTTTAAAGTAGGTGACCAAAATATTTATATCTGTTTCTGCGCTTCCAGAAACATTTATTACGTTTTTAGTTATACAGTGAAGGAGAAACACTTCCAAATGATCGTAGAAACGTGAGTGATCCGCAAATCTGTTGGTATTAAGTAAATCATTTATGTACAAAACAAGTTCACCAGCTTCAATTGACGTCATCGACTCACACATTGAGTAAAGTCCTTTCAATATTTGATTAATGTTTTGGCTCAGTTCTGGTATGTGTGGAAGGAAATAGTCTCGGACATCTTGTAAATTTAGTCCTAACTTTCTTATAATACTATTTGCTTGTATAATAGCAAGAGCTTCCACTAGAAGTGGTTTCCAGTTTTGGTTTAATTTGGCAAAACTTAAAAGGATATCTGTTGGTGATCTTGGAGACGATGATAAAATAAGTAATCTTTGTAGAATGTACTCAGCATTCGGTTTATTATCGGCAAACAATAAAAAACCTATCGATACCTAAAATTAAAAATATAATTAGTGTATGCACATATGTTTATATGTATGTATTTTTGTATCAAAAATATACGTACATATATATATATATATATATATATATATGTGTGTGTGTGTGTCTCAAAAATACTTTACTACTTTTAAACTGTATGCAGAGTAAAATAACATGGTTAGTAAGTTAAAGTATTAATTAACTATTGTAATTTATTACATGCAGCTTTTATAGATTTTTTTTAAGAAGCATCTTCTATGTTTTCACTTTTCTGTGGACGTCCAACATTGCCCGAATTTTCAGTTCTCACACAATTGTTATGAATTCATTCCAATAAAATGTTCAAAGTGCAACAGTTCTCTATTGTACCTAGAATTACATATTAGCAAAGAATATATAATTACCAAGAAGACGCATCTCATACAAATTTTTGCGCTGAAAATTTTTGTATAGCGGGTTCTAATATCACGACCTGCTCTCAGAGATTTTGGTTTTTCGAGAGAAGTTTTATTTATTCTCGCAGGCACACACAGGCAGGCATACTTTGTGTCTCATTCGCTTCGTTGATGCGCCCGTAGATACAAGTGAGTGTTGGAGTTATTTTCAAGGTGTTTAGCGTTGCTTGCATTTTTTGCAAGATTCATAGTTTGATATGAATTCTAAAAATAATTTATGATCCGGAATAAGATGTTGCATTTCTAACTGCAATGTCTCGAAAAGATTAAAACCAGAAGAGAAGATGTTCCAATTTCCACTTCTGGATACGCCTATGGGACAAATTTGGAGAGAAAAATGTGATATTAATATAAATAATTCCTGAAAAAAATTATTTATTTGTAATCTTCACTTTTTCCATCAAGATATTGGAAATAAGAAAAATAAAAAAAGGAGCTGTTCCATCGTTAAATTTAAGCGTTAATTTGTTCAATTCAATTTTTTTTGTTTCGAAGAATTACTTCAGAGAAGGAATTCTTCCTGCAGCAATTTATATATTATTTTTTTTTCGAAATGCGAAATATTAATTAAAACCACTGCCATGTACAAAAAAAAATATTGCTTTAGAAAAGCAAAACAAAAATTTAAAGAAAAAACTTAAAGATGCTTTAAAAAATATGAAATCGAACGAAAAAAGAACGATTAAACATGTTACTAAATTAAGTACTATTAAAACTTATATAAGCTCTTTAAATATAAGCGAGGAGTCGAAAATATTTTGCAAGTTGCTCATAAGTAAGCGGCCCAAAGAATATAGCGATGAAGTTAAGTGGCTTGCACAAAATATTTTCTATGTTTCGCAACCCACCTATATATTTTACGAGATAAATTGAATCTTAACATACCCCATGTTTCAGCTTTATATCGATGGCCCCCCATAAAATTCCTTCAACCTGGGTTTATCAATAATGCTATTGAGGAATTAAAATTAAATATTAAGTTAATGGATGGGAGGGACAGAGGCAAAGTTGTGCTACTCTTTGATTAAATCGCAATAAAAATAGAACTTAGGTATAACTCAAAATAAGATTTAGGCTTTAGGCGCAATTCGAACATTGGTAAGCAGGTTGCAACTCAAATTTTTAGTAGAACTGTAAGTGCAGCGATTGGCACAGTTATAGAGACTTTTGGTTTTAGGAACTGTTTAAAGCAGAGCTCGCAAATAACAATTGACCGTTCTTCGTTGTCCGTAAATAAGTCTCATTTACAGACTTTTTGAGCAAAAAGTCAGAGATGAACCGTTCACTTCGTCTCTGAAGTAAAACGGTCTGCGTTCAACGAATAACCAAAATTGTTGTTTCTCTTTTGTTCGGGGAATTCGCTGACCGTTTGGACGCGAGCGAAGAAAATAAAAGTCTTTTGCGTTTGTATGCGTGTGTGCGAGTGAGGCGTCTTTTTGAGCTTGTCACTTTGCTTTGTGAATTAAGTGCATTCGGTAATTCGCGAAACATGGGCCGTGCATCAATTTTTTAAATTCGATGCACAAGCAAATAAATTGAAGTGCAACGTATGCGGTATAAAATTGTCTGGCTCGCACTCAACAAATTTAAAGCGCCATTTGATAGCTAAACATGCCAAGATTTTTAACGAATTAGACAGAAATATTAAAAAAAGAAAAATATCTTATGAAACAAGTGAAGAAGGACTCGTTTCCTCAATTATAAAGATTGTGACGACGGATGGAAAGCCTTTCTTATTTCTGGAGAGCGAAGGGTTTCGAGAAATATTAAATCCAATATACAGCGCTCTTTCTATGGCACCCATAACGTCACGAAATATTATGGATTTTGTGACTATTAGAGAGCAGAATATTAAAGACAGCATAAGAGCTTTTGTAAAGGGAAAACTTGTATCCCTTAAAATGGATATCGCCACTAGAATGGATAAAGCTATTCTAGGTGTAAATTTACAGGTAATCCACTCAAGTATGTCCAAAGCTGAGATTGTTGTGAAGACTTTGGGCATGATACAGCTCCGTCATTCACACACTGGAATGTATATTAAGGAAAAAGTTATGGAGATCCTACAAGATTACGGCATAGCGCTTGATCAAATTTTCAGGTAAAAATTTAATTACAGTCATTATTTAATATGTTTGCTATAAAAGATTTAAACTTTTAAACACAGAATTACATCTGATGATGGTAAAAATATGGTAAAGGCCACTCAAATTTTAAATGATACTACGGAAGAGTCACTTTTCGACGTTGAACAGGAGGACAATTTGATTGAAAAGCTAGACTCTTTGCAATTGGCCAATATTCACATTGTAAGATGTGCTGCTCACACGCTTCAATTGTGTGTTTATGATGTCAACAAGCGATCAGCGAGATCAGCGAAAAAGTTAACACCTGTCGCAAATTATGTAAATTATTACGTACAGAAACTTATAGGTAAGTGAAATTTTACTTCTATTTTTTTAGTAAATTATTTTATTATATACAAAACATTGAATTATTTGAATTAAAAGAGTTCCCTGCTCTACAGTTTAATGTTAAAATTGACATTGATTGGGATTGGATGGAGACGTATATTGACACGTTCAAGGATACATACGAGGTGACCTTAAAGCTGCAAGAGAAGAAATTAATCTACAGCGAATTCTATATAATATGGATGGAACTTAAATTGAAATGCGAGAAAAGCCAAAATTACATAAAAAAGAAATTATTGGCACAAATAAAAATTCGAAAATGTAAGTTACTCGAAAATGATGCTTTGTTAGCTGCAATTTATATGGACCCCCGTGTAAATTGCATTTTAACTGACCAACAAAAATGTTTGGCAAAACAAAATTTAAAGAAAATTGCTTATCGTTTATTCGAGCTAAAACAGTGCTAAGTGCGTTTGAAGTTCAGGTCCTGTTTTATTTTTGTTAATTGTTTGTAGTTTTTAGTAATTATTTCTAACAAATTGCCCTTGTCAAAAACTTACACTAGTACTAAACTAAATTTGCAAAATAAACAATAACATTTTTCTTTTTTTCTCCTAAATACTTTAGGCGCATGCCACAATACAAATTTGTCATATAGCGAAATTGGCATCCCTGATGACGATGAGAATAACGAGCCCTCATCCGACAGTGAAATATCTGCCAACGATGAAAATGAAAACGAAAAGTCTCTGTTTTCCGCGTACTTGGATGGCGTGCAAACACTATCTGAAGCCAAAGAGGAGCCTGTTTCTGAAAAACTCGTCAAAATATATGCAGACGTAGAAAACTTTAATCTAATGTATGGTCGTTTACCATTAAATGCAAATATTTTAGAGTTTTTTAATGAAATTAGGCTTCAGTCGCCACAGTTGAGTGCACTCGCACAGGTTGCGCTGGCTACACCGGCGACTCAAGTGTCTGTGGAAAGGGCATTTTCAGTTCTTCATTTTATTTTAAGTGACAAATGCAGAACATTTGAATTCGTTATTAATTGTTAAGTTAAATGCAGAATTAATAAATATATATATTTATATATATATATATATATATATATACATAACTAAAGTATTGAGAAGTTATGTTTCTACTTATTATTAAAATAATTTTCAGGTTTCTTGGAAAAAATCATTGTAGACAAGGCAAAGTGAAAAAAAAACAAAAAGACCGTTTGCGCTGAGCATTTAATTTTTTCGGTCATCTGCTGACTCTCAATGTGCGAGCGATCAATCGAATCGCTCTCTCTAAGTTGTTATTGATAGAGCGTAACACGCATAGCTCACCTGAGAACACTCAACCGAAAACCAAAACGAAGACAAACGAAGTGTTCTGTTCAGAGCGAGAGCGAGTGTGCATGAATTTTTCGGTTATGTTAGTGCACAGACCGCAAAGAGAAAAACGGTCAACTCGTATTTGCGAGCTCTGGTTTAAAGGAAGTTGAAGTTTCTACAAAAGCTTTTCTTAGTAAAATTGATCAAGTTTTTAACATCTCTAAATTCCGACAATTTTTATAGATCAGCCATACAAAAAAATAATTGCGCTCATGAATTTTTAAAAACTTTTAAGAGTTACATTGCTCAAATTTCCTTGGTTCAACAATCAAAAACTGTCTATTTTTTGAAAGGGATTGAACAGTCTATAAACGAAGTACTACAACTTGCCGATAATTTATTTAACAATTGTTCTGAAGACATTTTTTTCCAAGATGCATTGGAAAATTTATTCGCAGTTATAAGACAGAAAGGAGGAAACAATCAAAACCCATCTCTATATGAGTTTAATATAATAATTGCAAAAGTGATGGCTACTAACATAATTCAATCTAGTTCTTTAAGCAATTGCGAGAAGGATAACGATTCCATGCTTAACATTATTAGATGCGATGAAAATGTTTCTTTATCCATCTCAGCGGCTCAAAATGATCAGAAATATGACAAGAAATTGCCTGATTTTGATATCCTCGAAAAATATCCTGATTTCTTCGTTGGCGATCATTTTGAAAATGAAGATATTGAAATAAAAATTGATTTGGTATCAATGAGGTATTTCATAGGCTAAGTCTCTTTTAAAGTTGGCCCGAAAATAAACTGTGAAACATGTTGCGCTAGAATTAAGAAAAGTGATGAAGTAAGAAGCGCTCCATCTGAACTTTTCTTATTTCAAAAAAAATTACAGCCGCAACTCAGATTTTGGGAACCTTAATACGCCATCTAATCAATTTTTCGAAACAAGTAAGAAACATATTTTGGTTTTCGATTTCATATTTTCATATTGACATAGAACATATCAGAGAAAAATTGTTAAAAAATGCAAAAAGGCCAGAAATTAATGGTTTTCGAATGACTTATACTTGGACCACAAAATGAAATTAGTTGAATTTTTGTTTTAGTTCTCTTCAGAAAAAAATGCTCCTGAAAAATGAATGAAATAAAATCGAAAAGCAAGAGAAAAACTAAGATTTTAGTTAACTAGTTACTAAAAATTCAATTTTACTAAAAAAGAATTTGTTTTTTCAAAATTTTGACCTTAAAATTTTATTTTCCAAAAACCGCTCATTATAAAAACTTGAAATTAAAATACGATTGAAGAATAAAATGTTAGCTTTAAAAAATGGTATAGCACGTTATTCTACATATATGCCTTAGTTAATTTTTCATATATTTTTTTTCCATTTTATGTCTTTTTTTTTACTAAATTACCCCTCCCGGCTAAACGGGGGGAGATAGACCCCATTCTATACAATTTTTTCTTTTCTTAACCCAACCTAGGTTTAATCGCATCATATGAGGAATTTATTGGAAAAAAAATCTGACCAAAGTGAATTTTCCATAAAAATATCTTAGATATTGTTTAAACAATGTAAATAGTTAAGGCCCGCTCCAAAATGTTTCTGATTCAATTCAACGCACAAGAATGGAACATTTTATGTGTGCTTAAAAAGCAAACGAAGTAGAATTATATGCGATCATTAAAAAATAAGTAAAAATGTAAATTGGATATTGTCATGGAATGTGGTATGTGTACTGCGTCGAGAATCAAGATTGTGTGAGAAAGAGCTTTTCTCTCAATACTCTGAAATATGTTTTGTTTCGTTTATTTTTTTATTATAGGGAAAAGAGCTTTTTGAAATCGTTTTAATTTTTTGAGGCAGATAATACTTCTTGGTAATTATATATTCTTTGATATTAGGCAATGTAACCTAAATCTTTTTAAATAAGGATTGTATCGAAAAGATACTGCACACTTTAAAAAAAAAATTTCTTTCAATTCCTGTGCGATTTTCGTTTTTTTAAAAGTACCACTATGTGACAGATGTGTGGAAGAATAGAATTGCGTATTTGTTTTTTTAATATGATCCTTCAGTGGAAGTTCGAAAAAAAATTGAGCACGACTGGTGTACAGAAAGTTGTTTGTCATCTGAAGTTTACCCCTTCGGGTTAGTGGCTAGCATATAGTCGTAAGAGACGACTAAAATCCACTGGGCCGGGTTAAGGTGTTAAGAGATCCGTGCAGAGTCGGCCAGGTTGGGTTGGGTCTCTGGACAGACGGACTACCCTTTCTCCGCTACTCATGGGAATTATACAAATACAATACAATACATTACAAATACAAACCAGGACCCCTTCAAAAAAAAGCTCAAGGGTTACGAGATCTCCAACACGCGAATCGCTGCAAAAATCGCGCGGAAGCAAAGACCGAGCACAGTCGGTAACTTTGGACGATAGTATTACACCGAGTAAGCAAAAAAATCTCGAACGTGAAAATTCCGATCTCCACGCCAGACTCCAAAATATGGAATTGCTCTGCGCCAAACTTAAAAAGGAATTAGATGCCATTTAGACCCAATCTAAAACCGAGCCCGAGAAACAGACTGGATACTTAAAAAAAGACCAGGTAAGTAACGCAAAGTTGATTCCTCGCCTTAAATTGTACAAAAAGAGTCAGCCAGCTCTAATACTGTTGAGATCAATAAAAAAAAATTGATTTTTCTGGAGTGTTGTATGTTTTATTGGTTACGGAACCAACAGTAAAGCAAACCAAGTAAATTAAGTTCACACGAGTACGTTGATGCTTCCAACCTTCATTTAATTAACACTTATGATGGGACGTGCGCATTCACCATTCATCCAATCTAAATTACAGTTTGTTTTTGATGTCTGCACCTTCTTTGTGAAATTAAGTTTTGTGAAGCGTTCACTTATCAACCAAAAGTACTTGACAAAGGAAACCTTGAGCGTACGGATAATAAGTTAGCCCTTTGCTTGATAATAAACTCTTCATTGCGATGAAGTAATGCTCACATGTAAATCTGCCATGTAGCAATCTTTTACAACTTGTAAGCGTCAACAAATTGAAGTAGTTACTTGGTTTTTATTCCATTTTAGCCTCACTTTCTTCTTAAAGATAAAAAACACCCCCGCACTACTATGTGATTATCATAAACAAATCAGGGAATCCCCATTATGTATATATTCGTCGTCGCTGCTAAACTAGGTACAATAGATAGAAATTTTGATTTGTTATCCCTTATTATATCATTATTATAACTGCAATAATAGCAAAATATTGAACTTAGCTTAAGAGATATGAACAAAGTTTAATCTGGAAATTACTCACTTTTTCGCTATAAGATAAGTCCTGCTCTACTAGATACAGATCTTGCATTTGAATCCTATCAATTGCTACGCAAATATTTTCACTCCCCATAATGTTTAACACGATTTAATTGTTTAATATTTTAAACCAAATTAATAAAACTAAATATCGTTTTCGTTTGGGCTGTAGGAAGCCTTTTCTTTTGTGTATTCCGATTTTTATTTGAATGGAACACTAAGAACTTCTCCGGACTTAGATTTTAAATATATTTGCTACGAATCAATTGATAAACCCTCAAACTGATGTTGACTCGTGATCTTTAATAGATCTGTTTGTTTTGTGTACGTTCACTCGACTTCGAAACACATATCAATTTCATTTGTTTGTGCCTGTTTACATTGGCGCGGGCAGGAAGATTGTCCGAACGAGAGGCAGCGCTTTTTATTGAAGTGGGAAAAAATCCAATCCAAAACCGAAAATCCATTTCTAAAGTGAATTCTCGGATGAAGCACATCGTTTTTTTTGCATATCGTCCCATTTCTGACATATTTTTTCATTTTGGTTTTGATCGTTGACGATCAAGGAAGTGTAAAAAAGGGGAAAAAGGTATGTTTCAGGCCAACTGCTCAAATTTAAAAATTCAAAATGCTCCGATTCAAGTGTTCCGCTTTTCAAAAAGTCTTTCAATACCATGAAAATGAGAACACTGCGTTCATGGCGAGGACTTTCATCCCCTGTGAACAGGCACTATAATAAACTAGTATATTTCATTTATAAATCTACAGGACGGGGAAGTTAGGATGTTACATGCTACTCTGGTTACATGAAATGCATAAGCACTTAGCATTTAAAGGTGCGAATTATGTTATTTTTCGAAGATAATGCATAATTACACGATTTGAGACAATCAGTGGAAAGTGTTTTTTTTTGGATGGCCCGAAATCAGGAAAGTCTGCTATCTATGTTAGTTCATTAATGAACTTCGCACTTGGCTGTTAAGCTCCTTTCTAACAAAAAATAACTATCAAAAATGAGATTCTTCAACATATTTGGAGCTAGGATCAATAAGTTTTTTCAGGACTAGTCAACCTTTTGAAATACGAATTGAGATGATGGCGGGTGAACCTTTAATGAGTCAATGGCCGCTCTCTTATTTCTGAAGCCTGTCGCTGTTCCTTATTCCAACCACTCAGTCACGTAAAAACTCTACAAGTGGGAAAAAGACAACAGCGTTCGGATTCGCATATGGAATGTTCGCACCTCGAACAAGACAGATATAGCCGAACCACTAGAAGAGGCTCTAGACTGCTATAAAGTAGATATCATTGCCATCCAGGAAGTGTGGTGGAATGAGCCGGAAAAAAGCAGGATGAAAAAATATGACATATACTACGGCAGCAATGGCAAGAATCCTTGAGGCTTCGACACGTAAGTATAAATCAACATCAAAACTATATTCGCCAACATGAGCTTGATATACATTCACCACAGGAAATACGAGTATACGATACTACCACAGAAAGCTTTTACGAAACTTACGATCAAGGACCACGTTTATAAATGGACGTAAAAAAAATCCACAAAATGGTATTGGATGATTATCTTCAAAAAGGGAAAACAATCAACGGTGTGTATAATACCAACTTATTGCAACATTTAAGAGATGAAATCAAGAAAAACGGCTGCGAAAAGATTTGTTTCATCAAAGCAATGCACCAATTCACTCATCCGTCATCGCGATGGCTAAAATCAATAAGTTAAAGTTCCAATCGCTTCCTCATGCACCCTATTCGCCAAATTTAGCCCTCTCGGATTATTCTCTATTTCCGAATATAAAAAAAAAAAATGGCTCGATGGTAAAAGATTTGCTAACAGTAAAGAGGTGGAGTCTGCAGTTGATGGCTATTTTAAGGAGCTCGACGATTTTCACTATAGACAGGGTATCGAAGATATTGAACATCACTGGGAAAAGTGTATTGAACTAAGAGGAGACTACGTAGAGAAATATACATGTTTTTCCTCAATTTGTTGGTGTTTACTTTGTTAGGTCGGGTACTTCTGGGACTATTCTCGTATATTATGATCGTAGACAGAGTTTAATAAAGTTCAAAGAAACAGAACTTTTTGTTTTCCTCAGTTCAATCTGCTTTGACAGTTATCGTAAGCCTCAATTAATAC
This sequence comes from Volucella zonaria, assembly GCA_963966105.1. Lineage (NCBI taxonomy): Eukaryota > Metazoa > Arthropoda > Insecta > Diptera > Syrphidae > Volucella > Volucella zonaria. Next base: position 84,304,035 of record OZ014532.1, on the reverse strand, counting down.
TAATTTTTCGCTTGTTCAATTTGTTTATACTATACAATTTGAAGTAAGTAAATAAATAAAATGGTAGAACTAGAACCCAATAGTTGTAGAATTTGTTTAACAATGACACAAATAAGTGCAAGAGAGTCATTGTATTTAGACGACGGTTTATTAAGCGATTCTGGACTAATGTACGAGCAAGTTTTGTCCTTACCCGTAAGCAAGCTATTGAGTAATATCACATAAATTCAAGTAAATGGTTTACTCTTTAACTCGTTAACCTAGATTGCTGATGAGGAAAATAGGCTTAAATATATTTGTAATTACTGTAAATTGCAATTGAAATCATTTAAAGACTTCAAAGCCCGAGCCTGGGAAGTTCACCTAATGCTATGTGACATAAGTGATGATATCCTTGATGAATATGATATTGAAAATTATCCTGAAATCGAGTTTATGGAAAATATTAAAACTGAAGTAATAGAGGATGTTAAGGAAAATGATGTAGACTTTGTAAGTGAAAGCGAAACACTGGTTGAAATGAAGGAAGACACAGAGGAACAAGTTGAAGATGTCCAGTATTTTTACGAAGAAAACACTGTAGAAGATGGTGATGAGATACAAGACGAAGAGTATTTGATCGAAGCGGACCATATAGAAACTCAGTACAATTCCAGCAGTAAAGGAAAAATCAATATGTTTTCTTGTTCCAGCTGTGACGATACTTTTAAATTAAAAACGCATTTAATACAGCATAGGTAAGTTAGAAGTCTGATCAAATTGTGGAATTTAAACGAGATCATTTTAATCTTTTTTGCCCATGCAGATATCCAAAATGGAACGTATATTTTTTGTTTTGAAAGAGCCAAATAACTTTTTAGCCACCTTTTTTGTCAAGACGATGTCTTTTTTTCAGATTTGGGACAATACTCCTCTCAATTATGTGGTACTATTGGTGTAAATAATTTAAGTGTCTTTTATTTGTTCAATAGCCTTTTTAACGAATTGCCAGTGACATAATAATCGATATAAAAACAGTTCACAAGCATAAGCAAATTTTATGATTCAACAACGGCTGAGGATGCTCACATAGTAAAACACTAAACAGCATAAATTAATGGGTTCATCTTTTTTGTAAATAAGACATTTGGTTACAGAGCTTTGTTCAGGTGTTATTTCCAATGTCCATAGGCATTTGTTGTCGGATCTACTTTTTAAAGGCTATTTTTACTTCTATTTATTAAACGTATGTACGAGTAAATCTGAAAATCGAACTCATATATTAAGTAGGTAGGTAGGTAAGAGTGGCTGTTGGAAACACCAAGCCACTTAGGCCTATTGGCCCATTGTGATGCCACGTGGATCTATGATCCTCTAACTAATGGAACCAGTTTGAGCTTACGATGAAGCTTAGGAGACTGTTTACGTGTATATTCTTTAGATCGTTTAGGTCGTTGTAGATGAATGCTAAGTGAAGTTTTCTTCTCTGAGAGAGAGCTGGACATTGTACAGAGTAGGTGAAGGTTGTCTATTCTTCCTCCTCGTCCACGCAGCTTCTACAGAAATCGTTTGTAAAAGCCTATGAGGCAGTGTCCAGGGATGGCGCTGAGATGTTTCCTATTTAGAAGGATCAGATTCTTAGAGCGATCCGGATCGAGCTTTGGCCAGAACTGTTTAGTCCCTAGACATGTTTGATCCAACAGTCTACCTAAGGTCTGTTCTTTTATTGGCATCCAGCTTTAATATTAATTTGCACGTAGCGATTAGTATACCTATGCTACCCTTTTCCGGTAGAATAGGTAGAGCAGTTGCAATTTTGGCGAGTTCATCGGCTCTACAGTTCTCTGGAATGTCTCTGTGGCCCGATACCCAGCAACGGTGAAGGTTGGACTACTCTGTCGTCTCCATAAGAGATGATCGGCATTCAAGGGCGGTTTTAGAATTTAGTGAGACTGACTCCAACGACTTGATAGCTGCCTGACTATCCGAAAAGATGCGGATATCCTTTGCAGATATCACGTTTTTCTTCAGCCAGGATAGAGCTTCTTTAATCGCCAAAATTTCCTCCTGGAACACGCTACAGGGATTTGGAAGACGGCAGGAGAGGCTTAGATTTAGCTTATCTGAGAAAACACCGTAACCCATCCCGCTATCGGTTTTAGATCCATCTGTGTAGAAATGGATTGACTTGTTCTCCATGAGAGCATCTTCCTCCCAGAAGGATCTAGAGGGGAAGTTTAGATGGAAGCCTTTGTCAAACCAAAGTTCAGGTATGGTGTAATTGATGTTCTCTGTCAGGATTCCTAATGTTTTAAGAAATAAATTATTTGTCCACTATGTAGTCGCTTTAAGGCGAATAGCTGCAGTCACAGGTACTTGCCTGCTGAAGATATCGAGGGGTGTCAAATGAAACAGAATATCTAATGCCGCGGAGGGTGTAAAACGTAGGACTGCATAGTCTAAGGCCGTCTACCAGACGACAACCCCGTAAGCATCGGTCTTATGATAGAGATGTATAGCCAGTGGGTTATGCGGGGTTGAAGACCCCATTTATTCCCAATGGCTTTTTTGCAAGAGAATGAAGGTACTGTAGTTTTATTGACTCTTTCTTGAATTGGATTAATCTGTTGAGATTTAGTTGAAGGATTTTTTTAATGGTATTAAGATGCTTACCTGAGACGGCTAAGCAACGTCATCCGCATAGGCAATCACCCTGCTACTACCCGCTACCAGGTATATCAGCAGTTCATTAACCACTAAGTTCCTGAGAAGGAGAGAAAGGACACCGCCTTGCGGCGTACCTCTACTGACACATCTTTAAGCAGAAGCCCCACCAAGTTTGGAGTTGATTACTTGACGTTGTTAAAGGCACCCTCTATGTCTAGGAAAGCAACCATTGTGTACTCTCTATATTATAGGGATCGTTCGATGTGGCTAGTCAGTGAATGCAGAGCCGTTTCCACCGACTTTCCTTTACATTAGGCATGTTGAGCCGTTGAGCCGGGCAAAAAGCGGCCATAGCCTGATGGAGGGTGAATTCCTTGACTTTCATATCAAGCTCGTTGGTGTCACGCCGGGGACTTGAGAGTTTAGAGGATAGCGTTTCTGACAGTATTCCTCTGTATTTTGGCCAATCAGTTTTCCGATAATTCCGGAATGCTGGTTGGCTGGGAGGAGCATTACTCAAGCTGAATTGAATGTATCTGTGGTGTGAAAACGAGTGTTCAGACGACACCATTAGTCCATTAGCATTTGAGTGATGTTGTCGGAGACAAGAGTGATGTCTGGCACTTCCTGTCGGTTTCTTGTTATAAAGGTATTTGATTTGGGTTACATTTTCAATCTTATTTTTATTAATTTCAATTAGTATACCACTACATATGTTTATTTCCATAATTTTAGTTTGTTATTCGTTTAATTTAAGCTTATGCATATCTAGCCGTGTTATTATTCGTTTAATATCGCCTGGTAGTTTGGTTTTTTTTTTCCTTCGGAATAAACTAGTGTATCATCTGCATAAAGAACATACGAGGGCGGGTCAATAAGTCCATGACTTTTGGATTAAAACCCAGATTTTTTGATAAAAAAAATAATTTTATTTTTCAACGTAGTCTCCCTTGAGCTCTATACACTTTGTCCAACGCTTCTCCAATTTTTTTATCCCTTCCAAAAAAAATGATTTGTCGAGGTCCTCAAAATAGGCCTTTGTTTGCGAGATGACTTCATCATTGGAGTCAAATCTTTTTCCACCAAGCCATTTCTTCAGGTTTGGGAACAAGAAGTAGTCGCTCGGAGCCAAATCTGAAGAATAGGGTGGATGAGGGAGCAATTCATAGCCCAATTCATGGATTTTTGCCATGGCAACTGCACATGTGTGCACCCTTGCATTGGCTTGGTGGAAAAGAACTTTTTTCTTGGCCAAATGAGGTCGTTTTTTTTTTCAAATCGTCATTGAATCGGTCCAATAAGTTGGCATAATATTCCCCATTGATTGTTCTTCCCTTTTGAAGGTAGTCAATATGGATTATCCCGCGTGCATCCCAAAAAACAGTCGCCATAACTTTATTGGCTGACAAACCCACCTTGGCCTTCTTTGGCGCCGATTCACCCTTAGAAACCCACTGTTTTGACTGTTGTTTGTTCTCTGGTGTGTTGTGATGGATCCATGTTTCGTCCACGGTTACAAAACGGCGCAAAAACTCCTCCATATTGCGATTAAACAACGCCAAACCTTCCTGTGAAGTTGTTACACGATTGCGTTTGTGGTCGACTGTGAGCAAACGCGGCACCCATCTTGCGGAAAGCTTTCTCATGCCCAAGTGATCATTCAAAATTGAAACCACTGAGCCATGCGAGATCCCTACGGCTTCCACAATCTCTCGCACTTTCAATCTTCGGTCGGCCAACACCATATCGTGAATTTTTTCGATTGTTTCGGGTGTAGAGACCTCAACTGGGCGTCCAGGACGTTCGGCATCTTCAGTGCTTGTACGGCCACAACGAAATTCAGTAAACCACTTTTTTACCATTGAAATCAATGGTGCAGAGTCCCCATAGTATTTATCAAGCTTAGCCTTGGTCTCGGTAATGGTTTTTTTTCGCAAGAAATAATGCTTAATAAGCACACGAAATTCACTTTTTTCAATTTTCTCCTCAAATTAGTGAGTAGTCTGATAAACACAAACTAACTGACGCAGCAAGTTTAAATTTTGACAGGAGTCAACTGACAGATGCCTGTTGACAGGAGCAGTGTTGCTGTTTCAGTAAAGAGGTCAGAAAGAGGACTTATTGACCCGCCCTCGTACCACCTTGCATTCACTTATGAGGTTTGGTATATTATTGATATAGATTATGAACAGCTAGGCACCAAAAATTAAACCTTGTGGAACTCCTATCTCCACTTCTATTAAATTAGACGTTCTTTGGTTGACTTTTATTCTTTGTGACCTCTATGAAAGAAATGATTTAGACAATCTTAGCTCTTTATCTTTTATACCATGCTAATGTTGTTTTCTCATTTCCCTCACTTTTCCACTCGTTTACTACGAAATTTACTTCGGCATCACATGAGTAATGTTTTCGAAATCCAGATAAATAGCAGGGAAAGATCTTGTTGTTTTCCGTATAGAGTATTTATAGGACGGAATTCCTACCACCTTTTCGTATTCTGAACCTTTTCCATTGGTGTTATCACTGATTCCTTCCATGAGTTCAGAAAATCCCTTTCCTTTAATGAGTTGTTAACAATTTCAAGAAATGTGTTACTTAATACACTCCAGTTATCAAGTATTATTTTTGGACTTATTTTTTCGATATCAGCCCTATTTTTCATGTCCTTGCATATATCTTTCAAATCATCTAATGTAATTTGATAAAATTCCAATTTGCATTCATATTATGTAATATTATTCACATACCATATTACAGTTTAACAGCCTACTAAGCTAGTGTCTCTATCTGGCTTCTGAGACATAAGGATGCCAGTTATACACTTCATGAAGGGTAGCACTATTGTTGGCCAAGGTCTTATTCAGAAGCATGGATTTTAATCTGAAATTTTCACATTTTTGTTTTTGATCTGGATACTAAAATTTAATACTTGACGTTAAAAAATAAAATTTATTTTATATAGCAAATGGCAAAATCAATAGATTTAGCTTTAACATCTTTTTATTTTATTTTTTTTTTTCAGAAAGAAAACTCATCCAAAGACAAAGAAGTTTACTTGCCCTCTGTGCTCTAAAATAACTTTTTCCAAAGAAGCGTTGGATGTTCATCTAAACGTACATAATGGCTTACCTGCATATCAGTAAATATCATCTTTAAAAAGAGTTATGCCTTGAATTATTATCTATTTTTTCAGATGTGAAATTTGTGGAAAAACCTTTAAACAAAAAGCCCATTATAATTACCACATGCTCAATCATAGGAACGAGAGAAACATTGTTTGTGAGGTGTGTTCAAAAGCTTTTATTAGTAAAAGTGATTTAAAAATACATATGAGAGCACATACAGATGAAAGACGTTATAAATGTGATATTTGTGGTAATCGTATACTTTGACTTAATGATTTATTAGTGATTTATTTATTTTTTTTTTAAATTAGAGAAAACATTTCGGGCCCATACGCACATGGTGAATCATCGATATTCGCATTTTGAAAAACAATTTGAGTGTCCAGCTTGTTTTCAAAAGTACGTCTCACCAAACACGTTACGAACGCATTTTAAAGCGGTGCACATGGGAGAAGTTCCTTATGAATGTGAGATTTGCGAAAAAAAATTCAAAAGAAAGCATCACCTCCATGTAAGTTTAAACAAGTATAAAACTTTTTTTTACATAAATTCTAATAAGCATTTATTTAAGGCACACTATAAAACCCATAATAAGATTATGGCGATACAAAATGAGACCGAGGAAAGCGATTTTGTCGAAGTACAAAATGAACAATAATATTTGTTAAGATAGAAGACCTTTTACCGGAGAGGGAAATACAAATATTTTTATTTTTATTTTTAATGTTGGCATAATAAAACTTTTATTATTATTTTATTCAATTTTTAGAATATATAAAAACACGAATTTTTTTACAAAACAATAAAATATGACCATGCTATTAGTTGTCCAAACACATCTTGGCCACCAGAAAATTCAAATCGACACAATATTTGTCAAAATCAGATTATCCGAAATAAATAAAAAAAAATTAGCTTTAAAAAAGAAAACAAAATATTGAATTATTAGAAATTATAGAATAAACTATAAATATAGGTAAAAAACCAGAATATTTATTGATTATCTGGCTTTTAAGTTACTAACGACGACGTTGCTTACTTAAATCAAAAAGAAATATTCCAAGAAAAACGTGTTTAAACTGCTTAAGTCCCATTGTCTCAAATTGTAATTTTTTTTTCATTAGTGTTTTATTTCTTAAGAATTGAATACAATATTTCATTTAATTTTACGTAAGTACACAATTCAGAAATAATATGAGGCATTTTTTTTATTTGATATACTCTTAAGCATTAAAATAGTATCAACTGTTACTTCAATGGTTACATTTAGTTAGAAGTAATATGTGAGGCAACGTATAAATTTATATTACAATGAAAAAACTAATTAAAATAAAAATGTTAACAATGTAAATGAATAATGTGTATTTTAGAAAAAGAAAAGGAAAAGAATTGTTCCAAGAAGAAAAAAAAATCTTAAGTTAAACCGGAATATTAGATAGAGTGGATTCTAAACTTGTATAATTGAGATCCAAACGCCACCGTTTTACACATTTTACAAATTTTCCAGAAACTGTTAATCGTCTTATCAAGTGTGGAAGCTTGTTAAATAGACGGCATGATAGGATCAAGTAAATATCCATTCACAGCTCAGCGACAACGAACCTAATATTCGTAAATTTTAGCAGTTCATTCACAACCACTTTTCATTTAGTCGCAGCGACCTGCAAATAAAACAAATGAAAGCCGGAGGGTTTTGAGGTTAAATTCGCGCAACTGATCATGCGAATGCAGAATGTTCGCAAAAAACATTCGCCTATTCCCATAGAAATAAGCGAATCGTTGATTTCTTGGCAAAAATAAATTGAATTTGAGTTTTTTCTTTATTAATCCACGGATAATTTAAGCTTTTTTTTTAGTCCGTGGATTATAATAAAGGAAGAAGGGTTCATGAGTTCAGGAGCATTTCAGAGTTCATAAGCAGACTGCCTATGCCTTGATAGACTAATTTGAAACGTCAAGTGTTTTTCAAGAAAAACACCGGAAGGGGTGGAAAAAATGCTGAAATGCTCCTGAAACTAGTAACAACAATCATGAACTCTTCTTCCTTTATTATTAACAATAAACTTACCTCTGCGTCCTCGTAGTTTTCAATAATAGTAATAACATTTTTAATCTGATTTTTGGGAACATTGCCGAATAAAATCTTCATAACAAATTCATCGTCTGATGATGACGTGGATGACGACGATGGGGATAATAACATATTTATTAATTCTGCTTCCATCTTCTTTTATTTTCCAAATATATTTGCTTGCGAATTATTCATTTGAACACTTTTAATAATAATAAATTGACCAAACATAGCCGATTGCACGAAAACAGAAATGTAGTTTAACACACAAATACTATTTGACGTTTATAGATTTTGACATAAAATCGAGGACAGGAATTTCGATTTTCAAATTAAAACGAGAACCGAGATTTTGATTCTGAAAAAATGAGGGGAAGTGGTGTGACGCCACTTCTCTTCTTCCGAACGCGGAGAAAAGCCCAATGAAAAACGACATCACACTTCCTTCCACTTCAGCGAACAAAATGAAAAAAATACATCAGAAATGCAACGATATGGGAAAACACATCATGAAACCCTTCTTCTTCTCACTTAAATAAAAAGCTTTCCCTCTCTTTCGGAACAATCTTGCGGCCCACGACAATGTAAACAGGCACATTTGCACGAATTCCACTATTTTGTTTTGTTTTGTTCACAGGTCGCTGCGACTAAATGAAAGAGTATATGTGAATGAAATGTCAAAATTTACGACTTGTTTTTGCAGTTCGCTGAACTGTAAATGCACCTTTATACTTATTTACAAAATTCTTTGATAGAACTAAAAGCGGCTGAATTTTATTCCTATGTTTCACCCAACAGGAAAAACGATATTGAAGTCTCGAATGAAAATACCATAGTATCTTAGATGGTTCTTAGCAATTTATTTGAGCATACATTTTTCAGGTAGAAAAAATTACGGGCAGTGTTACGAAAATATTTCCTTAAAGATTCCGTGTAGCTTATTGTACAATCAATAATACCCGTGTTTCATTATTACTCGTGATCCATATAGATAACACGAGTTATCCATTCCAATTCCACAGCTGAGTTTATTTTTTCCGTTTATCGCGAAATTACCATGCAACCGAATATTTTTTTTAACGAAAATTTGATACCCTGTTCGCACTTGTACATGAGGGGTTCTACAAAATTTATTTTATTTTATTTTTATCTTTCTACTTATATTTAAATGCGGACGCGGTACATTCCACACATAGTGGAATAAGATAAGAATATTTAAAAGACAACTATTTTATGAGTATGTATAAATGAGTCGCTGTTCCTACGTATACACATGTTGTTTCATGTTCATGAAACACTCTCTTTTTTTTTAAAGCAGCAAAATATGTTTATTAGCAGCTACCAAATGAAAATAATATTTTTGTAAAAGTTCACGATTATATAGCTATATATAAGCAGAAATTTAATTTATTCGAACATAAGGAATATTTCTAAATAATGTTTCATATTCTAATGTGGCAACATGGACGCCTGACAATCGTCGATAGCTATACCAACTTTCACGAATAAAAATGTAGTCTAGTGAGATCGATCCTGATCAAAAGCTAGATCCTGTGTTGTTGTTTTACTGCATGCAATATAAAATACTACTAATGTTTTTACAGTTACGGACCTAGCGAAATCGGTACGATATAGTGTACTGAACATGGGAATATCCTTGATGACAGCAAATCGACAACTTTTTAGTAAAGAAACTCGATAAATGGGTGACCTATGAACCGAACGTGTAGCTTAAGTTGCAAGAAAGTTAAAACGCGGATAATGTCACGAAGTCTTTAAGGGGAGATTTTTTGACATATTTTGAGAATAAAAATGAGGGGATCGGAAATGCATCCGCTCCGAGATACAGAGGTTATAAGCAAAGCCTTACGCTGCCCTTTTTTGACCCCTATTGAAAATAGCATTTTCAAATTTTACGTATGGAGTAACAAATGGGGTATTGTTGAACTCGTAATAATGTTGTCCTAACCCTATTGAAGATCAAAAGTATTTTTTTTAGTTGTTTAATTTAGAAGTTTTGTGATATTCTTAAATGTAATTTTTTATTTTTTTTTAAATCAGTGCGCACTGAAGGAGGGTTATTAGTACCCTTAAAATGTTTGCCCAACGCGGGCACTACTTTTCTATTACGTCTGTTCGCGTACTGTCAAAAACTACGGAAGACAATCCCAAACTTTCAAAAACCCATCCGGCCTTTTGCGTGATACTCTTGTAAGGCAAGTATTTTGCAGTTTTGTTGTAAAATAATATTGGGTCCATAACTTGTAACTTGTATTATTCCATTGGAACATGCGTTGGAAAGCTACTGTCATTGTACGTCATTTCAGTATATGTCATGCATTCGAAGCGTAAACAACAATATTTTTTTTTCACTCAAATATGTCGAACTTTGTGCCTGGAAAAGTGTTTTTACTTTAATATGAAGACAACTGCTGCCTAAAGTCATCGTATTTTGGTGGAAGTTTATGGTGAACATGCGCTAGCTGAGCGAACGCGCCAAAAGTGGTTTGCACGATTTGAAAGTGGTGATTTTGGCTTGGAAGACGATGACCGTCCTGGGCAGCCAAAAAAGTTTGAAGATGAAGAACTGGAAGCATTACTCTATGAAGATTGTTGCCAAACACAAGAAAAGCTTGCAGAATCTTTGGGCGTCACTCAAGCAGCCATTTCAAAACGTTTAAAAGCAGCTGGATATATTCAAAAGCAAGAAAATTGGAGACGTCGAGAGACGTCGAAAGGCGGTTTTGCATGTCCGAAATGCTGCTGGAAGGCCACAAAAGGAAGTCATTTTTGCATCGGATTGTTACTGGTGATGAAAAATGGATCCATTACGACAACCCCAAGGGCAAAAAATCATATGTGAAGGTAATGCTCTGTATTTGGTGGGATCAGATGGGTGTGCTGTATTATGAACTGCTAAAACCGGGTGAAACCATCAATGGACAACGCTACCGAACACAATTAATCCGTTTGAAGAGAGCAGTGGCCGAAAAACGCCCGGAATATGCGACCAGACACGAGGCAATAATTTTCCATCATGACAACGCTCGGCCCCACGTTGCTATTCCGGTTAAGAACTATTTGGAAAACAGTGGATGGGAAGTCTTACCCCACCCGCCTTATAGCCCAGACCTTGGCCCTTCTAACTACCATTTGTTCCGGTCGATGCAGAACGCCCTCACTGAAATACGGTTCACATCAGAGCAGAATATCAAAAATTGGCTTGATTCATTCTTGGTTGCCAAGCCGGCGCAGTTCTTTTGGGATGGGATCCACAAATCGCCAGAAAGATGGGAAAAAGTCATAGCTACAGATGGGCAATACTTTGAATAATACTATTGTACATGCTTTTCTTAAATAAACGTTCAAATTTTGAAAAAAAAAACGCACGAATTAAGTTATAGACCCAATAGATTAGAGCTAAAACTCGTTTTTTTAAGTTTTGCATTGGGAAAAAAAATTTAAGGTTTTACAATTTTTGTCCAAAAAGTACAACAAACCTATTGAGGCAAGGTTAGACGAAGAAAAGTGCGAAAAGTTGCAACATAGTTGCTATGGTTACAAAACGTACTTATTCCGACAAACTGTGGCTAAGAGGAAAACTTCAGAACAGACAAGTATAAGATGGTTGAAGTATGCACGGTAACCAAATCCATATTATGAACATATTTAGTTTTCTCAAAACGTATTCGTTAGATATTTTCATTAAAGATATACAGGGTGTCCTTTAATTCGTCAACGATAATTTGGAAAATGATTCCTGGGCATATTCTAATAAAAAAATCGTTCTACAGTAAGGGTCTATATCCAATGTGGACAGCATTTAACGAGGATTTAAGAAAAGGCTCACTTTGGTGTACCCTGACACATGTTAACGGAAATTGCTCTGTTAGTACTAATGATAGAAATTTCGTGCAGGACTTTATTTTTAGAAGAAATACTAGCCTTTGTAACGGCGTCTAAATAAAGTTGATATCTTGTTTGAGTCTTTAGATATCCAATTTCTAAGCCTCTTCCTTTTTCATTGTTCATGCTAATTTTTGACTTTGAGGTCACTCTTCTACAGAAAATGCCTAATTAACATAACCTTTTACAATTTTTCTTCTAATGAAAGTAACAATAATAAAAAAAAATCATCATCAAGTTTGCACAAAGACCCATAGCTTTTCTGATACCTGGCAAAACCTGCAGCAGGTAAAAAAAGGAATTTAAGATTACTTACCTACGTTTCTAACAAAAGTTGACAATAAGGGTGGTTTTCGAGCAATTACTAATTTTCCAATATTTTTTTAAAATTTCATAGCTTTTAAACAGTTTTAAAGCGTGCTCGTTTATTTGAATACCCGTCAAAACCCTCATTTCCTTACCTTGTTCCTTTAAAGTTCTCAGAAAGAGTTAGGTTTGGGATTTAAAGGTCTATTTCGAAATTTTACCAAACAAAAATGGTATAAAAGAATAGGAAAACAAATAATTCATCAGTTTAATTTTTTACGCTAAGGCTACAGTTGCTAAGAAACGCTATTTGAAATATCTGCATTTACTACCAAGAATACGCAGACATTATTTACGTTTATGGGCGATGGAAATTCAATTAGTGCGCGACAAAAATACCATGAACTTGATCCTAACCGACGACGACGTAAGGGAGTATTTGGAAATACGTATCGAAGGCTTCGAGAAATGGGATCAGTTTCAAATACTCGACCGAATGCGGTAGCTCCACAAGTAAGAAGGATTACGGCTGATGAAAGTATATTGGAAGCTGTTACAACTGGTCCGTCAATCAGAATCAGATGCTTAGCTTTGCAATTCAATGTTTCCAGATGCAAAATTTCTAATGTACTGCATGGAGAAAATTTTTATCCATACCATCATACACCTGTACAAGAACTGCTTTCCAATGATTTGGAAGAGACTTGAGTTTTCTAACTGGTTGCTGGAGTGGAGCTTGGATGACGAGTTTATTAGCAGAATTCTTTGGACGGACGAATCTCAATTTACAGGAGATGGGATCGCAACTTTTCATAATCTTCCTACGCAGGCTGCGGGCAATCCATATACAAGGAGATATAAATCATTTAAATATTCGTGGGTGGCAGTGGTTCAAGAGGTAGTGGACCGGCTTCCAAATCGGAACGTTCGGTGTTCAAATCCTAGCCTCGCCCGAAAGACATAATCATTTTCTCAGTTAACGAAAATCAAGTAAGATGAGTAGTTGACTCTAAATCAACATCAAGCCAACTTGGACTAAAAATTTAGTCTCCCCATTAAATGTTGGATGCCACCCATGGAGCGAAATAACCACCAAAAATCTTTCGTTCTCTCTCTATCCCATTTTCCAAAAAACTTAACACTTGAGGGTTAAGTTCTTAAAAAAAAAAAACAAGTTAATCAGCCCCTTTGAACTACCACCTAGGCTGAATTCTACAAACTATCTGGAGTTTTTGCGAAATGATTTACCAGATCTATTGGAGGACATTCCACTAATTCAACTAGCTTCATCATATTTTTAAAGGAGGGCGCTCCAGCCCGGATTTTTTTGTTTTTTTTCTGTATGGGGAAGAATGAAATACCAACTTTAATTGAATTGGAAAAGCATATTCTCGAAGCGTCATCAAAAGTGAGGCAGCAGTTATCATCAATAAACATTCGCATTGAAATCCAAAAACGGGCTCTAGCATGCTTACAAGACCAAGAACGACACTTTCAACACCTGTTATAACTGTTTTAGTACACGCATAAAATAAAAATTATCCAAAAGCACATACAGTTATTTTTCATTCATAGTCTTTGGAGTTTAAAGCAAAAACAAAAAACTCTTTTTTTTTTTTTAATTTCATCTGCTGCAGGTTTTCCCAAATCTCATAAAATCTATGGTATTATGGCTGGGATTTCTTCTAAAATCAAGTCTGACACGAAGTTTCTACCGTTAGTACTAGCAGAGCAATTTCCGTTAACATGGATCAGGGTACACCAAAGTAAGGCTTTTCTTAAATCCTCGATAAATGATGTCAAAATTGGAGATATACCCTTACTGTAGAAGGTTTTTTTTCTTCGAATATGCCCAGGAATCATTTCCCACGAAATCCATAGCCTTTGTCCAATTTCTGCCATAGTGTGAAAATTCGGTCGGCGATGAGCTTTCCTAGTATAAAGCCAGTCACATTTACAAAAGGTTGTCCCAGCTTATACGGTATCGAACAAAGATAGGCGTGGTTACCCGTGAGCTGCCCGGGTTCTTCGGCTCCTGCACGCTCCTTCTTTCGCCTCAAGTGCCTACACGTCGTAGTATATCTCACAGTTTTTCAATCTCTTTTTGCCCAACTCGTGTCATTACACTTCTTCGATGTCGGTAATATGAGCCTTGATACATTTTAGCGGCTCTAAGCTTCGGTAAATTGTTAAAGGACATATCAATTTTTATTCATGTTTCTTATTTTTCGACAGGAATTTTAGCAGCTTGATGAAGAAGAGGAAACTCCTTCGCCGATTGCGTACAATACATAGTAACATCCGAAGGCGGATACGTGACTATGAGTTAATAAGGAAATTTTAGGAATATAATTGAAATAAAAAAATAATAAACATACAATCAAACAATCAAAATTAAGGTGGATTAATTTAAATTATGTAGATTATGATTTATTTTAAAGTAGCTTGCAAGTTTCCTTCAAGAGTAAATATACAAGTATGTATAAAATAAAAATGCCCCTTTACTGAGTTTTTTATTTGTGTAATAAAAATTTATTTCCTTAGTTTTAATTATATGCTAATAATTAAAATGTGTAAGTAGTAAGATTATGTCAAAAAACATAGATTAAGTATTAGGTTTAATTTGGAGCACCAGATTGCGGTCAGTAGTTAGAACCATACAATTGCGGTAACTTAGTTAACCTAATTTTCAAGGGATTTCTTTGGCATACAAAAGTTAATGGAATGGAGAAATAAAAATGTATGAGAAATTGATGGGAGCTATAATTCCATTTGCATATACGATAATCGGTTTTTTTCGTTTGTACGGGTCATCGACATTGAATGGGTCCTTATTTGAAACTTTTGCTGGCTTCGCACCAATGAACCCGGTTCAGGATTATGAGCGCGTAATTGACCTATTAAGTGTTCATCCTCTTCCATCTCTGTTCCAGTAACCTAAAAAGCCCTAAAATAGCCTCAGTTTCAAATACGTTGAAGTAGCTTATAGAAGGTATCCCCATGCTAAATGTTTATTCGGCAGTTGATTTAATTGCGAGAGTCTCTTCGTCGGGGTAGTAAAATAAACACAATTGAAGCGTAGTAATAGTTAAAGCACAGAACAATGTCAGTTTGACGCCGGTCAGTGCTCTACCCTAATTGTAATACACCTAAACACAAAACAAATCGAAATAGAACAATATTTTGCGGCATCATCTTTCAAAATTAGGTAAGGTATTTTTCCGTTTTCTTATCTTAACATATATCCCTTTCATTTGTGCCTAATACGATGAGACGTGTCACATTGGACACTGGAAAACCAAGCCCTAGTTCGGACTGTCAGCGACTTCATAATATTTTTGATCTGGATTTAATATTCATGATTCTATTCTTCTAGCAACACAGCGGCGAGATTGCTTTTCCCTTTTCTACAAAGAAACAATGTCCAAAGTATATTATTTCTTATGTGCATACTCGTATATATTGCATATACAGTGTTGTGCAAAACATACCGGATTTTTATTGAACATTTTTCGTTGCTGAATTTTAGGGAACAGAAAGAACCTAAGTAAAATCTGTTGTCAATTTAAGAAAACTTTTTGTATAAGTTTACAAATAAAAGAAAAAAAAAGTTTTGCGATATTTTCTATAAAAAAAAAAAAAAAACTTAACTCGGTAACGGCATGTGCAAAACATACCGGATTTTCATTATACTTAATATTTTGTTCAGTAACCGTTGTTTTTTAAGATCTCACATCTTTTAGGCATGGACGGCACTAGATTCTCAAAAATTTCTTTTGTGATGTTCTCCCATTCATTCTTTAGTGACGTCTTAAGTGCGTTTTTTGGATGTGTGCATTTTTGAACCTACCCGTCTTTTTAAAATGGCCCACAAGTTCTCGATAGGCTTTAAATGGGGCGATTGGGAGAGCAATTTCAATACATCAACATTTTGCTGCGCAAACCACTCCTTAACCAACTTTGATGAATGTTTTGGGTCATTATTATGTTGATAAATCCAACGCAGTGGCACCTCCTCCTCAGCGTATGGTAGCATTACGGATTCCAGTATATCCCTATACTGAAAACGATCCAAAATACCTAATCTCATGTATTCGTCCATATCCCGCAACAGGAAAACATCCCCACACCATAATTGAGCATCTTCCATGCTTCACGGATGGATGACAATGTCGTGGCTAAAGACGTGTCCCCTTCTTTCATCTAACATGAATACTTCCCTCGGAAACAATCAAGTTGAACTTACTCTCGTCGCTAAAGAGTACAGTTTTCCATTTCATTACTGACCAATTCAAATGGTTTCTTGCGAATTCAAGTCTAGGAAACGATTAGCGTTAGCAAAGTAATCAAAGACTTACTAGAGGAATAAAATGGTACCTTTTTTGTCTATGCTTAACAGTAGAGGCTTTTTGGCTGGTGGAAAAGAACAAAAACCAGCCTGTCTCAAACACCTGCGTATGGTGCTTGCTTCAATTGAAAGATTGAGCTCACTAACAATCTTTCTTGAAGGCAAGAAATGATCGTTAATAACCATTTTCTTAATTTGCCGATCGGTTCAGAATGTAGTTTTTCTGGAACGCTCTCCACAGTGATGGTTTCGACCGGTTTTCCATTCCGAAACTTATTTGTATTGACACACACTGTCGATGATGGCATTTTATACTTTTTGACTACAGAATTTGTTTCAGCTCTGCGTGAAATCCGCTACCAATTGATTTTTAACCACACCACTGTATTTATTTTTAGGCATTTTATTAGTAAACAAATTGTAGACACCTGACCTTTTAAGTTTTGTTAAGACTATAACTTACTTCAAATGACAACCAAAACCATTATCAGCAAGTTAAAGAGCAACAAAATACGGTACTTTTGAAAATCCGGCATGTTTTGCACATGCATGACATTGAGTTGACCTACAGTTTTTGGCAAAACTCTAAAAATAATGATAGCAACGCCTTGTTTTTTTTTCTATTTGTACACTTATTCAATAGGTTTTCTTAAATTGCCAAACAAGTGTACCAACTGTATTCCTGTCCCATAGAATTCTTCTATTAAAAATGTTCAGGAGAAATCTGGTATGTTTTGCACAACACTGTACATCTACTTGCGTGCTTACATAGGTTTACATGTTAAAATTATTTGAAATAACCTTTACAATCACCAGCATAACTACGGAAAAAGCGTTACTAAATAAGACATCTAAGGCAAACCAAACTAGCTTCAAAGAGAATTATTCATATGGCTGAGGTATAGTATACAAATATTTTTCCTTAAAAAAAAAATATTCATAAAACTATTTTAAAGCTATGCAATTTATAAATTTTATAGATTCAGTAACTTTATCATTTGAGAATAATGGATGCGCTTAGGGATGATTAATAATTGTTAAAACATTTAAAGGGAAAAAAATTTGGCTATTGCCCTATTAAAAACCTAGCGATATAATTTTCTAAATATGAGAACTAATCTTTAACCAAGAAATCTGCAGGTTTTAACATAACTTGATCGCTATAAAATAAATGGAATTGGAGGATATCCAAAATACCATTTTCCCTTCTACCTGTAATAAACATTGGTAATTTCCTGTTGATATAAAGAAAGAAAAACATATTACTTTAAGGTAAATTTTAAATAATTCTTTATTTAAAATATATTTGAATATTAATCAATATTATACAAAAAGAAATCTATTGCAAATAAATAAAACATATTTTATTTTACTGCAACATTCACTTATTACTAAAAAAAGCAACATTTTCTAAAAACTCAAATTTCGTTTATTACTTTTGTTAATTATTCCTTAAAAAATATTTTGTAGACATTTTTTACCAACTTTGTACCAAAATATACTCGTATTTACTGCAAATGTAAGCCCATTAAAAATAATAACTAAATTAAATAAAACATTTAAATATAAAACTGTAGAATAGACTTCCAAATAAATAAGACAGAAATATGGTAAAATTATAATGCTTTGAAAACTGGTAATCTTATGGTTGTATCATAGCGTATTGTAGACTTAGCATAAGTTCAATGTACGTAATTATATCCTGAATTAACTATTGTATATTCGGCATATTGTATATGCACACATATTGATAAGAGAGTTTTATTCCTGCGTAATTTAGTAGTAGTCGGTTTCAAATTGCTTAGATTCAGAGTGAAATATCCAAGGAAAAAAAATTGGCATGGGCAAAAGTAGTGAAGCAGAAACTGCTACGTCAAAAGAGAAGACTCTTCGCGGCCCTCTTTTATTACTATATTGAGTATTCCGGCAAAAGGAGTGACTCTAGAATTGTTTACATAATAACCAAGGCTAAAGCACTGACAGAATGTTTCAAATCAAGAGTTCGCTCTCTTCATAATTGTAAAGGTTAATTCGTTGCTGATGCAGAGGCAAATGTTAAAACATTTAGGCAAAACTTCCATTGAGTGACAAGGTACGAAAAAAAAACTTTGGTCGATTAAGTAGTTTTTCCAATCAACATAGATTTTGGGGCTGTTATAAATAAGTTAAAATGTAACAACGTCGCGCGCTATTAGGGCTCAGGTCAGAACTTAATCAGGTTGACAACTATGTTCTGCGAATAGTAAGTAGTATGCACCAAATTACTTGCTGAAAGCACGCAAGGCAGTTAGAATGTCAACTCTATATCTCCCATCTACAAAGAAGCCAATATTACCTCTTGAAACAACTACAGAGGCATATTATTATCGCTTTCACAATTGTTTTTAGCGTATTGTGTAAACATCCAAATCCTTTCCGTTGATATGGATGTGGTTAACAAATTATAGAATAAATGTGCATCACTGTTCATATTCAAGATGATGGATTGCATATGCCAGAAAATATGATCTATCAATCTGCAAGGGGTCCGCCTAGGACCTTGATGGGTCGATGAAGCCTCTATTAGAATCTGTACACATACACATACTCTGGAGATATGTAATATGTACACAAATATAACACTGCATCGATACGACAAAAATAGTATAGTATAGTATATAATTTATACTATAATTTATATGGCATACAAATTTGTTAGGCTTATTACGCATCAAAGTCCATCTTACAATTCCATTGGACTTAAACAATCAAGGTATATTAAAGCTCCGGAAAAAAAATGTCACCAATAAATTTTTCTCCTTTACATACATACCTATTGAGTAATTGTAAAAATCCTCAGAAACTTTTATAATTTATTTATTTATATGTACATATGTCTTATTAAGTTTTTATATTGATGTATTGTAGTTAAATTGTTGATGTTTACACAAGGTAATAAAAAGCAAAAATATTCCGTTCAAATAATGGAAAAAAATATTAAAAAAAAAAATTTAATGGTCGCATTCCTCCAATTTTGCAAGTTTCATTTCTGGCTCCAAGAATCCATGTTAGTCAACATTTACTGTTATATTTTTATTTTGATCTTTCTGTACTTGTATTCTCGTATTTACTTTGTAGAGTTTCAGTTCAATCGATTCAATTTTACAGGTAAAAAGTGTGTCCTAGAGTTAAGTTTCAAAGATTAGATATAATATAATATAGTAAGGCCAAGAATAAGAAAACTATCGAGAAGTTTGGAAGACAATATTGCTGCCCTCATTGGCAACGAAACACTGAAAAGTAGTCATTCCACAGTCCTCAAGATAAAGAAAAGACGGAACTTGGAAGCCGTACGAAACTCTGGAGGGCGCCCAAGGCTATTATTAGATGGACCCCAAAGGAGGCCGCCAGAGCAATAAAGAAGGAACTGAGCGAGTGGACGTCCAGGAGTGCATTTCGCAAAATTGGACTGGTGTCGGCTATTAAAAAGAAAAAAGCCGCTTTATCTGAGAAAAATATCAAGGCGCGGTTGAAATTTTGCATGGAACACAAATCCTGGACCATAGAAGATTGGAAACGTGTAGTCTGCTCCGAAACGAAAATCAACGGTTTCCAATCAGATGGAAAGCAATATTATTAGCATCGCCCACATGACTCAGGATGCACGGAACAGTCTTGTCCAACTATGGTCTAGAGTACAGACTGAATGGCAACGTATTCCCCACGCAACCATCGAAAAATTGGTAGAAAGCATTCCAAAAAGAGTAAAAAGTGTAATTAAAAATAAGGGCCATTGGACTAAATACTGAAAGTCAGTAGTAAACTGGGTTAAAACCAAACGTGCAAATGTGGACGAATGCGAGCATTTCAATTTTGTTTCGATTTTTTGTTCCCGTTAACTGTCAGTTTGTAAACTATTAACATGCAGTGGGGCGTTAAAAAGAATCAAGTCGCGGTAATAGCTTTGCATAAGTGCGGAAAGAGTGCTGTCCAAATTTTCGAGTTGCTAAAACCACTCAGAATATCGAGAATATTCGTTTATCGCTTCGATGAATTGTCTGGAGTAGAAGACATGCCAAGAAGTGGTTGCACGAATACGGTAGTGGGTGAACGAATTCGGAGAAATCCCCTTAGGAAGCAGAAATCATGTTCAAGGAATTGGATATATCAACCAGATCCATATCTAGGCTGATTCGGGATGATCTGCATATGAAAGCCTATCGTCGGTCCACGCGACATCTCCTAACACCTCAACTAAAAGAATTAGACTGAAAAGATGCAAGCGACTATTGCAGTGGCACACCTACAACGGCCATGAAAACATTCTGTTTTTACCTTCTTCCACAGTTTTCAACAAACAAAATGACAAACTTTATGCCACTTCATCTAAGGAAGCGAAAAAAGTTGTTCCAAGGGTTCAACGTGGACATCATCCCGCTTGCGTAATGGTTTGGGGGGGGGGTCTCTCACCATGGTGTCACATCCCTCCATTTCTGTGAAAAAGGCGTAAAAACTGGTGCAAAGGTTTACCAAGAAGATGTGCTAGAGGGTGCATTGGATACAGATGGATCTTCCAACAAAAGCACGCAGGAGCGGTTCAGAGTCAATATTCCTGGCTTTATAGAAGCAGAAGATTGGCCGTCGGGGAGTTCAGATCTGAACCCAGTGGATTATGTTTCGTGGTCAGAATTGGAGTACATGGCCTGCAAGACTCCTCACAGAAATTTGGAAAGCCTTAAAACAGCATTAACCAGAGCAGCGTCCACGATCTCCATGGAAGCTGTAAGTGCCGCTATAGCCCAATTGCCACACCGTTTGGAAGCTTGTGTTAAAGCAAAATGCATTTCGAGTGAATCCAATTTTTTTAAATAATCAGTATTGTGGTCTAATAAATGAAACAATTTTGAATAAAATATGTTTACTGTTTTTTTTTTAATAGCGTTTTATATTTGTAACAGAACTTATGGCAGGACTAGGTATAATCTGTTCAATAAACAACAAATTAAATAAATAAAAAACAGAAGACGTCGAAGTGGTACATGCAACATATACAGTTAATATAGATAAGAACTGTATAAGGAGACTATTTGTCAGATCCAGACATTTTCATCCCCGAAAACATGTATAAAATCTAAGTAGAAAGTAGAAATGTTTATAGGAGAGTTGTTTTTTTTTTCATTAAAAATCAAACCTCCGGAAACGAGAGAGTGTGAGGGAGAGAGAAAATGTGTTTTGAGAAGCCAGTTATTTGCTTTGCTAACAGGAGTAAAGAAAATCAAATAAACAACATAAAAAAAAGAATTAATATTTCTTTTATTGGTTCAATACGAAATAAAGGTACAACTAAACCTGCAAACATAAAAATCATATATTCAGTCCCCAGTTAAATTTGAATTGTATAAAGTAAAATTAAATCGGCTTATGAAAGTTACAAATTCAAATTAATTTAGATTAAAAATTCGCTAAAAATTCATAATTGCAGTTATTGATTTATTAAAAATATATGTGCAGTGTGGGCCAAAACTAAAGCAACTTTTACGTAAACACAAGGCTCTGCGGTAAAACTGATTAAATTTCAATATATTTTTCTTTACAAAACAAGTAAATGTATTCGAAAATAAATTAAAACAAACAAAAATAATTTTTCATAAATATGAAAAATAAATAAAAACAAAATACAGTAACCATGTTGATTTTAAACAGGCCAAAACTAAAGCAACTTGATAGCAAATTCACATTTAATAATAATCACCGCGACTTAATCTCAATATTTTGTGGCGGAACATTTATTTTTGATTACTGCACTACATCTTCTTTGCATACTCTCGATCAGATTGGAAATTATAGAGTTTGGGATGTTTTTTAAAGCCGCCTGGACTTGAATAACTCCCATAGATCTTCTATCGGGTTCAATTCGGAGGACTGGTCTGGCCATTTTCATAACATTGATTTTCTGATCCTGAAACTACTCTTGAACTATTTCTGAAGCATGCTTTGGATCATTATCCTGCTGAAATATCTATTTCTGAGGCACTTCCTCCTCAGCATGTGGCAGCATAGTGTTTTCAAGTATATTTTTGTAAATAAATCGGTCTATAATTACATCTATTTTATGTATGGGAACAATTCCATGTCCAGAGAAACATCTCCAAACCATTATGTCTCCTCTTCCATGCTTCACAGTGCCCTTTAAGTATCGAGGATTCAATGCTTCATTGATTGGCTCTCGGAAACGGCGAAAAACGTCCGGTCAAATTGAACTTGCATTCGTCGGAAAATAATACTGTTTTCCACTTCGAAATACTTAATATGGTCACTTGCTACTTCCAGTCTTGCTTTTCTGTCTTTAGCTCAAATAAATGGTTTCTTTGCGATCCTGAATGATGAAAGACCATCCTTAACAGCTCCTCGACGAAATGTCCTGGTGCCAGCTTCTATACTAAGCTCTTTTTGTAATTCCCTAGATGACATAAAGGGATTACTCTTTATCGTTCTAATGATAACTTTGTCTTCCGGGTATGTGGTAACTCTTGGCCTGCCACCTCGGTGAATCGTTTTGACGGAGTTGTAAAATTTTATAGAACGGCTTATCACCGATTTCGGGATTGAATACTTTTTGGATAGTTCAGATTGTGAAACACTACTTTTATATTCGCCAATAATTTTTTCTTTAATCTCATCGGAGTACTTATTTCTGGCGATTTTCGATACAATTTAAGGGACACTTCTAAAGATCTTGCTGCAGCAGACTGATACACGCGAATGAGTCAATTATCTTTTTTTTTAATATTGACAAATCAGATGTCAGTGGTTGTAGTCAAAGTAACGGTTTTTCTATTTCTTCCGTAACAAAAAATTCCGAAGCAAATTGAGTTGCTTTTGTTTTGGCCAGCTGAAAAGTAAAGTGAATTCAATTGGATGTTTGTATTTTTTTTTTTAATACCGTTACTGTTCGTTGATTTTATAAACTTATTAATAATATTCACAGCTAGTTTGAAAATGTTTTTTAACTTTAGGGTTAATTGATATGAAATGTATCGCAAAACACAGACTTGCGATTTTAATTGCTTTAGTTTTGGCCAACACTGTATGTGGAAAGCGTTTTGATTTAGCGGGTCTTTTTGAAAACTTTTGTTGCTAGAAAGCTATTGCTAATAATAGTTTCATGATAAAAAATTTTTTAGCTATATTTAGATAGAAAATTCACCTCCTAAATTAGATTTTTCTATACTTTGGGCAAACTTGCAGAAAACACAAAAACAATTAAATATATTCTAGTAATGAAATTCTGGTATAGTTTTAGACTTACTTAATAAATAAAAACTATATTCAGCAACTCTGTTTAAGCAACATAAACAAGGCTCTTTCTTTATTTTTATATTATAAAATATTTAAATGAGAGTTTAAATTAATTTAATTTCATGCAACTCCCTTAATAATTCTTTTAGACAATTATTAAACATTCATTTTACATTTGTTTGTTTCAGAAAAAAATATCATTGTGAATGTTGCAGACCTTTTTAATTAACACGTACAATTTGAATAATTCCAAAATATCAACTCCATTTTTTTATTTGCACAATAAAAGATGATTTGCATATATTTACTGTTACATAAAACATGTTTTTGCTTTTCGGCAGCATTAAAATAAAACGAATATATAAAATTTATTTTTCTTTTTACTCGGCTTTGATATATTATTTTAAATTAATAATGTTTTAACTTCAAGGATCAGAAAAAAATGCGGATTTAATATTTATTCTTTGCATTAGGGTCATAATAAATATTTTATACTTATTTAATTTACTAAAAATACTTTAAGTTTTGTTATCAAATAGAATTTATCTTTGATTTATTTCTCAAGCTACAAAAGACAAACAAAAAGAAAAAAACGGCAACAGAATATTGCCAAATTATTTGATGGAGTTAAATTACTTTTTCATTGCATCCATATATTTCTTTTCCATTCAATAATTTATATGGATTTGATAATTTCAAAACGAATTTACAACAAAAAAAAAATAAATAAATAAACATCTTCCGAAAAATGAAAGCAAATTAATATTTTTTCTATTTTTGAATATTTTTGTTTTCAGCAGTACTTTTGTCTGGTTCGGTCATGTTTTTCTCATTATCCTGCAAAAAAGATATGCCAAAATTCCAAATAATTTAGCAGGATCGCTTTACACATCTTTGAAAAACAGATTGTGTTTTTTTTTTTTATATATATTCAAGCTAATAATAGGAATTGTTCCATGTACGTGCATAAACATAACTATATATTTTTTTTTTTACTATACTTGTATGTAATCTATGTATGTTTGAAATAAGAACACTGTCACCTCTTACATAAAAAAATGAGTATATCATTACTATTCTAGAACACTAAGGAGTTATTATATTGTAAAACCTATCTTCTGCATAACAAAGGAACATTTAATATAAGTACAATGGAAAACATGAACAAATTAAACACCCTAATTAACAGCCCATATCTTTTGTAAAATCTAGATTCTTCGAAGACAATCTCTCAGATCCGTCAGAGTTTAGCAAAGAAATATATATGTATGTATTGGATTGTACACATGAAATGTCCGATTTTCGCTCAGTCGGAAATAAGAAGTTCTCGTGTGAACATCTGTGCCAGACCGTTAAATTTTCTTTTTTTATCAAATAAAGTGGTACGTGTGCTTAACGTGTCAGAATTTTAGGGTTAGTCACCAATTACCGTTATTTTTTCTTATAGGAATTATTTACCATGCTGTCGGCGGTTCAAATTCGAACCCTCTTCCTTTACGAATTTAAAATGGGACATAATGCGTCATTGAGAACTCTGGAAAGTTCCATTCGGGGGTTTTCAGCCTCGAAAATGAACCAAGTGGGAAGCCGGAAACGTCAGTTGACGACGATGTTTTAAGAGCAACGATGTTTTAAGATGTTTTAAGAAATCGGTGCGGGAGATTTCACAAAGCATGGGAATATCCCCAATGATAATAAGTCGACACCTTTCTCTCATAGGAAAGGTAAAGAAACTCGATAAGTGGGTACCCCATGAACTGAACGAATCCCAAAAACTACGGCGATTGGAAATCTGCGCATCGCTTACATTAAGAAACCAAACTGAACCGTTTTTGCACCGGATAGTCACCTGTGATGAAAAGTGGATGCTGTATGATAATCGTAAAAGATCTGGGCAGTGGTTGGATGCATATGAAATACCAAAACACACCCCCAAGCCCGATCTTCACCCAAAAAAAGGTTATGGTGACAATTTGGTCGACATCGAAAGGACCAATATACTTTTCATTTCTTTAACCAGGAGAAACGATAAACGCTATCAAATATTGTGAGGAAATCGACATATTGCATGCCAAATTGGCTGAAAAGCAACTTGCGTTGGTCAACAGACACGGTCCGATCCTTTTGCACGACAATGCTAGACCCCATACCTCACAAGTAACGGTGCAAAAACTGTTGCAGTTGGGATTTTAAATTCTTCCGCATCCACCGTACTCTCCTGATATTTAACCAACGGATTATCATCTTTTCCGTAACCTGGATTCATTTTGCCGGCAGAAGGTCTTCCCGAACCGAGCAGAGATTATAAAAGCCTTTGAAAATTTCATTGCCTCAAAAAGTCAGCACTTCTACGAAAAAGGAATATTTGACCTTGCATCACGTCGGAAGAATGTCATAGATGCCAACGAATCCTATTTTGATTGAATACACATGTACGGAAAAATAATAACGGCTTTTAAATTTTCACTATAAAATCGGACATTTCATGTTTTACAAACCAATACATATATCTAGATCATCAATATCAGAATCTATATGAAAACGAAATTCAAGAGGAAGTTCCAAGTTGCGTTAATTTAGAGATTCAACTAAAATGGTCGAATATATGAAAAAAAAAATACCAAATCTGATAGATCGATAAAAATTAATAAAAGATTCGGTCTCTCTTCAGATCATCCGCCAGTTATTCTGACAATAATAGTGGCTACCTGTACAAAACAGGGAATCCAACTAGATAGTCCAAAATCAAAACTAACTAGGACTCACTTTTCAAATGTGTATAATACGAACATGAATGCAAAGCGGAGCAATTTATTAAAGTTTTACAAAACTCTTTGAAGAAAAATTACAAACAGCGAAATTATCAGCAGGAAATCACTCATATGGGAAAGGAAAAATGAAGAGGGTTAAACAAATGGAAATAAACTCGCGCTCCACCTGATAAAACGACTTTAACTTCTTTGGCAGTAAACTCAAACGAAATTTCTTCATACCTTGAAAATCTAACTGTGGATTACACCTCGAAACATTAAGAAAAAATTATAGCGAAAAAAGAAGTCCAAATATTTGCCATAAAAACAAAAGAAATCCTTTAATACCTTGCGAACAAGCCTTAGAGAATTCTCTTTCCACCTAGTATCCCATAATTTTAACATAAATTTATTTTAACATAAATTAAATTGCCTAAAACTAGGCTACAATAGCATAAAATATCATATCAGCTATATTTCGAAAGGCGTCCGAAAATCTATAATAATTGTTGATTCTACGTCAATCATTCTCTGAAGGTGAGAAACTTGATGCAAATAATAAGTGGCATGGCCAAAAACCGAACGCGTAACTAAGTCTCGTAGTTTTATTTTTATGACGAAAATGTATTCTTATATTTTACTTTAATACTAAATTCGCTTCATTGATCGAAACTTTGGGTGGAGAACTGGCGACATAGGTAAACCATATTTTGATTTATTCGCAACAAGCTCAAGAAGAACTTCAACGTTTAAACGCAAACCATATTTTTGAAATTGCTGCTAAACAAAGAAAAAAATTTAAAGAAGACCCAGTCCAGTAGCTAGAATGTATCAAGGGCCGTTAACTAATACTCGTAGGCCTCTTTTATTATTTTACAATCTGCCGGCAGTCCCAAATCAGTGCAATTTCTTCTCGCTTCGAGAATAAAGAAGTTGTTATAGAAAAGAGAAATAATATCTGTCAATCCAAGGCCGTTTGCTTGCTAATGGAAAAATGCTTTTCCCTATTGAATACATTTGATCATACATACTAACCTAGATGGCAAATTCTACTAAACTTTTGCAAGCCCTTAACTTTCGCAATAACATTTTTACCATTTCTATAACCTGTCAGAATTTGCTATAATGAGAGCGATTTGCACGCGTGTGTGTGTGCAGGGTCACACCGTAGAGGCGATTAGTAGAAAACCGGTTTTGATATTCCAATATCTGGAAAATTTGACGTCTAGGTTAGCTTATCTATGGATTTGACAATGCCCTCGAAAGCGCACTTCATCCAGTCAACAGAAGTTTGTATGTATGAGTTCCAGCTGTGTTTGAAAAAATAGAAACTGAAACTTCAATTTCATTCGCTTGGTTAAATTAACACAATCTCTACCCAAAGACAGCAAATCACGTATTTCATGTCGACTTTTAAATTTGTTAGACAACCATGGGCAATTTATTCTTTATTGACTTGCTCATGGAACATCCTTGATGCCTCTCCTAGTATTGGGTTAAATATTAGTAAACCTTCTTAGCGACTCTGTCGAAACTATTTGTTCATCACTTATGGGGTTGTGACAATTTTCCGGATATTAAGAGGATATAGAGGCGACTGATTATTGAAATTCTGAATAAAAGATATCTACCGAAAAACTCACTTTATGGTCAGAGAAAACACTATATTTTAAGAAAGATGTGCGCACTGTGGTCATGCTGTAGTGTTGGATCACAAAGCTTGCGACGAAGCTGGTTTTAAAACGACTCACATATTTGGTCATTCATATACGTAGTTATTCAGACAAACCTGACATTAGAAAATTTAACAACTACCAACAAAAATAATAATAAAAAAAAGATTGAAACATTCCGCAAACAAATCTAACACCTCAGTGTACATAAATATCGTATTTGACTTAAAAATAAGTAAAAAGTGACAGAGTTCGAAAAATTGAGCGAAAAACTAATGTTTTACCTGCAAATTTGATGTATTGTCTTATAAATATTATCGCATTTGTTAAACCCGACAAATTTGCAAAAAAAACATTAATTTTTCGCACCAGTATTGAGTATAAAAATAATACTAAAGTTATACCTTTGACTTTCCCTTATCCAAATGTTTATCCCTGGCTGATTCATATAAGCTCACAAACTTGTCACGTTGAACTTTAAACGCTGCAAACAGTTCATCATTTTTGTTACCTTTAAGTCTATTTTCGATATCTTCTTTTTTAGCATGTTCTTGTCGTATTTCTTCTGTCACCCATGGTTTATCCAAAGGATATTGGTTTATTATCTCTTTTAACGTTTTCTTTGTGGGGATTTCACTTTTTATTGGATTTGTCGGCCTCATGGGTTTTCCATTTCTTCTGTTCTTTATAACGCGACCAGGTGCGATGCCATTAGGACGCCTCATTTGAACTGCATTTCGATTTTTCCTTAAAATCGGTGGTGGAATCGGAGGCATTGGACGGCCAGGACGTATACCTACCATATTATTGTAAATCATTGGGCCTGGTGGACTATTAAAATGATTTGGCATTGAATCGATGGGAATGTGTGGCATAGGGCCTCTCATGGGCATGGGCATAGGCGGTACAGGTGGCATTTGTCTTTGGGGCATATCCATGCCATTAAAATGCCTGTTTCCACCATTGAATTTCGGTCCATTTGGTCTCATTTGCGCACCACGACCATGGCGGGGTACCCAGTTGTGATGTCCATCGATCGGATTTCTTGGTACCACATTCCTTTGTGGACGACCGGTGTTATTCATTTTTGCATTTATTTGATTTGGAGCAGGAATTGGAGGCGTTGGATTGTTGAAATCCATGTAACCCGGATTGTCTGGTATCTGGCTGGCATTAAACATGACGTTAAGACTATTCGGACCGCTCAATAACGAGTCCTGCTTGAAGATTTTTGCTGCCTTTGGGGGATAAGGCCTTCGGACATTAGGGATAAATCCGCTCTTAGAAACCATTGTTAAAAAGGATTATCATTAATTAGTTTTAAATTTAAAACAAAAAAAATCTATTTCCAGAAGCAATTTACAAGAAAAGATTCACTTTTACTAAGAAAAAAATATGTCGACTATGTAGCGGACAAAAGTTATTTTCGTTGTTAGAAAAAGACGATTATATGAAATGGAAGAATGGAAGAGTGCAAGGAGAATTAATAAAGAAATGTTCGATTTGAGTTAGCTACTTGTACATTACATATGCTATGCCATACACCGTTTATATCTCATTGAAGCCTGAATGATATACATAACATATCAGTGTTATAAAATTTTTAAGCAGAAGTGAATAGAATATTGCTGCAGAATAAAATAATTTCAATGTTTTTAAGCCGTCCCTATTCTTGAAAAACTAAGATGTTCTCGTCCTGTGCCGCATTTCGACGATGCAACTTCATATTATTATTATTATTTTTTTTTTAAACACATGTACTTTATCTATTAAGTTAACTTCATCCGAAAAACAGCAGTATGCAATGATGTGTGTAATTACACCAAATGTACCGGCTTTGGGCTTCACTGGTAGATCGCAGTGTCACCAACAAATGTGTCTGTCTAATAAAATAAGACCAATAAAGTTTACTGAGTGATGCAGAACGAAAAGCTCCAGAATGCAAAATCGTAATATTGACTACGAACTATTTCAAAAAGTGCTGGAGAAAACATTCAGAAATACTCGAAGAAAACTGCATGATTGTTTTTTTTGGTGTTGTTTTAATCATAACTGGTTAACTAAGGTACGCCAGATAGTGTTTTTGAATATCGAGGCACCTCCCATCGATGCTGTACAGAGAAAACATGAAGCAAATTAGCTGTTCAAATGTTCAAAATTAAACAATTATTTAAAAATTCTGGTTAGCTATGTAAAGGCAACCATTGTTGTCACACTTTGCAGTGTTATTTGCACGCATGTTAGCGATTGTCACAAAAGAGTTCATTATAAAAACTTTGTAACACAGATACATCTATGACGTGTAATGGTAGTTCTTATGTCTGTAGTTCAAAATATTTAATTTATTTTGAGAAAATGTTAGTAGAGCAATATGTCAAATGTTTGACATTTCTAAAAATTCATTGCAACAATTCATTCCAAACGTAGAAAATAGTATTGTTTTACACTGTTTTCTAACCGCTAAGTACATAGCGTATATAAATTGACTTAGCGTACATTGCTATGTCGTTGTAATATTGTATTCGCAAATTATTTTTTTAACGGATTTGCGTGTACAAAAAACACCACTATTGTCTGGCAGATCTTAGCTGTTTATTTTAACCCAGAGATACAAGGGTTATCATAAAATAGTAATCAGTTCTAAATTTCAACTCCTCACCTTTTGCGTAAATGCAATACGGGGTAAAAGAAAAGATAGTTAATTTATTGATCGTATGGATAGGCGTACGTTTTAGCACATTTCCACCATCGCACTTCTGTGGTTGGTAATAACATACCATTCCGATGACTTATTCTGTCTTATCAAGGAATCTAACGCTAACAGTAATATAAAAAATAAAGATATTTATTTCACTCAACCCAAAGATTTCTATACGTTACCGCATGGATTGAAGAACTACCGATATTTTATTTACCTAAGTTTTGATATTTCTTATCAATTTTTAAAGTTTCCTCTTGGAAGAAATTTCTGTTTTTTAATCGGTAATCGCTTGTTACAAAAACATGTATATTCGAATACAAACGTAATATATGTTATTTTACTTATTTCTCTTATCTCAAATGCCTGAACGCATAGCGAAATAAGTAACAAACATGTTTATGAACTCGCCCGCAGTGGTTTATATTTTTTATTTTTGTATTAAGTGTAAACACCAAATAAGTGCAATGCATTGGTCTAAAAAGAAAACGATAAAATGAAAGGAATTATTCTATTATGATTACATTTAATTGGTTCTAAAATTCAAAGAAATGTGGGAAGACATTTTTGAGAAAGAAAAAACATGCAGGGCATGTACAAAAACCGATGTAGAACTCTCATCGGTTTTTGCTAAACTTGACTCGATGGAGGATGTTTGTTTTTCTGATATGATTACTGAGTGCACTATATATACAGTTAGTAAAAAGTCTTTTATTTTTATCGAATTAGTTTACAACAGTTTATCTTTATTAGGTTCAAGAAGGCGATGAATTGCCTCATTCCATCTGTTCTGACTGCAAGGATAGAGTCCGTATTGCTTATGTTTTTAAGAAACAATGTGAAGATTCTCATCGCAGACTTTTTGATATGATACAATCAATGAAGCAAAAAAAAACAGAAAAGGAATTATTCAATAGCAATGAAGAAGAGAAATTGCCCGAAAACCATTTAAATCTTCGAAAAAAATTAACTCGTAAATCTTCGAATAAGTATTCTTGCGAAAAATGTAATCAAAATTTTGCTAATCTGGATCTTTTAAAAGTAAATTTTTATTTTGATGGTTGGTTTTATTGTAATAAACAATATATTCTAAAGGAACATATTAGAGTAAATCATCAACCACCACGTCATAGTTGTCAAATATGTTTTAAGGAATTTATCCGCTTAGGCCACTTAACGAGGCATTTGAACAGAGTTCATAGAAAAGTGGATACATTAATACAAAGCAAAGACGAAGAGTAAATTTACAAATTTTAAAACCAAATATGAAATATCTTGAATTACACAATAATTTAATATACTGTTTTGTAGAATTGTTGTGAAAACTGAAGATAAACCCGTAGCCGAAAAAGATAACGCAGTAGAAAGCTCTTTAAAAGATGATAGTGACACCGATCAAATAGATTTTGGTTTTACTACGGATAACGACGATGATCCTGGCAGTTGCCCTGCATTGGAAGCAGTTAAAGGTAAATAAAATAATGGGAGGTTTTCCCATAAGTGTATGTGCAGTGCGAGTAGTGCGCTTTGTAATGTGGTTTATAATAGGCCTATATAAATAGAATTAGCTTTCAGAAATAACGAGGAAAACGAAGCAAAAACCTGTCAATATTTTATATGGTGTGATTCGATTTGATTTCAATGTTAAGAGGATGGGTGCATTCCGGTCTTTGTATTACTTTTCTGCTTACAATTTATTTACTGAGTGTGTGCTCAACTTACTTTACGGTATGCAGCTTGGATTCTTTATGGGATTAGGGCATTTGGTGTTACTTAAAAAGGTTTATTCTATCCGATAGGTTTACTCATAGAAGCAGTTGTCACTCTTATACCAAATTTCATAATTTCAGTGGCTCGTAATTAATCCTGTTAAGATTATGTGTAACTTGCGCTTTCAACTCCAAATACTAGATTGCGGGTTGTCTGTCTGATACTGATACTTTAGCAATGCTTTAATTACGGTATTAAATGAACAGATTTATTTATTCGCTCTTTATATCTTCATGAATTTTGATTCTGCGTCCATAGGCCATGTAAAATACATCTCTGTGTATTTCTAAAACAGGAAGGGTGCTTCTGAGGGTTATGTCAATTCATGTCAGTCTTTGAAGATAAACTTTCCTTATCATTCTTAATATAGTTCTTATCTATTCTATTCCTTCTTATGTACTGGTAATGGTAAGCTAAACCATCATTGTATACATGCTTCAAGCTAATGTTTTACTCCAAGTATTTGTTCCAAGTAACATATATAACGTGATATAATACGTAGTATTCTTGATTTTGGTATTCGTTGGTAGCATTACCAAACTTATGAATTTTTCTCCCTTGCCATTAATCAATGTTCTTTACCAGAAACTGAATTTGAGAAGGAACTTACCAGTAACTTAAATTTACAGTCGACATAGTTTGTGAGGATTCTTAAACTTAAATTTAAATCCACCTATAGATTTATCTATTGTTCCTGACTTCAGTACATCCTGTTGACTCTGAAGCTTTGTTGAAAAAAAAGTTCCAGAGTTCCACTTCATCCACTTTTCTTCTTTTTGTCCAGCAGGCCAAATTACACTTTGGTCTACCAACATTGCCCAAATCTGATTTGAGCCCCTGTCTAGTGTAGCTAAGTTTTGGTCAGTTGTAATGTATTGTTTGCTCCACCTGGGTATAATACTGCTTGGTTGACCAGTGTTAAATTAATACATTAACCAATAGCCTACTCTAACTGAAGCTATCCCTCTGCAGCAAGAGAACAAGATTGATGCGTTATGTATTTCTAAACTGTTGGATCTAAACTTTCTCTTTCGATTCAGATTCCACCATTTAAGCTGTATTTATGATCTTTCGTTTCGCTTTTATTACATTATCAGTCAGGTTTTGAATTTTCTTCTGACCACTCCTACTACATTTCAATTTCTACTTTAATGTTGATCGCCCTACATCTTAATGTATTGTATGCTTACCTCGTTATCAGTGGACTGACCCCCGCTTAAATATCCATTACTGCTCCTTTTGTTTCTACTATTCAAACTAATGTGATTTGTTGTCCATGTAACCCGCAACAATCCCTTCGCTTAGGTTAAGGTACTACATAAGTGTGTTTTCATTAACAGGAAAATAACGTTTGCTTCAGTAATATTAATCTTGAAAACCTCAAAGTAGTAGTGCATTGGCTTTCCAATCGGACTGTTCAGAGTTCAGCCGTACCCGAAATACCTACATTGTTTTTTTTCGGGCAACTAAAAAAATCGTGAGATGAATGGTTGCCTATAATGCAATAAGTCAATTTACACTAATAATTTAGTCTCCCCATTAATGTTGGATGTCACCCGTGCACTATAGGTCATATGACCACTTTTTCTGTTCGAAATTAATAACGACTACAAAATCATGGCATTCAAACTAAAACCCGTAAGAATAAATTTGTAAAAAAAATGGAATTTAACCCATTAACGACCAAAAATTAAAATTAACCCTCTTGCAACCATTAATGCAAACATTTGTATTTAGTCATTCATTTTTATTATTCTAAAACATCTATTAATCGCTCAAATCTAATTCATTTTATAAACTTAAATCAAAAAGGCCCTCTTCACTTTCATTAATTTCCTCATCTTTGTTGCTAATGTGAAATTCTTGCATGGGTTCGATGCAACATAATAGTTGAATGACTTCAGGTGGAAGTGTGGAACGTTTCCGTTTTTGTAAGCGTCTATTTATAAATATTGTCGAAATTAATGGATACGAAGTATCGACAGCCCTATTAAATACGTCTAACAGGTTATTGATGCGGTTATTTTTGCGGGCGTGATGCAGTCTATTGGCTTTGTATTTTTTATCTCGCGATTCAGCAGCTTCTTCCGAAAAAAATCCCATTGGAAGTGCAGTATTTTCTATTATTTGTTTTGAGTGTATGAGTACTTTATGGACCATAGGAGTCACTGGCAACCAGGAATATAGTTCCTGAAAACTTTTTGCTGTTTCAAAGCAATATAATTAAAATGGACTTGGATTGATTTTGAACTGCCAGGATAAGCAAATCAATATGATTTTGAATCGAAATATTCAACATCAATTATTTCATAAAAAATAGAATGTTCAGTAAAAACTCGGCGAGCAGTGTTTCCGTCATTTGTGGAACCGAAGCCTCCTATTCTGGGTATGTCCACGCGAAGTCCGAACTTTATCGAAAAATCGTTTTGTATGTCTTAGTTCCAGTTATAATATTTAAAACTTCCATCAATTAGTGTTAAAAATAATTTAAATGATACTTCAACAGACTTTCCATCACCAACCGATATTAGTATCTTTTCCAAAGCGTCATTTTCTTTTTTTAAGTCCTGGTCTTCCTTTAAAACAA
This sequence comes from Volucella zonaria, assembly GCA_963966105.1. Lineage (NCBI taxonomy): Eukaryota > Metazoa > Arthropoda > Insecta > Diptera > Syrphidae > Volucella > Volucella zonaria. The sequence continues at coordinate 84,268,874 of OZ014532.1, read as the reverse complement.
CTTCTTTTGTCTCCTTTATGTACTCCAGTTTAATGGGACGACAAAATCTTACAGATTGCTGTGTGCGGTTGTTCCAAATTGGCTTTTCCGATAAGAGCAGTAACCTTAAGAGAATAACTGTAGTATCTAAAAGAGAGCCTTCACAGCTTTTTAACGAAATTGGCTCGTTAAATATTTGCTTAAATTGAGCTTGACCAGTGGTGCTATCAAATCCATAGCTTAATATTAATTCGGAGCTTACAAAATCCGTGTTCTCCGCTTCCATTACAGCTTGAAAAACTTCTCTTTCTCTTTGGCGAGGGTCTCATTTGCTATTATACCCTGAGGTCGGCACTTCAATTTTGCTGCTGTAATTTTACTGTAGTGTGGATATTTGTCGCAGTTTCTTAATTTGTTTTCGTTGCGTATTGCATTATACTGCTCTTTTGAAAAATTGTTTTCAAGTAGGAAAGCTAAAGCCTCATACGCAGAAAGTGGAATTGGGTTTTGGGGATCTTTGTTACAAATTTTACGAATTTTTTACGACTTTGTTGGGCTTTTCATACTTTCTTTAAGGACTCCAGCCAGATCGGCATCACCTTGTTTACGAGCCAATGTTGCTGCTGTACGAACGAGAAGATTGGTATCAGCTGTCTCATTTGCAAATTCTGCGGCTTCTTTTCTTTTTCCAAATTCTGATTTTGCACTGAATGGCAGACGTGGACGTCCGACAACGGTAGAAGTTCCTTTTTTTTGAAATGTGATCTACCACAAAACTCAAATCAGAATTTAGCCACGCATGATTTTGGTCCATAAAGACATTTATTTTTCTGTGAGACTTTTCCCAGTTCTGATTTTAAGCAAAAAAACAATGTATTGTTTGGTTTATGTATTTCTCCATTTCATCTGAAATTGAATCAATTCCAATTTTGTCAACTACATGTTTGAAAACGGCATTAAATTTTTCCTTTTTCGTGCATTCTTTTCGCCATATTTCAAACAAATCGCTTTTTTTTTATACAGAATTACTTGTAAAGCGCAAAAAATCGCAATTTGAAATAAATTGCCAATAACTACTTGTTTTTTAATCAATTTTTTTAAATTTGAAAGAGGTCAAATGGGGTCAAAATTTGTGACAGCTTACAGAAAGTCAAAGCTTAAAATTCATTCTACCGTTTTAAGGTTATTCATGCTAATGAGTTATTTATAAATGTAAATATAAAGCGGTTTTAATTAAACACATATATATTTACGTGTCTCTTCATTTACCATTTTACGCTAATGAATTATTAGCAACACAATTCGAGTAACACGTAATTAAGAATGATCAAGTAAAACTAACCTCGCAAGCACATTTGTAGAGAAACTTGCATCGATTGACTTTGACGCACAGCTGTGTAACGGTGCTCTATTCTTAGAACAAACAAACATCATGCGTCTTTGTTTTGAAGCATTTTCTACTAAAAAACAACAACAACAAAAGTAAAACGGTAATTTGATTCTTATCACTTTGGCACAGAAAAAGCGATCATTTGACCTAATGTGCCATGGAGCGAAATAACCACTGAGCTCAATCATCTCTCTATTCAATTTTCCAAAAGACTTAACCCGTAAAAAAAAAGTAAATTCTCTTTAAGACAATTAAGAGCTCATAACCAAGGTTTGATTATTTTTAAAACAAAACAGTCCTGTTGATATCTTTAGACGTGTTCCCTTCTCATTGCCATTGTTTTGGTAGTTAATTTTTTCTGTGTTTTGCAATCCTCATCTTATCAGAATCCATAACGTACAAGACACAAGAAAGCTCTGTCATGTAAAATTGTAGCATAATTGTATACCTCCGTCAAATTGAATCGAAGCGATTGTATAATGTCAATCATCTTGTTTTTTCCTTCTTTTTTTTTATTTATGAAGATTGACCTTACAAAATTCGAAAGCATAAATACGAGTAGTTATATAATAATGTTCATAATTGTACAATATTTTTTATTCTAAAAGATGAATATGAAGAAGAAAAGCTGCATCTGATCGAGAATTTTGAAACAAAGGAGGAGCCGAAAGAAAATGAAAAATCAACTCCAAAGGTCGACAAACATAACGCCAACACCGCTCTTTGCAAAATTATTCTTGATAGCAGCAGAAGATTCCAGTGCGATCAATGCCATAAGGCTTTTAAAAGAAAATCTCATCTTAAACAGCACTCATTATGCCACACAAAATTAAAGCCGTATCAGTGCACAATATGTGAAAAGAGGTTTGGTAGATCCGACAACTTAAAAGTGCATATGTCCAACCATGGACAGAAGCATTTTAAATGTAATTCCTGCGATCGTTCCTTTGGTCAAGCATATCTTCTTAAACGACACAAAGATCAAACGCATAGCGAAGACAAACCGTTTCTATGTTCTGAATGTGGACAACGTTTTGCCCGAAATGGGGATTTAGCAGTACATATGCGGAGACACACTGGCGAAAAGCCATATACATGTCAGTATTGCAACAAAGGATTTACACGTTCCACCGAAGTTTACGTACATGAAAGGTATCACAAAAATTCAGTTTATTTTAAACTTAACTCGTTAAATACTTGTGTTTTTCTTTTACGTAGATATCATACAGGAGAAAAGCGGCATGTATGTAGTATTTGCGGTAAAGCATTTCAGCGTCCATACAACCTATTGGTGCATGTTCGGACACATACTGGTGAAAGACCGTATCAATGTCCACACTGTCCGAAAAATTTTGCACAATGTAGCGATCTTAAGGCACATATAAGACGCCATACTGGAGAAAGATATAGATGCGACCAATGTGGAATGGGATTTATTCACGTATTTGTTTTAAATCAACATAAGCTTTCCGTACATGGAATTGAGGTGCCGTCACGAATAAAGCGTGTTACTAAACTCAGTACCGATACTCAGTAGTATATGTATATATACTATATATATATATAAAACAAAGATAAATTTGAACCCATTATAATTAAATTTGTTTTAACTCTTTCAGGGGCACTTTCATATAAATTACAATATATTTCTTTTTTGTTGTTTCTAGATATATTTAGGATAGAAAAATAGTGAAATGAATGACAAAAAAAAATTTGGAGTGGGGCTTCTGAGAAACCACAAGTGGTTAGCTGCGGTAACCATCACCGCTGTAGAACAAAAAAAAAAAACTATTAAAATTCATACATTTTTTATTCATAACTAAAGGCCAAAAATATAACAAAACAATTGGAATCAAATACTTTCTTCACTTTATATGAAAATCTTGGAAGCAGGACTTTCCTTTAAGCAAACATAGTGGGACATTACAAGTCTTACATTTCCAAATAGTACGGACTGGAGTATTACTTGTACTGCATTTGGCGCATCTTCTTGAAGTGCATCGCTCTGGCTGATGTTGATTGCATTCCAAGCGGATTTCCTCGGGCACAGCTGGTTTATGCCGTTTTATTTAGACCGATCTCGGAGAAGACACTCCTGAACTACATGGACTCTCCACTGAATGATGTTTGGGCCGATTGACAAATACTGGAGCCAAAAGGCCTTGATAGACAGAACCGCGAAAATCCTTCAATGTCAGAGCTTCTAGCTCTGGGTGCGAATTAGATTGGAGTTCCTTATATGCCAAAAATGTATTGACAATGCAGCAAAATTCGATGCCACCATTTGTGCGATTTTATGTCTACTTCGTAACTAGCTTTTTAATTGATCAAATTTATCAACAAAATTCATGTTTGCATTATAATCTTTCACAGCTTCTGGGTAAGAAACTTCTACACTCTCCGTAATGTTCTTTGCATGTAACTTGCCGACGTTCTTAGAATCGTGATAGTTTGACAATATAAACACAGATCTTTTGTCTCTCCACTTCAGGATATTTATATTTGTGTCGCTGATTCTATGGTCGTGCTATCCTCTCTGCAAGCCTTTATCTTCTTCTAGGTTTGGTAAATGCTTCCTTTTTGAGTTTACCGTCCCACAGGCAAGTATTTCTTTTTCTTTGTAAATCCACCTGATAACTATTGAAATAGTCGCCGAAATAAACTTTATGGTTTTTACCTTCGAGGCTCGAGCAAAACTGCCTTACGACTCTGCCACCAAGATCTGTCTCAACTTCAGACCCCTTTTTACCGGTGTAAAGTTCAAAATTCAAGCAGTAGTCCGATTCAGCACATGTCACCTATATTTTATAGCCCCGTTTTATAGCAATCTTCTCCGAAGGTATGTAGTTGTGCTCAAAATTGCACCGCATAATGTCTAGCAATGGTCGAATTTTGTAAACTTTATCGTAATCTGGGCTATTTCTTGCAGGCATGATGTTATTGTCATTGCCAACTAAATCTTTTCAACGGATTGAACTTTGAAATGTAAGAATCGTTCAGGTCCGGAGCTGAACACCAATAATCCCTGTAGCTTGCCAGTTTTTTGATGCTGCCCATAGTCAAATTCAAAGCAACAAACACATCAATCCCTTCAGTCGTATATGGTACAAAAGCTTTCCCATTGATTGAGTGACATAAAGATTAGTTTGAAAGCATAAAAGTTCTTTTGGATCGTCTGACCAAAACATGCGAAACAATGCGAGGGGCGTAATATTTTCTAAGTCTACTATATGTGCTGGTACTCCCGCATTTCCAGTAAACTCACTTGTCCATTTTGGAACTCCGGTATGAGGACTATTAGAGCTGCTTGTTCCCGCTGCACAAGTAGTAGTCCCCGGAGACTGCATAGAACGAAAACTTGACAAAGGTTCATTATCCTCTTCATCTAAACTGTAAGTTTGCGGACCTTCCCCTACGACATCACCCAACAGCATGGGAGGTGGTTGCTCAACACCAGTTTCCTGGTCCGACTCTACACTGCAGCAACTGTCGTCATCTGAAGGTATCTATTCCAGATAGTTTGCAATATCCTCATCAATTTTTCAAAAAAAAAAAAAACCAACATGTAAAACATTCTATTTGCGCAGTGGTTGACTATGCTAACCACTTTTATTAGTGTGAAAGTACATTATAAAGACAAAAATATACACATTGTTTATAGAACAATCACAACAATTAAATACAAACTCACCTTATTTTTAATAGTTTTTTTCCGAGCACGAGACAAAAACACTATACACCAATTTCAGAATGCAACACAATTGACACATCAACAATTACTGATGCAAATAACCACCTCAATTTAATCAAGTGTAATGTGTACTGATATGTTAGATCATAAACCAGTTTCTAGAGCAAAAGAATTTAAAGAAAAAAATTCGGTAATACGCTACGCTAACCACTGACCCTTAAAGCGTTAACCCTTGACCGTGAAGACTATTTGCAATACAAGGAACAATGTTGCAAACGAATAAAGAGCAAGAATAATTAGTTTTACCCGGACCGACACCGTAATAACAATGTTTTATAACAAAATCAGCCGACACCGAAAAAGGATAGTTTTATAATAAGACTGCCTGGCTCTGAAAAAAATGGTTTTATGATATGAAGAAATAGGGGGTAAGAATTTAAAAAGTTTCCCACAACAATGAAGCACTGGGAATTGAGAAATTAACTCGTGAAAGAAATTAATAAATTTATATATATTTTGTTTCAGTTTTAAAATTAAAGCGTGATTTATGAAGAGTGTACATATTTTAAATAAATAACACATTTGGTACGGTATGAGCTATACAGTTTATTTAGTTTAAAAGTTTGATTCAATACAATTATACGTGGAACAAAACTTCGGGTATGTGAGCAACCATACCTGCTTAACAGTCAATCAAACGAATACATTTTTTGATTGCGTATTGCTTGTGTAAGCAGACGGACATCGGCTCGAATATTATTTTTTCGGCAGTTCGAGGAGCATTGACATAAATGCAAGCGTTCAGAATACCCTAAAGAAAGAAGTCACAAGATCATACGATCTTGCAGACCAACTGGCTGGTCTATTTCGAATAATCATGCAATTTCTGAAATTTTTCTTCAAAAACTTATTGTTTGGTGTCTTTTTGGAACCATATGTTCCTCAAGTCCATTCTAATCAATTCGGTCCATAAAAAGTTTTTCGAGATGCTATGGTAGACGGTTTTTCTTTAATCACTTTGGAGATAATAAGTCCCAATCATTCCACCCTACCGAAAACCGCATCAAACTGTGACTTTATTGGATATTGGGTCGCTTGTTGCATTTCCATTCGATTTTCGTCAACCCAGTATCGGCAGTTTTGTGTATTAAAGTAGCCCTCAAGTTGAAAATGCCCTTCAGCGCTAAATATCAAAGACTGAAAAAATCGATGAAGTGCCCAAGTTTGATTCAATACAATTTTAACCATAAATGAATTAAACTTTGAAAAACGACTTTCCACTAACTGCCATTATCCTGTAATTATCTGTCTGTGAATACGTGTGAATTGTGAACAACCCCAATTCATAGCCAATGCCATAGAAATGTGTTGAGTTAGGGTGTGAAGTGCACATGCTTCCAATAATGTACGTAATGTTTTTCCAGTGTTTTTGTGAGCAGTGCAAAAGATTGGGAAGATATTGGTAGAGTTTGTTTAGGTTATTTATGGTTCCTGGTAGGTTTCGGTCGCGGTACCACGTGGTATTGGCATTCGTTGAGACTGAATGTAACCTCGGAAACCTCGGGCTGTAATAAGTCGTTCATATACATATATAAGTCATCTGCGGACGGTCAACCCCACGGAAGCTTATCAATCATTTTAATTCAACTTGGACACCTTCCGAGTGGCAACGTAGATTTGATAAGATTGCTTAGAAGAATCAAGCAATCTGATGTTGATTGGATTTCGAATTTCTTCAAAAAGAAATATGGCATTACCATCAGCAACAATTTTCTTCCAACATCTCACCACAGAAGCCAATCACCAATCTTCTAGCCATATACGAATGGTTATTCCATAATCCAGCCCGCAACAATTTCAATCTTGGAAAGATGCGTGTCTGTAAGTGGTTGGAAAATACGACCAAGAAGCAGGATAAAGCCAAGCAATCCGTCATACCTAAATCAACAAATAAGTTAGCAAGTAAATCAAATTTGCCAAGACCCACCTCCTCTTCCCACAACAAACAAAGCTCCAATTGGAGTTTTAAAACTAAATTTTTTCTAATTTTAAGCCTCCCACCCATACTCCAACTCGCCCTATTCCACCCCAAATCAAGCCCCAACATCAACGTGTCTCTTTCGACTTAACCCCTACAACTCAAACTCCCACCACTCAACCCCTAGCACACACGTCTCTCCCTAATTTCGACCTCAGGACTGGAGCTAAGTATTCTAATTTAATCAGTTCTCAGATTTTAAACCCTACTTCAGAAACTCCATCCGTTGCGACACCAAACACTTTAACCACTTTCTCTTCTATTGACGCCCTTTCGCCAACCGCTGTTAAATTAATGCAGCAAACTAGCGATACCACCGAATGTCGCTCTGCGCTCTCTAGGCTTAAAGATAAAAAGGTATATGAGAATATAAGTCTACATCTAGCTTATCTGCTCGATAAATTGGACTCGGTGTGCTACGAGGGTAAAACAAAAACAAGCGTCATGGTTTCTATCCAGCAGGAATAGAAACCAATATATAAAGACGTTATCAGTCTCAGGAAACATTATATAAAGTATCACGAGATTTTCAAATCGCTTCCAATCCCATTTCGACTAAGGAATGCCTCTTCTTAGATCGGTTAACAGATTCTAGTCTATGCCAAGTCAGTGCCGATTCCAACTATATGGAAAGGCAATTAGACCTTATCTTCACAACTGATCCCATTAACTCCTCAGTATAGTGTTGTCCCCTATTTCTTTCAATTTCATTGATAACTTTCATCCTCCGCTTCTTCTCTCATTTTTCCACAACTCTCCCCTCCAGTCGCCTCCCCTAGCAGTTCTATTTTGTTACAATTTTCACAAAGCTAATTTCCGTAAAATCAATGCGTATTTAAGCAGGGCTTCTTTCGAGTTTACCAATCTATCTCTGGCCGCTACGCTCTCCATTTTTTTACAGAGAAATATTCAAATCCATCTCCTTTTACGTGCAATATTCGCGCCATAAAACTACTTCTACATCCCCTCATTGGTATAATCGTAGACTTCGCTCTCTACGACACAAAAGAAACAAGGTATTCTCCCATATTATTCAAATTATTTAGGCATATATCTTCATTTCATTGAACTCTATAACTCTCTCTATCAACGCTACCTGAATAGTCCGCAAACCAATCTCACAAATGACCCCAAGCCCTTTCTTCAATTTGTCAATTGCAAAAGTAAGACTGGTGGTTATCCTTCCTCCCTCGCTTTCGAAACCAAATCTTCATGTGATCCTCCTACCATCGCCAACTTTTTTGCTACATTTTTCAACCATTTACCAACAACTCCCTCGTACCAGATCCCTCTTATTTCAATGATCTACCAAATTTCTCCATTGGCCCCTTTCTCACTCAAAATTTCGATCCTACATTTATTGACGAAAAGTTAGTAAATCTTAAAGATTAATTTGTACCTGGCGCAGACGGACTCCCGCCCTGTTTCTTAAGAAATGCTCTTCCAACCTGTCTATACCCCTTTCCTACCTTTTTCGTCTATCCCTTACACAGGGAGAAGTTCCGCAGTCTTGGAAGGCCTCTTTTATAATGCCAATATACAAAAGCATGAAGTTACCAATTATCGTCCCATTGCTAAACTCTCTCATATACCCAAACTCTTGGAAAGCATTTTATACGAAAGCTTAAGCTTCAAATGCAAGTCTTTTATTTCACCCCGACAACATGATTTTCTAAAAGGTGGATCAACTACCACAGTTCTCTTAGCTTTAAAAAATGGCGAAGAAATCGATGTTATCGCAACTGATTTCACTAAAGCGTTTGATAAGGTATCTCATCAATTGATCCTCTTCAAATTGTCTGCTCTCGGCTTTGAGCCTCTCTTATTAAAATGGATTTTTTCTTACCTGGTAAACTGATATTATATGTAGCGTTCGGTTTAGATCCGCCCTTTCTTTTCCATTCCTGGCCTCATATGGAGTTCCACAAGGCAGTCATCTTGGCCTTCTTCTCTTCATTCTTACTATTAACGATGTTGAGAGAGTCATTAAACACTCCTCCCTCTCCCTTTACGCTGACGACACAAAATTTTTTAAAACTATTTACTCTCCCCATGACTCTGCCCTTCTTCTTGATCGGTCAATCTGGTGCTCAAAAACTGCCTAGAACTTAATATAGCCAAATGTCAACCTATAACCTTCCCACGTAAATGCAACCCGTCTCCTCCCCGACTTTATTTTCTCTATTGTCAACCAGTTCCCCTGGTTCAGTCTTTTCAAGGCCTTGGCATATTATTCGACTGTGAGCTTAATTTCCTTTCGCATATCGATAAGATGTTCCTCAAAGCCAACTCATCGCTAGGCTTTATTAAACGGCGGCGGTTCCTCAATGCCAACTCATCACTAGGCCTTATTAAACGGCGGTCCAAGGAATTTTCCAACCCGTATGTAACCAGATCTCTCTATAGTACCTTTGTTCGCCCCCGCTTGAGTATGCCAGTTAAGCTTGGTCCCCCTTTCACCGGGTTCATGTTTTCCGAATCGAGAAATCAACTCCTCGTCTCTTCTATCTATCGATCCACCGCACCTCTTATGGCACCAACGACCCAATCTCCCGAATGCTCCGAAAGGTCAACTCAAACCTCTCCCTTTTTGATTTCCACCTGAGCACTCCTCGTCTCAAACAAGATCTCCTCCATCACTTCCTTGATCCCTAGCTCTTAAGTCTTTCTGTTAGTTTTTAAGTTGGATTAAGCTTGTAAATGGGGGCCTCAGCCCGCACTAAAATTAAAAAATTAAGATTAAATTAAAATCGAGTTTAATTTTTTGAACAGCTCGTTCATCTTTTTCTGATTGTACAAACGATCTGCGAATTTAGCTGCTGCAAAAAATATTCACAACGTTCACAGGAAGCCTACGTCAGGAAGCGCTTACTCCATAAAGTTTAATCGAGCCATAAACAGTCAAGTATTGGTAATAAGACGTAGGTGGATAACTACCATCAAGTAAAGAGAACTAATTATACTCGTAAAGGAGACATTCGATTCAGAGAGTTACGCTTATTAATTTGAGCCACCACTCGGAGGTCAACAGTCTAAGAACTGGACTGCTGTTCAGATATTTGAATCCGCCCCCTGCAATACAGAGAAGATATTCTTACGATCGAAGATATACAATGAATGGAATCATTCCACATACCAGGATGCGGATTTTGTTGTGGAAAATTGGCTGCGGTCCAATGTGGTTGAAATGCGACAAGCGTTCGCCTGACAATTTTAAAAGTTGAATTTTCAAATATTACTGTTGATGTTAATATGTTATGTCACGTCATCTTAACCTATTTCTATCATTAGATATAAGGTGATTCTATTTGACTTCAAACAAAGGTTTTGTTTTAACATCATTGGATTTGTTTTTATCATTTGTTATTCTTCTTTCGAAAAAAAATACTTGAATCAATTTTTCCTATATTTTATCGAAATAAATAACAGGACGGTGTTTGATAATTTCAATCAAACATTGCATTAAAATTAGGAAAACTGAAACATATCGGCAAAATTTTGGCTGCAAAAACGAAAGCTAATTTAGAATTTAATCCTAACCTTGAATCCGATTTTACTGTTGCTGTTGGTAATGTCTTCAGCTCTGTTGAAAACCATTTTTCTGAAATTTTGATTTTGCAGGTGTTTCTACCACAAGCTTACTTTCTCTGATTTGAACATATTTATTCATGTAATAACGATATACTGAACGAGTAGATTTATGAGTTAAAATTCAGTGAAGTGGGAACACTGTACGAAGTTTGTGACTACTGTCAAGCTTATCAAATTCGCGATTGTTTATTTGTGAATTTGGAAAAACAATTTAGTTTTTTTTTTTTTAAACAGAGAGAAATATTAAAATGGTAAATCTAGACGATCTAGATAAAATATGCAGGGTATGCCTGCAAAATGGCTTGGAATTGTCGTTGCTTTTTGATGAGCAGAACTCTATCGATAGTGTTAGCCTTCCTGATATGATATCAGAATGTACAATGTACACAGTTAGTATGAATCGAGTCATTACACTAGTGCCTTTTATTAAATTCTGATTTAGGTCCAACGTTATGATGAATTTCCACATCTTATATGCTATGAATGCATAGGTAAAGTGAGAACAGCCTATAGATTTAAGCGACAATTTGAAGCATCACATCGGAAGCTGATAACCTTCCTGGAGAAGTCCAATAAAATCATAACAGATATAAAACCACACAGCAGCAATGATAAATGTGTACAAACCGAGGAATCAACTCTCTATCCATGTGAAAAATGTGATGAAAAGTTTTTAAATTACCTAAGCCTGAGAGTAATTCTTGAATCCCACAAGAAAAAAAATATATATATATATGTATATTTTGTATATGGTTAATTTACAGGAGCATCGACTTAACTCACATAAGGGAACAGCAAATCTGTGTCGTTTATGCTTTAAAAGTTTTATTCGAATTGGGGATCTAAAAAATCATATTGCCGTTGCTCATCCAGAGTCTGGTCATGTAACGTCAAATGAGTGCACACACTGTAACAAGAAGTTTACGCGAAAGGATCATGTGCTAAGACATATGCGAAACGTTCACAAACTGGCTATAGATATAGAAGCGGGGATCCCTAAAAATATGTATGTTTTTAATAGTATTTATTACAGTAAATACATTTTGTTTTGTAACTTGGAATTTAGAAAAACGCAAACTGATGAAAATGAAACGCTTGTAGAAACAGAGATTGAATATACAAATCTCAAAAACCAAGATACTGATGTAGAATTTATTACGAATTATGAGTCTGCTGGATTCGAGGACACTAATAGCAATAACATTGAATGTATGGCAGCCAATGAATTATGTAGCAGCGATGAAGATGGTAAACCATTGTCGGATTTACGGAATAAAAGCAATGACAATTTCGAAGGTAGTCATTTTAAGTTTTATTAATTAAAAGTTTTAACAGATGTTAATTATACATATATTTTTTCTCAATAAGTTCTAGAAACCATAATAGCAGAATTGGATACAATAAACCGTTCTGAAGTACATGTACCCGTGATTGAAGAAAAAACATCGCAGTCGGTCTCTGAATGTTTAAAAGAATCTACCATACACCGACATAAGTGCAGGGAATGCGATAAATCTTTTTCAAGGACAAGTCACCTAAGACGACATCTTATGACGCATAGACAAATCAAACCATTCCAGTGTACGATTTGTGAGAAACGATTCAGTAGATCAGACCATTTAAAAATTCACCTTACAAAACATGACGAGCACAAACCTTATCGATGTGATGGTTGCGATAGATCTTACGGGCGTTTAGACCTCTTGAAACTACATAAGGAGAAAAAACACAATAGCACATTAAGTAAATCGGAAATTTGCGATTATTGCAATAAATCGTTTAGTAGCAAAAATTATCTTCAAAAACATGTCCGCTTGCACTTGGACAAAAGCTGGACATGCAAATCCTGCTCACTTGAGTTCGATTCAAAACAAACTTTAAAAGAGCATTCAAAGACTCATCATAAAGAAAAACCGTTTTTATGTTCAGAATGTGGGTTGCGATTTATTAGAAGGGATTATCTATTAATTCACATGCGCCGACATAATGGAGAAAAACCATACAAATGTAAATATTGTGATAAGGCATTTCCCCGAGGGACTGATTTAAATGTTCACGAAAGGTTAGTACTAAAAGTGACCTATAATAGACAAATATATGTAGATATATACAACATTTTATATCCTGCAGATACCATACGGGAGAGAAAACGCACTTATGTACAACTTGCGGTAAAGGATTTCAGAGAGCTTACAATCTGGTTGTACACATGAGAGTTCACACCGGCGAAAAACCATATGAGTGTCCGACGTGTTCAAAAAAATTTGCTCAGTGCAACGATTTGAAAGCGCATGTCCGAAGACATACCGGAGAGCTCTATAAATGTGAAATATGCCGTGCTGGATTTATACAGGGATATAGTTTAACACAACATAAAAAAACGGTACATGGAATCGAAGTAGAATCACGAATACGTCGTGTTACAAAAATTTCATCAAACGACCTAAACAAACCAGTAACCAACGAAGTAAGCATTTAAACGTTTATTATCGTTTGCTCAAACATGATGGCTTATAATTCCTTAGTTCCATGTGTCAGCGTATATTAAAATACATAAATGAATCCAAAATATAATTCTGGGCAAAGTAACGGCTAAACATAAAGCACCCAGCTGATATTCGCAGTAACTGATAATCATTTACATTAATTATTAGCCAAACAACTATAAAGAACCAACTATGAAAGTTAAGTTGCTAAAGCAATACCTACCCTAAATATCTTAAACAGATTTCTGTTAGCTGTAATGTTACTCTCTTTGGTTTTTGGCAATAGACTAGTTAGGCAAACAAGCAATCTAAATTAGAAACCGTAGTCCAACTAATCGTTTACTGTCGAGAGCGCTCTTTTGCAATCCAATCAATAACATTTTATCTTCTCTATAAAGAGAAATGGAAAATTAGGATGGTCAATTATGACCAATGAATTAAATCCAGCCGGAGTAAATTTATAGAAATAAAAAAAATATTAGGAGTAATAACATGAAAGTGTCTGATTGGCTCATGTATCCTGAAAGAGTTGTAAAGATGAAGATGGATCTCCTGGTTTAAAAAGGATAGTAGAAAAAATTAAGCCAATATTCAATCATTATGAACCTGACGAAAGTAGCTGCTTCAATGAAAATGGCATGCAATAAGAATATGTAGATTTTAGATTATAGCTGTGTGTACATGTTGGTGTAGAATATGGTGCCGTGAAAGTGAAATAATGGCGAATCGGTCTTATTTCACTTTTCATTGTTTTTAATATTGGTTTAATATAAATCAATTGTCATCATATCATGCTAAAAATGATTACAATAAACGGTACCATGTCAAATCGACCAATTACAATTACAACTAAAATACAATTGCTAAAAAGCTATAGGCGCCTGCCTGAAAGTCGTCGGCGTTATTTCACTTTGTCATTCCAAAATTCGGCGTTATTGCGCTCGGCATTATTTTACGGCACCGTAGAAGATTTGTAGCTTACAACTAGCTTGCTGGAAAATAGAAAGTTCATATTGCATTCCATAAGCATATTCCTTGACTAACTAAAGAATAATGGGTTTTCAGACTACAAGTGAGAATGGTTTTAAATTAAAACTTACAGTGAAAAGTTTGGAAGCAATTTCGCTGTAGTGAGAAAAATAGCGGTAAAACAAAGTGAGGTAGGAGATGTGGTCACATATTAGATTTATATTATAAGTCGTATCAATCAGGTTAATGGAATCTTTGGCGCACCCAACAAAATATGAACATTGTACTCGTTTCGGGATAAGAAAAACATCGTCCATTCAAAGATATAGGTATGTTCTTCTGAATTTATAAAACTGACATGTCCTCGCACTGTTTGTGCGATCACATACATATAAAGTATCACTATTGTAATGCCGACTGTCAATGCTACGTACATAAAATACACCAGGATTGGAAAGTTTTTCGCTTTGGACGATTCAAATTCGTCGTTAACGTAAAGTCAAAAGTAAGCATTGTGTTTTAGATTCATTAAATCCTACTCTATTCTTAAATACTCAATTGTTATTGCTATGAATATCAAAATTTAATAAGTTTCGTTTCCGTTCTAAAACATACACTAAGGACGAGGACCGAATATGAAAACTAGAGAGTATAGATCGATGCAAATCATTTGGCCAGTCTACTGGACAGATCTCTTAAATTAGCTCTCACGAAAATTCAAATTTAAAAACAAAAGGGAACTTTACAATAGCAAATATACGCAAATGATCGCTGACAGAAAAAAAAAATGGCAGGGGGCGTACATACCTATGCATTTCTCATTTCTCTTCACTGGCCGTTGGTCAACAATACTGTCGTTAAGAAAGCAATGTGTTGAATTAGAACAAGCAGAACGGAAATGATTTTGCATAATTAAAAAGAAGACCTGCAGGTCGCCAGTAATTATTTCGCGTAAATCCAACTTGACCACCGTCGAAAACAGCTTAATTTGAGCATTCTGAGCGTTAATTTTTATTTCACTCAAGAAAATAATTAACGATCCTAAATGTACGCATTTTCGACGAATGTCTTTGATAATCAAGTGCATTTATTTTGCTTACGCCAGATTGCAGATGACTTTGGTTCCACTTTTGAAATCAGTCGTCAATCTGGTACTGCGAAAATCGTTCTCCCAATCATGGGGCATACCATTTATCAGCTTTGCAATGTGAAATCCAATGAAAATATATATTGCTCTTATGCTCTAGGATCAAATGCGGAAGAATAATGAAATTTGCCTTTTTCAGAGATAGGCTAGATACTGTTTTCCACTCCTCGCAAAGTGTCGAAAAAGCAAAAATGGTTTTGCCATAAGGTAACACACCTCTTCAAAATATAGTTTCTGGACCAAAGGAATTATGTGTGTTAAGATATTTAATTAACAAAACATATTTCGAACGAAATCTCAAAAACTTTTGACATATTGAATGCATTTTTTTAAAAGGAAGATATATACATATATAAATAATAGATCTAAATAATGTTATCATTAAATTGCTTTTTGAAAAAGTAACTTAGCTATGCTATTTCAAAATAAACGGTTCAAATGTTCCATACATACCCTGATGCGTACAAAACTTATTACTTGTTTATATATTTTGGTTGTAGCAGTTATTCTTTAGAATGACGGATGAATGTAGGTAATTTCAATCGTCCACATTTATCAGGTAACTACTATACAGCTATGTATATGCTAATAAATCTAGTTTTCAAAGATGGAGGGTAATTTTCTTCGGTATTCTTTAATCCCTCAAGATATATGCTCGGGTTTTTATCCATCTTCATTCTTTCTTTCAATAATGATCTTCTCTGTTCATAATTCTTTTAGTATTGTAGCATCTTATCTAAAAACCGTTATTATAAATAAAGCCTGAAATATCAATTTAATTTGTATGTTCTTATTTGAAACGACGATTCAGTCGTTAATAATAATATATTTGGCAATATTATTATATTTTTTATAAACTAACCTAAGCATATTGAAGATATTTTTAAATTTACTTTAAGGTTTCAGATGATCTATTAAATGTCACTGACAATCGATTCAAACTGGAGCAGTCCTAAAATCGCACTTTTAAGATGCGCTTTCAAATATGGTATTTAAGCTAACTATGATTTTATTTTTATATTATCGATTTAAGATTCTTCTTAATTCGATTATATGTCGCTTATACTAATATTTAGATAAAATAAAATCTATTTTTGTAAAACTGTTTGCTTTATTTTTCGAATTTTTAAAACAGTGACCGACAATAGGGATGTTTATAAAAATTCAGAACCGATTTGCCGGCAACGGTTTCACACTATTCGAAGCTATGTGGAAAAAATAGAAACAGCTATCGATTTGGAATTTTAAAATTTAGAATTATTCTTAAGAGGTAAAATATAAAAAAAGGAAAAGATTAAAGGAGACAGAATTCGACCATCGCAATCATTAGCTACATCTTTGAGGTCCAAAGGATATTTAACATATCTACCTCGGCTCCGTCACGAAACGAAGAGTTACCCTTATCATGATACATTTAGAAGACTATATTCAGGCTGTTCCAGATAATGTGTTGAAAACTTTAAGGCCAGATTTCATGAGAAAAAAATCGGACGGGTGGGGGTCAAAAATGTATCCTCTCCGTGATATAGAGGTTCTACGCAAGGACTTACTTACGCTGCCCTGTTTTGAGTCCTATTGAAAATAACATTTTTCAAATTTATGCGTGTATGGCAACAAAGGGGATATCGTTGAACTTCAATTGTCTCTGAGCAAAATTTGCCCTAAAATTAATGTGTCCAAAGGTATTGAAGGTCGAAAATGAATTTTTTTTTTAACTGAAAATGTTGCTTTTGAGAAAATTTTTTTCGGAAAAAAATATAATTAACCCCCACCGTTTGTAGTAGTATTACAAGACACGACCCAAATTGTTCAAACTATAAAACTGAAAATTGGGGTAATATTTTAGAACATCCCTATAAAATAAGCTACTTAACATTTGCTTTGGATTGTTTTCCCGTAAAATAAGTTGATTATTACGCAATGTAAATCAAATAATATTTTTTCTAAAAAAAGGTAATTTTATGACCCCTAAAAGAGGAAAACTGGACCACCTCGGGTAGGTAACGCCCATTTTTTTAGGTAAAAAAAAAATGAGTTCCCTTTTCTGAAGAAAAAAAAATAAGCAGATCTCTTATGAAACAATATAAAAAGAATGCAAAATTATTTGCATAACCAGTCTGTGGTTTCTAACCGAGATGTTGACGTTTAATTCATAATATCCTCGATGGTGGACTTTACAACACAAGAATACGCAGACATGGTGTGTATCTATGGTTTCTGCAGCGGTAAGGGTAAACGAGCGGGATTGGAAAATATGAGGCGAGTCAAAAAAGGCCAGCGTAAGACTTCGCTGAAAACCTCTGTATCTCGAAGTGGAGGCAACATGTACTATTTTTTTCTCAAAATATGTCAAGGAATCTCCAGAATTCTGAAAAATATACCGCCTACATGTGGAAAATTTACTTTTAGCCTTCTAGCCTTTTGGCGGCCAACATTCTGATCCAATTCTTCGTCAATATATATTTTTTTTTCTCGTTTTGCATGCTACGCCGCCTTTTGTTGGGTTTTTCTCTAACTGATATAAGTTAAACGGTTACTGTACAGTTCGTTTGGAATGTATCGTTAGCTAGAAACGGAAATGATGGATTCAGTTCCTACTGATACTGAATCTGGTGATGATAGTGACTCGATCGACGACTTTGATGATGAAAACAATGTAAAAGATCCAGATTATCGCGTATCGCCAGAAGATGAGCAACAAATTGACGATTGTGTCGCTGAATTGCGAAGATCATCATCTACTCATTTTCTGAATAGAGTTGTAGATCTGTGCTTGAATCTCAGTAATAATTCGATTCTAACAGCTGAATTCATACCGCCTTCTTCTTTGATTGATCAAAAACAACAGGAGGAACATTTTCCAGAAACAGAGCCTGATTTACATGTTAGTATATCGTCACCCAAGCCTAGAAGAGTACTGGTGAGAACATTCATTTGAAGCGATACGTAGAACCATGATATCGACTGACTTGATTGAAGTTGATTGTCCACGAATTTTTAGAGACTACAATTATCATATGGGGGCGTAGATCTTATGGGCGGTCTAACAGGAAGATAGTATATTCGCCTCAAAACAAAAAGCGCTTCGTTAAAATTATTCTATCATTTCATCGATATAGCAATGATCAATGCTTATCTTCTTTATAGACGTATCCATACTGGAGGAGGTACTGCGGAGCTACCGAAATTCCGTGCCCAATTTGCTAATGCTTTGTGCCACTATCAACAGAAGCCGGAAAAGAGATGAATTGGTAGACCTACAAAAGAAGCACCAAACTAGGACGATGACATTGGTCATAGGCCTGACTAATTAGATCGTTCTACCAAACGCACCTGTAAATCAGCCGGTTGCAAATCCGAAACCCAAATATTTTGCCTAAAATGTAAGGTGAATTTGTGAGTATCATCTATAAAAAAATGTTTCCAAATTTATCATACTAAGCCATGAATTGTGTTAATTTGTTCGTTTTTCTAACTCTAATGAAACAAAAGAGAAAAAAAACACACCTTGCCTTTTTACCCACAAAAATACATCCGTTTTCCTGGACTACCCGCCTTTTGGCGGTCTAACTATTTTCTCACCCACAACTCAAACGATTAATCTGATTTTATTTTCGGTTTCATTTTCGTACTCTACGCATAAAATTAATCAAGAATATTTTGTTCGTAAAAAAAAATTGTCCTGCTAGAGGGTTAAGGCACATTTATTTTTTCGGTAGATGTTCTATTGAATTATTATTGATTTTTAATATTATTATCTTCTTCCTTTATTAACCGTACAATAACATAGAATGCTGTATATGGTATTGCTCCCATGTATCTGCATTGCTACTTCAATGCTTGTTCGATTGTCTGAATCAGCGGACCTTAGAACTATTCGATTGGCCGCTCTATTTCGGACCACCTCGTTAGTGAGGCAAAGACAACGCTATCGCATTTCCTTGGTAATTTACGACGGAGCGAATATATTTAAATTTTCCCCACTTCGGTGCAATGAATTTAAATACTATATTGTAGGTATATGTAAATTAGTTGCAAATAACCCTGTTCCCCATTAGCACATGTCCCTGCTCGTCTTTAATATATTGGTGATTAAATCTCATCCAAGTTTTTTCTTCCTTATGCCACAATCTTAAAAATATTAGCTTAGGCTTTGCAATTCTTGTGTTACTTGTCGCCTGCTTTTAGATTGTGGGTGTGCCTCTTCTAATTCCATTTACAATGTCTCCACTGCTTCCATTTTTTATCCCTTCTCCCGGTTTCCGCTCTACTTAGTCTATGCTTGATAGGCCTTTTGTTTCTTACAGCCATTGTCATCTTATCGTTTTGCCGCCATTTTTCTGTATTTTTTTCGAAGTTGTTCCACATGCAAGTACTTTGTTCGCTTAGTTCCTTTGGGTTTCTAGGATTTTAGAGCAATTCTCTGAAATTTAACACCCCTAGCTAGCTTCTTTCCTTTTTTAAGTTCTGCGAATTAATTTTCTCGACCAAGGATGGATTTCGTTGGTATTCCTCCGGTGTCTTCACGAAAAATTTTATCAGCAAAAGAAAGTGCTGACTTGCTAGTGATCCGTCCAAAATTTGTTTCGAATCTTTTATTCGCCGTTTTGCGTTTTTCCAGCATATACATATGATAATCTATACACATCTCTTTTGCTGTGCATGATTTTCGTAGATTTTTCTAGTAGCGTACTATGTACGTAGGTACGAGTATCGACGGCGCTGATTCCTTGGGAACTGAATTGCAAAACGCTAAGTCATTAGTTACACGCCCTTTTTTCAATGATGCAGGAACATTATAAGTAGCGACGTCACACGCTTTGGGACAACCTATAGTATTATGGTTTAAGAAATAAACACAGAAAGGCCGAAATTGTTTTTATTTTTTTTTGAATTAACAAACTGAGCTTCAGTCTTTTTTTTAAAGGAGTCGTCGGCCTACCCCTTAAAAAAAAATTAATTCTGGAGCTTTGTTACCAGTCAAGGAAATTGACATAACTGTGTCAGACGTCAAGTTAATATGGGCTGGTTAAAAAGACACAAAAGACCACAAATATCATTTAAAGCTAACGTTTTATTATACTTTACATATCATTCGTGCCTCCGGCACTGTATTTCTTATAGACATATCTGTTGAGCGAGAAGTGAGACTCATCGCTGAACACAATTCTGTCGTATAATTCCAGATGTTGCTGCACGCCGTAGAAAATTCCCACTCGCCCCTGCTCCAAAACAAATATCGGCCAGCTATCTTCAAACTAAGTGATTTTATTTTCTACGATTATAAAGTTACAATGGTTAACAGATCTTAAAATTTAAATATAGGTATTGCGAACGTATACCCTTGAAAATTCCACCAGCGGCTCTAGCAACTCCTTTTGTTTCTCACAATCTTAAAATAAATTTTAAACCAGACTGTCGTAAGACGGTAGTAAAACTTAAGTGTAAAACCAAACTCGAAATTCCATCTATCTCCAAAACTGTTACCCGGTAAATTTCCAATGCACCAGAAAACCCAGTTAAAAAATAAAACAGAAGTCTAAAAGCAATTTGAAGGTTAGAATGATTCGAAACTTAGTTTAAAAAAGTTGCCAGAAGTGTGGAAGAAAGATTTATGTTACCAGTGGGCACAATCTGCTAAGCTTATGCGTGCTTTAATTTGGTTAAATTAAATTTAAATTATTTTGTAATTGAATTCATAAATTTAGAAAAAACAAAACAAAAAACAATATTTAAGCCTTGTGGTTCGAAGACACCAGATAATCTTGCGATTGGTTTTGAGCCTACTCAGAAAAGATCCAACATTTTCAACTCTTGCACCAAGATCTTTTCGCAAAATGTTGCAAGCTGTGGACAGACAATGCTCAAGTTTCTGTGCACGCCTGCAATCTGAAAAATTTGGTTCTCCATTAACACGCGCCTCAACTGCGGTGATATTTTCTTCGCTACTAGTCTCATTCTTGTTGTATCGTTAAATCTATTCACATAGCACGATTTGTTTGATAAGTTTGTGCAAGTGAACACTTATCTAGGAAATAATATTCCACGACTTGGTAACGCTATTTCGATGAAGATCTGTTCATAGTGAATTGTCAGATTTTACTGAAAACAGAAAATATTGACACTTAATAAAATATGACAGCTAGCTGGGAGTGATCCTTATCAGAGACCCGGTGCTTCTTAAATGGACACCCTTTATATTTTTTTCAAACAAGAAGAGATTTTCTATTCCCAATGTTGCAGTCAATTTTTTAGCACCGTGTGTGTATAAGTATGTTAATTGTGCATTTATAGTCCAATCAAAATGAAAAAATAGCTATTTTTTTTAAATCACTGTGATCGATGCTTGAAATGGAAGGGATTATTGCTTAATGCACTTGTTCCAATTGATGCTTTACATGGCCTATCTGCGATCCACAAAAGAGACAAAGAGTTCAGATATCAACAATATATGATAATAATATAATATGTAGCGCAAACAAAAAAAAAAAAAAAACAAGGAAAATATAACAAATTTCGAGTCTCGCGCTCATGCAACGCCTCTCTAATCGGCTAACAACTCGGATAAATATCTCTCTTCTTTCTCTTTTTGAGGCAGATTTCTGGCAGAAAGTTGATGAGTAACCAACTCGCTCGTATATGGCAGAATTTCAACTCAATTTAAATTCTGTCAAGTGTACGTTCTATAAATCCTGTGCCCAACCCAGAAAAGTTTTTCAACTTGAATTTTTGCGGTCTAGTTCCCCGAATTGTGAGTATTGTTAGCGATAATTCGCCTGATTGCAAATAACATTTAACAGACAACCTAAATAAAAGGATAAACTTGCATAGTTTAGCGGAAAACCAAAAAGAAAATATTACGAAGAAAATATGGCTTCTAGTATTTTTATTCGTTGAGTAGAACAAGTCTAAGCGATGTTATCAGTAGACCAATAGAAGTCTAGAATTTGTTTCGCATTTTCCGCAATGAAAAAGATTTTAGTGTTCCCTCATTATTATTTTTATTTTCTACTGCGATTGCATAGGAAATAACATGAAAAAACAACATCCATCGAAAGTAACGCTGATCTAAAAAGACGAAAAGACACAATTTGTACATGGGAGTGTGCCACTACGGATGTATCCATGCCCATAATTCTATGCACATTCAGTCGTCACTTTTCAGAACTGAATTTCTTTTTTGGACTTTTTTTTTATCATTTCATTGGCCAATTGAGTTTCGCCGATTTTATTGGTAATTCTTAATCGTTGCGTTTCGATTTTTTTTTTTATTCCGAAATTAGTACTTTGTCTCGAAAAAAAAAAAAAAAATACTTTTGTAGACTAGAATCTAGATGGATGTTTTGTTGTTTCTACGTACGGTGGAGTGGTATTTACGTTTATTTATTTATTTTTTATTTTTTTTTTTTGAATGACCCGTCACGTATCTTGGCTATTGAGCGAGGAGAAAATTTTCACAAGTGTGATTAATTCATAAGACGTCTGATAAGTATTCAGATTTGATTTAAAAAATACAATCGGGTTTTGTGAAAATACGCAGAGGGTTTCATTATGTATTATGCTGCCCAAAAACAACAAATAACGCAAAAAAGTGAATAGAGAGAATAATTTTGTTTTGTTTTGTTGTTTTCCTTTTTTCAACGATGACGTCGGATCAATTAAATATCACAAGACCTATAAAACACATGTTTCCAGTTACTCGGACCTTAAATAGATAAACTGCGCTGAGAAATGTGTGCAATTTTTATTTTTTCGTGCGACATAATAGTCATCTGATGTTAGTTGCAATGATCCTTAATGCAGTTAAAATCGATGAGCGTCTACCTTGCATATATGGTACTTAAAAGTTTGCACATAACTTGGCTCATTGTTCATCTCTTTGTCTAGAGCTGGGTTAACTATTTTTTCGAGGAATATTAATACAGTCTCATAAAGCTTAATGGTCCTGATAACAAGCCAATATATAGATAGGGAGTTCTGTGAAAAGTTTAATTTTGTTGTATGATAACTACCTTTTGTATGAGTATGCTGTATTCGAAGAAATGTTAATTAAAAAAAAAAAAAAGAATTCAGTTTGTGCATTTGCTATATAATTGAGACTTTTTCATCAATTTATACAAAACTTATTACAACGGCCATCGTTGGGTGTCTTCTATTCCTCAACATTAAAGCAACACACAATTTTACTTTGAAAAGTAAAAGTCAATTGTTTTCCTCAAAAGTGTCGACAGTTTTGCACGGATGAAATGTTGAAACAATGAAATGTTTAGATAAACCTAGATAATTGTTATGTTCCATTATAAAGTCCATCTTATGCGAGAATTAAAGTGCCAGGCAACCAACAACCGTTTAAGTTGTATATCGTAGCCTGATAAAATCCATTTTCAGTTCAATGGATTAGTTAAGAGATCTACAATTTTTGGTGGGTTGGTATACTCTGTATCTGTATGGATCAATGGCCTCTTTTTCGTTAAAAATAAGACCGGTACCGCAGTTAAAGATAATGATGCTCAATATCAGACCATGTCACAAGAGCACTATGGTTCTGCTATGAAGCATCTTCGCAAGATTGGCGCAGCGATGACTTAAACTGGAGGCCGTGCTCGACGTATTTCACCGGCTGTTTTCGTTGGGGCTATTTGAATATTTGACATATTTGGAAATCGCGAATGGCGATGGAAAGAGTGCAAAAACGCAAAGCAGACAGTGACTACACTGGAGATAAAATTTCGCATTTGCATTCCGTACTCATAATAAAGTATATATATATATATATATGTATGTAAAATACTTTAGAATCATTAAATTTGTAACGAATCCAAAACATAAAGTTCATTTTGCGCCACTCTGTATGTGAACACCAACACCTAAAACTTCAATGGCGGGAATTGAAAAAGAAATTGAACCACTTTTTTGTGCGGATCCGGAACTGCGTCAAATTAGACTTAATTGGCTAGAAATTGGGTAATTTGTAAGGAAAAATAAAAGCAAGGTCTGTTGATTTCGAGCCCTCTCTTAACTGTAGAGAATTCTAATCAAACAAAGCCCTAACTCTCACGTCAGGCACGCATTCAACTCCGGTACTATGGTGTACGTTTTGAGTATGGTACTACACATCTTAATCAGTGTAGGAACGGCTTCAGTTACATATGTATCTCTTGCATCCGGGAACGAGCATGGATCATCACTCATCAGCCTTCGAATCGCTATAGATAGGTTAATGTCGAGGTGCAACATGTTTAAACTTCTTACAGCCCAGCCAGTGATATCGATAATGCGCCAGCTCCCAGACGCCCGCTTGGCGTTCCATAAAAAACCATTGACTCACATCGGAGTGGGTTGTTTCGGGCCATTACAACTTACAAGTCAAATTCGGAAGAGGGATTGTTAAACGCCACAAAATGAGCGTAAATCGATCTTTTGAATGATCTAAGCTTAAATTAGGGCGCCAAAAATCTAATGGAGAAGGGCGTGAAGTAAATGGATACACCCTTGGGTGAATACGCGTCAATGTACGAATGCATGCTTTGGAGGTTTATACCAGCTTACTTGCCGTGGGTGGGTAAAGCTTGGTTGCGTAAGAAACAATCTATAAAGCGCAGTGACGGTTTTGTTCTTGAATGCATTGCTCTGCGAGAAGGTGCTTTACGTAAAGCACTACTGGAAATTGAAAATCAAATAGGTTGGATTAGGTAATAAGGGATGTGCCAGTCCCTAAGGGACAAGCATTTACGGAGGCCTATTGGTCTGTTGTGAGTCCCCGTTGATACCATTTGGGTCTTATATTATTATTACTATTATTACTATTATTACTATTATTACTATTATTAAAGTCAGCTCGGCGTTAGGAGGTTAGGGCAGTCGCACAGCATGTGTGATAGTCTCTGTTTTCTCTTCGTTCCTATAGCTTCTATAATAATCTTGAGAAAAGGCTCCTATTCTGCTGGCCACTTTGCGAATGAGCTAGTGGCCAGTTCGGATACGTGTAGCGATATGGATATCTTCTTTGTCGAGTTAGTCGCAGGAGTTTATGTGTTCTCATGCTATCTAGGTTTAGCCAAATAGCAGTGAGATGACACAGTAACTTCTGGAGATCTATGCTTTGTTGGTTCGTTCTATCGTTATAAGTTCCAGTCTGCGTTTCAGGGTTTCAATTGGTATATTTATATTGTGTGGTTGCCACTTACTCCTAAATCGATGCTGTTTGGTGGATACCTTCGAAACATTAATGCACCTGGAATATTTTTTTTTTCGAAATTGACCCGTGTAGCAAGCTGTACAGCTGACGAGTGCAACACCTAACTTGTGTTCAACAAACGTTAGTATTTGGAATACCTTCCGAAAATCAACAAAAAGAGCTAGTGGCATCAGATCAGGAAGCCTTCCGAAGAAGGCAACTTGTTGCTTATAATCGACACCAGAATGATTAATTCATTGTGGCAGTTAGCCAAAGTTGCCAACGTTTACCCGAATCTGCTGATGTTCAAGTCGCAAATGGGTCCATAAAGTCAAGAAAATCGGTCGGACGGCTCGCTGTTCTCGATTTGTCTTCAACCTAAAATCAGACGGGCCCCGGGATGTCAGCAAGCTAATTTTGGGCGATCACTTTTAAAAGTTTTAAGATTTGAAATCAATGTGTGCGCGATTATTTTTTTGGTAAATTACTTCATACACGTGTCGCTTTCCGACAAATCGGGTGAGTTCATAAGCGTCAGCATTTTTAACTTAGTACAATCGCAGATCTTTCCTCAGCCATATTCAGCCATATTTTAGATTTGATTTCCTGAAATAAAACAAGGCCTCGTTTTTAAATCAGATAAAACACAGCAATTTAGTCTCAAATTCTCGTTTTGATGATCCAAGTGTTGTAGCTAGTACGAATAACTAAAACCAAAATCCACAAAAAATATCTACGGGCTTGAATCTTAGTAAAATAGGCAAGTACCAGGAATTTAGAACGTCCAAAACCGAGGCCAGTTGGAATAATTATCGCGCTGTTAGAAACTAGTAAATATATGGTAAAGATAGTAAAACCTAAAAATACCAAAATCAAAAACCAAATCGTAAGAGCTACCGACTAGAAAGCAATGTGGAGGACTATAAAAACATTCGTGCTAAATAAAACTACTACATAATTCAACAAAGGACCTATATTTCAACGGAGTGTGCATAAAAGGTGATCGAAATATTGCAAATGAATTTAACAATTTCTTTGTACAAAGCGTTGTGCAAATTAATCAGTTAATACCTTACGAATAATTCACTCCGATTGCTGAAAGCTCAAATAAAACTTTCCGCTTCCAACTCATAAATTTGCAATCCATAACGCAGGTGTTACGATTACTAAATCAAAAAAAGGATTTCTATCACATTCCTTGTAAATCGACGCGATGGAGATAGTTGGTCCTGTCTTCGTTCAACTAATAATCAATTATTTAATACCGGGTCAGTTCCGGAGTCAATAGTTATCCCCTGTGTAAAATTCAAGGGAACAAAATCATGTGAGAATTTTCGCCTAATAAACGCATTACCAATATTTGAAAAAGTTATACGAGGGGCGTTCAATATATTCTCGGTATCGATATGAAGGAAAATGCGAATTCAATTTAAATTGTTTTTATTTTTCAATATAATCTCCCCTAACATCATTGAGATAAGCTTTTTTAAACCCTCAAAAAAATAAATTTCCTCCTCCTCCATTTATTGCAGACTTGAGTTCTTCATCATCCGAAAATCTTTTTCCACGAAGACATTTTTTCAAATCCGGAAACAGGAGATAATCACTAGGGGCAAGGTCTGGACTATAGGGTGGGTGTTGGATTTCTTCGAAACCACAATCTCGCGCAGCAGCCTTGGAAACTCGTGCCGTGTGAACAGGAGCGTTGTCATGAAGAACCAACACACCCGCTGCGAGTTTACCCCGTCTTTTCTTTTTAATTTCCTCCCACAAATTATGCAAAGTGGAAGCGTAGGATGTGGCGTTGATGGTTTCACCTTTTTTTTTGTACTCAATGAGCAAGATTCCCTTTGAGTCCCAAAAAACTATGGCCATGAGCTTCCCGGCAGACGGAGTGACTTTGAACTTCTTCGGGGGGTCTGTTCCTTTTTTATGCCACTGCATGAACTCTTGTTTGCTTTCAGGGTCATAGTGGTGGACCCATGTTTCGTCCCCAGTAACAATTCGATCCATAACACCGTCCGCGTTCTCACTACACATCTGCAAAAGCTCTCTACAGCATGCGATTCTCACTTTTTATCTGAGGCGCTGTGAGCATTCGTGGCACCCACCTTGCACTGACCTTTGAAAGGTTAAGATGGTCATGAAGAATGGTGTGAATGGTACCAATTGAAAGCTTGGTGATCTCTGCCATCATTTTCACCTTTATTCGGGCATCCTCAAGAACAAGTTTTTCGACTTCTTTGATGCTTTCTCCCGTACAAGCAGTTGCCGGGGCGTCGGAGCGGGGGTCGTCTTCAATGCTCTCTCTGCCTCTCTTGAACTCACTTGACCACTTTTGCACATTTGATAATGAAGGTGCGGAACCCTGGTAAACAGCCACCATTTCTTCATGAATAGTTTTTTTACTTTTTCCTTGCTTAGTGAGAAATTTAATTACAGCGCGATGCTCAATTTTCACCATCGTCGTCTCAGTTGCCATTATGATTCTGTTTAACTAGAGATAAAACGCGAATTAATAATCACATTTATATGAAATTTTACATGAATGCACTAAAATAATAGTATTACTTGATAAATAAGTCAATTTATATATACATACCGAGAATATATTGAACGCAGAAAAAATAGTCTAAATTCAACTGGAGGAATACTTCGAAATGAACAATTTGCTTCTCGAAAGCCAATCAGGGTTCCGAAAAAACACTCGTGTGAGACTTCTAAACAGAATTCTTATCTCTTGGGAGGAGAAACTGTCTGAAAAAAAACTTTGTAATTGTCGTCTTTTTAGATTTGAAACGATTGGCAGAAATATTTTGTTTCTAAACTTCAAAGTTATGGTATCAGAAGCAAAAATCTCGACTGGTGGTGCATCGTTTTTAAGAGGGAGATTTCGGCGAGTACAGATCAATGGTACCTTATAGAACAGTATTGGAGTGCCGCAAGGTTCAATTCTTGGTGCCTTGCTCTTCATTATATATATAAACGACATAAATCGACAACTTAATTACACGTAGGTTGCCCTATTTATATTATATTATATTATTTATAACGGGGAAAAATATTGATGACTCTGAACGATGGATAAGGGTAAACAAGTTAAAATTAAATGCTAATATGTAAATCCAAATGTATGTTTCTTAAACATAAAGTTAAGGTCAATCTTAAAATAGTAAATGAACTAATTGAGCAAATAGTACAAATGAAGTGGGGTGGTAATTAACGATAAATTAATACTGAGTTTACATGGCGAATATATTTTTAAAAAAATATTAAGAAAGTAGGATTCTTTGGAAGAATCAGAAGTAAGATTTCGTTAACGTGTGCAATACAAATATATAACACCATGAATACTGTTCTTCAATACTATATATTTCATCTAATAGTTAAACTGCAACGTTTTTTAAATAGAGCAATGCGTATAATTCTAGAATGTAGCCGGTTGACCCCAATAAGAATGATGTTCGATGCTTTAATGTGGTTAAGTGTAAAGTAAAAAATTCTATTCAATGTTTTAAATTATATTTTCAAAATTAAATTCAATCTTGTACCTGAGTATTTAAAAAAGTATTTACGATTTCCAATGGACTCTCAACCCGGGAAAACGCTGTACAAAATAGTAATGGATACAAACGCTGCCAGTTTTTCAATTCATTATCACATTATGTCAAATATGAATGTAATTTTCAAACATTTAAAAGACTCACAGAAAATTACATCAGGCTCACATACGACATTTTCCCTTTCTAATTTTATAACAATTACCCCTTAAATTGAATTATTTATACGTTGATTAATTTAATGGCATTATTTGCTAAATAAAAAAAATCAAAACAACAAATTATTTATTTTTATTACATATATTTCAACAGCCACAATTGAAATGCCTAACTAATCTCCATAAGTATGACGATATATTGAAGTTTATGACCAAAAGTGTAGTATAGTTTGACCAAGTTAGTTCTGAAGAAAATCTGCATTGTTGAACGCAACTAATGCACTTTTTTAGTATGACGTTTGTGAAAACATCTATACTGTAACAGAATACACCATCGTTCGCTATTTCAAAGATCTTATTTCCCGGGCGTAGATAAATCGGTAGCCACTGCGACTGCTACTGCCAGATGCAGATTTTTTTATTCATATAACTTTTGACAGACTGTAATTGCTAAATATGAGACATTCCAACATCTTTCACCTCCTATCAAAGTTATAGTTTTTAGTAGATTCGACAGCGTTTGTTCGTTTTTATCAAAGCTATTGTGGACTGGTACTTATGAGACCCGGAAAAAAATAGGTTGCTTAGTTCTTTCATGGAATTGGGATAGTTTTGAAGTCAATCATATAAGAGCTTTAGTCTTTTCTCACTGTTTTACTGTCCATTAGAAGATGTATAGAAATGCCTTTCACTAAATAAAAAAAAAAGCTATAAAATGTTATGTTTTTTAGATTTATTGGTTTATATTCACTACTGTTTTGCTTTGAGACTCGAAAGTGTAATCCAAATTTGTCACACCCATCTCTGGTATTTCTGATTTTTGTTAATCTTTCTTTGGAACTTTATACAACACCAGAACAGATAACACTAAATAAAACGGCCAACAAGAAGATAGTCATATTTGATCTGGTTTTGATAACTCCTCACTTCCAGTCAATGTATTTTCATACACCGAATGAACTCTGAATGGGGTGAGGTTGTAAAACGGCTATTACACTACTAATATTGGTATCAGAAACATCACTGTATATAGTGAAAATGTTGAAAACAAGCATACATATGTGGATCTTTCATGTTTCGATATAAAATCGTAAAAAATAATAACTTGTCTTAAATAATTTTATTTGTTCACCTTTCAGACGTAACATGCAGACAATTAAATGTGTAGTTGTTGGTGATGGTGCTGTGGGAAAAACATGTCTTCTCATCTCCTACACCACTAACAAGTTTCCATCAGAATATGTGCCGACAGTATTTGATAACTATGCAGTAACAGTAATGATTGGGGGAGAGCCATATACTCTTGGGCTTTTTGATACCGCAGGTAAATATCTTTTTCAAGTGATGCATTCACAAAAAATATATACACTATATAAGTGAAAATTCTATTTATCTAAAAATCACATACAATAATGTTTTTTTTTTTTTAAAAAAACTTTTACAGGCCAGGAGGACTATGATCGCTTACGCCCGCTATCATATCCCCAGACAGATGTGTTTTTGGTTTGTTTCTCAGTCGTCAGTCCCAGTTCATTTGAAAACGTGAAGGAAAAAGTATTGCATTTCGTCGAGAGGCTCTCATAAGTTAATATCGTAATAATCTTCCTTGTTTTTGTTTTTATAGTGGGTTCCAGAAATAACGCATCACTGCCAAAAAACACCGTTTTTATTGGTTGGCACTCAAATTGATTTGCGCGATGAAAGCAGTACGTTGGAAAAACTTGCTAAAAATAAGCAGAAACCAATTTCGATGGAACTAGGAGAGAAATTAGCAAAGGAACTTAAGGCTGTCAAATACGTCGAGTGTTCTGCACTAACGCAGGTAATATTATAGTTGAAATTATTAGATTAAAAACATACATATCTGGTCAAAGACATAGCTTTGAGTACAATAGTTTATATCATTCTAAACCGGTTAAATGATGTAAATCAGTTTACATTATTTAATCGGTTGGTTGCCTTCGAGTTTTTGATATCCATGTAAAATACCTTCACAGAATAAATCCAAACCTCTTTAAAAAAAAAAAATATATCTGTATAATAAAAGCTCTGTAATGCAACAACGTCAAGCGGTTTGCATTAAAAAGTTGCTACGAAACTAATATGTTTTCCAATAACTAAAACAAACAGAAAATTTTGATGTCCAGTTTGTTTACATTCATTTATGTGGTTTACCAGTCGATTTAAGAAAGATTTATTAATTATTTTTAAATTTTTATTGTTAATTTTCTATATTCAATATAGAAAGGAATTCCTCCCTTGATTATTTTTTCCTGTGCTAGATTTCAGATAGATATGTAATGTGAACACTTCGCAATTTGGAGCCTAATGGGAATATACCATAAACCTAGTTATTATGCTAAGGCTTGTGATCATAAACTACCAACTGCTGTTGGTATCTACATAGTATACATATATTCACCTATTTGCAGGTGCCATACATCTAGTTTTTCGTATGCTTGAACAGCTATTATTACTTTAAAGTTTAAACGGAAAGCAGTATGCAGCTTATTAATTGAACACATATTTGTCAAAAGTCTTGGAAAAGATTGCTCATCAAGTTTCAGCACAAATAACTCTTAACGTACATTGTCGGAGAAAATTAAACTACGCAATAGTGCTTACTCAATTTTTTTTCAATAGCTTAATTTAAAGACAGAGATTGATTGAGATTTTTGATTGTTTCAATATAAATATTTATCACTTATAATAAATTGACAGAAATTTAATTTTGAGAGGAAAATATGAAAAAAAAAACTTTTAAATCGCTACGCATGCACTCTCTCAGTTACTATTTCAGTAAACGGTTCTGAAGGTTATTAGTTGTCGCTAAACTTGCGTAAACATTTGGCAATAGGTTCTTGATGCAAATATTCAACGCAACTAAATGAGCAAATATTAAAGTAATATTCGCATTCAGTGACGATGATTGCTTTTATACCGCGCATGATGATGAGCATGTTTTGGTTATTTTCTTTTGTACTTCTGTGATGCGTGTACACGAAGCCTTTGTGCCTGTTCACATTGGCAAGGGGGTGAAAGTCCTCGCCATGAACGTCGTGTTCACATTTTCATGGTGTTGAAAGACTTTTTGACAAGCGGAACACTTGAATCGGAGCATTTTTATTTATTAAATTTGAGCAGTTGGCCTGAAACATACCTTCTTTCCTCTTTTCTACACTTTTTTTGCTCATCAACGATCAAAACTAAAATGAAAAAATATGTCAGAAGTGGAACGATATGGAAAAAAAACTATATGCTTCACCCGGTGCAAGTAACCCTTTTTCTTCCCACTTCAATAAAAAGCGTTCCCTCCCTTTCGGACAATCTTCCTGCCCGCGCCAATGTGAACAGGCACTGTGTAAAAGCCGTCTTAACAATGGAATTCATCTATCCATTATCAAAAAGCGAAACAATGAACTCTCGTTACATATGTAAGTTTCACAATAGCCGTGTTGGGTCCTTCATATCAACGCGGCGTTGATATTGGTTCTTTTTTGTGAAACAATGGAAGTATTAATTGAATTTGTACGTAAATACCCATGTGTATACAACCAGAGTAATAAGAGTGATAAAACGTACAAGAACATTGTTTTAAAGGCCGAAATATGGAAAAGATTTTAATGAAATGGCATTTCGACAGGTAATACAGAGCTACTGAAACAAAATGTTGTACGATAATGATCGCTCTTTGTTTGACGTCTTCACCGCAGCGTTAAATAATCTTACCTCGGCATTGAAAACGCGTTTTATTTGACTGAGCCTTGGTAAAGCATAGATAAGGAAGTGTGATGGTCAAGGGACGGAGCAAAAGAATCGGTTCATTGTTTAAAGGGACATATTCTAGAATGTGATGCTGCCGTATGTCGCTGAAAAATTACCTCTGATTCTATGCACACCACTAAAGGTAAAAGGGTAGTTTGTGCACAACAAAGTCCCGAATCAAATTATACGATGCTGCTGCCATCAACTTACGAATGGCAGTTTTTTAGGTTCGACATTCATTTTACAAAATTTTCATGGGACAGAAATGTCACATGTCACATTATGAATCGTCACCTGTTGCCTGTGATCTATCACACTAGTCACTTTTTAAGAAACAGGGTCTTTTGTGCACCCCATTCATATTTACAGCCAGCAATTTTTGGAATCAACCATTATTCAAAGATTTAAAAAAAAAATATTGAAATACCTAGAAACCGTTATATCTTTTTATTGAATATTGTTTTACATTCTCTTTAAAAACTAGACTGCGATCCTAAATATGATGATCTGGGTTGACCAGTCTCGATTCTTCCGAGTTTTATGTCGGAAAATTCACAATTTATCATATCATATCATATCACAGCGGAGTTTGATTTTGTACTTTTCGAGTAACTGGAGTTATAGTGTCATCGCATCAGACGGCGTGTCCATAGGACTAGAATCAAAATATAATTAAGGCGCAAAGTGTTGAAGGAAACACTGCTTCTCATAGACTTCAATTTGAGATTGATGACATTTTTAAATTTGCACAAATACTTTTAGCCGCTGTAGTTTTTTTTTTCGATTTATTTGATTGTATATATTTATTCCCCCCTGCAGTTGTTAACTATTAGTTCAGAGTTGCTTAACTTTTGCTGCGAGTTGAAGTCACGTTAAGTTCTCTTTATAGATGCTTTACGAGAATGCGAGGCGCAAAGCGACCTTATGATGAAACTTTTATTTTGCTTAAAATGACAAATTCTCACACAATCCTTGTGGTTTACATGAAATTCAATTGACTCTCCATAAATCAATGCCAGTTGTGAACTATATGTTATTCTTTCTCTTCGTCGTTATTGTTTACTTAATTTTGTGCTGTACTTTAACTTGTGTTCTTATGGTGAAGATCAATGTAATTACATTTGTTTTTATTATTAACAAATTCATATTATTTCCATTTATTTCGCATCCTATAGCACGTATGTTTTTTTTTTTTTTTAATAGAAAGGACTTAAGAACGTATTTGACGAAGCGATACTTGCAGCGCTAGAACCACCAGAACCATCAAAGAAGAGGAAGTGCAAATTCCTATAATTTTAACACTTATTTATCTGGTTTCACGAAACATTAACACACATAAAAACTATTTTCAAGATATTTTAATTAAAATGCAAAACAAAGGAGAAACCACAAAGGCAACAAGAAAACAAAGTAAACAACAGAGAAAAATACGAAAAAAAAATGTCGCTAAATTCATAAAATATATATTTTTTATTGTATGACTACGTAAAATTAGTGAGAAAAATCACACATAAGACAGTAGTAGTTTTTATGAACTAATAACCTTTTTTTTATTATCGTTTACTTTTATATAATATACTGTATTAGTTTTAGTAAATACATTATTATTACTGGAAATGATTTTTAATATCAAATTAAAATCAAAAACAAACAAAAAAAAATAATCCTTTAACATGTCTAAAGTGTTTTGTTTACATATGAGGTAATAAGATAAATTTTTTGCTACATAAAAACTATTGCATTTACTTCTAAAAAATGTTCTGTTTTCTTTTAATTTGTTTCTATTTTTTTTTAATAATTGCATGTAATAAGGATATACGTAAGTATTGACGTTAAATTGCCGTGAGGTTAATTATAATCACGCAAAAATTCAACCACTTTGTGATCTAAATATGCCACTTATATTCAAAAGCGATTATAGACTTAGCGCCGAGCGGATAGGTGTTTTTTTTTTTTTTGATCGCCCTCTGCAATATAAAATCGATAAGGCCCCGCTTCTTCGCAACAAGTGAATAAAAAAGGGAAGAAACAACAAGGCTTCGAGGACACACGCTCTCGGGTAATCGGTTCAACGGAGGTCGTTAGTATACTTCTTATAAGATCACGTTTTGTTCCACCCCTTGACATTAATAACATTTTCATTTCCGTCGCTCTCATTTCTTTATATTTTCGGTACATGGCGATGCCAGCAAAGCTGTTGTTACAACAAACTCTTAACTGTAAGCGGCGTTTTCTTGTCACAAAATACAGCGGAGTTTTCGCGTCATTTAAGCCACCCCAGACTGGCTATGCCACATCGCCATCGTAAATTCCTTGGTGGTTAATGGCAGAGCCTAAGTGTTTAAATTGTTCTTTGGCACTGGAATTATTGGTAAAATCTAAAAAAAAAATATCAGACTTACCAAACTCACTTTTGCGAGCTCAGTTACTCTACACGAACAATCTAAATCTTCTAAGGGTATGGTTGTTACTTCTCAGAAAAAGAAGCTGCAACATTTTGAATCCTAAATAGTTATAGGCTTGCACATTTAAAACAAAAAAGAACTGACGTAGCTAAGCAACGTTACATAGTCCTAATGCTTTTAACATTCGACTCTTTCTGTTGTCTCAGCTCAGTTCATGACCTTTCAAGGTTCAACAGTGCTCTCCCCAATTCCTATTATTACCTTTAAATCCAGTCACGCCTGGAGGGGCAGGCGTCCATAACGTCTGCGTGCAGTCTTATTCGGATTTCTGCAATGCGTTTCAACTTACTAGCTCTTTCTCAGTAGGCTCTATTCCTCTTCGACTGTTCTTCGTCATGTTTGCTGAGGCCGCCTCACTCTTCTGCCTGACTGGGTGAGTGGATTCCACTGCATGGCATATTTTGCAATAGAACCGTTTTCACGTAAGATATGACCAATCCATTGCCACTTCCTCCTCCGTATGATGGTTCTTCACCCGTTGATACTGCGTAGACATCTAGGCGGAATTCCTAAACGTCAAAAAAATTATAAATAAGAGAATTAGCATCCATTTTGTATAGTTTTCAAGCAAAAATATTGCATCCAATCCGTTTTTGGTGCAAAGATTGCTTTTGATTGCACAGTACATGCGCGTACACTGCGATTTAAAACGCTATGCATTATATCACAACAGCAATGTTGCTTTTCGAAACGCTTGTCGTTGCAGTACTGCATTAAATAGTTACGAGGTTTGCAGTGTTCGAGTGACAATTTGATCTTAACAGTCAAGTTTGGTTTTTGTGCTGAGAAAATTGCTTTTACAGACGTTTGATAGCATTCCAAACGCAGCTTTAGATATCCAGAATCGGCTGTCCACATCGAGTTCTGTGCCACATATAGAAGGTTTCGACTTTCTCAGCCTGTTGTCCGGCAGTGCTGAGTTAAGCATCGGAGTTTGAAATGCTCTGGGCCTTTGTTTTTCCCCCATATATATTAAATCCTACTTTGTTCGCCTTAGCTTGCGCATTTTATTTTATGTGCAAGGAGGCAAACATCGTCAGCCTAGTTTCTCTCAGTTAGTTCTGGCCGAAGTACATGGCTGTTGGCTACCAACGAAAGAAAATATACAGCCCTGACGTACTCCACTATGAACTTCAGATTGTTCTGTCACCGTACCAGAACGTGACACTTACCGCCCTCGTAAGTAGCTTAATGATAGTTTACCGGGATACCTCCTCTGCGCAAGGCTATCCAGATAGCATCTCTGTTCAAATTGTCGAAAGCCTTTTCAAAGTCAATGAACAGTAGATGTAGCGGAGATCTGAACCCGACGCATTGCTCAATGATGACGAGCAAAGATTTGATGTTTTCTACGCAAGACTATCCACGCCGAAATCCGGCCTGTTCGACTTCGAGCATTGAGTCTAGATGCCATCTTATCAGCCCTAGAACTACCTTAGCTACGGCTGGAAGAACGCATACTCCTTCTCAGTTCCCATATTCCATTAAATTGCCCTTCTTTGGAAGCTTAATGATCATCCCTTTTTCCACTCCACCGGGAACCGCCAATTTTCTCACGCTCCAAAAATAAGCGATTGTAGTAACTCTGCCGATGTAGTTGGCGCCGCTTGAAAAAAAGTCACAAATCTCTATACCATCTGCCATTTACTTGGTCACACTACCAACAGATGTAAAGAAAATCCTTATGAAACCCAAAATCTTCCACCTCATCACTCTAACAAGTGCAATTGTCTTTTCTGTACTAATTGGAGTAAAGAAGATTTGTCTTTCTCTGAAGAATACAAAAGCTTCCAGCTTTTCGCATATATATCTTGGAGGAAGCCAAGATGGCGCGCGCACAAGGAATTTTGTCTACCTTTAAGATGTTTGCACATAGCGCGGGCGAAGTGAATGTGTAGAGAACAAACTCCAACACTCCCTATTACGAGGGCGGGTCAATAAGTCAATAAGTTTTTGAATTTCTGACCTCTTTACTGAAACAGCAACACTGCTCCTGCCAACAGGCATTTGTCAATTGACTCCTGTCGAAATTTAAACTTGCTGCGTCAGTTAGTTTGTGTTTGACAGCTATTTTTATCAGACTACTCACTAATTTGAGGAGAAAATGGAAAAAAGTGAATTTCGTGTGCTTATTAAGCATTATTTCTTGCGAAAAAAAAACCATTACCGAGACCAAGGCTAAGCTTGATAAATACTATGGGGACTCTGCACCATCGATTTCAATGGTAAAAAAGTGGTTTACTGAATTTCGTTGTGGCCGTACAAGCACTGAAGATGCCGAACGTCCTGGACGCCCAGTTGAGGTCTCTACACCCGAAACAATCGAAAAAATTCACGATATGGTGTTGGCCGACCGAAGATTGAAAGTGCGAGAGATTGTGGAAGCCGTAGGGATCTCGCATGGCTCAGTGGTTTCAATTTTGAATGATCACTTGGGCATGAGAAAGCTTTCCGCAAGATGGGTGCCGCGTTTGCTCACAGTCGACCACAAACGCAATCGTGTAACAACTTCACAGGAAGGTTTGGCGTTGTTTAATCGCAATATGGAGGAGTTTTTGCGCCGTTTTGTAACCGTGGACGAAACATGGATCCATCACAACACACCAGAGAACAAACAACGGTTAAACAGTGGGTTTCTAAGGGTGAATCGGCGCCAAAGAAGGCCAAGGTGGGTTTGTCAGCCAATAAAGTTATGGCGACTGTTTTTTGGGATGCACGCGGGATAATCCACATTGACTACCTTCAAAAGGGAAGAACAATCAATGGGGAATATTATGCCAACTTATTGGACCGATTCAATGACGATTTAAAAAAAAAACGACCTCATTTGGCCAAGAAAAAAGTTCTTTTCCACCAAGACAATGCAAGGGTGCACACATGTGCAGTTGCCATGGCAAAAATCCATGAATTGGGCTATGAATTGCTCCCTCATCCACCCTATTCTCCAGATTTGGCTCCGAGCGACTACTTCTTGTTCCCAAACCTGAAGAAATGGCTTGGTGGAAAAAGATTTGACTCCAATGATGAAGTCATCTCGTCATTTTGAGGACCTCGACAAATCATTTTTTTTGGAAGGGATAAAAAAATTGGAGAAGCGTTGGACAAAGTGTATAGAGCTTAACTGAGACTACGTTGAAAAATAAAATTATTTTTTTATCAAAAAATCTGTTTTAATCCAAAAGTCGCGGACTTATTGACCCGCCCTCGTAACTCGTCTTATACTGTACAATTGCAAAATATGTGATTCAATCCGAAAGTAAAAAAAATACATTTGGCACTAAGAAGGACTTAATTGATCGATAGTTACAATAGTACTCCTTAGTCATAACTCTTCAACCAACACAACACAACAGAAGAAAATAAAATCGCTGAGCTCTAAACGAACTGACCTGTAAAACACAAGACTCAATATAATATCTTCACCCAATCCACCTCAAAAGATTCTATCTCCAATCAAAATTTATTATGATACATCCCGTTCACAGTGTTGGTGACAGCATGCAATAATAACTCAACCATTGCTCTCAAACTACACTTTGCTGATCATTATTCGAGTCTAATTGAGTCCCACTTATGTTATCAACCCCCAACCCTCCACAGTTACACTTCACTCGTTTGGTCATCACAAAGTCAATCAATACAAAGAGTGGCCTACTAACAAGGTGCTGAGCAGACCGGCCTGTCTGTCTTGTTGTTATAATGACACTTGAATTTTCACAGTGGGATATAAAATTATACAATACAAGTAGGTACACTTGTGAGAAGCTTAATACTCTTCTAAAAGGTCGCAGTACTGACGTCTTTTAATTCCAGGAAGCTCATTGCCAAAATAAAATTTCTTCACACAATACAACCACAAATTGAGTGGTTAAATTTCTACTCAAAAAAACTATTCCGTACGATATTGTGCCCTTAAGTTCAAGCTTGCTATCCTAGAAAATAAACGTAGTCATGGTTAAAATCATCATTCGGTCTATATTACACATCTTACCAAAACACGTTTTTGTAAGAAAGATCTCAACAATTTGTTGCAGCCGGTTAAATTCACTCTATACCAGCAGGTGACGTTAATGGATGGAACAGCATTATAAAATGGGGAACCACCAGCAGAATTGAATGTTTCCAAAACACAATGCTGTCTGCTATCGTTAAAGCGAAATTTAAGCACCCGCCTTCATGCATGAATGGCACTTGGATCGTTGAAACCGACAACCTACGTTGGAATGGCCAGATATTTGATGTCATCAAAAATGTCTAGGTTTCCTCAAGCGAAGTATGAAATATCTCACGTTCCCTGATCTGACCTCAATACTTAAGGCATTCATCTGCCCAAAATTGGTGTACAATGTCCACATCTGGTCAGGTACTCCAATAACATCTCTGCACCTGCTAGATATGATTCAATACCCTGCGATAAAACTTATAGCCGATGCTACTCGTAATATCACTTAGCTAATTGAGACCTTTGAACACCGACGTAATATCTCCTGTCTCACCAAGTTCTATCGCTATTTTCAGCACCAGTGCTCCATCGAAATTGCCAGCAGCATTCCGCCCTTCCAAACTTGTAACCATAACACTTGTCTCACTATGAATACTCATCAGTATGCCCTCAAGCCCACTTTCGGACGTACTCTGAAATATAATGATTCATTCCTAAGCCGTGCAATTCGCTTATGGAATGCTCTGTCGAGCTCTTTATTTCCTAGTCATTATAGCTTGTAAACATTCAAGACCAATGTACATCGGTATCTCTCTTTTTTTCCTCCCTAACTTTCCTTCACCGCGCTGTGCGCAACCATTTTAAGGGTACGCAAATGCATTGAGCGCGCGCCTATTATGAAAAAATGATCAGCCTAGAAAGCTAGGCGATAGAAGTGAAACTTCATAGTTTTGGGGAGTATTTCTCACTTCTTTATAACTTCAAAAACTTCGACACACTATTGTATAAACTCGATAAATAACAAATGCTACACGACTGATGGCACGTGCTAGTGATATTCTACAACATAGCTCGTAAATTCGCTTGGGAACCCACCAGCCTCATATAAAGCCAGCCATGACTCTATGCATCTATACTCGGGTTTATAGACGGATACAAGATGGAGCGTCTGTATCCCGCACGCGACTTATGTATTTGTCCTGCTGATGTTGCTGCTATGCACGTAACTCGTGCATTGTACACTCACCCATGGCTCATTCCGTCTTGGATAGTGCCCCATCACGCGCCTTACCCCTTCCCTTTTTGTTGTCTACTCCGAGTCTGTTGCCTTTGGGTTCCTCTCCTATGTCTTATTCTGCCCGAGCTGTCTTACCACGCGCGATACCCCCTCCCGTTTTCTGTCGCTTTTTCGTTTTATCGAATTTTTAGCATTCACAACGAAATGG
Organism: Volucella zonaria; assembly: GCA_963966105.1. Lineage (NCBI taxonomy): Eukaryota > Metazoa > Arthropoda > Insecta > Diptera > Syrphidae > Volucella > Volucella zonaria. The sequence goes on along the minus strand of OZ014532.1, from coordinate 84,228,070 downwards.
GTGTTAAGGGTTTAAAGAGGAATATTTTTGGAATTATTGGCTACGTAGGGGCACTACTGGTGGAAATAGTGATACAATATCTTGAAACAACGAATACTTCATCCATGTTGGATAATATTAGTGTCATTTACAACTATTATCGCACGATTTTGAATGCCATCTAGTGCGTGCAAATGGGATTAAGTATTCTTTTCATCGGAGTTCAGATCCACTTCATTTCGCTTTTTTGTTTCATCGGAGATCGGAATTACTACTTAACGAGCGATAAGAAGTTTACCTTGAAAAAAAGAGCCAAAAATGGGTTTAGCTATGAATCATAGCCAACATCAATGAATAGGAGGTCGTTAGAGTTGTATCTATCTCGGCTCCGATATTATCTCTGGTTGTTAAGAACAAATCGAAGAGTTATACTTATCAATCGCAGTTACGTTGGCTTAAGATGCAATTAAATAATAAGGCTTGTCAAGAAACACAATGAATACTTTTTATGAAACCCTAATCACTCGGGTTCTGCTAGATTGCGCAGAAACATGAACGCTGACGAAGACGAATGACGAGGAGGAGATATAATACCTAACTCTACAAGCGACATTGGCCTGGTTAGAAAAGTCTTCATGAACCAACTGAGATGTAATGCATATGAAAAGTAACGCTTTAGTCCGAAAGCTCTTCAATCAATACAAGGAACGATGACACAATAGTTAAAAAGTTGGGGCGCACAAGTGAATGGGAACCTTAAAAATCTTGAAGAGCGTAACTCAAAAAGAATTCGATAACTGGCATGGTTTATCCATTAAAATGCAGGTCCACTCCTTACAGCCATCAAACCAAGTTTTTGTTTGTGTCATATCCATTTTTTTTTAATACTACAATGTCACGAAAAATTTCACAATGCCAATAGAATGCGGGATAGGTACCAAGTTCCCATGCGGTTCCCCGTCTAATTACTTACCGCGCCGGAACCGATGCTTTCATTTTCGCGAGGCCGATTACTTGTCTTTGTCACAGTGCCTAGCCAAGGGTGGTCTACTATGTAGCCATAGTTAAAAGGTATATTGTTCTTTTCATGTAGAAACAATGTTCACATTGTGTGTAATAATGACGATAATTATATTAGATATAACTTGCCGTACAGACTGTATCGCGAATTGTGACTACACCCTTACCTTTTTGACAATTCTATTTTGTTTACCTTCATTGAAAATTTGTGTGTAGAAAGAAAGTTACTATACTATTTTAGGGGCTGATAATTACAAAGAAGACTATTGAAATGATGACTGGTTTAATGGACAAGAGGTTTACTTTCCGCTTTCCAAATGAAATTTTTAAAATAATTTAACAAATTCTAGAAAAAGAAGCCGTGAAGATGATTTTTGCGAATCCACACCTTTGTCTAAACGCATCAATAATCTTCATATCAACAATTTGGAAGAACCCTTTCATCAAGATTTCTCGAGTCCTTGCTTAAATGGTTTAGATAATATACCACAAAATTCCAATGAAGCACATTACCCCACCTCAAATCATAATGGAATTCTAGTGACACAAGATTACAATCAATTATACCACTACGATCCCGAACTAAGTGAAAATGAAAATCCATTTTATTATAACAAAAATAAACTACTGCATGAGCTACACGTTGAGAGGATTCGAAGAAGTCAAACTTAAATGATCTATACTAAACTGGGCTTTTTTTTTTTTTTTTTAAATTAGACTGAAGGGGTATCAAAAGAAAGAAAGAAAAAAAAACGAGAAACAAATTTTATTCGCTATTTAGATATCCGAAGTTTTTAAGGGGATTGACTAGGAATATGTTAAAGTTAGTATGCTCGTACCATAAAATAAATCGCTTATCTGGCGCTGTTAAAAATAAAATAAATATGAGTTTTTCCTAGCTTTCAAAGATTAAAATTTTGTAAACCAATTATTGAAAGTAGCCGTGTTGCGTACTAACACTAGCTTTGTGTTACATGAAAATCAATCGAATTTTATATCTATACTATAGTATTTATTTCGGACCATGACTTTGGAAAAGAAGTTCAGTCGATTTGAGAAATTGTTTCATTCTCGACTTTGGAGAGGCAATATGTTGTTTTTGACATCATATCTTTTTTTCTTGCTTTAAGGATGAAACGCATGGCCAAATTTTGATGTCTTTGAATGCAGAATTTTAACAACAATTAGAAACCCAAATTTCAAAACGACCAGCTATGATCAACATATTTTTAAATAAGCAATAGGTACATGTGCATCGTATAGAATTTGTTGCTTTCTGCGGCCATTTGCTTAATGGAGACAACAAACCTTTTCAAAAAAATAATATACATTTAATTAAAATTTCTTTACGCTTTATTAAATAAGGTAATTCTACCCAAATTGTCAAAGAATTTTTACCCATTTACATTTAATATCCTCACTAACAACTTCATTAATTAAATTTGAGCCTATTGTACACCTTCCTACTACATCCAAATCATCAAATTTTTTTAAGGCACAACTGGGATCCTCTAATAATCTTTCTATACCATTCCAGGCAATCATTGCACCATTATCCGAACAAAATCGGTTAGGTGGACGAAATGATTCCGCATCATACTTCTTCGACATATTGGCAATATTTTGAAATATATAGTCATTATTTGCAACTCCTCCGGAGATGACTACTCTCGGTTTGTGCTTATCGAAAAATCCTCTCCTTATACAAAATTCTATGGCTCTTTGGGTGCGATGTGAAATGTGTTTGGTTGCAGCTTTTAAAAGACCCGCACAAAAGTCGTTATAATGATTTATCACTCCATCTGGCGGCGTCTCTTTATAAAGGAATGAAAAAGAAATGGAATCAATAAACTGAATGGATTCCTCATTTTAATAACTTAATTAAATTTCAGTTCTGATTTCTGCAAGTTTGGCAAAATGCCAACTGCCAAACACGATTACATGTTTTTATTGTTTTTTTTCTTTCATTGTAATTCTCTAATCATAACTGAAGTTTAATTTACTTTGATAATAAATATATATGTATGTACATACTCATCTCTAGTTCCGCAGCCGTTATAGATCGGATTGCGTTGTTTTTTAAACCAGCAAAGCTAAAGTTGCAGTCTCTGTAACGAGCCAATGGCAGAGGAAACTCAAATCTTTCCGGGCAAGTTGCTTCTTTTGCTGCTTCTTCCACAGCCTGCCCACCATTCATATTCAAATATTTTGGAATTGTATTTAAACGCAATCTTCGGGCGATCTTATCAAAAGCTTCCCCAGGGGCATCATCTAAGCTTTGCCCAAGAAGATAGAACTCTGTAGATTTTTTAACAAAAACAAGTTGACTATGACCGCCACTAATTAAAAGGCAAAGAAATGGAAAATCAATATTTTGTTCCATTCTGGCAGCTAATGCATGGGCTTCCATGTGATGAATCGGTATGATTGGTTTGGAAAATTTTCTGGCTAAATACTTGGCAAACCGTAAGCCAATTGTTAAACTCATGGTCAATCCTAAAAAAAATTAACATGAATACAAAATGACAATACAAAAACAAATATATTAATTAATAATGAATACCTGGTCGAGTGGTCACTGCAATAGCTTCAATTGAACGAGGATTTATGCCAGCGGTCTCAATGCATTTTTTATAGGTGTCCTCTATGTTATTTCTGTGTAATTCTTGGGCTCTAGGTGGTATGATACCTCCATATCTAATAGTTTACTTGAATAGTTGATATCGCTTTTTAGATAAGAGAAACTTGTTATACCTTAGATGTATATTTTGTTGGGAGTTGACAATATTAGCCAAAACTTTACCATCTGATTTAACTACAGCGATGCCAGTATCATCACAAGACGTCTCAATGCCCAACACGGAGAATTCGTGTTTTTCCTGATACCATCGGATGGCACAAGGATTCAATGACCGAGAAAATATAGTTCTTCGTGTTAAAATCATTCGAAAAGTTTATTTGTTATTTTTATTTTTTCAAAAGGAACTCGATGTTTTTGTTTTGGCATTTGACAGTAAGCAGCTGTTTGAGGAACGTAAGATCGAGAATCGATTTACGCGAGATGTGATATCTAAAAACCAAGTTTAATGTTTAATATGAGTATGCATATGCACTCGTATATCATTTTCAATATTTCACATTAAATCTTTAGAAAAAACAATTTCGTACAAAAAAAAATATACGCGTTATTAAAAAATAATCTTAATTCAGAAATGCCGTAGGTAATGGTAGACAAAAAATGTTTAAAATTTATTTTATTAACTCAATAATCTTAATTCAACTTACTGGCACTATACTGGTACTCTAAACTCAGCCTATCACTTTTTATGTGAAAAGGCACTAAGTCTTTCGACGCAACCTACCACATTATAAATACCGAAAAACCCAAGATGGCTGCAGAGAGTGATCAATTTTTGTTTACATGTGCTGTACGTTAATAATTGCTTGAGTTCGAGTTCTTTATGGAAACTTTTATTCATTTAGTATGATAAATATTGATTAATAGCGATTCTAAAACTACAATCACTGCGACTTATTGTTGGGGTAGTTGGAAACAAATTTAATATGTGTGTTTATGAGAAAATATTACACAAAAAGACGATGGAATTCGTGAACACATAAGTATGTAATTTATTAGAACATAAGCTAATATAAAAATGATTCTATGTTTACAAAAAAATATAACAAATTCAAAATAGACTTGCTTAACTCTACTATTTTACAATATTGTTTTTATCATTTTTCTTTTTCTACTTGTTAAATTGTCTTCTATTGTATTATTTAGGTGCTTAGTTCTAAAGTACATACGTGAACGGAAGAAAATTTCTTTCACTTTTCTTTCGGACGGTATGTCTTTTGAGAGATTAAGTAACGGTTTTAAATAGTTACGATAATAAACTATATCATTTTTATTAAACATTTTAAAAATTGTCTCCATCTCCTCCATATTTATCTTCATTTCGTCTTTAGGTTTTTGAAGATATCCCTCCGTCAGCTGATTAGTCCACGTGAACGATGTCTCTTGCTGGGTATTTTAAACAGCTAAATCTGGATTCCTGACCCTGTGTCAAATAAAACCTGCCAAATGCTCCAGTCCATTGTATTGTAGAGATTCCAGTTCATCTACCGGCTTTTCAGTTGCTATGAAGTCGGGATTAAGTGTCTTCAGTAGAGTGCTACTTAAATAGCCCGTACCTTCTAAATCGGGTGTATTATCTACTAAAGTATTGCCTGTGGAAGATGTAAATACGAACGTGTTGTATTAAAAGAAAATATGGTTACTTAATGAATAAAACATACCATTCATAGATAAACTTCCTTCATTTCTCCAAGTATGTATGAACGAAGTCGTTACATGAATTCCAAATAGTTTGAATGATCATATAGGCCACCTTTGGATCGAATCGTTCTGAAAAAATTCTCTAAAACATCTTGATTCAGTCTGTATGTCAGTAAATACGAAATACTGTATTCAGTCTTAAAGTCGATGTACAGAAGTTTAAGAGAATTATTCGTCATGATAATGCCTAAAAGTATTATAAGATTGTAAAAACAAAAATTCGTTTAATTCAACATTACCTTTCTGGAAGGACATCATTGTTCGTTTTCCTTTAACCCTCATATTAAGCATTACGGAAGTCAGCTCATCGACAATTGCAAATTGGAGCGATTCTGAAAGTCCAACGCCTTGAATTCGTTCGCGACTATCCTGGTAAGGAACTCTTACGTTGGGACAGTCGAACCTGAAATTGTAAAGATGTAGATGACACATGATTTTTAAGGAAATTTTAATTATTAACTGTTTAAAAAATACACAACACTTAAGCCAGTCTTCCGAACTTAGTTTCCCTAAACTACCAGCCCGCATAATAGCTTGAGAGACCGTGTGAGAGAATAATTTTGTTGCAAGTTTCACCTTTGGACGTTCTGCTCCTTTAACATATAGACTGGTTAGCGATATTTTGTATGCAATACTCAAATCAGACTTATAATTAGTTTTCGAAATAAGCTCTTCTATTATTCCTTTGGAAATGAGTTGCTCGTCCAAAATAAAACCACCATTATCAACGAAGTTGTTCTGGATGAGTTTTATGAGATGAGGCACATCAGTGAAAACATACACATTCCTTGATTCATCGGTTGGGTTTTGAAAAAACCATTTTGTAACGCTTATTTCAAGTTCACGCAGTAAACCTTGATTTGTTCCCCCGAGATCACAGACTTTAAAACCACATTCACTTAATTGGTGAATAATACTACATAGTATTTGTTTGGTCATTCGTTGGTCAAAATCGTAGAAAACTGGTTGCTTCCAATTCCCAATCAATCCTCTTATCATCGCCACTTGGACGTATTTCGCAGCTTTCAGAGTTTCATCCTTCCGTTTGTCGTCGACAATTTTCTCTTCGAATTTCATTTCGTCAAATGAAAGTACTCAAATTTTGTCGACTTCTTCCATATCGATGTTTTTCATAATATTCAACACGAATTGGATTATTTCCGGATATACCTCTAATTTTGAGCACCACTCTTTAAGTGTTACCACAACTGGAAGAGGGTATTGTTTTCGCAACAGCAATCGGTAAGCTCGGGGGCCGGCTGCATGTATTGCGATCGCATTAGCAATATAATCTACTTACTGAGAATCTGAGAGTATGCAGGGATGATTTGATCAGTTTGTGTACTACAGTAGACCATTAATGGTTTAACTTGTGTACCGCAGTCTACCTTGGAAGCATCAGTTTGCGTAGAGCAATCACACTTGTTTGATAGAAATAAATTTTCCGCGGGGACTTCCAGATCTATGTTCTCCTTGTCATGCACAATTAGTGCATCACTGAAATAAAAAACAATTAATGCATTTCGGACATGCAAAACCGCCTTTCGACGTCTCTCGGCTTTAGTTCATGTGGAACCCAATTTCCTTGCTTTTGAATATATCCAGCTGCTTTTAAATGTTTTGAAATGGCTGCTTGAGTGACACCCAAAGATTCTTCTTGTGTTTGGCAACAATCTTCATAGAGTAATGCTTCCAGTTCTTCATCTTCAAACTTTTTTGGCTGCCCAGGACGTGCATCGTCTCCCAAGCCAAAATCATCACTTTTAAATCGTGCAAACTACCTTTGGCACGTTCGCTCAGCTAGCGTATGTTCACCATAAATTTCCACCAAAATACGATGACTTTCGGCAGCAGTTTTTTTCATATTAAGATAATGAAGAAGAACTCCCCTCAAAAACACTTTTTCAGGCACAAAGTTCGACATATTTGAGTGAAAAAAATTATTGTTGTTTACGCTTCAAATGAATGACATATACTGAAATGACGTACAATGACAGTAGCTTTCCAACGCATGTTCCAATGGAATATAACAATGGAATAATACAAGTTACGCCATCTCTTGGCAAACCGCATGAAGTTATAGGCCCAATATTTAACTTGCCTTTTCGGCGAAACAAAAACCCACTCCTGGCACATTTTACTTTGTTTTGGAAACGAGTGATACGAGATCTCCTCATTTCCAGTTTTATTTTTGCTTTTATAGTTGTTAACACAACACCCGTACACAGCGCAACGCATTTTCATAACCTTTAAACATTGTTTAATTAATTTAAAATCAAAAACCTATACCAACCAAAATATTTCCGCCTTTGTCGTCACTGTGGTCGGCCATATTGCCAGAATTTGACAGATGCGCAGAACGAGACCAAAATAATTGCGCCAAGTATATTACCTTATTATATGTACCTTGGGTAGTACAGGGTGGTGGGCTTTTCCTTTCTAGGATATATAAGTGGGTTGCTGTAATGTGGCCAAGCCGCAATCGAACGAAATTCGTTGTCTTTGATTTTGGAGTGTTAGCTGGGTAAGCAGGGTCGATTTTGTAGGATTAATTTGTTTGTAGTGGTTATTATACAAGGTCCATTCGACTAGTTTGGAATAATATGGTCGTTACTTGATATTTTCAATGAGGTTTCTTTTGGTGTAAATGTTGTTAAGCAAGTTGAGAGCTTTGTTGGCGAACATGCCAGCTTCGTCTGCATGTCATTTCCCTGAATACCAGGGTGACATCTGTATTTTTGATAGCATTTATTGTAGAGAGGCTGTCTGTACAAATCACATGTTCCCCTTTTGTTTTTATGGCTACTTGTAGGGCAACAAAGATGACAAGGGCCTCAGCAGTAAAAGTTGAAGCAAGTTGTGGCACTAATCCAAGTTGTAATACATTGTCATTTGCGAACGATGTGTTGTTTTCATTTTTGGAACCGTCTGTGAGCAAGAATTTCAGTTTTTGGCTTTGAGATGGGTTGAAATGCTCTGGAAAATTCCCGTGTATTCCACTATTTGTGTTTATTTTGTTGTATAATGTTAGATCCATTATTAATGGATGGAGTATGGGTGTAGAAGCCATGGTGGATCTGCTGTATATGGATTGATTAAGTCTCGTATAGGAGGCTCGACACCTTTGCTGAATTTAAGGAGGGTGAACATGGATGATGGAAACTTCTTTACTTGTATACATTCCAGCGTAAGGTTTATACTTAATTAAACTATATTATCTTACGTCATTAAATAGGTTTTCTTTTTATTTATTTATTTTTTTTATCGTATGTATGTATACTATTGTGTAAGTACTCGTAATTGAGTCGCCTGTCTGCAACTGGTCAAGCGACATTGAAGATTAGCGGTGCCGCTAATTTGTCCTGGATCAGACTTTTACAATGCTAATAAAGGAACGCGTCTGGGGAATGAAGCCGTTAAAGCGCATATAAAAAGTTGGGGTAATAAGCCGAGAAGATAATTGTTCTTGCAATGTGCCTTCAAGTCAACTTAATAACTAAATTTTCAGCTCTTATCAGGTTTGCCTTTTTGTACAAGAGTTCATTAAGTTCTCCGGTTCTGATGTTCTGTATTTTGGTTCATCATAATTTTCTATGATTATGATGAACCAGCTGTTGACAACCTTGCAAAAATTAAAAAAAACAATGATCTGATGAAAAAATATTAAAAAGAGTAGAACAATCAAAATCGGGAGGAATAATTCAGGTTTTCATACTTTGCAGCAAGCCTAAGTTATCAAGGGAGGAAAAAGGCGCTACTTAAAAGGTTACTATGAGGTTCGCGACAATATACATAATTCTTAATTTCTTAGATTATATGAGGGAGAGAGAGAGCGAAAAAAAATCAAGTAAAAATATACTCTGTTCTAGGCAACCACCGACAGTACGTAAAACGAAAAACCTATTATATAGGCTAAAAGGAATCAGTAGGGTTTCCCGTTTATATGGCTTACATTACAATCCCAGTGATTTACCTATTCGTACCTATCCAAAGCTGCATATCTCTGTATATATTTGCTATTTTGATCATGTTAAAAAAATGTACATGACTTGACGAAAAACAAAATGTTATGAGAATTCTAAAAAGGAAAAAGGGAAACAATTTGTACATATAGGAAAAAAATGCAGGTTAAGGCTTTAATTTATACACCATTACCTCAACATCAATCCTAGCGAGGGCATACCAATTAACCTATAGTAACTCTATTACCAAGGGTTAACCATTACATTACCATCTCTGCAACATATACTAGATTCTATAAGTATATATATATCTTGAAATACGAAACCTTCACACAAAATTCGCTAAAGTATGGTCTTAGCGATAATCGTCCTTCTAACATTAATTTATAATTGTTTTTTTAAATCTTCAGAAACGTTGAAATTGATTAACAAAATATATATTTTTTTATAATTAGCTGAAACTGCTAGTAATTTGTGCTAATATAACGATATAGGTATCAACAAAACGCTACATATTATTATCCCTCTGATGAACATTCGCGCGGCCGGCATGCCTTACTGAAGAAACTCTTAAATTAGTTATTTGATTATAGATTTTACTATTTGTTTAACAACATTTTTCCTAGTTAATAATAATAATTGGATAAAACTACACCTTTATTTGTTTTAGTAAGGCTTATCTATAAAACATAGATATAGTAATATCATGGAATTTTTATTAATTTTTAATGCTTAAAATTCTTAAGCTCGTAGTTTTATTGTAATGAAGGTGTACGTAGGCATTCTAAGCAGCGATTTTTTTCTTCGACTACATTAACTTAGGTGCTTAGCTAGGGGTTAGTGTCACGTTTGGTCGCCTGCAAGAAATTTACAGTTTTTCCTGTAGAGGGACAGCTGGCTTTTTAAAGGCATCCCGAGGCGTTTGGTCTTCCAGCACCCTGATGAGTCTTCATAAGAGATCCGACAATTAACGGAAACCCTACCCGACGATGAAAAATCGCAAAGCAATTTCAGGTCCCAAGAGGTTCTCCACTCAGCCTTGCCTAGCAAGCTCATCGCCGATCCTATTTCACGCTATGTCATTGTGCCTTCGCACTTTAACAACATTTAATGAATCAAGTGTGCAACTTTATTTTTGGAGTAAAGTATTGGGGTTTAATGTCATCTTTGAAGCCGAACTCTGACGAAAACACTTGTCGTGGATACAAGAGTTTTCTGTTTGAAATATCAAATCAACCCTCCGGGATAAAGCGATTTTTGCCAAATACAAGTATAACATCTTTCAAATTTATGCTTGTAACAAATGGGGTATCATTAAACTCATAATTACTCTTTAAAAGTAACTGGCTCTTGAGTCATTCTGCCAACAGCTCAAAGTCAAAGATCAATTTTTTTTTCCAAAAACCTAACATTTTTATTTTATAGGGCGTATACATGAACACAATAAAAAGAAATAAACTATTTTTTCTTATTCTATTACAAATGCCGAAACCGACCGACCGATATGAACGCTCGGTTGACAATGCCTCGAACTTATCTTCTATTGGTTGTTTCTCTTTCGTTCAATCTCACAGTATTGCCACAATTTCAATGTTTATTTTTGGGAAAAAAACATGAACCCAATATTTACAAACAACAAAAAATGTCAAAACTTTTTTCCAAATCCATAACAATTAAAACGCCGAAATTTGATTCTGTTTACCGCTATTTGCGTCACATTTTTATTTTAGCAGCTTCATTGGAGTTAGAGAAAAGTTTCCTAAAAGAATCGTATGGCAATACGAGAAAGGCAACTGGAGCGGTTTTAACAGTTTCTTTAGGAATTTTAACTGGTCGTTATGTTTCCCCGATAACGACGTGGATGCCGTTGCTGATGACAGACACCATTCTCTTTGGAATGAGAAGCTTTATCCCTCGTCAGATAACGAGTATCAAACCAAAGGAAAAGGCACCGTACGACTCGAGCCGTAAAGAGGCTGTCAGGGTTAGAGAAATGTTTTTTTGGTACTTCAAGACCCAAAAAATCTTAAACGGGCTAGGAATGACTGCAACGTCTTTCTTAAATATGTAAAATTCCAATACAAACAAAAATTGGGGCAAAAAATACTACAATGTCCCAAAAGTAGTAAAAATCTTTGGTCGTTCGTAAAAGATATTAGAAATTCTGCCTCATCCCCCATCCCAACGCTCATTTACAATGACATTCAAGCTGTCAACTCTTTGGACAAGGTCAATCACACTTTGCTGCACACTTTGCCGCCAGCTCAACATTCTCAGATTGTGCCTTGTCTCCGCTTACATTTGAGTACGTCGGTCCAGATGGTATTTCTCCCCTCCTTCTGAAGAGGTGTTCTTCCTCGCTGGCAAAACCATTGCGTAAGCCTTTTCATCAATCCTACTCTATAGGACTCTTTCCGAGAAGATGGAAAACAGCATTTGTCCAGCCCGTCCCAAATCTTCCTCTCTCTCCTTCTACAGACCCATTGCACTTACGTCCCTTCTTTCTAGAGTCATGGAAATGGTGATAAACAGTCAGCTCATGAAATATCTCGAAACACGAAAACTTCTCAATGACCAGCAGTATGGTTTTCGTAGCAACAGGTCCACTGGTGATCTGATGGCATGTCACACCGAAAAGTGGAATCAAAGCCTACATCAATCTGGCGAAAGCAAGATATTGTAGTTGCACCTGATATTTCTAAGGCATTTGACAGAGTTTGGCATCAGGCTTTTTTGTCGAAAATGCCTGCTTTTGGGATCGACGAGTCTCTTCTTCAATGGATTAGAAATTACCTTTCGAAACGTTCAATTCAAGTTGTCTTAGATGGTTTCAAGTCTGATGTTCAAAAATAAATGCCTGTGTCCCCCAGGGCTCTGTTCTGTCTCCGACACTCTTTTTTATTTTCATCAACGATCTCTTGTCTGCTACGTCTAATCTAATATATTCCTTTGCTGACGACAGCACTCTCTGATTTTCATATTCGTTCCCGGACTCACGTCCCTGGTCTTCAGCTGTAGAATAGGAACGGCAGCGTATGCTAAGCTCATTAAATTCTGATTTAACAGCATAACTAATTGGGGAACCACTAACAGAGTAGAATTTAATGCTTCCAAAACACAATGCTGTCTGCTGTCGTTAAAGCGAAATTTAAACACACGGCCATTATTCATGAATGGCACTTGCAGCGTCGAAACCGATAAACTTTCCATTTTCGGTATGTGTGTCAATGACAACTTACGTTTTAATGACCACATATTCGGTGTCGTCAAAATGCTGTGAAATGTCTAGGTTTCCTCAAGCGATGTAAGAAATACTTTACCTCCTCTGATCTGGCCTCAATATATAAGGCATTTATCCGCCCGAAATTGGAGTACAATGGCCACATCTGGTCGGGTGCGCCCAAAACATCTCTGCACCTGCTAGATAGGGTTCAAAACCGTGCGATAAACTCATAGGTGATACTAATATCACTCAAACAATGGAAAGCTTCCAACACCGACGTAATGTCTCGTGTCTCACTCTGTGGAAGACTATACCATGCGATTGAAATAAACAGCTTTTGAAAGGATTAATTCTATGACGCCTTAAAGGAAAAAAAGGACCGATTTAGTCAAGGAATTAATTTTTTTACAACACTGGATAGAGTCTTAACACTGCGTCTCGACTAGATAAAAATTCATAACATATAGCAGAAGCAGAAAGCACAAAGCAGAGCAGCTGTCAAATTTGCTTTGGTTGGCATTTCATAGCATACTATTTTAGTCAAAATGGCTGAAAAATGAGATTGGCTCGTAATGACACTTCTGTCTCATAGCTAGTGGAGGCACCGTGTTAGTGCCAGCTTTAGAGCTCTGTAATTGAATTTTGGAAAGACACTGTGGAATCATCTTTTATTAGCCGAATTCTATGAACAGATGAGTCCCAATTCACCAAATTCTAATTCCAATTATTACATTAAATATTTGAGGAAGGACTATGTAGATGACACACCCCTTCAAATAAGAATTGTCATTATATCACCGAACAGTATCGCCGGAAACTCGTAGATAGGTTGGAACAGACCACTCAACAGGCCCTCAACATCTCCGAACTTACCCCCAGTGGTTTTTTATGTATTGATTCGAAAATGTTGTTCATTCATCAGAAATAACTACAGTGGAAAACTTAAATTATAGAATCTATGAGGTCGATCAATCGATCAATGTCGTTTTCCTTTGGTTTCTCTCCCTATTTTGGGTAATTTTGACCCCAATAGAACACTAAAAACTTATTCTGATATTGCTTTCAAAAATTTTACATATATCGGTTAAAGGTCAAATTTTTATTTCGCAATTTCTCTGCTTGGAAAAATGGCAGAAGACTGATTTATTTAGTTAAAAAACTACAAAATTGTGAAAAATTCCAACAACCAAGTCTAAAACCAGAACAGAAATTTTGTTTCTAAAATAAAAAGCAGAAGAAAAATTTTCCTTCTGAAAAAGTGAGAAGAGTGTATTTTTTTCTCTCCGGAGTGCAAAAAGGCTTCTGTCGGCCAATGGAAAACGCCATAGCCTTGAAAGGCGAAATCTGGCGTGCACTCAAAGCAATCGATTGCAGTCTGAACTATAAGAATTATAGCAATGCGCAGTCAGAATTTGTAATTCCATTTTCGTTTTTTTTTCAATTTTAAAAATTCCTTAATTTAATTTTATATCTGTTTTGACAATTTGGTTTGTATCTGGAAAATTATGGGCTGGACAAGAAAAAGTTTGACATATATTTCATTTGCAAATATCGGGCACATATTTTAATGGTAACAGATAAGATTATTTCAACAGAAAAAATAGCGAAAATTCTTCTTCTGGATTTTATGTCAAAATGTACTAACACATATATCTATAAACGTCAAATAGTATTGTGTGTCAAACTAGATTTCTGTTTTCGTACAATCGGCTGTGTTTGACCAATTTATTATTCTGAGTGTTCAAATTGATTCGGAAGAAAATGTATTTAAAAATTAAAAGAAGATGGAAGCACATATAACAGAAAATTGACATTTAACCAATACATGTAATATTTTTGACAGCAAAGTCCCACGAAGTTTTTAGTGTTCCATTGAAATCATAATCGAAGTTAAAAAAAAAGAAGCCTTCTGCCTGCTCAATTTAAAATTCCATTAGAGATACATGCAAAAGTAATAGCAAAATTTTGACATTTCGAACAGTTTTGAACGATTTCGAACAGTTACAAACGAATTGTCACAAATCAGACAAACATTGACCGTGGAAGTGTGGAAGCAAATTTGGAAAGTGAATATTTCGTCTAAAAAAAAGAATGGAAGGATTTATTGGAAAATATTTGGCCACGCCAATTTGTCGATAATTTCCTCTTTTTTTGCATTGCCGCCTGGAAGGTGGACTACCTCATTGCGTGTTTAATTTGTGATTTCAGAGTACGGCTTTTCGTGTGTTTTACAAGCGAGTAAATAAATATGAGTGATTAATTTGTATATACATATATAAATAATTATTAAACGAGTTAATTAGTTATTAATTTATTAAGAATATTAAACGTGTTTGCAATTTTGTAAAGATTGAAAGACCGCGAAATCTAACGTTTGAAGTAAATCCCTACACAGCAAAAAGAAAATGTCTTGCTACATACGATTGCGTGGATTACCGTGGTCGGTAACTCATCAGGAAATTTTAGATTTTCTTAAAAATGTTACTGTTGTTAATGGTACGAAAGGAATACATATGGTTCTAAGCCGTTGGGATGGAAAAAACACCGGGGAAGCTTTTGTTGAACTTGCAAGCGGATATGATGAAAAGGAGGCTTTTAAATTAAATAAGCTTACTCTTGGTCATCGCTATATTGAAATTTTTTCAGCCACTGACGAAGAAGTGCAACATGCTCTCAAAAACCCCGGATCTATATCCTCGAATGTAGTGAAATTACGTGGACTCCCGTATACAATAACTGAATCGGAGATAGAAAATTTTTTTAATGGATTAAATATTAAACGAGGCCGAGAAGGTATTCTCATTGTTATGGATCGAAGAGATCGTACAACCGGAGAGGCGTATGTTCAATTCGCAACAATTGATGACACAGAACAAGCCTTACTGCGAAATAAAGAAAAAATTGGTCATAGATATATTGAGATATTCCGAAGTTCACTTGCTGAAATGCGTAGAAGATCTGGAAACCGCCCTGGCCCGTATGACATTAAAGATAGAGGAGGTGTACGTACCCGTGATGATTTTGGTAGTGGAAATAATATGAATATGCTTCGTGATTCAGGATTTGGCAACAATAACAAGAGCGGATTTGGGGGAGGTTTTAACAAGTCTATGGGAATGAATAACTCTGGAAATTCTGGGCTAAGTCTTGGTGGCTTTGGATTGTTTGATAGTATGGGAGGGCATAGCAATGGTGGCAATGGTGGTTCTGGAAATAATTTCGGTAGATCAAACAATAGCATGGGTCTGAATTTTAATTCTTCCACCAATTTCAATGCTCGTGAGAAAAACTTTAATACGGGGGTATTTTGGAATAACGATCTAAACAAAAACAATATGGGCGGGCACAATGGAGGAAATAATGGGCAAAACTTTGATGTTAAAGGTGGATTCAACAATGACCACGATGGCGGTGGTCATGCGTTTGATAGAGGAAACAACGGAATGAATATGGGTGTAGGAATGATTGGCGGCAATAAACCGAATAATGACTTGGGAATAGACCAGTTTAAGAATAATAGAAACTTCCGAAACGATAACGATTTATTTTGCGTTCATATGCGTGGGCTGCCGTATAATACATTTGAAAATGAGGTCTTTGCATTTTTCGATCCCATTCGTCCAGTTAACGTAAAGATTATTTTTAATAATAAGGGTTTGCACAGTGGCAGTGCAGATGCATATTTTTATTCGTACGACGATTCTCAAATTGCAATGAAAAAACATATGGAACAAATTGGAAACCGTTATATTGAACTATTTTTCGATGGTAAAACTAAAGGGGACAGGACTATGTTTTCACGCCAAAATAACAATGACCGCTTTTAAAATTCTTATGTAATTCTCTTAAAATTGGAAGTTATTGAAAAATTTTCTGAACAAATATATACTATTACTTCTGTCTTACATTCGGCAATTGCCTTGTTTTACTCAAACATATTGATTTTTGTAATTCTAGACTTTCAAATTTTTTTTTTTTAACATAAAGAACAAGTCAGCCGAATGGGAATTAAAAACTCTTTTATTTTTCTTACGTTTCGGTTGTCATTGAGCAAAATTTTAAATATCATTGCGCCCACATTTGTATATGAATATGCATATTTGTTTTTTTAGCTTTTGGGATTTTCATACATACATATATTGTACAGTAATACATGCATCCGAACGCCAAATAATGATTGATTGGGATGGTGTCAATTTTAGGGGGCTGTAGAGGAAAGGGTTTTCTTGCTCTGCTTGGGAACATTTGTTTTTCTCGTGTAATCATTGTTGCAAGTTTTTTTTAAATGTTGTAACGACCGACATTAAGCCTATTTTCAAAAATTACATACTTCACTCTTGAGCGGAAATTTATGTGTAAGAATTTCCTATGAAAGTTTGTTAAAATGTATGGTGCTTGACCTTCTTGTGGTCGTTGATAAAATATAAATTGCTTCAAACAGGTGTTGTATTTTATTCTATAGATCTTGCTATACAAGACCATAAACTGTATGTTTGTATTGCAGATATCATATACAAACCTATTTAAATGAGCTTGGAGCTCTCAAAATAATAATACTGGTGCTATTTCGACTAAACTTTCAAACTCCAAAGTGCAATGTTGTTTTTAAACATTGTTGTTTAAGCTATTTTGAACACACCGCAACCACTACATAATATTTGACGATGTTACAAGAGTTAAAGTATTTTATACAATTGGGAGATCTTCGATTGCTTGATTGGGTTCGAATTAAACGACTCTTAAAGCAAAAGATGAAGATCTTCAAGCCAAAGGTTTAAGCGCAGAAAAATGGAAGAATGGTAAACTGTTTCTGAATACATGTTATTGGTTTGTGGTGTAGTTAAAAATATTCAACGGGAGTTGGAAGATCGGGAGTCAGACATAAAGATGGGACGGTAAGAGGCAATTTAGATGTATTTTTTTTTCAACGAGTTGGGTGCTACATATACGTGCATACATACATATGTACGTTAAAACGACGGAAATACAAATTAGGAAATTTTTAATTGCTTGCTGTTTCTTTATATATTATTTTAGAATAGTGGTATCGGTTGGTTTTTCATTATTATAATTTTTCTTAAACAAAAAAAAATCAAAAAGGAACTATAAATACCGTTAGTACAATGTGGAAATTAATCAATAAATTTTTTAACAGTTATTTAAAGACTTTAATCATTTTTTTATGGGACCTATCTATTTGGGAGATTAATTGACATCGTTCCGAATTTTTTGACGACTTCGACTTTTCTTTGTACGATTGTCTGTACACCTACCAGACATTCCAAAGTTCCGGAGTTCTCTCCAGCATTCACTTGTGATTTTTTCAAGCTTTTTGGAGCTGGCGTCTCCACCCTTTCGCCGGGGAATTCTACCGAAAGGTAAACAAGTCTTTTGCTCTCCCACCGCTCGAATTCGGCAAAAAATTAGAGGGTTAAAGTAGTAAATACAAATTACATTGCCAATAACATAACCAATGTGGGAGACTGGTCTTGGCTCAAACCGGACTGTTGCGGGAGCAATTTCATTTTAAACTTGTTTTAACAAACTTAAAGGTTATGCTTTTGCGAAAGACAAAAGTCCAGACCAAACGTTATTAGCCTTTTTCATATACATATGTATGTACTTGTAACTAAAGAGCACTCTTTTTTTGTTTTCAGCTGGCAGAAAGGTTTATACGTGCTTTATTTAATTCTATATTTTATTTCCTTTGTTCAATTTCCACTCAATATTGAATATTGAATTCAATATTTAGATCACATTATTTTTTTTTCTTTCTTTTTTATAATGAGCGCGCGCTGAAAGGTTTTGTGTACCATTAAAATGTTTGTACACGGCGCGGGCCAAGGAAATTTATGGAGGAAGAAAAGAGAGGTACCGATGTACATTGTTTTTAAATGTTTGTAAGTTATAACGACCAGGAAATACAGAGATCGGCAGGGCATTCCATAAGCAAGTTGTACGGCTTGAGCATTTATAGCGAGGCGGGGTTTTACGGTTGAAAGTTTGGTGGTGAAAATAGCGATAAAGCAAAGTGAGACAGGAGACATTACGTCGGTGTTCGAGGGTGCTAATTAATTGACGGACATTAGTATCATCTATGAGTTTTATCGCATGGGCGGAATGCTACTGGCGATTTCAATGGAGCACTGGTGGTGAAAATAGCGACAAAGCAAAGTGAGACAGGAGACATTACGTCGGTGTTCGAGGGTGTTAATTAATTGACGGACATTAATATCATCTATGAGTTTTATCGCACGGTTTTGAATCCTATCTAGCAGGTGCAGAGATGTTTTGGACGCACCCGACCAGATGTGGGCATTGTACTCCAATTTTGAGCGGATTAATGCCTTATATATTGAAGCCAGATCAGAGGGGGTAAAACATTTCTTACGTCGCTTGAGGAAACTTAGACACTCCGCAGCATTTTGACGACATCGAATATGTGGTCATTCCAACGTAGGTTATCATTGAAACATACCGAGAATGGAAAGTTTTTCGGTTCGTGGATAAAGGCTGGGTGTGTAAATTTCGCTTTAACGACAGCAGATAGCATTGTGTTTTGGAAGAATTAAATTCTACTTTATTAGTGGTTCCCCAATTGGTTATGCTGTTAATATCGGAATTTAATGAGCTTAAAAGCGGGGGCGTGAGTCCCCGAACGAATATGAAAAGCAGAGAGTACTGTCATCAGCAAAGGAATATATTGGATTAGAAGTAGCAGACAAGAGATCATTAATGAAAATTAAAAACAGTGCTGGAGACAGAACGCAGCCCTGTGGGCACACCAGCATTTATTTTGTGAATACCAGACTTGAAACTGTCCAAGACAACTTCAATTGAACGTTCCTAAAGGTAATTTCTAATCCATTGAAGAAGAGAGTCATCGATCCGAAAAACACGCATTTTCGACAAAAGAGTCTGATGCCAAACTCTGTCAAATGCCTTAGAAATATCAAGTGCAACTATCTTGCTTTCGCCAGAATTATGTACGCCTTGGTTCTACTTTTCTGGGAGACATGCCATTCAAATCACCAGTGGGCCTGTTGCTACGAAAACCATACTGCTGGTCATTGAGAAGTTTTCGTGTTTCGAGATATTCCACCAATTTAAGTTCTACGTCGTCAATATATGTATCTCTTAGAAGTCACGATGGAATTGGAATGCTTATATTGAGATCATATTTAATTCTGGTTCTATTTAGTTTTCTTGACCGTCGAATTTAATTCCTTACTGTTTTCTGCATATTAGTAGTTGTTAATTTTTACATCGTTAGTCATAACTTCTTTGTTATTAGATAAATAAATTTAAAAAGGAACCGACAAGGTGGACATTTGCTTTACTCCGTTAAAAACCTCAATTTTCTATTTATATGTATATTATTAAAGGGCTTTTTAATTATAACCGTTATATAGGGATTCAATAATATTTCATTTATGTCGTATCGTTGTCATGTGCTGGACTTTATCGAGTGCTTCTTCGTATATCACAAATATACAGTACAAAACGTTTGGTTTATATCTGTGCTCTAAGATGTTAAGTGTGAAAAGAGTTAAGCGTGTTTTCTAAAATTAAATTGATTATTGTTATTACTTTAGTTTTTTTTTAACAGTTTTTTTATGTAGAATTTATCCAAGCTTTTAAAATTGATCAACTATTGTATGCATAGAACAGATTTATCACTGTTCTGTTATCTTCATTTTATTAGTTTTCCACTCATGTCCATCAGAACATTGCTATTTTCATATTTGTCTGTTTGGATTGCTCTTTGAGATATTTTGCTATTATTTATTAAAAATGTTCGTACATAATAAAAGTATTATAGCACTGATCGTACATTTTAATCATTTTATATTGCTCCTTCCTAATTTTGCGATTAATGAAGAAACTTATTTTTGGTGTCTGTTATGATCCTATTAGGCTCTTTTTCATTCTCCCATACCTGATAAGGTCTTCTTCGTAATTCTGCTTTCTTGTAGTACTCCAGGAATGGTGCTTTATATCACCAAAGAGGAAGTCGTAATTGAAATCATTTGATTCAAATATCTCCAGAGCTACTTTGGGCATCACTTCAGATATAAGTTTTCCAATGTGCTCATTATTGTACAGTCCTTTATATTGATTAGTGTTGCGCTTATTTAAGGGGTACAGAAGTTTGTACGCAAGTTAAATTTTTGGAAGTAAAAGTACACACAAAAAGCAACGCAATACTTCTAGTTATTCCAGTTATTATATGAAAAAGCCTCAAGTGTAATTGTATATCATTATTCACAGAACCAACCAACTGACTACAAAACACATCACATGTAGGGTATACAACATTTATTTACTTTTTTTTATATAAACAGTCATCATTTAAACAAAAATATTTATTTTTTTTTTGAAAACTTCAGCTCTACTTGAATAACACATGTTTGTGTAGGAGCTTAATAAATATTTAGTATTACAACATAATTATATATGTACATTTAGTTATATCTCTCCATTTTATAGGAAAAGAAAGAAGCTTACAAATAAAACAATTATTATAGGTAAGGGTTTAGCGTTCGTAATATACCCTGTAGTAAAGCATTTTAGAACGCCAAATACTAAAGGAATTATCGAATTTTAACAAATAAACACCATCGCCAGGATAGGCATGTGAACCAACATAGACTTCGTTAAAACACTCTCGACGGTAAACTGGAACAATTATTGATATTGGGGGTTTATATGAAGTGGTTGCACTTCTTTCATTTGAGACGGAACCACATTCTAAATCGTCAGATACCATAAAATCTTCATCATCATTAAATTCGTCATCATCGCTTTCGCTTACATGAACTGTTACATCGTTCGTTAGCGGTTTACTCCATTCAAAATATACTCCAAATCCTATGTCATAATTGTCTGTTGCGAATTCCCAAAAGATGCATTTGCCGTTGGAATTTGTTGGAACACGAACCTGTGAATATGACAAAAAAGAATTTAAACATTAGTTTAAGATGTGTTAAGTTACATTTTGTAGAATTTGTTATAGAAATTGAAAATATTACCGTAACAGTATCGCCATGGCCCACATTAATGACACCATCACCGCGTCCAGCAGCAACTTCTAGCTTAAAGGCTTTTATATCCGGACGGGTCCACATTTTGGCAGGGCTTATTGTCACGTAGTCATCGGTATCAGAATCGTTTTTTTCATAGAAACTCTGTTCTGATGTCAAGGACTGTTTTGAGTCAGTGTCTAATGCTTCAGGCTCCTCTGTGTTTACGTTTTGTAAAAGGTTTGGTGGTTTTGAATTGGAATGCAAATAAAGTTGCTGCATATATTGATGATAATGCTCTTTTTGTAGTTGGCATATTAAAACGGCTTGTTGCTCAGGACTTCCAGGAAACTGTTTCATGGCATAGTTCTAAAAACAAAAGCAACATTTTATAGTAAAAAATATTTGTGTCAGCAAAAAAAAAAAGGACGGTGGGAGGAGGAAGTTTCTCTAACTAAAGATTTCGTTAATCAAAGCTTATATACATAGAATGTGGTGCGCAAATTTAAAATATTTAGAGATACAAAAATGGCTATCACACCCGTACCCGGATTTTTAAATGTCGAATATTTTAACTATACGAAAATAGATTTTTAAGATGTGTAAATAATCATTAGGTCTGTTCGTGTACTGTTTAAAACTACGAACATCTAACGAAGAGAACGAAATGAGAGAGCAATTATGAGGTTCATAAAACATTTTTTTCAACAGCTAAAATCAAGTATTAAATTTAAAAAAAAAAAAAACTTTTTTGCTTGAAGAACCCTTTCAACAAGCATTCAGAAATGCTCTTAAAACTTTAAAGTTTAAGGAAGGGTAGACCTTAGTTGAATTTAGTTGGATTTAGATCTGTTCTCATTAACGTGTAAAAAAAGTTATGTATGCTCATATGTATATTGGTACTAGTATATCAATTAAAATACGACGAACAATAAGTATGTACGTGCATACATATATCGAAAATTACTACAGGAGAAAGAAGAGACTAAGTTCTTCATTTTCAACCAATGCTTTTACCGTTGTAAGTTGAAATTGCTGGCTTAAGAAGTCCCCGTTGATCGAATCTGTTCTGCAGGTTCTACAAGCATTTCGGTGATGCAATAAGGTGAACAAGAAGTCGCTAAACAAAGCTTGTTTAAACTGATTATTTGGATATGGGGACGAAACAGCTTAACCAGCTTCTTGAATATAGTTGACGAACATTCAATGCAAAAAATGATCAAATAGATTTAAAATAATTTTATGACCTCTAGGAAGATTCATAAAGTTAAGAGAGGTGAAAATAAGGTGCTAATTCATAACACCGAGTAAGACAAACAATAGAATTGGAATGTCATAGTGGAGGCAACAAGTTCATTTGGGTTATAATGGAAACGTATGAAAATCAGTTGGGAATGTCGTCATTGTCTGACTTATAATATTTGAAAATATAGATTTATTTACCAGAAATAGTTTAGGGACCAATCTCCGGTGAGACTGTTAAACATAATGTGTAATTTAAGTCGATTCCAAAAAGATCGGACTCGCTAAGAATCGGTAAAAAAGATTGGTTTTTTTTTGTTCCCATTGGAAATTAATTCTACCAAAATTACTCAAAACAGTAGCAATTTAATAGAATGTAACTGCGGAAGCACATCTGTATGTATGTAAGGAATAATTTTGTGTAATTAAGATTAGGAATTGCCAGGAATTGTCGCCCTGGCAATTGAGTAATTTTAGTTATTTAAAACATCGTAACTTTGAATGATGTTTATTTTTCAACTGCAAACTATTTTCTACAAGGCTGAAATGTCTTAAGATGCTTGGTGTGGAAGAGATTTGGATTTATTGGGTGGGCTCAGAAAATTGTAGCTCTTAAAACTAGAGCGGATGCTTCATATGTTAGTGAAGTTTAGAAAAATAAGAAAGACGACAGAGGGCTGATAATTTATAACTTCTATGGAACGTAGGAAAAATCCTACTGAGTCAGAATATTGTTATCAAGGGAACCTTATTTTTCTAAGGAATAGAAACAACATATCGTATATTCATAGCCACATTGGTTATACAACATGTTAGCTTAAATATTCAGTAGGTTGCTCAGCTAGGTTTCGAATGCAGTTGACTATTTCGATAGACTTTTGTTTACAAATTTGAAATAAAAGAATAATTTATATTTATAAATGCGAGGTGAGGATGCAATTTTAAGATTCTCAATGCTTTTTTATCTTTCAGTTTTAGTTTATATCTAGTAAATTCAACTGATTCAATAAATTCTTGGTGTATTTAATCCGGCCATTTTCCAGCTCAGTGAAATTTGACTTTATTTAGAAATTACCAACAGAGCATATTGGGTTTAAGACATGAGTTAAAAATGTAATAATACAATGTCAGAGACCTATTGGCATGTAAGTAAAGTCGTATTTCTTCTGTCGATTTCGGGCCTACAACCGTCCATGAAAACTTAAAATTCTATATGAAACATAAAAACTTTCTGCATAAAAGTCACCACATAATTTTGATGCTGTTCTAGGTGAACTATCAGCACCACCAATTTGGTTTTTAGTCACCTCTAAATTATTTCTATTTCTTAACAACATATATTATCGGAGATTGAATTATTTGTTACTTTTTCAGTTAGCTGTCTCTCACATATCAACAGTTTTTTCCTGACATTCTTTCGTCCAATGACTCTGTATATGGTATGATTCTTTGTAGCTCCTCTGCATTTTCATAAAACAAGGTGATGACACTTGATTGTGCGACCAACTGGCAAAAAAATAATCAAATCGCATGGGCAGCTTGTGTCCATATTTACATTAAAAAGTCCTTTAACGACCCAGGAGTAGGGGTATTCGTAAAACAGCTAGATGTAACTCACAGTGACAACTGCAGGAATGTAGAGGAAATATTCACAGTGAAAACTGCAATTTGCGTGATCAGCTATTCAAGAGAATAGACGGATGTTATTTATTCGATATCCGAAAATCAAACGAATAAGGTTATATACGACAAAAGTAGAATGTGTATACATTTTTCGGTAAACTATTCTACCAAATCGATACGATACTTTTTAACATACTATCGGGAATTCAAATTTGATTAAGTAGAAAGGGATGAAGTTTGAAATATTTTTTACTTAAAAAAATAATTCTTTAATGACTATTAGAGGGCTGCGTCTATATAATAAACATTTCAGATGAAAGAAAAACCTATTTTATTATATAGAGAAATAAATGTTAAGTTTAACGTTAAATTACAATTCGGTTGCAGCATTAAAATCGAAAATCAGTTGACATCATGGAAAACCAAAAATTAATACAATTACAAGAAGATTAAAAGCAGAGCGAATTTTAAAATTCTACACAATCATCTTATGATGTTAGAAATCATTGCGAAAATGATACGTAAAATGCTTACACAAAAAAATAAAAAAATAAAAATTGTGGTATATTGTGTTCCGGAAATGTGCCGGACACTAAAACAGAAGTTATCAACAAAATTATAACACCTGATCAAGTTTATATTCATTACACATATTATGATCCGAAGTATCATTCGCTGGGAAGATTATCGGAATAGTATTTTGGAACTCACAAGAAATTATAAAAAGGCACGAGCATCACAGGAGGCCACACTAGGTAAATGTTGTAATACGTTTGAAAGAGGGAAACAATTAAATTAAAAGAAGAAGGCATGGGCATGGAGTTACTTCAGGACCACGTATCGGATTACAAAACTCAATTTTTATACCTGAAGCTACATATGTATTGTAGTTTCCAAGAATTACTTACCTTACACCTTTATACTTATTATTAAATTTAAGAAAAAGATTTACGTGTAAAAAAATTGTATAAACAATTTTTACAGCTAGATATAGCCTAATGTTTTAAAGCCAAAAAATGATCTGTAGATGTAATAGTGTATTCATTCTTAAGCTTATATAAAAAAATAAAATTACATAATCGAGAAATATCATTCTGCTTCTGTCGTATTTCTTGAAATAATAAAAAAAAAAATAATCCTATTCCAGAGCTGACGATATAAACGACTCAGAACAAAATAGGGCCCACAAAAGATTTATTTTGATTTTTGTCTAAAAATTACTCTATTGGTAAGCATTATTTGAACCGAAGTATTTAACTGTATAGCTTGCATGGCTATGAGTGTTTATCAATACTTTGAGCAACAATTTTACCGTTGCCTCCAACTAAGTAGGCAAAGAAAGCGCATTGCTCTAAAAAAAAAAACTAATGCAAAATTTCCTGTACCTGATTTCTCAGTCTAATTCTAAGCAATTGTCGCTAAGTGCTATTTTCTGTAATTGTTTTCTTCGATAACGTTATTAATTGTGATTACCGATGTGATGCCCGATTCTCGGCATCATATGGATATCGAAAACGCAGTGAGAGCGGTAAATTTGCTTCAGGAGGGAGAATCTCAAAGGTCTGTCGCAATCTGTATCGGTGTATCGCGACGAGGTATCCGAAATGTCTGAGAACGCTTCCAAAAAACGGGAGTGTAGTAAGGAGACCTGGATCAGGAAAAATCAGAGTCACAACTGCGCAAGCAGACCGGCACGTAAGAATAAGTGCACGTCGGGAGCGTTCGGTAACCGCCCGGGCGTTACAAAATCAACGGCGGCAATCTACTGGCACTCAAGTAAATGATCAAACCGTACGTAATCGACTCAACGAAGATGGTCAACCGTCCAGAGTGCGCCACATTCGACCGAAACTGACAAGGGCACATCGGGCAGCGCGCTTAAGTTACTCCCGTGAGCATTCGGATTGGACTATGGACTTTACAGAGGAATGTTAGCTCAAGTTTTTTAGTGCCGATAAACGAGTACGCGTGTGGAGAAGACAAGGTGAACGTTTTACCGGAATTGACCGTTTATTTTTTCAAATGAGAGCTTAAAGACTTAGTGGGCCCTATTTTGTTTTGAGTAGTGTACATATGGTATATCTTATATGTATCAGTCCTTTAATAAATTTGGAAAAAATTTGAGTTGAATGAGTATCTTACTGAACTAATATATTTTTAAAGACTGATGAAATGGCGTCGCTTGGAAGAAAATGCATTCAAACTAAATGGCGATACTATTGCATCTAATTTGTACATACTTTTGGAACAAGATAAGCGCGGTCCACTAAAGTAAGATAAAGAGAAAAAGCTCATGTAACAAGCTGGAAATCCAGGCAAAGAATATGTATTATTGAACTAATGAAAGATTTCGTTGGTTTTTCTGTAGATAATATGATTTCTTCGAGGTTTGTACTCGTTTGTTTTCCATTATCTGTAAAAAATCTTTTTTGGTTTGAAGCATTACATACGTTCTTTGAATGTTTGCAAAGGCGGAATGACACTGGGAATTCCATTAGAGTACTCGTGAAAATAATGGCTCACTCATGAATAATGGCTGGGAGTTCTATTCATTTTACAATTGCTTATGTTTTTAACAGAATTGAAGGAGCTCAACATACGGTAGCGTTCATGTTCTAGAGGTGAAAAACAAGTGGCTAAGTTCGGAAATGATTATGAGAGGTAGATGTTACTTTCGTGGGAAAGAGAATATATTGAATGAGAGGTAGAAAACAGGAAATCTCCAATGAAAATTAAGTTCATATTTCTACAAAATAAAACACACACACACAACTGAAAGGTATTTCTATTTAAAAAGCTATAAACATTTTTTTTTAAACAACAATGAAATTAGCTATGTTAGGATCGGATCAGAAATCTTTATTCACTATAAAGAATAGTTAATTTGAACATGACTTCAGGCATATGGGTTCCTGGACTTTCGAGCATTTTAGGCTCTATCTCATTGGGTCAATGACGTCTAATCGTGCCAGTTCAGTAGTTCATTAAATGTTGTCCTTGAATCGAGTCCTCAGTAAGTTAACCGTTTCAGGGATACTATGGCAATTGGCGCCATCTTGCTTAAATCAAATAACTTCCGATTGACCGATTGAATGTCGTCCTTGTTTATAAAACCATTAAGCCAAAAGTGAGCGTCGCCATTTAACACGATTTTTTGATAAAAATAAGCATTCATTTGAAGCTCCTCAACAGCCCAATCCGCAAATCCCGTCACCAGTCATTTACTTGTTACTTTGATAAGTGATTCTTATACGCATATGGGTCACTCACTTTAGCTACAGAGAGGTGAGTTCATTCTTGTATTTTTGTATTGTGCCTGGGATGGCGTTGTTGGAATTTTCTTATTTGTAATTTGGCTGCCAATGATCTACATACTTAACTAAGATATTTTTTCGTGATTCCGAAAATTGAACTCCCCTCACCAAACATATTTTTAAAGAGCTCATCCCAACCGTCTGCCCTACTTGGTACATCTGTAAGGACTGAAACGAATAAAATCTGTAAATTTTAATACGGGCTATACTTCCAAGGCGTAAAAATTGCAATCCCATTTTGTACCAAAATTAGCCTGTATATTCTCTAGTTTCAGTTTGTTATTGATTTCAGTTCGGTGCGGTTTAAAATATTTATAAAATATGAGTCAAGAGGAACGCCGTAAAAAGATAATCGACAAATGGCTCGTCAATGGCTTCGCGTCCAAACCATTTCATCGCAAAAAATTTAAACATAGCACGCAGTACAGTAGATTCTGTTATTAAACTATATTTGGAGACGTTGACAGTTAAGCGAAAACAGAAAAAAGGAGCACATGATACAAATTTGGACAGGAAAATAGTGGGTACCATCGTAAAAGACCGGACTATGTCATCCAGAGATGTTGCTCGGAAATGTAATACCAACCAAACAATGGTACAAAGATCTAAAAAAACGTAACGGTCTAAAAACACGAAAAAAACAAAAAATACCAAAAGTTACTGAAAAGAAAAAAAAAGTAATAAAAACATGAGACCGAAAGCTATACGAGTTGATCGGCAACAAGAAAGCGTGCTTTGTTTTGGATGACGAAACTTATGTCAAAGCCGACTTTACTACTCTTCCAGGTGTGCAGTTTTACAACTCGTTTGATGCTGAGATTCTTCCGCAATCAACAACATCTATTGGGATGGAAAAATTCAGGTCAAAATATCTCGTTTCGCAGGCCATTTGCCAATGTGGACACAGAAGCTCATCGTTTATTACAAGGGGAACAATTAACGGAGAAGTGTACATTAACGAGTGCCTAAAAAAACGGTTGATTCCTTTCTTAAACAAACACGAGGGTTCAACATTATTTTGGCCAGATTTAGCTTTAGCTCACTATGCTCATGCGACTTTGAGCTTTGTTGTTGCTAAAAATGTCGACTTCGTCCCAAAAGACATGAATCCACCCAATGTTCCACAGTGCCGTCCCATTGAAAGGTATTGGACTTTGGTCAAAGCTTAATTGAGGAAAAGTGCGCAGTGTGCAAAGGACGTAAAAGGTTTTAGCGCTAAATGGAAAAGAGCGTCCAAAATGATCACGGATGTAACTGTCACCAATTTTATGAAGGACATTCGAAAGAAGTTGAGGAAAGAATGTGAACCCAAATAATTTTTTCTATTTTTTGTAATTGTGAATGAATTTAATAAAAACAGAGTTTTAAAGCAAATAAAAAAAATTTACATGAATTATGAAAATATTTTGTTTTTTTACTTTCCAAATTTTATTCGTTTCAGTCCTTATTTCGTTTTGAACTTGGCGACTTTTCTCGATGCCACTGATTCGGTGGGCCACTGTGTACGTAGCGTAAAAAGAAGGAAAAGTATATTCGTAAAAATATCTCATAATGAATATTTCCGTTCCTATAAATACAATATATGTATAACGTCACAGAGCTTTAGGGTTAAGTCACAGGTATTCAGATACAAAGGTCACATGTATTTACGGGAATTAGTGGAACGTCATGTTTGCAAGAAGCAAAAACTATTGGAAATATTTCGCGCAAGCCCCAGATAATGGTTTGTTCTAGACTATTTTCTTTTAGAATAAATTCATTATTCAATGTTAGAATAAAGATTTACTTCTACACAGTACTTTTTTGATTGGATGCAGCAGAGTTCTCATTCAAAGTACTCTTAGTCTTATTACTTTAGCCATTTTAAATTGAAAACAAATTGATGCTGCTATGTCGTAGTCATGGAACGACAATATATGTACATTATTGGTAGGAGTAACCGTAAGGTCTTAAAACATGAACTTACATCAGCGAAGTTTGTGTGTAATGAACAATGAACTAACCACTGATCCACTCTGATGACTACTCTTATTAGTTACCTGCACAGTTTAAATTACAAGTCAAGTATATTAAAATACCCCATTTAGAGTGTATAAATCCGATTTTAAATCATATCAACAAGTATGATTCATACCAGTTTTAGCATTAAAAACATCCTACACATTCTGGTGTACATTTTCATAAAGTTAAGTTATTCATGCGTACCTTAAACTGTTGATATGTTTGTTGGTTTAGAGCATCTTTAAGTTGTCGCCTTTGAACTTCCTCCTTGCATCGTTCCTCTTCGAGTTGCTTCTCTTTTTCTTCTTGTTCCTTTTCTTTTTCTAATAATTTACGAGCTTCAATGCCTTTTTGCAATTCTAACTTTAATTTGGCTTCATTATCCTGTTTCACAGCTTCAACGTATGGTTTAAATAATGAGCACATTCTATCTAAGAGATTAATAAAACCTTCCATTGCTTGGGCTTTGCTTATATCACCAAGCTGTTGCCAATGCAATCGCCTGTCTTTGCCTATCACATCAAAAACACCCAATGCAGGTGCACATTTCTCATTGAAAGGGCCATTACTAGCCTGTTTGGTAAACGCAACCAATTTCAGATTGTCCTCGTAAGACAAATGAATGGCCTTGCCGGAGTTTTCTTCAAGTTAAATTTCATTTAATTATTTATCATGGAAAACAAGTACATTATCTGCAGGTGCTTACGTTTATAAAATGATAGCGCCAACCGATACAGCTCTCGCAATGGCATACCCCATTTTTCTTCATGTTCTAGAGGATCATTTTCCACGTATTTTGCCATAGTATTTGAGATCTTTTACATTACAATTTTAAAGAATACAAAAAGGAGTATTTTCTCGATACACGAAACCTAAAAAAATCGAAAAGCAGCAAAAAAAAAAAACACTTCTACACCATCATTCCCTATTAACTAGGTGTAATTAGATGACAGGACACACAGGTTTGTTTGTTTTAAATTTAAGCACCCAGATTGTCTTACCAAAGTGATGCCAATTTTTTTTGGAACGGAAAAATTTGTAATAAATTTGTTAAAGATATTATTGTTTTCAAATACGTGTTGGGTTAAAATTACCCAATTATTAATCTTAAGGCCAGCGCACACTGGACTAATTACCATGGGGAAAAACTGGTTTTATGGAAGAGGCAGATGTAGTATAAAGTAAGAAACTTGGTAAATATTCAACCAGTGTTGAAGCGGTTGAACATCGGGGGAAAACCAGTGCACAAAAAGGTTGTCAATTTGGAAGGGTAAGAAAAATTGCCAGATATACCAGTCATTCAAAATCGGTTCATGTATACACAATTTTGCTTCGCCTTATTCATCCAGTGTGCGGTTGAAGTAAAAGATACTCCACTGAAAAGATGATTCAGTGTGCGCTGGCCCAATATGTACCGAACTTTAAGTTCCCATATGAATTTGTTCTAGCCAGCTAGCTGTCAGAAATTAATGTCCAAAATTGGCGGTCTGTCGTCTCGGACTGTAAATGGTCGACCACGTCCCAATAATCATGGCAAGTATACCATATTTGGGAGGTTTCTCGCTTCAGTAAAACAAACATATTCCTTGACGAATTAATCTGACTTATAACAGCAAAATCACACATAATATGGTTTAAGTTAAGCTAAAAAATATCCGTTAGAATTTTCGGAGGCGGGGCAGTTTTTCGAATTGTCAATCTACGAGTACATAGGTCGGAATTGGGTGTATAAATTTTGTTGCATTTTTAAAATTTAGATTTGATTTTCTGTGTATTTGTAACATAGGCGCATTCCGGGAAACAACTAGACTATTTCCCACAGATTTTTACAGCACATAAACCAACGTTGTAACTACCTAAATAACTCATTTTTAATAAACTAAAAAGTTTTTTACTAATTGTTAACATTTAATATACAATATTTATATATTTAATATGCAAGTGTATAGATTTAGATAAAAGAAACAGAATCGAGTTTCAAATTTCTTTGAAACCCAGAGAGTGTTGACATTTCGCTGTCAATTATAGGACTTAATTAATTTTATAACATAGCTCTCAAATTGTAAAGCAGAACATAGCTCTATTTCAGCCAATTTTAGCGAAAAGGTGAACAGAACTTCTATTGGTTGACGAATATTGGTTTTTGAACGTCTGCTGTCAGATTTCTACGAAAAAAAAACAGGATTCTAATTCATTTAAAGTTTTCGGTGATTTATAGTGGCATGTAAGTCTCATAAAATAGGAAAATAAAATCTGTTTTAGTAATTTATAATTGAAATATTTTATGTAGCAGTTCACTCAATTTTTGATCAAGTGATTTTCTTTTCACATTTTCTGTATATCGAATTTTAAGATTAGTTTCTGTGCACTGGAAATTGATACGCCCCTGCAACAGAAACAGTTGATTTATTTTACGATTATAATTATAAAAATAAGATAAGTTGGATGATTTATTTCAAACTACAATCCGAATCTATGCTCTCTGGTTAAATTTGTATCAAAACACATATGCATATCTGTGATTTTCTGCACTTCGTTTTAGGAATTTTCTGATATATGTATGTATGTATGTATTCGTATGTGTAAAACATTTCCCATTTGGATAAAAAAAACATGTTAGCACATCTCTTACCCTTTTCAAACACTTTCCGTAAAATTAAGTCTGTAGGAAATCTTGAGACACTGCCAGGTTTTCTCTTATCGTTTTTTTTTTGTAGGTTCGTTGCCATTGCCGTGTAATGGCTTCTAGAAAATGTTTTGTTTTGCTGTTTCTTAGCTTCCGCTGCAGGTCTATCAGTCGTTTTTGTTTTTTACTCTTTATAAAAGTTGTTAATTTTATCTCCGTGTTCTTTAAAATTTTCATGTTTTTCTTTTTCGCGAATATTATCTTGCTTGCTAAAATTATCCAAAGTACATATATATGTACTGACTACTTAAAATTGCGGTGATGTGGATATATGACTTCTGACATCTCACTATATGGAAATTGACAAGACCCTTGTACGTTCTATTTATCTTTGATAAAGAAAGAAAAACCATCCAGTAATGCCTCATTATCTCTCTAATACTCGGAGGCTAGAGGTAGCGTCTGTTTTGCAAAATACATATATTTGGCTGTTGCCATTTGTACTGTTTATTTTTTTTTTTCAGAAGAATGATATTGATATGTACTCGTATGTACATTCATACATATTTTATTTTTTTTTCGTCCTTTCAAAGCTCAAGACTGCCCACCGAGAGCATCAGGTAACCAACTAGGCTATATATATATGTATGTATGTATACCTTATATTGTCTGGCTGTAAATTCCGACACCTCATTAGATTTATTTGAAATGTCATCCAGCATAATAGAGGAGTTATTGAATTGTACATTACATTGTGTTACGCAATAATTGCCTTATAGAACTTCAGACGCTATACGACTGTCTACGAGTACGCTGTTTGTATTCAACGAATTAGTTATTGTGGCTTGATCCTTTTACACAATACATTGGTTATAATATTACAAGGAGGGGTATACGAGTATGTCGATGGCTTCTTATTTTACAATTGGGTATGGTTTCATCAAGTCATGTTTGATTAATGATTTTTTTATGTGCAATTTACTTAAACATTTGTTTCATATCTTAGTAGTTTCGCATTTACGCCGTCAATAGCGATTTCGTTATTTTCATGATGTAGAATTGCATAAGTTAAGCTCTTTCATCTGTAGGTTTCTGCGCTCACAGCTGAACATTATGTAGAAGATTGCTATCGTTGCGTAGATTATTCTATGGGTATACGAAGCCTTTATACTTCTCACTTATGAATCAGTAGTATGGTATTCTGTTCAGAGAAAATCAAACAACATATTAAAACAACACAGTTCAAAGAAAGATCAAAATAAGTTCTATGGCTGCACAAAACTTTGTCTACAGCCCATTACATTACTGACTTCAATAAAATATTCGAAGTCTGCTTCACATATTGTGCCTAAATAATCGAAGCAACCGATATTATTCTTCACCGGCGTGCCCAATATAGAATCTGAGATCGAATCCGATCAAATTAGAGGCCTTCGAGTTTTTTCGCTTTCCAGATTATTCTAGTGCATTTCATGTGGAAGTATGTACAAATAAAAGGGTTCTATATTATTATGTATTATGACCATTCCGTTTTAGCTAGTGCAAACCATCTAACAATACACAAACTCTTATTTAAAGACGTCTTCTCAGTTCATAAGATGGATTTAATAACATTCTCAGAAAGCAGGAAGTTACAAGCCAGGCACTGCACCTAACCTTTTCAAGGTTGAATTAAGTCTAGACTGTCTCTTAATTTTCACAGACTCTTTTTCTTTTCGATAAAAAAAAAATGATGAAACCCTAAATCTT
This sequence comes from Volucella zonaria, assembly GCA_963966105.1. Classification (NCBI taxonomy): domain Eukaryota; kingdom Metazoa; phylum Arthropoda; class Insecta; order Diptera; family Syrphidae; genus Volucella; species Volucella zonaria. The sequence goes on along the minus strand of OZ014532.1, from coordinate 84,193,969 downwards.
CACTTTTGTCTCAGAGACTTATTAATGTGTTCTCGTATTATAGACTATGCGTTTGTTTCTTTGATTTGATGTATTATGTATATATCTTGTCTCTTTTAAATTACACTGAGTCATCTTTATAGCACATGTTCTTCTGTGGAATTGCTTTTATCCTATAGTTTCTTCGACTACTTCTTTGCTGATGTCGCATTAGCGATTATTACGTTCCATGACTGGCATCTTACTTTTAATGGACTGACTAAATTATGTAATTAGTGTCATGGACTTATATTCTATGCAATCACATATGGTTTCGCTTGGCCGAAAAAGTCGTGCTTTGGGAATCGAACTACGAAATTTTTCAGATTTGAAGGCCAGTACACTACCATTGAGCCACGGCCACCACAATATTACTGGTCTAATCCACATCGAACATATTCAGATTTTGTGGTTAAATCGATTGTGTTATTACTAGTGAAACGAATTGTAATTGGGTGATTTGTGTGGCAAATCTTATCTGGTCTTTGTAAAGGGTGTTTTTTTTTAGAGGTTTGGTTTTTAAACTGGCAACACTGTTTCTACAGATTGTCAAAGGTGAAAGTTGATTTGTGGTTAGTACGTTTTGCTGTCTTACGATGAATAGATTAACGCTGGAACAAAGCGTTCAAATTGTGCAAGCTTATTTTGAAAACTATGGTTCGATTCGCCAAACTTATCGTGTGCTACTTTCATTTTACGGTCGATATAATCGTCCCTCTGAGCAAGTTATTCGGTACACGATGAATCGTTTTCGCACCACGTACACTCTAGTGGATAATACGCATCCCCAAATACGACAAACAGTACGATCACGAGAAGTTATTGCCATTGTGGAGCGCAGTGTTGAGGAGAATCCAAATGAGTCGACTCGCCATCATCCACTTTGTGGAAGATTTTACGGAAAGATCTTAGCTTAAAGACTTTGAACCGGTGAATGGGCCGAAAATTTGATTCAGCTTGATCCTCATTTTCAACGCAAAATTTTATTCTCCGATTAGGCCCATTTTTGGTTAAATGGATATGTAAACAAGCAAAATTACCGAATTTGGAGTGGAGAAAACTCAGAAGCCTTCGTCCAGACGCCTTTACAACCATTAAAACTCACTGTTCGGTGTGCTTTATGGGCTGGTGGAATCATCATTTAAGAAAGTTACCGTCGGTGTGCTTTATGGGCTGGTGGAATCATCGTTTAAGAAAGTTACCGTCAATGAAGAGCGCTATAGAAACATGATTTCTGACTACTTCGTTCCTCAGTTGAATGGCATTGACGTGACAGAACTTTGGTTTCAAAAAATTTGGTAAAAATTTGCTGAGCGCATTTGCTTCTTAGGTTTCTTTAATGGAGACTGTTGGTAAGTCCCTCAAAATGCAATCTTCTGAAAAACCTTATTAGGTTGTTTATTTTCAAATTTTGACAGCATTATAGGCCGGGTAGGGAAAGGACCTTTTCCTGTGTACAATGAACTAAGAAAGGCAGTCCAATTTTGAAAATAAATCATGCCTTGGAATGGAAGAGGTTTTATTCTACAATTTTTAAAGTCTTCCCTCCAGTACTCTCTCTGTATATGTCTTTTGGTTAATCAAACTCATGTCCCGATCGCATTCGAGATAGGAATGCCCCCGGATCAGAAGTATCAGTTCCACCGAATCAAATCGTTTTTCTTCCACAACCATGTAATGTAATAATCGTATAACCGTGAAATTCTTATTTTGTCCGGCACACGAGTCACAAAAAATTGCAAGTTCCCTCACTCCCTCTCATCGTAGGTATAGGATATGGATTGTGAATTCGATAGAACATGAATATTGAAACTGATGAAATTGAGCTGACGTTTATAATAAATATCATTTGTAGTAATGTTCGGTGTGAGTAGGTTTTTTTTGGTAGTTCATTGTGATGGCTTCCATGGCCTTGAATTTCAAAGAGCGTTTGCGATAACATCTCTTGGCTGATAAAACCGTTTACTCTTCTTGAGATGAAGCTCTTTTTGTTGCATTTTAATGTGTACTTGTTCCAGTGTTTTCTTACATCATCCAAACATGATATTGACATCTCGACTAAAGATGACAGTTCAGCCTTAAAAGTACCACAGGTGCTGGAGGTGTCTTTCTGTGCATATTCAAAGGGATGTGTTGAAATTATTTTCAAATATGCAACGGAATGATTCAAAAGTCATTTTATAATTTAAAAATATTTAATGAATCAGGTAGGTACCGTTTCTTTCAGTCTTTCAACGAATAGTGTGATTTGCGACCCTTTAGATTTTTTATAAAATTGATCGCCTTCTGCTTTGTCTCATCTATAAATTTATAAATTTATGAAGTCGTACATCATGTTTTCACGACCGTCGATAAGGGATTTCGCTTCTTTAACGAGAGACTCCTTTACCCGCCTGACTTGTCGGAAAGCAATCCCGTGCAAGGACATAAATGCCTTGATGCAAACTGGTACATCATTCTCTCTAACCCGGACTCGATAGCTGAACGAAGCTGAATTTAATCGCGCCTCGTAATCATTTTTCCGCTGACGCCTACGCATGACTGGGAGAACAGTAATAAGGCCTCATTGAATTCGCCTATTATTTGACGACGTTCTGGCTCTTCTATTAAAGTAAAACATTTAAATCGTTTATATAAACAATCAGGTTCAAGTTCATAGGTTGTAGCTCGCATCACTTTCATAAAATCGCTAACCCTACTTGTGATTTTCCTTCTTTTCGTCTCTCTGCTCGCGCAGGCCCTACTGTTCTTTACAAGACTGCGAACACTCACTGTTCATTTCCAATGCACAAAACTACAATAATTAAAAAAATACCAAAAATAATAACAGAAAAATGCAGCACGAGGAGGTATGATCACGATTGATAAGAAAAGTACTGTTATCAGTGATAATGTTGCATGATGTCATGGTGGTGAACGCTGTAACTAATAGAGAAGGACGGCATTGTACTTCAAACGAATCGCACTGAAGCCGTTTTTCCCCAGTGTAGTGAATCTTATGCCCAGTTTCACAGTGGAAGTTCAAACTTGAGTTCAGGTGAACCTGAACTTGAGTTTAAATTTAAAGATCATCTCGTCGAGTTTCACAGTGTCAGTTCAGTTGAACGTAGTTTAACCAAATTGTATGAAATAAATTGGCAGCACTGTACGTTACTTCACATTCGACTGTGTATAAACTGGCAGCTGTCTGTCAATATGAAATTGAACTGAGGTTTAAACGGCAGAATTCTGTCGTTTAACTTAAACTACAATATGAACTCAGTTCAAGGGTTAAACGAAACTGTGAAACCGAATAAATTGTTGAACTGAAGTTTAAACCAAAAGTGGAGTTTAAACTTTCACTGTGAAACTAGGAGTAGTGTATTTCAACGGACTCAAAGCATTATTACCATTTTTTCGATTCGGTATCTTAAAGTACTCCTAAACTGCTACTAGCTCATTTTCAATAAAACGCGGACTGAAGCCGTTTTTCCCCTGTACCCTTCATATTATTTCACTTCTTTGACATTTCTTTGGCTTAAGGTTTTCTATTCTTCTAGAGCACATTAATAAAGATTTTATAATTTGTAATTTGGTCTATTTATGGTTGATAATTTTGTTTTTCATTTAACCAGAAAATGACTGACTCCAAGTATTTTACCACCACCAAAAAAGGTGAAATTTTCGAGTTGAAATCAGAATTAAATAATGATAAGAAGGAAAAGAAAAAAGAGGCAGTAAAAAAGGTAAAAGAACTAGAATATTACGAGTTAGATATCTAAGTACAATAAAATCATATTTAATAATAACAATTTTCAACAGGTTATTGCCAGTATGACTGTCGGAAAAGATGTTTCAGCTCTTTTTCCTGATGTTGTTAATTGTATGCAAACGGATAATTTGGAATTAAAGAAGCTGGTTTATCTTTATTTGATGAACTATGCAAAGTCTCAACCCGATATGGCTATAATGGCAGTGAATACATTTGTTAAAGTGAGTAAGACAAAAAACAATCTCCATATTTTATATTCTAATTAATATTTTGATTAAAATCGATAAAAAGTTAACATGATTTATTTACTATTTTATTAAGTGGGAACCTGGTTAAGAAGATCAAAAAATATTATTTTTTTCTGGATCTTTAAATCATTATTTTTGGATATTTTAATTGGGGTTTTTGCTTTTATTTAAACAAGAAAGTAATCTTCGTAATTTTTTTTTATAATAAAATTGATACCTTCCTAAGTTGAGCGTATAGGTGGAATTTTTTTATATTAAAAAATGAAAACAATTAATTGATAATTCAAAGAAAGAACGATTTTAGTGTACAACTACATTCAAAATTTTCATATTTAATTACGGTTCGGATTTAATGACGCTACATTCTGGCTAGAGCTGTACATCAACGGTACAGCGGAGTTTTTGGTCAATTGCCTCCAGTTGCACACTCCAAGACGGTTAAATTCCCTTTCACTCGTGCGTGCTATCTAAGGTGAGGTCGGCATCTACGGGTCCCTTTGGTTGGGAATCGAAGACTTTTCAAGCCGAAGAGGTTTTATACTCGTATCTATTCGCTCTACATGTTTTAGCGATTACAGGCATCAATAAATATTTTGTAAAAAGTACTTCGACATCCTGCACGATACCCACCAATTGAAACACGGCTTTTCATTAATCTGTTGACATTTGTCGACGGATGAAAACTTTCATCCATATTATAGCTTATAGAAAATATTTGAAGTAATTGTGCAACTTGAGGAATACCTGGGATCAATGGATTGCTTTAAGAAAGCTAATTTCTACTGAAAAACTTCCTAACAAAAACGCATTCTTGGTCTTCAAATGTCATTCGAGACCATTTACAAAGATATTCTGCGAGCAAAGGTTATATAATGTGGGATGCGCTAGTCCCTAGGAGACAACCGCGCATGGATCCCTATTGGTCTTTTGATAATGCTAGTGTATTATATTATTGTTATTATTATTATGGTGAGTTCTACCTAGCTTGCGTTGGCTGAAAACCAGCCAGAGCTTTTAGTAAATCTAATCATCTATAATTTTTGCTTTGCTGACATCTTTAAGTTCTCTAAAAAGTCTGTACCCCAGGTACAGCTGTAGAATGCTCCTAATGCTTTTTTGATTCTTTCTTCTATGTTACGCTTCCAACTGAGCTTACTGTCTAGTATGGTTCCTAGATATTTACCATCGGATGAAAGTTGTATCCTGACACCGTTGATTCTGAGAAGATTAAACTTTTTTAGCTTTCTTTTTCGTGTCAACCACACTAGTTCGGTTTTTGATGGATTTATACTTAAAACCCTTTGTGTTGTCCATTTTGCGACTGTGTTCAAAGCCGGCTCCATTAGATCGCTGATCATTGGAATATGTTTTCCTTCCACGAGAATGTTAATGTCGTCGGCTTAAGTGCTGCATTAACACCCTTCTCTATGAAACTTTTAAGGATATCGTTTACAACAAGAAGCCACAGAAGGGCAAAATCACTTCCCCTTGTGGAGTTCCTCTTGCATTGATAATTCTGCCCCTTAGCATGTTCTCAATCCGTTGTTTCTACATGGAACTTGTCCAATGCTGTCCTTATAGATCCGGTGTTTACATTATTAAATGATCCTTCGATATCTAGGAAGACCGCCATGGTGTATTCATTGTAGTGTATATTCTTTTCTAGGGTAGCTACAACCTCGTATCTCTACCGATTCTCCTTTAAGGTAAGTGTGTTGAGAACCGTATACATTGTGTTTGTTGAGTTTTTGCCTTATATTTTCATCTATGATTCTCTCCAGTGTTTTTAACAGAAACGAGGAGAGACTCATGGGTCTGTAATCCTTAGCCTGCGAGTGGTTAGGTCTTCCTACTTTGAGAGCGAAAACCACTTTTACTTCTTTCCAGTTGTTTGGGACGTAGCCCAGATTTAAACAACCGATGAAGATAATTTTAAGCCAAGGTATGATGTATGGAAGGGCGAGTTGTAATATGGTTGGGATTATTTCGTCTGTTCCCCCCGATTTGTAGGGTTTGAACAATTTGGTCGCTCATGTTATCATATTTTCTGTGATCAGTCTCGAGGTAGGTTCGTTGAGAGTTGATGTTGTGCTGCCAGTTAGTACCTGTTCACCAACATCCTTACAACCCGGGTAGTGAGTTTCCATTAGAAGCAATGGTGGTTCCCGAGAATTTGGAGCTCGGTTTGTAGGCTTGCAGTGACTAGAAGTGGGACAGTTTGTAATGAAAGCTTTTCTTAGGTCTAAAATTGCATAGTATACTGCAGAGTCAATGGAAAAGCGGTCAGGAAGGTACATCCTTGCGGGTTGTTCCATGTTTTACCTGATCCAATATTCAAGTACGCCGCCCAGATAGTTTTCCTAGTATTCCGGAATTTCTTTGGTATGGTCGTGTCATTGCCAATAGCGAAAAGAATTCTAAGGTGATCTGGGAAAAACTCCTAAGTAGATACTCTCCAGTTATTGACATACATGTTTGTGAATGTTCAGTCGAGAATTTCACTTCTGTTTTTTGTATGAAAAGTGGGGCGATTTCCCCTGTTACCCACATGTTCGGAAGAAATAATGAATTCAAAAATTAACTCACTCCTGGCGTTGATGTCTGTGCTTCCCTATTGATTGTGTTGTGCGTTGGCATCGCAGCTGATTACCAGACCAACCTTTTTTGATTCAGCGTATGTCACCAGTTAACGAAAGATTGCATGTGGAGTGTCGTTATCTGCGTGTGGCATGTAAGCTGAGACTAGGACGATATTCTTTTCTTAGCTTGATGCTACTGTGTTTCCATGGCTGTGTCTAAACAAAAAGAGCATATTAAGTGATTTTTTATATAGAATACAGCTTCTATATTCTTTGGACTTTAATCCTTGTACCTTGTTTACAAAAATCCAGCGTTCTTGGATTAAAGCCGAGTCCATGGACGCGTCGGACATGGAGAGCATCAAATCAAAAGTTGCTGCTTTACAGTGGTGCAAGTTAATTTGCACCACTTGCAGCTTCCTTGACGCTTTTGCCACCATTGGGTGGTTTTGCCTTCAGACGACAACCTGTCCCGTTTTTTATCATGTTCGACTTTTTCTTTAGGATCTGCACAGTCAGCCTACGGTAAATGGCAGATCTTTTCCTTCATTATTGTGGCTCTTTCTAAAGTCGAGTAAAGGGATGGTTGAAAACACTTTCGATTTTTTTTTCACAATTTTTTCGCCAGAGGGAGAAACAGAATATGGTTGATTTTTGCAATAAATCTATGTATATAATGTAGTGATTAAACCACCACCAGTAATTTCCGTATTTATGCGAGCACTAATAATAAAAAAACGTTTATTTACTTTTCGTATTTAGCTTTATTTTCTATCGTCCATATCTCACGATGGTTTGCTTAGCACTAAACCCTACCTACCGGCAGACTCTCTTACACTTACAATTACAATATATCTTTAGCAGTGTTACCGCTTTGTTATTCTACTACACGTACAATCTTTTATCTACATTGTTGCTAAAGTTATAGCGTTTACAGAGTAGTGGGTGAGTGACTGTGACTCAAGAAGCAGTGTACTGGCTTCCAAATGGAAAAGTTCGGCGTTTGATTTTTTTTATCAACTTAATCACGAGTGATGGGATTGCCTAGAATACAAGTCCAATCGGCAATCACACTAATAATTTAGTCTCTCTCCTAAATATTCGATGCCACCCATAGAGTTCATCTTTCTTTCTCTTTCTCTCACATTTTCCTCTTGACTGTTAAGTTCTTAAAAAAATAAACAACAAATATTACTGTACCATATCCTTAAATGTAAAATAAAGAATTCTTGTAAATGAACTATGTTTATTTCCAAGGTATGTAACAATACAAACTACTTTCAAGAATACTTGAGATACGTGAGAGGTCTACCTTACCAATTAAGATACGAGGGCGGATCAATAAGACCGTGACTTTTGGATTAAAACTGATTTTTTGATAAAAAAATAATTTTATTTTTCAACGTAGTCTTCCTTGAGCTCTATACACTTTGTCCAACGCTTCTCCAATTTTTTTATCCCTTCCAAAAAAAATGATTTGTCGAGGTCCTCAAAATGACGAGATGACTTCATCATTGGAGTCAAATCTTTTTCCACCAAGCCATTTCTTCAGGTTTGGGAACAAGAAGTAGTCGCTCGGAGCCAAATCTGGAGAATAGGGTGGATGAGGGAGCAATTCATAGCCCAATTCATGGATTTTTGCCATGGCAACTGCACATGTGTGCACCCTTGCATTGTCTTGGTGGAAAAACTTTTTTCTTGGCCAAATGAGGTCGTTTTTTTTTTCAAATCGTCATTGAATCGGTCCAATAAGTTGGCATAATATTCCCCATTGATTGTTCTTCCCTTTTGAAGGTAGTCAATGTGGATTATCCCGCGTGCATCCCAAAAAACAGTCGCCATAACTTTATTGGCTGACAAACCCACCTTGGCCTTCTTTGGCGCCGATTCACCCTTAGAAATCCACTGTTTTGACTGTTGTTTGTTCTCTGGTGTGTTGTGATGGATCCATGTTTCGTCCACGGTTACAAAACGGCGCAAAAACTCCTCCATATTGCGATTAAACAACGCCAAACCTTCCTGTGAAGTTGTTACACGATTGCGTTTGTGGTTGACTGTGAGCAAACGCGGCACCCATCTTGCGGAAAGCTTTCTCATGCCCAAGTGATCATTCAAAATTGAAACCACTGAGCCATGCGAGAGCCCTACGGCTTCCACAATCTCTCGCACTTTCAATCTTCGGTCGGCCAACACCATATCGTGAATTTTTTCAATTGTTTCGGGTGTAGAGACCTCAACTGGGCGTCCAGGACGTTCGGCATCTTCAGTGCTTGTACGGCCACAACGAAATTCAGTAAACCACTTTTTTACCATTGAAATCGATGGTGCAGTATTTATCAAGCTTAGCCTTGGTCTCGGTAATGGTTTTTTTTCGCAAGAAATAATGCTTAATAAGCACACGAAATTCACTTTTTTCCATTTTCTCCTCAAATTAGTGAGTAGTCTGATAAAAATAGCTGTCAAACACAAACTAACTGACGCAGCAAGTTTAAATTTTGACAGGAGTCAACTGACAAATGCCTGTTGACAGGAGCAGTGTTGCTGTTTCAGTAAAGAGGTCAGAAATTCAAAAATGCACAGAATTATTGACCCGCCCTCGTATAATGTTGATAATTTTACTCAAAATAATTTTATTGATAATAATCTATATACAATAATTTGTTAATAATAATGATCATCTCCGGCTAATAATGCACACTTTCTGACCAGTTAATGTCGCAGTATAACTCGTATGGAACGCTGTTACATTACCCTATCCAAACCCATCAATACAAACGAAACCAACAATCCTTGAGGAATCTTGCGTTCAAAACGACCAAGAATATTTTCATCAGCCTTCGCTAACTTCCATGCTTCTGCTGAGCGCATAACTGTGATGGAAAATTGTGCTCGAAATGTTTGCTTGGGAGCACAACTTTCTCAAGTTTGATATTCACACGTTGTGAACAATAACATCATTCATCATCCATAACTTTGCAACATATGGTTATCTTACAGATGGCGGTAGTCTGTTCGTTATCACCTTTATTTGCATATCCTGGCAGAAGATTCTTCTATTGGCCTGAACTCCGAAAGTATCGAGCCATAGTGGTAAAGTTCACCCAGTTGTCACTGGGTAAGCCCAATAATTACGTTGCACTTGGAAGGCAACTGCAACAGATCGACGACGTTCCATATACTATATTCTGTGGTTTCCGTCCTTCTTCCTTCCACTCTATGGCGGAGTGCAGCGGAGTCCACGAAGTGGACTTTCCATGTGCCCAACACCCTCTAACAACACCCTCTAACAACACCCTCTAACAACACCCTCTAACAACACCCTCTAACAACACCCTCTAACAACACCCTCTAACAACACCGTCTAACAACACCCTCTAACACATCTTCTTGGTAAACCTTTGCACCGGTTTTTACGCCTTTACCACAGAAATGAAGGGATGTGACACCATGGTGAGAGACTCCACACTAAACCATTACGGAAGCGGGATGATGTCCACGTTGAACACTTGGAACAACTTTTTTCGCTTCCTTAGATGAAATGGCATCAATTTTGTCATTTTGTTTGTCGCAAGAGTTCTGGTGTCAGTGCAACAGATGGCTTTGTCCATAAGACCAGAGTCTTAAGACAGTCGACGCGCAAGGTCATCAAAGCTTCTGAGACTACTTCTTTTTAAACGGAAGATGACTTTGAGAATATAGAATATAGAATATGAATATCAAGGGGTGGGAGATCCATGAATGCATCTAGACCAGAGCTAGGCGTGCTAAGGAAAGAACCTCCATGCATCCGAGACGGACCTTTAAGCGCTAGATGTGTCAGACCAGTCAGCTACATTGCCCATATCTATAAATGATCTTTCATCCGTGTGCAAACTTGTTTCTGTCCACCTATATGCAGATGATGTCCAACTGCACTTGGCAAAACCCCAGAGCAAACTTTATGAGCTCGCTCTCTTTGCAAATGAAGTGTTGAAACATATTTATATTTGGTCACTTGAAAACGGATTACAACTAAATCCAACAAAATCCCAGGTGATTCCGGTATCGTTGGAAAAATTTAATCTGAATGTATTGCCTGATTTATATCTTAATAATAATAAAATAAACGTAGTAAAATCAGTCACTACACAATAAACTATAGTTTGTCTGGGTACAACCACACCAACTCTGTTGTTGGTCGCATTTACGGATGTCTCCGTAGCTTGTGGTTCAGTGTGTATTTCACTCCACCAGAAACACGACGAAAGCTTGTAATAACGTCGATCTTATCTCTAACAGCTTATGCTGAGATTGTTTACAGTAACCATGACGCGTTACCTCAGCGTAAATTGCAAGTTGCGTTCAATGATGAAGTGCGTTAGATTTACGGAATCATAAGGCATGAACATATCTCTGTATACGTTAGAAGGCTACTTGGATATACTCTGAAGGAATATATCAACGCCAGAAATTGTATAACCTTACACAAAATTATTCATTGTCAACGCACATCTTACAGGCTTATTTCTTATCGATCGCCAAGAACTCTTAACCTCATTCCCGCTTATTACAAATACCTCAATTCCTCTGGTTTGATTTCCATTCACACTGTTAAGCTATGTACCTCCTTACCGCCATATATCAAGTCAATTACAAATTCACCCAGTTTTGGAATTACAATTCTAGAACACTTCTCCACAGTACCACACGAACCCTGAACCTCTCCACACTATCCCATCAACACTAAACCTATCTCCTCTCCCTTATCGCTTCTTTGCTTCCTTTTACCTTTATTTTTCAATTTCTTAAGAAATTGTTTGTATATAACTAGCTTTTAAGAAATCAATATATCGTATGAAGTATAATTGTTTGTTTTAAGCACTAACAAAGATTTTTAATCTTAATGTACAAATATTTTTGATATAATAAATGAAATGAAATCGACCAACATGCAAAGAACTTAGCAGCGTGCAACAAGATCTCAGGGAAGAAATATCCCGGATTGAGCAAAATTGGGCAGATTACACCACACAGATTAACAAGTCGATAAACGATTTGGAATTGCCTTTGAAGAAGATCGAAACCGACTCTTGTGACAAAGCGAGTCTTCATGATGACCTGTTAAAACTAAATAAAAGATGCGATTTACTGGATCGAAAAGAGCTAGCAGCTGATGCTATTCTCTTCGGTGTTCCCCAGTTGCCTGAAGAAAATTTAAAAACAATTTTTCATCACCTCTGCCATTCAATAGAGTGCAGGCCACTCTTACAAGCTCTTTTTCGCGCGGGTCGAAGAATAATACTAATTGGTTCCCCAATTATACTGCAATTTCAAAGTGCGCGAGAGAGGTGTGTAGTGTTAAAATCGATCCCGAATCATCACAAAAGAGAAAGACGACAACTCTGTCTAAATGACGTTGGCTTGGAACCTTTTGCAAATGTCAACATTTATATGAATGACAGCCTAACCGTCTCAAACACAGAAAACAGCTGTTTTCCGTCTCCACTAAACGTGGAACAGTCATCGTAAGAGAATCTAAAAACGGGAGACCCGTAAGAATAGAAGACGAAAAAATGCTAATTGCTATAGCTGCACGAAGTCAGGAGGTATCCAACGTTCAACAACTATGATTTAGAATAAATAAATAAATTTGTAAATTTTGCATCACAGCAGTGGGAACAGGACGCTGCTGTGCGTGGTGCCACGCCTGTTTATCCTCCCCGCCACATTTTGGCAGCATTAAGTCTGCCCGAGCTCACGTACTTTCTAAAGTTGCATTGTCGAAAGACCGTCAATGTCGATGAAAATGCCCAGCGCGTAGTCCTTCTTGTCGAGTGCGCCTTCAATTCTGCTTACAAGATTTTAAAGTGCTTTTTAGTAGAATCTTCAGCGTTGGTAAAGCATGTTACATCTTAGACAGAAGATGCAGTCGCACCACAGTGTTGCTCACATGGGTCTCGACCATTATGTTAGTGCTCTTCAACATGAAAGAAGTCAGACTTATGGGTCTGAAGCTGTTGGCAAGCCTGTAGTCGCCTTTTCCGACTTTCAATATAAAGGCTACTCTCACTGTTCGCCAGGGTTTTGGTATTTATGCCAGTGTCAGGCTAGCAATGAAGATTCTCTTCAAAGTTACATACAGCTACATGCGGGTATATGTCTGATGGCAGTATAATAATTTATGAGAAAATGTTTCATGTCCACGATGTTTGACCGTCTTTATCCGTCTTCTCCGACACATTTTTTTTCACAATTATTGTTTATTCAAAAATGGAACAAAGACTTAATTTCCTTGCATCGTTAAATTTTTTGTTATAAAAATAGTTAGTAATTATGCCGCGCCCATTATTGCTTTCAAGTTTTCGTTATATTTCCGTTAATTTGAAAATATAGTTTTGAGAAAAGAAAAAAACTTGTTAGAACAAAAAAATATTTAACTATTTTTCATACTTACCAGATACACTACATTTTTAAAGGTTTAAATATTGCACAAAAAAATGTAGTTGATGATCTCTGAACCAGGTTCCTGTTTTTGAGTCCAAATATGAATTTTTAGGACTAAAAGTTTTCCTTTAATATACATGACTTACTGCTTGTAAACGAATGTGTACTAATTCTGAGTGATGTCATTTTATTATTTTTGTTTGTTACAGAGCAACTTTTCCTATGATCTTTGTGATTTTGTACTTATATTTTTTTTACGTACATATACTCGTATACCCGTATTATACAATATATCTTGGCATATACTCGTACATGTTTATAATTACAATGTTTTTGTTTTTTTTTAAAACGGCTAGCTCTTTTTCTTTCATTTTCTATTTAAGAGAATAAATAATGTAGTTCCTTATTTCTAAAATTCCAAGTATATGTTCCTAAAGGTGTTTTTTTTTTCTTATTTCTGAATGTTTTATAAAACCTTTAAATCATATTCTCTTATTTTTTTTTAGAGTAGAGCTGATACGTGTACTTTGAAGTGATACTTAGTAATTTAAATTCCTTTACGCACTCGCTGTACTAGTTACGAGTAAACAGGTGTTTTTTTTAAGGAGCTATGTAACTTTCTTTTTAACAATAACGCAAGAATTGAGTTTGATTCAAAAATATCTATTCACTATAAAGAATGGTTTATGATATTATATCTCACATATGACTGCCGGCATATGGCTTCCTCTGCTGTTTTTGACAAAGAGCATTTCTTCGGTCTAATTTCGGGCCGTTCTTTCGAGCAATATTGCGCTGAATCTTGGTTCTAAGTAACATACACCAATGACTTATTAATCCATGTGTTTCTATAGAATGTTGTCGTTAGATCGAGCTTTGATGCCACCGGCGTGAAGACTTTAAATAATACGCTTTTGTGGGTGTAAATAAGTTTCATTAGTCTCTTATGGATGTGAGACAAATCGGAAATGGAAATTTTTCTTGTAACCCCACGAATAGCGAACTCAGTTGGTGAATTAAGAGGACGAAAAAAATCATGTATTCTAAATGATACGGAAGCGTTCTAGTGATAAGTCTTGTCTTAGATGCTTTCAAGTGTGATACCCACAAAATGGCATTCCCTTTAATTTTTATTTATGTTCGCTTGTGTGGCCCTTTTTATTCAGTATACTCCTTTGCTGACGACATTACTCTTTTCTTCACCCTGTCTGACCAGTTGTCAATATACCTAGTCCTGCCATAAGTTCTGTTACAAATATAAAAGGCTATAGAAAAAAAACAGTAAACATATTTTATTCAAAATTATTTCATTATTTCATTGTGGTCATTAGACCACAATATTGATTATTAAAAAAATTGGATTCACTCGAAATGACTGCCTTTTGCTTTAGTACAAGCTTCCAAACGGTGTGGCAATTGGTCTATAGCGGCACGTACGGCTTTCATGGAGATCGTGGACGCTGCTCTGGTTAATGCTGTTTTAAGGCTTTCCAAATTTCTGTGGGGAGTCTTGCAGGCCATTCTGACCAATTCTGACCACAAACCATAATCCAGTGGATTCAGATCTGAACTCCCCGACGGCCAATCTTCTGTTTCTATAAAGCCAGGAATATTGACTTTGAACCGCTCCTGCGTGGTTTTGGCTTTGTGCACTGGCGCAGAGTCCTGTTGGAAGATCCATCTGTATACAAAGAAAAGGGTATTGGTCAAACCCTTTACAACACTCTCTAGCACATCTTGGTAAACCTTTGCACCAGTTTTTACGCCTTTACCACAGAAAAGGAGGGATGTGACACCATGGTAAGAGACTCCCCACCAAACCATTACGGAAGCGGGATGATATCCACGTTGAACCCTTGGAACAACTTTTTTCGCTTCCGTAGATGAAATGTGAATAATTTTTGTCATTTTGTTTCTTGAAAATTTCTTCTACGGTAAAAATGTTCTCATCCGTAAACAGAATATTTTCATGGCCATTGTCCGCATGTCACTGCGCTTGCATCTTTTCAGCCTAATTTTTTTTAGTTGAGGAGTTAGAAGATGACCCGTGGACCCACGATAGGCTTTCCTGTGCAGATCATCCCAAATCAGCCTAGACATGGATCCGGTTGATATATCCAATTCCTTGGAAATGATCTTCTGCTTCCTAAAGGGGACTTCTCCGAATTCGTTCACGCACTGTCTTTACTACCGCATTCGCACGGACGACGCGCGGCCGCCACTTCTTGGCCTGTCCTCTACTCCAGACAATTCGCCGAAGCGAGCAATAGACCGATAAACGAATATTCTCGACATTCCGAGTGGTTTCAGCAACTCGAAAATTTGGCCAGAACTCTTTCCGTACTTATGCAACGCTATTACCACGACTCGATTCAATCCAACGCCCCACTCCATGTTAACTGAAACCATGCAAACTGAAACCAAACTGACTAGTATAGTTCACTGATCAGTGCATGTGTTCTGAAAAAAAAGTTAACGGTTCTATTCCCGCAAGAAACCCGCTTGAGCGGGCCCAATATAAAAAAAAGATATACATTCATCATCATTCTTAAACAATATTGAACAGAAATGACAGCAGGTCTTAAAAGTAATCCCTTTAGAAAATCTGTCAATAAAAAAGTACACCCTTTATAAATTGATAGTATTTAGTGGGTTTAACTAAAGATTTACACACCGATTGTATGGAGTTTAGAACGTTAAACTTGTCAGAAATATATTTTCCAGATGAGTAGTTAAATAGAGAATTGAATTAATTGAATTGAAGAGTCTTACTTAATTTCCTTTTTATTTTCTAACGTGTTTCACCCCTGACATTTAAATAAGTTGATAAACGAGATTCTTAACAGCTACGTACTTTTAAAAAGCAAGTATCAAAATTACTGGTAAAATATTTGCATGTGAATATATAAGATACTTTCTTTAAAGCCTATATCTGTCTTGCTATTTAACATTTGAACCACTTTCAAGGTTGAAACTTACAAACCTCTACTTCATTCATGTTCTACAAGCAGCTCTACTTTCGATCATATCACATCACCGAGTTAGGCATTTTTCCTTCTGCCTCTTTTTAAACTTTAACTGAAGCTTGTGAATAGCAATCCTTTCCTAAAAAAAATTATATTTATCATCATAATTACAATACAAGGGACGACTCCGTATATTGATTTGTTCTATAATCATAAGCTTCGTTTTGTTGGCATAAGCTTCGATTAATATGAAGATTTTGTTAATATTTCTTGAGGCATTAGAATGCTTCTTTATAACAATCTATAAGCTCTGAATCAGCTCAAAAGCAGAGTGGTTTTTGTCAAGTTTGTGGCATTCAATATTCCCTCTCAAACATTATTTTCACCTCCCAACTTTTGATACGTAATAATTTGTAAGAAAGCATGACATAAAATTTTGAGCTCGGACATGAATACTCGTATTATTTATATGTATTTCTTACGCAAATCGATAGGTTGTTAAGTGTTGAAAATATTTTTGTCTCCCGACGACCCCCTTAAATACTTTTTATTTCAGCAAACAATACGCTAATTTCAGCGTAAAGATTTCGCTTACGGCAAAAAAAAAATAGAAGCTTACATCAACTTCAATTAATTTCCTGGTAAGTACGTAGGTGGGTGACCACATGGGAACTCAGTACTCCGCGTGCTGTTGACAAAACGCGCCACATGGGCATAGCACCCCGGCGTTAAATCCCGGACCCTACAAATTAATTTGTATCGTTCCCTTGATAATAATAATAATAATAATAATTTCCTGGTAACCTTCGAACTTTTCGGCATGCAGATGATTTTAACCCGGCGTGAATGAGGTGAGAAATTGTTACACCAGCTATGAGGCGGGTAGGAGATACCCGAGACTTTGGTGTTAAATTGTTGATACTCTGATTGTGTAATGAGCATTTTTCACTTGAGATATATTAATAATAGTATCCATGCAACAAGATGAGTAAATAAAATACCAGCATTAAATACAAAGAGCGTTATTTTTAATTGAAAGAACAAAGTATCTAAATTTTCTTTGAAAAAATACAAGTTTAGGTAGTTTAACTTCTTTTCGGATAAAAATCTAACAAAACTCCAACTTCTGTGGTAAATCAACATAACAATAGTATATTCTAATTATTATAACTAAAAAAGGAACTGAAAAGTCATATGAGATCATAAAACATAGCACAAATCAGCCCAATCCTCTGTTTTTTTTTTCTTTTATCGTCTGTCGATTCGTCTACATTTTTATCTTGGTGTAAAGTTGACATAACCACCACAACTTTGTTTTTTTTAGGTACATAGTAATATCGTTCTGGAACCCAAATCGAGAGGCATTTACTTCTGTTCCCTTTTTGAAGGCCTCAGGTACACTTGTCTTGTTTTTACTTACTGTGCCGATAGAAGTCAATGAATGTTCTTTCAACAGATGAATCATAAGGGGGTAACTAGTAAACTAATTATCGAACGTTAAATTCCTGCTCGTTTTTGTTATTGGTTCCACTAAACGCTTCACGATATCAAACGCTTTGTTATTCAGTTGGTAAGGCCATGGAGGTTGTTTTCCTGCGTATATTTCCAGTTTGAGAATTTAAAACTTCTCCGCATCTACATACAAGGGTTTGCATTTTAATCCCATATTTGGCTGGCTTGTTAGCAATGTATACGCGAAAAGGACATCGCCCTCGGAAAGATAATATCTCATCAATAGAAAGATTCTCTGTAGGCACATAATGTTTTTGAATACTTTCAACAAAATTATCCATAATGTCCCTTATTGCAGCTAGATTGTCAGTCTTTTTTCTTTGGTCCTGGGTGCTTTTATCATTAAATCTCAAGTAATTTTGGATGAAGTAAAATCTCTGCAGTGACAGTGTAGTCCGAAATATTTTAACTCCTGTACCATCTGTATGCCACAAACCGTTCAAGTTTTGTATATTTGAGCGATTCAGCCAGCTATATACAAAGAATGCCTTCAAATCCACCAATGTTGCATCTTTCATGTGATACTTCTCTTTATTTTCTGGATATTTTTGCCTTTTACCCTTTATTTGAATATTTGTGTATGTAAGCACGCTATTCAACATACTGTCTGTAATAAAGAGACTCCAGGTTTCAATTTCAGTTTTAGAAAGTTTTGCAGTGCCTCTTACGCCTGGAGCATTAGTAATAATGTTCTCAGACCGAATTCGAACGCTTTGTCTAGGACAATCTTTTGGCTATTTTGTACCATCTCTGGATGTATACAAAGTCCCACGTGCCTGAGATAACTGCCTAGTAGCCGCCAGCACACATACACGCTATTCTAAGTGATCAAAAATACCCTCTTGCTCCGAATCACTTTCCTCTGAGAAACGTTGTCACTTTCTTCTTCGCTCTCGGAGTCACAGCTCTGCAGCCGACATTGAATTTCTTCTTAAGACATCTTGAGAAATCTAAAAATGAATCATAAAATACTATAAATAACTATAAATCATAAAATAACTGTCAACAAAAAAAATGTAACACCAACTACGAGGTCGGGTGTGACGTACCCCAGCAACGTGTCCGCACGTGTTTCCCCCGTCGCAGCTGGCCGAATACTAAACTCGACGCTGCACCCCGCCTCTCGCACCCTTTCCACCAATTACTGCAACGGCAGGACTTGCATTGTAACAGTAACATTAAATAATCTGCGTTTAAAAACTTCTTGGGTATGACATACTCGACCTCACTCACGCTGGGTTTTAAAAATAATTCTTAAACCTGATAGTACATTACTTTTTATAAACCAACAAATGCATTACAAAATTTTTATTGCTGATGAAAGCTTATCTATCATTAGCTCTGTAAGTATAAGGCTTTTCATTAATGCTCGATTGTAAAGCAAGTTGTTTCAAAGATTAATTTGTATTTATTGTTTGATCTACAGTTGCACCTTCTACATTATTATCTGTCTGTAACCCACTGAATTAGGTAGGATCTAAAAAAAAAAATTGTAACACGATTGCAGTGCTGAATATATGAATGTAATATTCCTGCATTGAGTTTTTACATACTGAATTGTTCCGCATATATTATAATTTTATTGGCCCACTTATAATTATATGTAAACTTTGCATTTATTTATTATTAGCTCATTATTTAATATCAAAATATTTTTGTCTGTTGCGGATAAACATTTTCCATTTGTAACCATACATTCAACAAGTGTTCATGTCCTTTCATTGGTATTTAAATTGACATTAAACATGAGACAAAGTAGGAGTATACTATATTAAAATGAATGAGTTTTTTATGTTTTCCTTTAATTCATGCTAAAAATATATTTAAGGATTTGCCCTCTTCTCGACTACTTCAGGTAAAGTTTGTTTGAATTATGTTGTTTTATGTTTTTTTTTTTGCCGTTTTAAAATGTTATGTATTTGTTTTTTTTTATGCGAATCTGTGTTAGTAAAACAGCGAATCATAATAACACATTTGTTCAAGTTTTATTTTCAACAAAAAGGAAAAAGCTGTTACTTGAAGAAGAGAACGGGTAAAAGCATCCAGCACCGTTACTAGAATGTTTTATTATATATGTCATTTAAAAAAATCATTCACAAGTTACTTATATTGTTAAAATAAAAACAAAATATGTTTGTATATAGGCATGCGCTCATGTTTTCATGTCCATCATAGTTTCGCTGAAAGGGGAACTTTAATTGTCCATACAAAACCAAAAAGATCATAATATCTGGGTACCTGGGAGAAAACTTGAATAACTTTGTTTTAGCTAGTCAACACCAGTTTTCGGGAATGTTTTGTATGTTTTTTAAGTTCTTACAATTTATAAAAAAAAATCGTTTTTTTATATATTTATATAAAAATTGGCGTTCAAAACACGTAATTCATAAGAGAACGAGTAAATTTGTTTATTACTTTTATGCGAATATTAAGAAAAAATAATATAAGTATATATGTACATATGCAGTATTGGGCAAAACTAAAGCACCCCCCTGAACTAACTAAGAGTTTTGCTTATAACGGATGTCGGAGAGTAGTAACCAAACTGGATTTTTTTTACACTTTATTCAGCAAAACAAAAAAATAACCATAACATTTATTAGTTACCAAAAAAAAAATATTTAAGCACCAAAAGTACAAAATTCACCTGGACAAAACCAAAGCACCTCTCGTATTTCCATCAAATCAAAGGGTCTGCCATAATTTTTTTTACTATAAATTGAAGAATTCTCTATTTTACCGTTATACACAGTATAAACACAATGCCAAAATGTCAAGAAAGCACAGTTGAAGTCTAAATTTGAAAACTATTTGATAAAAGTTTAAAGAAAATAGCAAGAAACTGTTATAACGAAGTTTTTAAACAACAAATTATAACTGATAATAAAAAAAGGATCATCGAGGCATGGGATAAGCGATAAATATAAAATAAATAGATCTATGTTATCGCGATTGATATGGGGGAAGACTTCGAAAAACGAATACAAGGGATGGCTCTCTAATAAAAAGAGCAATTGTAAAGATCCATCAATTTCCTCGAACCAAATTAACAAGATTTCTCCTTGCCAGAATTTGGGTTTCTCAGCCGCCGCCTAGCAAGAAAGCCCTACATTTCCGAGAAGAACCGCAATAAAAAATTAGCGTTTGCACATAAATATCTGAACTGGACAATTGCAAAATGGAAAACGATCCTTTTCTCTGATGAAGCCAAATACGATAAAAAAATGCAGATGGCATCACCAGAATAAGGAGACCGGAAGGGAAAAGAATGGATCCATAATATTGCATCCCAATAGTCAAATTCGGCGGAGGAAATGTGGTCGTCGGGGGACGAGGTTCCAACCAGACAATGATCCAAAACATACCAACAAAGTTGTCAGAACCTGGTTTGATGTCAATAAAATCGAGGTTTAATTGACTTTAACCCAATAGAGAATTGTGGGAGATTGTCAACAGGCGAATTAGCCGGGACCAGTGCAACAATTCCGATCAGTTGCACACGGCAGTGAAGAATACATGACAAAGCATGTCTATGAGTGTGATAGACAGCCTAATTAACTCTATGCGAAGGAGATGTATGGCTGTCATAAAGGCGAAAAGATTCGCAACAAAATATTAATTTTATCGAATATTTTTTGTATTGTTACTTAGGAGGTGCTCTAGTTTTGTCCACGTGAATTTTGGACTTTTTAT
The DNA here is from genome assembly GCA_963966105.1 of Volucella zonaria. Taxonomy (NCBI): domain Eukaryota; kingdom Metazoa; phylum Arthropoda; class Insecta; order Diptera; family Syrphidae; genus Volucella; species Volucella zonaria. Next base: position 84,172,779 of record OZ014532.1, on the reverse strand, counting down.
GCTTAATGAATTTTTTATTTTCTTAATTAATAGATGTTGTGTTTATATTTTTTGTTTTGCTGAATAAAATGTAAACAATTAAAAAAAATTCACTTTCGTTACTACTCCCTGACTTCACAGGGGGTGCTTTAGTTTTGTCCAATACTGTATGTGTGTATATACATATGTACATATATTTCAATACTTATTCGTTGGTCAGCGGAAACAAGAAAACTAGTTCCTCAACCTTTTGACTGTATATTTTTTTTAACCTGTTGTTAAATTATTTAACAACTTCCAGCTCCGAGACTCTTCTCTATGAGAATAAGAACCAAATATGTAACGCTTTAAAATGTATCCGTTGCATGGCGTAATATTCTGTAGCTATCACTAATTTTTCATCTTCGATTGACCACAGGAATGGGTTGCAGGGTTCAAGTACCTACACTGTCTGTGTACATTTCTATCACAAATTCGACTAAAATTATACCAGATTGCTAATTGAATCTGCCGGAAATTACAGTGCTAATTAATATTGAAATTCTAACGAACCTTGGCGTCGATCATAACAGGGATGTTTGCGTTGCTAAATTGAATCCTAAAATTACTGTTGTTTATTGGAATCAACTGTGACGATTTTTGCCCTAATGCTGCATTTTTTGCTCTCCAGTTCCCGAATATGTCAGAAAGAATGGGATGCACTGTTCATGTCACACATGCACTGATTTCCTAGTGCAGTTGACTGGACTATTTTGCTGTGTTTGACTATGCTATGAACATCTAGAGGGGTATCAGCCCTTATTTCTTTTCGTGAGTAACACAATGTCCAGTTTTGCCAGGCTTATGCTAAAATCTTTTTATCACCCCAATCTGAAGAAAATTCCCTATAGACCACAATTGCTATGTCATCCATAAGAGCAGCAATTTCTTTCTTCATCAAGGATTGTGTATCTTTTATAGATCACTTTCATTCCGTCAGGGTAATGGTAAACTTACTTTTACTACTTATTTGGCAGGGTAAGATCATTTCCTTATGACCTTTGCTCAACATTGTTCACTTAGTTTCTCAACATTTTTTCAAATCCAATGGCTAAGCCAATCAAAATTTACAACTATCTTTGCTTTTGTGGCGAACGAAAAGACTGCTTCCCAGTCAGTAAGCATTTGTCTTCTGGGATGATGCCTAGTCAGGTGGCTATGATGAATAAAATGGAAGTTTACTCGTATGTCTCAATTTTGTAAGTTTTGCGACTGATCGGTGCATTAGCATGTAAAATTATGCACTCTTAATCGCAATTTCTATGCGATACAACTATGTGGTGATGGTTCGACTAAGTTTTAGAACAGAATAGTGCAGCTAAAAAATCTGAAATACGATTATCAAGATCTGTTTCGGACGATGGTATAATTATTGCCTGGAGTGTTTTGTCACAGTATGAGCAAGACGGTTTCCATTATTACAATGAAGGTGCTTCTTCACAAATAGGAGACTACTTTTCAAAAATCACTTGATTTTATTACATGCTTGTCTAACCCTGCTGTTCTGTTCTAGATAACTCCTATTTCCAACGCGAAGTTGTTTGTCATACCTTTGTTACATTGTTTCTTAAGAGATAATTTTGTAACTTCTACTAGTTACTCATAGGCAAATTACAGGTTTTTTTCTTTTCCGAATTGGATCGATTAGAACTACAACACTTGAAGTTTCAATGCCACTCGAATGCACTACTGTTGCGCTGCATGTGTACAATGATTTATTTTTGATCACAATGTTTGTGAACCAAAGAATTTGCTAATGTTTTCGTATTTGGATGATCCCAATAACCTGCCGGATGGCATATTCCGCTGACCTTCTCTGTACGGGACAATACAGGCTGACATCTACAATATTTTCATCACTGTCGTTTTACAATTTCCCTTATGTTTCTTGTACATAGTAATATTTAATATAAGAACAAAGCAAACCTTAGAGTTTCTTTAGATTTTTTTCCCCATAAAAGGCTGTGGAGTTTTTGCTCTCTATTAAAAACCTATCTCTAACTCGATGTGTGACATTGCTAATACGTTTACGACTAACCCAAATATTTAGAGTCTTCCACTATTCCGGGATCATAAATTCTTAACAGACGTTACGTAGCGATTTAATAAAAACGGGTTAATTAAATATAGGGTGTCATGCCACTATCGTGGTCATTTGCAAAGACGAGGAAGATAAGTCATCCCACATTCATTGATGTAGTCGTTTAATGGAATAAAAAATCTTGTGTGATTGACTATTTAGAGCTCTTCATTCACGTTGTTCTTTTATTTCAACGATTGATTATGATGCGTTTTTTGTTGATTAATTAATGGTTTTAGTAATCCACCGGGCTGTAAACTCAATGCTTATGTATGATGTATTTAAGGTATAAATATTTTAAGAGTGACCGGAGGAGTGAACTCTGCGGGATTAGCTGAATTTAATACGAATACATAATAAAAAAAAAAGTGTCATTATATTGTAGATTCGATTTCATGCGAAAAATACCAAAGGAAATTCATTGAAGCTCGGTAGTTGCATTTTTTTTTTAGAAATTAATATTTTTAAAATTAAAACCATTTTCTAAAATTTAAATATACACAATCCAACTACAGTCTCCCAGTGCTTTATTGTTTATCTTCATCAACTTTTTTATTTCTGTATTGCTAGTTAGAGTTGTAGCAGGGCTCAACTGCGGCATCGACCCTAAGATAGGCGTTTAGGTCTAAACTCGTTCTCTGTAAATAAAGAAATATTTTTCAGTCTTTTCATAGTCAAGACATGTTTTATTAAAATTTAGAATAATATCGTAGCCATAAACAACACAACAATGCTTTGACTATCATTTTCAATTCGGAAGTTTTTTACCAATAATTTTATTATTATTATTTTTATGTATATATTTTGTAACAAAAAATATTGTTCGACATCATGCCTTGGTAGGCTTAGTCGCATAGGAATAGAAAGTATATATGTATATATATGGTGTATACATACGTATATACATTCATATCATTATTTTTTTCACCAAATTTCAGCTCCCATTTTGCGACAAATACAGAATTGAACGCAATGTTTTCATTAATACTTTTCGTATTCCGTTTTACTTAAAGTGCGTTAAAGTTACAATACATAGAAACATATAACCACTTTTTTTGGCTTTAATCTTTTTAATAGTTTCCCATGTTTGTTGATGATATTCAGGAATAAAATTTCAATTATTTTAGGACTGTGAAGACTCCAATCCATTAATTCGGGCACTTGCCGTAAGAACTATGGGCTGCATTCGAGTCGATAAGATCACGGAATATTTATGTGAACCATTGAGAAAATGTCTAAAAGATGAAGATCCATATGTAAGGAAAACTGCAGCTGTATGTGTCGCCAAGTTATACGATATTTCCTCATCCATGGTAAGTTTTAAAATATTCAATCATATCAAAACTATACACATACATATATTGCTTTCTTATGAACGATGTAGGTTGAAGATCAGGGCTTTTTGGATCAATTGAAGGATCTGTTGTCGGACTCAAATCCTATGGTTGTCGCCAATGCGGTAGCGGCTTTAAGTGAAATTAATGAGTCAAGTCAATCTGGTCAGCCATTGGTTGAAATGAATTCTGTGACGATTAATAAACTACTTACTGCCCTCAATGAGTGCACAGAGTGGGGTCAGGTATTTATTTTGGACTCATTAGCCAATTATAGTCCAAAAGATGAACGTGAAGCTCAATCGATTTGCGAGAGAATAACTCCTCGTCTGGCTCATGCTAATGCTGCCGTTGTTTTAAGTGCAGTAAAAGTTCTGATGAAACTATTGGAAATGCTGTCCAGTGACAGCGATTTCTGTTCTACTTTAACTAAAAAGCTTGCACCACCATTAGTGACACTGCTTTCATCGGAGCCAGAAGTGCAATATGTTGCTTTGCGCAACATTAATTTAATCGTCCAAAAGAGACCTGATATTTTAAAGCATGAAATGAAAGTATTTTTTGTCAAATACAACGATCCAATTTATGTAAAGCTGGAAAAATTAGACATTATGATTCGTCTAGCTAATCAAAGTAATATTGCTCAAGTGTTGAGCGAGTTAAAAGAGTATGCTACTGAAGTTGACGTTGATTTTGTTCGTAAGGCTGTAAGAGCTATTGGACGATGCGCCATTAAGGTAAGAGAAACAAAATAAATTTACCATAAATGACAGCAAACTATTCGACTATATTAGTTAATAGTTTGCAAGTCTCCTTTCAGTAATAAGCCATATTATTTGTGACAACTTATATTTTACAGGTTGAACCTTCAGCTGAAAGATGTGTTTCCACTCTTTTGGATTTAATTCAAACTAAAGTGAACTATGTCGTACAGGAAGCCATCGTTGTAATCAAGGACATCTTCAGAAAATATCCAAATAAGTATGAAAGTATCATTAGTACTCTGTGCGAAAATCTAGATACCCTCGATGAGCCAGAAGCAAGAGCTTCAATGGTTTGGATTATTGGAGAATACGCTGAGCGTATTGATAATGCTGATGAATTGCTAGATAGCTTCCTGGAAGGTTTTCCAGATGAAAATGCTCAGGTTCAATTGCAATTATTAACGGCAGTGGTAAAATTATTCTTAAAACGACCATCAGATACTCAGGAATTAGTTCAGCATGTTCTCTCGTTGGCCACTCAAGATTCTGACAATCCTGATTTACGTGATCGTGGTTTTATTTATTGGCGTTTGCTATCAACGGATCCAGCTGCCGCAAAAGAAGTTGTATTGGCAGATAAACCGTTAATTTCAGAAGAAACTGATCTTTTAGAACCAACACTTTTGGATGAGTTGATTTGTCATATAAGTTCATTAGCCAGTGTTTATCATAAGCCCCCAACAGCATTTGTAGAGGGAAGAGGTGCTGGTGTTCGCAAATCACTTCCTAATCGTACTGCAGGAACTGAACCAACTTCAGAGGCTCCATCTGAAGCAACTGTTATTCCTAATCAAGACTCACTTATTGGCGATCTACTTTCCATGGACATTAATACACCAGCTGCTCCAGCTGCAATACCGGCAACGAATAACATTGATCTTTTAGGCGGCGGCTTAGATATTTTGGTGAGAAGCAAATTGCTATATTTTAGTTGTTTTTTCTTTTTTTTTTTAATAAATACATGATTTATATTTACAGCTTGGTACAGGGCCTAGCGAGCCAGCGGCTAGTGGAGCTTCTGGGCTCTTGGGTGACATATTCGGACTCGGACCTAGTGGAATCTCACCAATGGTACAAATTCCAAAAATCATTTGGTTACCAGCGGAAAAGGGAAAAGGTTTAGAGATTCAAGGGACATTCTCTCGCCGCAACAGCCAAATTTCGATGGATCTCACCTTTACCAATCGTGCTATGCAGGCAATGAATGGCTTTGCTATTCAATTGAATAAAAACAGTTTCGGAATTGTTCCAGCATCACCTCTACAAGTTGCTCCATTAGCACCTACACAAAGCTGCGATGTTAGCCTTTCATTGGGTACAACCGGACCAGTTCAACGCATGGAACCACTCAATAATCTACAGGTTGCGGTCAAAAATAACGTCGATATTTTCTACTTTGCATGTCTTATACACGGTAATGTACTGTTCGCAGAAGATGGTCAATTAGATAAGCGTGTGTTCCTCACGACGTGGAAGGAAATTCCAGCTGCTAATGAAATTCAATACAGTTTGTCTGGTGTTAATGGTAACACTGATGCAATAGCTTCAAAAATGACTGCTAATAACATATTTACTATTGCCAAGAGAAATGTCGAAGGGCAAGACATGTTGTATCAATCTCTTAAGTTGACAAACAATATTTGGGTTTTGCTCGAATTAAAACTACAACCAGGCAATCCGGACGCTACACTTAGTTTAAAATCTAGGTCTGTAGAAGTAGCTGCCATGATATTTGCTGCTTATGAAGCTATTATTCGTTCTGCTTAAAAATTATTTGATAACTTTTAATATAAAGAGTAATAATTGTGGATATACCAATATATAATACATATTTGTTGTTATAAGTTCCAAGTTATATTAGATAATACACGTTTCACATAAATAACAAACCCCGAAAAGCAAACAAAAGATATAACTATTTTACTGTTTAAGAAAAATATTTTTTTTTATTCTATTCATATTATCTTTTTTCTTATATTTAGCAAAGTGGTAAATATCGATTTTGTTAACAATATTCTTCATTAATTTAGAGTTTGTGCAATGAAACCAGTAATAATTTCAAGAATATGTTCGAATTCTGTTTTCTGAAAAATTATTAAATGTGCGAATAAGGTTATTGATTAATTTCATATTATATATAACTGAAAACATTAAGGTGTATTAAACTATCATTACTATTTCTTAATAAAGTTTATAGAATATAATAAAAAAAAAACATAAAAAGCATTCCAAAAAGAGATATTTTATTTAAAAGATCTATATTTTACTCAGAAAATATACAAAACCAATTATTGTTAAATAAAATTGTGGATACAAGAAGCATATCACTAATTGTGCAGATTTATCCCGGAAACCTTCATTTAAAGTACATTCTTATTGCTTTGAATTCATTGATACTACAAAAAATTGCCTAAAAATAAGCTTAACTAACTTATATCATCTTATTCTTACCGGCCCCATGTGGGTATTTTAAGTTAAATCTTATGCTTCCATTATATGCGTTTCGAAGTATTTTACAGTGTATTTACTTAGTTGCTGTAGAAATAGGGTAGGCACTGGGAGATACCAACATGGCGATGCCCAGCGTTGTAACTGTTGTTGGGGTAACTGCGCGGCCATAGAAAAAAAAACAAGTTGCGAAGCAACAACAAGCTTCGGATATGGACGAATCTACTGTTCAAAACGAACTTCAGATCCACATGTGGAATATTAGGTCCCTTAAAAGGCCACGTGCAGCCGAGCAACTAGCGGAGGCCCTGAACTGCTGCAAAGCAGATGTTACCGTCATCCAAGAAATGCGATGGGATGGGCCGGACAAAAAGAGGATGAAAAACTGCGACATCTACTACGGCGATCGCTATCAATGGCAAAAGCAGCACCTATTTGGATTCTCATTTGTTGTTAGAGTCATACAATTAGGCAAACAGTCTTGGGTTTCCGGCATGTTAACGAGCGCCTCGTAACAATCCGTATTGAGTATAAATTTGTCAACATTAGTCTTATATCCGCGCACGCCCCCACAGATGGCGAAAGATGACGACATCAAAGGTATCTTCTACGAGCTATGAGCTGTGCCCTAGCTATGACATTAAAATTTTCCTTGGCGATTTTAATGCAAAGCTAGGAAGAGAGCATCTTTGGTAGTAGTGTCGGAAAGTAGAGCCTGCCTTCCTTCTATAACGGATTCAGGCCAATCGACTTTGAGGCGGGGCTAAACATTGTCTTAATTAGCAAGCGGTTCCTGCATCTTGATATTCATTAGGTGACTTGGAGAACTTCTGCTCAATCAACCGTCAACCAGATTGGCCAAATTGTGATCGACGCATTCCTCCAGTCCTTCCAAGGGTCCAACATCCACTGGGATCATTACCTTAATTAGTCAAGGATATCCCAAATATCACAAAGCAAGCTAATACTGTGAGGAAGTTTGACGTCGTCGAATCCTTAATCTCTTAAGTGGTCTTATGCCGCTAGCGTCAATTATTGAAGACCAGTGTCATCGGAGATGCCGTCTCTAATGTGCTGACTAGTGCCGACAAGCACATGCAGCTAGAACTGCTTACGAGCAGAAGAGGAGAGACGAACAACGGTTTCTCAGGAGGAAAGAAGGAGCATGAGAACCACGCGGTTGGGAGATGCTATTCGAAGAATGAAATTCGGAAGTTTTACCAAAAGGTACACAAAAAACATGCCAAGGACATAAACCTCTAATCCAAGCGTGTAGAGACGAGCAAGAGAACCGATGCTGGGGATTTGGAAAGATCATTTCTGTAGACTTTTGGAAGGGGATGACGAACCAAATACCGCTGTCAGGAAGAATAAACCTTTCAACTTGGACGATGTAGCCCAACCATTCCGTCTTCCCGAGTTGGATAAAGGGAAGATAGCCATATCTGAGCTTAAGTGCAACAAAACTGCGGAAGCGGGAGGCGCTGTATTAATAAGGAGCATATACCTGCTCATCTGCAAAATATGGTCGGACAAAAGTATGCCCGATGAATTGAACCTCAGCATTGTTTGTCTGATCCTCAAGAAAGGAGACCCTCTTAACTGCGCCAACGACAGAGGCATCCGTCTTCCTACATAACATCGCAAGTGTGAACGCCTGAAGACGACACCAGCACTGAGATCAAACGAAAGAGTAACTCTTGTCAATCGTTGCTTCTTTGGGCTAAGAATGTAATTGACTAGCAAAGCCCTCTTTCAAACAACAAAATTGATCTTATATAAGACCCTAACAATCCAAGTTTTGTCCTATGCGGCAGAGCCATGGACTTTATCGAAAAGGGATAAGGGTGGTTTTGGCTGCCTTGAGAGGAAAATTCTTCGGGTGATTTTCGGCCCCCTTTGCATTGACGGAGAGTGGAGAAGGAAATACAACGACAAATAAGAAAATAATTTATATTACGAAAATTTGTTAAGTTTTTCAATATAGTCGGTAAACAAAACCTTGCCTTCCCGTACTACTACGAGTATATGTTGTTTTTTATTATTATTTATGCCACTGGTTCTGTTTGGTGTTGGGAAATACAATTAAGTCAATCGATTAGAAAAGTAATATAAAAAATCTCCAAAATAATTTGCAAGGCAATTTTCCACTTAGATATTAACGTTTTATTATAAAAAATTCGCTATGGCAGGCAACAGTAACGGTGAATAAGCGAGATGAAATACAAGGGAAGACACCCTGCAGTAAGAGGTTAAATCACGAATATGAAAATTAATGGATAATGTCGGATAGGCGTATTCTGTGGCCTACAGGTTCTTTGGACTTGAATCCAATGAAATTATATTCATGGAGATGGTTAAAGACACTTTACGCACAAGATGACTTTCTTAAAGTTTTCGAAACTTTAATTGAAATACTCCGTAAATTTGCTGACTAAAATTGCCAGACTCTTTCAAAAACCCCACTCTGGCATAAACTAATTCAATGTTATAAGCAACTTCAAGTCCTTTTATCAATTTATCAATTGCAAAGGTAAGACTTATGGTTATCCATCCTCCCTTTCTTTCGAAAACAAAGTTTCAAGTGATCTTCCTACCATCGCCAACTTTTTTGCTACATTTTGCAAACAACCATTTGTCAAGAACTCCTTCGTACCAGATTCCTTTCACTTCAATGACTTACCAAATTTCTCCGTTGGCCCCTTCCTCCCTGAAAATTTCGATCCTGCTGTTATTAAACAAAAGTTACAAAAACGTAAAGATGAATTTCTACCCGGCCCAGATGGTCTCTCCGCCGTTATTCTTAAAAAATGCTCTTCCAACTTTACTACCTATTTCGTCTATCCTTTACACAGGGAGAAGTTCTCCAGTCTTGGAAGACCTCTTTTATAATGCCAATATATGTACAAAAAGGAATCAAAGAATGAAGTTACCAACTATCGTTCCATTGTTAAACTCTCTCATATACTCGTACCTAAATTCTTTGAAAGCATTTTATACGAAGCCTTATTTTTTGCCTAGACAACATGTTTTCTAAAGAACAAATTAACTACCACAAACCTCGTGTCTTTTGCTCTCGCAGCCTTAGAAAATGGCAAATGAATCGATATTTTAACCGATTTCATTAAAACGTTTGATCAATTGGCTCTCTTTAAATTTTTTGCTCTCGGCTTTGAACATCTTTTATTTAAATGGATATCTTCTTACCTGATAAACTGATATTGTAGTATTCGGTTTAGATCCGCCCTATCAGTACCTTTCCCGGCCTCCTCTGGGGTTCCACAAGGCAGCTATCTTGCTTTGCTTCTTTTCATTCTTACTATAAACGTTCTTAAAAGGGTTATTAAACACTACTCCTTTTCCCTTTACGCTGACGACACATAATTTCTCACGTAAATGGAATTCGTCTCCTTTCCGACTTTATTTTCTCTATGGTCAACCTATCCCCCGGGTTCAACATTTTCAATACTTTGGCGTAGTCGATAATGAGCTTAATTTCCGTTCGCATATCGATAACCTGATCCTTAAAGCCAATTCATCATTTGGCTTTATTAAACGGTGGTCCAAGGAATTTTCCAACCCGTACGTAACCAGATCTCTCTCTATGTTACCTTTGTTCGGCATTAATAGTTTCCATCTATGTAACGTGATATTACGGGTGAAGTTAAGGGATTAGGCCACTTTAGGATTTTCAAAAAATCTTTTTTTTTTCATTGCTTTCAATGGTCCCTTAGGTCCTCAAAAATGATATCCCAAAAAATTATGCCCGGGAAATATCTCGAAGTACTTGTTTTTCAAAGTAGAGTACAAGGCCACCAGGTAGGCAGCGAGCTTAACATAAAATATACATATAACGCATTTACGTCAAAACTGCATTTTTCAAGTTGGCTGCACGAATCACCTAAACAATTTTAAATCAATTCACTTAAAATTTTAACTAGATCTTTAAAAATATATTGCCTAAATAAGTACGTAGGATTTTTTTTTATATGGCATAGCACATTTGTTATCAATAATTTTCGGACGATTTTTCTGCGAATTTTGCAATATTGATTTTGGACGTGCGCAATTCGGCCAAAAATCAATATATCAAAAAAATCTTACATATTCGTTAGCTGTTGTTATGTACAATAAAAAAAATCAAAATTTACAGGAACTATAGGTACGGCCGTAGACTCTTCCAAAAAAAAAGAGAAGTCATCTGAGAAATGCTGCACAGCCGCCAGTTTTAAATAAATTATTCAATAAAAATTAGGTTTTACAGTCAATCATATGTGCAATAAACTTCTGCCTTTATTTTATATTTTTCCTGAAAAAAAAATCACAAAAAAGCCTATTTTTACGGCCCCAAGAGTGGCCCAACCACCTTAGAAGACAGAAAAAGAAAACTGTGATGTATTCTACATATCTCAAGTTGAGATCCATACATATGTAACATATGTATGTATGATAAGTAAAGGCTGACCAGATAAGAACGATATGGAAAAAACTTAAATAAAACAACAACGGTGTGAGATATAAAATTGATTCTAGCTTTATTTTGAAACTCATGCTCACGCTCATGCCATTATGAGTGGAATAGCATATCTTTCAAACGGCCACCTCGGTTTCGCTGGCAGTACTTCAAGCGGTTGGTCCAATTTTTGTTAGCTCGTTATTCCGGCAATAGCGGTTCGAATGTTGGTCTCGAGCTTATCCAAAGTGGTTGGCTTGTTTGTGTAGACTAAGGACTTGATGTAGCCCCAGAGAAAATAATCGAGTGGTGTCAAATCGCATGATCGCGGGGGCCAATTGATGAACGCTCGCCGTGAGATGAACCAGTCGCCAAATTTCTTCTTCACAACATCGGGCGTTGCGTCACTTGTATGGCATATATGGCGCTGTTTTGTTGGAATCACAGCTCGGATATATCGATGTTGTCAAGCTCTGACCACAAAAAGCCGGTTAACATCACTCTATACTTGAGGCCATTATCTCCTTCCTCATTTCGAAAGAAATAGGGTCCGAAGATGCCGCCATGTCTTAAACCGCACTAAACAGTAAATCTTTGTGGATGCATTGATGCTTGGCGGAGCACTTGTCGATTGTGTTCGCTCCAATAATGGCAATTTGGCTTGTTGACATAGCCGCTGAGCCAAAAAATGGGCCTCGTCCGAGAGATAATTTTTTGGCCAAAATCCGGATCTCCGGCCAACATTTCCAGCGTCCAACTAGCGAACTCACGGCGTTGTCTGTGGTCGCCCGGCTTCAATTCTTGCGTCAGCACAATCTTATACGCATGTAGGTCCAAATCCAACCTTTGTCGATGCCCAATTCAGCTGATCGACGGCGGCGAGTCGACATTTCTGGCTCTTCTTCGATACTGGCCGCTACGGCGGCTATGTTTTTTCCATTTCGCGACAATAACTTTCTGGTTGGTAGCTTAAGATCTAAAAGAGCGTACTCACGCTCAAACTTTTCCACGGTGCGACGAATTACCTGCACACTAAAGCTACTCGTATGATGACGACCGACATCACCACGAAATTCACGTTGCGTATTTCCAACTGAGCCGGAATTTCGATAATTTCTTAATAATTTCCGCACGTTTGGTAAACGTAAAACGATGCATGATGAAATGGGAAATCTTACTGAATATTTTGACAGCTGGGTGTCATTGGTAACTTTGACAGTTACTAAAACATAACAATTGGAAAATGATAGTTTTCCTATCATTTTGGTCACCCAGTGCTGTAGGAGATGTGTTTAGAAAATAACGGGAATTTTTAATTTCGCGGGTTTCGAGAGTACGGTTGTCAAGATTTTTTTTTATGTTGATATACAGACGAGTGAGATATGTTGGAAATTAATATTTTGACGACCCCGGGGTTGTCGCCAAAAAACGAGAATTTTTTTGCTACGCTAAAAGGGTGGCTGGCTCTGAAGTACGAGTACGATAAAATTTTCAGCTGTATTCATTGTTTACTTTGTTTGTGGCAGCAACTAAGGTTAAACGTATTTTCATGAGCTCGACGATTTTCGTTTGGTAAAAGAAATGGATCAAAGAATTTGTATCAAATTTTGCGTAAAAAATTAAATAAAGTGAACAAAGTGTGTAAAATGTTAACAAAGGCATATGAGACTCACCGAGTCTCACCGGGTCAATAAGTCCGTGACTAATTTTATTTTTCAACGTAGTCTCCCTTGAGCTCTACACACTTTGTCCAACGCTTCTCCAATTTTTTTATCCCTTCCAAAAAAAATGATTTGTCGAGGTCCTCAAAATAGGCCTTTGTTTGCGAGATGACTTCATCATTGGAGTCAAATCTTTTTCCACCAAGCCATTTCTTCAGGTTTGGGAACAAGAAGTAGTCGCTCGGAGCCAAATCTGGAGAATAGGGTGGATGAGGGAGCAATTCATAGCCCAATTCATGGATTTTTGCCATGGCAACTGCACATGTGTGCACCCTTGCATTGTCTTGGTGGAAAAGAACTTTTTTCTTGGCCAAATGAAGTCGTTTTTTTTTTCAAATCGTCATTGAATCGGTCCAATAAGTTGGCATAATATTCCCCATTGATTGTTCTTCCCTTTTGAAGGTAGTCAATGTGGATTATCCCGCGTGCATCCCAAAAAACAGTCGCCATAACTTTATTGGCTGACAAACCCACCTTGGCCTTCTTTGGCGCCGATTCACCCTTAAAAACCCACTGTTTTGACTGTTGTTTGTTCTCTGGTGTGTTGTGATGGATCCATGTTTCGTCCACGGTTACAAAACGGCGCAAAAACTCCTCCATATTGCGATTAAACAACGCCAAACCTTCCTGTGAAGTTGTTACACGATTGCGTTTGTGGTTGACTGTGAGCAAACGCGGCACCCATCTTGCGGAAAGCTTTCTCATGCCCAAGTGATCATTCAAAATTGAAACCACTGAGCCATGCGAGATCCCTACGGCTTCCACAATCTCTCGCACTTTCAATCTTCGGTCGGCCAACACCATATCGTGAATTTTTTCAATTGTTTCGGGTGTAGAGACCTCAACTGGGCGTCCAGGACGTTCGGCATCTTCAGTGCTTGTACGGCCACAACGAAATTCAGTAAACCACTTTTTTACCATTGAAATCGATGGTGCAGAGTCCCCATAGTATTTATCAAGCTTGGTTTTTTTTCGCAAGAAATAATGCTTAATAAGCACACGAAATTCACTTTTTTCCATTTTCTCCTCAAATTAGTGAGTAGTCTGATAAAAATAGCTGTCAAACACAAACCAACTGACCCAGCAAGTTTAAATTTTGACAGGAGTCAACTGACAGATGCCTGTTGACAGGAGCAGTGTTGCTGTTTCAGTAAAGAGGTCAGAAATTCAAAAAGGACTTATTGACCCACCCTCGTATGAGTAAAACAAGAGTTTACGAGTGGTATAAGCTTTTCCAAGACCGCCGTGAAAACGTTGAAGATGACGAACGCCCCGGACGCCCCAGCACATCAACAACCGATAAAAACGTGAAAAAAGTGAAAGAAATGGTTATGAACGATCGCCGAATCACAATCAGAGAAGTCGCTGATGATGTTGGCATATCGATTGACTCATGCCATAACATTTTTTCAAATGTTTTGGGTATGAAACGCGTGGCAGCAAAATTTGTTCAAAAATTGTTAAAGTTTGAACAAAAATGCGGCGAATGGAAGTTACTCAGGAGTCACTAAATGAAGTCAATGACAATGAAGAATTACTGAAACTTGTTATAACAGGTGACGAAACATGGGTTTACGGATATGACGTCGAAACATTTTGTACGCAAAATTTGATACAAATTCTTTGATCCATTTCTTTTACCAAACGAAAATCGCCGAACTCATAAAAACACGCCTAACCTTAACGGCTGCCATAGACAAAGTAAGCCATGACTACAACTGAAAATTTTATCATACTTCAGGGGCATGTATACCAATATAATAAAAAAAATTTTTTGCCAATCGGACTCTCCAAACCCGCGAAATTTAAAAATTCCCGTTATTTTCTGATCACACCTGGTATATGAGTGACGTCAAAGTCATGCTAGATGATTTTAATGCCAACATTTTGGAAGAATAGTTTATAAACTTATACATTTGTGACACCACGATTTCAAACAGGTAACATTACTTTCAAATTACAGGTTGTTAACTGAACTGATCCTCTATTGAGCACTATGTATGCGTAAAGAAAAAATTGCGACCGTTGAAACGATGGAGAATCACTTCGAAAAAACATGACACCTAATGAATGAAATTAGAAGAGACCATCGACCGACTCGCAATCTCTCAAGTGTCAGAAGTCTACCGCGCTATCTAAAGTTATTAGTTAGCCAAGGTCTCAATAAGTTGGAGACGCCTGAGTATCGAGGCCTTAATTTAACTCGAATTATAGTGTATTATGATTTATAAGTAAATACATAGAATCAATGACAGTATGTAAGTTTGTTCATGAATTTGATTTAAGATTTTTGATCTTTTATTTCAAATATACATACATATGTATACGTATGTAAGTGTATATTTATTAAGAAAAAAGTTAGTTTTACTTTTTGTTAGTTTTACTTTTATCTTCACATTTTTTTAAGTCGGCATACACCACTCAGACAATAAATACACTCATCCTACGTCTTAATGCATCCATTGGTGTTACCTGCATATGACTATCACTTAAAGATGCTTAACAAAAGCGGCCAGTATCCCGGTGCTAGTAAGAAGTTGGAAAATAGCAAGAATCGCTCTGACATTTTAGGGATGTTGCAATGTTGGATGTAGTGAAGCTACACCATCTGCATATGTCTTAGCATTGGCATTATAATTGCACTGAAAACCATGAAACTGATAAGCACAAAGTCAATTGTCTTGACTGCAATTTCAATTCTATCTATTAGGTTTCAAAATGCAGTACCGCAAGATTTTTTGCATTTCTAAAAAAGTTTTGCAAATTTCTATATTCCTGGATTTCTCAACAAATGACGTTTCATTACTAGGACTAGGAGGAAGATGATCAACATGAGGCTAAGCATGAGGCCAAGCAGAATGGTTAGAGTCTCCGTAGTCGATTTAGTTAGTTTGGTTGATTTGTTCTTTCTGAGGACCATAAGCAGTGTGCTGGTTTCAGCAACTATTTTTTGATGTTTTTATTTATCAGTTGAAATATAAAGCCGCTGCAGTGTTGTATAGCACGACGGAATGCTTAGCTAATCCATAAAGTGTATTTAGTTGACGTTGTTTTCGTCGGAAAAGCCGTATCATCCCATCCGATTTTAAATTCAATTAATTTACCTACTCGTCCGTTCTTATGCATTGATATGGTATGAAGTTTCTTATTATATTTGGTACAACGGTATTTTAGGTTACTGAAAATGATAAAATAAGTTTTGATCTTTTTTTGTTGAAGTTTTGTGGACTAATATGAGTATAATATACTTCCAGCTGATTATTAGAGATTTATGAACAGTGATTGATCTAGCAAGAGATTCCATCATAGTTCTAGAGTCAGATATACTTTACATTAGAGTGCAACTAACAAAAATAAGTAAATTTTCCAGAAATAATTAAATTATGGTAAACGAATCAAAAATCAATAAAATAAAAAAGAATTTCTAAATTTTGAAGTAAATATAATACCATTGAAATCAATATATGTATAATAACAATAAAAAAAGACTAATCCAATGTAAAGATATTTCATCATGTCTAATTTCATATAAGTGTACACAGAGATGTTACACCTAAATGCAGGTTTTTTAAAAGGTCATGGCATTTAAAGCTTTCCCATTGTGTAGGCGCTTTAACCCCTTACTTCACACCCAAACCTTTACCGAAGTCAGCTTTCCACCCCCTGAGGGAAAGTTGAATGAATAAGAGCTTTTCACAACGATGGCACCAGGATATTCTCGCTAGATACAGATAGTAAAAATAAAACCCCCTTTGTAATGCGCCAACTCTGTGAATAAATTGTTTGAAGTTTTCATTCAAGGAAGAATACCACAGAGCTGAACTCCTGATTAAACGAAAAATGGCGCTGGAATACTTGTGAAAACCTTCCCAGTTAGTAAAAAGATACATTTTTCAAAGTTTTTAATTGTTATTAAGTAAATTGTTTAAGTGCAATTAAACAAATGAATTTAATCTAATATTCAAAAAGTTAAACATGGACATATTTGTACATACAATATATGTATGTATACTGCATAAAGTTAAAGTACAAAAAGATAGAAATGAAGAGAAAAAAAAAATGATAGAAAAGTGTTTTAACCTTAACTGCTTAGCTACGTGTTGATTGGAATTTTTTCCTTCCTCTTTTTTTTTTTTTTTTGTTAAATTCTTCTTGTTGTACCTTCAATATTATGTTCCTAAGGATAACTCATATATTTCAGATGCAAATACGACCGTTAATTAAAATAAAAAAAGTATGGATCAGTGAAATACGTGCACAATTACCACTTATAAGCGATTGACAGACGACGGAAGGAGCACTCCATTAAGCTAAAACAGAGTCATTAAACACTATTAAAGGTAATAAATAAATGAATTGTTAATTATAGTAAATAAGAATAAGTGTCTTGAATACACAACTTGATTTGACTGCACACACATCACCCTCAAGGTTTTCTTTTGTAGATACTTTTTAGCATTGGTATATTAGACCTGTTGATAAAATCTTTCAGTGCACCCAGTTAATTTATTGTTTCTATTTGTTTGAATAATACATTTAATTAATTATCGATTTTTGGCAGAATATATGGCTTTAAATATTAAATATATTTTTGTATATGTAAATCTGTACTTATATAAGTGCAATTTCTATGTTACATAACTGAGCAATGGACATGTAGCAATCAAGGTTAAATATTTCAAGAGTATGTGTTGCCTTGAACAGTTTTTCAATACCAATTTTTCGGATTGCCCAATTAGTTTGATTGGATCATCGAGTGGACGATTGTTAAATTTTTTAATTTACCAAGTACCAAGTATAAGATGTTTATAGATTTTGTGCACCAGCACTTATGAGTCGACATATAATATTTTATATACTCGTACGTACATATTTTAACTCATTTATATACAAATAAAATGTCTATGGGACAAAAATATGTATTTATGTTCCGATGCACATCAAATAGACAAATAGTTATCTTAAAATGTCACATCATCTTAAAATATGTCCTTGCTCATTTTTCCATTTTGAATAATAAAATAGAGCATATCATTCATTTACCAAAATATTAAAGTAATACAGGTCTTGTAGCGACAGTACGAGTTTTGAATAGCTGTAGAGACTAGGTATGTTTAAATAGGATGGCATGTATTTATCCAAACGCAATATTCTCTTCTATAGAAAATGAATTTGTCTTGTTTATTCGAACCTTTGTCTTCTTATATACTCGTACTCGTATGTTTGTAGTTTTAAAGGAAACATTATGTTGCTTAGAGTTTAAAGAAAAACTTAATAAACATGAAAGAGCAAAATATTTATAGGCCTCTGCTTCAGTACCTTGGCAAATAGTAAATGGCTTTTAAGCTGCCGAGCTCTGAAGACATTTAAAATAGCTTCCTTATTACCTTAAACTGTGATTGCTTTGAATTTTTCGTTTTTGGGATTCCCTCTATAGCGAACAACAGAAACCGTGGTGCACCAAGAGAATACATTCCGAACTGAGAAAATTGCTTAACTACTTTGGTGGCTCATCATCTCAGGATAAATATAGACTCTAACAAACAAGCCTATCCAGTCGTTTCCAGTTGCGTAATGTAAGTTCGTTGTGTTTTTTTTTCTTCAGTTTTGTGGTTTCCTGTTGCGTCGCGACGCAACGTTGTTCAGGTGCGGACTTTGAATATACTGATAGAAACGTTGCTGTCCATTCTCTCTAGATGTTCTAACATTCGGGCTCGCTGGATTTTCATTAAGATAGATTAAGGTCTTTGTTCGATTTAGACTCCTTTATAGAAGTTTTTCGCTTGATTCTGGATGTCACTTCAGAATGAAACGCCGAACCGAAGTACTTTTATCTGTAAGGTTCGAGATTTTGGTGGTGTTTGATCTGTTTTTTGGTTAACATCATTGGCATGTTTTGCCTTTGATGTCAGTCCATATTAAAGAGGTCTCATGTTAGCCGTGTCATTTTGTCTAAAACTTTCCTACCGATCCGAAGAGAGGAGTGGATATATTTTATGGCCGTTGTTTTTTTTTTTGTCTTATAAACAAATAAACTTAGCTGCGATGCCTAACCATACTTAACTTTATGCAACTTATTTCTGAAGACTTAGTCATGTGCCGGATTAAATTCGGCAAAAAGGTGGTGGGTATTGATTCAAAAGATTCGGGTCTTTTCCACAACACATACGAGTATATCGTTGTGTATGTATGTATAAGCATATCAAATTACTAATATCCAAAGGCGTTCACAAGCTTTGACATATGGTATATGAGATGTGAAGGACACGAATGCACTTGTGGTTCTTCTTAATGGTCGGGGAAAAGATTCGACTACTTGCTTTTGAACGGATTACGAATTAAATTTTTTTTGGTTTGCCGTCCTTACTTCATCGATGATGATATTCGCATTCGGACATTTACTACAATGGGGTTATATTCCGAATCAATATTTGCTCGATGGTAGGTTCAGACAGCGGATTAACAAATTTTAATTGCTTTTTTGTGTATGCATACGTATGTACATTATACAGTAGGAACTCGATTCTTGCATCTAATTAAAACCGACACTGGATAAGTTGCTTCTACTGAATATCTAATTTAGATAAAAAAAATTTGCGTTATTTAATATAAGAAACATACAAAACTTAAAGGCTTTTATTCAGCCTAACGTATAAATACAAATTAGGATATAGTACATGCACCATGCAACATATGGGGGTGGAAAGTTAGATATTAACGAAAAAATTTGAAATTTTCGTTTGTTTCGTGCATTTTAATTTGTGAGATATTGCTAATTCACGAAGTCTTTGAAGAGTCATCACATCAGTAAGTGGAATTTCATGCTGTTCTGCTCAGTTTAAACAAGTGTTAAGACACATTATTACCATCATCTGCTTTGATGTTCATCGTTGGTAAAGAAGTAATTTCTTCTATTGGTTTTGCTTCAATCTCTTCCACGATTTCGGAAATGTTGTCCTCAATTATTCAATTTTCGATCTCATTATTCGAAATTGATTCTGAACATTCAATCTGTTGGTGTAACGCTGAAGCGTCGTGAATTTGTGACGGTATTTCATTTAAGTTCTGTGCAAGCATTGCTAATGGAATATAGTCATCGTCTTCCCATTCTGTTTCGTGAAACACTTTTCAATTGACGCCAGAAAACAAATCGTATGCTTCACAGTCATAGTTTTTAGCTTTACACAAATGAAGACCAGATGATAGGATTCGACTCAAGAAAGCTTTTTTATAGAAGAGTTTAGTCAATCTGATCGTGCTCTGGTCCATTGGTTGGATAACTGCCGTACAATTCAGAGGAAAGCACATTATTGTAATTAAGCCACCTGAGTTCGACAATTCTCCATCCTCCTTTAGGATGACAGTGCGCATTATCAATCAAAAGGAGTGCCTTTGGTGGATAGCCTTCTGATTTGAGAAATGTTCTCATCTGTAAATAAAGTTAAATCTTCACTTATCAGCTGTTTTATTTAAAAAAAATACGCACAAACTAACCTCAGGAACAAATGTCTTGTGAAACCATTCCTCAAACAAAGCAAGGGTCATCCATGCAGATTTATTGCCATTATACTAGATGTAGTAAAAAGTAACCCCCTGGGAATGAAAAAAATTTTTTTTTTAAATGTTTTTTTTATTTTATTCAATATAGTCCCCTTTTAGTTTGATACACTTATTCCAGCGATTTTCCAACTTCTTGATCCTGTCCGAGAAGTAATTTTCCGGACGATCTGCAAAATACTCTCCGTTGCGTCGATGATTTCCTCGCGTGAGCTGAATTTTTTATTGATGAGCCATCTTTTGAGGTTTGGAAAGAGAGGGATTCAAATCCAGTTACCAATCGACGCCAAAAGTCCGCCCGATTCCGCATCAGCAAGTCCAAACACTCTTTCGAAGTGCTCTCGCGTTCGTGTTTTTGGTCAGGAGTGAGCATGTGGGGCACCCAGCTGCAGGATAACTTTTTCATATGCAGAATATTGCCCAAAATATGGCGTGTGCGCTCAGTACTAATCTTTGTGGTATCTGCTAGCTCGCGCACCTTCACTTTCCGGTCAGCCAACACCATTTCATGTATTTTTTTGACATTGTCCTCTGTAACAGCATCGGAGGACTTGCCGCGGCGGACTTGATCGGTAGTGGAGTTGCGGCCACCACGAAACTCTCGAAACCAATATTTGATGGTGTAATCTGACGGAGCATTAGCCCCATAATATTTATCCAACTTTTCTTTTGTTTTCTTCGCCGTTTTTCCTCTCAAAAAATAATGTTTTATGAGAGAACGAAAATCGTTTTTGTCCATATTCAACATGGTGCCAAACACGTCAACAACAATCAGCTGTCAAAACAAAACTAAAGACAGTATCGCACTGAAATTTGGCATGTCTGCCTAAATATGAACGGACTTCAAGGCACCATAACCTTTTTTGCAGTAGCAGTGCATTCTGGTCGTCAAGGAGGTTACTTTTCACTCCACCTAGTATACAACTTTGCGGATAGCAAAGCTTCTTAAGGCTCTTGGATTCTCTGCTTTTCCTATGACAAATAGTGTTACCCTGTGCGTGTCATTTGCGTCGAGGTCAATCTTTCCTTGCTAGACTTGGTCTCGGGGACTGATTTTTCTTTCGATTGTACAAAAGTTTTCTCCGGTAGAAGATTTCAAAATAATCCAGATTCATCTGTATTATAGATCTGTGATGGTTGCAGATCCAGATCTTTAATTTTTTGCTGAAATGCTCTTATGAAAGGATCCACCAACTCTACAATTTTTCACCGCATATTTTAAGTTTCCGAATACCGTGTCTCTTTCGAAATTTACGAGCCGCTACTAGCATAAGGAAATCACCCGGCTTCTCTTGAATTTGTGCATGCAGTTGCCTTGCCTTTCCCCCTAAAACATCAGACATTATAGGTATATTCGGGGATCTCTGTTGAACAAACCACTGGAATAGAACTTTTTCCATTTGAGGGTATCCCGATTCCTTTAAAGTGTTCATGAGAAAGGTTTTTTTTTTCCACTCATTTTTAGTCCGAAAAAAAAGCAATACGCAGAAAACTTATTTCGTAGAAGTAAACACAATCTAAACTTCGTTACACCAAATTGAACAGAGTAAGAAAAATATCCAGAAGCGTATGCGTTGTAGATCTGTTAGTTCAAGTAAGGATCAACAATAGCAAGAACAAAACAAAGAGAGTAAATTTAACGGCGTATTGCTTCAGTTTGCCAAGGAGTTTATCAATTCCTTTTCTGGTGTTCCAAGAATCGAACATACAATTTTATGAACATTGCAATTATAAGATAGCTACTACTGAGTAGTTGCAACTATAGGGGATTGCATGAATCGAGTTCCAACAGTATGTATATGACGGTACGATAACATATTTTTAACCCAAAAAAATATATCCATAGGATCATAAAAGTTGTATTTGATCTATCATATTCTTCCGATTATACTCTTAACGCCAAGTGTAAAGAGGAGTTTTTCTAAGGAAATTCTAGACTTGTTGCCTAAATTAACCTTTCATCGAAATACGAGTATAATCTGGTAATGACACTCGTGTCTGATGTTTTTAACCATAGAAAAGTTGTATTTTACATTCCACACAATTTAATCATACCCGTTAACGAAGATATCATTGCAATGAACAACTCACCAATAGGTGCTGCATGTGGCCAAAAGAAAAAAAAACATTTTAGTTTTTGTTGTTTTCATACTCAAATTTTTGTTTTCTGTTTTCTGTTTTCTGTTTTCTGTTTTCTGTTTTCTGTTTTCTGTTTTCTGTTTTCTGTTTTCTGTTTTCTGTTTTCTGTTTTCTGTTTTCTGTTTTCTGTTTTCTGTTTTCTGTTTTCTGTTTTCTGTTTTCTGTTTTCTGTTTTCTGTTTTCTGTTTTCTGTTTTCTGTTTTCTGTTTTCTGTTTTCTGTTTTCTGTTTTCTGTTTTCTGTTTTCTGTTTTCTGTTTTCTGTTTTCTGTTTTCTGTTTTCTGTTTTCTGTTTTCTGTTTTCTGTTTTCTGTTTTCTGTTTTCTGTTTTCTGTTTTCTGTTTTCTGTTTTCTGTTTTCTGTTTTCTGTTTTCTGTTTTCTGTTTTCTGTTTTCTGTTTTCTGTTTTCTGTTTTCTGTTTTCTGTTTTCTGTTTTCTGTTTTCTGTTTTCTGTTTTCTGTTTTCTGTTTTCTGTTTTCTGTTTTCTGTTTTCTGTTTTCTGTTTTCTGTTTTCTGTTTTCTGTTTTCTGTTTTCTGTTTTCTGTTTTCTGTTTTCTGTTTTCTGTTTTCTGTTTTCTGTTTTCTGTTTTCTGTTTTCTGTTTTCTGTTTTCTGTTTTCTGTTTTCTGTTTTCTGTTTTCTGTTTTCTGTTTTCTGTTTTCTGTTTTCTGTTTTCTGTTTTCTGTTTTCTGTTTTCTGTTTTCTGTTTTCTGTTTTCTGTTTTCTGTTTTCTGTTTTCTGTTTTCTGTTTTCTGTTTTCTGTTTTCTGTTTTCTGTTTTCTGTTTTCTGTTTTCTGTTTTCTGTTTTCTGTTTTCTGTTTTCTGTTTTCTGTTTTCTGTTTTCTGTTTTCTGTTTTCTGTTTTCTGTTTTCTGTTTTCTGTTTTCTGTTTTCTGTTTTCTGTTTTCTGTTTTCTGTTTTCTGTTTTCTGTTTTCTGTTTTCTGTTTTCTGTTTTCTGTTTTCTGTTTTCTGTTTTCTGTTTTCTGTTTTCTGTTTTCTGTTTTCTGTTTTCTGTTTTCTCTATTTCGTGTTTTGTGTTTTCTGTTTTTTATTCCTCCGGAATGAGTGGACAATCAAGAAAATGTAAGAAGTGTCCATTCTGTTTTGAATGGAAAATACGAGTACGTAGCAATGTTTATTTACACAATATTTTGTTTCTCATTCTGCTTGCTGTACTGCAAAGCGCAATTCTATTCTGATCTACACATCCATCCATCCATAGACTATGTTGTCACACGACACGAGGCACTCAGTGGAGGCATCGCGGCTAGAATTCTCTACAGTATCGACTTTAATTTTGCAGTGGCGGAATCGGATATAATTTCGGCGGTTATGCACGAAAGCACGCAGGACGTGTTTTGGTATGTGCGGAAATATGGCCTGCGGGGTTTGTTTATCACCATCACCTCGAATCCAATCAAAAGTCTTACGACAAACATGACTTGATAGCTAGGGTATTTCATTCTCACAAAAGAAAACGTGTTTGCGGCAACCAGATGTTACAGGTATTCAGCAAAAGCGTGGCTTACCACATGCACACATCATTTAATGGTTGGAAGAAAAAATCAGGCCATACGACATTGACCAAGCCATTAGCGCTGAGTTGTCTGACTCGAAAATAGACCCTGCTCTCCATCAAATGGTCAAGATCATCCACGGTCTCGGTAGCTTATTAAATAGAAATTCACCGTGTATGAAAAAAGGCCGGTGTTCAAAAAGATTTCCGAAGAGGTTTGTCGGCGAAACTATCACTGGCTAGGACGGATACCCGTTATACCGTCGCGCGTCGACCACACACTGAGGGTGGATTCCCTACCAAAGTAGGACAATGCATTGGGTAGGTTATACACGGTGCATCCCAATAACAGCGAGGTTCATTTCGAGACCCTCATCATTTTCGTCCTTGAAGGCATTAGATGACGTAGAGTCCCAAACGTTTCATGCAGCTTGTAGGGCGCGTGATTTACTTGACTGCAATCAACACTGGGACGATAGTCTCGCGGATGTTTGCATGCGGCATTTATTTGCTGTCATGTTGGTGTTCTGTGGACTTTCGAATACAGCAGAGATGTGGGACAAATAATAGCACCATATGTCAGAAGATTTCCTACGGAACTTAAGGCATAATACAAAAGAGGAGATTCTAGAAACCGACGGGCGCATTATAAATAGCAATTCTATTTAGGTCTAGATACTGTATTTTCCATCAATGGTAAGCTATTGAGTGATAACGGACTTCCGGCCCCTCAACGATTGCCGGATCAACTGCACGTGAGCTGAGAGTATGCCACCGAAGTGAATTTCAGCTCAGGGGCGATGACATATATAACGCTGTCCTCCGAAGCGTGAATTCATCCCTGCCTTTCCTAAGATAGCACTGCCTATAGTGTCCTCCGGAATCGCTGCCACACTGCTTCCTGGCTGCAAAACGACGCACCCCATGTTCAAAATTTCAATAGACCTAGACAGCAATAAAACTCCCGAGTGCGCGGTTTCCCGTAATACTGACAAGGCAGAAGTGTTTTAGGAGTACTCTTCAATTGCATAGGATGAGTGTACGATATCAAACAGAAAAGCAGTGGAGTCTGTAGACCAAACATTGCAGGACATACGACAAAAGCCGCAGGTGTTCTCAAGAAGTGCTCTTTTGCGGCGATTTTCGACAAACACTCTCTGTTATTACTCGAGGTACCCGAGCTGATGAGGTAAATGCCTCACTGAAACAATCCTTTCTTTGGCCCAAAGTTCACCGACTTGTTGTTGAAAGTTGGGGAAGGAACTCTAGCGGGGGAGAATGGCCAAGTGAAACTGCCAGAAACGCTCGGCAAAATTATTTATACGTTAGACGAACTCATCCGTTTGGTGAACATAGATATTGCACAGATATCACATCAAAGTAGTTCCTGGATATTTGAACGACCTATTCTGACACCTAAAAGCGACAAACCCACTGAAATAGTACGAGTAAATATCAATATTTTATCGAGAATTGAAAGAAATGAAGTGGCATACATGTCGATAAAAAACGTAGTCCATCAAAATGATGCCACTAATTATCTGGTGGAATTTCTGAATTCTCTCTCGCCAACTGGATTCCTACACATCGGATTACACTTAAAGTCAGAGCTCCGATAATGCTTCTTCGAAAACTGCATCCTCCGAAATTTTTCAAATTGTTTGTTTTGATGACGGATTTATGATATAAAATCCCAGAAATAAGAAAAAATTAATATTTGCAATAGTTTTATGGCTTTGAATGTTAAAAAAAAAACAAATTTTCACGAAGAATCCTTCGTAAAATTTTTTTACGTCAAGATATTATAATTAAGACTTCAGATAATAACCCACATATAAATTTCAAAATCCTTTAAACATGTATGTTTTCTCTAAACAAGGTAGATGAAGTCAGAGGTAACTGCTAGTTCGTAATAAATATTATTCAAGCAACAGTATCTAAGTTTATGTATAACGTAGTTTTTTTTATCTTATTTTGCGGGTCTTTCCATCGCACTTTAAGGATAATAGATCTAATTTTTCCAGCAGATCACTCAGACAAAGGACTCGTCCAAGCAGTGCTACTTCTATGTTCCTTTTACTGAAATTTCTCAATCAGTTGTAAGTCGTGAGCCTGGGTGTTGCTATAAACGCAGTCATTTCGGCCCCTTCATTTATTCTTCACAACATAGCTTATTGATATCAGGGTTGCGTATATGCCCGTTGGAAAAACACAGAAGGCATGCTCACAAGGTTATCAAAATTTCAGTGCGTATTGTACCAAAAACCACCTGTTTTTAAACGGAAGATGGCTTCGAGAGATGCTCATCATAAATAAAAAAAAGGAAGAAGATTCATCAGTACGTCGAAAAGAGATCTAGACTTGCTAAGGAAAGCCCCATGAAGCCGACTGTCTTATCTGGAGTCTGAAAATGCTGCTGAGATATCTGTATTTCCGTTCCTTTAGACAATCGGCGCATAGGATATAATTGGATCCTCCTCAGCGGTAAAACCTATGTTTTTCCGAAAGTTCCCTTATACTACCAGAAAGCCAACACTGAGTTGGGACTTCGGCTCAATATGCTTAGACCAAAGAAGTATGACACATACTCGTACATATATGTGCTTAGCTTCGTTGAAGGAATGGATAATGATGCTTTTTACCAATAGATGACTTACTACCTTGATCAAAATGCTCCCGGAATGTATTCAGAAAATTGGAAGTACAAGTTTATTCATCTAAATCTATATTGTCCCCTTCAGAGTAATCCCCATCGACTGCAACACACTTTTTACATTAGTTCCTCTCGGCTGCTGAAACGCGTTCCCCCTAGTGTTTTTTAACTCGATTGAACAGAAAGAAGTCACAGGGAGCCAAATCAGGTGAATTCGGTGGCTGTTGGATGTTATTTGTTGCCTTTTTCGTCAAAAAATTACGAATAATGATGGCACTGTGCGACGGTGCGTTATCGTGGTGCAAAATACACGAGTTTTCTGCCCACAATTCCAGTCTCTTTCGGCGAATTGCTTCACACAAACGTCTCATAACGCCCATATAATACTCTTTGTTTACTGTCTGGCCTTCTGGCAAAAATTTATGATGCACTACGCCGTTGTAATCCAGGAAAACCATGAGCATTGCCTTTTTTTTACTGAAAACGACGTGGTTTTTTTGGTCTCGGTTCATTTGGTGAACGCCATTCACTGGCCTGATGTCTGGATTGCGTGTCGTTATGAGTACGACGCCTAGTTTCCAGTAATGATCCTTTTGATGAGTGTGGGATCGGATTCAGCCTCGCAAATCATCTCTTTTGCGACGTCAACACGGTTTCTTTTTTGCATGAAATTGAGGTCTTTTGGAACCAACTTTCTGCTACACGACGGTAACCCAAATCATTAACCAAAATGTCTTGGACGGATCCATAGGCAATGTTCAAGTCCTCCGCTATCTCTCTGATGGTTAATTTTCGGTTATTGACCAACATTTCACATTTCATTTCACATCAATGTTTTCGTCAGTTTTCGATGTCGATTGGCAGCCACTGCAGTCATCATCTTCGATTGACTCACGACCGCTTTGGAACCGCTCGTGCCACTGGTAAACGACGGTTTTCTTTACAGAATCGTTGCCGAAACACTTTTCCAACATTTCCAACGCTCGCGCACCATTAAATCCGTTTTTTATGCAAAATTACACAGAGATAGATGTGCTCTTGGCTACGTAAAGATTTAGAGGGAATGTCAACAACAGATTTACCAATTTAAAAAAAAAAAAAAAAACAGAACTCAAATCACAACAATGGGACCACCGGGAACTTATTGAAGAGATTTGAGTGAAAACCCATTTCTAGTGCACCAATCGTCAATACGTCCACGGCTGCCTGCGCTTTAGAGCAGTCCACAACCGATGACAGATACCAGCTACCGCGGGTAATATTCAGCTCCTTTGCACCTTCAGTGATAAGAGGTGGTTGTGAGGGCATTCTGATCATGTTACCAGGGAAGTGAGTACAAGGCCACTGATACCATTGGCCCTAATTATGACCTGGACAATCGCGTCTTGGTGCACGACTTCTGCATTCGAAATGAAATAGGGAACTGGCGATCCGAAGGCTCTGGTTTCACCCGGTTCAGCGACGAAAATATGGCAAATAATGTCATTACTAGAGAGGGTGGCCTACCCCCGACACAATCAAAGCTAAGAAATCAGTGGGGACCGATGGTATTCCGAACATCGTGCTTCGACATCTTCCTCTAGAAGCGGTGGACATTTACACCACCCTGTTTAATAATGCAATGAATAATGCACATTATCCAGCGCATTGGAAAACGGCGGTGGTGCAACCTATTCCCAAAAAGGGAAAGGATATATCCAATCCGGCGAATCTCCGGTCGATAAGTCTCCTTCCGAATATCAGTAAGGTGTTTGAAAAAGTAATCAATAGAGCTCTGTCTAGGTGGGTTGAGGACAAACATATAGTTCCGGATAATCAATTCGGTTTTAAGGCGGGACATGATATCTCACATGCCGCGTCTAAACTGGTGTCCGATATCCAATGGAATAAAGGCAAAAACCAATGCACTGGTGCCTGCCTTGTTGACTTGGAGAAGGCCTTAGACACTGTATGGTTAGAGGGTCTTTTCTATAAGCTGACTAGGCTGGGGATCAGTAAACCACTCTTGTACATTCTTTTTAATATGCTAACCAACAGACAGTTCATCGTGAAAAATGGCGATATGACTTCTGATGGAATATTTCAAATTAAAAATGGTCTTCAGCAAGGCGCGGTCAATTCGCCGATCCTATTCAACATTTATACAAGCGACTTGATAGGTTCACTTCCCAATACTATTGCGTACGCAGACGATTTGATAGCGTACAGAACAGGTCCAAAAATCGAGGTCATTAATACTCTCTTGCAGCGTGACTTCGATAAGATAAGACGATTTTGCGATGACTGGAAGTTGAAAATCAACTTTCAGAAGCCGGAAACCATTCTCTTTAGGACGCCGTTGTCTGGAGCCTCTAGGGATACCAGAAAAAATTGGCGAAAGTTCTCGATCATTGGACAACACGGACAGCCTCTTGCCTGTCGAAATGTAGTCAGATACCTTGGGATCTGGCTAGATCAGTTTCTGTATTTTGACAAAAATGTAGACGCTGCTCTGGCCAGAGCTAAAGGCGCTTTTGCTCTTACAAAGAGACTGTTTTATAGCAGCCAACTCGATGCGAGGGTAAAGGTAATCTGCTACATGGCCCTTATCAGGCCCATGCTGGTATTCGGGTGCCCCGTGTGGTTCAATGTACGAGCAAGCTTAATGGAAAAGATTCGGGTGTTTGAGAGGGCTTGCCTTAGGGCTTGCCTTAGGGCTTGCCTTCGCTTGTACAGAACACCAGAGTCGGAGTACAAAAAATTTTATCGTAATGAGGTCCTTTACAACAGGGCGAACCTAATACGAGTGGACAACTTCGTAATTAAGCTGACTCGAAGGCACATTGCAAGAGCAATGACCGCGACGAATAACCTGATATCTGGGGCTTACTACCCCAACTACCTTTACCACGAGAGAGTGCGCTCTGACGGCTTCGTTCCACCGGAAGCATTCCTCTACCTAGATCAGATAGGGTTGATCCAGGATAGATCAGCGGTCCCGTTAATCTTCCATGTCGCTCGGAAAGCTGGGGACAGGCGACTCAACTACGGCAGAGACGTCGCACACGGCAGTGTGGATCGTCTCAGGTTCAGTAGGGCGGTGGGGAATCGCGATAAGAGGGATGTCGTTCGGCAGCACCAGCATTTCTGGTGGTTGAATGATGGAGAAGATGTTTCGTCGTCGTTTCCGTCAATTACGGACCAGCCTCACTAATGAGGCAGAGCTGACCTACTTATATACACTGTGAATACCGATGGCCAGCTTGCATAGGTTTAGGTTAGTATTTAAGAAATATATACATATATTAGTATATACCTTTGTATATACTAATATATGTATATAATTGTGTATAATATCTATGTGTATGTATTGTGTATGTAGGTTAGGTTACGTTTATTTTAAGTTAGATATTAAGTTTTTATAAAAAAATAACTCCATATGCTAAGTTTTTGTTAACAAATTTTTCTTAGCCTTAAGTATACAAAATATATACGAATTTCAATAAAATGTAAATAAAGTCGAAAGACATAGATATAAGAATTTAGAGTAGCTTAGAGTGCCTGTGCGGGGCCAGTAAGTTAATATAAGTTTGTTAAGTAATTTTAAGCTAGCATTTAAGCATTTTTTGTTAGTATGTAAGAATTAATGATTAATATAATAAAATGCATTTAAAACTAACTAAACTAAACCAGGGAAGTGAGTCTCGAGCATGAGCCACAGGGTCTGTGTTTTCGACTCAGTGTAGGTGCCATTAGATCTTCTGAGTATTTCCAGTATGGCTGAGCTGTAAAGATTCGAGTTTTCCTCCAAAATAGTTGGCACCTGTTTCGAAGTTTTCAGATTTTCTTACGTACGAGTATTTGCTACTTTCCACCATGGAACGGACTGCTGCAGTTTTTCCTGGCTGAACACGCCACTTCAAAAAGTTCGTGTCGATAGTATCGTTGTTGTTCTATTTTAGGGCTATTATACGAGTACGAGTATAAAAAGAATTTAAAAATAATTAGGGTTATCAGGATAAGCGTAAGACCTTCAACTGATTAGGTGGGCTTTGTGACAAAAAGCATAGTGTGTTGTTAGGTTATGAGTTAGCTAGCAAATATGAAAAAAAAACATGCAAGAAGGCTTCAAGCCATTATGTTTTTTCTGTCATGAAATTTGTATTTTGCCTTACAGAAAAGATTGTAAAAAGATAAATTATTTGCATAAATATAAACTCTCGGATGGATATATTTTTTGTATTATTTTTGTAGATGAAGTTTCCATTTCCATTGCCAGCTGGAGTTTCTTCTGGAGTTGCGCTTTTTGCCAAGTTAGTTCGCACTAAAGACCTTAGGAAGGTGCCCAATGAAAGTGCTCGAAATGCAAAGCCCAAACTTACAGTGAGTTATTTCAAATTACATATATACAACATATATTTCGAAGAAACTTAGACTTGAGTTTGAATTATAGAAATGTTTAACCACATTGGACTTGACTTCATTGGGAGTGGGATCTTGCTGCGGAACTGGAATGTACCTAGTGTCGGGAATGGTGGCAAAGAACATAGCCGGACCGGGTGTAATATTAAGCTTCATCATTGCAGCAGTTGCAAGTATATTCTCGGGTACGTTAAATAACTTAAAAGAAAAGGGGATTTAAGAATTACGAGTATCCTCAATTTGAAGGTGCTTGCTATGCTGAGTTTGGAGTACGAGTGCCAAATACTTCAGGATCTGCATATATGTATTCTTACGTTGCTGTTGGAGAATTCGTTGCTTTTGTTATTGGTTGGAATATGATACTTGAGTATTTAATTGGTAAAATATAATAGGTAATTTTTTATTTATACAAATACTGATTACGTAATATTTTCAGGTACGAGTGCCTGTGCATGTGCATTAAGTTCTAGCTTCGATTCGTTGACCGGTGGTCTAATAGGGCAGAGTATTGCAGAGCATGTTGGCACTATTTTCGGTTCGTATTATTAAATTTATTTTTTCGAATAATTTAAATTATGTAATCTTTTTAAACCTAGGTAAACCGCCAGATTTTATTGCGTTTGGTATCACAGTTCTGATGACATGTGTGCTTGCAATGGGTGCAAGCAAATCAGTTTTATTTAATAATTCTCTTAATATTTTAAATTTGGCTTGTTGGGTGTTTATAATGACAGCAGGCCTATTCTATGTAGATACAAGTACTTGGACTGAGCATCAGGGATTCTTGCCATTCGGATGGAGTGGTGTAAGTTGTATATACTCACAAATGAATTAAATTTAAATTTTGTATTTTTAAAGGTATTTTCTGGAGCTGCAACATGTTTTTATGCATTTATAGGATTCGATATAATAGCAACAACAGGAGAGGAAGCACATAGCCCTCAAAAGAGCATTCCAAAAGCAATAGTCGTCTCATTGTTAATTGTGTTATTCGCATATGTCACCAGCAGCCTGATATTAACCTTAGTTGGTAAGTAAATTATAAATAGCATGCCTTGAAATATCTTCTTGTATTATTATTATTTCAATATAAGGTAATATCTAAACAAGTTAATACAATAAGCAATCTTTCATCGAAATTCAACCTAACAAATTATAATAATCGCAAAATTATAAAAATTTTAGATTTTAAAGTTGGAGTGAGGAATTTTTTACAATTTCTTTTACAATACATACTCGTATATCTATTATGCCCTCTTCGTGCTAAAAGGTAAAAGTCGTATATTGAATAGGATCAGAAAGTTTTGTTGAGTTATTAATATAATACACTCATGCCCATAATAGTACAATTTTTTTTTTAATAATTCATGATTAATGATGTGGAAAACAACAAGATAAGTGCAAATGAACTAATTCTGTAGGACAAATATATTTTCAATTTCCAAATAATTAAGAGAAAAGATAAATGGTTCCAAACCAAATAAAAATACTGATTTCACTCTCTCGGACCTTAGATGGCATGGTAAACAGTTAAAAAACACGCGGTGCGGTAACAAAATAAGAGAATAAAGGGTTTTATTAATAGTTGGTACAGATACATAGTTTCTGATATTAATTCGGAGATTGTAATTATTATCCATTCTTATATCGTTAAAACCCGAATTTTTGAAAAATAGTTTTAGCAATTTGTAACAATATAAGTGCCTTAAGGGAAGAAATCCTAGCTGCTTAAACAAATCAAAACTTGGTGTTCTACGATTAGTCTTCGTTATGATTCTTATGGCGTTTAATTTTTGTTTAATTAAAAGAGGTTTAATGGTGTCGAAATAGATACCACCCAAGCAGGAAATACCATATTGCAATTTTGATTTTATTAAACCATTGTAAACTAATTTTAAAACACTTACGTTGCAATAAAGGCTTAGGTGGTACAATTGTCTAACAATTTTGTTTAAAGGATTCTTAATATGGAAAATGTATTCTTTCCAGTTAAGTTTATAACCCAGTACTACCTAAGTATTTGAAATTGTCTACACACTCAATTTTAAAGCAATCATCACAACAATTGATATTTGTATTGTATTAAAGGGTAACTCTTGAGATTGAGATAGGCTAAAACGCACTCATTTAGGAGCATGATAGTGTAAAGGCAAGTCAACAAACTTTTCGCCCTTAATACTAAATAACATAAACTTTGTTTTTTTGCTAATAGTAAGTTTATGATGGTAAAACCATCTTCGAAGTAGATCTAAGTCGAAGTTTCCATCACTAACCAACTCCGAATAGCTCATTGATGAATATGGTAAGTAAGTGTTGTATCATCCGCAAAAGCAGTGGCAATACCCATAAATGGTTGTAAAAAAAAGCGAGTTCACGTAAATCAAAAATAGCATTGGGCCCAGTACGGAACCCTGAGAGACACCAGTGTTAATAGGCCTTTTAAAACTAATGACATTTTCTATCTTCACTACTTGATAACGATTTCTCAAATAAGTAGTCATAAATGAAGCCTCTGAAACCTGCATTATATAGTTTACTCAGTAGTAAGCTATGATTCACTGTATCAAGAGCTTAATATAAATAAAACAAAAGGGATTTGTGAAATATATAAACTACTTTGTAACTCCTCTGTTAATTTTGGTAGTCGAACTACCACTCCAAAACCCGAATTGAGACTTATCGGAAAAGTTAGTTTTATCTAAGAAGGAAATTATTCTGGATTTTTAGAAAAAACTGACAGAATAGAGATAGGGCGATAATTGTCCAAACACATTGCATCATCTTTTTTATGGAGTGGCAACACTAGAGCTACTTTCAACGAGTCAGGGAAAATACCTTTTTTAACGCAAGTATTAAAAATGAAACACAAGACATCGCAAATTTGAAAAATATATTTTTTAATAAAAAGCTAGAAATACTGTCAAGAGATGAAGAGTTTGATGTTTTAAGTGATTTTATGTATTTTATGTATTTCAATCGGTGAAAACTCTTCAAAGTGGAAGCTAAGTGGCTGATGTGGTTCATTTAAAGAAACAGTATCTGACTAGCTATTTGATAAAAAGAAATTAAACAGATTTGCAACTTTAACAGGTTCAGAGACAGCAGAATTGTTAATGCTTATCGTAATATTACTAAAACTTTTTTTTTTCAAAATTTTGTTTACAACCTGCCATTCCTTTCTAATGTTACCCACATTTGACATAAATCTATTACAGAAGTAGTTATTTCTAAAACGTTTAACTTTAGTTTTGATTTCACGACTGAGTTTCACATATCAATTGACCAAATTTGAATTATTGCTATGTGTTCTAATGATAGAACAGAATTTATTTTTTGTTTTGATTTTGTTTAATAATGAAGTGTTCATCCAAGGTTTAAGAAATTTAAGTTTCTTATTCTGGTGATGTTCAATAACAACACTCTTTGAAGTATAAAACTACAATTTCTTAATGAACAAATCAAAAGCAAGTGATGGATCGGATTCAGAATAAACAGTATCCCAAAATTCGAAATTCAAATAAGATTTCCATTTTAAAAAGGCGGCTTTTTTTAACATTTTTTTATAAGAGTGTTGTTTTCTTGTAATACTGGTGTTTAATTGAAATGATATTAATTTATGGTCTGTAATACTACATAGAATCGAATACTACAAATGTATTTATATAATTTACTTCTACATTTCTGCTTAACCTTACGAACACATGGTCTAGGCAAGAGCTAAAGCGAGTAGGTTGAAAATGATCAGATTGCAAACCAAACGATGACAATACAGATAGAAATAAATCCGTCTCAGAAAAATCACACAGAAGATCAATATTAAAATCGCCCAATAATATTATATTTTTTGATATTTGTTCATCCAGAAGCTTGGAAAATTCATTTAAAAAATTGTTTACGGAACACTTATTAGTCTGTACAAACATATAAAATAATAATGAACCCCTGATACTTCGCATTTAAGACAAATTATATCCGCACTCTCCAAATTAAGTTTACTTATTGTGCGGTTTGAAATGCTATTCCGATAAAAAACTGCGACACCACCAGCTGTCTATGTCTTCAAATTTAAAATTCGGAATAACATCATAATCAGACATTTCATAATTATATATTATACCCAGATTTCTGAAAGAAATATAATATCCAGTAAATGATCCAAAGTTGCAAGATGGAGTAGAAAAGTATAAAAGTTAGTTCTTAGGCTACGAATCGATAGAAAATCCCGAAGATTGTGCATTTACACTATGTTCAAAACAGAAACATTTTAAATTAGACGATAATGAGGACGAAATATTATTTGCAAATTATATCAATTTGGGGATACATATTCGAGTTAATAATATTTGAAATTAATGAATTTAGTATTAATAATTTTGAATATTGGTAAAATCCTCAAATGAATTTATCCGCAAAGCTCTATCGCCCTCTTTCCTCCTAATGAAACATACCAGTTTCTTCCTCATAATTTTTGTGGGGTGTTTCGTGTTTAGGAGTAGAATGAATTGGAAAATAAAAGCCATTCAACTTATACATAAATGTTGTTCTAGAAATATAGGCAACTCTCTGTTCTCTTCAAAATAGGCCATCTTATCCAAAATTAGTGATCGTTTTATTTTCCTCGAAAAGCCCTTAAAACAGTGCGATTCGAATGAAGCTTAATGATAAAATAAACCAATCAAGAATGGAAATTTTTGCCTTTCTTAGGTTGAGTATTAGTAGCGTCGATTTGATAAAATCTGGCAATCACCACTTATTCTTTTATCTTAAATATCCACAAATTGTGCAATATTATATATGTTACAAACTAATGTATTTCAGCAGTTAAAGGTAATAATACAGGTGGCGACCGTCGGATTACCTACGTCATCGGGAGATAGGATAAAATTATAATTAGTCGATAGTGTTCGTAAAAACATTTGTAAAACCACTGGTCGGGTTTTCAGGAAATTTTGGGCTGTAAACGATTACTTCCGGTACCGTTTTTTGAAGAGTAACTACCTCATCGGGAGAACGAAAATCTTTATACAGGGTAGAAAGGGTATTATCTCTAGTTATGAAAACTTTTGGTCGGGCAAAAAAAATCAGGGAATAACACTGCAGGAAACTTCCACTCTAGTTTAATTCCGCCTTGCTTCAAATCTCTTGAACAAAAAATTAAAAGAACAATTTTTGTAAGTTCGATGTGGGTAAACGCAACGCAATCAAATTGTGTAAGAACCAAAGCCGACGATTTTGGCTGGATTTTAAAACACGAAAGGTTTTTGTCTCTTTGGTTTGAAGGGGAAACAATACCACTAAATGTTGAAAACATTGTCTTGAATGAAATCGATGATCCGTTTTTGAACAAGACTCCGAGGACGACACTATTTAAAAAAGATAATAATGAATATATGAATATATAAATATTTTGTTTATTGTTATAAATACATCTATTTATTTTGAATAAGAAATATTTTTTAATATAATGTTATATTGTTAGAAAAGAACTGAAACTTTATATAGATATAAATGATCATTTTTTGAATTAAGAGCTTTTTGTAATTTATTTTGTTCTGCTTTGAAAGGGTGCAAACTAGAGTGGATCTCTTTGCTTAATTGTTAAGAATTTAGAAGTCTTTTAATTACATATGTGTAATAAAACAGTTCAAAACCCTACAAAAATTAAAAATAAATACTATGAATGCTAAACTGTTGGAAGTTGTTAATTTTCTTTTGGGAATAATCAACATAAAAGTAAAGCCAATAGTTTTGAAGAGAAACGCTTGTAAGTAGTTAGTATTTCTTTGTTAAAGAGATAAATGTAAGTTATCTTTGCATTGTAAATTAAAAACTATTCGATCAAGAAAGTTGTTTTTTTTTCTTGTTGTTTTTAGATTTTTCTTATAATTGATTTACGACGACGAGGAGTGGGAGGGGGGGGGGGGTACTAAAACAGTCACTGGATTTGATAAACAGACCATTCTGGCTTTGCTCTTTACCAATATTATGCGTTCCCAATAATTTGTTAGGCTTTTAAAGTAAAAAAATAAAAGAAAATCGTTTTTGTTAACTTTTTCTATAATTGGCCGGGTTCAGGGTTATTCCCATAAAAAGTTTTCCCGACCACTGGATTTGAAAAGAAGACTGTCTTACCTTTCTTTTGGTACCAATATCATTCATTTCCCGATGAGGTAGGTTTTCATCCAAAAAAACCGTTTTTTGAGTTGGTCGGGGAAGCATTTATTCTTTAATTTTTTTGCCCGACCAAAAGTTTTCATAACTAGAGATAGTACCCTTTCTACCCTGTATAAAGATTTTCGTTCTCCCGATGAGGTAGTTACTCTTCAAAAAACGGTACCGGAAGTGATCGTTTACAGCCCAAAATTCCCTGAAAAAGTTTGCCCGACCAGTGGTTTTACAAATGTTTTTACGAACACTATCGACTAATTATAATTTTATCCTATCTCCCGATGACGTAGGTAATCCGACGGTCGCCTCCCGGACTATAAATATCGCCATGCCGCTTGTATTGTTCAGACAACTTCTGAAAATTGCAATTTATCTCCAAATCTTGAAACTGGTTTTCGTGGTTTTGAATTCTTTAGTAAATGGAGTTCAGCTCATATTTGACACTCGTGGGCAGTGGTCGATAACAAGTTATTGCGAAATACTTTACATCTAGGGTCAACCAAAATCGGCCAAGAATATATAACTCACTCTGTATACTTACAGAGTTTTAGGAAAACAGCCCGGATAGGTAAAGTAAAGAACGACGATTTTTGTACTTCAGGTTCAATCCAAATACTACACGATCAATAGCTGCCCGATCGCATGCAATCCCACCTGAGTGGCTTTAAACTTCATATTATTATCCACATTACATAAATATTCATAATGCATGGATGCGTTACCAGCCTTAACGAAATTGAACTATAATATAAAGAGTATTTTTTTTGACTGATAGATTTTCCAATGGAGATAACTTCCAAGCCATGGTGTGATTTTCGAGTATTTAGGATAAGTATTGTTTGGTAAATCATCATGAATACATTTACATTAGGGGAAAGCTTTATTTGAAAATCGGCCTTCAGTTCTCGAAATGTAGAGATCTATGATTTTTTTTCTGTCCTCATAATCGATTATTCGTCTTCGTTGTGTGCAGTGTACAGGAAAAATTTTCTCGATTAATCTCTTCAGTAGTAGAGTAGTCGACCCTTATTGTCGTGTTTATTGACGAGGTTCATTTTTGGTTTGGTTTGTGAGCAAAAAAATTGCCATTTCTGGAGTGAAACAGATCCAGAAAAGGCTCATGACACTCAACCACACACACACAAAAATGCACTGTTTTATTTCTTCGAAAATATGCCTGAAATTGATCTGTACGATATGTGTTCCAGCAGGATGGCGCAACGAGCCCTGAGACCATTGACCTTGGACATTGAAAATCGATTCAATGCCAAGATTTTATGGCAAAAAGGACTAGTGAATTGGCGACCAAAATAGTGCGATTTGAAACCTGTCGATTACTTCTTGTAAAATCAGTGGTGTATAGTGGTAATCAGGGCTTAGAATTTCAAGTACTCAGCAAGTAATTGGTGAGATTGAGTCCCAAATGCTAGAAAGAGTGCCCAAAAATTAGACCAACAGGATGCACTTTATGTAAAAAAGCCAAGAAAGGCATATGCCGTGATCATTACATGTCATAAACTAGTCTTCATAATGAATAAAGGTTTTTGATTTAAACTCACATACTGTTTTAAAAAAGAAATTCTATAGTCTACAGAGTGGATTCTTTCATATTCGTGCATTGAATGAACGAAGCAGGGCCCTGGATTCAGATCGCGTTTAGATATTCGTTGGCAGGTGACTTATATAATATAAGAAAAATAAAACAAATTATTTTATTAATTCTTCAGAGTGCAGTCTTCTGTCTTCAGCTAGGCTACACATTCTATCGAATTCTATTTCACTTTAAATTATTTTACTTATTTTCAAGAGCGCCGAATTCTTCTGCTAGGCTGCACACTCTATCAAATAATTTAATTTCGGTGGGGGCGAAAGCCTCCATTTATTCGGCTTAATGCAAGCTATAACTTAAAATTAAACTTAAACTAAAACTAAGGTTGGTTGAAGTGGTGAAGGAGAATGGATTTGAGGTAGGGAGTGGTGCGGTGAAAGTCAAAGACCAGTAGGGTTTGAATTGATCTTTCGTAGCATATGGAAGATTGGTTCGTTCGCACCATAGGTGGTGTGGTGGGTTGGTAGAAAGAAGGGACGAGGTGTACTTACAATATATTATGAGGGTTAGTGTTGAGGAAAATAGAGTTGTGAAGGGACGCGCATTCAACGCGTCCTGAGAGGGGTCGATGAATGAATAGAAAGTCGGCTGCATCTCTCCGCACCGCAAAGGTATTTAAATTAATAAGGTTGAGACGGTTTTGATAAAGGGGCAGAATAAAACTATAAATCGAAGAGCAATTCGAAGAAAACGGCGCTGGATGCTTTCGATTCTCGAGATATGAACACGATGATATAGAGGGTCCTGGTCAAGTATGGGCTGGTGAATTCTTTGGACTACCGTTTTACAAAACCGAGTGCAGAGTTGGCTTTAAAGATTATCTCATCCATATGTAAACGGAAGTTGAGCTCTCTATCGCACAAAATGCCGAGGTCGCGAAGAGATGGAACAGGGGTAGGGTCGGGGAGGAAGTTGGTGCTGCTTATGTGTAAAGGTGATCGATCGGCATTTGGCGATATTAAGTTCCAAACAATTTTTGAGGCACCAGATCGAAAAACTATCTTGTTGAAAGAGGAAGGAGTCATGGGGTGAGGAAACGGCTTTTGAAAAATTTGGTAACATCATCGTATAGGAGGCAGGAAAGTGTTTGATGATTATGGTTAAGTTAAAAAGATTAAATATCACATATACAAAATTTTACAATGTCCAATCGTTTTTATTGTACAATACATATAATATGTATAAAATTGATTCGGTTAACATTTCTCAATCGAGTCTCAGATAACGCTGTTTTCATTTTAAAATATTGCTTAGTTAACATTATGTTTTATATCTTTTTTATCAACATCGGCTACGGCTGTTTTTCAGTTTTGTATTTTGCACTGTATGAAACTTCACAGAGCCCTTTGATTGGGAATTCTTTTGAATTTCAGTTGGTTTTGAAATTTCGTGAATTTTTTAACAATAACTAAAACGACTTTAAGTTTCAATTCTTAATACATATTATAAGTAATAATGAGAATTGATACAATTATTAGTGCTATCAGCATTGTTGAACTTATAGGTAAAATAATTAACATTTTTTATGATATTTTAACTCTTCTATTTCTTTTATGTTTTCAAAATTGTTTTGTGCAATATTTTCACACGCAATGGATTTAGTAAACTTATAGTGCTTATCTTCAAAATAGTGAAATCTGATGAATTTAATTTATCGACTTGATTTGAGAAAGTTTTCTTGAATATTTGAACAGAACAGTTGTTAAAACTTAGCGCTTATATTTAATTTTCTATCGTCACAGTAATTTATTACTTCATCATAGTTCATATTTTTTACATACAATTGTTTTATCATCAAATTCTTTTTATTTCTTTATCATTATTTTCTCTAAGCTTACAATTATTGAAAGTTACACAATTGTTTACTAATTTTAGATTATTAATGTATATGTACTTCATTATTAAAGGCATACCATATTCTTTATTATTATACTCAGTCACTCTTTCGTGTTGGTGAAATATTTCTTGTCCATTATTATTAGGTATACCTACTCGTTAAAAGTTTTGTTTTGACTTCAATAACTATTGTGGGGATCTTTATTGCTATTATTGCTATTTGTAGTCTACATAGAATGCTTTTATAATAATCAATTTTGAATGTATATATTTCTTCCGGGGTTGGTGGGCCTGGATGTAGAATGTTATATTGGCTAATATTTGGTGTATTTTATCTTCTACGAATTTTCATTTTACTATCTGATCTACAATAAAATAATTTGTTAGCACTCGTATATTATTGTCTTTTGGGTTTGGTCTGTTACGTTCAAAGCTTGAAGAATTCTAGCACTATCTCCTATTATTAACGCATTGGCTCCCACCATAGGATAAAAAAAATATTATCAACATTTCAAACTGTAAATATTGTTTTATAGTTATAGCTGCTGGTATATGAAGTCTTCTGTCCTTGTCTTTTTTCGTTTGTGACGTTTTTCTCATGTTTTTAAGGTGTGTCTACAGGTGGCCAAGCATTGTCTCGTTATTTTATGAGTTTTTTTTTTGTCTTTAGGTTATAGATAGGCCCAATAATTTTACGGTTCTGAAAGAAGGCGAATCCTCAGATAATGAACCCACTGCTGCTGTTGGTGTTCCATCGAACGTATGAACTCCTGTTGCCGGAAGGCCACTGAAGAAATTTACAATGACAGGTTAGCCATCTACCCCAGGCATACACTATCAGGATCCTAGGTCAATCAAACCCATTGGCTTATTTATGTACAATAGTTTGATGGTCACGGATGAATTTTTGGAGTTGATAGTATTCCAAATTAATTTGAATGCCAATCAATTCATGGCAAATTCCACTATAACTCGCAGATCTCAAATATAAAAATGGGCAAACACAAATGTCGCAGAGATAAAAAAAATTTCTTGGCATAATTATGTACCATGTATACATGGGAATACTCGTAATAAGATACCCAGCATTTGCTTTTTTTTATATATAATTGGCGCGCGCTCAAGGGATTTAAGTACCCTTTATCAGGGAGGTTGGAAAGAGAGGTACCGGTGAACGTTGGTTTTAAATGTTTGAACGTTATAATGACTAGGAAATAAAGAGCTAAGCAGGACATTCCATAAGCGACTTGTACGGCTTTGGAACGAATTACGATATTTTAGAGTACTTCCGAAAATGGGCTTGAGGATATACTGATGAGCATTCTTAGCGAAGCGGGTGTTACGGTTAAATGTCTGAATGGGCGGAATGCTACTGGCGATTTCTATGGAGTACTGCTGGTGGAAATAGCTATAAAACAGACTGAGACACGAGACATTACGTCGGTGTTCGAGGGTGTCCATTGTCTGAGTGATATTACGTAGTATCACCTATGAGTTTCATCCCACGGTTTTGAATCCTATCTAGCAGGTGCAGAGATGTTTTAGGCGCACCCATTGACACATATACCGAGAATGGAAAGTTTATCGATTTCGACGATGCAAGTGCCATTCATGGATAATGGTTGGGGGTTTAAATTTCGCTTTAATGACAGAAGGCAGCATTGGGTTTAGGAAGCATTAAATTCTACTCTGTTAGTGGTTCCCCAATTAGTTATGCTGTCAATATCAGAATTTAATTAGTTTAACCATACGCTGGCGTTCCCGTTCTACAGCCGATGAGCAGGGACGTAAGTCTGGGAACGAATATGAAAAGCAGAGAGTACCGTCGTCAGCAAAGGAATATATTGGATTAGAAATAGCAGACTAGCTATCGTTGATGAAATTCAAAAAGAGAGTCGGGGACAGAACGGAGCCCTGGGGCACACCGGTATTTATT
The DNA here is from genome assembly GCA_963966105.1 of Volucella zonaria. NCBI lineage: Eukaryota > Metazoa > Arthropoda > Insecta > Diptera > Syrphidae > Volucella > Volucella zonaria. Next base: position 84,130,149 of record OZ014532.1, on the reverse strand, counting down.
TTGTGAATACCAGACTTGTAACCATCCAAGACAACTTGAATTGAACGTTCCGAAAGGTAATTTCTGATCTATTGAAGAAGAGAGTCGTCGATCCCAAGAGCACGCATTTTCGACAAAAGAGCCTGATGCCAAACTCTGTCTTGTATCTTGTTTCGAAATATTTCATGAACTGACGGTTTATCAGCGTTTCAATGACCTTGGGAAGAAGGGACGTAAGTGCAATGGGTATGTAGGATAAGACGCCTTTTTTAGGGACGGGTTAGGCAAATGCTGTATTCCATCTTCTCTGAAAGAGTCCTAAAGAGTAGGATTGATGAAAAAGCTTACGCAGTGGTTTTCTCAGCGAGAAAGAACACCTCTTCAGAAGGAGGGGAGATATACCATCTGAACCAGCGGATTTGTGAATGTTAAGATCTTTAAGAACTCTTGCTACTACACGAGTGCGAAAGTGGATTTGTCCCATTTAAGATTCGACGCACTCAAGTGCATGCGGAGATAAAACATAATCTGAGAGGGTGGAGCTAGCCGCAAAGTGTGCAGCAAGCAGATTGGCCTTGTCCAAAGAGCTGACAGCTGGAATATCATTATAAATGAACGTTGGGATGGAGGATGAGGCAGAATTTCTAATATTTTTGACGAACGATAAAAAATTTTTACTACGTACCTTTAGGACATTGTAGTATTTTTTGCCTCAGTTTTTGGTCGTATTGAAATTTTACATGTTTAAGAAAGACGTTGCAGTCATTCCTGGCTCGTTTAAACTTTTTTCGGTTTTCCTCTGTTGGGTTGGTCTTGAAGGACCGAAAAAACATTTCTCTAACCCTGACAGCCTCTTTAAAATTCCTAAAGAAGCTGTTAAGACCGCTCCAGTTGACTTTCTCGTATTGCCATATGGTTAAATTAGCTGATATAACACAATGGTCCGACGAGCCTAGAGGGGAAAGCACATCAACGATGTACTTATCAGAATGAGAAGTTAAAAACAAATCCAGAGTGTTGGCGGTAAGATTAGCCTTGATTCGGGATACAGATAAATTTTATAAAAATAACGAAATAGTTATTAGGAAATAATTTTGTTCTCAAATTCCTGTGGAAATCATTGCTGTTGATGAAGGTATGATTCGTTGGCGAGGAAGACTTCAGTTTCGCCAGTACAATCGTGGAAAATCTCATAACTACGACGTAAAACGTAAAAGTATATAAGCTTTGTAACAGGAAAGGGTATACATATACGAGCTCAATATATGCTGAAAAATGTAATCAACACAATCGGAGAGGCAGGCCAACTAAAGGCACTTCACATTGCACCCAGATTGTGTTAGATCTAGCTGATAGGTATTTCGACACAGGAAGAACAATGACTACAGATAACGTTTATACTTCTGTTTTATCGTGAAGCACATCTTGTGGGAACGCTTAGGAAAAACAGATCTGGAAATCCGAAGGACGTTACTAATTCAAAGTTGAAAAAAGACGAAATCATTACAAGAGAAAACAAGGGTATTGTGATTGCGAAATGGAGGGACAAGCGTGATGTTCTCATGCTAAGGAATAACATCACAATTTGGATGTTGTTTCAACAGGAAAGCGAAATCGAAATAGCGACGATATAAAAAAGTTAAAGATGATAATGGACAATAATGGAATAAAGCCAAACAAGTATTTGATATTTCAGATCAAATGGCTTGTTACTTTACGCCACTTCGAAAAAAAAAAAAATAGTATCACAAAATTACCTTTGAATTCCTATTGGTCAACTGATGGGATGTGAATGCCCTGGTTATCTACGAGTATAAAAAATTTCGCTAAAGTTCACAAATTTTAGAATTTCGGCTGTTGATCTGTGAGGCACTTGCCAAATTGAAGAAGAACCGTCAGGTACATCCCATATGTACGCAGACAAACATGTCATGAAAACGTTTGTTCTAGTTGCTACAATGATATACAAAAAAAACCGAGGGCAGAGTTGCAGTTCAAAAACAAGCTAAAAGGATGTCCACATACTGTGACAAATGCGATGGTAAACCCGCATTATGTATGGATTGCTTCATTACTTTTGTAAAACTTTTTTTATTTCTCCTTAGTAATACTTGAATTTCTATATAGAATGGACAGCAAAAATAAGTTTCCATAGAGTTTTGAAAATAAAAATTAACTGTCGATTCAAATGTATTCGGTTTTTCAGTCTGCAGCATGTCTTCATTAGTTTAATTTATCTGAGCTGTACTCTTCTGTACTCTTCTTTCCGTGATATGCGTCAATGTTTCACGTTCAAAGCGTAATTTCGAGTTCAGCTATCGGTTGGCGAAGATTTCGTGCTGCAGCAGGATAATGCGCCTATTTACAACGCCAAAATAGTGAAGAATTATATACTCCAGGAAGGTACAAATACACATAATGCAGTGGCCATCACAAAATCCTGACCTCTCTCCAATAGAGAACTTATGGGCTCTACTCAAAATAAGGATTGCGGAGAAGCAACCAAGAAACATTAATGAGCTTAAGGCATGCATTACCGAAGAAAGCAAAAAACTTACTAGTTCAATGACACCTAGATTAGCATTAATGTCATTGAATAATGGCGGACATTGTGGTTATTAAAGAGCCTGAAAACTAACTAAATTCGAGTTTTTTTCTTGTACAACAATGTAAGCACAATTTTTTCATCATTACTTTAAATGTTATACTGAGTTTTAGAAAATAAATCCAAATTTATTTTTCTGAAATGTGTGGAAACTTATTTTTGCTGCCCACTGTATATATTATACTTTTGATTGAATTAAGAAAATAAAGTTAAAAACAATCAAAAATAAAATCGTAAAAGTCTTTATCATTTTCAACAAAGAAAAAGTTCAAATTTTAATTTTTCTTATTTTATGTGAAAGGAATAAACCTTTACCTAGATGCCACTGAAGGAAAAATTGACTTTTAATATCAGGCCGAAACAAATCATCAAGGCATAAGAACCATCGGTGGTACACGCGACCTCATAGAAAAAAAAGTCAGTACCACCGGTGGATTACATGGCAGCCAACGTGTTAACTGCATTAAATCAAATATAACATATACTCTGTCCAACATAAATTGGCGGTACACGTCTTATGGGGAAGCTTTTTCAAAATCAGCAGCGTGCCATATTTTTGCACCATACAAAATTAAAAGAAACCCCACATAAAAAGTCTTTACCCGCCAGTGAATTTCCAATTGCATCTGACATAAACCCAACACGTCTTATTCAGCACACATCTGAGCATAGATAAACTAACTAGATGTCAAACTCTACTAATACTTTTGCAAACCCTTAACTTTTGCACAGGCCACTGTAAGTGAATTCCAACACTTCTGCATCTCTATAACTTTGTCGAAATTTGCTAGAAAGAGAGCAATTTACAAGTAAAATTGCTAAAATGAGAGCGATTTGCACGAACGTGTGTAATGGAGACGACGTTTTTTTGATTAAAATGGGCGTGGCTTGTATAAAAGGAGAGGGAAAATGCCATTGATGACGATTTACACGTATTCACAGACAGGATCACACGGATAGGGGCGATCAGTAGAAAACCGGTTTTGATTTTCCAATATCTGGAAAATTTGCCACTAGGTTAGTTTATCTATGCATCTGAGTGTGCACTGGTTGGCTGTGGCCTGTGGCCTATTAAATTGATGTGCATTCAGAGTTACCAGTGTCCGTTTGGCAACTCGTTCAGTTTTTTTTCCTTGGGAATCTGTTGAGGAGCTTTTGGTTTTAGAGCTTCGAAAAAAGTTCTTAATGATGAGTGTTATCGTGGAGATCTTGTTTTGATCTTATGCATTTCTTCTTTTAATGTGTGGAAAATACGTTAAAATGCAGTTACAAAATTGTAAGCTGTTTTCTTTAAGGAAAAAGTTTATTTGCGAAAGTTTTTGTAGCGCGCGGTCAGTTTTTTGATGTTACGTGTATTTTTCTAAATTTGGATTGTGATATTAATGCGAAGTTAAGTGTTTTATGTTTTATGTAAATCGTATTTTTAAAAGGCGTATTTACTTTTTTTTGAGTTTTGTGTAATTTGTGTTTTTAAGTCGTGTAGCTAGAAATGGCTTCAAAATCATCCAAAGTGCCGAAAAAATTCATAAAAATTAAAAAAAAAAAAGCAGAAGTTGTGAAGCAAGTAGCTGATATTTTTTCTGTGGGTGAACGAACAGTTTACAGACTTCTCAACGAAAATAGTACCAAAGGCCACAACTCGCCACCAAAAATGAAAAACCAAACTGGTCTCGAAGGTAAAGTAGATGATTTCGATAAGTGTGACATCAGGCAAATTGTGCATCAGTTTTTCTCAAATAACGAACTTCCGACGCTGGATAAAATACAGCATGAGGTAAGACGCAATGCAAACATCACCAAAATTAGCAGGTCTTCTCTGCATATGGTTTTAAAAAAAAACTAGGTTTTAAATTTGCCCATCGTCAGCGATAGAGGGTTCTTTTGGAAAGAAGTGACATCAAAACATGAAGAAGGCGATACTTACGCGAAATTAAAAAACTAAGGGAACAAAACAGAAAAATCTATTTTACTGATGGGACTTGGCTCAACGAAGGACACATAAGTGACAAAGTTTGGATGGACCCAGTCATATTAACTTCACGGCAAGCGTTCAACGAGGGACTGTCAAAAGGACTGCGTGCATCATTGGGAAGAGGTAAGCGGCTTATAATAGCGCACATAGGAAGCTCAACAGGTTTTGTAGAAGGCGGACTCCTATGTTTCGTTTGTGGTAGCAGTGGGGATTATCACGAAGACATGAATGCAGACGTATGCGAGAAGTGGTTTAAGGAAACACTTTCCCGCCTGCATCCCAACTCTGTTATCGTTTTGGATAACGCATTATATCATTCACCAAAAAAGAACAAAGCTCCATCGTCTGTAACAAAAAAAGAAGACATAAAGATTTGGCTCCGATCAAACAATATTTTTTACGAGGATAATATGGTTAAAGCTGAGTTATTGAGCATCGTAAAGCGTCATAAAACCCAGTACGAAACCTATGTCATTGACGATATTGCCCAAGTTGCTGGACACAAAGTATTTTGCTTGCCTGCTTATCACTGCGAGCTTAATCCAATAGCATTGGTTTGTGCTCAAGTGGCAACAACTCCTTTAAGATGGCAGAAATGAAAACCCTTTTATCAAATACAATCAGTAGCATTGACGCTGAAAAATGGCATCGGTGTGTCTAACACGTCGAGTAGGAATTTGACGTTTTTTCGGAAGGCGTAGTAGAGAGTCCGATTATAAATCTAGATGAAGAGAGCAGCAGTAGCAGCAGTAAGTTCTCATATGAATAAAATATTTTGTCATTATTGTTCTTTAATAAATGAATTTATATTTATTTTTGTTATACTTGTTTATTCAATTTTAAGCTATACCTTAGTGAATAACTTGTTTATTTTTATTTATTTTTTATTTAAAAGGGAGTAGGCCTACTGGGAATACCCTTCAAAATAGCGCCTTTCATCTTACCTCTTGGTGGTGTGGAAAAAGATAAATTTGTTTTATTTTTTATGTATAAAACACATTATGTAAATGAAAATTTGAATCTAAAAAATAGGACGGTAACTCTACATACTATTCTTACAGATTTTTGCTAATTTGAAATGCTTACTACGGAAACTCTGTAAGAGCTTTTGTTGGAATAACACCCTAGGAAAACAAAAGAGTGCGAATGGGAGACAAACATCCCTATCATCCGTGTACTGTCAATTTATGTTGGACAGAATTACAGTTACAGTGCAAATATTCTTAATTTGTTTCTTAATCATTTCATTGGCATTAGGGTCGTCTTCTTCCATTATTTTTAAGTGTTGTCGTCCATCGTTCCAAAGAGCTATTTACTTCCAGTTCGAACAAAATTGACTAACCCTCTTTTACGTGTACAATATTTATTAAAATCGCTGCTAACTTGGCTTTAACAATTCCGATTTCTCTAACTAATGCCGTACTGTTGCCAATGGGTACTTGTTTAAGTTGTCTTTTATTTACTTGTTGAAGGGTTTCCTGTAAATTGATTATACCATATGTAAAATTGTCACAGTGCGTTTACCATTTCAATTATCTCCAAGTTATATTCGATTTTGTTTATTACCAAGAATCTGTAAATTTTCGTATTCTTTTAATCTTTGTAGTAGGTTCATTACTGATATTTTTTATTCTGTATTTTAGTTCGTATTTATGTCTAAGTTTTGTGTAATTTTTTATTGGTAAAGGGTGATCCAACAGATGGTTAGGATATTGGCTATCAATTACTGTTATTTACTGAATACAATGTGGTTGATCTTTTTGATAGATGTCATACAATCTTTGGCAATTTTAGTCATGGAGCCGTTTACCACGCAACTACGAATTTTTATTATTCAATCTAAATATTGCGCACTCTACGTACACATAATCCTTTGTGGTAATTTCAATGCCAATCTATTAAAAACAGATTCCCTTTCCTTTCAATTGAAGTATTCAATTTCTTCAGTAGGAATGGAAATAATAAATACTACTTACCTTACACGTTTTGCAATTTACCTAGTCTTTTAGATCTCGTAGTTGTTTCATGTCCATCGCTTGTTCTTATGTGAGATCAATTATTATTTAGTGTTTCAGATTATGACCTACTTTTTTGTACTTATGACATCAATTTGTAGGAAACCGTCATCCCAGAGACTTTTACATTTAAAGATTTCAATCCCATTGACGCTAATGTCTTTCAAATTGCAACTCTTTTTGTTCTCTGGGAGCAATGTCGATTAGCTGCTGATCCAAATGAAAAACTAAGACTAATACAGTTAAAATTCAGAACAAAGCATGTCCTTGGTTCACGTCTGAGGTAGTTCTATAAAAACCAGAAACAAATTATATAGCAAATGGAAGCATAGACCATCCGATGTCAATTGGTCAGCACATAAAGCAGCGCGTAACTACTCAACCACCATGCTTCGTACATCAAAGAGAAACTTTTATACCTCCAAATTAAATACTTCCCTCCCTGCGAAAAAACTTTGTAGTAACTTATGAAAAATTTGTATCTCCAGTGGAAGCAATGACTCTGAGTGTGCTTTGATCCCGATGCCCTAAATAATTTTTATTGTCAGTTGTTCTAATTATAATCGGAGAGTAGACATTGTAAGTTCTGTACCAATATTTGAGGACTTTGTAGCCACAGAAGTCGAAATCACTCAATGCATAGCAGCTGTAAAGTCAAATTCCTTAGGTGAAGATGGCCTTCTTTTGGTGATTCAGATGTTTCCGTGATTTTAAATTTTGGTTCTATCGGGTGTCTATCGTATTTAATTTCTAAGCAAATCCTGAATTGTTCATTTCTTTTATTAAATTCGGGTAATAGATCTTATTCTTGAGTGTGTTTTAGGTTCCTAGTATTGCGCTGTGTTTGTTGATATTTCGAAATTTGTTGTCGTATTTCTTCTTTTATTTTTATTTCCCTTTCTCTAAGGGAATTATAAATATAAATTAAATTTGTTTATCATAATGGAATAACTATATTAACGTCTGACGGAATCTATTATATTGTTGATCTGACTGATTGGTATATATGCCTATTTCCCAGGTCTAATGGTTCTCTTAAAAAAGTCCCTCCAATATAACTGATTTTTAGTCATATCCACTTGTACGAGTATTATCCTTCTCCCTTGAGCAACTTCAATTTCTTCTGTAATGGTGTTTGTTAGTATTATATAGTTGTGTTTTATATTTATTCACAATTTCTTCTTTAATTGGATCAAGTAGTTGTTCTGATTCGGAGTGTGTAGTAGTTAAGTCTGAAGTTTCTTCATCGTCTAAATCATTTACATTTTCTATCCTACTCAGGAAGCCTGCGGTTTTATTTTCTTTTCCCTAAAGATATTCTACTTCATAATTGAACTCCGCTAATTTCAATAAACATCTTTGATTTCGCTGCGATAACTCTTTTCCGTTTACTTCTTATTCAAATACTTAATTGGTTGGTGATCACAATAAATATGATTTTTTTCCCCATAAATATGGTCTACAGTAGGTGGAATCCCAGACTACCGCTAGGAATTCTTTATCTGTTACTGAATAATTTTTTCATGATCGTTAACAAGGGGTAACGTTAATTCGCCGAAGAAGAGGCCCATTTTTAAGAATTTTTTTAGACGCTACAGGTAATACAAATTTAATTTAATTAATTGCGACACTATAGTACAACATATGGACAATATTTCCTTAATTTTTGAAATAATAATAATTAAGCCGATGGCAGCAATTCTTCGGATTCGCCTCCAAAAAAAATTTGTCCGCCGGTAAACCATATAACCCATGACTGGATCATCTGATATCAAAAAATCAAAATGCTACGTGGGCGGGTCAATAAGTCCGTGACGAATTTCTGACCTCTTTACTGAAACAGCAACACTGCTCCTGTCAACAGGCATCTGTCAGTTGACTCCTGTCAAAATTTAAACTTGCTGCGTCAGTTAGTTTGTGTTTGACAGCTATTTTTATCAGACTACTCACTAATTTGAGGAGAAAATGGAAAAAAGTGAATTTCGTGTGCTTATTAAGCATTATTTCTTGCGAAAAAAAACCAAGCTTGATAAATACTATGGGGACTCTGCACCATCTATTTCAATGGTAAAAAAGTGGTTTACTGAATTTCGTTGTGGCCGTACAAGCACTGAAGATGCCGAACGTCCTGGACGCCCAGTTGAGGTCTCTACACCCGAAACAATCGAAAAAATTCACGATATGGTGTTGGCCGACCGAAGATTGAAAGTGCGAGAGATTGTGGAAGCCGTAGGGATCTCGCATGGCTCAGTGGTTTCAATTTTGAATGATCACTTGGGCATGAGAAAGCTTTCCGCAAGATGGGTGCCGCGTTTGCTCACAGTCGACCACAAACGCAATCGTGTAACAACTTCACAGGAAGGTTTGGCGTTGTTTAATCGCAATATGGAGGAGTTTTTGCGCCGTTTTGTAACCGTGGACGAAACATGGATCCATCACAACACACCAGAGAACAAACAACAGTCAAAACAGTGGGTTTCTAAGGGTGAATCGGCGCCAAAAAAGGCCAAGGTGGGTTTGTCAGCCAATAAAGTTATGGCGACTGTTTTTTGGGATGCACGCGGGATAATCCACATTGACTACCTTCAAAAGGGAAGAACAATCAATGGGGAATATTATGCCAACTTATTGGACCGATTCAATGACGATTTGAAAAAAAAACGACCTCATTTGGCCAAGAAAAAAGTTCTTTTCCACCAAGACAATGCAAGGGTGCACACATGTGCAGTTGCCATGGCAAAAATCCATGAATTGGGCTATGAATTGCTCCCTCATCCACCCTATTCTCCAGATTTGGCTCCGAGCGACTACTTCTTGTTCCCAAACCTGAAGAAATGGCTTGGTGGAAAAAGATTTGACTCCAATGATGAAGTCATCTCGCAATTTTGAGGACCTCGACAAATCATTTTTTTTGGAAGGGATAAAAAAATTGGAGAAGCGTTGGACAAAGTGTATAGAGCTCAAGGGAAACTACGTTGAAAAATAAAATTATTTTTTTATCAAAAAATCTGTTTTAATCCAAAAGTCACGGACTTATTGACCCGCCCTCGTATATAAAAAATACTTTTAATTTTATTCTAATCTACGTTCAATATATTCTCGGTATCGATATGAAGGAAAATGCGAATTCAATTTAATTTGTTTTTATTTTTCAATATAATCTCCCCTAACATCAATGCATTTGTTACATCTTGAGATAAGCTTTTTTAAACCCTCAAAAAAATAAATTTCCTCCTCCTCCATTTATTGCCGACTTGAGTTCTTCATCATCCGAAAATCTTTTTCCACGAAGACATTTTTTCAAATCCGGAAACAGAAAATAATCACTAGGGGCAAGGTCTGGACTATAGGGTGGGTGTTGGATTTCTTCGAAACCACAATCTCGCGCAGCAGCCTTGGAAACTCGCGCCGTGTGAACAGGAGCGTTGTCATGAAGAAGCAACACACCCGCTGCGAGTTTACCCCGTCTTTTCTTTTTAATTTCCTCCCGCAAATTATGCAAAGTGGAAGCGTAGGATGTGGCGTTGATGGTTTCACCTTTTTTTTTGTACTCAATTAGTAAGATTCCCTTTGAGTCCCAAAAAACTGTGGCCATGAGCTTCCCGGCAGACGGAGTGACTTTGAACTTCTTCGGGGGGTCTGTTCCTTTTTTATGCCACTGCATGGACTCTTGTTTGCTTTCAGAGTCATAGTGGTGGACCCATGTTTCGTCCCCAGTAACAATTCGATCCATAACACCGTCCGCGTTCTCACTACACATCTCCAAAAGCTCTCTACAGCATGCGATTCTCACTTTTTTCTGAGGCGCTGTGAGCATTCGTGGCACCCACCTTGCACTGACCTTTGAAAGGTTAAGATGGTCATGAAGAATGGTGTGAATGGTACCAATTGAAAGCTTGGTGATCTCTGCCATCATTTTCACCTTTATTCGGGCATCCTCAAGAACAAGTTTTTCGACTTCTTTGATGCTTTCTCCCGTACAAGCAGTAGCCGGGGCGCCGGAGCGGGGGTCGTCTTCAATGCTCTCTCTGCCTCTCTTGAACTCACTTGACCACTTTTACACAGTTGATAATGAAGGTGCGGAACCCTGGTAAACAGCCACCATCTCTTCATGAATAGTTTTTTGACTTTTTCCTTGCTTAGTGAGAAATTTAATTACAGCGCGATGCTCAATTTTCACCATCATCGTCTCAGTTGCCATTATGATTCTGTTTAACTAGAGATAAAACGCGAATTAATAATCACATTTATATGAAATTTTACACGAATACACTAAAATAATAGTATTACTTGATAAATAAGTCAATTTATATATACAACCACAGCTTCACCCCGATACCGAGAATATGTTGATCGCCCCTCGTACATCTCTTGACAATTGTGCTGTAGTTAATTCCTTTACTTTAATTCGTAACATTTGGTACACATAATTAATTATTTTACTATAATTGCATATTCATGAATCTTGTTGTTTATTTTTTCTAAATGATTGCTTAATTCTAATATTGTATTTATCTTAGTGCCACTGATCTTGCCAATTATATGTATCACCATAATATCATATCCTGAAGAATATATGTGGCTTTAAATACATCTATTATTCAGTTGGATGCTACTTTGGCCATGTGGTTGTCGATGATGATAACAAACTGCGTCAACTCACTCTTATATCTTTCTATTGAGGTGGAAGCTGTTGCTGCTGTTGGATTTTCGTCAAGGTGTTCATGGTGATTACCATGGATTGCAGTAATTTTTCCATGTTTCTCATTTTTCGGCTCTGATCAAAGATCTTAGCTCTTATTTCATTTTTCTCAATTTTGACAATGTTTGTTAAACACTTTTTCTTTCTAAAGTTTACCGGGGTTTGTCATTTTGCTCTATAAATTCGGCACTATGTTCGTAGTTGGTTCGACGGAAAGGGATTCTCCAGACTGCGCCACTTATATAATTTAAGAAAAATAAAACGAATTGTTTTATTAATTCTGCAGAATGAAGTTTATTTTATTTAAAATTATTTTACTTATTTTTAAGGGTGTCACTGTCTTCAGCTAGCCTGTACACTTTATCAAATGTCACTTATGCAAAACAACGAACCAGATTTTACAAGGTCCTATCATTTTTGTATTAAAATATTTTTATATTAATATTGGCTCAGATATATATTTTTTTTTTTCATTTTAAAATATTGCTTATTGGCTGGCTAGCGCAAAAGTGCCATCTTGCTGTTCTTCGATTTTGTATTTTGCACTGTATGTGAATCATGTTACAATAGTAGCATATTTACAAAATACCTTGAAGTTATAAAGTTGGTTTGGTCAGATTAATTATTATTATTATTAATTTATTTAAAAAAAAATATTATTTATTATTTATAAAATTCAGTTTTCATATTATTTTAAGTTAGTTACTTAAGAATGTTATTACTAAAACTTATTTCCAGTACCTTATGATCAAATAAATACCGGAGCAGCTTTAGTACAAATGTGGTCATATGTTGGTGCTCCAAAATGTCGAGCCATTGTTGCAGTAGGTGCAACCGCCGGCCTTTCAGTAGCGATGTTTGGATCAATGTTTCCAATGCCAAGAGTGATCTATGCGATGGCACAAGATGGCCTAATATTCAAGTAAGTTATATGCCTAATATTTTTAAAATTAAAATAAAAGGCTGAGAGAAACATCTAATTAAATTTATTTTCTGCACTCAACAGTTAATTTTTTTCTTTGAAAACATTATACATTTTTCACAAATTAAAAACACTTTTAAAACTTCTATCGAAATGTTAAAGCCTCGGAACTTGCCTAAAAACTTTTTGAAGCCTCCAATAGGTTACACTTATGTATAGTTAGCTGGTTATCATGGATGTGATCTTTCTTCTAGGTTCAATCACTCTAGCGTGTATTTAAAAATTCTTTGCAAATATACAAAAACTAAATGATTTCTTTAAGTTGCAATATAAATATGTTTCTTTAGTAAACACAATTCATTTAAATATTTTGCGATGTTATAATGTGAAATGAACTAAAGAAATAATTTTTTTCATTTTTCTATAGGCAATTATCCCAACTTTGGGAACGTACAAGTGTACCGGGAATTGCAACACTTGGAAGTGGCGTGGCAGCTGCCCTGGTAGCCTTAACAATTCGTCTAGAGATTCTAGTGGAAATGATGTCGATTGGAACACTTTTAGCATATACGCTCGTTTCGACATGTGTTCTTGTTTTACGATATCAACCTTACAGCACATCTTTGGTCGAATTACTGCCTGCTCAATTAAGAACTCCAATACCGCCAAGTACTCCGGATCCAACAGCAGAAAAAACAACAAACAATCTGACGATCAAACGCATTACTAGAGGGTCTCCAGATTCAGATGATTCATTTATTGATGATAGCCCAGACGGATATATGGGAAGGGATGACCAGTTCTTGGTATCAGATAGATCAGAAAATAAATTTTACGGAAGTGTACATGGTGCACCAACAGGGCCAACTGGTAACGCTACGGCATTTGATACTATCGGAGTTGGTCTTTTAGGAAGAAAACTACAAGAATTTTCGTATATGTGCCCAGGGTTATTTCCTTGGGTCAATCCAGGACCAGCAACATCTGAAAGTGGTAAGTAAAGGTGATGTTTCACTATAAATTATAATGTTATTATTAATTTGTTTTTATTGTTAATAGGAATGTTTGTAACGAAGTTGGTCGGTTTGATGTACATGTTCATATTTTTCTTGGACTTATTCGCTGCGCTAGGGTGGTCAGGAAAGTTTGCCGGATTCGTTTTCTCGATATTAATTATAGGTATTTTTGTGATATTACTAACTATATCCAGGCAACCCCAGAACAGGTTTGATACTAGACACTAGAGTGAAAAACGAAATGGTATTCAATAGAATTTTAATAATTTTAGGTATGCCCTTGCATTTCTAACACCCGGACTTCCGTACATTCCAGCAATTGCTATAACAGTGAACATATACTTAATATTTAAATTAAGTATATTAACATTAGTTAGATTTACAATTTGGATGTCTATAGGCTTGATTGTATATTTTTACTACGGCATTACTCACAGTACATTAGAAAACGCTTCGGAGGAGATTGAACTGCGTGTTGAAGACACTTTCGTAAGTATTTTCATACTATTTCCGATAAAATTCAAATTGTGATTCATATGTCTGTTAAATAAGAAAATCCATCTAAACTATTATGCATGGATTTATTAAAATTTCCATTTCAAATATTATATAGAATTAGTCCCATTAGGAAGACTGATGCAATAATTGATAACTATATTCGACTTCATGCTCCATACATTTTATTTTGGTAGACAATTTTAGAGTTATAGATTAAATCAATCATCAACACCGAGAAACTGAGGATCAGTTGATATAACGTGGTGTGCTAATTGGTCAGAAATGCGATTTAGTGTTGGGGTTCACAAAGTTAATAAGACACTAACAATAAGCGCAAATGTCGTCCAGGTCGAGCGACATATCAATATCAAGCTCAACTTAAGAATTAAAAGTTTCAATATAAATATACTCGCTGATAGTTAAGCATCCGTCAAGGTGTTGGGTTCTCACTGTATTGCAGACTGCTTCAATACTTTCCAAAACCTAGCGGAGCACAACAAAGCCAGAATCGTGAGAGGCTTTGAAGGTAACGAAGTTGTTGATGAACTACCAATAAAATGTTCTACTGAAAGTAATATAGGTGCTGAGCCTTTATGCAGTATCCCTTAATGGTCTACTGAACACTCATATTTTGATTTTTTCCTGTTCCTAATTTGAGTTTGACATTTGCTCCTATGTGTCCAATGGTAATAATGATATTATTAAGCACTCATTGATCTAATTGCTTTGGGAATATTCATTTTGGTAGACTTAGCAGTATATTTAGGATCTTTACTCAAGGGATTTAAGTACCCTTAAAATGCTTGCACTCAGCGCGAACGAATGTAAATCAGGGAGGAAAAAAAGAGAAGTACCGATGAACGTTGGTTTTAAATGTTTGAAGGTTATAATGACTAGGAAATAAAGATCTAACTAGGGCATTCCATAAGCGAGTTGTACGGCTAAGGAACAAATCACGATATTTTAGAGTACGTCCGAAAGTAGGTGTGAGGGTATACTGATGAGCATTCATAGCGAAACCGGTGTTACGACTAAAAGTTTGAAGGGGCGGAATAATACTGGCCATTTCTATAGAGCACTGGTGGTGGATATACAGATTGAGACAAGATACATTACGTCGCTGTGCGAGGGTGTCCATTTTCTGAGTGGTATTACTATCACCTATGAGTTTTATCGCAGGGTTTTGAATCCTATTTAGCCGGTGCAGAGATGTTTTTGCACATTCGCCCAGATGTGAGAATTGTACTCCAATTTTAGGCGGATAAATGCCTTATATAGTGAGACCAGATCGGAGGGGGTAAAGTATTTCTTAAATCGCTTGAGGAAACCTAGAATTTTCCCAGAGTTTTTGGAGACTTCGAATATGTGGCCAGTCCAGAAAGTTTTTCGGTGCCAAGTGCCATTCATGGGCAATTAGTTATGCTGTCAATATTAGAATTTAATGAACTTTACATACGCTGGCGTTCCCATTCTACAGCCGAAGAGCAGGGAACTGAGTCAAGAAACGAATATGAAAATCAGAGAGTACTGGATTAGAAGTAGCAGACAAGAGATCATTGATGAAAATTAAAAAAGAGTGTCGTAGACAGAACGGAGCCCTGGGGCACACCAGCATTTATTTTGTGAAGATCTGACTTGGAACCATCCAAGACATTGAATGTTCTGAAAAGTAATTTGTAATGCATTGAAGAAGAGGGTCGTCGATCCCAAAAGCACGCATTTTTGATAAAAGAGCTTGATACCAAAACCTCAGAAATGTTAAGTGCAACTATCTTGCTTTCTACAGATTGATGTACGCTTTGGTTTCACTTTTCGGTTAGACATACCATCAGAGCACCAGTGGACCTGTAGGGCCACATTTGCAAAAAAACAATTCTGTTTCACCAACACCTTCTTACATCTCAGCAGCTGTTATTGCGGAAATCTTAGAAATACGGTTTGAATTGTTTGACCCAGAGGGAGGAGATTTTCATTGAATTAGGAGACCATTATCTTCGAAATCAACTATGATATTTTGCAGAGAAAGGCGCTAAGTACAATACTTTTTCTACGAGTTTAACAGATGGGATCATCGCCGAGAGAAGTGATGAACAATCTCCATTGTTGCCAGTGCAGTGTATGCTGTTGCTTTATCCTGCTGGAACCATATGCTCGGATTATTCTGAACTTTTGCATATAATAGGTGTAATTCTATGTGCCGTAGTAATAATTCTTGGAGCAATCGATATCTAACCGATATCCCTGATATGATCAAATATGTTAAGTAGCAGTCGACGAGTGGACACTGATGGATTTTTGTTGACTTTCTGTTGTACAGCCTCCAAAGCTCTTTGAGATGAACATTTAGTCGCGGCAGACCAAAAAGCGCACACCGTTCCTCAAAACGGATGATTAAGTTTTTTTATCATGTATTATGGGTTGTGTTAATAGCTTTTCGTTCATCTCTTGCGAGGTGGCGTAAAATAATATAACTTATTTATCCTTTTCAATCCTACTAGTAGCGGGCACCCGCACTTCGTTGTCGCTGGCGAAGGCTAGCCCGACGGGTTGCGAGCCTGGCAACCAGTCTTCTACGTTCGTAGGATCCACTTACGATCGCAGTTGTCCTTTTTTCATTTTTTTCTTTTGGGGTCAGATTTCCACATCGCGCGATCCATCGTCATTCTATCTTATGAGGACTTACCGTTGGGATTAGCGAAGATATGGTCTGATAAACCTGGAAAAAAAAGGACATACCGTATGGAGTTCAGCGAAAACAATCGAGAGGCAACTGGTAGTGTTGGGTGAGATTTGAAAGGATTTTTGTGGGTGAGTTTAAAAATGAAAAGCGTTGGTCGATCGGTCGTGGAGCAAATTTGGAGTTTTGAAAAGAAAAAAAAAGTGAAGTCGAGAAAAGTAAACCAAAAAAAAGTTTAACAAAAAAGTGAACTGATATAGGGAAAACAAAAAGATTGTGAAATTAGGTGAAATTAGTGCCCTCGTTCCTTAAACTGCAAATGAGAAAAGGGAATGTTAATAAAAGAGGAGAATACCAAACCTTGAACCATACGAGAAACAGGTAGCTGTTCGGTAGCGCAAAATAAAGCAAATAACCTAGATTATTTTCTTGTGTGTGAATACAAATTAATAAATAGAATAGACAGAGATTGTGAATTAATTTTCCTTTTTTTCCCTTTTTTTGCGTGGTTGTGACCAGTATCATTTGGGTGATTGGGTTTAGAAAAGAAATCACTGGAGTCAAGAGGATTGGGACGAATCGATCCTGGCAAGAAGCAGCAATATATACCAGATAAACTTACTTCGTTTTATATGGTATATAAATTATTATAATACATTTCTCATATGCGGACATACCATATAGTTGGTTCTCTTAATTTGATTATTCTGTTCCGTATCGCTATCAATAGACAGCTTGGGTTCGTTTCCGCGATTTTGAAGAGGGCCATAATTGTGTTCCTTTTTTTTCTCCATATCATATCTAATCATATATCATATATAATATATATATAATATCATTAATTAATTAATGGCAAAACTATGTCCACATTTTTTTAAATGTATTTTGCTGTTTATCTAATTTCTCAATTTCCCTTTTTTCTGTGAATTTGTCTTCAGAAAGCGTTTTTATTAGACTAACTATTGTTCTAGGTTTATAGGAAAATGTCAAAATAATTCGGATGATGATCTTATTATTATGGTTGCCAGTGTATTTCTGTTATTAAATAATGCTTAGTTAAGGGGTTAGGCCACTCTAGAGGCCGTAAAAATAGGCTTTTGTACATATGATTGACTGTAAAACATAATTTTTATAAATTAATTTATTTAAAAATGGCGGCTGTGCAGATGACCTCCCTTTTTTGGAAGAGTCTACGGCCGTACCAACTGCTCCTGTAAATTTTGAATTATGATGAGTTACTAAATTTTTTTTATTATACATAACAACAGCTAGAGAAGTACGTAGGATTTTTTTGATATAATGATTTTTGGCCGAGTGGCGCACTTCCAAAGTCAAACTTGCAAAATTCGCAGAAAAATCGCCAGAAAATTGTTAATAACAAATGAACTATACCATATATAAAAAAAAAAAATCCTTCGTACTTATTTAGACAATATATTTTTAAATATACTTAGACAATATATATTTGGAGTGAATTGGTTGAAAATTGTTGAAGTTTGGGGCGGCCAACTTGAAAAATGCGGTTTTGAGATAAACGCGATTAAAATTTTAAGTTACAGAAAGTAATGAACAATTTTGCAATACATTTAATCTGTGATGCCTGCACCATATATTGTAATTAGTGTCCTGCTCATCCATTTGTTTCCATTTGAATTTTAATGCCATACTCCACTCTTTTGTAGCTTCAGACAGCGATCTTTCTAAAAGCTTTATGCGCTCTTTGTCAATCTCGAAGCACGTTTCGTAGCTATTCGGGTCGATTTCTAAGTCCATCGCTTTCATTATGTGCACAATTGAAGCAAATCCGTCATTGTACACGCAAACTGCAATATCCATTGCAATATCAAACACAATTTTACCACTAGAAATGGATTTTGGGGCCAATGCCCACCAAATCGTCTTTCGCCAATTCACCGTAGACTGGCTTGATAACTTCATACACTTCAATTGGAAGAGTTGGCTTATGTTTGTACTCAGCCAAACTATTTGTAGCTTTAGCCTTTTACCATGAGCACCATGAATCCTCTCCGATCGGACATTTATCGTGCAGCAGTTTTGCATCAGTAGATAATTTATGATCGAGGGTAGCCCATATACTGTTTCTCATCTTTTCAACTGAATCACAGTTTCTACGAATGGCTAATACATAATAAATAGAAAGTTCGTCTATTAGTTTTCCCGTCGATTTGCCTTTCCACCGAGACCTTTTGTATTCTTTTTCAAATTACGTAAGAGGGCAGCCATTCGCTTTTGAACGTGATCTATACACTCTTTCTTGAGTACTGTGACATTCTCATAGATCTTAGCATCAGTAATGCCTTTAAAAGTCTTAGAATCACCGTCATCAATATAATGGGTTATTTTACCTGGTGTGGATCGCTGAAACATCTCAACAACTGTATCGACCTCCATTTTTCCTACTGATCCATCGTGATTCACATCGCACTTACTTTTATGATTTTGTGCCCATTCCGTATATTCTTCGGTATCCTCTTTATTCTTCCAGTACTCATACGTCTGACAGTATTTTGATTTCACTGCGCAGTTTATAATTTTTGCACCACTGTACTTACCAATAAGAGTCACTAAGCCAAATAAGGATGTAAATCCACGTTTTCTCCACGAAGAATCTCCTGATTCCATAATTCCATTTTCTCGTTTTTCAATAGAAATAGTTGTCTCATTTTTTGCTGCTTTCATCATATGTTTTTGCAAACTAGTTTGTTGCAGTTGAAATTCTTTTGACAACATTCAATGAATGCACAAAACTTTTTTACTCCGTGCAAACCAAATCCAGGTAATCGCATGGAAATTGCAATTCTACGGTTCCTTTCATAGCCTTTCTCAATAAATGGACTACTAGGCATCTCAGGTATCTGTACACATTTTTCACAGGACACTACTATTTTGAATCCCAAACCGCGCTTACCACTTTCGACAAATTTCACTAGCGATTTGTACACTTTACAAACGACAGCGTTTGAAAAGCTGAAATAAAGCTTATCATATTATAACCAAATACCGTCCCTCCTTTCGGTCATAAGAGGCTCGCTGCCCACCAGGCGGCCATGTAGTATACTTTGAAAAGCAAATACTTCGAGATATTTCCAGGCCATATTCTTTTCGGATATTATTTTTGAGGTCCTAAGGGACTATTGACAGCAATAAAAAAAATCGATTTTTTTAAAATAATAGAGTGGCCTAACCCCTTAAAAAAAACTTTGAAAATCACTTTTGGTACCTGTTTTCTCAACACAAACTGCATGTCCAAGTCCCATGCCCTTCTTGTATTTTATTTCATAAGTACATACGAGGGGCGTTCAATATATTCTCGGTATCGATATGAAGGAAAATGCGAATTCAATTTCAATTGTTTTTATTTTTCAATATGATCTCCCCTAACATCAATGCATTTGTTACATCTTGAGATAAGCTTTTTTAAACCCTCAAAATAATAAATTTCCTCTTTCTCTGCAAAATACCGACTTGAGTTCTTCATCATCCGAAAATCTTTTTCCACGAAGACATTTTTTCAAATCCGGAAACAGGAAATAATCACTAGGGGCAAGGTCTGGACTATAGGGTGAGTGTTGGATTTCTTCGAAACCACAATCTCGCGCAGCAGCCTTGGAAACTCGCGCCGTGTGAACAGGAGCGTTGTCATGAGGAAGCAACACACCCGCTGCGAGTTTACCCCGTCTTTTCTTTTTAATTTCCTCCCGCAAATTATGCAAAGTGGAAGCGTAGGATGTGGCGTTGATGGTTTCACCTTTTTTTTTGTACTCAATGAGGAAGATTCCCTTTGAGTCCCAAAAAACTGTGGCCATGAGCTTCCCGGTAGACGGAGTGACTTTGAACTTCTTCGGGGGGTCTGTTCCTTTTTTATGCCACTGCATGGACTCTTGTTTGATTTCAGGGTCATAGTGGTGGACCCATGTTTCGTCCCCAGTAACAATTCGATCCATAACACCGTCCGCGTTCTCACTACACATCTCCAAAAGCTCTCTACAGCATGCGATTCTCACTTTTTATCTGAGGCGCTGTGAGCATTCGTGGCACCCACCTTGCACTGACATTTGAAAGGTTAAGATGGTCATGAAGAATGGTGTGAATGGTACCAATTGAAAGCTTGGTGATCTCTGCCATCATTTTCACCTTTATTCGGGCATCCTCAAGAACAAGTTTTTCGACTTCTTTGATGCTTTCTCCCGTACAAGCAGTAGCCGGGGCGCCGGAGCGGGGGTCGTCTTCAATGCTCTCTCTGCCTCTCTTGAACTCACTTGACCACTTTTACACAGTTGATAATGAAGGTGCGGAACCCTGGTAAACAGCCACCATCTCTTCATGAATAGTTTTTTGACTTTTTCCTTGCTTAGTGAGAAATTTAATTACAGCGCGATGCTCAATTTTCACCATCATCGTCTCAGTTGCCATTATGATTCTGTTTAACTAGAGATAAAACGCGAATTAATAATCACATTTATATGAAATTTTACACGAATGCACTAAAATAATAGTATTACTTGATAAATAAGTCAATTTATATATGCAACCACAGCTTCACCCCGATACCGAGAATATCTTGAACGCCCCTCGTAGGTATGGCCTAGGAAAATTGCGCGTCCTTGCAAACGTGCAGCTGTATCTGCTGGCCTTTCTTATGTGCGAAAATTTCTCAAAGCTTCTTATGATCGCTGAGCAAAATAAATTTATTGCCGTATAAGTACCGATGATTTTTTTTCGTATCGCAAAGACAATTGCCAATTCTTGGCGGTGAACATATACATATTTGATTGCATCCATTTTATCTTGTGTTGGCCTAATTCCTTCTATCCAGACCAGATGCCCTAGATATTATAATTTTTCCTACAAAAACTTATATTTGAGCTTATTAATTGTGAATCGATAAGAGTCCAGTCTCCTCATAACTTCTTCAAGTTTATTTTCACAATTTCTTACATTTTATCCACCTCATAGAGGTAAATTTAGCCAATCAAGTCAAAAAGAAATACCTCATTTGATTTCGTATTTGTTAACTAAAGCTAACTTAGATTTGAACTCCATATATGCATTTACGGACGCGCCATTTGGAGATTCGGTAAATAAATATATAACTTTGAAAATTCTCAACCGATCGGCTTCAGTAAACACGATTTGGAAATGTGAATTTAGAATTTCAAGCATGAATGTAATCGGTTATCATGAAAATAATATCGTGGTCGTTCTGGGCCTTCCTACAACATAATTCATCGTCTGGCCTCAAATTTTATTGAGCACGTGTAGATCGTCAATAGTAATCGGTATCGGTGGATGTTGGCGCATTTTGTATGTCCGCAAATGCGTGAAAAAGCTTATAATACTTCTTGTTTCAAAAAGACTGTGCGCCATGCCACACTGCGTGCCAAACAATGAACTTTTTCAAGCAAACATTTCAAACATATAACGAAGCTCCAGATGACGCACCCTGTATATGAGTGTACATTGGCTCACCGTAATATACTATATGTAGCTACTCAGCAGGCACCAATTGTCCGCCTGTAATCGTAAAAGATATTTTAAGAAGCGAATTTTGAGTCGAATCTTAAATCTTTCTCTTCCTTTTTTTGTTACGCTTTTCAAGTTTTTAATAAATATTTTGCCTTTTTATGATTTAAGGAAAACAACACTGATGAAAAAGCTGTCTGGGATCAGCCAACCTATGAACAGAACTACAGTACACCCGATGTTGTGTGGAACTACGGTAATACTGAACGAAATGTCTGGAACGGTACACCTCAAAAGACAACAACTCGCGAACAAAATACATCTCTAAGAGTGAAAAAGGCATCACCCAAGCCTCCGGGACCGCCAGCTAAACCAGCGAAACCGGTCAAAAATACGTCTTCTGACCAAATCAAGAATAAGCAAACCACGTCAAGTACAAAGCCAGGCTTCAGTATGTTTGTCGATGAAACGCAATTTCCTTCGTGGGACGATTGAAAGAGTTCCGGTCGTTCCCTTAATTATATTGTTACATGTAAAATTTTAACGTTATTTATACAATTCTATTGTTTCCATCAAATGTACATTTTAATACAAATTAATATTTATAACTCATTCTTATAAACATTTAATAAATTCAGTTTACAAATTCATGATATATACAAAAAAAATAAAATATATATACATATATATACATATATACATATATTAAATTTTAAAATATTTGCCCTTCCGTTTTATATGTACATACATAAATACATACATACATACTTCTTTGCAGAAGTTATTATACATATAAGCAACAACAAATTATGGTTATACATACTTGTAAACTTAACCAAAAACAAACGTTTAAAAAAAAAAAAACAAAAAATAAAAACAAAAGACAAAAACTACAACCTACTAACAAAAAAGATACAAATATTTCCAGTTTACTAAAGGGACCCGCGTCCCAAGCCATATCTTTGACTCAAGTTAAGTTTTTGATGGGAAAGTTTTATAATTCGTTTTAAGATTTTGTTAAATGTGACACCACACAAATTAAGTTAAGTTTACATTTATTTATGAGGTAGATAGAAAATTTAAAAATAAAAAAAAAAAACAAAACAAAAATATATAATATATAATATATATGTATTTTAAGTCAAGAGAACAACCTTAAGCAATTTCAGCGCATGCGCACCGCAATTTACGACTAAACATGTAAACATAAATGAGCATTGCGTGTGTAAACTAATAATTTATATACATACATAATAACATACATACATATGAAATAACTAATACAAGCCCACTGAATTGCGTCTTACAATTTCAGCCCTATTATACACTTTTACAAATTATTACATTTTTTTTGTTAATATTTTGCATTTTATAAATAAAATCTATTTCAAAATATGTTTAATAAAAATTAATTACTGAAAAAAATATTCACATTAAATAATTGATTTATTAGATTAACTTAGTATAAAGTGATAGGCCCCATCTTTAGTAAAGCTTTACTTGGACCAGTGAAGGATTTTTGGAGCTCAATGTCTTCATGTATTGAAAATTTCTAAAGGGCATTTCATTTCAATTCAAGTCGAATTTAAAGCTGGTTTCGGCAAAGTTTTTTACAGACAATTCTTCATTTTGGAAGAAAAAAATCACCATTAAGTTGCTGATTTCCTTCGCAAAGATAAAAGGCTCTTTGGTTGCCCTAGATTCAGTTTGGCGTAAAACTGTGCCGTGAAATAACGCCGAGCGCAATAACGCCGAATTCCAAAATTCGGCTTTATTTTGCTTTGTAAATAGTGAAGTAAGGCCGAATATTAGCGATCGGCTTTATTTCACTTTTCATTCTTTTTAATATTGCTTTAATATAAATCAATTGTCATCATATCATGCTAAAAATAATTAATATAAACTGTACTATGCCAAATCGGTCAATTACAATTACAACTAAAACACAATTGCTAAGAAGTTATAAGCACCCGCCTGACAGTTGTTAACATTCCCTTAGCGGAGCGACGAAGTCGCTTGAGCGTCTAAACCCTGCGGAGAAAATGTTTGCATTTGGCCTTATTTCATGGCACCGCGTACAACTTGTCTGGTTAGATTGTGTCAAATGATAACCTGACAGCGGTTTCACCCATCGCACCTTGCTTGAGCATGGGCTTAAAAAATAAAGAGTGGCATCCCTATTTCATTTTGAAATTTGAAAAAAAAGCAGTGTTTATTTGAAAAATTCTGATGTTTTTATTTTAATAGACATGGGGATTGTGTATACAATATCCGATAAATGGCCGTCTCGTGACTGATGGCACACGTTTTTCCTTTTACCGAAATTTTGGTTGACATTTTGGCATAGCGTCGGCTCAATTTCATCATTGTGAGTTTTCACAATTTCTATGCGTTGTGCGTTCGTGTAATTCTAGATGACTAAATTTTAATGTTCACACATGACAGCTCTCAGGCACAAGATTGAAGAAGCCGGTCACCCTGGGACACCCTTTATTTAGAATTGTGCTAGTTTTGATAAGTTCATCAAGTGAAAAGGCCATTTTGTCAATAGAAAGGCGACATTTTGATGTTGCTCAAGGTTATGTCATTGGATCTACATTTTGCCTTGTACATATATAGTAACTCTTTGATTAAACAGCCATTTTTAGGAAAGGTTAGGATTTTTGTTAGTGGCTGATATGAATTAAAAGCGATGCTGAACAACTTAGAATTTAGTTCGCAGAATATAAGCTGGCAATTACCGATGAAAAAAAGCTCATCTTTTACCCAAGATATCGATGCCATATTCCATACCTGTGCAAGGTATAACACGTTTCAATTCTGTTGTACGAGTACAATGTTCCGCGACTTATTTCAATCCGATAGTTCCCTCTCATAAGAATTGCTTTAAAATTGTAAAGCGTTTTCTATATAAATACATAGGTGTTATAAATTGATCGTAAATTGAGTTGAAATTTTAAACAAAAAGCAATATCTGCTTTCTACCATTCGCTCTTTAATTACTCAAAATACTTTAAAGACAATATATTGGGTGAGCTAACAGCTGTGTGAAAGTTTTCATTAAATTAAACACACTTTTATTGTGAAATTATTGTAGAATTTTATTGATTAATAAAGTTCAGTCTGTGGCAATTATGAATGGAATACCACGGTTTCTGTCGCAAGCGACAATCTGAAAGTCAAAATTTTCGATGCAATTTTGGTTTGGATGTTACGTTTGAGATCCTGAATTGTCGCTCGGTTATTGGTGTCAAATCCCATGGGCTTGGAGGCGAATCAACTTCCCCTCTAACTGAAATAATTCGATCTTCAAATTTCGTATGCAATAAATTGATTGATTGATGGCTTGTGTGGGCGGTAGCACCATCCTGTTGAAACCAGAGATCGTCCAGACCCAATTCATTAAAATTTGGAAAAAAAATCGTCGTAAAAAGCCATAAGAGGAGCCCAATTGTTGACTTTGGCGACGAATTGAGCTGCCCATTGAACACTTTCGCTCACAGTGCTGATGTTTTGGCATGTACGTTCTGGCCGAGCATGAGACCATAAGGGTTTAACTGTGACAATTATGTGTATAAGATAATATCGGCCAAATTTTCACAACGTCTTCAGCGGCATATATGAATCCGTGTTAAATCGCATGATTCCGGTGGTCAATTGACATCGCTTGGGAGATAATACGTCCCAGGAACTTCTCGTGCAATAAAGTTACTGTTGCAACGGCTGCGTGGCATGTGGCACCGTCTTGTTGGAATCACATTGCATCCAAATCCATATCATTCAATTTGAGCCATTCATAGTAGCAGCATTACCGGCACCGTTGTAAAAATAAAAACGGCCCAGTTCCTCCAACCCAAAAACTAACGTATCTGCTGAGATGGAAATGGGCCTCGTCACTTAAGATGATTTTGTTTGAAAAATCTTCATCAAGTTGGATTTGTTGATCCAATCGGCGACCGTACGGCGCGGGAAATGATCTGGAGACTTCAACTGGATTTTGTAGGCGTGTATATTCAAATTTTGTTAAAATTCGACGTAATGTTGTTCTTGAGAGGCGCTCCCGGCCACACTTTCACGTACGGCAGCAATGTTTTCGGCTGAACGGCCTGTACGAACAGGCACATTTCAAATTTCTTGGAATCGCGCACCACATTTAAATTTGTACGCTTAGTCGCGTAATGCGCGATATGTATTTTTTTATATTGGGAGATAATAAAAGTTTTCAGAAAGAGCCCCTGAAAAAATGGATTTTAAATGCATATTTGACAAACAAATTGAAATTAAAAATTAAAATATGTAATTAAATTTTATTCTACGAGGTTGTATAGCTATAAAGCAGCTCCATAGTTTCTTGACTGGCAGTGTACATGCAAATGTGGTATCCTTTGCAGACATCGCATTGCACTTTAGCCAAGACTGTTTGAATGCTACACTTGTTTCGGAGGCTACAAGAGATACCCTATACAGCGTAAGTTGTTAGATTACCCATTAATTTATTTTTATCAGTGTACAGATTGTTCAAAATAAAGTGGGGACAGTTTTTCCTTGACATATTTTCTTAAAAACCGGTATTCTGTCCGACGATATATATATAACAAAGAATTCTTTAAGAAGTAAGAAAATAAATATAAATTTTTTTATAGAAAAACTGTCAAACATACGAGTATATAGAATCGTTTTTCTTCCTAAAATTTTAGAGGGTGTCACCTCTCACGTCACGCCAAAGAACTTTCTAGTTAAGACAATTATTTCATTAAACTTACCTCAAAATATTGAAATAATTTTGCTCCACTATTTCCTATAGTGCTTACCGATGGCTTTTGACTTATGCGTAATACACATTCCATTAGAATTTGAGTCAAAGTAAATAGAGAATGACCAATATATTTTTCGAATTGAACATTCATTCGTTATTCTGAAATTTTTAATATTTAATAGTGAGTGGAAGGGACTAGGCCTTGATCTACCCCGGATTGTCATGCCAACAATTGATTTATATAGATTTTAACCCAAACCCACGCAACACTGGTCGTCTAAACTTTATTTTCTAACTTAGCAATAATAAAAAACAAGGATGTGGAATATTCTGTTTCAGTTCGATAAATGCAAGCATAATACAATATATCTTTAAATTTTAAAAGATACAACAAGAAACTTATTAAAAGCTACGTTTTCTTATATTTTGACTTTGTTGCGAAAATTTCTTTGCTGCATCCACAATTTTTTATTTACTAACATAGAATACGTTTTCTAAAAATAAGTGTAACATTCAACTGTATCTAACTAAAAAAAGACACTTCAACTTTCAGATTGAAAACAATTCAAAACGACAATAGATCAATGAGTTGTATAAGGAAAACTTTATTCAAATTCGTTTAATTAACTATTGAACACAATCTAAGTGAACTTTTAATTAAAACTTTAATAGTAAATGATGAACTACTATATTCATGAATAAGGTTAAGATAGAAATATGAATCATTTTTCATTTAAATGAACCAATGTATCCAATGTTGTTTAAGAAACTAGTCTGCTTAATTGGGGATTTAAAAAGGTCTAAAAATAACTATCATACTTTGAAGAATCTTCGTGTAAATTTGAATGTGTACTCATTCGAATATGTAGGCATATGTATTTACATATGTGTGCATCTATATTAATAGGCGATTGCGTAAACGTTGTTCATCTCGAAGAGTACTGTTTCAATTAATGGCAGTTGTTCCTGATCATTAAATGTCTTGATTTTATTTTTATTTTTTTTTTTCTTTAAAAAATAAAACAAACAAACATTTCACCAGTATGTTTCAGTAAAAAGCTTATACCTTTCGTTGGGATAGTTTCTATTACCAACTACACATGTAATATAAAAAAGTGTTTTAAATCAAAAGAAAACGAGAATAATGAAGCAGAAGAGTTCGTGTTATCCTATATGGATACTAGGCAAACTCTTCTCTAATGAGCTCTCAGACATCTAATTACCCAACTTCTTTAACTTCAAGTAATGGATTTAATGACACTCAGGCGAGGCATACGCACTAATTGTGAATCTTTCAGCAAGCCATCACCCACTATATGTAAAATGTGTGCCAAAAAAAACGCAAAATTAAAATATAAAAATACGGAAATATGATTTAATTATAAAGTAGACATAGGCAATTATTTATGGAACAACAAATTTAATAAATGCCCTCATTTTAACGAAATTTTCAATTACGATTTGATATAAATAAATGTGGCTGGATTCTAGTGTAATCCTTAAAAGGTATATACATACAACCAGGCAATTACTCGTGCAATAATACCAATATTCCACGTGATGTGTTGCAAGAGGCACTGTCCCGTACGAGATCCATAACAACCAACCTCATACCACCGTAGAGTCTTTGAAGAAAAAATGGTTCAGTGCTGCCTCTATTCCAGAATCTACACCCAACGGTCACATGTTTGACATGCATATAGTATACTTTTCATGATAGATTTACGGGTTTTCATTAACCCAAATGCGGAAATTGTAGATACTACCTGATGTTTTTTATTCAACATCCAACATACGCCCTTCAGCGTATCCATTCTTTACCTCTTTATCCAGCAGTTGTTGCGCGTTAGCTTGGATGGCGTTAAACCCTCAAAAATCGTGGTTTTTACGAGATTTTTGGAACTAAGAAAAACTTTTTTTTACTGCCGCCCTCTGAATGCAAAAACTATTTTCTTTATCTAGCTTCTACAGTTGTTGCAGTGTCATTCTGCGTCAATCAGGCATTGGAAGAGTCATAGCGGAGATGGGGAACCGTAATAGATAAGCGAAATCCCAAACTTTAGGCTTTTCGCAGTTTTAATACAAGTGTACATACTTTCTCACAACTTCAGAAATTTGTTCATTCGCACTGTAGGCTTTGAGGGTTGCAGTACTGGTTTGCGTTCGAACCTTGTGCGCTGGGGAAACCATTACCAGAGTTGTTTCTCTGATTAACCTTGGCCGGATCAACAAACTTCCATCCACCGTTTCACCACTGGTTTTGTGTTCGTCGATGGGGTTGACCGCTGGTACTTTTAAGTCTTGGACTTTCGGTAATCCTGCCACCCAATAGGACCTTTTAAGTGGTGAAATCGTAGCAGCCTTCAGTGACGTTAAAAGCTGAAAGCCATTACGATAAGATGAGTATTACTCTAAACCCGTTTATTATTAGACTACGTCCACAACCAGTGCTCCATAAAAAGCGCCAGTAGCACTCCGCCCCTTCAAAGCTTCAACCGTAACACTCGTCTCTGTATGAATTGATAAGGGGTATACCATCAAGCCCACTTTCAGACGTACTCTGAAATATCGTGATTCGTACCTAAACCGCTTGTGGAATGCCCTACCGAAATCTCTACTTCCCAGTCATTGTAACATTCAGACATTTAAAGCCAACGTACATCGGTACCTATCTTGATTTCCTCCCTAATTTTTCTCTGCTCGCGCTATATGCAAACATTTTAGGTGTACCTTAACCCCTTGAGCGCGCGCTATTTAAAAAATAAAAAATAAAATTATGATGAGTCACTACATTTTTTTTATTGCACATGACAAGAGCTAGAGAAGTACGTAGGATTTTTTTGATATATTGATTTTTGGGCGGATGGCGCTCTTCCAAAGTCAAACTTGCAAAATTCGCAGAAAAATCGCCAGAAAATTGTTAATAACAAATGAACTATGCCTTATACTTATTTAGACAATATATATTTGAAGTGAACTGGTTGAAAATAGTTTAAGTTAAGTTAACTTGAAAAATGCGGTTTTGAGATAAACGCGTTTAAAATTTTAAGTTATAGAAACTCACGAACAATTTTGCAATACCTTCAATCCGTGATGCCTGCACCATATAATTGGCCTTCTAGATTAGTGTCCTGCTCTTCCATTACTTTTCTATTGGATTTTAATGCGATCCTCCACTCTTTTGTAGCTTCAGATAGCGATCTTTCTAAAAGCTTTATGGGCTCTTTGTCAATCTCGAATAACATTCTGTAGCCGATCTCTAAGTCCATCGCTTTCATTATGTGCAAAATTGAAGCAAATCAGGCAAACTGCAATATGCACAGCGATATCCAACAAAGTTTTACTACTAGAAATGGATTTTGGGGCCAATGCCCACCAGATCGTCTCTTGTCAATTCACCGTAGACTGGCTTGATAACTTCATATACTTCAATTGGAAGAGCTGGCTTATGTTTGTACTCAGCCAAACTATTTGCAGCTTTAGCCTTTTACCATGAGCACCATGAATCCTCTCCGATCGGACATTTATCGTGCAGCAGTTTTGCATCGGTAGATAATTTATGATCGAGGGTAGCCCATATACTGTTTCTCATCTTTTCAACTATCAGTTTCTACGAATGGCTAATACATAATAAATAGAGAGTTCGTCTATTAGTTTTCCCGTCAATTTGCCCTTCCACGCACCGAGACCTTTTGTACTCTTTTTCAAATTACGTAGGCGGGTACCCATTCGCTTTTGAATGTAATCTATACACTCTTTCTTGAGTACTGTGACATTCTCATTGGGTTTAGCATCAGTAATGCCTTTAAAAGTCTTCAAGTCACCGTCACCAATATAATGGGTGTATTTTACCAGGTGCAAAGATTCGGATCGCTGAAACAAACGACCTCTAATTTTCCTGCTGATACATCGTGATTCACATGGCACTTATTTTTATGATTTTGTGCCCATTCCGTATGTTCTTCGGTATCTTCTTTACACGCCTTACAGTATTTTGTATGATTTTTGGACTATAATTGCCAATAAGAGTCAATAAGCCAAACAAGGACGTAAAGCCACGTTTTTTCCAGGATCCATCGCATGATACCATAATTCCATTTTCTCCTTTTTCAGTAGAAATTGTCTCATCTTTCGCTGCTTTCATCATACGTTTTTGCAAACTAGTTTGTTGCAGATGAAATTCTTTTGACAACCTTAGAAAGAGTGCAATATAGGCCGAGGTAATTGTACGAATGCACAAAACTTGTTTTATTCCGTGCAAACCAATTCCAAGTAATCGCATGGAAACTACATTTCTACTGTTTACTTCATAGTCTTTTTCAATAAATGGACTACTAGGTGTCTCAGTCTGTACACATTTTTCACAGGACACTACTATTTTGAATCAGAAACCGCGTTTACCACTTTCTGCAAATTTCACTTGGGATTTGCATACTTTACAAACGACAACGTTTGAAAAGCTGAAATAAAGTTCATCATACGATAACCAAAACCTGGATTCACTTCAATATCGTACATATCTTCCGATTGCTTAATTTTTTTGGCGGATGTACTAGCATTCATTGCACTTGGTACCTCTAACTCGTGTCGATTCAGCGGTCATCTTGCAGATATTTTCGGTCTCTTGCTGTATGTACGCGTCTCTTTTGCACCATTTTACACTTTGTCACTCATTATAAAAACGTCTTCTTCCTGGAATGTTTCACTGTACAAAACTGACTGAAACCGATGTATCTAAAGACGAAACAAGCAATAGTCTGAACACATGGCAAATAGCTTCAAAAACATCTAGTCCGGTAAAATACCGTCAGTAGGCTCGCTGTCTACCTGGCGGCCTTATACTCGTACTGTGCTTTGAAAAACAAGTACTTCGAGATATTTCGCGGCCATAATCTTTTCGGATATCATTTTTGAGGTCCTAAGGGACCATTGAAAGCAAATTCTAGAGTGGCCTAACCCCTTAAGCTCATTCAGAACTTAAATCGACGGAGGACTTGGTAGTAAGTTGATTGAGGACTCTAGAGTTCTTGTCCGGGCGCGCTTGTAAATACCACCGATGTATTGTTGCCACTACGAATATAACCTGGATACATCTTTTTGGTTCACCTAAATACTTTTTAACAATTTTGCGTCTAGTATTGCGTCGCTATTGGTGTTAGGATCGAGGTCTCACTTGGGTTCACTCTGGAAACTTAGGATCTTTGTGCCTTATAACGAGGCAAGCAAGCAAAAAAAAAAAAGAATTCAACATATGTACTATGTAACTATATACGAGTATAACTGATTTATTTTAAAGAATTAGTAGGAGTTGATTGAACCACTTATCACTGCTTTTCAAATATATGATATGTTACATAGATACATTACCGAATATGGTTTAACTACAACTATAAACTTCAAATAGGGTATTGTATTTGATTAAATATTCCAATATTGGCATTAAATAAGGGTGTAGCTTCGTATGTAATTCATAATCAAAGCCGATTGTGTAGCAGTTGCAAACGTACATACATACATATACTCTGTTTACATGATCACATAAAAAATATGCATGCAAAGTCGGTTTTGTTGTAATCAAGGGATAGCATGCTCGTAATATGACTGCATGTATGTATGAACATTGTAAGTATAGTTTATCATGGTTCATTCGTTCGGATTAAAACCCATGGATGGTTTAGCCACGTTAAATATTTCTGAATACATATACAAATGTATGTAGTAGATACTTAAAGTTTAGGCTTTTGAATAGTTCATGGCGTTTGAAGAGTATACATGTACATATGAATGCATTTCAGTTTCTCTCGTGTTAGTAAAAAGTTTAATTTCTCAAACCTGAGTTTAGATAACAACATTTTTTTAAGGCTTAAGGTAGCCAAGTACTAGAAAAGAGCCGTACGCATTCAAAATAAATTGAAGTAAATTCACTGATAAGGATAGAACAAAGAGTCACACTGTTTAAGTTGTTCAAAAACTAAGCTTTAATTAGCGATATTAAACTTAACAAACAACACAAAATGAGACACAACTTCATAAAAAAGGTTAGTGATTTAAAAGAGTGTATAGCGATATAGTGGGTAGGTTTCAGATGCTGGAGGCATGCATCGTGTAAATTGGGAGAGACTTTAACGTCAAATCTCCTACTCGATAGGTGAGGTCACAATAGTGTTATGTACCGACTCGGTCGAAAAGCAACGGATAGTCCGGACACGGCTCCTATCTGTATCTTCAATTGTTCATCAAATGGATAAGAATGACAGGCACGAACCAATAGATATAGGTAGATACTATTTATAAACTCACGTTCGCATGTGACAGTACCAAAATAACCATTGCCAATGAAAATGCGGAATTGGAGTTAGTTTAGGGGATGGAATAAGTAGTTTAGGTAGTACATTTGATACATTTTTCAGAACATTAATGGGAGTAGATACTGTCCTCGAACTCTATAGGATGTAAGAGTATACAATTGATATAGGAGAAAACGTCTTTAAAATGGAATGGAAAAAGGAGTTCGGGGTCTAGATAGAATCGCAAGAAAAAGTTTATATCAAAAACAAAAAAAATACAAAATCAAATATTTAACGTAACATGTATGTATATACGAGATGTATCTACATACATTTATGTAACTATTTGGCCGCTTTTTGATATTTTGAATTACATGTTTTGTATACAAAAATGTTTTACATACATATGTACGTACATATGTGTAGCTGGCTACCCACATACAAGCATGTTTACATAAATGCATAAATACGTTCATACATATGGCATGTACCTACCTACTTGCATGCATTTACTGTAAGTTACGAATATCTCAAGTTAGAAGAAGCATGAGTGTAAATAAAAATCTATTTTCAGCAGATACCAGAGATGAAACACAAAAAAAGTTCTAAAATAATAACCCACACAATCGTGCCATATGTTGCAGTACAATATAATCAAATGCAGTTTGTATTTGATTTAGTAGAGTTACGCCATCTCAACCATGTTGTTTCATCGAATAACCTTCGCTGATCCCATCATCTACTACCATTAATAACTTCATCCCTAAACAGCATCATTCTGATCTGTAGATCAGTGTGTTTCTCACTGCCTCGTATTGTATTTGCCAATGATGATCCCATACGATTGCCGCAATCACCAAAGTAGCACAAGCATACCGACATTATGAAGAGAACATCCATGCCAGTTTCATCTGCAGTCAGTATGGCCTTTCGCGAGATCCAGCGCAACGAAGTGATCGTTCTAAAAATACTCGTACATACCAATAGTAGTGTCGCGGTTCCGCCGGCGGAGTAAGTAGTACTCAATACCAACAAAGAATCTTTCTGTTTTCCGTGCCTCAGCTAGTGCCCATAAACGATAGCCGAAGCTAGCCCAGTTTACTATTTTCCTAACGACGATAGTAAACTTAGGGGCGAAGTCTCATCTCAGCTAGCAAGAGCGTCTGCATACATCAGTACATACATTTTGTATGTTTAAAATAAAATTATAAAATCAAAGAAAAAAAAAAAGTAAAATCAAAACAAAAAGAAAAAAAAAAACAAAATAGCTACACAAATGTGTTGCGTTGAGAGTAATATTAGGAGCATTCTGCTCTTCGGAGAGCAAAGCGATTACAATAGTATTATGTGCACGGTAAAGTAATATACTGCTACGGACGACAATCGACGATCGACGATCGGCTATGAGTACCACGGCTACGAGTAGTCCCGTTTGCCGTCTACTCGCATGGCGCGCTCAATTTTACAAAACAGACGCTCTGGAAAATTTCTCGTAGTAGTATATTTATAAACACCATACACCACTATTGAATTGTAGGGGGTTATTTTTGGGATACTTTGATGGTATGGGGATAGATATGAGCTAACGATCGTAACCAAGCGAGCCATCGCTGCTGTTGCCGCTGTTGCCGCTGTTGTCGCTGCCGCCACCACCGCTTTACACTGCGTCTTCAAAAATAAATTTTGTTTGAGTAGTGTATAACTGGCATTCGTCCGAGTACTTAGGTGTAGCGAGCTACTTCACTTTTCTGTTTTCTTACAATTTTCAATTTTTGAATTTTTCATTTCAATTTTTAAACATTTACTTATTTGCCTTCTGATTTTACACAAGTAGGTACTTGTAGACTAACGAAATTTTGTATTCATGTTCTTCTTTTTTTTTTTTCGGCTACGGTATAGTACAAGTGAAAAAAGAAAATAGTGTTACAGTTGCACATCAGTATCCGAAAATATCTACATATGTATCTGCCTGCTGCCGCCTGTCTGCCTGCCGTAGGAATCAGATACTCGTATACTCGTATTATTTGCTTAGCCAGCAAGCAGTTGATGTAATTGAATTTGCAGAAATAGTTTCAA
Organism: Volucella zonaria; assembly: GCA_963966105.1. NCBI lineage: Eukaryota > Metazoa > Arthropoda > Insecta > Diptera > Syrphidae > Volucella > Volucella zonaria. Next base: position 84,095,160 of record OZ014532.1, on the reverse strand, counting down.
TGATATTTTACTCGTATTCTGCCGGAGGCTAAAGGTTAACTTTTTTTGAAAAAAAAAAAAAAATAAAAAAAAACAAAAAAAAATATTAATAGACTTAATTTGGTGAGGCAGTGCTTCATCGGTATTTTAATTCGATCGCAGCCTAGTGATCGTTAAAAAAAAGTATCAACAAATATCTATACATACCAACGTATTAACTCAATGGTAAGGAATTTTTTTTTTTTTTATATCTACATACAAACATACATAAACATGTATTCAAAAAAAACAAAAAAAAAAAAAAGTAAAACAGAAAATGATACAAGCTTAAGGAATCAACGTCGTTTTCTTCCTCGACTATACTTACATACATATGCACACATTAGTGGATTTATTAAACAAAAAGTTTCTTTAAATAGGGCTTCTGGGCCGCTGCCGTTGGCAACCACACTACTACATTATCCGTAAGAACTTGACACGAGAGTTGAACCTTTTGATATGAATAGAATTGCTTACATTTTAACGGTGAATACACATACAAATCAATATGCCATTAGCTAGTTGACAATTAGAAAATAGAACAGTAAATTAAGTAGATGTTTTTGTTTTTGTTATTGTTTTAAATTAAACGAGTTTTGATAATTATTGTACACCCATTCGGCTCAATATTGTTTATATTGTTTATACAATATGTACATACATATGTACGTAAATGCATATGTAATATACATATACACATATGAATTTTTATTATTTTATTTAAAACTAAACATTAAATTACGTATGTTCCCAAATACATATAGAGAGAAAAAAAAACTAATTGTTTTCTGATTAGAACCTCAAAAACAGTTACTGACCATCCAGTAGAAAGAGGGTCGTCTTTCAACTACATATGCACATACATACATGTGTATGAATGTATTATCGTAAACAAAGAACGGTAATAGTTTTAAAGTTAATCTTATTCGAATTCAAACACAAACATGTTAAAAACGGTACGAGTATGTATGCATAATATGATAGGTTCCGTCTCATAAGAAGAAAAAAAGGTCTTTCAAATGTTGTAATGTACAATATATTCCGTGCCTTTTTGTGTACAAAATCAAGCAAAAAATATTTTTTTAAAACTATTACCTTATATCTTAAACATTTCAATCGTTATCATGTGTACATACCGTATGTTCAAAAATAACCATAAGTCGGTGTGGGACCTGTTGTTCTCAAACGGGAGCTGTTTTTGTTTTAATATCAAGTTCAGCTTCAAATTCAACTTCCTAGTTTGTAAATTTTCACAGCTACAATTTTTGGATTACACATTTTTTTTTTGCTGGCTGGAGTAGAGCACCACTCAGGCAAAGAGCTAGTCTTTTTCTGTTCCTTTTACTGGGATTTATACATATGTACGTCGGACACTCACACAGATTGTTTTTCACGGTGCGTCCATCACTTTCATAGCAACCATCTCACACACACATACATATGGTATGTACCTAGGAGATCAGCAAAAGTGCGGTGCCAGTCTTTTCTACCGAGGAACAGGTGGGAAGTCACTGACACTTTAGAGACGTCAGGAAGCATTCGTTTAGTCTGCCCAAATCCTGAAGTCATGAATCATCTGCAGTTATGTTCACACGAAACCCAATTGTCAATGAAAGCCCTAACCAAGCACACAGGCAGTCCTAGCCCAGGTTTCGGGCCTGAGAAGCTCTCCTCTCTGGCGATCTCATTTCCCGAGATCCCATTGTGGTGCCAAACAAGTGAAATCAGCCTTTCGACTGGGTTCAGAAAAGCATTGCATTCTGAACTTGCATGGAGTGATGAGAGGATTTATTAAGGCACTAAGCGCATCTTGGGGGTCGGAATTGCAAAGCCCATTCTGTCGGTCCAATTTTTCTCCACTTTTTCGAACATCTGGGGCATACATATATCCGTAATAACCCACCGTGTATATTGTCCTTCGAATATTCAATCATTGGTGGTTTATCTACAATAGATAAACAAGCGGTTTTACATGCTCTAAAGTAAATAATCGAGTGTTGGATCACAAGATTTTGGTCCGGACTTTGATTTCAATAAATCGATGTTATTGGCTCCAGTATGGCACGTATGCTCATCCTGCTGGAACCACAATTCGTCAACATCGATGTCACGTAAACTTGAAAACAAATATTTGTTGATTATCTTTCTGTCATCATTCACTTTTATACGCACTCCTGTCGCCAGTGTAAAGGGTGTTTTTTTTAGAGGTATACAAATTCAATTCAAGCTAATGTCGATGTCCATTATATTAGCTTTATTTAATAGATAGTTTTATGCCATTAAAACCTAGGGCATATGCGCCCCACGGCTAGCTCGAATGAAGCACAATCGTGAAGTCCAATTTTCGACAACTGTATCGAGCAACTGGGGCCGTATATCATCGTCCAAAGTCTCTGGTTTATTGGCATACTCGTAGACTAGTGACTTCACATGCCCCCAAAAAAAGTAATCTAAAGATGTGAGATCAGAGGATCGTCGTGGCCAGATCACAGGTCCATTCACGAAATTATGCGCTCAGCAAATGTTTCCGCAGTAAATTGATGGTGTTGCGCGCCGTGTGGCACGTTGCGCCATCTTGTTGAAACCAAAGCTCTGTCACGTTAATGCCATTCAACTGAGGAACGATGAAGTGTGAAATCATATTTCTATAGTGCTCTCCATTGACGGTAACATTCTGACCGGCATCGTCCTTAAAGGAATATGGGCCGATGATTCCACCAGCCCATAAAGCACACCAAACAATGAGTTTTAATGGTTGTGAGGGCGTCTCGACAAAGGCTTCTGGGTTTTTTCCACTCCAAATTCGGCAATTTTGCTTGTTTACATATTTACCAAAAACGGGCCCCATTGGAGAACAAAATTTTGGGTTGAAAATGAGGATCAAGCTGAATCATGTTTTCGGCCCATTCACCGAACCTACGACGCGTATAATGGTCACGCTGTTTCCATTCTTGCACGAGCTGGATCTTATAAGCTTTCAAGCTAAGATCTTTCCGTAAAATCTTCCACAAAGTGGATGGTCATAGCTCCAATTGTTGTGTACGATGGCGAGTCGACTCATTCGGATTCTCCTCAACACTGCGCTCCACAACGGCAATAACTTCCTCTGTTCGCACTGTTTGTCGTCTTTGGGGATGCGTATTATCGACTAGAGTGTGCGTGGTGCAAAAAGGATTCATCATGTTCCGAATAATTTGCTCAGATCGACGATTATGTCGACAGTAAAATAGACGTAGCGCATGATAAGTTTGCACAATTTGCACGCATTGTTCTGGCGTTAATCTATCATCGTAAAATGCTAACCACAAATCAACTTTCAACTGTCAAATTGACAATCTTTAGAAACAGTGTTGCCAGTTTAAAAACCTAACCTCTGAAAAAAACAAGCCACACCATACAATATACCTACCCTGACGAGGTAGTTTATGCATTCCCCTCGAAAGTGAAAATTTTGGGATATACGAGTACATACTCGTACATATTTACGTTTTATGTTGGCTACGGTGTTTTTAGACAGTTTTTAATAAAGTGTCTCTGTGTGTGTGTGATAACTCACGAACGAATAGTGCTATCGATTTGAATTTTTGCAGTAGGTACTAGTCGAAATCTATTAACGTATCACACATTTGACGGAAATTTGAAATAAATCGGGCCAGAATAATCTGAGTTATTCAAGGAATAGGAAACATTTTAGAACCGTCTATGCAGTCATAACTACCGATTTCATTAATCATATCTGACCGCAACCACATCTAACCGGTCAAACTTTTATGGGTAATAGAAATTCTTTTAAATTTCAAAAACCATTGGTGTGATCCATCGGTCGCACCCATTTCGATTAGTTAGAACTTCAGTAGATCATATTCAGCAGTTTTTTTTTTTTTTTTTTGAAAACTGCAATCTAATCCAATTACAGTGAAGTCCGAATCCTGAAAGTTATCTATGTATCTAACACATACTCGTAAATCAAATTGTATTACAATAATTGCAGTTGCATTAATTTTGAAACAATCCCGAAGTCCGCCATTGTGTTGTAGAGTTTGTGATAAGAAACTGGAAATGTGCTGGGTAGTGTTGTATTTCAGAATTTATATTCGTATAATCTATTCTGCATTGGCCGAGAGGTAATTTCTTAGTTCATTTAACAAGGGTGCTCTTCTCATGGTATATCACTTTCTTTCCTGATGTATATTTAGTAGTTAATGATAATTGCACAGCAGAGCATCTGTGTCAATCTGATTTAAGTTCAGGCGTTTTCTGCGTGTCCGATAGCGTTCTCGGAGATTTTATATGAACGGCGCTATAATCTCAAAATGTACGTAAATAAGAAGGATACGCGATATGTCCGATGATTATAAACAAAGTTGAATGTTACACTAAGGTGATAAATAAAAGCTGACATTTTTAAGCGTCTAAAAAGATTTTTTACGAAAGCAGCATGTTAACGAATCCGAAAAGAATTTTTCTCTCTTCGGCGATAATAGCGCTACCATAGGGAACAACGTGACGGCTCTTTAAGCAACTTAAAGGAAATAACCAAACGGTCCTATACCGCTTTCCGAGCCTCTAAATCCAATTTAGAAGGAAATATCGTACCAAAGTCTGAACAATTAAAATATGATACTTCGGTTTTGTCGCTAAATACTAGGGAAATTGCGATGATAATGTGAACAAAGAGTTACCCTGGAGCAGTTTAGTTAGTCGTATTTTGTAGCAGAAAAATTACGCTTAAACTTTAGGTTTCTTATACACGGCAGTCGTACGTTCCGCTTTAACATACGCATAGTTGTAAATGAAAAGAAATAATAGAAGTAATGATTAGATCGCTTAGATGCAAAACCATCAGCAAAATCTTGTTCACCGACGAGATGATCCGAAATAGAGCGGTCTCTAGAATGTCTGCAAATTTAGCTAAGCTCCCAAGTGACACAGTACCAATGCAGATACATCGGGTCTAAATATATGAAGCATTAGAAAAAGTCTGTAAAATAATGACTGTTTTTGGAATAAGCATCGCACATAATAAAGCTCTGGAGGAAAAAAAATTGTAGTAATCATATTGCTCGTCTCAAAGAAGTACGAGTAATACAATCAATTTATTTGTAATATGCAGAAAGGGTGTATAATAAAGGCACAGAATTTTTAAAATTTGTGGCTATTATCCAAATATTTATAATTATTTGAATTAAATTGAAATTATAATTTTTTTCTTTTTTAAAATCCTAAAAAGTTGAAAGTATCATTTTTTCTATTTTTTTTTATTTCATGCAAAAAACTTTAAAAGATTATCATGAAGTAGTTAGGAATATTCTGCTGGGGAGTGACAAGTGGCGGCGAGTGATCCACCAGATATTAATTTAACATAATGTAGTTGAGGGGTCAATTAGTTGGAGTAAAAATCAATTCATGTTACTATAATTATAATATAGTTAAATGCAATTTAATAAGATTATCGTAAAAAAAATATTACAATGTCATTAGAAGAAAAAAATAGCAAAAGGACACTTAAATAAAAAGAGATAGAAATACACCAAAACATAGGTTTAGACTATAACGTTTAATAATGAATCTATTTCCTCAAAGTTAAACTTCTCAGATTAACAGGTAAATTATTTAACGACGTTTACAAAATATAGGTTATTGACCTATATTAAAGACATTAAATGAGATTTTATCCAGTTGATGAAAACAATTATTCAGATTATACTTAGTGCAACTAGGCCAGTGATAAGTTAGCACTAATTCTTAGTTTTTTGACTTATGATAAGTTTATGAGAACGATACCAATTGCGAAGAATTTCCAAATCGCGGTTTACGGAAGCATACAAATTAAAATAGTTAATTTCCGAATACGATATGGAAGTATCATTAGCAAAAGCTTTGAATGAAAAGGGAACTGACATAAATTAGGAACAGGATCAGTCCCAAAACAGAACCTTGGGGGACGCCTAAATTTATAACTTTTTCTGCGCTCCAGGTATTTTGAATTTTTACAACCTGTTTACGAACGAAGAAACGAACCAGTCGTACACGCACCCTCGGAAACATATCATATCCCACATAACTTTTGCAGTAATTTTGCATGATCCACCATATCGAATGCCTTAGTTATATCAATAAATAATGTGGCTGCAATCTCAGAGTTATTTAATGATTGATATAACTCGCTACATAGTTTCAGAACAGCATTTTCAGTCGACATTCCTTTTCTGAAACCATGTTGGGAAGTACTTAGAAAGTTAAGTTAAGTAGGATAGCAACCTCGTTGTCATGCTTTTTTCAAAAACTTTGGCAAAAACAGATAAGGGACAGGACAGTAGTCGTTGAGATTTGTGGTTTTACCTTTTTTATGCAGCGGAAAAACAATAGCCAGTTTAAGCGCATTTGGAAATACTCCTTTCTGGATGCTAAGGTTAAATATGTACAATAGGACGTCAGAAACATCAAACGGAATATGCTTTAAAATTTTGCTGGAAATCATATTATTTCATATCGGCAAATAACAAAGTTTTAAGTGACAGGATAATATTATGAATTCCCAATGCAGTAAAATTTTCACAGAAAAAGCTCTGAGAGTCGCAGCAATATCTTCAGAATATTCACGTGATCTACTTGGAGAAGTATAATTAATATTTGCATTTATATTTGAAAAATGATTGATAAACAGATTTGTCTATCCTGGACAGACAACACCCGAAGGACGGTGTGTTAAGATGAAAATAACTTGACCCAGCTTGTAAATGAGCGCACACGAATACCAGATGTTGATAGTCATACCGCCAAGCCAACACTCTGGACTTGTTTTTAACTTCTCACCCTGATAAGTACACCGTCGATGTGCCCCCCTATGCTCGTCAGACCACTGTGTCATATCAACTAATTTCTCGTTCACCGACCCCTCAGTTAGAAAAAAGATTCCAAAAAGACCTGTATAGAAGTACGAGAAAGCCAACTGGGCGGTCTTAACAGCTTCTTTAGGAATTTTAACTGGTCGTTATGTTTTCTCGATAACGACGTGGATGCCGCTGCTGATACGATCACAAAAACCATTCTCCTTGGAATGAGAAACTTTATCCCTCATCGGATGAAGAGTATCAGACCAAAAGAAAAGGCATGGTACGACTCGAGCTGTAAAGAGGCTATCAAGGTTAGAGAAATTTTTTTTCGGTCCTTCAAGACCAACCCAACAGAAGAAAACCGAAAAAAGTTTAAACGAGCCAGTAATGACTACAACGTCTTTGTTAAGCGTGTAAAATTCCAATACGACCAAAAACTTAGGCAAAAAATACTACATACAATGTCCCAAAGGTGGTAAAAAATATTGGTCGTTCGTCAAAAATGTTAGAAAGTCTGCCTCATCCTCCATCCCAATGCTCATGTACAATCGCATTCCAGCTGTCAGCTTTTTGGACAAGGCCAATCTGCTTGCTGCACACTTTGCGGCTAGCTCAACACTCCCAGATTGTGCTTTGTCTCCGCATGCACTTGAGTGCGTCGAATCTTCGATCGGACAAATCCACTTTCGCATCGCGTAGTAGCAAAAGTTCTTAAAGATCTTAACATTGACAAAACCGCTGGGCCAGATGGTATATCTCCCCTGCTTCTGAAGAAGTATTCTTCCTCGCTGGCAAAACCACTGCGTAAGCTTTTTCATCTATTCTACTCTTTAGGACTCTTTCAGAGAGTCCTGTTCAACCCGTCCCTAAAAAAGGCGTCTCTCCTCCTATATACATACCTACATACCCATTGCACTTGCGTCCCTTCTTTCCAAGGTAATGGAAACGCTGATAAATCGTCAACTCGTGAAATATCTCGAAACATGAAAACTTCTTAATGAACTGATGGCATGTCTCACGAAAAGTGGAACCAAAGCGTACATAAATCCGGGGAAAGCAAGATAGTTGCACTTAATATTTCTAAGGCATTTGACAGAGTTTGGCATCAGGCTATTTTGTCGAAAATGCGTGCTTTTGGGATCGACGACTCTCTTCTTCAATGGATTAGAAATTACCTTTCGGAACGTTCAATTCAAGTTGTCTTGGATGGTTTCAATTCTGATATTCACAAAATAAATGCTGGTGTGCCCCAGGGCTCCGTTCCTCTTTTCGTTCGTCAAAAATGCTGCGAAATGTTTAGGTTTCCTTAAGCGATGTAAGAAATATTTCACCCCCTCTAATCTGGCCAGAATATATAAGGCGTTTAACCGCCCGAAATTGGAGTACAATGCTCACATCTGATCGGATGCGCCAAAAACATCTCTGCACCTGCTAGATAGGATCCAAAACCCTGCGATAAAACTCATAGGTGATACTAATATCACTCAAACAATGGACACCCTCAAACACCGACGTAAGGTCTCCTGTCTCACTCTGTTTTATCGCTATTTCCACCACCAGTTCTCCATAGAAATCGCCAGTAGCATTCCGCCCCTTCAAATCTTTAACCGTAACACCCGTCTCGCTATGAATGCTCATCAGTATACCCACAAGACCACTTTCGGACGAACTCTAAAATCTTGTTATTCGTTCCCAAGCCGTGCAACTCGCTTATGGAATGCCCTGCCTAGCTCTTTATTTCCTAGTCATTATAACCTTCAAACATTTAAAACCAATGTTCACCGGTACCTCTCTTTCTATCCTCTCTGGCTTTCCTTCGACCGCGCTGTTAAAAACATTTTAAGATTACTTAAATCTCTTGAGCGCGAACAAATTATAAAAAAAAACAAAAAATTTGGTATTATTAATTAAGGAAGTACCATTCATAATACAAAGAAATATCAGTCTCAGGTTTTTTTCTATTAAGGATCTGCTTTACTACATTCCATTCCTTTTTAGAATTACCTGAGCTTTCCACACGCTTTTTCCCGTAATATCTTTCTTTACATCGCGGAATTTCAGCTTTTAACTCGTTACAGATGTTGTTATAGTGGTTTTTGAGTCTGAAATTAAGCGGATGCTTTTTAAAGTTTGTTCTTTAAATTGATTTTTCTGAGTAAATGCAAATTCATCCATTTTTTTAAGTGTACACGTTTTTTAATAAAGATACACTGACTATTACTTGAAATATAGAACTGAAGAAATACCAAAAGCAACTGTAGGGTCATCTGAATTATAAACATCTTCCCAAAACTCAAAAGTCAAATCATAATTAAGTGCAGAAAAGGCAATTTTATTAACGGAGTTCACATAAAACCGCTTATGTCTCGAAATTTGACTATCAAGTTGAATGGTAGTTAAATTATATTCAGGAGTTTATTCTTTTAGAATAGGGTTTAATCGAGAATATTTGTTATTATTTTTGCATTGATTTCCTTTAAATTTATTAGTATTAAAATCTTAATATCATACACGTCTGATTTATAAACAACGGCATCGGTCTTATGCAATCTTATCTGTACTTTAAAATTTAATTGTCGAGTAAGATACAGTAGCAGGTAGTCAATTATTCTGAGTTTTATTAAAAGCTGCGCGATAAACATTTCCTCTATCGAATAAGCTTTTATAATAAAATACCGTTTGGAATCAGTATCCCAGTTAATTCATTTAAGCACATTTTATTCTGGATCTATTTTTTATTTTTTTTTGCAGTTTCCCCTTTAATTTTTTAATTATTTGCCTCAATGCATGTAGTAATACCAAATAGACCTTTAGAACGACCCTTCAGGCTTCCTATGCTCACCGACTAACTCGTAGAAGGCGTATTATTTAACGATTTAAATATAATAATAAGGACTCGCTTTGTGGCGCACAATTGCAGATGTGTTAGTAGCACTAGTAGTACACAATTTACGTACATTTAGGTTGTATAGTGTCCTCATACAATTTTTTGTGTTTGTATTGTACATAACGGTTCGTAATCCTGAATAAAAAGTTGCACGACGGACACTTTAAACCTATTGGAAGCATCATCCTAAAGGTTAGTTTCAATTTTTACCGAACGTGTATCACTAAACCAGTTTAAGTAATAAACTGCAGAAGTCCAAGCACAGCCAATGGCGTATTATTGCTTTTAAAGGCCCTGAATAGGGGTAGGGTAGAAATCGCCAACAATTCGGTTAGTTGATTAAGGCGAAGGTTCCAGCAATGGCAGTTAAAGTACATTTAGCACGATGTGCCTATGATCCGATGAATGCGAGTGGAATTACATATATTCAGCTAATGAAGCGATTAATTTTTTTAAATTTTTGAAAAAGTTTTTCTTCTATGAACTGGTATAGTTTAGTTTTGACTATACAATTGCAGATGAAGTGGAAGCGGGTTTCCTTCTTGCTAATGGATGTATGTTAATTGGGATTTTTTTGTATTGTACTATATTTACTAAAGCTAATAATCGCCTCTAATAATAATATATTTATTAGAGCTTAGAGTTGGCTTAAGGCGTCAGGCCACTCTAGGATTTTCAAAAAACCGATTTTTGTTTATTGCTTTTAAAGATCCCGTAGGACCTCAAAAATTATATCCGAAAAGATAATGGCCGGAAAATATCTCGAAGTACTTGTTTTCCAAAGTATACTACAAGGTCGCGAGCCTCTTATGAATTTTAAACGCGTTTATCTCAAAACGGCATTTTCCAAGTTGGCCGCACCCATAACTTGAACAATTTTCAACCAATTCATTTCAAATTTTACCTTGACGTAGGCATAGTTCATTTGTTATTAACAATTTTCTGTCGATTTTTCTGGGAATCTTGCAAATCTTACTTTTTAAGTGCGCCATTCGGCCAAAATCAATACATGTATCAAAAAAATCCTACGTACTTTTCTAGCTGTTGTTATGTACATTAAAAAAAAATTTAGTGACTCATCATAATTCAAATTTACAAGAGTTGATGGTACGGCCGTAGATCCTTCTAAAAAAGAGAGGTCATCTGAGAAACGCTGCACAGCCGCCATTTTTTAATAAATTATTCTATAAAAATTATATTTTACAGTCAATCAAATGTACAATAAACTTCTACCTTTGCAAACTCGATTTATATTATATTTTTCCTAAAAAAAAAACCTATTTTTACGGCCGCTTGAATGGCCTAACCCCTTAACAATATTCACAAAAAGAAACCTATTGTGTGTTTTTATTAAAGCATTCACGGGTTTTCTGAACTTGGAACGTCAAAATTTAGAGACTTTTCTATAGACTTTCGATTATCTGTCAATATATTACAATAAGATCTTAGCAACTGTCTGTTTCCAATTGTTGGTTTTATTATTTTTGTATATTTCATCTATTAGCAATATACCCGTTCATAATATTCAGTGTAAAATTTTATTTAAGGAAACTAAAACTCCAACAACTAGTCAACATCAAAGAGCTCCGAGAACACCTGAGAGTTATTTTAATGTTCCCGAATCAATAGCCCTCTTAAACATTGTTAAGTCTGAACGCATCCAAAGTGCATTTCAATCAAACAGAAAGAATCATGCCAGCGTTTGGGAAATGGTTGCTGAAATATTAAACAGATTTAGTGCACGTAAACGTTCAGCTAAACAGTGTTGTAATAGATATGAAAATCTTAAGAAAATCTATACTCAGCTTAAAAAGAACCCAGAAAAGCATGTCCGCCGCAATTGGCCATACATGTACCTGTTCAAGGAAATCGAAGATCAAAGAGGTGAAACATGGGGAGCTAGTGGTAAACGACTGCAAATGGGAGCTAAGGAAGAATTGTCTTACTATCACCGAAGGAGAGCAGCCGCGTTAAATTTACTCATATCTAAAGAAACATCACAACAGAACGGAGGAGAAGACCTTTCAAATGGAAAAGTAGATGGATATACAGCAAATAATTTTGTAGAGGCTCAACTAAATGATTATGATACCCATGAAAGGGAGGGAGCATTTAGGGCAGAATACATGAGGAGTAATCACCTAGATCAGGACATACCAAACAAAAAGGAATCTCCTTTGGAAGCCACCGCAGTAAAGTAAGATTCTGAATGGTGTTTAAAATATAAATCTGTATTTATATGGAATAAAATGTGTTTTCAGACATGAACCAATATCAGACAGTGATTTTAATCCAGATGACATAACATTAGTTCAGTGCGAGTACAATGGGTAAGCAAAGCTCATTAATTTTTTGATTCTCCTTGTAGCACTTTTTTGTTTCTTTGATTTAAGGTTGTGTTCGTTAATTTTCGATAGAAATCTTGCAAGATGCATCTTTGGTAGCGCCAAAGGTTACTCGGTATAAATACCTCTGTTCTAAAATAGACCGATTTACTTTAGTCTTGTTCTTTGCGGAATACGAAATATACATACAATATGTACTTGAGGTGCTAGAAACTCCTATGGCTGCTGAGTATGCCCACCGTCACGTTACAGAAGAAGAATAGCACGAAATTGAAAATAAGCCTCTTCAAAAATGGTCCTAAACGACGGTCTTTTCTATTTCGTATCACTATGGATAAGACACGTGCTCTCACACACTTTCACAGTACAGATAGTTTGGGATCATTTCATGTCGTTTAAAGAGAAACAGACAAGCTTCGGTACAAAGTGGATAGAATAAGAGATGCATCTATTTTCCTTTTTTTTTTTTTTAAATCAGTGAGCTCACTGCGGAAACTCGCGGTAACTTACCTATGCATTGTCTCGTTATAGTGTGATTCAACTCTACAACCATTGTTATCACAATGACTATAACGACGTCGCCTGCATAGAAGGAGACAGCTCATAATATGTTCACATTTCGCCGAAATAAACAAGTTTTTCACGATTTGTTTCAGTCGTGGACTATTTTATTGCTTGCAGAAATTATCCCATGAAGGATTTCAACAAGCGTGTAAGGCAAACCAAGATGATGAGAGAACGAAAATTCTTTCCAGTAGAAACAGTCGTTTTTGCTACATTTCGGTAAATAAACCGGGTAGTTCGATTTTTATGCCTTCCTCTTGCTTTTCTGTTCCTAACCTTTTTATATCTATATTATGAATAATTCATCCCGTGTCGGCACTCTCATGAGCGTTTCGAGTAACCAACCTCCTACTACTAACCAGCCTTCCTCAATTAACTACACCCACAAGTTGATACACTTTTGTCAACTTAGCTGCAGATATTATAATATTATTGATTTGTTTACAAAGTGCTTTAAGGCAAACATGCTTGCTAAACTAGACTCTTTATTTTAGTCGGTTTTCAATTTTCAATTTGCAATGCATATGAGTTTCAGATCATCAGTTTGGATGAATTTATATGTGAAAAAATTGCTGTAAACATACTGTAGCGAAACTTGAAAGCAACACAACTTAGCTGTCAAAATTGAGTCCATAAATGTATTACAAACATTTTAGCTGTTAATGAATGTCGAAGACGCGAAAATTAATTTTCAAAAAGTACAATGTATAAAAAGCTTATTTTGACAATTTTGCGTACCTATGTATGTATCTAAGCCAGCTTAGATGAAACAATAGAAATTATGTTAAGCTTTGTTTTTCTGTTTTTTAAATTTCAAAACTACATTTTTTCTATCCTCTCGGATCACAATTTTGCTGAAAAATAGCAATACAAAGACAGTCACTTGACGTTTATGAACGCAAGTGATAACTCTGCACAGCTGCAATATTTCTACAATTATGAACTCATGCTTTATCGATTACGGAAAGATTAGTAAATTTTTCACGTTATTACAAGCACCTACATACATGGTATATACATATGTAGTTTTAATTTAATATGACTTTTATTTTCTTTTTAAATTCATTACATCCAATTCAATTTATTCTAACCCCTAGTTTCACAGTGAAAGTTTAAACTCCATTTTTGGTTTAAACTTCAGTTCAACAATTTATTCGGTTTCACAGTTTCGTTTAATCCTTGAACTGAGTTCATATTGTAGTTTAAGTTAAACGACAGAATTCTGCGGTTTAAACCTCAGTTCAATTTCAATTTGACAGCTGCCAGTTTCTACACAGTCGAATGTGAAGTTATATAAATTTACAATGAAATTACTTGACATGGCGGAGCAACAACGTACAATGTTGCCAATTTTTTTTCATACAATTTAGTTAAACTACGTTCAACTTGACTTACATTATGAAACTCGACGAGATGATCTTTAAATTTAAACTCAAGTTCAGGTTCAGCTGAACTTAAGTTTAAAGTTCCACTGTGAAACTGGACATACGTCTACAGAGTGACTTACTCGAACTGTAACTTTTTAAAATGCTATAATTTTTTTATTTTTTGATTGTGCCAAAGCAAAAAATGTTGGAAAATAAATCAATTTTCAAATTGTATCAGTAATTTTCAATATGTCCACCTTTGGCGCGAATAATGGCCTTGAGACGACCGAAGAAAGCATCGCATGCAAGTGGCTCTGCGGTATTTTGGCTCATTCCCGGCGAAGTACTGTTTGAGGTGGTCCAAACTTTGGTATTTTTTAGTGCCAACCTTCGCCTTCAAAATACCCCAGACAGAGAAATCCGGAGAATTTGCAATCCATTGTGTCGAAGAAATTAAGTGTGGAACATTGTTTTTTTAAACAATCTTGGTTGACGCGCGCTTTTTGAGTCGGTGCCGAGTCTTGTTGAAATATCCACGGTCTCCGACTGAAATGATTGTTTGCCCAAGGCTTCAATACTGCCTCTAAGATAGTTTCACGGTATACTATTTCATTAATTTTGACGCCACGGTCCAAAAATACGAGCGGAGAGCGACCACCGGCGGTTATGGCGGCCCAAACCATCACCATCGGTGCTGCCTGCTTTCTGGTGTCCGTCCGAAGGTGTAAATTTTCGACATATTACTCGATAACAAATGGTGACTCATCGGAAAAAAACAAATTCGGCAACTCACCACTTTCGTGTAAGCGTAGCAACTCCTTCGCTCTTTCGACTCTAACTTTTTTCTGTTGCGGTGTAAGAACGTGTGCTTTTTGGAACTTCAATGGCTTGAGCCCAAGCTCATTTTTCAGTATGTGTTGCATCCGTTCCAACAATATGTTGAGCTCACGAGCCATTTTTCTTCCACCTCGACGCGGATTTCGCTCAATTCGAGCCTTCACTTTCCGAACCATTTCTGCCGATGTTGTTGTTTTTTTATGACCACCTTCATGGCGTTTTGCAGTATCACAGTATCACGGTAACGAGATATGGTTCGAGACACAAATGATTTATTCACGTTGAGGTGCTGGAGGGCTATAACGATAGCTACTTGTGGTTTTCCAGCCAAATATAAAGCAATCACACTATCACGTTTGAATTCCATCTCGGATAAAAAATTTTCAACACAATTGAGACGCAAATCGTTTAAGAGGCTTGTAAAAAATAAAATTATCTGTCATGTGTCAAAATTTAGCTCACTGTCATGAAGTCTGAAGTTGGTTGCAGTTCGAGTCATTCAGGGTGTATTATGGTCTACCAGATTAACAATAATTTATACATTTTTATTTTTGTTTTAAAAAGGAAAACGATATATACATACATTAAACATTCAAATTCTTCTTCAACTATAGATTTTCTATAACGAAGTGCGTTTGTGCAGTAGTAAATCTCACGATAGGACTCCATTTAAAATTTGAATTGCTTCATATATTTCCAGGATATACGAATTAAAGAATCTCACTCGAATTTCTTTTAAAACTGGGCACACTGCGACGAAGTTAAATTCGAGGTGTGTTCAGAAAATAACGGGAATTTTTAAATTTCGCGGGTTTGGGGAGCACGATTGTCACTTTTTTTTATTATATTGGTATACATGCCCCTGAAATATAATAAAATTTTAAGCTGTATTCATTGTTTACTTTGCTGCCACAAAGGCAGCAACTAAGCTTAAACGAATTTTTATGAGCTCGGTGATTTTCGTTTGTTAGAAGAAATAGATCAAAGAATTTGTATCAAATTTTGCGTAAAATATGAAATAAAGTGTGTGAAATGTTAACAAAGGCCTATGGTGAGTCTGTTATGAGTAAAACAAGATTTTACGATTGGTATAAGCGTTTCCAAGATGGCCGTGAATACATTGAAGATGCCGAAAGCCCCAGACGCCCCAGCACATCAACAACCGATGAAAACGTGGAAAAAGTGAAAGAAATGGTTATGAACGATCGCCGAATCACAATCAGAGAAGTCGCTGATGATGTTCGCATATCGGCTGGCTCATACCATGAAATTTTTTCGAATGTTTTGGGTATGAAACGCGTGGCAGAAAAATTTGTTCCAAAATTCCGAATGGAAGTTGCTCAGGAGTCACTAAATGAAGTCAACGACGATGCAGAATTACTGAAACTTGTTATAACAGTTGACGAAACATGGGTTTACGGCTCCGTGTGTCTTTTTCCTATTTCCAAAAATAAAGAGAACCTTGAAGGATCGTCGTTTTACAAGCATAGATGACATTAAAAGCGCATCGCTGTAAGAGCTAAAGGCTATGCTAAAGATCGAGTTTGAGAAGTCTTTCGAGGATTGGAAGAAGCGCTGCCACAAGTGCATAATATCTAATGGGGACTATTTTGAAGGTGGCAACATTAATGTAGACGAATAAATAAACATTTTTTCAAAAAACTAAAATTCCCGTTATTTTCTGAACACACGTCGTCCGTCTTCTCGCATATGTACTCGTATATTGCAAAATTTGCTCAAGATAGGTAAATCTGGACGGTGCGGAATGAAATTCAGATTCAGTAGCTCTCCTCTGATTTTAAAAATAATGTTGATCTTCTCTACTGAGTTGCAATTTAGAAAATAAGTCTATTCTACTAGATGGTATTTCAGCTTCAATAATATGCCCTATACTGGGCATCCGTTACAAAACGATCATACATACTTCGACCTACTTTTTCCAATAAGACATAGAGTTGTGCTCTTAGATGTTAAAAATGTTCATCGGGTGTTATCCTTATACATTCTCTACAATCTGATGCAAGGCGTTCCCATTCTTGAATGAAACTTATTCTGCTTCTTATTACACTCTTGAGTACAACTTTTGGCAGGCTATCATCCCTCATTGCCCTAACTTTTGCTATATGTATAATCAAAATGTAGTCTCAATGTGTCCAAAAACATAGGCGGTGCACCAGTCTCTAGATGCAGCATATAATTAGGCGTAGCACTTGAGAAACAGGACATTCGCTGTAAGTTAATACCGAAGAAACATCTCAGCTTCAAAAAAAGAACAGTATCCCCACACCTGCGCTGCATTTAAAAGAACTAATCCTGCAGTTGAGCGAAAGACTTTCTGCTTCGACCTGTGGGTTACACACTTGTTGTTGATGCAGCGATCCCATACATATGCATACACTTGCGGTCATAAAAACCGCACCATATCAAAATGATTGAAAAATTATTAATAACTACGATAATAATTTTTATAATAAAATGAAATTTTTGTTGAGTACTCCGCAGTAGTTTATAAGTATTTCTATCTAATTTCCATCTGTTTATTGAATGTTTGAAAAAAGATATTAACAAAGAAAGAAAAACCAGGTAATTTTCTTATTTTTTTTAAATATTTTAATACAGTCATTGGTTAACAAAATCAAACGATACATTTTTTATGTATGTGTATATAAGATGTTTAGATATGCCGCTTTTACCAAAAAATTATCAATACCGAGTTGCTCCTCCTTTGGCGGTTATAACCGCTTTTATTCTAGAAGGCATCGAGTTTACTAGAAGTTCAGTAATATCCCTTGAAATTTCGGTATTCCATACATATTCCAGAACTTCATTTAGCTTTTTTTTTACTTTCTGGTTTATGTTCAGCCACCTTACGTTTCATTACATGCCACAAGTGTTCGATTGGGTTTAAATCGGGCGAATTAGCTGACCAGTCTAGTCTGGTAATTCCGAGGTCATCAAACGTTGTCTTGAGCTGAAAATTATTGAAAGACTCTAGTTACTTGTCTGTTTATTATTTATAAAGTAGACATCTAGGAGTTGATTTATAAGACTTTACTTACGGATTTGGCGAGGTGGCAAGGTGCAGAATCATCTTGTCAATTGCTGGTACCAAAAACTCCCTTACTACTTCTCCATACTTTTGAGCGTTCATAGTTCCCGAAACGTAAAAAGAAAAACATCCCCACACCACCTGGCTTTGAGGAAACTTCACTGTTTTGACTATGCACTCGTCCTTGCACCTGCTGACCGTCGTACGTATGGCAAATTGTCGGCACACAACAAATTAAATTTACTTTCATCGGACCATATCACACATCGCCAATCATCCTGCGTCCAGTCTTCGTACTCTTTTGCCCACGTCAAGTGAGCTTTTTTCATTTTTGTGGTTAGGAGAGGTTTTTTCGCTGGTCGTCTTCCATATAAACCTATCTCCCGTAGCCGTCGGCGTATGGTTTCGGCACTTAGATCAACTTGATGAAATTCACTCAGATCTGCTCTTATACGGACAGCACTTTTACAGTGATCTTTCATGCTAATTCGTTGTAATACATTGTCCGTCTTCTGGGTTGTTTTACGTTTTCGTCCCAAGCCTTTTTTCCTTTCCAGTGGATCGAAATTTTCTTTTTTCTTCATCAGTCGTACGATAGTTGAATGACAGCATCCTATTTTAACCGCAATCTCACGATAGCCAAGCCCTCCTTCGACTAAAGTCAATATATGAACTTTTTCGTCCCGAGTCAGTTGATGATATTTACCAGACATTTCACTTTTTTTTACTTGTCACCGTCACAACTCAATTCAAACTGATTTTTTTTGCATTAAATTCGAGGCCGAACTCCGCTATGGGGAATACCCTTCATTAGTATGAGAAAAACCCTTACGATCTGATGTAATTAGGCATTTTTTGAGAACTCATTAGGTGGTGCGGTTTTTATGACCGGAAGTGTGTGTATATTGATATGGGTTTCGCGATTTCGACGCTCTGTAGGACTTTGTCTCCACTAATATCATAGTTTAAAAAGTATGCATTCACATTATGGGCCAATGAGTATTTCACCACGACAGTGGCAAATAAAATCGAAATGTTAAAGAAAAATATTTGTTCATATCGACATCTACAGTCATTAACAATTTTATTAACGAATAGATATCTACTTGATGGCAAAAAGTGTTAACATACTCGTATTCGAAGCGGATTATGAAAATGCTCGTTAAAAAAATCGCAATTTCAGTTTATTTAAACAGAGAGGTTTGTACATCTGTTATAGTACTTAGTCCTTTAGGTATCTAATATAAATGCGCATCATATCGTGCATTACGCCATTTTTTTTGTGTTAATAATCGACCAATTGAACGTACAATTTTGAATGAGTTGCACAAATTCCTAGAAATTGGGTTGGCAGCCGTGCGTGTCCGTAAAGGTCGTTCAGACGAAAACATTGCTGCCGTACGTGAAAAAGTGGCCGGGAGCCTAAGCACATCAACTCGTCATTGTGCGCAGGAATTAAACCTCTCAAGAACCACATTATTAAAATTACGTCGATTTTTAACAACGGATTTAAATATGCAGCCTTCATTTAATTCATTTAATGCAGGAATTGAAGCCTCTGACCATTTCCAGCGCCGTACATTCGCAGATTGGATGCAGTGACGAGGCTCATTTTTATCTCTTATTAACCAAAATTGTCCGAATCGGGCTAATAAAAACCCAAAAGAGAAATCGAGAAACCGATGCATCCTCAAAGAGTCACTGTTTAGTGTAGTTTTTGGCCTGGAGGAATAATTGAACCTTTTTTTTGAATGAATTTTGTAGACGGTGCCTTTAATGCTGTTACTGTGAATGGTTAATGCAATCGTACTATGATAACACACTTTTTTATGACCCAAATATGCCACAGAGCCCATGAAACAATAACTTTATTGCACGTTAAATTCTAAGGATGCATTATCTCGCTAAACAGTTATATCAATTGGTCATCGAGAGTGTACGATTTGACATCATTGGGCATTTGGCCGATATTATCTTTCACACATAATTGTTATCGATCAATAAGAATTGTTCAATAAAAAAAATGCAAAATGTTCCAATGCAATAATTGTTTATTTATTGTATTCATGGCGAAACCCCACCCTGTACCTTATTTGGAGTGTTGAGTGTTGGTTGCTCAATGCGGTATACTGGACTGATGCAGACCTTGAATAGGAAAACATAGATGTCACTGTGTTACATATAATGCTCAGTCACGACCCAAGTGGTTATTACAGCATCTACTGAACAATAAGCTCAAAGAATATTCAAACCGGTGAAAACTTTAAGCAGAACAGTGCCATTGCGATTTATATGTATACTGACAACCCTATTTCGAAGACTAATGTGTTAAAATCTCCGGCGATTGAGATGTATCGTCGTTGATAAGACTAGTGAAACAATATGTTCAGCCAAGGACTTTTTCAAAAATTTCCGCGTTTAATACGTCCATGATTGTCGAGATGTTCAAAACTTAAATATTATAATTGCAGCTTTACCACTTGAGTCGACCCAGGAATCCGAAGCTATTTCATCACATCCAGAACCTTCTTCTTGAAATTTCTTGGACTCTAACGTAATGGAATAACCCACTAAAAAAGCGTAATAATTGCAAAGAAACAGAAACTGTTGGTTGCATCTTGCCTTGCTAACCCAATTTGGATGACAAATTACCTTGAGCAGAGACCTCAAGTCAATATCAACAATACTTAATTGTTGATAAGCCTTCTATGTCTAGTGTTTTGAAATAAGTCTGTTTCAACTCAACTGTCGTCCACTGTATTCAAGCTGGAAATAATGTTAACGAAAATGGTTAAACTCAAATATGAACAAAGGCAACCAAAACACAAATAAAGCTAAACATAACTCAAACGTTATATTTAAATGTGAAATCTTAAGTGTTAAAAAAACCCGAAAACCAGGCAACCATACTAGCTTTGATAAGGTTTCTAAATCGCCCGCTTAGCCAAATTTCGTTCGCTCCAACATATGTACAACCTTTCCCACCCTCTATGTGTAGATAAAACCTTTTCACCACCTCACAAAAATATTTTTATATACTTTCAAATTTTAAGAATTGCCATTACTCCTAATTTATCCAGCAATCCTCAACTTGCCCCACAGAAACCTCAAAAGACCCTTTCCAGACGCTAACTAAAAAGTAAACCGGTTGCGAACCAAAACCTTTGCAGTTTATCCTAACTCATAAAATCTTTTATACGATATTTAACGGAAACCGACTCTTCAATCTATTATAAAAATTGCGAGCTACTTACTCGTATTCAATACTATGATGTCCACCGTAACCATGGTTTATACAGGGTCTTCCAATAGGGACTTTAGAACTTTGACAGTTTATAGCGGCCATATTGTTGAAGCTACATCTATTAAATTGATTGTCATTTATTCAGTCTGTTTTGCCAAATCACCATGGATGGACATAGCGTTCAAGATACTTGCAAATGATAAAATTATTTTATCAAAATGGGTGTTCTGTTCGCGCAACGTTCCGCGAGCTTCGCTCATTTTACGGTCGCCATAATCGTCCAACCGAGAGGGGTATTCGCAGTGTGGTGGATAAATTCGAGTCCACTGGCACAGTAAACGATAAACCAACACTTGTACCTCGACGAAACGCAAGATGTGCCGAAAACATCGCCGCTGTCCGTGAGAGTGTGCAAGAGAATCCGAAGTACACGACCGCAGATAACGACGTGTGTTCGCTGAATGGGCTCTGGAGCAGTTGGAAACTGACCCTAATTTTCATCGAAAAATCATATTCAGCGATGAGGCCCATTTCCGTATGAATGGGTACGTCCACAAACAAAATTGTTGAATTTGGGATGATACCAATCCACATGAGATCCAAGAGCGTCCAATTCACCCCGAAAAAGTCACTGTTTGGTGTGGATTTTCGGCTGGCGACGTCATCGGTCCATATTTCTTTGAGTACGACATTGGCGAGGCCATCACCTTCAACGGCGAGCGCTATAGGTCATTGATTACCAACTTCTTTTAGCCTGAATTGGATGGTATGGACACCAACAATATGTGGTTTCAAAAAGACGGCGCTACACAGCTCACCCCACATTGGAAATTCTGCACGAGCGATTCGAAGACATGGATATCTCACATGCAGGTGATGTGAACTGGCCACCGAGATAATGTGATTTGACCCCGTTAGACTTTTCCTTTTGGGGCTTTCCATCGATCAGATTCAGCCTGATTTATGCGCCGGAGTCATGGAAAATTGGACATTTCAGATGCGCGCCACCCATATATACATAATGGCATCGATACGCCTTTTAAACGAATAAAACATTTCGATGACATCTCACACACACTTTGTTTTATTTAAATGTAATATAGGAAGCGCATAATGAAAGACCCTTTGGGAAGACGACAAATCAAGAGTACCCATTCGTCTAAATTCTCCACTTTATAAAAAGTTATCAACCTTTTATATCAAATTCGTTTACGTTCAAATTCCTATCTCAAAGCAATTATTTTAATATAGTTGTGCGAAGCAGTTTCATTCTTTCTTCTCAACTTACCACCAGCTGGCAGCTAGCTGTAGAGGCATTTGACTCCTTATTTGATAATTGTCGACTCTAGCGACATTGGGTGATATTAACTTGCCTACGGTGAAATAAATCGGCCATTTCCACTTTCTGCTAACGCAGAAGTTTTCTCCATTGACTGCCTTGCGAATTTCATATTTTTTGAAATGAGTTAGTATTACCAACCTTGGAAAAAAAACTTGATCTCATCTTTCTTATCGACACAGATAAGAGAATTGTTTCAGCGAGCAAACACTTTCACTCCAAATCTTGATCTTTTCTACCCACTTCCATCCAAAACGGTTTCGTGTGATAACGGTCTAAGGACTCTTTACTATGAATGAGTATACCTATGAAACTTCCACAGAGCAAGCCAGGCTAAACGAAACTACCTACTTAGTAAGGCTAATTTAAATTTTAGCTAACTTAAGCCTATCTATTGATGAAGCTTCTCTTTTCTTGCTGACATTTTCAACTGTTTTTTACAATTACAATTTACAAAAACCGCCATCTCCACTTTAATATAACTAAAAACCCTATAATACTCGTAGTTGCACAATTATTTGTCAATGTCACTGTCGCTTACCACTCCAATCATATCGATGACCTCCACTTCTCTTACCTGATCAATTGTTCACAAACATCATACGTTTCAGTGGGACATCACCTCACAACATTTAAATAGTCGACAATAGAAGAACTGCAACTTGCGTCGTACGCAGAAAAACATTCGCAAAATAAATAAATTCAACAAGATTTGCAATACAAGAGAGAGTGTTTCAACGTGTTACTTAACGAAGCATTTCGGTGAAGATTCGTGGCTTTCGCGCACGAAGAGAAAACGGCAGACTTTTTTGAAGCCGATGTTAGCAAAGCCGGCAAAGTGCACTCGAGTCAGATCATATACGAAGCCTTGGTGAAAATAGGAAATCTTAATTTTAAGGGCTCGCGATTTTTTTTAATAAAATGATAAGATGCGAGTAGGGGAGGCAGAGATTTCATGTTCCAATGTATGAAGGCAAGGCGACACGAGATATTGTAACAAGTACCGATAGGTGAACCTAATATCGCATACTATGACAATATGCGAAAGAGTTCTAGACAGTTGACAGGGCAGTATTTTTAAACTTTATGGCAGTCAATGCGGCTTTCTGGGAATGCAGGTCGAAAAACGACATAATTACGGCCAATGGAGGCGAAATATTGTGACGATTCGAAAAATCTTCATATCGTGATCATCCATTTGGAATAGCTGTCGATAGAGCTCCCAGAGACCTTATGCGGAAAGCGTTAAGATTTCAAGATATACGAGTACATACATAAGTTGGATATAAGAATTATACAGATTATCTACGATGACGTTTAAACGAAACAATGTTCAAAGCCTTCTGCTTTTTAATATCATGCACGATTTGCCTTCTTTTCGCTGATAAGAAACCATGTGACACTCCTTTAACTATTGGATAACCCAATAACATAAATCTTAATAAGTTGAAAAAGAAGCTAGAAGATAACAAATGAGTCCTAGAAAGACCGAATATCTACAGCTCATCGTTCTTCCGAACTGGTAACTTCAACTCCTGAGATCGCACCGTGCGAAGAATTAAAATACTTAGACTCCTTTATAAACCATCAACATGTTGCACATAGTGTTAGAATGTGGTGGTTTAAATGGCGCGAAGAACCTGCAGTATTTTGGTTGTTATGTACCAAGGTCGTTCGTTCAGCTTTAATATATGCATCGCACTTTTGACAATTTACAAGTGCGAGTAAAAAAGGAAGAATTATAGCAACGGTGCAGAAAATGTGGTTATAACAGAACGTGATCTAATAGAAGTACGCGTATCCGTATGTTGAGATTACTCAAATGCAAAAACGTCAGCAGACTCTTGGCTCACTAACGAAGTGATGCAAAATAGAGCAGTCTGTAGGAAGGTGCTAACATCCCACAATGAGCGCGATAGCAATGAAGATAGGTGTGAAAAATGTGTAAAATTTGATGCATGTAATTACAAATTGGAAAAAGATTTGGAGAACTTGAAGTCAAATAAAATACTCTGATGGTCTACGCAAACTAGCAAAGCCCTATTTCAAATTTCCATTCTACAGATAACCCATACATGTAATTATAATCCTCTTCCATCTGAAAGGATGTATGATGAAATCCCAAATTGTAGGCCTATTAAAAACAGTTTTAATGTTCGGCTCAATTTTTCATTGTAAATCTATTCTTTCAAAAAACCAACGCGAACTCTCAAAGGGTAGATAAACAACAACTTAAGTCGTTACATATCTAAGCGATTTCATCAAGTATTCTCTGTCGGCTGTAGAAGATTGCAAGAAGTTGATGTGGTTATCTTTCGAAAAAATGCTGCTTAAAGATGTACTCAGACTAAAGGCCCGTTTTTTTCAGTCGGATTTGGTTATGTGAATTAATTCCTTTCTAAAAGAAAGACACGCCTCCCTTCTTGTCAACTACAACTAAGTTACCTTATCAAGTCGTTTCCGTTTCAAATAATATTCGCGTGAGGCAGGTAGCTCTCCAGCTAAAGCGCCTGCTAGTACCGCTATTATATGCGAATAGTCCTCATCGCGCCAGATCGAACGGTCGAACGGTCGAACGGTCGAACGGTCGAACGGTCGAACGGTCGAACGGTCGAACGGTCGAACGGTCTCGTTCTTTGTAATCGACGCGCTAGGTTTGCCTCGCCCAGAATTTGGAGTATTTTATTATTACAATGACCATGAAGACGAATACGGAGTTTGTGAGCAAAGTTCATTATTTCGTCCTCGACGGTAACTACTCCTAGGTCTCTGTGGATATCACTGTTTCTGTTTACCATGGGGCGTTCACGATTTCTCTTTGTTTTGATAGGTTTCGGGAATATTTCGGTTGCTTGGTTTAGTACAACCCCAAAGTTGTATACCGTACGTCCATACAGGTTTAAGCACTTGCTTATGCCTTCCTAGTAGCTAATACATTTGTCCGAATTTATTTTCAAGTTCGTCACGTTTCTTTTTAACATGCGATTTCCATTTAAGTTTTACATCTGCATATGGTATTTGTACTAAGTTAATGAAAATGTGAAGGTTGTTTATTTTCCGGTAAGTAAAATTAACATGAGTAGATTTGGTCGCCAAATCTTTGTCCACTCGTAAATTTTATCTAAAGCCGTTTCTAGCTTTCCAGTAGCTAACTCGACTGAAGTATCTGTAGCTAGTATAGCGGTATAGTGGCTACTATGGCACCTGATTCTTCCGGTATGTCTCGAGTATAGAATAAAAACAATACCAGGCCAAGTACACTTGCAGAACTCCAGCAGTGATCTCTTAAAATTCAGAGTATTCGGTGCCATGTTTAACACAAAAATTCTATTTTCCAGGTACGATTCCAGGATCTTATGCAGCTCTCTCGGAAGGACCTGACTTGGCTTAAAATTCAAACCTTCGTCCCATACCTTATCGAAGGCTTGAGACACGTCAAGAAAGACACTAGAACATATCTTTTTCCCCTCGAAGGCTTTCTCAATTTCATTCGTAATTCTATTATGGAGTGCTTAGTTCTAAAACCGAATTGATGCTCAGGAATTAGACGTCTCTCTTCAATGATCGGTTGCAAGCGCTTCAATAGGAGTTTTTCAAATATTTTCGATATTATCGGCAGAAGGGATATGGGTCTGTGGGACTTTTTTTCGTTTAGAGATTTGCCTGGTTAGGGACCGTTATAACTCCGGCAATTTTCCATTGGCTTGGAACGTTTCATGACATACTTTTTGTTCATAAGCTTTTAACTGGTAACATTGATCTTTCCCTCTGTTGCAATTTATATATCTTGCTAAAGTTCCGCCCATATAATCGTAGATCTATCCTTCTCTTTCGTGTTAATCTTCATCGAGTGGGTTATAGATTCTATGTCGAGAATGCTATATGAAGTGATTTACATTCAATTAATTTTTGAACTTAGCAAACTCTCCGTCAAGACGGTCATTTATTCCACATATGCCCCTCATTTATTGGTCTCACTTCAAGGAACTGATCAAAAGTCTTGTATCAAGCTTACTAAAGCTGTCCAGAATTATTTCAATCCTCAATGCGTTAGATTGTGAGAACGTTACTATTCTAAAAATGACTTTATAAATATTAGGAGCTGATAAAAAAGTCACGTAACTATAACAGAATTAAGCTTGTACTTGCGCATTCAATGTATTGTAGAAATGCTCTTCAGGATTACAAAATAATACTGTTCATGTGCATGTGCATACATAGATATACACCCTGAATAACTCGAACTGCAACCAACTTCAGACTGCTATAATTTAAAAACCGTTCATGAGCTCCAATTTTGACACATGCAGATAATTTTATTATTTACAAGCCTTTTAAACGATTTGCGTCTCAATTGTGTTGAAAATTTTTTATCCGCGATGGAATTCAAACGTGATAGTGTGATTGCTTTATATTTTGTTGGAAAACCACAAGTAGCTATCGTTAGAGCCCTTCAGCACCTCAACGTGAATAAATCATTTGTGTCTCGAACCATAGCTCGTTACCGTGGTCATAAAAAAACAGCAACATCGGCAGAAATGGTTCGGAAAGTGAAGGCTCGAATTGAGCGAAATCCGCGTCGAGGTGGAAGAAAAATGGCTCGTGAGCTCAACATATTGTTGGAACGGATGCAACACATACTGAAAAATGAGCTTGGGCTCAAACCATTGAAGTTCCAAAAAGCACACGATCTTACACCGCAACAGAAAAAAGTTAGAGTCGAAAGAGCGAAGGAGTTGCTACACTTACACGAAAGTGGTGAGTTGCCGAATTTGGTTTTTTCCGATGAGTCACCATTTGTTATCGAGTAATATGTCAATAAACAAACTAAGCGAGTTTACTTGCCAGAGAGGTCCTTCGAAAATTTACACCTTCGGACGGCCACCAGAAAGCAGGCAGCACCGATGGTGATGGTTTGGGCCGCCATAACCGCCGGTGGTCGCTCTTCGCTCGTATTTTTGGACCGTGGCGTCAAAATTAATGCGATCGTATATCGTGAAACTGTCTTAGAGGCA
This sequence comes from Volucella zonaria, assembly GCA_963966105.1. NCBI lineage: Eukaryota > Metazoa > Arthropoda > Insecta > Diptera > Syrphidae > Volucella > Volucella zonaria. The sequence continues at coordinate 84,067,659 of OZ014532.1, read as the reverse complement.
GTATTGAAGCCTTGGGCAAACAATCATTTCGGTCGGAGACCGTGGACATTTCAACAAGACTCGGCACCGTCTCATAAAGCGCTGCGTCAACCAAGATTGGTTAAAAAACCATGTTCCACACTTCATTTCTTCGACACAATGGATTGGAAATTCTCCGGATGCAAATCCGTTGGATTTCTCTGTCTGAGGTATTTTAAAGGCGAAGATTGGCACTAAAAAATACCAAGGTTTGGACCACCTCAAACAAGCACTTCGCCGGGAATGGGCCAAAATACCGCAGAGTCACTTGCGTGCAGCGTGCGATGCTTTCTTCGGCCGTCTCAAGGCCATTAATCGCGCCAAAGGTGGATATATTGAAAACTACTGATGCAATTTGAAAATTGATGTATTTTCCAACGTTTTTTGCTTTGGCACAATAAAATTTATCAAAAAATAAAAAACTTATAGCATTTTAAAAAGTTGGAGTTCGAGTTATTCATCCTGTATATTAGATGCTAAAAGACCAGAATTATACCAACATAATGTGTTTAGTTGACATGCATATGTACGTACTCGTCTGTATTGTATAACCAAAATTCTAATTTTTTTGTTGAATGCATTTTCCATATTGTTCTTACGATCTTATAGAAAAAAAGAGTATTCTGTTACAAAATTTATTTCTAAATTTCTAAAATAATAAACAACTTGCTTTCCTTTGCTTACAGAACTCATAATTTCTATCCCCACAACATAGACCCAACTCTATTACATCCTGATGTTATAGTTGACACTGACAACATTTCGGAAAGTTCCAGCAGATCGTCGAAAAGTAAACGAAAAACATCAACCTCTACAGATGGCGATAGCACCAATTATGAATTAATAGAGTACTTAAAACGGAGAGAACGACGTGACGAAGAAATGTTTAAACGAATGGAGGAGCGGGAAAAAAGACTTTTGAACCTGTTAGAACGAACAGTGATCGCTATTGAATGTTTAGCAGGAACCAGAAATAGATTTGAGTGACTGATTTAATACTCTTTATTAATAGATTTTAATGTGCCATAATAATGTTAATCTCAAACAAACTTTATCGAATAACTATACCAAACCCACTTTGTGCCAAAAACTCATGAAACAGAAACAAAAAACAAAAACAAAAAAAAAAAAAAACTAAATTAAGAATTAAATTAAGATTTTTGTATTTATGAAAAAAAGCCTCTTTACTTATTATAAATAAACTTTTTTACGTTGTAAAAAAATTAAATCCTACAAAATGAAATCAAACATCTTATCCGAGTATTTCTATCGATTCTGATTTCGATATTTCGACATTATTTCGCAGAGGCAAATCTATGTTATTGGATTTTTAAGAATAACCATTCAGTTTTTTAACTGGATTTTAAATGATTTACTAATGTTATGCTTCAAATGTGACTAGGACACTCGGTTGCTCGGTACCTTTATATTCATAATGCATTTTTAAACGGTGGGTCAATCTTCCTATCCTAGTGCTACGAGTAGACTACTCCGATTTCAACTTTTTATACAATTGAAATGACCGATAAATCGAGATGGCAATTAAAGCTATCTGCGATTCAAAATAAATTGTATGTGTGATATATATTGTGGGGCAATATATGGATATGGATAAACTTATTTTTAAAGACCTCAGAAAAAGAAGTGTTACAAAAGGCAGAAACATCGCCTATTTGAATCAATGTAGAACTTCAAATATTTAAGCGAATGTCTGATTACAATCCGCAGGCTAAATACACGAACAAAGCCTGATGCGCGCTTTTGCCTCCATAGAGGAAAACGTCGACTTTAGCAAGATAGCTTCTACAAGCTCTTGGATCAGCCTTTGAACAATGTCTTAAGCATGATGTTAAGATCGTTTTTGGTGATATTTATATGAAGTTTGGGAAGGTGATCATATTTGGCGCTACAGTTGGGAAACATATTTTATGTGGAAACATATAACATGTGCAATAATGATGCGACAATAAGCCTGCCTGCGAATGTAAGTACTAAATCAGGGAGAATAAAAATCGAGTTCTAAACGAATGTATCTCGGTTAGCCATAAAACAACAAAATAAGCAATATGGACATGTGGAAACAAACCCTTTCAGAAAACCAGCGAATCGGCGGAAGGCTTCGCCAGCGCCAGGATCAATGGCATCCATTTCGACAGCGGTGTCGTGAAATAAGGCCATGCGAAATGACGCAATATCTGAGAATATGGCCTTATGTCACTTGGCAATTGTAAAATAAAGCCATATTTCAACAATTGGCTTTATTGCGCTTTGAGCTCATTCATTTCTTCAAAGTAAAATAAGGCCAAATATTGAAATATGGCCTTATTTCATGCCACCTTCAACAGTTGCTACGCTCCGTCAAACCTGTCCTGGGAACAATATCCAAAGTTGCTGGATGATCTTGTAACGAATGCAAGACGAAAAAACCCGGTAGTAATAGGTGGATATTTCAACGAGTGGCCTATAAGATGGGGCATCAGGACAACGGATGCAAGAGGATGAGGTTTACTGGAGACATCCCCAACACTGGACATAGTTCTCGTTAATAACGGTATGAAAAATTCTTTCCGAAAGACGGACACGGGGTCTATCATAGAAATAACCTTTATCAGCAGCTTTCTAGCAAGTAACGCAAAATGGTGGGTCAGCGCAGACTATACACAAAGTGACCATCAGACTGATTTTCAAACTTTTAAAAGAGCAACGCGGAAGCCTCCGACTGATTCAGAGACATAACCTTGGATAGAGAAACGTTTGAGGAGATCACAACTACTTACCAACTAAGACCCGGGAGGGCAGATAACCTAGCGCTCCAGCTGTCGGCCTCATTAATTTTTGCATGTGATGTTCATGGCTCATCCTGATGTTGGTGAACAACAAAATAAAATCCCTAAGAACTATCTTTCTGAGAGCGGGATGAAAGGCCCAACGCTCAAGGGGAAGCCTGGATTTTAATCACAAGCGAGGAGATCCTTAAAAGAGGGCATTAAAGTCAAGAGAAGGAAACTGGAGTTTGAAAAAACTGCTGAACGAAGCCGATATAAACCCTTGGCGAACTGTCTACAGGATCGCAATAACAAAGGTCAAAGGTCATAGAGCACCTCAACTAACATGCCTGACAATCCTGAAAAATATCATTAAGCTACTGTTTTCAGAGCGACTACCGAACCGTTTTCGCAAGCTCATAGAAATTGCAAATGAAAAGACCCCACCTGTTATAGAAGATGAATTCCTGCTGGTATGCAAAAAGTTTAGCGACAGGAAAACACCAGGTCCGAATGGAATACCAAACAGAATCGTTAAAAGAGCAATTACATCGAGACCGAACGAATTATAGAAATAATTTACAGCTGCTTTAAAGAGAGAACATTCCCAGGTCTCTGGAATCAACAATGTTTACTGCTTCTCCCCAAAGAAAATAAACCTCCAGAAGTTTCCCGGTAGTATCACCCCATTTGCCTTCTAGATACCATAGGAAAAATTGTAGAAAAGGTCATTTACAACAGACTGATGGCAATAGGAGAAGAAAGTAGGGCATTGTCAGAATACCAGTTTGGGTTCCGAAAACCCCGCTGCTCAGTAGACGCAACCAAAACAGTGATTGATATAGCAGGCGAAGGGTACCAATGGCGATTCGAAACAAAGGAGTACTGTGACATCAGAAACGCTTTCAATGCAGCAATCTGGACCCTTATAATGAATGCTCTTGCCACAATGGACGTACCAAACTACATCCTTAGAATTATACATATCTAGCTAAGGTAGATATAACGTGTCAGTATGACGAGGGTACCAAACACTACAACATCACGGAAGGTGTCCTACAAGGAACCATCATAGGCTGTTTTCTGAGGAATATTATATATGACGGTGTCCTCAGGCTTCTAAACCCCCAAACGTGAAAATAATAGGCTTTACGAACGATATCGCGATTGTAATCGTGGCCAAGCACATCCACTCCCAACTCTTCAGAAGATGCGATTGGAACTTTTCACAGGAAAACGTGATTGTTAGCGAAATGACCCTCTCAGAAGAAAAATAGAGTGAAGTTGGCCAGTTGTTGATGGCCATTCTAATAGAACTGACAAGACTCGAGCGTCAAGGAAGGCATAATTATGAAGAAAATAATATTGCTCCAGACAGCAGACGTAGTAAAAGAAGAAACTGCTAACCAGCCCCTAGAAATAAGGAAGGTTAGCGGGAGAGTGATGGAAATCCAAAATTCTGCAGCGACGAGAGCACACACAAATGTAATAGACACAAACACATATAAGAATAAAAGTCACAGATACGCGCCACACGCTCAGGCCCACAACTCTCCTTTTCCTTTCTCCGGATGTACATAGGTATTCAGACATAATCATACTCGTACATCCGCATACCAAAATGTGAAAAGAACTTGACAATAAATACCGAACTGGAGCATGCAGATATGAAGATGGAAACGTAATAGAAGAGTCGGAACTAAAAATTTAGAAGTGTTTCTACATACTCTTTAACTGATGACCAAAATTCCGCTGTCAGACTGAATGAACCATTCAACTGAGAAGATGGTCGACAACAACTTCGTCCACCTGGCCATGAAGAGGTCAGGATTGTAATGTCTAAATTAAGACCTATTGGCAGAGGCAGACGGGAATTGAGTTAGTAAAGAGCATACACCAACTCATCTGTAAAATATGGTCTCGAATGAAAGGATGCCTGCTGAACGGAATCTTAATATCATTTGCTTGATTCTCAAGAAGGAAAACCCTCACGGCTTATCAGCGTTCCCATGACCTTGGGAAGAAAGAACGTAAGTGCAATGGGTCTGTGGAGGAGGGAGAGGATTCGCCTTTTTAGGGACTGGCTGGACAGCTGCTGTTTCATCTGCTCGGAGGGAGTCCTAAAATGCGCGATTGATAAAGCTTACGCAGTGGTTTTGCTAACGTGGAAGAACACCTGTTCAGAGGAAGGAGAGATATACCACCTGGACCAGGGGATTTTTGTATGTGGAGTTGTGTATGGCTAAGTACTCTTGCTACTACAGGAGTGCGAAAGTAGATTCCTCCCGCTGAAGATTCGACGTGCTCATGTGTAGGCCGAGACAAAGCACAATCTGGAAGTATTGAACTGGCTGCAAAGTCTGGAGCAAGCAAATTGGCCTTGTCCAAAGTGCTGACAGCTGGAATGTTATTATAATTAAGCCCTGGGATGGAGAATGAGGCAGAATTTCTAATATTTTTAACAAACGACCAAACATTTTTACTACCTTTGGAACTTCGTAATATTTTTTGATTCAGTTTTTGGTCGTATTGAAATTGCACACGCTTAAAAAAGACGTTGCAGTCATTCCTGGCTCGTTTGAACTTTTTTCGGTTTTCCTTTGTCGGATTGGTCTTGAAGAACCGAAAAAACATTTCTCTAACCCTGACAGTCTTTTAACAACTCGAGTCGTACCACACCTTTTCTTTGTACGAGAAATTAGCTGTTATGATATAATGGTCCGGCGAGTCTAGAGGAGATAGCACATCGATCTTGTATTTGTCAGGGTGAGAAGTTAAAAACAAGTCCAAGGTGTTGGCGGTATGACCTCTGGTATTCGCTTGGGCTCATTTACGAGCTGAGATAAGATATTTTCTGCAGCGAAGATCTCAACACACTGTCCTTCCGGTGTTGTCTGTCCAGAATGTCGAAGCCAACCAGAATTGTGTATATGGAAATCGCCGTAATCATGTTTTCAGTATGAGGATACAGGGATACAATTCTTTATATGGAGTCAGCCAGCGCACCAAAATCGTTAAAGGCCGCAGTGTGGGGCTTCTGTAAATAAAAGAGTAGCGGATAATTTGCTTACGGAGATGGAATTTAAACCGCAAGAAGTTGAATTCCGGATTGGAAAAAGGATTATATTGTGGTGGAATTTGGTAAGCAACATCACTCACGTAAATAGCGAGACCGCGATGAGAAAAGAATGATGGAACTAGTTCGTAGCCAGGTAGCTTCAGATCAGAGTGATCTGAGAGTATGGTATGTTTCACTAAGTGTCAAAACAGCCGACCTGTATTTGCTACGTCTACCCTGAATTCCCGAGTTATAATTACAAACAAACACAGAAAACATAAACATCGATGATGCTAAGTGAAAATTTTAACATTGCTTTACGGAATCAAATTGTTGTAGGAAGGAACAACACCAACAAAATTCACACCCACAACCCGCAGTTGTTAAATACACTCAGCTTTCAATAGGGTCCATGCTTCTGCGCCATAAAGTAGGACTGGGATGATCAAAGTCGTATATAGAGTCTCCATAGTTGTTCGTGGTAGGACCTTATTACTTAATTGTCTTTATGGCCCAAAAAGACAGCGATTGGCAAGAGTGGTTCTTCGTTTTGTTGCTGCTGAGGTGTTGTTGGTAGTAATAGTGTACGCAGACAGTTACCGGGGACCACCACTGGGAGGTAAGGAAAGCACTTCACTACGAACTTGATTATCGCGCTGCTGGACCAATCCAAATTATAGGACACTCAGCAGTTTGCCGATCTGCGCAGGCCCCTCTTATTAAAGCGCATCTATTATATTGTACTTGGCGAAATACAGTGCATGTTCGGAAGAATTCGGAGAAGGAATTTCCAAGCCACTCAGCACACTACTTCTTTTACAGGGTTATGCTGCATAATTCTCTGGTATATTTCAAGTCAATGAAGATTTGGTTCACAGTGGACTTCCCGTGGCAGAAGACACAACGGTAATTTCCGATGTGTATAATCCAAAAGGTATCTAGATTTCATATAAATGGGACACACATGAAGGGCTCATATATACTGCACCCATTGGACATGCATTTATAATCCTATGCTCTATTAATGAATTGGTAGCGGCTACCGTATAAAGCGTAGCATCCGGCTTTGAATAACTGCGCAAATATTCAAATCTCAGTGTCTTATCACTTCAGAGTCGACTTTCTTTTTAAATGTATCGATTTGAAGCATTCTGTTGTTCTGTGTGTTTTGTGTGTTTATTCTGTTAACTAAACGCTTTCATCGATTGTCCAAACATTTGTACATTTAAGTCACAGGGCATGATTTTGACATCGTATTCCGAACGATCTTCGCACTGAGCCGATTTCCTATGCATCTGCATCCTTACATATGAACACAATTTTTATATCGCATATTTCGATCCAAGGGGAGAGTACGATAACTTAGGCGCCAAAAATTAATAACGGTTTTTTGTAGAACAGTTCAATACTAGCATTTTTTACTATGGGAGGGCGGGGGGGTCTATCTCACCCCGTTTAGGAGGTAGGGGCAATTTAAAAAAAAAAAATTACTTAAATTGAAAAAAAGTTATTAAAAAACAACGGTAACACTTAAAATCAAATACTATACCGGTTTTGAAAACCAGAAACCTGTTCTTTAATCCTAAATTCAAATTAAATCATTTATGTTAATAGTTTTTGAAAAACTAGCATGCAAACTCAAAATGTTGATAAAAAAAAATTCAAAAAAAACAGTTTAGACACGCTTTACCACCAGTGTATCAAAAAAAAAACAACAGTACAAAAGTCAAACGTTTGTTCGGTCATATTTTTCGTCATTATCAAGTGCATTACTAATTACATAAGTACAAACATACATATTACCCAAAGTAAATAATTTGCTGCCACAATCGAACATAAGAATTTTCTATAATGCGAATCAGCAAAACTTTGTCATTAATTAATTTTGTAATTTTGGAATGAGTTCTGTAGATGAAGAGTATTGATGACATAGGCGCCAGCCTAACGAAAAGCACCTACTCTGGGCGGAGCAAAGAAGTTGCGTGAGTGGGACCTGAAGCATGCGAAAAGAGAGTTTAAATCCCTTAGTCCCGCGAAGCAGACAACCCGGGAACTGTTAATCAAAAAAACTGTTGATATAGGCGCCTGCCAGACGTTTAATCAATTATTCATTCATTTATCTCAAAGGAAAACCACGTAAATGCTAAAAAAGCAAAACAAAAATAGTAATTTCTAATTTTCTCGAAAATTAAAAGACAGAAGACGGTTTTTTGTATTCGATTCAGAATTAATATAAGCATTGACCACAAGAAGCCAATTCATTTCACAATTTTGAAAAAAATTGGTCTAAACTTTTTTTTTTAACTTTTTTTTTATCAAAATTTTAAGTTTGCATGTGATTTTTTTCAAAAACTATTGACATAAATAATTTAATTTAAATTTAGGATTAAAGAACAGGTTTCTGGCTTTCAAAGCCGGTATAATACTTCATTTTAAGTGTTGCCGTTGGTTTTTAACAACTTTTTTTCATTTTATGTAATTTTTTTTTTAAATTGCCCCTACCTCCTAAACGGGAAGAGATAGACCCCCCCCCCCCTCCGGTAGTAAAAAATACCTGTATTGAACTGTTCTACAAAAAATTATTATTTCTTGACGACTAAGTTATCGTACTCTTGCTCGATCCAAAGTATCCCATTGTTCTTGAATTCTGAAGAGGACGTTTTCTACTTTTGTACAAACATTTCAACTCTTACATCATCGTCCATCTTCTCTCCAGGTCATGACCTTATTTTCACGTTAGTTCCGCCCGATTAATACAGTTAACCAATCATCGTCAAAGATAAGAATCAGTTTTTAGTGAACATTTGATAGCTCTATTGAAGTAAATGTATAAGATATTCGCCATCCTGACTATGGTCTTCGTAACTGTCCGCCGAAGTTTCTCACACTCCACATCTTTCAATCAGGTCCACAGCAAATGTTTGATCAGTTTTCACCTCCTTAGCAGATCCAGGTCGTCAGCTCTACATACACCGCCAGATTCAATATGCGCTCATCGTTAAATCATCACTAAAAGATACTTGTATTCCTTTCACAAAAGGCCTAATTAAATTTTTTTATTTACAATATTTGGTTTTTTGTTATTAAAAAAGAGTTTAAAACTGTGAAGTTACAAATTAATTTATTCCAAAAACTATTTAATTTACATCTTTGGGTATGTTGACACTTAAATCAGCAATTATGTATGCCGTGGCAGCAAACAATGCTACACAACGATCTAAGCTATCAGGGTCCTCAACCAGCATTGTGTCGCCTTCCGTATGGTGGAACCTGAAATTAATATAGAAATCATACGTGTACATAAAAATACGAAAGAATGCAATCTACAAAATAATTATTCCTAGTAACATTAATAATAGTTTGGTTGAAAATCTAGTATAAATAAACTACAAAATATGCAAACTTGTTATGGATTTTTTCTTCGTTGTTGCATTCTATTTAGCCCACTCAATTTATCATTATTTTGTGAATAAAGAAACCGAAAACTAAATAAATTTAAAACTAAAATCAATATATATTGTAGTATTGTTAGTTAATGGGAACTGCGGGATCGTCTTCCGAGTTTTAATAGAGGTTTGACTAGAATATGTCAATTAAACAAAAAAAGAAAAAACTAGAGTGTGCCATTGACTTTATATCTGTAAAGAAGGTAAAAATCTTTATAAGACTAAACAATATATGCAAGTCTATAGTAAAGCAAATGTTAATGTTACAATTATACAAAAACCTATATAAGTCACTCGAGCTGTATAATAATTATTACGTCGTTCTTCGACTAGAGTTTCGTCTTTGTGCTTTTTGAAACCGCAAACATGTCTGTCCTTGATTTTCTTATACGTATTTACTATAAGTGAATATTTTATATACGACTAATTTGAACTTATTATTCCTTAAAATATTCCAAGAGTAGTGTTTAGTGGGAATTTAGAGAAAGTAAATATAGCAATGCAGAATACATACAAAATATCTTTCCATCTTCTAAGTCGTCGGCACTGTTTATCTTGGAATTAATACAATACAAACCAACAAATTCCGGTTTGATTGCGTACAACGTTTTAGCGAAAAATTTAGACAAGTTGCAACAAATATGTACATATGTTATACAATACAGTAGATTCCACTTTTTTGGGACACCGCTTTATCGATACAGCCGCTTAACTGGAACAAATGAAAAAGAACGGAAACGAAAAGAGATGAATTTGTTCGGCTATCATGGACAGCAGCCATTTAATCGGGACATATTCATTAAGCAGGGAATACACGATACAATTATCGTACCGACCGTTGTACCAACTCGTGGTCGCATGCGATGATTTTATCATGTGTGTGCAAAAAAAAATTTCGTTGTAAAGATATCATACAGTCGAACGGTCTCTACCGAAAACCAACGGTTGTATGCGACCGATTGTAAGCAAATCGTACCGTTTGTTTGCGTGCGTACAACTGTTGTACCGATTTCATTTGGTGATCAGCATTCACAGTGTATGTATTGTGATGGTTTCAGTAACCAATAAAGAATTTTGGATCGAATTCATCGATAAATATCGATCGTTTCCCTGTTTGTGGAACGTGTACATACAAGAATACAGCAATAAGCAGTTGAGAGAAGAAGCGTTGCAGGAGTTAGCGGAAAAATGCAAGGAAATAAATCCGGAAGCAAATAAGGCTTACGTCCGGAAAAGAATCGCGAATATAAGGACTGCTTTTGGACCGGAGTATAAAAAAATTGAAAAATCCAAGCGCACCGGCAGTGCAGCAAACAGTGTGCATGTATCCACTCTGTGGTACTACAATGAACTTCTCTTTTTGAAAGACAGGGAGACAAGCAGAGAAGGGAATTCATCGTTGACAAATTTCGCGGATGAGGATTGATGCACATATCTCAGACGTAAGTTTTTTTTTAAAATTGATATTATATCAAAATTGATATTATATCAATTTTAAATGATTACTTTATATTACAGGATTGTTTTACTCCACCTCAGACACCTGGAGAAAGCAGCAGAATCATTTCTGATCCACCAAATTCAGCGGTAAAAAGAAGAAACTTGTCAATGAATCAACAAAAGAAAAATTTTTTCGAAAAAGCCAATGAATTTATGAACCAAAAAGATGAGAAGAAAGATGACGAATTCGATGTTCTTGGAAAGAGTATTGCTTGACATTTCCGGAATATGGAGCTAAGACAATGTCTGATTGCCGAAAAAATAGTTTCAAACGTGCTAATCAGTGGAAGGATGAGCCAGCTGACTATAAACTCCACATTTGTCTTGAATCCAGTTTCCCAAGAAAGAAGTCAAACGCAGTGGACATTTTTGATTGATGCCGATGCGTTTGCCCCAAGCGTTCAACAGTCCGTAGCATCATCCAGTAATGCAGACCTAACCGAATTCTTATATTTCAATCAAAGGGGAAATTAAAGACTAATCATAATGTATAATATTACATAAAATACCATATATTAAAGTGCATTGCATTAAAATATAAACACTAAATGGAATTTTTAATTATCAGGTAATCCACACATTTTATTTTGGAATCCAAATTTTCCTTCGTTATTATAGTAGTCCTTTTATATATTTGTTATATCTTTTGCAGTATTGGTTGGCCTTCCAGAGTTATTTATAGCCAATGGTAGTAATTCATCATCTTGATGCCAATTTCCAGGTGTTATAATACCACTTTCCAAGTCTTCTCGGTCAATACATTGTTGGGTAATATAATCAGAGGAATGGGCCCTTAAGAAATTATGCAGAGCGCAGCAAGCTAAGATTGCTGCATCTGCATGTTCCAGGTTGATTTTTATTGGCCTTTGAAAAAGCTTGAATCGAGAGCACAATATTCCAAAAACGTTTTCAACGACTCGACGAGCACGACTTAGTCTATAATTAAAAATTCGTTCTTCCTTTGAAATTCCGTTTTAAGGAAAAGGTTTCCATATGTTTTCAGATAAGGAAAATGCTTCATCCCCTATAAAACCATATGGACAAACGTATGAAGAGTTAACAAGCTTTCCAGGTGGTGGTATGTTAAGATCATGGTTTTCCAGCTTTTCAAAAAAATCGGTTCTTCTTAACTCTCCTCGGTCGGAAATTCTTCCATTAGTCCCTAATAACGTAAATAAATTCATAGCTTGCGTTGACTATGGCAAACAAAACGATACTATGCGTTCCTTTATAGTTAAAAAAGTATGATCCGCTTTTTGGAGGCTTCGCGATGAGGACGTTTTCAAAATTCCATTTTGTTTTAAATCCTTCGGCAACAACCTTCCAATCATTTTCAGTGGATGGAAACTGGAATTAGACGAATTGTTAGTATAAATACGTACATAACATATACTACAATACTATAAATTCAACTTACTTTTAAGTATTTTTTCCTTAAGGTTTTGTATATTGCCCGGCAAGTTTCTGGAACAATTTTTCCTATAGCTTGAGGTGATATTCTTGAACTAAATTTCAGATCAGTGTAGTCATTTCCCGTAGCTAAATAGCGCAACGTTAGTATTAAACGCTGTTCAGCTGATATGGGTGATCTCATTAATGTGTCTTGTTTGGTGATATAAGGCTCCACTAAACGTAAAAGTTGATCAAAACGGTCATCTTTCATACGTAAATAGCATTTATAGTCTTCAGGTTCAGTCAATTTTAACTGTTTTACGAGAAATATATCTGAATAAGTCCGTGACTTTTGGATTAAAACACAGATTTTTTGATAAAAAAAATAATTTTATTTTTCAACGTAGTCTCCCTTGAGCTCTATACACTTTGTCCAACGCTTCTCCAATTTTTTTATCCCTTCCAAAAAAAATGATTTGTCGAGGTCCTCAAAATAGGCCTTTGTTTGCGAGATGACTTCATCATTGGAGTCAAATCTTTTTCCACCAAGCCATTTCTTCAGGTTTGGGAACAAGAAGTAGTCGCTCGGAGCCAAATCTGGAGAATAGGGTGGATGAGGGAGCAATTCATAGCCCAATTCATGGATTTTTGCCATGGCAACTGCACATGTGTGCACCCTTGCATTGTCTTGGTGGAAAAGAACTTTTTTCTTGGCCAAATGAGGTCGTTTTTTTTTCAAATCGTCATTGAATCGGTCCAATAAGTTTGCATAATATTCCCCATTGATTGTTCTTCCCTTTTTTCCCGCGTGCATCTCAAAAAACAGTCGCCATAACTTTATTGGCTGACAAACCCACCTTGGCCTTCTTTGGCGCCGATTCACCCTTAGAAACCCACTGTTTTGACTGTTGTTTCTTCTCTGGTGTGTTGTGATGGATCCATGTTTCGTCCACGGTTACAAAACGGCGCAAAAACTCCTCCATATTGCGATTAAACAACGCCAAACCTTCCTGTGAAGTTGTTACACGATTGCGTTTGTGGTCGACTGTGAGCAAACGCGGCACCCATCTTGCGGAAAGCTTTCTCATGCCCAAGTGATCATTCAAAATTGAAACCACTGAGCCATGCGAGATCCCTACGGCTTCCACAATCTCTCGCACTTTCAATCTTCGGTCGGCCAACACCATATCGTGAATTTTTTCGATTGTTTCGGGTGTAGAGACCTCAACTGGGCGTCCAGGACGTTCGGCATCTTCAGTGCTTGTACGGCCACAACGAAATTCAGTAAACCACTTTTTTACCATTGAAATCGATGGTGCAGAGTCCCCATAGTATTTATCAAGCTTGGTTTTTTTTCGCAAGAAATAATGCTTAATAAGCACAGGAAATTCACTTTTTTCCATTTTCTCCTCAAATTAGTGAGTAGTCTGATAAAAATAGCTGTCAAACACAAACTAACTGACGCAGCAAGTTTAAATTTTGACAGGAGTCAACTGACAGATGCCTGTTGACAGGAGCAGTGTTGCTGTTTCGGTAAAGAGGTCAGAAATTCAAAAAGTCACGGACTTATTGACCCGCCTTCGTACAATGATCTTTCGAGCAGCCATTCCTTGACCCACTTCCTTTTTCTTTTTTTGTCGATATGCTCATTATTATTAATTAATATTGCCCCCGCACATATTAATATAATTTCTTTTTTGACACTCAAATCACTCATTTTAACTATCTCAATTACGTTGTTATTGAAAAACGAATGATACACGAATGAGCATAAAATAAAATCGTATACAGATCGTATGGTGTATGTGCTCGGTACAACTCAGATCGGTACGATAGTTGTATCGTGTATTCGCTGCTTTACATGTCTTACACAGGCTTTGACAAGAAATACCATCCCCACGTCGCTTACCTACAATGTATCCAATAACTTACAACAGCAGATGAACAAAAATCGTTGGTACATAGTAATAAGGACGACGAAGACGTGAAAAAACGTAAACCAATGCGATTCAAATAACGGTATGTCCCGTGGGATGTTTTGCTTTTTCAGTTTCAATACTGTGTGCACCTATCACTTTGCTATTCGCTTTGCTATTTCGAGGTTTGTTGCGCTACGCGGATTGCTTTCATTTTCGTGCGGAGATAAGAATAAACCAGTTTTTTAGTCGAGTTTCGTGCATATTGACAAGCCAGATTTTATTGTAGTCGAAATGTCTAGAAAAGACTTAACATCAGCCGATAAAATAAAGGTACTTCCTATCGGGATATGGAAAGGATCACTATTGTTCCTAAGCCAACAATAGCTCATATCAGAAGCAATGAACTTAAACTGCGAGAAGAATGGGACAAAACAAAGACAAATCCAGAAAACGAAAAAGAGAAGGAAAGGATCCAGATGTTGATGAGGCTCTGAACCATTGGTTTTCAATTGTAACTAAAAGAGGTGTTCGAGTTAGTGGCCCAATGCTGAAAGCTAAATCAGAGGAGCGAGCGGCAAAATTGGGTCATACCAATTTTTATGCTACAGATAGATTGCTATCGCGATGGAAAACCAGACAAGAGATTAAATTTAAGAAAGCACATGGAGAGAAAGGTAATGCAGATTTTTTGAGCGCTGATCATTGGAAAATGAAGAAGCTTCCCGAGCTCTTACAGTTGTGGAATTTTATAGACATATACAACGCCAATGAAACAGGGCTCTTTTACCGTGCCACGCCAGATGGCTCTTTGAGCTATAGACACAATGAACTAATAGATTCAAAAAAGGCAATGGATCGAGTTACTGTGTTGTGTTGCTGTATTATATCGGGAAGTGACAAGCGGAATCTATTAATCGTTGGGAAAGCTGGTAAGCCTAGGCGCTTGAAAGGTATTAGAATGGACAGTTTGCCAGTTCTTTACTAGGCCAACGAGAACGAGTGGATGACGGTCAACATTTTTATAAAATGGCTTTCGGATTTGGATGCAGAGTTGTAACAAAGTTGAACCAAAATTCTGCTGCTTATTGACAATTCGGCTACACATCCTCCCTTCAATCAACCTAAAAAATATTAAAATAGAATTTCTCCCCCTAAACACCACATCTTTGCTACAACCACTGGACATGGGAATCATAAAAAATTTAAAGACGTTGTATCGAGGAAGATTGGTGCAGTTCATCGTTAAAGCAATTGAAGAAAATCTCATAACAATATCTACAAATGCCAGAGAAGTTGGCGCAAAGGTTAATATTCTACAGGCTATACAATTTGTTGCGGATAGTTGGAGAAAAATAAGCTGTTCCACAATTCAAAACTATTTTTCTCACTGCGGCTTCAAAAATTTAAATGATGAAATCATAACAGGTGTATCAAATATTGAAAGCTCCTATCCACTTGAGCGCGCTCAAAATCATGAAGAGTTTTTATCCATTGATATTGAATTGCAATGCCATTGCGAATCTGAGGACGTTGAGGATGACATTATTGAAGAAATTTTACAAAGATATAGCGCAGAAGAAAATGCCGGAAGTGATGTAGAGATTAATGAACCAGTCCCAGTTCAAGTTACCAATCGTGAGGCGAGCCAGCAGTTGCGAGAATTGCGGCGATATTTCATGCAAGAAGGGAATGAAGGCAGCCCATTATCAGCATTAGATGTTTGTGCTGATTTTATTAACTTACAAAGTAATAGATGAGAAATAAGGTTTTTTATAAACACTCTCATGTTTTCTTAATAAAATGTATTATATTTTAGATAAGAGCGATAAAACATAGCAATAGTACATTTTTGTTTTATTTTTATTTTTTCATAGTTTTTGAATGAAATATGTATGTTTGTTGTTTTTTTTCTATTGCGGTTTGTTTTTCTTTTTTTTTGTGGTATTGTTCGAAATAAAGTATGTACATATTATAGCAATAAAAAAAGGTTTGTTTTTTTAGTACTTATTGAAAATAAGTGAAATATAAATAAATATGTCCATATTTATTAAAGTCGTATATTTTTTTATTTGGGCTTTCACTTCATTGTTTTCTTAATTTGGGCCGTCGCCTAATTGGGACAAAACCATTCAACCCGAAGTGTCCCAAATAAGCGGAATCCACTGTATATCTATAGGGTGTTATTGATAATGTGTCGAGGGCTTTAACCCAAGATTCCTTGACATATTTTGAGAAAAAACTCGTACTTGTGAGGGGGTGGGAAATGAATTCCCTCCGAGATACAGAGGTTTTAAGCAGCCATGTTTTGACTCCTATTGAAAATAATACCAATTTATGGTCAGCTCTATAGCGGAACTGCAGTTAATGCAACGAGATCATTGACGAAAGAATTACTCTTGCCAATCGGTGTTAAAATATAAATATAAAATCCTTATCAGAAGTGAACGGAACCATCTTTGATTGCATTAAGAGAAAAATGTTTGAGTACTATGACTCTTATTTACAGTGAGTGGAATAAAAGATGCAATAACTAATTGTATGAGTTGTGCTGTGACAGACATTACAATTTTTGAAATGCTCAAGAATTTTCGAGCTCGCACCAGAAAGCCACGAAGCATAGTAAGGCTTCATATAAGCGCATTCAAGTTTAAGTGAATCTTAACCAATTTGTATCGCGTATCTGGCCACGAGCAGCCAATTTGTAAAACTTACTGGTTGAAGCCCAGGTATACACCGACTACTAATGCTACTATGTAATATGATCGTAGCGTCACCTAAGTGAGTAAGTGAGTAGGTAAGTAACTAAATATATGCCCATCCATATTCTATAAAAATTATTTTTTTTAACGATTTTTCAGACCTGCCAGGAATAGATTCAAACAGTCTTTAAACGTAATGTCCCTGAAATCGAATTAAAGAAATTATTTTGTTGTGTTCTGTATTTCACTGTTTATCTAGGAGAATACTTATCAATTCTTATCATTTCTTAAAGAAATTGTCTTACTGGTACGAGTAAAAAAAGAGAAACGTAATTTCTTAGGAACTGCTGTGTGACATACATTTATCGTGACGAAAGATGGAAACGTAATTTTTTACCTCTCATTTAAACACAAAAAATAAGCCAAGAAATTGAAGCTCTCAGAAGATTTTCTAAAGAGAACTAACAATCTGACTTACATAAGGACCTAAGCCAAATGAATGGAAAAGGATATAATCTAAGACATTTGTCACTATAACTAGGACGTGGCACTCATAAAAGACCATAAGCTTGTACAATACCGGACTTTTTTTTGTTGATTTGAACAGCATTTAATTTAGTACAAAATATGTTATGTTAAATTTATAATACAATGTCAAAATTCGAAATGCTATTCTTTTTAGCTTATAGCAGTGTTATTTCGTAGTTGTCTAATCAATAAACAAGAAAGCTTTATTTTGATTTAGATACTTGTATACATATATAAATACATTTGTATACTTAATGATATGAATATGATATGATATCAAATAAGTTATAACCATTTATTAATTTTATTTTATTACTTACCAAAAATATCTTTCGTTTTTATTCAACAAAGATGCGCCAGGGAAACCTCGGTTTAACCACACTGATATATCTGGGCCTCCATCAGCTGGGCTAGCGAACTGAGTCGCATTTAACGGAGTCATTAACCTTTTCATAGATAGGATATACATACAATTTAATACATATACATACAATATCTTAATAGTTCCACATACCCCAATACTTCTCTAAAAATACATTCCGCTTCTTTGTTTCCTGAAAAATCTAATCCTACAGGGTCGAATGTACCTGTATCAGATTCAATGAAAAAATTGAATTCCTCAACTTCGTTTGCCTTATGGGCCTTTGCATATTCTTGAGCACCAATCAATCCAAATTCTTCCGCAGTCCACAAAACCGAACGAATAGTCCTCTTTGGTCGAAGACCTAGTTCTTTAAGGAATTTAATGGCTTTCCAAGAAATGAAGGCACCACCGCCGTCGTCCATTGCTCCTACGCCTACATCCCAACTATCTAAATGGCCAGAGAGGATAACGACAGATCTAAAAATACATCCTCGTATATAAATACATATATGTACATATTTAAAATGTAATTAAACTTAGGTTACACTCACAACTCTATAAAGAATACTTACTTATTTGGAGAAGTGGTGCCCTGTAATTCGGAAATGGTGTTGCGCGACTCGACGGATTCCAAGTTGTAGTTTTCCATTTCAAGTCGGATTCGAATCTGTTTACCTGCAAAATTAAATAAAAAAATATACATATTTACTCGAACTTGTGCTGTTTCATTATGATAAACGCACCCCTACCTGGTGTGTCACTCTTCCTTAGTATACAGTGAGAGTAGTAACTGCTCTAATAATTATAGTGATAGCTATAGCTATACGTTTAAGAAACAAAGAGACAGCTGATGTCGAACATATAGTAGTTAATTAGCTTTTTGCAATACTGATAGGTCTCTTCTGTAGCAAAATACGGAGATAATTCATACAATATAGCGGCTGAATTTATCAGAAATAATCCCATTTTGGAAACTGGTTAGTTAAAGTAACTTTTAACGTACTCGTACAAGCCCAAATGCAAAATATTATAGTTAGTTTCCGCCATCCAAAATGATATAGGGATGCATGTCGGGCCATCGTATTGGTCAACTGTCTTTCGTTGATGGACTTGGGAATGCAGTTAAGTACCAGAACACTTTAGAAGAGCAGCTTCTACCTTCAATACTACTACTTCAATCAACTGAAGGAAATCATATATTCCAACAAGATGGTGCTACCGGTCAAACGGCGAAATCAACTAAGGTTTGGTTATTTGCTGAAGCTGTTCCTTTGATGGAATGGCCTTCCAGCAGCAACGATCTTTCACAAATTGAAACCTTATGGTATCAAGCAAAGATTAAGACAACAACTGGCAAGGACACTTCAGAATTTACGCCAGAAAATAAGTGAAATATGGTAATCCTTCACTACTGAAGAATGCCAAAAATTAGATGTGGACACTATGCCACAGCGAATTCATGCTGTCATAAAAAATAAAGGTAATGTAACACAGTGGTGAAAGCATATTTCGGCATCGTAGACCAACTTTTTTGCATTTATGCTACTTTATACTACTTTTCTTTTTTTTTAACCAGCTACAACTACACAATACAATTCCTAAAATTCAACTTTCATTATATAATTTTTTTACGCGAAATAAATGTTTCCATTTCTATTAAAAAACAAATAGTCATTATCTCTAGAATTAATATTTATTCAATGCGTAAATATTCCAAATTAAAGTTGATAGACCAACTATTTTTCATTTGGGTCGTATGTACACAACTACCTCCGTTGGACATAAAACAGAAACCTTATCATATCATTAAATGTGTAGTATCTAAGTTAAGGTTATATCGGCTTAATATGTGAAAAAATACATACTGACGCAGACAATTCTATACGGACGAGGTTTATGACATTTTTAACTAAGTTAAAGACGATGTTAAGGTTCAAATATGTTATCAAATGGAATATCGCCAAATCCAATCTAGGATGAGATTTTGTTCAATAAAATGGAAAAAATCGGATGCCTAACTGAACAGTGGAGTACGAGAAAATACAACAATAATGCGGTGAAACTAGCGTCCGCATACTATGAAAGGATACGAACAAGTTCTAGACAGTCAACAACGTAATATTATTAAGTTCTATGGTAATTGGTTGCCCGAGACGTATATATGAATAATACGCGATATGTACGATCACGCCTAATGTTGTTCAGAGCGAGAATAAAGAGCGAATTCCAACTTAAACTTGGAGTAATATCGAAAGATTTTTTATTGAAATAGCACATTCATGTATCGGAAACGACTAACTTCTATTCCCCAATGATAGCGCTATCATAAGCAACGATGAGATAGCCCTTCACGCAACTCTTCATAGCTGAATAAACACGCTAAAACATAATTTGTTACGAATCAATCGTATAAAACTAAATATCTGCATTACCATTTTTTAAAAGTGGAAACCCTAATCCTGACATTTA
This sequence comes from Volucella zonaria, assembly GCA_963966105.1. Classification (NCBI taxonomy): domain Eukaryota; kingdom Metazoa; phylum Arthropoda; class Insecta; order Diptera; family Syrphidae; genus Volucella; species Volucella zonaria. The sequence goes on along the minus strand of OZ014532.1, from coordinate 84,047,501 downwards.
TTTAGAAGACATCGTGACTAGTGCAAAAATTTAAATACTTAGGCTCTGTTATTAACAATCAAGCAAATTTTGATGACCATGTCCCACATTCGATTAGTATGTGGTGGTTTAAATGGCGCCAAAACTCTGCAATACGTATATTTTATGATAGAAACATGCCGCTTGAACTTAAAGGTTTGTCATACTCTATAGTCATTCAACGGGCTTTAAACATAAATTAATAAAACTAGATCACAAATTCTACTAAGACTTTTACTATTGTTTCAGCTGGTTCTGCTATATTCAAGGAAGATCGTCAGAAAATCCGGTTCAAAAACCAATAGAGATGCGAAGAAGAGGCCAAAAAAATTAATTGGATCACTCAAATGCAAAACCATCAGCGAACTCTTGGCCTCACTAACGAAGTAATCTAACCCTGGCCCTACATTGTACGATTGGAGTAATTGGCTTCCTTCTAACCATTTACCAGCTTAAGCCAAAAAATATATGTGGGAATGAGGTGCACCACCTAAGGGGTAATACGGGTACTACCTTGTAATTTGTTTTTAACATTATTTTTTTAATGGCTTAAATGGTTCGATAACTATTCAAACATGATACCCAAAAGTCTTTATATGAGGAAACCTAAAACTAGATTGAACGAACGAATCATAACGAGTTGGAAGAAATTTGAGAGCGAGCTTCGAATGTTCGGTTCTTAAATTTTGGGTTAATTTAAAGAGGCAAGAGAAACCCGTAAAGCAATAATTTCATCAAGAAAGAATCGGAAACAGAAGAATATTCATTTGGAAGACCAATTGTATGGCCCAGGCAATGCAGATTGAAGGTAGGTAAATAATTAATTTCTTTAATATTTAGTACTTAACATTTTAAATACGTTTTTCTCAAAACTATATTTTTCGAGACGGCCGACTAACTTGGGCTTTCAATTTTCAACCGATCAACTTCATTTTAACTGTACTCGTAGCTTCCTGGTGGTATTTTCTAGTGAAGTATGTAAAATTGGTTAATTAATCTTCTTGCAATTTTTCTAATTACGACCTAGTACATTACGGTTTGTCTGCGTTATGTGAATCTCTATATTTCCAAATATATTATATTTCACTACGATTGGGTGGAGTATTTTTTTTGATCAGAGATTTACTTTCGCTCATTTATAATCAGAGCTAACCAGGTGTTTGATTCTGTCAAACGTTGATCCTGTTTTTTCGTACATCAATACAGGAAATGTCAATTGTCCCTACTAATCCAAAAAATCTTTGGTAATACCTGTCGCATATTTCTGGTAAATTTTCAATTCTGCGTCAATTCCATCTCCGTAAGCAAATTATCCACTATTGCTTTATTTACAGAAGCCCCAAACTAGACCTTTAATGAGTTTGATGCGCTGTCTGACTCCATACAAAGAATTGTATATCTCTATCCTCATACCGAAATCATCATTACGGGCGATTTCAATATACACAATTCTGGGTGGCTTCGACATTCTTGACAGACAACTCCCGAAGGACGGTGTGTTGAGATCTTCGCTGCGGAAAATAACTTAACCCAGCTTGTAAATGAGCGCACACGAATACCAGATGTTGATAGTCATACCGCCAAGCCAACACTCTGGACTTGTTTTTCACTTCTCACCCTGACAAATACACCGTCGATGTGCTCTCCCCTCTAGGCGCGTCAGACCACTGTGTCAACTAATTTCTCATACGCCGACCGACCGCACAGTTAGAGAAAAGATTCCAAAAAGAACCGTAGAGAAATACGAGAAAGCCAACGGAAGCGGTCTTAACAGCTTCTTTAGAAATTTTAACTGGTCTTTATGTTTTCTCGATAACGACGTGGATGCCGCTGCTGATACGATCACAGACACCATTCTCCTTGGAATGAGAAACTTTATCCCTCATCGGATGAAGCGTATCAAACCAAAAGAAAGGGCATGGTACGACTCGAGCTTTAAAGAGGCTGTCAAGGTTAGAGAAATGTTTTTTCGGTCCCACAAGACCAACCCAACAAAGGAAAACCGAAAAAAGTTTAAACGAGCCAGAAATGACTGCAACGTCTTTTTAAACGTGTAAAATCCCAATACAACCAAAAACTGAGGCAAAAAATACTACAATGTCCCAAAGGTGGTAAAAAATGTTGGTGGTTCGTCAAAAATATTAGAAATTCTGCCTCATCCTCCATCCCAACGCTCATTTACAATGACATTCCAGCTCTTTGGACAGGGCCAATCTGCTTGCTACACATTTTGCGGCTAGCTCAAGCCTTCAATGGGACAAATCCACTTTAGCACTCGTATAGTAGCAAGAGTTCTTAAAGATCTTAACATTCACAAATGCGCTGGTCCAGATGTTGTATCTCCCCTCTTTCTGAAGAGGTCTTCTTCCTTGCTGGCAAAACCACTGCGTAAGCTTTTTCATCAATCCTACTCTTTAGGACTCTTTCAGAGAAGATGGAAAACAGCATTTGTCCAACCCGTCCATAAAATAGGCGTCTCTTCTCCTACATACCCATTGCACTTACGTTCCTTCTTTCCAAGGTCATGGAAACGCTGATAAACCGCCAACTCATGAAATGTCTCGAAGCACGAAAACTTCCAATGACCGGCAGTACGGTTTTCGTAGCAACAGGTCCACTGGTGATTTGATAGCTTGTCTTACCGAAAAGTGGAACTAAAGCATACATCAATCTGGCAAAAGCAAGATAGTTGCACTTGATATTTCTAAGGCATTTGACAGAGTTTGGCATCAGGCTCTTTTGTCGAAAATGTGTGCTTTTGGGTACTTTTCATATTCGTTTATGGACTCACGTCCCTGCTCTGTAGAACGGGAACGACAGCGTATGTTGAGCTCATTAAATTCTGATTTTAACAGCATAATTACTTGGGGAACCACTAACAGAGTAAAATTTAATGCTTTTAAAACACAATGCTGTCTGCTGCCGTTAAAGCGAAATTTAAACACCCATCCATTATCCATGAATGGCAGTTGCATCATCAAAACCGATAAACTTTCTATTCTCGGTATGTGTGTCAATGACAACTTACGTTAGAACGACCACATATTCGGTGTCGTCAAAAATGCAGCGAAATGTCTAGGTTTCTCAAACGATGTAAGAAATACTTCACCCCCTCTGATCGGGTCTACAAGGCATTTCCACCCGAAATTGGAGTACAATGCCCATTTCTGGTAGGGTTCGCAGAAAACATCTCTGCACCTGCTAGATAGGATTCAAAACCGTCCGATCAAACTCATAGGTCATACTAATATTACTCAAACAATAGACATCCTCGGACAACGACGTTATGTGTGTTTTATCGTTATTTCCACCAGCAGTGCCCCATGGAGATCGCCAGTAGCATTCCGCCCCATCAAACTTTTAACCGTAATACCCGTCTCGCTATGAATGCTCATCAGTATATCCTCAAGCCCACTTTCGGACGTACTCTAAAATATCGTTATTCGTTCCCAAGCCGTACAACTCGTTTTTGGAATGCCCTACCTAGCTCTTTATTTCAAACATTTAAAACCAATGTTCACCGGTACCTCTCTTTCCATCCTCTCTGATTTTCCTTCGCCCGCGCTGTGTGCAAACATTTTAAGGGTACTTAAATCGCTTGAGCGCGCGCAAATTATTTCGGTTTACAATCATTACGGTGCAGTTTTACAGAAACTAAAGCCACCAGACAAGCAGTCGTCGCTTATTTTTTATCTAAAAATCGTGATTAGTGACACATCTTAATTTTTACCCAATGGATTTGTAAATAATCAAAATGTCCATTTCTTGAATGAGGCAAATCCAGAAGACACTCATTAGACTCATTGCACTCACAAAAGTTCGCTATTTGGTCACGCTACCGGACAGTGATTAGTGATAATTTCTTCGAAAATATAGACCACAACGATAACATTTCATTGTGAAATGCACGAGTTATTTGGCCACTGAGATCGTTCGATTTGACACCACTTGATTACTTCTTATAAAGGTAAATGCTGATGAGCCACAAACTATTCAAACCCAATATTCAATGCGAACAAACTTTGGACTAACAGGATGCGTCTCATCAAAAACAACCACCCATGTTGCCTGAAGTCATGTGCAAGACATGTCATAAATCATCCTTCATAATGGGTACAGATCTTTGTTATTAAAAAACACAATTTTTAGAGAAAAATTCAAAATACCTTCGTGAAAAAAATTAACGCATTAGCTTTAAAAAAAAGATATCCTATTTTGAAGAAAAATCTGGAAAATACGAGGGCGGGTCAATAAGTCCGTGACTTTTTGAATTTCTGACCTCTTTACTGAAACAGCAACACTGCTCCTGTCAACAGGCATCTGTCAGTTGACTCCTGTCAAAATTTAAACTTGCTGCGTCAGTTAGTTTGTGTTTGACAACTATTTTTATCAGACTACCCACTAATTTGAGGAGAAAATGGAAAAAAGTGAATTTCGTGTGCTTATTAAGCATTATTTCTTGCGAAAAAAAACCATTACCGAGACCAAGGCTAAGCTTGATAAATACTATGGGGACTCTGCACCATCGATTTCAATGGTAAAAAAGTGGTTTACTGAATTTCGTTGTGGCCGTACAAGCACTGAAGATGCCGAACGTCCTGGACGCCCAGTTGAGGTCTCTACATCCGAAACAATCGAAAAAATTCACGATATGGTGTTGGCCGACCGAAGATTGAAAGTGCGAGAGATTGTGGAAGCCGTAGGGATCTCGCATGGCTCAGTGGTTTCAATTTTGAATGATCACTTGGGCATGAGAAAGCTTTCCGCAAGATGGGTGCCGCGTTTGCTCACAGTCGACCACAAACGCAATCGTGTAACAACTTCACAGGAAGGTTTGGCGTTTGGCGTTTGTTTAATCGCAATATGGAGGAGTTTTTGCGCCGTTTTGTAACCGTGGACGAAACATGGATCCATCACAACACACCAGAGAACAAACAACAGTCAAAACAGTGGGTTTCTAAGGGTGAATCGGCGCCAAAGAAGGCCAAGGTGGGTTTGTCAGCCAATAAAGTTATGGCGACTGTTTTTTGGGATGCACGCGGGATAATCCACATTGACTACCTTCAAAAGGGAAGAACAATCAATGGGGAATATTATGCGAACTTATTGGACCGATTCAATGACGATTTAAAAAAAAAACGACCTCATTTGGCCAAGAAAAAAGTTCTTTTCCACCAAGACAATGCAACGGTGCACACATGTGCAGTTGCCATGGCAAAAATCCATGAATTGGGCTATGAATTGCTCCCTCATCCACCCTATTCTCCAGATTTGGCTCCGAGCGACTACTTCTTGTTCCCAAACCTGAAGAAATGGCTTGGTGGAAAAAGATTTGACTCCAATGATGAAGTCATCTCGCAAACAAAGGCCTATTTTGAGGACCTCGACAAATCATTTTTTTTGGAAGGGATAAAAAAATTGGAGAAGCGTTGGACAAAGTGTATAGAGCTCAAGGGAGACTACGTTGAAAAATAAAATTATTTTTTTATCAAAAAATCTGTGTTTTAATCCAAAAGTCACGGACTCATTGATATTCTTTAGTAGGGATTTTAGCCGCATAACCTTAAGTCATCTAAGAGTGGATCCCAATTGATCGAAGGCTCATCACAAATGTTCATCGACGACAACTGATTAGAAGCCCTACAACTATTTGGAAAGTTTGAACAACGATATAAGTACTCAAAATTTAATGAATTAATGAGGTCGTTTTCATTATTTTACATTTTCCTAGAGAATCCCTTCAAATTATCATATGTGTATAAGACTAACCTTGACGATACATTCTAAGTATCATTTCCGCATCTTCAACAGTAATGCAGGCTCCGGGTATTTTTCTCACACCCGGTTCGTAAGCTTGTGTCCCAGTGTGAGGAGTTGCTATAGAGTAAGGTGTAGCCGAACGTATAAGAGCAGCAATACCACCTTTTTTCGATGCTTCTGCTGCACCAGATCGTCGATATGCAACTGTTGATCCATAGCGTTCCCAGACTGGTGCAAATACAACAATTTTTCCTTTAACCTTAAATAACAAATAAAGCAAAATAAGAAATATTTTTATCGTAAACTTCCATATATACAAATATTTATATATATATATAGGTAATTAATTTTTACTTTGTCATCGGGCAATTGATGTAACTCTTCAAAAGTTCGAACTGCTACAACATCTGCGACAATACCACCACGAGGTGTTCCCACAGTTGTTCCAAGTCCCAAGAGTTCTATTTTCGCCTTTCGAGGTAAAACAAGAGTAGCACTTTCATATCCTCTAGAATAAATGAAAACATACTCGTATAATAAATAAGGGGAAAAGCTGTAAATTTAATTAATAATGCATATAAGGAAAATTTTATAACTGTTTGATCGAAATATGAACTAATATTTTTAAAGAAATTTTTATTACTCGTAAAGAAAATACTTTCATCTATAAACACAGGGAAAAATTTTCAATTTATATTTAAAAGAATTCAGTGTCAATACCTGGAAAGTTTGTACTTAGGGAGGAGTTAATTAGCTTGTATTGCCTTTTGGTTGCCTTGTTTATCATAAGATACATAACTATTCGCCATTTTGGTTAAAAAAAAACTTCAAATCATTTTATTTAAATTATTTCTTGCTAAATTACCTAAATTTCGATGAGAAACAACTTTGTAACCCATTCTTGAAAAGTTTATTACCCTTTTCTAGTTTAGAGAGCAAAGTGTAAGTACATCGAAAAAAATGATTTTTTGTTTAGGGCTAAAAAACATTACAGGTCTTCAATTGATTCTGGGTGCTCGTTTGTTTAATCGCTGTATCTGTTCATTGATCATTGAATTGAATTTAAGTCTGTGCTGTAAGGAGCCCAGATCAACACCTTAATACTAAATAAATATAAAAAATAGGACAATATAAATAAATAAAATAATTTTTCAGAAATATTGTTGTTTATTTATTAGTAAATTGTATAGTTTTTAATTTAGATATACATATGCTGTTTTTTCAGCATGGCATTATCCTGTTGAAAAATAAACCTATAAGTTTTGTGAAAGCTACAACTTAACTCTTACTGTTACTTATTAGTCCAGAAAGCACATCCGATCACTTTCTTCCCCAAAGAAATATCTCCAACCATTTCAGCTTTCGAGGCCATTATTTGCAGACATTCATCGCTATGTCTCTCTACCTCCTTCCCTACATACAAGCAGTTTTCTATCTCCAACAAATAGCTTAAAACTTATTGAAGAAGATTATGTACATATATTTTGAGTGAAAATCTGGTTTCTGGCTGATTTACGTGCACGTAGCTAAAATCTAACCAGTCCTTTTCTTACTTTTTTTTAAAATCATTTCTAATCTACAATAGATGACGTTTAAAGCCTTTGCATTTTTTTTAAATCCATTTCACAATTTATTGAGACACATTCAACCTTTCTATTATTTATATTTTATTGCTGAACGTATTCCCTACGTTAATCGAACTATTTTGCTCGAATTTACAATTCTGTAAAGCTTTTATAAGCTATTACAGCATAGTAGAGAAGGCCGAGAGAAACTTTATTTATTTTGGCATCCTGTCAAGGTCACGAACGACTTAACATGTATTTGACTTTGATGTCAAAAAACGAGACAAGGTGACACGCTGCATGTGACTTCTTTCACATCATATCTGAAAAAATTCTGCGAAATTCACAAGCGAACACTGGAGGCACAATCTTTCAAAAGTCTATGCAACACTGTTAGCGTATGCCGATGATATTATTACAATTGACAGAACTCAGTGGCCTTTCGTATGTGCGTTCGCAAGTATTGAAACGGAAGCTGCCCGAATAGCCTACTAAGGCTAAGGCTAATGAGTTAAAAACCAAGCATATGATGTCAACAAGAAGGGACACACAACATCAGCGAATTGGACGGAACGTCCCAGTCGACAGCCATAATTTCTAGGTAGTAACCACCTTAGGTGGCGCGCATAAGTACAAGGGGACCAAGACCGACAACTGGATGCAGTTAGATAAGGATCGAGCCAAGTAGATAGGCCTGTTATTTGAGGTCCAGGTTCAGCTTGAACTGTAGCGTTACCTATGGAAGTAAGTAAGTAAGTAAGAGAGACTTTATCAACGGTAGACGATTTTATTTTCTTAAGCTTGCCATTAACCGCCGAAAGAGTGGTTACGACAGGAAAAGGTCAAGTTTTGAACGCAGGCAATCTGGCGTAGTATCGCAAAATATCGCATCAAAGATTCTAGCTTCCATATTATATAGACATCTAAAGCTTTATATCAACAACTTGACCCGATCAATATCTTGGCCGATAACTACAATATTCCCATCATATGTTATGTGTCATGTAAGCTTTTCAATATAATCCTTGTAAGAGAGTGAAACTCAAAACAGCTGACGGGGAAGAACTTCTTAAAAGTTTGTAGAACTACCTAGATACTTGCATAGGGACTTGCCATCAAAAGAGTTGTGAAGTTCAATCCCGTAAAATACCTCAGGCAACATACAGTGCAAGAAAAAACCTTATTATCTTCTCAAATTAAACTCAATCTTTCCTCGGAAAATATTGATCGGACAAGATCAATTTCTCGGGGGTAGTGTTCAACAAGAAATAACACTTTAGAAAAATATGTCTCAAGACCCACCAAGAAGATTAACATTACGACAAAGTAAGCCAAAACAAATTAAAATGAATCATAAATTGCCATAAACAACGTTCATGATGAAACTGAAGTCAAAACTATACCTTTTCTCAAGGAAATCTCTTTGTAAAATGTTCATATTCTGATAATTCGCGTATACCCCAGCTGTGCCGATGAAGTGAGCTACCTGTGGTACACATGACTTGTTTATTTGTTTAAACGGTCTGTTGATAAAAGTAGATTTTTCCTTCAGTGGCACCTGGGTAAAGTTTTATTCCTTTCACATGATTAAAAAAAAGAAGAAATTTTAGTTTTTTATCCTTTGTTTAGGGTATTAATTTTCAAATTTTTTTTTCTTATATTTGACTTTGTTTAAAACTATAGAATTGATAGTAAATAACACAAAATAAAATAATTCAAAGTTTGTTGGAAAAACAAAAAAATAATAGTACAAAATTAATGTTTTTCTTTGAAAACAATCCACGCATAATGCAGGTTTATCATCACAATGGCCACAATATGTGGACACCCTCTTAGTTTTTTTTTTGAACTGCAACTCTGCCTTCGTTCTACTGAATATCGTTGTAGCAACCGGAACAACGTTTTCGAGTTTTTCGATTAGTTTTGTCTCGTTTGTCGAAGTCTTTTATGAGATGTTTGACTTTCATACTGGAAGAAGTTGACGGATGTACGTACCTACTTCCAGCTCACAAGGAGATTAGCAGATTGATTGCCTGCATTCAGGAAATTGTGCATTTTTATGGAACTGTTTGTAGATCACTACTTCATTTAAAACGGATGGGATGTACTTAGTAGAAATTCAAATGCAATTTTGTGGTACTATTTTATAGTTTTTCGTAATGGCGTGGAATAGCACGCCATTTGATTTGAGATGTCTATTCCTTGATTACTTTTATTATATTCCGTTATCATTTTCAATTTTTGTACTTCTTCGTTGTTGCGATTTCTCTTTGCTGTGGAAACAACCCCTATGCTTCGTGCTAAGCATAAGCGCGTCACGTTTGTCCTTCCACATTGCAATGGCCATTCCCGAGTTCCAACTAGGTGTGTTTGACAATCAATGAGACTTTTTCCCAATCATATAGACGTATAAAAATTATCGGTGATCATTGTCCTGCCTTTGTCCAAATATCGATCAGTAAGGTCTAATACAATTTGGATGCTGTGTGAAGTGCGTTCAGTTGGCCTTCCTCTCTGATTGATATTATCACATGTTCCAGCATAAACTGAGCTTGAATATATATAGCCACTTGTGTCACAAGGCTTGTACATATTTGTGAGATTTCCCAGGGGTATACTGGCGGAACTGGAGCCTTCCTCGCCAGGGAATCAACCACCAGAATCTCACCTGGAATTTGAGCACGTACGAAATTGTTTTCGAGAATTTTAACTAAAAGGCTTACTTTACCCAAGCGATTGCGTTCCATTCTTGTATTTTCAGCGAAGTGAATAAATTTGAGCAATAATTGAAACCGATTACGTGAAAATGTAGCGCAAAATTATTTTGATAAAATGGGTTTGTATTCCACTAAAACGAAATTGCTGGATTCTTTATTATTCCCATGTAAATCACTATGCCTAGAAATTTTTTCACCTCTGGTACATTTTTATCGTTCAATTTCTTTATTCGCGATCTTCGAGTAACTGTAGATTTTGACAAGAATTGATTTGCATTCAAATTATTTTGGGACACGATAAGTTCATAGACTTCATCCGTCACCATCAAGCTAAACAAATCAATTGGCTTTATTGAACTTGTTTCCAGATTAGATATCCCAGGTGTTGATGGGTGATCAGTAAACGCAAACGTCTTGAGTGACCTTCCGTTAACCGCTATCCATACGTTTGATGGAATATCGACAACAGCAGTGTCTTCATCCTCTGGCGATTCGTGATTATCCTCTAAAGCATCCGGGTCACTAGATTCAGAACCAGTTGGTACGTAGTCACTGGAATCGAAACCTTCAAAATCCAAGTTATCATCACTATCAGAATCTTCACCTTTATTTCCATGCCCGTAAAATAATCTAGTTGGAATTGTTTCGTTGTTTGTCATTGAAAATATTATTTAGAGTCATACTTTTATATGAATAACCTTAAAACTAAAGAAAAATCTGAATCGAAATAACGGAGAAATATATGTACCACCAGTAATACACGTGGTACCATATTAATTCCAATATTAACAGAGTGCCATGTGAGCCACCGGTAGCCACAGCCTTAAAACACACATAAAACGTCACAAACGAGAAAAGACAACGGCAGAACACTTAACACACGGGTAATGATCAGTTGGAAGCGATATTTATAGTTTGAAATTTTGGTAATACTCGTAGTTTTTTTTTTTTGTATGGTGGCAGTCAACGTGTTAACTAGATATACATATGTATTGGGTCTATATCTTCGTGCGGTTTGCTAAGAGATGGCGTGACTTGTATTATTCCCTTGTTACTATTCCATTGGAACTTGCGTTGGAAAGCTACTGCCATTGTACGTCATTTCAGTATATGTCATTCATTTGAAGCGTAAACAACAATAATTTTTTTTCACTCAAATATGTCGAACTTTATGCCTGAAAAAGTGTTTTTGCGGGGAGTTCTTCTTGAATATGAAGAAAACTGCTGCCGAAAGTCATCGTATTTTGGTGGAAGTTCATGGTGAACATGCGATAGCTGAGCGAACGTGCCAAAAGTGGTTTGCACGATTTAAAAGTGGTGATTTTGGCTAGGAAGAATGAACGTCCTGGGCACCCAAAAAAGTTTGAAGATGAAGGACTGGAAGCATTACTCTATGAAGATTGTTGCCAAACACAAGAAGAGCTCGCAGAATCTTTGGGTGTCACTCAAGCAGCCATTTCAAAACGTTTAAAAGCAGCTGGATATATTCAAAAGCAAGGAAATTGGGTTCCACATGAACTCAAGCCGAGAGACGTCGAAAGGCGGTTTTGCATGTGCGAAATGCTGCTGGAACGCCACAAAAGGAAGTCATTTTTGCATCGGATTGTTACTGGTGATGAAAAATGGATCCATTACGACAACCCCAAGCGCAAAAAATCATATGTGAAACCCGGCCAACCAGCCAAATCAACGGCAAAGCCGAATATCCATGGCTCGAAGTATTTGGTGGGATCAGATGGGTGTGCTGTATTATGAGCTGCTAAAACCGGGTGAAACCATCAATGGACAACGCTACCTAACACAATTAATCCGTTTGAAGAGAGCAGTGGCCGAAAAACGCCCGGAATATGCGACCAGACACGAGGCAATAATTTTCCATCATGACAACGCCCCCACGGCCCCACGTTGCTATTCCGGTTAAGAACTATTGGGAAAACAGTGGATGGGAAGTCTTACCCCACCCGCCTTATAGCCCAGACCTTGCCCCTTCTGACTACTATTTGTTCCGGTCGATGCAGAGCGCCCTCACTGAAATACGGTTCACGTCAGAGCAGAATATCAAAAATTGGCTTGATTCATTCTTGGCTGCCAAGCCGGCGCAGTTCTTTTGGGATGGGATCTACAAATTGTCAGAAAGATGGGAAAAAGTCATAGCTTCAGATGAGCAAGACTTTGAATAATACTATTGTACATGTTTTTCATAAATAAATGTTCAAATTTTGAAAAAAAAACCGCACGATATTACATATATACCCAATATATGTAAACACATGAATATATTAGCTTATTTTAAATGTTTTTCCGCTGCTCTAAAATAGTGTCAGGATATGTGTAATCCACGAGCTAATATTTAAACAAGAGTTTTCTTTGTGGATTCTTTCCCTAAATCAAATCTAGAAATCTTTATTACTTATTATTACTTTATAAATATATTGAATCAATGCTGTAAAGAAAATAGCGACCCAAATCTCTCAAATCTTGATACATATATGTATGTAAATTATAAGTTTTTATAGTGTAAATATTATGCCACTAATAAAATATAATGAAATATTATGAAAAAAATAACATTTTGTATTGCACACTGCCAAAGCGATTTCGACCTGAGCGGTCTTTGGATCTATATGGCTATGATATAATTCATCCTAGTTGCATAAGGTGTTACAAAAATGTCTTACTGATGCTTTCACTATTTTCTTTCTCTGGCATACCTGACTCTGTTCTAGGCACATTGATAAATATTATCTCCCGCCCTTGATATTCATCTTATAAAATTAAAAAAAAAAGGCGGTCCTTATACACCGGTATTACTATCACCGGATTTCGATGATCACACTCTCATAGCAGCCTAGCGTAAGACTTCAGTGTTACATCTCGTAAAGCAAATGGACGTCTAGTCTGTCTTCCAAACGGAGGCAATTATATTTTGAAGAATAGGTAGAAGTTGTGCGCTCTTATGCCAAGTAGTTCGAGAATGCAATGTTTTTCTAGACACGGTCTGGATGAAGGCTGAGTTCACTAAATTGCCTCGGTCGAAGGTCACAATGGTATCGAGAATTGATATCGCCATGGAATTTCTTAGCCACTTCTCAGAAAAGGAATTCTCTATGATTAAACCCAGGTTAAGACCAACAGCATCCTCGTGCTTCCCTTCATAGTTTAATTATTTTACTTGCATGACTCTTGAGAATATAAGCAGACTATATAAATGGCTCCCGACTTCTTTAAAAAGTCTAAAGCTTTTTTTGCTGGCCCTCAGCACAAAATTTTGCAGACTTCGTACTGATATCTTAACGGCACACTACGCTAATAACAACCAGAAACCTGGATTCTTAGGGTGCATTGAACTGCATTTACTAGGAACTGATATACGATAATAGGTGCTGGTACTACACGTATTTTGTTACTGTAACAATCAATCATCTTTCAATGAAAAGCTAACAAACTTAATTGAAGGAAAATACTCGTAGGTCGACTGCATTAGACAAGTTTTTAATTTAAGTTCTCAGTAACCACATAGCGACACACATTAACTTAATAAAGTAACAACGATGAGGCCTATAATAGCCTATTTTCTTCTACTTTCTTTTGTTTTGCTTACTTATTTCTTAAATTTAAATTGTGTTTTAAACATCGATTCACATACCCATATATACCCATATAAGATCACTAGGATGTACTGGACCCATGAGAGATCTATCAGATCCCAATGGTTCGCACCCAGAAATTTATCCTAAATCAGTTTAGCCCATATTTTCACAAACGTTTTTTTTTTTCAAATTACTTTTAATAAACAGAATTATAAAACAGAATAACTTTCTTTTTGAACCATATGTTATATATGGTATCTTGCCTTTCAGTTAGTCAGTATCACACCTCCGAAAAATGAAATGAATCGCTGTACGCCTAGACAACGTTGAACAGTGCGTTTGTTGAAAATAAGTTTTGGCAAGTTTGTGCAAAAAGTTCGTGAGACTGACTTGCTTGCGGACAACATCCGACGATAATGTTGGTGTTGTGGCCGAGAGTGTTCCACTCAATCCAGGAACATCGACTCCCCATCGATCTCAAAGATTTCGGATTATTCCCTTACAAAGTCCAATTGGCTCAGCAATTGAAAGCAAATGACCATCGACTTCATTATCGCTTCCCTTTCTGACCAACGGCGGTTATGTTAACAAACAAAATTTTCACATCTGGGGATCGGAAAACAAGATCGTGATTGTCGAGAAGCCAAGGCATCCGCAGAGAGTGATAGTTTTATTTCGAAAATACTGCTGGAAATGTAATTTCGGTCAAGGGTGAGCACGCTATAGAGCCATGATTACCGAATTTTTGTGGGCTGAAATTGAAGGCATGAGCTTGGACTATCTTTGGTTTCAGCACGATGGCACACAATGCTACACAGGGCATCAAACAATCAATAATTTGTGCGCTAAGTTCTGCAATGGTGTTATTAGCCGCCTTGGTAATGTCAATTTACCGCTTCGGAGCTGCTATTTGACCCCGTTTGAATTTTTTTAGTGGGATGCCCTAAAAGATCGATGTTATACAGACAATCCAGAAACGATTCAAGCCCTTAAAGCGAATATCTTCCGAGGCATTCATGAGATAGAGCCAGAAACACTCAAGAAGGTCTTGGAAAATTGGGTTGATAGGATGCATAACTAATGGGAACGTTCGCTCTTTCGGATAAAGCCATAACATACCGTAAATTGATTTTTGTTCATTTTATTTAATTTTTAAAAGAAACTTGTACATATATAAACCACCCTGTATATTTTATTTATTCTATTAAATATGATTTTTGAGAAACTTAAGTCCTTGATCACAGAAAGTTGATTTGTTTACTCCCTGGGTACTTAACCCTAGAAGGGTACTGTGAGTAATTTTTACGCATATGTGATATATTTTTCGTTATCCCTCAGCCGATTGGTCACCCTGTCTGTCAAGCCGCTAGCATTGCTTCACCCAGTCAGTGATTAAGTGTTAGGTTATGTAGTGTGCAAAATTTGATTTTTCGGCGAGTTTTTTTCAATTGTATGCGTAAATTTTACGTATAAGTAACGACTTATTTTATGTGAAGATTTTTTACGCATTTTACGGTATAAAGAAATTAGTTTACAGGTTTCTTTCTACTGTAAAGAAAAAGATGGGGGAGAGGAGACTTCAGACAGATGAAAAAATGCTTGAAGATATTTACGATAGTGATGCAGACCCAGAATATCTACCGGAACCTGAAGCTGAATTCGGTGCTTCTGATGATATGAAAACACCAATGTAGAATCAAATGAAACCCCAGGATGTAGCAGACAAGCTAGAAAACGTAACAAACAAGACATTAGCCAATATTCAAAGAAGAAAGGATTAGAAAAGAATAGTGTAATCGAAGAAGTAATTTCGCCAGTAATTGCAGTAAATAAAAACATTTTAATAGGAAAAGATGGACAATTTGTTTGGCATAAAGAATTAGTTGATATGCCAGTTAAAAAAACTCCGTCAAAAAACATTGTACAGATTCGACCGGGTCCAACAGCAAATGCTTCAAATTTTTTTATTTCCCGCCAATTGTTTCAAACAATTTTTTACTCAAGACATATTAAAAGAGATTTTGATATATACAAATAAAGACTTTGTCAAATTTGGAAATCGAAGAACTTGAAGCCTTTCTTAGTTTGTTAGTATTATCAGCTGCACTCAAAAATAACCACTTAGCAACAAATCTCATGTTCGACACTACGTACTGTGGGGAAAGATACAAAGCAACTATGTCTGAAAAGAGATTGAATTCAAGACGAGAAGTAACCAAACTAGCTCCGATATCTTCTATATGGGAAAAAACTTCTAAAAAATTGTAGAGCCAACTACCTGGCAGCTATATAACCATTGACGAACAGCTAGTTTCGTTTAGAGGGAGGTGTCCATTTACAATGAATATTCCGTCGAAACTCGTGTGATAGTAGTACAAAGGACATGTTAGATGCCATTGTCTACCTTGAAAAAGCAACAGTACCTTCTAAAGTAGCTGCTGGTGAATATTTTGTACTTGAACTTTTGAAAAATGTAAAGGGCACAAATAGAAACTTTACTATAGACAATTGGTTCACAACAAGGTTCCCCTTGTTCAACGTCTCTTACATGAATACAAAATAACAACTATTGGTACAATTAAAAAAAATAAGCCACAGTTGCTACAGATATATGTAAAATTTCAAGATCGTGCAGCATACACTTCATTATTTACTTTTCATGGGAATTTGACATTTGTATCATACAAGCCAACAAATAAAAAACTTGTATTATTGGCGTTTAGTATGCACAGTACGAGTACTAGTAGTATCCGGGAGGCCACAAGAAAACCGAAAATTGTCCGCATGTATAACGTACAAAAGAAGGAGTCGATACTTTCGACCAAATGTGCCAAAATATGAACCATGGCAGAAAAACCAGGTGATATCTTTGCTTTTTTTCAACATGATTAATATAGCTGCTATAAATGCATATGTAATTTATGCCTATAACTTGACTAGACGGGGGCAAATGCCACAATCAATGGTTAACTTCATGCTTTCCTTACACAATGATTTGACAGAAGCATTTCAAAAAAAAAAGGTTGAAAAATAAAACAATGAATCAGGCATTAAAGGAATCCATTTTTTAGGATTGTGGGTATGATCAAAGAGAAGACCAGCAGGGTCCCAAAAGTATTGCAACTTGTGCCACTACTCAAAAAGAAAATATACAACCACTTATTGCAAATGCGGGATACCAATTTGCCCTGAACATGGCCTAAAAAGATGTCCTGACCACGTTTGAAAACCAGTGTATCAGGTTTATTCTAACACTAATCAATGTATTGTATACTAACTTTTATTTAAAGTGGCAAATCGTTTAGTTGTCTAATAAAAAAAACTTTTTTCAAAACTATTATATTCATAATTTTTTGTTCATTTTCAATTTCTTTAAATTCGCAATCACCTTATAAAATAAACGAATTTATATCATGAAATTCACTTATGAGAAAAATTTACGCATATGTACCTACAAGCACCCAAAAATGTACCGTACCTAGGGTTAAAATATAAAGATTTGAATTAAAATTGTAAATGTAAGTTAAGTTGATATTTATAGTTAATAAAGAAAATAATGATGAAAGATTTTAAATCTAAAAAAAAACAGTCAAGAAAATTCTAAATGCAAACTTTTTAAATTTGAAGTAAAATATATTTTATTTCCAGAGTAGGGAATTACACCAAACAAATACTTCGGGCGTTATCTTTCCAGAGAGGAAGTCATTTATCTCTCGAGAAAGCTTAGTTGTAAGAAACGGAATTTGAGTGGTTTCTTGAACTCTCAGCGTGTAAGGAAGCAAATCAATAACATATCTATAGACAATAGCAAATTGCAACCTTTCCAAAAACTTGCTATACATTCCTCTCAGGACAACATACACTGAATTACAGGGTACTGAAAAAAATGCTCACCTTATCCAATGGGGTACTTTTGCTGACTCGGTATGAACATTTTCCAATCCCTCGTTCTTAAGAAGAGCCTCCATGTAGTCTATTGATTTTTCCAATGTATCAGATCCTGCCATTCTTGAGCCAAATTTATCCGTAAATGTTTCAAGACTAAATCAGATAAAATTTTTTTAATGAATTTAAATAAAAAAATATATATGTATGCTTATAAATGTGAATATCTTACCTTTTGTGGACTTCGCCTTTAAATTTTCCATTAACAATAGCATCTGTAATTTTTGAAACAACATCCTCATATCCCCGTATCTCATTTATTAACTGTACGGATAAATTGCACCCATTATCGGCTTTTTCCTCGTGTTTTTCAATCATCACATAACATGATGAAATTTGAAACACTATTGCTGAGCTTATAAGCAGCAGACTTAACACCCGTCTCCACATGTCGAAGCTTCAGAACTAACTATCAGGTCAATACAACAAATGTTTGTATCAGCAATTTAAACGACTTTTATTTATTAATTCAAGAAGGGATATCAGAAAGTGTCTATCTGTTTGTATTAAACTATTTACGAGTATTATAGGTACCTATATTCGTAAATTGTGATTATAAAAAAATACCTACTCGCAAGAGAGAGCAGATGATATTATGACTGATTACAGCGTACGAGTATACGCGAATATGTTACATTTTCATTTTAATGACACGCTTAAAAAGCGCTGCTTATCGCAGTCTTATGCCTCTCAATTTAATATCACATTAAAAAATTAGATTTATTGTGTATTTTTATTTCTTTCAGTACATACTCGTATATCTTTTGTAGTACTTTCGATTTTTAAAACATATCAATTAAACATTATTTTTATCCGCTAAGAATTTAAATGTTATCGAAAATTTAATTGTAACAATTTTACCACTTGCATTTTATGATTGTAGTCATAAATTGCAGTCATAAATCGCTCTATTGCATATACACAGATACATATCTATACACTACACTAAGATGCAAAAGAAAAGGCGCACCCCAGTAATACTTGGCTTTGACCTGCTCTATTTACTATAGTGTTGAAAGGGTGGAGATATCTAATTTTTATTCGTAGCAGTGGCACGTTGTTTCTCAGAGAAAAAATCTTCAATAATTACGAGTATGGTACATTAGAACCCTTTAAAAATGATGAGATAGATTTAACACTACTTTGTTGATTTTATGAGGGTACTTTAGTTGTTAAAATTACAAAAAAAAAGGATGTTTATCCTTTACAATATGGCGTGTGGCTACACGTACCTCCGACTTTTATAAGGGGTTAAACCCTGCTTGGCATTGAATCGTAAAGTCTGGTGATATAGATGGTGTTAATTTCTTCATGCCAATTGTTTTCAATGTGGCTTCTTAATTCCTGCAAATTGCTGGCCTTTTTATTTCTGTGCTTTAAACCCATTCGATGCCAAACATTCTCAAAAGGATTCATGTCAGGACTGCTTTCGGGCCAATGGACTAAATTTATCCCCAGTTCTTCTTTGTAACCTGAAAAATAAATTAGGGATATGCTAATAGTTTTAATCACTTTTTTGTCTCTGTCAATAATCTATCTGCAGAATTCTTCGGTCATGGCATGACTTTTAATTCTGATGAGGATATTATACTATAAATGAGGTTACTTCTAATAACAGTTTTGCCTTTGTTCCGATCTCTTCTGTTGAGTTACTTGCCATGATCAACTCACTCAAAAATTCCAAGTCGTCTTTGAAAACGTATCATTTTATATTGCTAATGTGTTTGCTCATATTTTAATAAAACCGTTTACGGTGGAGTATTTTCTTCCTGACTTAAAAATTGCAGAAATTATGAAATTATTCCGCTCTTCAAAAATGCTAACCCTTGCGATCTAAACAACTACAGATCGATATCCCTTTTACCAGTTTGTTCTAAAATATTTGAAAAAGTGAAGAAAATTGGATTTCTGAGCTTTTTAAATAAACAAAACTTCTTTAGTGTGAATCAATATGGCTTCCGTGCTGGTAAATCCGCAGAAGACGCACCTTTGAAATTCTGCAGTGAAATTTATGAAAACATTAATGGAAGTCTTTTCACGGGTGGGCTTTTTATTGATTTAACCAAGGCGTTTGATCTAGTAGATTACAAAATTCCCTTATGTGAACTTTGTAATATAGGAATGCGTGGCTTTATTTATAACTGGCTGGCTTCACGCCCTATGTAACAGAAAACGAAAATTTAATATTAAAGATAAGTACAGCAAACTATGTAACTCAACTGCTAGAGTACCTCAAGGCTCGGTCGTAGGTTCTGTCCTATTTTTGATTTACATTAACCAACTGCTTTTGCGGATGATATTGCTTTTTCATATGGTTGCAAGTCCCATCTCGACTTAATTGCTGGCATTAATTTCGATTTAAATATTTTAAGCCAGCTTATCACTCATAAAAAGATTCTCAGCAAAAAAAAAACAAAACGATGTATTTTAGCCTTACGGGTTCTTTTGTGCTGCGTCCTAAGTAACTGCCTAATTGCTAACTGTCCAAAATTCCAAATCAATAAAGATGTCTTCTATTAATTGCGCTGATAATTGCTTCCAGGTGAATTTTGTACAATTCTTTAAATATCTTGGAGTTACTCGTATATTGGATAATAACCTAAGTAAACTGGTTCGACCACACGAATAGTATAAAAAAATATCTAATGTCATGCTCCAGATAAATTTATAGCTTAAGTTTATATTGCTCACTGAGATTATTATGTGTAGTATATATGTATTATGGACTAGTTCACTCAAAAGTTCAATATGGCCTAACTTGTTGAGTTGGAACGTTTCTCAGTAAAATTAGCCCGTTGTTTGCATCGCAAAAACATATTGTACGTATTATACGAGTATGCAAAAGAAAAACATCGTTTCCCTGGTAGTTTAGTTTTGTTTCAGGCATTAAAAATCCTTCCGCTAGGACATCTATGAAGCCTTAAAAGTATTTTTTATAAGAAGGGACTACCTTGCTACAAGAAGGAATGCTCACCATGACTTACGTATTAATACTGGTAACTGTGTTGATATCCCCTTCATATAACAAAATATATTTTAGGAAATTCTTCACAAATTGCCGCTTTTTATCAGAAGGTTAAGAGATTTAATTAACTTTCTCAAAGAAATAAAATCTTCGCTATTAAAGCATAACTACATTATAATCAAATTGAAAATATTTTAAAATCACAATATTAATATTATTTGTAGATCAAACAGAACATACTAGCATTCTATAAATGTTATTTCCCACTACCACAAAATTTGTAATATAAAATAATTTAAACTTGTTTCAATGGTGTATTCGCTTCTAGATCCGCTGTAAGCATTTAGCTATGCTGTTTCCTATAAATATACATATGTCTTGAATTGAATGCTATTTTAAGGAAATAAAATAAAATCAATTAAAAACACTATGAAAATAGATAACATTACCAAAATAATAGTGGACCGTTCATTGTTTACTTACGGTCTAAGCATGAAGACAAGGTGCCGAATCATCCTAAAACAGAACACCCGTGTGGTACTGGCTCACTTCCTCTATAATGGGTACCACCCAATTTCCTGTAACCTCTTTGTACTTTAAAGCATTTATGGATCGAACCATTATCGCAAGAAGTTCTAACTGCACTACTGACAGTTGTGATCCCCAAAAGTATGACACCCTTAGACCTTTGCAGACGAGCTGCAACACATTCCTCCTTTAACCGTTCACTAGGTCGACGTCGAACTGTGGTCTTTCCATCTGAAAATTCCAGGTTGAATTTGGACTCATCTGAGAAGACGACCTTTTGCCAGTCATCTCGGGTTCAATTCTGGTTTTCTCTTTCTGTTGCCCATTCCGGACGGCTTTTCTTAATTCTTGACGTAAGAAGCAGTTTTTTTACCGTCCAGTAAACAAACAAATTGGTTTTGTTAAGCCGTCTTTGGACTGTTATCACAGAGGAGTCTATGCCGGTGGTTTTCACAATATCTTTCCTTACTTGTGGTGCAGTAGTGAACCGGTTCCTCAACGTTGTCCTCTTTATATGATGGTCGATTCTTAGAAGCGTACATCTATTTCGATCACTTGCACTTTCCCGATCTAAAACTTAAAACTTTTTGGTACTTTTTTAAAAACGTTCTTATTGCCGATAAGAAATTTCTGTCACCGATTCACCTTCCTCCTTAAAAGCAAGGATTTGATCCATTTAAAATTTTGTTATCTGCCTCCCGTTCAATGCGCACTTTTCACTTCACAGTCAAAAAACGATTAAAAAATCAAGGCGACTTCGAAAACAAGGAAACCCAATTATCAATTATGTGCTTTTGCTTTTTGAGTTGTGTTTTTTTTTTTTTTTTTGAAGAAGAAGAAGAAGAATTTTGGCGTAACCTGTTAACGCGATACACGTTCAGCATTTCCGTTGCGTCGTGTACTTGAATTTATTAAGCCCAAGGTACAATATGGTATACGACTACTTAAGATTAAGTTTAGAGTAGACCGTTTGATTATACGAGCACACACTGGCGCGGCAATAAAAATTAATCTTCAGAATCAGTGTATCGGAAAAGTGATTTAATGCTGGTACAAAAATAGATATTGTAAAATTATTCGAATGTAAAAATAATACAGATTTTTGCTAGTCTACATATAGTACATCATCAAACGATTTTTGGTTCTCTTGCGCTCTCAACATTACTTTTGATTGATACAGATTTGTCTTGATTTCGCATTCTTTCAGTTGTTTTAATTAAACAATTGAAAACATGAGTTCATTTTGTAAAAGGTTTTTTTTGCGGAAAGTTCCAATCAATTATTTCCTATGAACAGAAGCTCAATCTCAAGCTTTGTCCGCCGTCAGCTCTTGTGCGTCCAGTGCGCACAAAAACCATAAAGCTCTACACCTCGTTCTGCATATTTGTTATGAATGTGCAAATCTCCTTCCAGTGTTCTTCTGACCGCAACATTTGGTCAATTATTGACTGTAGGCTTGGTATGTCAGTTCTCGATCCCAGAAAGCGTATGCAATGGAGTATTGCATGCCCTGTATGTTCGTCCTGATTTGGGCAGTCTGGGCAAAAAGGTAAGCTATCATGCCCGAAGCGATGAAGATACTTTCGATATCCACCGTGACCAGATGCGTACGATGGTAGTTACAGTTTCCATTAGCCAGCCTTTGATGAGATTGATTGTATCGTTCGTAGCTGACTCTATCTCGAAAATATTCTTTGCAACGGTTACAACGGCGATCTCGTCAGCGAATCCGAATATTTTACCCCTGGTGACAATGTTAATTGTAGAACTCCGTCGTACATAATATTCCAGAGTAGACGCTCCGGTATCAATACTTGTGAGACTCCCGCGCAAATTTTGTAATTCTTTTTTTCTTCGTTGGTTTCATGTCTTAACCTTCTATTGGTGAAGTAGCTGGATACAATTTTTCAAAAGTAGTACGGTGTATCCATTCTAACTAGTGACCTTCTTATAAATGGCCGAGGCATTTTTGATTCCCAGCGTCACTACTGCATCGGTCTCCCTTTATTGCTTCGGTTGCTATTTCTACCAGCGCTTTTATGGCGTCGACAGTGGAGCGCGATTTTCTGAATCCAAATTGTTGGCCTGATAATGCTCCCATTTCAATCCTTCTGCCACAGTGAGCAATCTATCATATATGATCCATTCAAGTATTTTGCCCGGTTTATCTAGTAGACATATTGGGCGATGCTGGTTCTCCAGGTGGTTTTTTTCTCTTGCAGCTTCCACTGCTCTGGGAAAACCACCTCTTTCAGACATTTTTGCATCGTTGTTACGAGGGCGGGTCAATAAGTCCGTGACTTTTTGATTAAAACACAGATTTTTTTGATAAAAAAATAATTTTATTTTTCAACGTAGTCTCCCTTGAGCTCTATACACTTTGTCAAACGCTTCTCCAATTTTTTTATCCCTTCCAAAAAAAATGATTTGTCGAGGTCCTCAAAATAGGCCTTCATCTTCATCATTGGAGTCAAATCTTTTTCCACCAAGCCATTTCTTCAGGTTTGGGAACAAGAAGTAGTCGCTCGGAGCCAAATCTGGAGAATAGGGTGGATGAGGGAGCAATTCATAGCCCAATTCATGGATTTTTGCCATGGCAACTGCACATGTGTGCACCCTTGCATTGTCTTGGTGGAAAAGAACTTTTTTCTTGGCCAAATGAGGTCGTTTTTTTTTCAAATCGTCATTGAATCGGTCCAATAAGTTGGCATAATATTCCCCATTGATTGTTCTTCCCTTTTGAAGGTAGTCAATGTGGATTATCCCGCGTGCATCCCAAAAAACAGTCGCCATAACTTTATTGGCTGACAAACCCACCTTGGCCTTCTTTGGCGCCGATTCACCCTTAGAAACCCACTGTTTTGACTGTTGTTTGTTCTCTGGTGTGTTGTGATGGATCCATGTTTCGTCCACGGTTACAAAACGGCGCAAAAACTCCTCCATATTGCGATTAAACAACGCCAAACCTTCCTGTGAAGTTGTTACACGATTGCGTTTGTGGTCGACTGTGAGCAAACGCGGCACCCATCTTGCGGAAAGCTTTCTCATGCCCAAGTGATCATTCAAAATTGAAACCACTGAGCCATGCGAGATCCCTACGGCTTCCACAATCTCTCGCACTTTCAATCTTCGGTCGGCCAACACCATATCGTGAATTTTTTCGATTGTTTCGGGTGTAGAGACCTCAACTGGGCGTCCAGGACGTTCGGCATCTTCAGTGCTTGTACGGCCACAACGAAATTCAGTAAACCACTTTTTTACCATTGAAATCGATGGTGCAGAGTCCCCATAGTATTTATCAAGCTTAGCCTTGGTCTCGGTAATGGTTTTTTTTCGCAAGGAATAATAACACGAAATTCACTTTTTTCCATTTTCTCCTCAAATTAGTGAGTAGTCTGATAAAAATAGCTGTCAAACACAAACTAACTGACGCAGCAAGTTTAGATTTTGACAGGAGTCAACTGACAGATGCCTGTTGACAGGAGCAGTGTTGCTGTTTCAGTAAAGAGGTCAGAAATTCTTATTGACCCACCCTCGTATAAGCATGTCTGGTCTCTTACGAACGGCGGCTTTCACTTTATTTGGGATGCCATCGGGTGCCGGCGCTTTATTAATGTCTATCATGCATGCGTTGAAAAGTTCGTCTGGTATTTTTACTGGAACTGCCTCCGTTCTAGGTTCTCTGACATTGCACAAAGTAGATGGTCTCTTGATAATTGTAGAGACCTACAGCCTCTACCTGAGAATCGAACTTGTCGAGTTGTAGAGCTTGAGTAAGGTCAATGAATCTCGAGAAATTCTCCAGATCCTCCTTTTTCCACTGGACTGGATCAAGGTGTCATACGCCCCGTGCCGAGGATCAGCTTGGCTGAGGGCCCAGTATCTCCAAAAATAGCTCAATCGTGAACGCCTTAGCTGTATACAGTGGATCTCTGTACAAATGAAGCATCCTTCCTCTGCTACTCGTGGGATTTACTAAAGGATAAACTCTCCAAAAATACAAAACTTGAGACCGGTACTCCTTTAACACCGGGCGGGAGAACGGTGACTGCACTAACTGTGGCAGGCCATGGTGCACCATCCTCTAAAGGCAAACGGAACGAGCCTAAAACCAAAATTTCAAGGAGTGGTAAGACTGTCGCAAGCCATGTTCCTATCACTTCTTCCACCCTAGTTTGTTGCAGGCCACGGCCTTGCTGCTGCTACTAAAATTCCTCCCCAAAGGAGCAATCAGGGGGTCAGCTACGTCGACAAACTTCATCTAAGGCGCTCTACATAAGGCGCCGAAATGTTTTACGCATTACCGGAGAGAAGCGCGGACATAAATGATTGAGTGGGCTAACAATATCCTAAAAGACGGTTTACCCGCTGCTTCCAAACCGCTAAAGGATTCCTCCAAGCGCCAGAGATCGTTAAAGGAAACCGTGCCGGTTCCCAAGAGGCTCAAAACCAATAACACCAAAACTCCTGGGTCTTCAAACGGTACATGTCTGAGGTCTTTTAGCGAAGTCCTAAAAGATGCAATCATGAACTTGGTAATCGATAGACTAAAGCTTTCGGGCAATTTCTTGGCCATCATATGGGAAAACCCCGGACCACCTTCCATTATAAGCGACGCTGGTTGCCACCAAGCCGACGTCAAACTTATCGCTTGTGCCAATCAAATATCTCTCGATTTTTACACCAAAACAGGTGGATTAAGAGAGATTTGGAGAGGTGGCGAAGGCGGATATCCCTAGCAGACCTAGAACTCGAACCTGGATCCAGCCAAACCCTTTTCTCAGAAAGCATTCTGGAGATCATCAGGTTCAGCAACCCAACCATCCGACTCATGACTGGAAGGCCGCGAAACTAGAAGAACTAAGTTGCCCTTATAGATGCGCATTAATTGTAATCAATAAGGAATTCATTAACACTGTAGCGGAGATTAAAATCATGATTCGGTTCGGCTTCGAGTCAATTCACCTAAGGCTTTATAAAATGGATAAGCTGGATGATGATAAGCAACCTCCTTCTCCTTTAACTGAAATTGCAAGTACAACCTTAGATCTTAGACCGTGATATTTTTTCCTGAAATGGATAGCAACGACTTCAATTTATCCGAGGCGACAACTAAGCCGTCGATCTCCTCCTCTGAGACTCTGTCAGAAATGGAAACCGATGACGAATTAAAAAGAGATCCTTTACGATCAGAGGGTGAAGATAAGCTCTTGAACCCATGTTCATAATCGGAGGACTCGAATAGCACTGTGGTGTAGGTTACTCTCGTAAATTGTAGCGATAATGCGGTTTCACCAGATTAAGACTTCGGTCGCACTTATTCTGCGTCTTTCCAAAAACGGCTAGGACATCATTCTAATCCAGAAACCATGGATCGTAGAAAGCGTGGTTCGTAGACTTGGGACACCAAAGGCTTCTACTGGCTGGTATTGGCATATCTTTGCCACGATCATGTGGGCTCTCTCACTGGTGACAACCTAGAAAGGGTGGTACTGGAAGCTGGAAAGCTAAAAACTGACGTCATCATCGACGCTAACGCTCATCACACGGTATGGGGCAGTACCGACATCTACGATAGAGGTGAGGCATTTTTGATTATACTATAGGTATATAGAAGTAATAACCTCATTGTTTGCAATACTGGCAATTAGCCCGCTTTTATAGCAAGAAACCGGCAGGAAGTGCTAACTAACTCAAATGCAAACGAACTGGATGGTATCGTCTGAACACTCATTTTCAGACCACAAATACATCCAATTCAACTGATTGGCCAAAATACAAAGGAATACTGCTAAAAACACAATCCTCTGAGCTCTTAAAACTATACGCATATATTCAGAAGCAGAAAGAGCTTTTTGCCCAGTGAACTACTTAAAAAACATGCTGATATGTTTGTTCCGTCTTCGACAAAGCCATATACGTGCATATTTCACTTAGTGACAACTAGGTTCCAAATGAACTTTCATATTCCAACAGCGCTGTCTTATCGATACAAAACTTTCGAAGCCTCCATCAGAAAGATTGATGATTGAAGCCCGAATCAACCCCAAACAGATTTATTGATGCAAGCACAAAAATAAAAAATTGGCAAATCTCAATTCAACGAACTTGTGGGGATGGAAAAGCTTTCGCGAATATGTGATAGTTTGACATATACTGACATTAAGCTCTATCAATATTTTTTCGTCAGTAAGTTCAACAGCTATACTTTTAGTGCATGAGAGTCTGAGGACGTCGAGATGTGCTTATACATAGAACTTTGCATCGTCACCATAGACAGAAATGAGATCATTTGGTAATACAACCGACTTCTTTTCTTTTATTAACCGTTAGAATACGTACATCTAATGTTATGAACACATTTCTACCACGTATTTGTATTGCTATTGCGCCGGGTTGGCTAAATTTGCGGAACTTAGAACCATTTTTCAGGCCACTTTATTTTAGATCACCTCGTTAGTGAGGTCAAGATTGTGCGGTGTTTTAGGATTTGAGTAATCCAATTCTGTTCCTATCGGTCTTTTTTTTAACCTCGGCTGGAACTTCAAACTTCTTTGCTTTTTGGACCGGATTTTCCGACGACCTGCGTTGAATATCAGCTGATTTGCCCAGCCTGAAGTTTCTTAATTATCGAGTCTAAAGAAGAATCCCATAGAATCCGTCGCATACCTACGCCGACAGAAGACAGCCGATTATACATATGTTGTTACTACTGAGGGTGTTTTCTCTTCAAGCGATGATTGTTTCTCTATATTTTCTCAATGCAACCACCAATGAATTTGCTTAATCTCAATTAGTGATTGCGTAACTTCAATATGTGAATTCATGAACTGGCAGCTGATCAACGCATTGAAAAAGTAGAAAGTTATTATACGTATGGTCCGCCTTCCATAAGCACGCGTGTATTCTATCTAGGTGTCGGTTAAAAATGATGGAGTAACGCTGTCATTCTTCCTTTATAATATTCGTATAACTGTATATAACAAATCTTTAACTTTAAGCGGCTGTTTGAAAATTGAAAAATGACTATTAGGAGCTCTTCCAAAAAGATCTGATAATAGAAGGTTTTTGTTCGAGGGGCCCAAATTTTTTTTTTTTTTTTTTTAAATAAATATGTATCAACAAAATTTTTATTTAGAATCGAAATATAACTGATACCATGAGTTATGAAATATGGCATCAAATGTCTTGTCATAACACATAATTGGCGATAAGACCGAACTTTGTCTTCCATAAGCCGAGGCGGTCTCCATTGACTGCAATCGGCATCGTCTCGATATAAATACCGCCCAACGACACCTTCGACATCAAAACTACATCAAACAGTATAACATACAATGACTGCTTTTGGAACACCTCCAGCTGTAAGCTTGACCAAATGCGGCAATTTTGCTATTGAATCCATTTAACCAAACTGAGGATAATTTTTCGGTGAAAATCCGGATATTCTTCTATCTTCAATAAATGCTACATCTTCAAAAAATATGTTACAGGGAAGTTCGAGATTGATTGCAGTCTTAACTTACCGACTCCTGTACAGCCACAATATTATCGTCACTTCTGGCCTTTCGCTGTCTCACTACCTTCGCAACATTTTGAAGTGAATAGGTCGATTCGCATTTTTTCATTAAACGCTCAATTATTCAGTTATCGGAACGATAATGAAGCCCGAAAATTCAGAGCTAACATTACAGCTCCCAAGTGAGTGAACGCAAGCTTAATGTGAATTGAAGCCAAAACATCACCCCCATATATTGGGTATATAACTTAATTCGTGCGGTTTGCTAAGAGATGGTGTAACTTGTATTATTCCCTTGTTACTATTCCATTGGAACTTGCGTTGGAAAGCTACTGCCATTGTACGTCATTTCAGTATATGTCATTCATTTGAAGCGTAAACAACAATAATTTTTTTTCACTCAAATATGTCGAACTTTGTGCCTGAAAAAGTGTTTTTGCGGGGAGTTCTTCTTCATGAAGAAAACTGCTGCCGAAAGTCATCGTATTTTGGTGGAAGTTTATGGTGAACATGCGCTAGCTGAGCGAACGTGCCAAAAGTGGTTTGCACGATTTAAGAATGGTGATTTTGGCTTGGAAGACGATGAACGTCCTGGGCAGCCAAAAAAGTTTGAAGATGAAGAACTGGAAGCATTACTCTATGAAGATTATTGCCAAACATAAGAAGAGCTCTCAAAATCTTTGGGTGTCACTCAAGCAGCCATTTCAAAACGTTTAAAAGAAGCTGGATATATTCAAAAGCAAGGAAATTGGGTTCCACATGAACTCAAGCCGAGAGATGTCGAAAGGCGGTTTTGCATGTCCGAAATGCTGCTTGAACGCCACAAAAGGAAGTCATTTTTGCATCGGATTGTTACTGGTGATGAAAAATGAATCCATTACGACAACCCCAAGCGCAAAAAATCATATGTGAAACCCGGCCCACCAGCCAAATCAACGACAAAGCCGAATATCCATGGCGCGAAGGTAATGCTCTGTATTTGGTGGGATCAGATGGGTGTGCTGTATTATGAGCTGCTAAAACTGGGTGAAACCATCAATGGACAACGCTATCGAACACAATTAATCCGTTTGAAGAGAGCAGTGGCCGAACAACGCCCGGAATATGAGACCAGACACGAGGCAATAATTTTCCATCATGACAACGCTCGGCCCCACGTTGCTATTCCGATTGAGAACTATTTGGAAAACAGTGGATGTCAAGTCTTACCCCACCCGCCTTATAGCCCAGACCTTGCCCCTTCTGACTACCATTTGTTCCGGTCGATGCAGAACGCCCTCACTGAAATACGGTTCACATCAGAGCAGAATATCAAAAATTGGCTTGATTCATTCTTGGCGCAGATCTTTTGGGATGGGATCCACAAATTGCCAGAAAGATGGGAAAAAGTCATAGCTTCAGATGGGCAATACTTTAAATAATACTACTGCACACGTTTTTCTTAAATAAACGTTCAAATTTTGAAAAAAAGCCGCACGAAATAAATTATATACCCAATAGAATTAATCAACGCAAAAAATTAATTTTAGTTTCCAACAAATAATGATGTCTATAACCCCATATGCTTCGTTAATTTAAAAATTCTCTAAATTATTTTGTAGAGCTTGTAGATTTTTCTATTTTTACCAATGTTACCTCGATCGAGATGCAACTGTTTTTCTGTTTTTTTTTTTTGTTTTTCTTTATTAATTCACTTTAGACGGCGGTACATTCCAGAATGGACTTGGGCCTAAAACAAAAAACTGCACCATCCAGCTCGATCATCAGCTAGCTATCTCCTGTTATGCACGCCGAGTATCCTTAGACACTTAGACGGCGCGTCGAGATCTTCCTCTAATACGCTGTCTGCGGTGGTTTTGTCTGTTTTTCAAGATTCTACGAGCCAAAGTGCTTATATTCATCTCCTTCCACATCTTTTAACTAGGTCAGTCTCGCTGTGCCGTTTTAACCTGTATTTAGGGTAGGTGCTGACGGGAGCAACGAATTTTTCTCTCAAAACAACCAAGAGTGGCCTCTTCCAGTCTTGAAGAATGGAATAACGTTCTTTCTAACGCTTATTTATTGAATGTTCTTATCTGTAAGCAGCATATACTTCCTTCTGAAGGATATAGACAAACAAACTGTTAACAACCCCAACAAACGAAAGCCAAACAATGTCTTTCGACTATACATGTGAAATATTCGGACTCTTAACAGTCCACACGCTACCGAAAAATAAGCGGAGACCTAAGCCTTGAATATGACAAACAAAGCTGTTATTCCATTCACCAGAAACACTTGACCATGGTTTGCAAATGAGTCGGTGCATGCTTTTACGAAGTCGTCATCAATCATGTACTACTTAATACCCTGGCATTTAGGCAGTCAGTTGCAGCTGATTTATTGGATTCAAGATTGAGCACAGCTGTCTTTACTTCGGGCAAAGTTCGGAATTTCAGGATATTAACATCTAGTAGATTGAATGTGTAATTTTTTAGAGTGTATACATATACAGTTGTGGTGAATTAATTTAGAAGGATACACTGGAATCATGTTTTTCGAACATTTTTATTTAAATTTTTATTCATCTTGCGTTGTTAAATTTTTTTTGTTATACCATGTATCAGTTAAAAAGAGACAATAGCAAAAAGAGTAGCAAAAAGATAACGGAAACCTAGAATTGAATTCAAAATGTTTTGGTAACAAGAAATTACCTGGCGATCTAATTAAGAACGATAAGAGAATATGTAAACTTTTCATTGTATTTTGCGGTTTTTCCTCAATATTTTGTCGGGAATCCTTTGTTTGCAATTACAGCCATACATCGCCTTGGCATTGACAAAATTAGGTCTTGACATTTTTTCGGTGTTCGGTTCTTGGAATGTCCTTGCGATTTCATAGAATTCATTTGTATTGCTAATTTTATGCTTTTTAACTTTTTTTTTTAACTCGTACCAGGGGTTTTCGATTGGATTTAGGCCCGGATTGCACGACGGCCAATAGATGACATCCACAGAATTATTCTCAAACCATGCTTTTGTTGACCTCACGGTATGTTTCGGATCGTTGTCCTGCATAAATTTCCAAGTTACTTTCTGCCTCTGTATAGTGTAGAAGTAATCCTATGTAGCTTTGAGCGTTCATTATACCTTCCACTCGGTGTAACGGCACGGTACCTTTAAAAGACATGCAACCACATAGCTTAATACTCTCTCGTCAATGTTTGAGGGTGTTGTGTGGTGTACTTATGATTCAATGCTCCATTTTTTGGTCGTCTAAAATACTGTTTATCATCGGAACTCATTCTATTGATTTTAGTCTTATCACTGCAGAGTATTTTTTTCCATTGTGAGATGGTCCGATCTTTGTTCCTTTGCAAAAGCTAACCTAGCCTCTCGGTTGTTTTTAGCGAAAGCAATGTTTTTTTTTCTGGCTGATCTCCTAAAAATGGTGTAGAAAGTGCATTTGGGTCCACGACGAGAACTACTTTCTGAATACCGTTCAAGCTCAAAAAAGGATTTTTTTTGCCGTGCGAACTATCAACCTATCTTGAGCTTCATTCGTTTTGCGAGGTCTTTTACGTCTTTCTACGTTTTCGTTTGTTCGATGTTTCCCGACATATGTATGTTACTGTGTTAAAAATCATTGTTTTCGAGTAATCAAGTTTTTTTGCGATATCATTATAGGACAATCTTTCAATATTGCGAAGTTTGAGTATGGCTTCCTCATGCCTGCTGTGCAGCTCTTTTTTTCACCATATCACGCTCAAAATATCTCTAAGCCCAACAAAAACTAATAATATTCCTTTAATTTAGTAAGTTTACCAAAAACTTTTTCCGTGGGCAGCGAAATTCTACAAACAAAGCTGTTTTAGTGATACGTTCCTAATTATATTGCCAAGCGAATACTGGACCAATATGCTTGAAAACCGATTTAAACTGTTAAATAATGTGCAATAACATCGATAGTTACAGTTCCGATTTGTTAAATTATACCTTTTCTTGGAAGTGGAAATAATCATTTTGTTATTTGCTAGTACAACTCTGAAAAATGCAGCTGCCGAAAAATGATCTGGTTCAAAATGTGAACATTCCAAACATTTTACGTGACTCTTTCTCTTGTAGAATAATTGTATTAATATCTGCTCAAAAACACAAGTGCATATACAAATTCATTTTTCTCGCCTCGAAACTCCATTTCTTGATAACGCACCTGTTTGAACTTTTCTATTCGGCTTCAGCACGCATCATTTTCCTTTTTTTTAGTATTCGTGCTATTGCATAACCCACACATATTTGCAGAATCTCACAGTAGTAACCGGGGAATATTTAAGAGAAGGAGCGCAGCTATATATTACAATACTACTTGGGCTCAGTGCATACCATTGAGCAATTTGGACAAGTAGAAATGCCAATTTTTAAGGAGTCCAAATAAAGAAAACATGCAAATATCAGAAGGTAAAAAAACGAGAGTTGTTTCACTGTGTTAAATAGGCAATAAAAATAAAAGCGCTGTAATTAATTAGCTTAGGCGTTTATTTAAAAAAGAACAAAAATACGATAGAGAACTAAATTCTTCATCTATTACGCATTGATTTTTTCTTAATTGTTCCTTTCAGTTGTCGCTTGGATTTATTAATTTTTGTATTAATAATTGCTTTCAATTTGTCCTTGATTTCATCATAGTTCTCTGCTTTTTCAGTACGTTCATTACACCGGAAAAATGTTTTCCCCTCTAGAAAAGAAAAGAAAAAATTTAAACGATACACAGCATTATAATAGATATGTCGTCTCAACCGCGTCCGATTTTTTATATGGACAACACATACAATATATGAAATTGATAAGTAAGTGATTTCTACATTCTATGCTTGAGCAGCATTTTTTAGTTCAAATAAGACGAGAAACACTCGAAAAATTTGTTCAGCAATTGCACTTTTCGAATGCGATATGTAACTGCGCGTCTTGGTGGTCTACTTAATTGAAAACCACACTTACTTTGCGGCACCATAGGAATCGCAGTAGGCCCAATTATAGGATATAAATACATTATTAAAATTGATCTTACTATATTCTTACCTTTTAATCTTACGTCATTTTTGGCTATAAAAAACGATTCAACAAATAACTTATTTTTGGGTTCAATGCTGCTCTGATTTTGTCCATTATTTACTTCCATCTTTGTCTTCGGCTTCTGCAGGTGACCTTCTTGTTCGTTTTCTGATTCAGAGGAATCATATGTAAAGGGATTTAGTGCTGCACTTTTATCATTTTTACTTATAAGTATTTTCTCTTTTGATAATCCGTTAGTGAGCTTTTCCTTTTCATCATCATTATTTCCAAACATACTTAACAAACTGAATCCATCGCCACGGGTTTTTAAAGAATTTGCCAGATTATCACTAACCATAAAGAAAACTTCTTTTGAAACCTCGCTTTTTTCAACTGGAATCAAAGCATTTTCGTCATCAACCTCCATTGGTTGAATTTCTTTTCTTTTAACCAAAAACTCATCTTGGTTCTCTTTAGATGGATCATATCGTAACATTTTTAATTTCTTCTTCTCATTGCCCTTCGGATGGGAAGGATTTGATACTCTGCTGCCAACCACTTGACCCAAAATTCCATATTGCCAGTCCCGCTCATTATTTTTGTTTTCAACTATTTCTTCACCTTCTACCTTTTCAACGAACTTATGATCAATTTTAAATCGTGGATCCAGATTCATGTTTGCCTGCAACTTCATAAGAGCAGCACCGTGCGATCCCTCATATTCAGATTTTATACTAAAGTCATTTGCAAAGGAATTTTCTTCTTGATCTAGATCATCTTGAAACAAAGATTTAACGTTAGATGTTTTACTTTGACTGACTTCATCATCATCGTCAAAGACGATTTTTTTCGTTTTCACTGTATCCTTAAAAAAAAGGATAAAAAATTAAACAATGTATTGATGTGCTGAATAAGTTATCAATTATTAATTTCTCACCACAGCGGATAAGGACTTTTGTATTAACGACTTTTGCAGCTGATACTGGTTTTTTTTCTTGTTTACCGATTCCTTGCGCTTTTTATCTGCGTCAAACGACTTTTCACTCAAGTGTTTCACATCCTTGGGCTTACCTATGACATGAACAGGCGTATTGTTAGTGGATTCAATGATAATCTGAAATTGGAAAGTTCCTTGTGAAATTAAAGAAACGATTGCAAATATTTTTAAACACCAATATGCATATCCCCGTGAGAAAATATATATCAAATTAATAGAAGCAATCCGCCAAAATTAAAAATTCTGCATATGATTATAAACTTATGGTTGGAAGTAAATTTCCAGGACACAGTACGGACAAAGCTTCCAATGCCGTAAACCCTTATACATGAAAGCAATAAAAAGCCGAATAATAATAGACCTTAATGTATTCTTGCTTCAAACTTCCAGAAATTTTAATATTTGCAACTAGAACAGTCTTCAACATCTAAAAATTGTAAAATGCTGAAATTATGCTGGGGTAAGATTTTGTAAAAATTCCTATTGCAATAAACAAATCAACAATCCAAACGGAAATACACCTCATTTGTATGGGTGGATATTAGGGTGTCCCTTATTTTTCAAAGTTAATATTTTCTATTGCATACGCTCTAATTTTTTTCATTTCACCATAAAATACTTGAAAATAAAATTGTATCTTATTTGAATCGCAGCAACCCGTGCTGAGTTGGGTGCGAATTATATGGTCATACAATTTACGAGGATGACCCCCATTTTCGTTCTATTTGTCATTTGTTTGCGAGTTTCAACGTGTCAGTGGAACTAGGAAGTATTAAAAAAAAGTATTTTCTTGGTTGGTGAGATAAATCATCAAATGACTGGTGCAAAGTTACCGTCTAATCGCCAAGTTCTCTTAGATATATATTCGCGAAGTACAATTGACTGTAAATGAAAGTGCAAATCTTGTGACTCGGGAGTGCATTATATTTTGGGAAAAGGCAAGAGTACCCGCCAGAGCTGTACCTAACTGTGTGAAAAAACTTGTGGATCTGTTTGGAAAGAGCTGCCAAAATACCGTTAAAAAAGTATAGGATGTTTATAAGCACCGCGAGGAGAAATTTCAAAAAGATTTAGATAATTTGTGTGATATCGCACACGTTAATGCTCTAGAAAAGATCAAAATAGAGAAAGACAAAATTTTTCTACAAAAACAAAGAGAGCCAAGGCGTTCGAGCTGTTTAGCGGGTGTTGACAAAAAGTTAGAAGAACGAGTAAGGCAGAGAAAAAAAAAGAAGAGGAATAAAGACTAAAGTACGAGTATTTGACTGCCAAGAACTTCTCGACTTCACACAATGGCCCACCTCAAGATATTCATGAACAGTCTATCAGTTCTGACGAAACTTTGGATGAAAATTTGCCCTTCACTTCGCAAACGCAACCCGTGAGTTCGCTGTCTACCACAAAAAAAGGAAGGACGTGTTTTATCAACCCTAAATTAGTTGCTGCTTTAGATAGGTGTCAACTAAGTGCAAGGGATTCTGTTTACATACTTCAGGCTGTAGTAGAAGCACTTGATCTCAGTTGTGAAGATTTTACAATCAACAAGTCTTCTATTCAACGAATTCGGACCCAAATGAGAGAAGAAAGAGTAAAATCGATCAAATCTGATTTTCAGAACAACGTGCCTGAAATTGTGACTGCCGGTTGGTTTAAATGTGGTTGGTTTAAATGTTGCCAGGTTTAAATGTGACGGGTTCAAAAGCAGAACGCCTGCCAATTGTGATTTCATTCGGAGAAAAAGAACATACGAGGGCGGGTCAATAAGTCTTTTTTGGACTTTTGGATTAAAACACAGATTTTTTGATAAAAAAATAATTTTATTTTTCAACGTAGTCTCCCTTGACCTCTATACACTTTGTCCAACGCTTCTCCAATTTTTTTATCCCTTCAAAAAAAAATGATTTGTCGAGGTCCTCAAAATAGGCCTTTGTTTGCGAGATGACATTTCTTCAGGTTTGGGAACAAGAAGTAGTTGCTCGGAGCCAAATCTGGAGAATAGGGTGGATGAGGGAGCAATTCATAGCCCAATTCATGGATTTTTGCCATGGCAACTGCACATGTGTGCACCCTTGCATTGTCTTGGTGGAAAAGAACTTTTTTCTTGGCCAAATGAGGTCGTTTTTTTTTTCAAATCGTCATTGAA
Source organism: Volucella zonaria (assembly GCA_963966105.1). Taxonomy (NCBI): domain Eukaryota; kingdom Metazoa; phylum Arthropoda; class Insecta; order Diptera; family Syrphidae; genus Volucella; species Volucella zonaria. The sequence continues at coordinate 84,010,724 of OZ014532.1, read as the reverse complement.
TCGGTCCAATAAGTTGACATAATATTCCCCATTGATTGTTCTTCCCTTTTGAAGGTAGTCAATGTGGATTATCCCGCGTGCATCCCAAAAAACAGTCGCCATAACTTTATTGGCTGACAAACCCACCTTGGCCTTCTTTGGCGCCGATTCACCCTTAGAAACCCACTGTTTTGACTGCTGTTTGTTCTCTGGTGTGTTGTGATGGATCCATGTTTCGTCCACGGTTACAAAACGGCGCAAAAACTCCTCCATATTGCGATTAAACAACGCCAAACCTTCCTGTGAAGTTGTTACACGATTGCGTTTGTGGTCGACTGTGAGCAAACGCGGCACCCATCTTGCGGAAAGCTTTCTCATGCCCAAGTGATCATTCAAAATTGAAACCACTGAGCCATGCGAGATCCCTACGGCTTCCACAATCTCTCGCACTTTCAATCTTCGGTCGGCCAACACCATATCGTGAATTTTTTCGATTGTTTCGGGTGTAGAGACCTCAACGTTCGACGTTGAGGACGTTCGGCATCTTCAGTGCTTGTACGGCCACAACGAAATTCAGTAAACCACTTTTTTACCATTGAAATCGATGGTGCAGAGTCCCCATAGTATTTATCAAGCTTAGCCTTGGTCTCGGTAATGGTTTTTTTTCGCAAGAAATAATGCTTAATAAGCACACGAAATTCACTTTTTTCCATTTTCTCCTCAAATTAGTGAGTAGTCTGATAAAAATAGCTGTCAAACACAAACTAACTGACGCAGCAAGTTTAAATTTTGACAGGTGTCAACTGACAGATGCCTGTTGACAGGAGCAGTGTTGCTGTTTCAGTAAAGAGGTCAGAAATTCAAAAAGTCACGGACTTATTGACCCGCCCTCGTATTTTAGATGTCCACAAATTCGAAAGTCCTACTGACAAAGACCAAGCTCAAGGTATTTTGGATGCGCTTTCTGATTGGGACCTCAAAGATAAGGTATAGATTATGTGCTGTGATGCAACGGACTGTAACACAGGTCGCTTAAATGGGGCTTGTGTGCTCTTGGAGCAAAAAATAAAAAGAGAAGTGTTGCTTTTTACTTGCCGTCATCATATATATGAACTGGTTTTGAGGTGCGTATTTGAATGAAAGATCCGCCAAGTTACAAGCAGTCCGGATATCCCGTTATTAAAAAAAAGAGACAATTGGAAGAACGTTAATCCAACTGCTATCGAAACATGGTCTGGTTTCGCAAAGAAATATTTCTGTGAGACGGTCATTATCGAATTAATTAACTATTATAAAAAAGAATTACTGAAATCAATCAAACGTGACGATTATCGGGAATGGATTGAACTTTCTATTGTTTTTTTGGGAGGAGACAATGAAAACAAATTTAAAATTAGACCTCCTGGCGCAATGCATCAGGCACGATGGATGGTAAGAGCTATTTACGCTTTAAAGATATATTTGCTGCAATCCCAGTTTAAAATGTGTGCCAAAGACAAGCTACCACTGCAAGATGTTTGCATATTTATTGCAACAGCTTATTTAAAGACTTGGCTTGGGTTCAATTTGACAGTAAAAGCCCCGAATCAAGATTTATGCTTCTTAAAAATACTGAAGAACTATGAAACAGTCGACAAGGTGATTTCTAATGCAGCTCTGACCAAGTTCAATCAACATTTATGGTATTTATCAGAAGAAATAGCTTTATTTTCACTATTTGATGATGAAGTTGATACACAATCCAAAGCTAATATTGTATCGAATTTACAAAGGGAAAGTTTATATGATTTTGGGAACAGATATGTTCCGTCAAAGGAAGAAATATCTGCTTCATTGTACGGTGAGTTGAATAAGTGTTTTTCATTCTATCCCTAGAAAAACTGTTAATTTTGTTAATAAATAATTTTTCTTATTGTTGCAGAAAAATGTTTGAGTGATTTCGTGACCATAAATCGCACAAATTTGTTATCGCGGTTAAAAATTTATAACGCTTTTCTCCAAGAAGACGTCTCTTCCTGGGATCAAATTCCTTCCTTTCAGGAAGCTAAACAAAAAGTTATGCTCTTGAAGACAGTCAATTACACAGCAGAGAGAGGTGTAAGGCTCATGGAAGATTTTCATGGTTTAATTACTGCTGACGAAAAACAAAAACAGTTCTTGTTACGCTGTGTTCAAGAACATAGAAAGATGTACACAGATTGTAAAAAGGAAACTTCGAAAAGAAAGTATCCTGTATAATTATACAGTTATTTAATTTTTATAAATAAACGCATACCCAAATTAATCTTCCACTGTGTTTTTATTTTAATATAGGAATTTTGTTCTTATATAGCTTATATGCCATTAGATGTTTTAGAACCGTTTATATAGGAATACATTGAGGCTTTGTCGGCACAGGTTATCGTTGTTATATAGGGTCCGCCAAAAATGTTTTTTTTTTTTTGAAAATGCTATAAAAAAAACTACTGAACATTTTCTCAAATTTCTTTTTTTATTTGAAAGTACAATCCTTCCGGTTAATAATGGAAAATAATTTCATTCAAATGGCTGCCTCCGCTGGCCATGCAGTAGCCTACACGATCGGTAAAATTCTTAAGCACATTATCGATTGTGTGCAGCTGTATTTCACCAATGGCTTCACGAATATTGTCCTTTAAAGCGTCAATTGTCTCTGGCTTGTCGGCGTAACACTTATCTTTTACGGCACCCCACAAATAATAGTCCAACGGTGTCAAATCGCAGCTCCGGCGTGGCCAAACGACATCAGCTCTGCGGCTGATAATGCGATCTTCAAAAACAGGGCGCAAAACATCGAGTGTAGCTTCGACTGTAACGGCCATTCCTTGCTCATTTTCGAAGAAAAATGGCCCAATTATGCCTCTGGACAAAAATCCGCACCAAACAGTGACTCGTTTTGGGTGTATCGGCTTTTCAATGTATGCGTGCGGGTTTTCTGTGCTCCAAATGCGACAATTTTGCTTGTTTACATACCCGCCAAGATCAAAATGAGCTTCATCTGAAAAGATAATTTTTTTGGCAAAATCATTACCATGATTTTCAAAGTAATGTCGCAATATTTCCCAGCGTTGTTCAAGAGTATACACAACCATATTCGTTCAGCGGAAGGATAAAACTAATTATCTGTCAAATCAGACATGAGCTAAGTGTTACCATTCACGAAATAAGCACTAGTTGAAAAAAAAAACGTTAGATGGCGGACCCTACATAACCAGGCAATTTTACACGTCGTTAGCGTTTAATATTATTAAAAGAATTAGGAGGTATGCGTTACGAAATTTAAAAGGAAAAAAAATCGACCATATAAGGGACACCCTAGTGGATATCCTAAAAGGCGACGACAGCTCTTGAATCTAAAATTAAATTGCTGAATTTGGTTCCGACCAAACTCATTTTTAGATTGCCTCGTTTAATCCTCCATAGCCAAAAAGTGAAAAGATTTAAGACTTGCCGAATTCTGGAGCAAAGAAGCAAAGTCAAAGAAAACGAAGGAACTACTCTAACACAACAAACAAGCTTCAAAAATATTACTAGGTAACATCATGCAGTACTTGTTTCTAAGGTATCACAAGACTCAAAATTGGAGTCTCTGAAAAAATGTTCTCCTGTGTGGTGGGGCTACCGAGTAAGAGCATATTTATTTATTTTATTCACATAAAAGGAAATCATGGGGTCAGTAAGCTAGAATAAGATAATTTTAAGTTAATTAAGCTAATTTTTAAGCATTTTTTTGTCCAGCAAGTAAGAGTAAATTAAGTAATACAATAAAAATGCATATAAACTGAAAACTGAAACATAAAAGGAAATGGGTATGCTTAAACTTGAACTTTTACTTTAAACAAAAAGCAAATCCTTTAAAAAGTCTGAGTTAGGTCAGCAGCAGACTCATCTCGGCAGTAAACGATTGTGTTATCCGATTTTCAGCGCGATGGCAGATGTTGTGCATGTGAGGGATGCTAAATATTACAAGCCCTGCTTATAAGCACTTGTTCGTGATTTCAAAGATTTACATATACCGAGAAACATACAGTGGCTCGCGGACAGATTTTTAAGTACGTATGAAGAAACTCGTGGAGGTGCCTTGTCAACTGCCCATAGAATGAAGGTATGTTTGCGATATCTCAGTGATCTTGGATATCAGAAAGATATCGGTGAAGAACTTAGTGTTAGTCAAGCTACGATATCTCGGACTGTGAGTTGACAGCATAGTTGCACATGCAACTGATTGGATCAAGTTTCCAGCTAGCATTAGTGAAATAACGGAAGCAAAAAGTTATGGCAAAGGAAGTTTAAGTTTCCGACAGCTATTGGTTTAATCGATTGTACCCACGTAGGGATACAGAAACCAAAACTCTATGGAGATGAGTACATTAATCGAAAAGGTAAACCTACTCTGAATGTTCAAGCCACTTGTGATGCCAAAGAAATTTTTACTAGTGTTGACGTTAGTTGTCCTGGATCCGTACATGACACGAGTATGTGGAAAAACTCACAAGTGTATCTAAAATTAAGAAACGAAAACAATGTTGTGCTCATTGCTGACAGCGGATATGATATAGAGCCATGCTTAATAACTCCTTTTAATAGGAGTGCAGAGGATAAATACAACCAGCTTTTGAAAAAAGAAAGAGTGATCGTTGAAAGATGCTTTGGCCAACTGAAACGCCGCTTTCCTATCTTACATTACGTTTGTCGTGTAAAATTGGAAAATGTGCCAAAAATAATGATTGCCTGTGCCGTTCTTTATAACGTTGCTAAAACTTTGGGCGATCCCGACTTAGAAGATGTGGAAGATGCACCGGAAGAAAATCATCAAGAAGAAAACCATAATTTTTTTGACAACAGTACAGAATTGTGCCTTCGCCAACATGATGGTTAATTTACACGTGCTTTTGAAAAATAAGGAAAAAATAAAATATAAAATTAATAATGTCTTTTTGAATGATTTTATTTATTAAAATCCAATTCCGTTTAAAAAAGTTAACATTTATTAAATAAGCATATAAACAAATTAACACTTTAAACTATTTAGCTTTCACAAGTTGATGTACGTTTGCCCATCACTAACAGTAATCGTTTGCTGATTAGTTAGTGTAAGTTTCTCCATCATTTCCAACTTCTTTTCATAGTATTCTCTTTAAACGACACTCATGCAGTACTGCTGCAACAGGACTAAACGTTGAAGTTCACTTATTGTTAGTACTCGAGTTTCATCCGTTTCGTATTTCTCTGTCATATAGTGGACCACCACTTTTGTAGTGAATGGAATTCAGGCGCTCATGGCTGAATGGATGCGTTAGTATCGACTTCGATGGCACCGCTGATTTTTCTAACTATTGGGTTGCTGTCACCGTCCATTGCTTTTAAAAGGCACTTCTCCCAATCCAACAATTTTACCACTCTATTTCCTGTTTTTTTCATGTCTGTTTCCTTCTTTAATCTAGTTTTCATGTTGTTGATTTTTTTAGAAGAGTTTTTGAATCGACTGTCTTTCCGAACATTATTTTATATTTTTTCGCTAATGCAGCACTCGCTTCATCTTTTCTTTTTTTAATGTTGGGAACTTTAAATTTTTCCAAAATGATGCGGTTGACAGCCACACCCTCAGCTATTAACTTAAGTTCGTTATTTTAACTTTTTTCACTATCGTTTGTTTCACTATCACTAGTGTTATTCATATTTTATATAGTAAGATAAACGACGACGATTAAAATTGACTGTGTTGGTTTGTTCGAAAAATTCCCTTTTAAGCCCTATAATGGTTGTCTATTGAATTTATTTTCGTCGGTCCCAACTACCGCCACATGGGAGCGACAATTCGATTATTAGTGATGGTTCTAGCGGCTATACGAATGCAGCACTATGCAGCTCGTTATCGGTCACGACCACCGCTACTTGGAAGCGACCATCCTTGATCGGTCATGATGATGCTCGCAAAATAAGTCAGCTTGTTGTCGTTCACAACTACCGCTATTCGGGAGCGACCTCGCTGATGATGAACCAATAATAAAAACAAAATAATCTATGTTAATTTTTTTGTTATATTATTATTGTGAAAAGCAACAATAAGTTCACCTTTTACTTGTGCTTGAAGGAAATGCTCGAATATGAATACGAAAAGAAGCAAATGCTTTTACTTCTACCTTTTGCTCTTTAGCATTACCTTTTACTTTTATCTTTTGCTTTAGAGGAAATCCTTCATTTTTATGAATACGGCCAGTTATGTTAGCTGACAAGTGAAAAAAAAACATATAAGTGAAGCTGGGCATTCGTTAATAATCATGAGTAACATCATGAACGCTGATGTATATCAGAATCGGTATTCATAAGGAGGTATTCGACAGTTTTTGATTCTTTTATACACTCCCATCGCTTAATTCATCGGTTATGAAATTCCTTTAATGATTACTTTTATCTATCAATGGACGCGGAAGCACTAAATGATATTTCCGAAATTGAAAGTAAAACGTGCAATATGAGGAATGTCGCTCATTAGTTGGTGCTGACAACTTTTACCAAAAGAATTATTTTATAAATTGTTTCTTCTTTTCAACATCAGTCTCAGCTTGATGTTATTTCTATTATACTTAGTTGCTTAAAGATAAAAGTGATCCCGAGCCACAACAAACATGTCCCTGTAGTTATCGTAATACTACTCTGCGTACTCTATGTTGATTGGGTTCTCTTTTGGCACCGGCCTATATTGTTTTCATGCCCAGAACAGAAATTGAACTATCTGGAAACATATGCCCATCCGGTCGGCATATCAGTTTTATGACCAGGTCGATGTTACTGCACAATTCAATTTGTAGCGGAATGCCCTTTTTCATAAGCCGTCAACATTCTATCAAATCGGGATAATATGCACGTTCCTATTTCAGCAACTTCTACCTCTACAATCGTAAACGCACCGCTTTCGGACACTTATGTCATTACTGTCGACATTTTGCCAGCATTTGTATTTACAAAAGCTTTCCAAGGTCAGAATATACATGTAGATAGCGGTTGTGGAAAAAAAAACACGGCTAGTGATAGGCCGACTCATCGGGATAACTGTTGTACATCTAGACCAGAGATTCCCAAACTATTTTGGGTAAGAGACCCCTTTTCCAAAATGACCGGAAACCTCAGACCCCCATAGCCAAATTACTTTAAAAATCCTATCTCTAGTTTTTTTCCTATTGATACAAAACACTTACCAATTTAAAAACTTAGCGATTGGTTAAGTGAGTAAACTTTACATAATTTTCTCATCAAAATTTAACAAAATAAATAGACATAAAATTCAGTAAGTATCAAGTGTAATTAATAATTATTAATAGAAATTAAGTAAAAATACTTAAGTAGGTAATTATTTTTTGAAAAAAACATTAAAATAGTAAAGTAAAAAAAAATATATAAAAAAATCAGTGTGATTTTCTGCCAATCTATGTAGATAAATCCGGTTCAATATTGGTGAGTTGCAGCCTTAAATCTCCGCGTTCATTGATTTTCAAACGGTTTCTTTGTTTTGTGAAAATGTTGGCAACCACACTGAAGCCTTTTTCGAAAAGCGATAAGGTATTTTTCAGCAGTGTTCCACAATGCAGGATACTGTGTTTCAATGTTGCGTTGCAACCAGAACTTCTGATAGCCTTGGTTGAAATTCTGTTTAAGCTTTTTGTCTGTGCTGATAGTAATCAACTCTTGTTGGATTATCACATTGGCTTTTTCATGGCTGTGATATTGTACGGATTTATTATCCATTGAGGAATTTGAAAATTTAAGAGATCCTCAAACCTTTTAGTAAAATCCTTGTGTAATGCGTCCAAGTGAGTGTCATATGATAAAATAACATCGTCTTGAAGTATTTCTGGTAGTTTTGACAAATGCGGAAACTGTGAACATTCTTTGCTGCTTAAATTTTGTTTATAAAGGATGAGTTTACCCACAAGGGTCGATTTTACTGATTTTGTTTTAATTAAGTTGAAATCGTCACCCTGCAGCTGCAAATTAACTTTGTTGAACATACCAAAGATATCAATCAAGTAATAAATATCTGTTTTACAATTGTTCAGATTTTCTTTCAAATTGTAAAAACTCCAACACACATTCAAAAATAGTTGAAAATCTTGCTAAGCAAGAGCCCCTTGATAGCCAGCGAGCTTCAGTGTGCAGAAGTAACCGAGTAAAGACTTCGTCGTTTTCCTCACATAGCCGAATAAATCACCGAGAGTTCAAAAAACTGCTTCGAATTTTGTTGACAGCATTTATAACATATTGTAAAGACTGATGCAATCTAGGACTCAGATTTGTCTAGAACTCAGAAATGCTGTCTGTGAATCACGCAGTGAGTGACCAGTAACTCAGGCATTTGTCGCTTTAAGTGGACTATAAAACCACGACAAACAATGTTCTTCCATGGAATAGCTTTGTCGATAAAAAAACGTTCCACGGCCTGAAAAATCGATTCTCCTCTGGTATCAGTCTTTAATATATCGAACACATCCTAACAACAGAGCTTCATTGCCGGGTAATATAGGCTCGTCCAACTGGAGAGGGAATCTGTAGGTCTGTAAGAAATTGCATAAAATGTTTTCCACGTCGCGACCGATCTCGTCTATTCGTCTCTGAACGATGTTATTGCTCAAAGGAATTTTCTTAATAATATCATGTGCGGGCTTGTGCAATACATTGTTGAGGACCTCCGCAATGGCTGGTAAAATAAGCTGATCTCCAATTGTGTGGGGTTTCCCCGACTTCGCTATTAGTAAAGTTATATTATAGGACGCTCGTAAACCATCGACGTCTTGCATAGATGGCGACGCAAACATCAATCTCATGGATGGCATTTCCTCTAGTTTTTCTTAAAATGCTTGAAAGAAGGATTTACTTTTTTTGTCAGCATGTACTATTGATAAGTGGTCCTCCATTTTTGAATGCTTCATGGCATCGTTACTGAATACTTCTTCACATATGAGACACATCGGCAAGTGTTGATTTCATAGAGATGGAATAAATTCAAACTTCAAGTCGTCCAAACTGTATTTTCTGCATTTTTTTTTCGTGTCTGCCATCATAAAACTGAACATTTATAATTTTAGGTAACAACTTTTCTAAAGTAATTTCAAAAAATACTTTAAAAAATATTAAAACGTTTTTTTGGTACTTACCCTGTTACTTTTTCATAAACTGCAGAAATGTATGGTTACGTTATTAACGCTGTTAGGTAACTAAAGGTTATGTAAATTTCTTTTCAATCACTTTATTTAGCTATGTAATCACTTTGTAATTTCTTGAAATAAATTAGTAGACGAGTGTATCATCATTGATATTCAAGTTCCAACGAATTTCAAAACGCAAATGAACTTTCAACCTAAGTGCAAGCTTGTTATATAGTAAAGTATCAGGAGCATGTTTGGACTTGAACTTGATCATGATTTCGTTCGTGTTAAATCGCGTATATGCGTCAAATACAGAGCAAGTCAAAACGTGTCTGAAAGACTTGTACGCTCGGACACGTTATCTTGCAACGTATATTGACTTGTTGAGTTTTTTATCTTGTTCGAACTTGTCCACGCTTATCGACTTGTTGAGTTTCTTAAAAGTACAACAATGATACTTCCTACTAAAATATTAGTATTTCTTATAACAAGCTGGTACACGTAACACAGCTTATACAGTATCTTGAACGTTTCAAATAAGAACTTGTGTTAATTAATAGAGGGCGATTTATAGAACTCGTCGACCCCTAAAATCAGTTTTCGTTTATGTTGACCCTTGGGAAAGCGATTTCTACCCCAAGGGGTCGATATCGAGTACTTTGAGAATCCCTGATTCAGACTAATATAGCCCATATTTGATCCCCAGCGATCACTAGAGCTGTTTAACATCTGAAGAAGATATATCTCCAAACGTACAGACAGAATCACGGGATACTGTGCCCTAGGAAGACATACACAACGATTGCATGAGATGCAAGGACGGAGAAGAGGAATTTGTGGTGCACTTCCTTTACAGTTACCACTTCCGAGATCTGAATAATCTCTGCTCTATGAAGATGACAAATTTGTCAAGAAATCTCTTTAGTTCCAAAAGTGGTTAGGACACGACGCTCTCAGGATCTTCCAACTTACGACTTATAACTGTAAGTGCACCTCATCAAAGACCACCTTTACTTAACCTTACATTATTTTAACCGTCAGGTTCTGTGGCATCAAATGATTTGAACGAGCTTGGTTGAGTAAATCGAAGGAGGTTTTGGGTATATATTTGATTTAGACGAATATCTGAAAGCAGCTGGCTGGCTTTTATCGCCTTCTATAAGCATTTCAGATACACACTACAAATTGTCTTTTAAAAACAAAATTGACCAAAAATTAAGTAACCAGGAGGTATGTACTTGGTGTGATTGGTAATCATACCCATTAGGGCTCATGATTTTTGTCTTCGGCTTTTGACTCATTTTGAAAGTCCCGATAAGGATAAGATATGTAAACCGTATGCTTTTTTTTCCCAGCGTTAAGTAAAATGGATATTGTTCGTTCTGAATTATGTTATATTTTTCTTTAATAAGTTATAACTTCCATGTTATTGTCGTCCCAGGATATTGAGGTAATAGATTTACCTCATTGATTATGAAATAACACGTGTTAACCCTTCTAGAGGGATTTAACCAATGCGAGTAATTTCAAAGATTTCACTGAAGGCAAAACTCTACTCACTTAATATGAAAATATTCAAATTCAATTGGTCGTCAAACCCACTCTTAAGTACAATACCAATAATTTTGTTTTTTTCAAGTGGTTAGCAGAACAGTAATGAGCCAAAGAATTTAAAACAAAAAACAAACTTACTTTTCCATTTCGCATCGAATTTGCCGCTCTTTTCTTTGTAATAAGAATAAGATCGTCATGCTCGGAGATCTCCGTATCACCGTTTTCTTCTGTTTCGGCGAACTTTTTAGATTTATTTTGAGGCTGGATAATGGGACTTGCTGAAGGTGTGTACCCACTGCTACCTGATTTATGAGCAGCATTTTCTTCTCTTTCTCGTTTAAGGCGCTCCAGAAAACTTTCCTTAGCTACTGATACGTTGACATATTGGCCATTTATTGGTTTCGAACTAATTTTCCTTAAACCTATAAATTCTATTGATATTTATTTATTATTTATTCAAAATAAGGTAACATACAGCTCTCGATATCGCCATCATATAAATTCAAAGTAACAAATGCAAGAACTTTCACATTTTCAGGATCAACTAGATTTTCTTTCTTCTTTAACTCAATATTTGTTATTCTTCCGTAATTTTGTAAAGCCTTGTGAAGTTCATTTTCGCTAGTATTCGGTGGTAAATTTCCAATAAAAAACCTTTGAGACTGCATTTGAATTGATTTATTTACATTTATCTATGCACGTGTAGTTGACAAAATGAAATGTCAAAATTTTACACGGGTTGGGCCAGTTTGCTTTTGTAAGCTAATTGTCAAATGTCGGTTTTATGGTTAGTTCACATCAAAGTTTTTCTATTCCATTTTTGATTGGACATTTTATTATCATGACAATTTCCATTATCTTCCGAAACAAAAGCCAAAAATTAATGTATTAATCTGGAAACACCAATTGCAATTGTGTGCCCTATTGTGCTTATTTTCGAGTTATTAGGGGTATTTAACATTTATAATTCTTTTCAAGAAGGTAATTCTTACAACTCCAAACAATTTAAAGGAAAGCAATCCAAATTTCCGTTAACGTTATCTTTACTGATTCCTGTAAACTGGTGAATGGGAGTAGACTCGTCATAGTCAAACAATATTACTTCAGCTTAATCGATCTGAAATTACATTACTAAATTAATTTAAAGACAACGTTTAAACAATTAAATCAAAGTGGACCATATTTTTTTCTGGCTGAGCAGAGCAAAGAATAAGTCATTTATACTTCTTGTCTGTTCCATTCACTGAAAATTTTTCGGAATTTGCCGGAATAAGACACCCATAGTGCTCCTTATATGTATCATGTATTGAAATTTTCCAATCGAACGATTAGCAAACGATGCAGCGATAAAGTGGTTTCAGTACCAACACCCATCGCATCCCGGATGCTCGCAAAGTGTTCGTTATCTCTCATGCAGAACTCGTCTGGGGATCTTGTGTTACTTATCCCTGGCACAATAAAGTTCTTAGCAAAATTATATGGTAGTGTCTCGACTTTCAATTGAATCCTTTACTGCATGGCATGCAATTCCAAGGCGGGTTCGGGTTCCAAGAAAATCTCCTCTCAGCCTTGCATCCCCAAACTATCTTATAGTGGTAAAGAGGTTCAGCGAGATCCTAAACGAAGCTTAGCTCTCGCTTGAGACGCATATGCTTCACCAATTTTTCAGAATACATTTCAAAACCATTAGAATTGTGTAATATGCGTTTTTAAGAAAGATGCACGTTTTCATAAGGAAAGGCACGTCTGTAAGGAAAGAATCAAAATACAGTCGGTGCGCATGATAATCAGAACTCCAATGCGTATTGTACGGAAAACCATGTCTTGCCAAAGGTCCAAAGGAAAAAGTTACTTGACCTTCGGCAGGCAACTGCATTTCGATCGAGGAAAACATCTGTATACTTAGAGGCCGGCTTTAAATTGTCAATTATTCTCTAGTCTTGCCAAAAAGACTGCTGGGTGATACAATCCTGAGCAATTATTGTTTATTATTGTCCCGCTGGATGCAGAGAAGTCTAGGTCATCGCTTAGACGAGGAAAACAATTCCTAGTGCTAAGAAGCAGGACGAATAATAATAAATATGATGGGTGCAAGATCTTTTAGATAGTCTTTTGACTAGCAATGTCTGAACTTTGACATTTTAAGTACTCATCAGAGGAAAAAGAAAAAGAACTGACAGGAATACCTGCGGACCACTTTATAGGCCCTCCCACTCATTGTGGTGCTGATGCATTTACCGAAAAGAGTAGAGCGACAACATCAGAAATTGTTTTGATGTTTTTTTTATTATGCCATAAGGATTTGATTCCACACATCCGGCGTAGTAGCCGACAAGCTAACTAATGTGCCACGCTGACCACAAAAAGAAATTTAATAAATTAAAGCAAATATAAGAGGAATTATTTAAAATTATATAAAGTTCCGTCAATCTGAGTTATATCAACGCTACCCAAGTGATCGGGGCTGTACATTTTATTACTACAAAACGCTCTCAGTCTGCTCGCCTCAGTCACATTTATGAAAAAAGTATCAATTCCCATGAAATTCAAAAACTGATATGGCACTGAACCTGTCATTAGAAACAATTTGAAGATTTGAATATTTTTTTTGATTAGACACAGCCATTTACGCAAGTGCTCCCTATTCACTCGATGTACCTGTAGGTAAAAGACAAATACCTTCGTCAAAATCAGGGCTGCACTGCCTTCGTTAAAAAAATAAAAAAAAATTATTGTACGAAGTGACGAATTAGTTTTTTCTCTCTAGTTTTATTTTTCTGCTTCGTGAAAGTTATTTGTTGGAATTAAATTAATATATCTTTTTTTGTACTTGCACGATGGCAGAAGGAGGCGATAAACCAAAAATTACAGTGACTGTGAAAACAACCAAGGATAAACAGCAGATCGAAGTCGATGAAGATGCTCAAATTAAAGAAGTAAGTTCTCGGTGTTTCTGCGTTCTGCTCTCTACCCAACCAATGACTTGAACCTTTTTTCCAACAAATTTTTGATTTCATTTCCAATTTGTTGACGCCTCCTGTTACGTTAATTTATTTTCTTTTATCTCTTTAGTTTAAAATTTTGGTTGGAAAAAAGTTTGATGCAGAACCAGAGCAATTGGTTCTAATTTTTGCTGGAAAAATTATGAAAGACACCGACACCTTGAAGACACACAATATTAAGGATGGGTTAAGTGTACATTTGGTGGTTAAAACTCCGGCTAGACAGCAAGAACAGCCAGAATCTAGGCCACAAGCTGATGTTCGTCAAACACCTTTCAGTCTTGACCAATTGGGTGGCTTAGCTGGAATGAGTGCTTTGGGTGCCGGTTCGAATACATTCACCGACTTACAGGCACGCATGCAAAGTGAGCTGTTGAATAATTCGGATTTGCTGCGTACCCTATTAGATAATCCATTGGTCCAGCAAATGATGAACAACCCGGAGACAATGCGCGCACTGCTATCATCGAATCCCCAAATGCAGGATTTAATGCAAAGAAATCCGGAAATCTCACATATGTTAAACAATCCTGAATTGTTGCGCCAAACTATGGAGTTGGCACGCAATCCTTCAATGTTACAAGAGTTGATGAGGTCTCACGATCGGGCTATATCAAATTTGGAAAGTGTTCCAGGAGGCTATAATGCGCTGCAGAGAATCTATCGTGACATTCAAGAGCCAATGTTAAATGCAGCAAGTGAATCATTTACAAGAAATCCATTTTCGGGTCTAGTGGAAAACTCTACAGGTAAGCAAATGTAAAAAAAAAACAACAAACATCAATTAAATTCAAAAGTGCAAGGTGTAATGTCAGTAGCAAACTTTTTTGCAAGAACTTTTCTTGTGTCTCCATTCTTGTGGCTTGCATGAGCCACTATACAATCAAATAATTGGGAAATTTATATAAATTAAGTAATATTAACGAAAGAAATTTTTTATCGATTTAAGTCAACTTCTTTAAGATCGTAAGAAAACAGAACACATACTTTGTTGTTGCCTTTAATGCGACTGCGCATTCTGATTCAATAATGCCATGTGTGATGAAACAAAGAGTATGTGAGTGAATGTTTTATGTTAAATAATTTCGAGAATAAATAAATTCGTAATTATTCAAGCAATAATTAATTAGCTAAAAGTTTTATTTTCTGCTGGAATATAGGACATAGAAACAAAACAATTTGGATTGTCCATTACTGGCAGCTTTGTTTACATGCACATTTTTGCGGCTTTTCAAAATTTGTCATATAAATAGTACGAAATGCTGACCTATTCTTAGCAGGCCTTAAGCATTCAAAGGTCATAAACGCTCTAGTGTTACTAGAGCTGATACGTAAAAACCACAAACGGTGAAAGACCAGTGTCTTTCACGACCAATCGTTTTTTTTTTTTTTTTTACATGTCCTAGCACGCACTTCACCTCAATTTAAGTACAAATCCTAACAATAGAGCTGTCCAAATATTGTTTTACAACGTAGACCTCTCATGGATATGTCTTCTTGTCTAAAACGAACACTTTCTCTATCCTCTATACCCCGTTGAAAGCATTCCTTCATAGGGTCAGATTTTAAATTATGTCATCCTTTAGTTGCCATCTGACTGTTTAGTCCCCTCGATGTAGAACACGCATAAAACTTGTGATTGCCTCAATTTGTGGTTTTCCACTCTCGCTTGTTCTGACGGGTTTTGTGTAACGCAAAGAATCGTCATTTCTGGATATTGGGTTGTACCACACGATTTTATAGTAAAAATTATTATTTTTCCGTAAATTTTTATTCAATCAAAATAGGATCCGTTGGTATCTGTGACATTCTACCAACGTGATACAAGGTCAAATACTCCTTTTTTGTAGAAGCGCTGACTTTTTAAGGCAATGGTATCTTCAAAAGCTTTCTTTTATGACCTCTGCTCGGTTCCGGAAGACCTTCTGTCGGTAAAATGAATCCAGATTGCGAAAATGATGGTAATCCGTTGGGGAAATATCGGGCGATTACGGTGGATGCGGAAGAATTTCAAATCCCAACTGCAACAGTCTTTGCACCGTTACTTGTGAGGTATGGGGTCTAGCATGGTCATGCAAAAGGATCGCGCCGTGCCTATTGACCAACGCAGGCTGCTTTTCAGCCAATTTGGCATGCAATATGTCGATTTCCTCACAATATTTGATAGCGTTTATCGTTCTCCTGTCCGCCATGTCCACCAAATTGTCGCCATAACCTTTTTTGGGGAAGATCGGGCTTGAGGGTGTGTTTTGAGTTCTCATCTGCATCCAACCACTGCTCAGATCTTTTACGATTATCATACAGTATCCACATTTCATCACAGTTTCTATCCGGTGCAAAAACGGTTCAGTTTGGTTTTTTAATGTAAGCGATGCGCAGATTTCCAGGTTTTTTGAGATTCGTTCAGTTCATGCGGTACCCACTTATCGAGTTTCTTTACCTTTCCTATGAGAGAGAGATGTGGACTTATTGTCATAGGGGATACTCCCATGCTTTGTGCAATCTCCCGCACCGATTTCGTTGGATCCGCATCCACCGTTGCTCTTAAAACATCGTCGTCAACTAACGTTTCTGGCTTCCCAGTGGTTTATTTTCAAGGCTGAAATCTCCGGAACGGAACTTTTCAAACCAACGCGGAATAGTGTGTTCGTTTACCGCTGCATCCTCAAATGCGAATTTGAATTCGAACTGCCGACAGAATGGTTAATAATTCAAAAAAAATAACGGTCCTTGTAACGAACCCCTTAAATTCTCACACGTCAAGCACATGTACCACTTTTTTTTTTTATAAAAAAAAGAAAATTTAACGTTCTGGCACGAGTACTTTTTATTTCCGACTGAGTGAAAATTTGTCATTTCATGTGGTGCAACTCAATACTTTGGTTAAGGTGCTCCGTCAATGAACCCGTCACTCAGAACTAGTACTCCTCCTATTTCGCTTCTTTTATTGCAAACATTTGAATTCAATTCGATGTGCATTCGGTGAGAATTACGCTAATCTCGTTCATTTGTCATGGTTTGGAATAGTGGACGCTTTTATAGCGATTAACTTCCTTATCACGTAATCGGCTGTATAGTTCTTCCAATGTTCGGTAAAATTCGATAATGCGCCTTTCAATAGAGATTTGTTTGTCTGTGCAAGTTAAATGCTCTTTTAATTCAGCTCTTGGTCCAGCAATACCCCTTGTGCCCACTCTTCGGCTTTTATAATCAGACTCATTTAGTTTTTGATTCGTTACTATTCTGGTGCTTCACTTAGTGGAAAGTTATACCCTTTACTATCATCACGCAGTTTTGCGTGATTTACTCTAATATATGATATATTTCAGCCAGTACTACTTTTGCAAATATCAGAATATCTGATTATGTTTGGTTTCTCAGCTTTGCTTCCAGATTTGTTGTATTTCATTATAAATCGCATGCGATGGGCGCTCAGCTTGTTGAGTGTAATACATTTTTTTATGTCAAGTGCTACGACGTCACAATAATGCTTCGGTTATCGTTAATTATTAACATTCGGATAATTTGGCAACACTGCCTTTTTATTTGTTCAAAAAGTGACACATGTTTCGGCGTTCCCGTATAAGTAATCGCTATCATAGAAAAATTGTTCTGAGAACATTTTTGCTATCCGCGTTAACTCCGATAAATATCTTGCAATAATGGTTTTTTCGATTGGCCTAACAGAAGCCTTCTTTTTGCGCTCTCACTTTTTCAGAATCAAAATTTTGCTTCTAGTTTTCATTTCGGAAGCAATGATTTTCTTTCTTACTTCATCGACATGTCCGAAAACGGTTCCTATTAAATGTCAATTGTCATACCGATGAAATTTGAGTGCTTTTTTTTTAGAAGTTTAAGACAGCATTTCTATAAATATCTCCCATGATGATGTCATGCATATACTTAGACCCGTAATTCCTATACACGTCAATGTTGGAGCTTATTTGTTCGCTTTTTCGGTTCCTAGTGAGGCTGCACATGGATTGCAGGTCGTGCAAACCTTACAGGGAAAGAATTAAGATTAATCCCCACCGTGCGGACATATGTATTTGAGTTCCCCGCCTGAATATATTTTTTCTTTTGGGACCAACTTATCAGAGCAGTTTTCGTGAACCGACCTGTTCTATAAGAATTCTATCTTCTGAACCATAGGAATGGATATACGTAAGTCCTATAGCTTCATGGCTAATTCGTATACGAAATCTCGGCCTTCCATCAAATTCCTCCTTATACAAATCAGCGATACTTTTTTCCAGCAGTCGTACCTTTTGTTCAAAAACGAAAGGCACTGCTGCGAGGCAAAATCAATATCTGGTCTTCATAGCTAATGCCGCTTGAATTGAATTGAACATCGTTTTAAGGGTTTTCCTAAATTTTTACTCTTAAATGTTTCACAGTTTTGATCGAAATCAAAGCTCCGTTTTATCGGAGTATCAAGTCGCAGCTGAGATAATATTACTCAATTCTTGCTGCACACAGATTTAATAAGAAGGTATAATAGATCTCCGTACCAATCGACGGATTCAATATATGAGCAAACCAATAAACTCCGAACACTCGCCACTCGTAAACCTGCCAGACCGCACCTCTCTGAATGTGACAAACCTTCGAGTCATTTTTTTTATCTCTGTATTGCCAGTCTTATATCAGCTATTCTAAGCAACAGAGAGCAATCGATTGGAATAGAGCAATTTTTCTTAACTTATTGGAGGACTGATCGATATAGTAAAGCTCAAGGCGGACAAGCAAAGCTTACGCAAATTCTTATTGTTTTGAATCCGCTTATAGTTGTATCCTTATATTAAAATGTTTGTACAATCAATTATTTACTATTTTGATTTAAATTATTACAGGAGAAAATCCTCAACAAGGTACTGAAAATCGAGAACCTCTGCCAAATCCCTGGGGTGGAAGTACTCAAAGTACTGGACAAACACCAAGAGCAGGTGGTGGTGGTGGACCTGGTTTACCACCAGCCGGACTTTTAAATACACCAGCAATGCAAAGTTTAATGCAGCAAATGGGTGAAAATCCCCAAATGATGCAAAATCTGCTTAATGCTCCCTATACACGCACTATGATGGAAGCACTGTCATCAGATCCTGATATGGCTTCACGTATTTTAAATACAAGTCCAATGCTTGCTAATAATCCTCAGCTTCAGGAGCAGATGCGAACAATGATGCCACAATTTTTGCAACAAATGCAAAATCCCGAGGTATTGTCAATGATGACAAATCCTCAAGCTTTAAATGCAATTCTACAAATTCAACAAGGAATGGAGGAATTACGTGCTACAGCGCCTGGCCTAGTCGGTTCATTGGGAATCCCGCCGCCACCCCCAGGGGTAAATACGCCAAATACTACAACTACTACTAATTCGACGACAACTCAACAAACCGGTGGAACTAACACAACTAGTGCGGCAGGTAATCCACAGTTGTTTAATGATTTTATGGCAAGAATGCTAAATGGAATGTCAAGTGGTGCAAATACAACTCAACCACCAGAGGAGAGATACTCATCCCAATTAGAACAGCTCTCAGCAATGGGATTTGTCAATAGAGAAGCAAATTTGCAAGGTATGTAGATGCTAAATATTGATTGGAACACATACTTTTATTTTATTTTAATTTCTAACATGAAAGGGTGCAGAGTTTTCTATTAATGAAATAACTATAACTGTGTAGGGCCATTCGACATGGTTATAGCTGTCTACTTTGCTGAGTTGATGATTTGACAACTTATAGCCCCCCCTCCTATAATCGGAAGTGTAATAGAACGTCGCAAAGTCTTTTTTTTTTTTTGATTCTGTTTGAATTAGGAGCAATTTTGCGAACTTCTGGTTTCAAAAATGGCAGACTTTTTCTCAATAAAATTCGGTGTAAATTTGGCAAACATATTGGATTGTAAATTATACTCATTAAAAGTATTCATGGGTCCAACTTCCGAAGAGGGTAACAAAACTTCCGCACAAACATAATGGCACAAATGATTACATCTCCAACATACAATTATTATAGACAAGGTGAGGCACTTGGCTGGATTTCACATTCGTTAGGGTTATAACCTTTAAGACAGTACGCTGCATATCATGTCATACCCAATACTCAACACTCATCGTCGAGGTGCTCACAGTTTAAGCTAAGAAAAGAAATTTTAAATTACAAACATAATTTGAATGATTTTAACAAATCACCATCTTTCACCATCAATAAACGTTGTCACGTAAAAAGTTATACATATACATATATGTATGAATTAGACAACACAGCCCACTTCTTTTGTTTTGTTTTCTTTCGAGTTACTGCCAAAAGAGGGAATCTTGTATTAAAATACCACTACACATGTACTTGTGTATAGAAAATAGTTCCGATTTGTCAAGTCGAAAATTCATTCATCCATTCCCAAAACGAATGCGTAGTAAACCGCTCTTTCATATTCGTTTATGTGACTCCACTACTTGTGCTGCACGCTTATAACCAAACTCTGATATTAGAAAATGCGTGAAAAGAAGTTCAAAATTTATGGCGATGGTTTTATGCCGGATGTTTCTTGCCTGTATTGTTTGGTTATTATGTTGTACACTTTAAATTGAAGGTGTCATCACAAGAAAGAAATCTTCAGGCGGAGTATGTCTCCGTTGTTGCTTGGAGAAATTCTTCTCAGTTTCTCCATGAAGACCCTAGTAGTGTGTGGAGTAACTTTATATTAATAAAACTACATTCTGTTGTTGTATCCAAAAAACACTTCCGACACCAGAATCGTATCAACTTGAATTTGCGGATAAGGGTTAAGAATTGTGCATCAAAACGTTAAAGGTAATATTTTCTAAAATTGTCAGGATTCCAGTAAGATACGAGGGTTGTCTGAACGGCACTCGTCAATAAAAGCTAGTGAATGCTAGTTGTGCTTCTTTTGACAGTTACCGAAGTTTCAGTCATTTTGGACGCGCAGTTTTTCTCAAAAACGTGTTCGAATGAACATTTCCAACGCTCACCAGATCTAGCCCCAAGGGACTTCTTTTTGTTTCCTCATCTAAAAACTGCGCTCGGAGGAAAAAGAGGAGGAAATCACCTTCGTGAACAATTATTTTGCAGTGAAAAACGCCAAGTACTATTTGGACTGGTTAGAGAGAAGTATGTACAGTTACAAGGAGACTATCTAGAGAAATAAAAAAAAAATTTGAGAAAAAATGTCTTGTATCATTGTTCGGTCGGAAACTTTTCAGACAACCTTTGTATATTCTGTTCACTTATCGTAACCATGAATATACGAGGGCGGGTCAATAAGTCCGTGACTTTTGGATTAAAACAGATTTTTTGATAAAAAAATAATTTTATTTTTCAACGTAGTCTCCCTTGAGCTCTATACACTTTGTCCAACGCTTCTCCAATTTTTTTATCCCTTCCAAAAAAAATGATTTGTCGAGGTCCTCAAAATAGGCCTTTGTTTGCGAGATGACTTCATCATTGGAGTCAAATCTTTTTCCACCAAGCCATTTCTTCAGGTTTGGGAACAAGAAGTAGTCGCTCGGAGCCAAATCTGGAGAATAGGGTGGATGAGGGAGCAATTCATAGCCCAATTCATGGATTTTTGCCATGGCAACTGCACATGTGTGCACCCTTGCATTGTCTTGGTGGAAAAGAACTTTTTTCTTGGCCAAATGAGGTCGTTTTTTTTTCAAATCGTCATTGAATCGGTCCAATAAGTTGGCATAATATTCCCCATTGATTGTTCTTCCTTTTGAAGGTAGTCAATGTGGATTATCCCGCGTGCATCCCAAAAAACAGTCGCCATAACTTTATTGGCTGACAAACCCACCTTGGCTTTCTTTGGCGCCGATTCACCCTTAGAAACCCACTGTTTTGACTGTTGTTTGTTCTCTGGTGTGTTGTGATGGATCCATGTTTCGTCCACGGTTACAAAACGGCGCAAAAACTCCTCCATATTGCGATTAAACAACGCCAAACCTTCCTGTGAAGTTGTTACACGATTGCGTTTGTGGTCGACTGTGAGCAAACGCGGCACCCATCTTGCGGAAAGCTTTCTCATGCCCAAATGATCATTCAAAATTGAAACCACTGAGCCATGCGAGATCCCTACGGCTTCCACAATTTCTCGCACTTTCAATCTTCGGTCGGCCAACACCATATCGTGAATTTTTTCGATTGTTTCGGGTGTAGAGACCTCAACTGGGCGTCCAGGACGTTCGGCATCTTCAGTGCTTGTACGGCCACAACGAAATTCAGTAAACCACTTTTTTACCATTGAAATCGATGGTGCAGAGTCCCCATAGTATTTATCAAGCTTAGCCTTGGTCTCGGTAATGGTTTTTTTTCGCAAGAAATAATGCTTAATAAGCACACGAAATTCACTTTTTTCCATTTTCTCCTCAAATTAGTGAGTAGTCTGATAAAAATAGCTGTCAAACACAAACTAACTGACGCAGCAAGTTTAAATTTTGACAGGAGTCAACTGACAGATGCCTGTTGACAGGAGCAGTGTTGCTGTTTCAGTAAAGAGGTCAGAAATTCACGGACTTATTGACCCGCCCTCGTATAAAGGATCCGTATTTGATAAGCAATTTGTTTTTAACGTTGTGCCGACTTCAGGCAAATAGATTCATCAGCTGTTACTAATAAAGCAGCGCACAGTGCTTCATTTTGAATTTTTTGCTTCCAAAAATCATAACTCTTAAACGAATAAAAATATCACGACAGTTTTTTTTTAACTGAAGTAATAACAGGGTGTCTAAAATCTAATCCGAACAAAACTGGTGAATTTGATGTATCAAAGAGCATTTTTTTTTGTGGCACCTCAAGTCATTCAATCAATCAATCATCCAAGTCAAACAGTGGAGAAAAAAGTAAACGCACCAAAAATGTTAATTCAAAAAATATCTGATTTCTGGAAACTTTCGTCAACACCCAGGGTAATGACTAATAAACTTATCAATTCTAGAGAGTATTGTGCTTTGATGTCGTTCTCGGTTCTGACATGCATTAACGAAGAAATGAGTGAGTCAGATGAGGCTGCAAGCTTGTTGAAAAGGTCTTCATTCTGCCGCATATCATATCTGTATTTCTTGTGATCTTTATTTTTGGATTCCAGAGCTTCTTCGGGCAATTGTCCAAGTGATAACGATTGATACTCGATTATATTTTGATTGAGGCAAAATTTTATAAAGAGTTGGTATGAGTTGTTGCTTTAATAACTCTGTTGTTTTCTTGGCATACTCCCCAAACTTGACAGTATTAACCTTTTCCTTGCAATTAAAAAACATTAAGTATTACGTCAAGCCTCGTTATTACCTCTCTATTGACCCCAGTTATACGAACAGTTGCCTCTGATTCTGCAAAAAATCTCCTCGGAAGTATTACCAATTCCTTTCTTTGGTCTATCAACATCGAGACCAATCTCATCGCGAAAATGCTTTTGGATCTCTTGTTTTCTTCTTTTCTCTGCCTTCTTGATTCTATTGTAATATGTACAGTCATCAATATCCACTCCCTTTTGTCGAAGTTTATATGCAAATTTCGAAGTATTATAAATTCCGTATACCTGATTCTTGGATATAATGGAGAGATTCCATATTCGTAGTTATGTTCATCACCATTTGATTCATCTTGATTGTTGAAGTTTTTTATGTTCTTTTGTACGAGGGGCATGACCGCTTTGACTTTGTACCTGTTATGCCATTCAGAACTTTTCCGTCAATCATAGTTAAAAGGAAATCGTGGTTGACAACTATCAGCAATTTGACTTCTGATATCATTGACTGTACTTTTTCTTCAGTTCTTCAGTTTTCTTTGCATATTGGAACATTATGGGTCGGCAAAAATGAACTGTTGATGGACGAGTGTTCCGCCAGTCTTCACCATTTGAACCCCCAAGACTCAGTGGAACAATTGAGGCCATAAACATGTTTGCATCTGTTTCACCATCTGGTGTATTTATTTTTTGCTTGTAGCACCATCCCCAGATGATTCATTTTAATTGAAGATCCGCATAAATTGATGAAAATTTGTTTTCAATTTTGGACAGTTTTCCGCTTGAAACATTTTCATCGTTCGCTATTTTTTTTATCCGACGGAACCTTCATAAAAATTTAAAATAAATTGTAGTATGGAATGTTCATTTTTATTTTTTAGCTAATACTTTCTAAAAACCGTATCGATTCGGTTTTAAATGGTCATTTTAACAAAATGGCTCATCTTTTTATATAGCGCTGTGAAAAATTATAGACTCTAGTGAATTAGTTTTGTCCAAAACACCTATTTCGCGAAACGAAGACCAATTTTTAAAAAAAGTTTGAATGGCACGTCTGGTGTTGATTTATTCATGTTGATTTGTCAAACAATACTGAATATAAATGTAAAAACAACAACCTGTAAAAAAAAACACGGTTTGATCAAAAAATGAAAAAACTAACCCTCAGTTTCACAATGAAAGTTTAAACTCCACTTTTGGTTTAAACTTCAGTTCAACAATTTATTCGGTTTCACTGTTTCGTTTAACCCCCTTGAACTGAGTTCATATTGTAGTTTAAGTTAAACGACAGGATTCTGCCGTTTAAACCTCAGTATCAATTCAATTTCATATTGACAGCTGCCAGTTTATACACAGTCGAATGTGAAGGTACATGCATTTACAACCGAATTACTTGACATGACGGAACAATAATGTACAGTGCTGCCAAATTTTTTTTTTATATATATAATTTAGTTAAACTACGTTCAACTGAACTTACACTGTGAAACTCGACGACATCTTTAAATTTACACTCAAGTTCAGGTTCAGCTGAACTCAAGTTTAAATTAAACTGTGAAACTGGGCATCAATGCAAGTAAGCGAACGGACTTGCAGGCAATTCTTAACTGTCTTCAATTTTTTTATTTTTTTTTAATAAGTTTAACGAAGTTATGAGTCTATAAAGTTCAAGAAGATAGGTTCTTCTGATAATTTTTCATTTAAATACCATTTGTAGGAGCTTGAAGAACATATTTTAATTTTATTTGTCTGTTCTTCATTATTTTTTTGTCTTTAAAAATTAAAAAAAAAATTCCAAATAATTTTCTATTAAAATCATACTTTTTCACAAATTAAAATTAAACAAATGTTTGCAATTCGAAATAAAAAAAAATTACAACTTAAATTAAAAAAAAAACAGTTTTGAGAGTCTTCAAAAGAGAGACATAAGGGCGGAAAATTGATTGCTTTCTTATTTCGTTCGAAGATATGTGTGTGTTCTATTTCATGGTAGAAATAAGTATTGTCAAAAATATTTATAACGAATATTTTTCTTTTTATTTACAGCACTCATCGCAACATTCGGCGATATAAATGCGGCAATTGAACGACTTCTTGCTTTGAATCAACTTTCTTTAAGTTAACGTCATAAAAAGTAAACTATTTCGGGGTTTACAACGTTAAATTTTTATTTGATTTTACATTATGTTGCATTGGTCATACACTTTTTTTTTATATATAAATAATGAATAAAGAATTTTTTGTTGCATCCACATATTTGATGAATAGAGAAGGATATTTAAATAGAGAAGTTACAGTACTTGTCACTTTAAATATTTCAGGTTTACATCTGCAAAAGCTAAAAAAATTATTCATTTTGTTGCACAATACAAGACACATATTACTATATTCCTTAGGGTTTCTCTTTTGTTGTGCATTAGTTTCAGTAAATGTTTTATATGGTAAATTATAAAAATATGTTTTATTTAAAATTCAAATATTTGAACAAAAACAAAAAAATCAATAAGTGTATGGGGATTTCGTTT
Organism: Volucella zonaria; assembly: GCA_963966105.1. Lineage (NCBI taxonomy): Eukaryota > Metazoa > Arthropoda > Insecta > Diptera > Syrphidae > Volucella > Volucella zonaria. The sequence goes on along the minus strand of OZ014532.1, from coordinate 83,985,230 downwards.
TATTTATATTTAACAGGCATAACTGCATGTGTAATTTGCAATCATGTTCATTCAAGATTAATGTGAAATTTAAATGCTAATAGTTGTCTGTCTTGAGAGAAACAAACAAAATATAACAGAAACGAAAACAAGATTGTATGTAATTGTTGCTTTCTCTATTTTTGTAAATTGAAGAGCTATTGGCACCTTTTTTTCTATGTAATATATAAACCTACGATTTAATGTCATTCCAGGAAAAAAGAAACGCGATGATTGTTAACACTTATCTGCGAACTTAAAACAAAGTAAATTTCGTTTATTTTGAAGTAAAATAAAGACATAAATAAACAAAAGATAATATGATAGTTTGTTTTTAAAGAAAGTCTAATTTTGGGATTCTTTGAGTTACACGGATGTTAAAGAAAATGCATACGATAGCATGTATGTACATGTAAAAAAGGTGTTGACAAAACAACTTGCGGAATTTTCTTATCTAAGTGAATTAAAAAAATGCATTCATTTTGGTATTTGGTTCAAAAAATCGAATCGGGTGCTAATTTTTTATTTCATTTTTTTAAGGTAATTATTTTCAAAATTGGATACTTCTGTGTCATTCCCAATTTCAAACATGTGGAAACAACGGAACACCCATTTCTCAATCAGCTTTGAGTTTATGAAGAGCTTCGAACATGTAATTTTTTTTGTAAATCGTTGCCGGAACTGACTTACTAATGGTAACATTAGCCTGAGGAGAGCTCTGTATAAAATTATTGGTTACGAAGATTTTGGCTTTAGAGGAGATCGAAATTAACTTCAATGTTGCTCAAAGAATAATCTTGAGGATGAGGATGAGCTATTTAAATACAGAAAAGAAAACAATTTAGGCTCGCAAAACCAGCACATGATCATGGAGAAGCTAATGCTCCCTTCGGTCAACGTAGAGTGCTATAGAGGCATGATAACCTATAATTTTTAAACAGAAATTGAATTGGAGTTGATCGATTTTCAGCAGGATTGTGCTACATGCCACACTAGCCATCCAGTAGTTATTCTTTTGTGAACTGTTCAGTAATCGTGTACTCAGCCGTTTTGATGTAACTGCGGTTTGGCAGCACTGGACTTATTTTTGTGGGAAAACTGTTAAAAATCGATTTTATGTTTACCATTCAGAAACCAACCTTAAACTATCGAGAATGTACTACCAAATTTTGGTGGCAACATGTGCTACAGCTAAGTCATTTAAGTGAAGTCATGTTCCAAAACTAGTTGCAAGGTTGATTAGATTAGATAAAAAGTTTTCTATGAATGTACTTGGCTTACTGTTGCGTCACTTTAAATAAAGTTAAGCCGTCCGTTCCGGTAAATTGTTGTATTCAGGTCTATCATCATTCCTCTGATTTCTCTCATTTTTACGAATTTTGTATCATGGTTCCAATGACCTAATCGGACAAACCTCCGAAAACAAATTTTCTTGTGCGATATATGATTGCAAAGTGTGAAAAAAACAGCAACGCGTCCCAAATTCACGCGATTGTCTCCGACCTCAGAACAAATCTGACAAAAGTTCAGCAAGCATGGGTACTCTCAAAATATGTTCCATATATGAGAATCATGATTGGCTCCTTGGAAGTTAGCATTTACGGCCCTAATCCACATGTAATCGCAAATCTATTACAAAAGCATAAAAACAAAGGAGTTGCTTTTTTTCATGATTTGCTTACAATTAAAACGTTAAGGGAATGGATTTTTGGAAATATTTTATTTTCACAAATTGAATGCCAAATATATGCATCGGTATGCGTCTCTATTTCGTTTACGATTCGGATAGCATGAAGCAAATAAATGCTGCGATCGACACTTTTCTTCGATCGGTTACGATAATAGGTACGATTAAAAAAATTACAGCAAACGGATCTAACAATATGTGCGAAGAAGGCAAAAGTGCGTTTGGTGTTCCATAAGGCTCTAAATTAGGTCCAATTCTGTTTGTATGCAAATTAATATTTACATTTTTTCAAAAAGTACACCGCCTTGGCATGCGGGCGACATATGAGTAGCTATAGATGTAAAACAAACATTTAGATTTGGTCGTGTGAATAATTTATTATAGGATTTTTATGAAACTTTACTGCTTTTTTTTATCGAGTGTGCGCTTAACATGCTCTGGAGTAGCCTTTGCAGTTCTCTTCTCTTCTGTTCGTTTAGTTCAGGAGCTCTTCGTCGTTTTATTTATTGCACATTTGACTGCGGGTTGTTTTGCTACATGTGCTTCTCCACTCTTCTCTACGACATCGCGTAGAAACGCTAGAGCGCCTCGTGCGCTTTAAGAGGAAAGAGGGGAGAGGAACAACGTATTAAAAGAAAGCATGAGCAGCGTGAGATCGGAGAAATAGAGAGGGATAACGTTCAGAAGTTTTACAAAAATTAAAGTAAACGCGAGGAAAAACCTGTTGATATGAGTATAGAAATTTAGTAACACAATCGGTGTTGAGTGCAGCCTATTAAAGACGACCCAAGTTACTATTGCACTAATTAACGACCATACATATGTATCACACCATATCAAAGTTACACAATGTCGCAACAATGTTATACAATGTAATGTTGGGTTCACTACAAGCGAGAGATGACTTGGTAGAGAGCATAACCCAACTCGTTTCCAAGACCACATCATTTGCCCGATATATAAAACTTGTCAACACTTTAATTGGTGGCTATCATTGCGGTCTAAGAGCCGGTAGGCCTACAATTTACCAAATATTGACACCATGGCTAATCATAGAGAACGAATGAAGGATAACAACCCTGGTGTATGTATATATTCGCGAAAAACTTATGTGCATATGTATGTAATTCGGTCGCATTTAATAGGTAGCCATACTTTTAGGCGCATTTCAATATGTACTCAAAGGTAAGATTCTGTTACGCTCTCTAACCCATCCTCTAACGTTCGTTTTAAATTTTGTTTTGCATTGTATATTCTTAAGCGAATAAGTATACATCTGTAACTACAAAATTATATTTAATTTTTTTTAAACTTTATAGCAAAACTTAGCTTTGAAAAGATGGTCATCACTAGGACCTAGGATTTCGATGCTGTTTGTGATGCATTAGAAGCAATACAACAAGTTATCTTTCCGATTCATGAATTTTCTTTTAAATTTGCATATTTTTAATAATAAATGCATATTTTGTGCATATTTCTGAAAAAAAGTTAGCTCAAAATTAAAAAAAAAACCCTAAACCGTGCACTCGCACCATTAAACTTCTTATGTCGTTTTCCATTGGTTTTACTCTCTACTACCTTACTCCAATCCTAGCCCTATGTTTTTTAATCTTTTTTATTTATTCAATTAACATTATTATTTTTTAGTTCTTAAAATAAAATAACTGCATTTTTTTTAAAAACTGCATAACATGTCTTTTTGTTTTCCGTTATAAAAATGCAAAGTTTAACTACAGTCGTACAGTTTAATTGGTCGCTATAACCAACGGTCGTTTTATCCGAATGAAATAGAAAGATTACTTGTGCAAAAACCAACCACGTAAGGGAAAATTGGTCGTTAAAAGCGGCTGGTCGTTATACACCACGTCGTTATAGGTGACTTCGCCATGGTTTTAAATGCATATTTAAAGTGCATATTCCCCATTTTTAAGAGCATATTTTAAGCGCATATTTTGCGTTTTTAAGTGCATGAAAATCCTAGGCCTAATCATCACCAAACATGTTTCGAATATGCTGCTGCATGGATATGTACAAAAGGTAAGCAATCGTACCCAACGATCTTAACAGAGTGTTATCTTAAGAATAGCTTTGCGAAACAACTTTTATATTGAGAAAGTAAAGGGTGACCAGATAAGAACAAAAAAAAAAAATTTATATAAAACAATAACGGTGTAAGGTAGAAAATCGATTCTGGCTTTATTTTGAAGCTACGTTCATGCCATTAAGTGCTTCAAATGGTCGGTCCAATTTTTGATGACTCCCTCCAATATGTTCGGCATTATTCCGGCAGTCGCGAAATTTCTCCTTTACAACTTCGACCGTCGCGTCGCTTATATATTGTGTGGCGCCGAACCACAGCTCGGATATATCGATGTTGTCGAGCTCTGACCACACAAAGGCGGTTAACATCGCTCTATACCTGAGACCATTGACGGTAGCGGTGTCTCCTTCGAAAGAAATAAGGTCCGATGATGCCGCCATGCCATAAACTGTCGATGCATTCATGCTTGGCTGAACACTTGTGGGTTGTGTCAGCTTCAATAATGGCAATTTTGCTTGTTGACATAGCCGTTGAGCCAAAAATGGGCCTCGTCCGAGAGGTTGATTTTTTGGCCAAAATCCGGATCTCCGGCTAAAATTTCCAGCGCCCAATTAGCGAACTCACGGCGTTGTCTGTGGTCGTCGGTCGTCCGGCTTCAATTCCTGCATCAGTACAATCTTATACGGATGTAGGCCAAAATCCCACCGCAAAATAATCCGGGTTGACCTTCTGGCGATGCCCAATTCTTGGTTGGTGGCTTAAGATCCAAAAGAGTGTACTCACGCTCAAACTTTTCCACGGTACGACGAACTGCCTGCACACTATTTCCAACTTTGCCGGAATTTCGTTAATATTTTTTAATAATTACCGCACGTTCGGCAAGCGCAAAACGATGCATGTTGAAATGGCAAAACTTACTGAGTGTTTTGACAGCTGGATGTTATTGGTAACTTTGATAGGTGCTGAAACATAACAATTGGAAAAGCTATCATTGCTATCTGGTCACCAGTTAGATCCTTCTCTACAGCGATGGTCCTGGTGATATTGCGTTCGTGGATTGAAAGAATGTTGAAAACATGTTGTAGTCTATTCATGGAAAAGATTGAGGAGCTCAACAACGTCATGTAAATGCTTACTTTAACCTCTTTCGGAAACATTACAGACAATGAAGATGAAGACATGCAGCTAATATAGTCACTTTTCTGGATGTACGAGTAGTCATGCTGTCGGGGAAGAATGGATAGATAGGACTAAATGTATTTATGATCCTTTTTTTAAGTCAATATTATTCCAATATTTGACAGAAAGTGCTCGCTTACTACAAAGATTGATTTGTATTATGTTTACTTATTCCAATATCTTTACTCTGTTACTGATAGCTCCACATCTGAAGTATAACGTGCCTACTGACGAGCCATACTTATTATTGCCTATAAAACAAGGCAAATGATTGGTACATATATGTTAAATTTTTTAGGCTTTTCACATTATGATTATGCCACCATCTTATCACTTTAATAAGAAACAAGTGGAATTCTTTCTGTAAAAAAAAAAATTTGATCCAAAATTGTTGACGTTCTGCGCTTAGGAAAACAGACGTGTTTGTTGGAAGGGTTTACTTTTACTGTGCGACGAGGTAGCCTTAATGATAAAGCGAATAACTAAAAAAAGGTGAATAAGTTCACGTATACACATACACATGTATATACGTATGTATATCCAGGGTGTCCCAGTTTAGGTCTTCATCCTGATAGTTGAAGATTCCTGAAGTTATGGCAAACAAAAAATTGTATTGCAGAGGAAAATCTATTTTCACCCCCCTCCAAGTTATAGGCCGTTAAAGTGATGAATCTTTGATTTCGAGGTAAAACTCCTTAAAAGGCTGTAGCTTTCTAACGGATTCAGCTTAAGAAACCGTTGAGCACATTTTTTAAAGAGAATTTCAGTGTAAAATTTCGTCCAGTTTGATGAACGCCCGCCCAAATTATGGCATTCTAAAGCTAACATTTTGAAAAATCGTTGGACCAATTTCATTAGAAAAAAGGGTTTATCTCGAAATTTTCAACTTTTAGATTACATTTTTTTATCAAAACTTTTGTCTTCTCTTCATTATCTACGTTTTTATGTATAACTTTTCCACCTACGAATAACGGAAGTTATTGCAAACCACTATTTTATTCAGGCAAATGGGTCACAAAATGAATTTAATATCCCTTTAAATAGTTTTTGTGCTCCTAAAAAGGACCGTTACGCTTTAAGATTTCAAAACGCTTTTATTGTAAATTTTCGAAAAGTTGCCCGTGCCTTTGGATGCATGTCCTAGCGCGTTTGATGATTTCAGACTGCAAATTAATGTTTGGTAAAATGCCTCTTAACTCCTCTGCCACTGTATGGTATTTATTCTCTCTTGGAGATCGTTTGATGATTTCAGACTGCAAATTAATGTTTGGTAAAATGCCTCTTAACTCCTCTGCCACTGTATGGTATTTATTCTCTCTTGGAGATCTTCCCGACTTGAAATCTCAATCAAATAAAACCTTTCTTTTATGGCTCCCCATTTGGTCAGAAGATCTAAGTGGCTGTAGCTTTCTTAAACTGTAGCTTTCTAACGTTTCTGCAGCTATTGATGAAATACCTACAGGTGTTTTTCTGTTTCCAAAAATGCTGTCTGCTGTATAACTATCCGGAAAATAAGTTCCCATACTTTTTGACTGCTTTCAGCCTATAACTGCTGTTTGGTTTCATGTACATGTACGACCGCAATCTTTTTTTTGAACGAATCTTGAGAAATTTCAATACCTTGTAGGATTTTACAACTGAGTTACATAATTTTTTCCGCTATAACCAATACAGCGATGATAAGAGAACAATCCTTCATTCACCACTTCCGATACGAGTAGGTACCTTAGTTATATGTCATGGAGGACAATTTAATGCCAGCTCTGGCCATTATTTCCCACAAAAGCTGGTGAGATTGTAAGAATAACATCGCTTTGAGTGATTATATGTATATATCTTGGAAACCTAGAAATTTCGGTATTTCATGGTACGTTCAAGGGTAGGTTTGATGGTAAATGAATGAGCATTCATGTCGGAACAAATATTAATGCTGAATAGTTGAAGAGATGGATTGTTGAAAAATGTTTATTGGGAGACTGGTGTTAAAAGTAGGTAGGTAGGTAAGAGTGGCTGTTGGAAACTCCAATCCACTTAGGCCTATTGGCCCATTGTGATGCCACGTAGATCTATGATTCTCTTACTAATGGAACCAGTTTAAGCTTACGGTGAAGCGTAGGAGACTGTGACCGCTTAAGTCATTGTAGAAGAAAGCTCCTAAGTGAAATTTTCTTCCCTGGAAGAAAGCTGAACATGTATAGAGAAGGTGGAGGATTGTCTCCTCTTCCTCCTCGCCCATGCAGCTTCTACAGAAATCATTTGTAAAGGCGCCAAGCCATCTTGCGTGTTTGGCTATGAGGCAGTGTCCAGTGATGACACCTATGATGGCGCTGAGATGCAATTCGGATCTAGCTTTGGCTAGATCTGTTTAGTCGCTCGACATGTTCGTCCAACAGTCCACCTAAAGTCTGTTTTTTTGTTGGTATCCAGCTTTAATATTAATTTTCATGTAGCGATTGGTATACCTATGCTAATCTTTTCCGGTAGAATAGGTAGATGGTTCCAATTTTGGCGAGTTCGGCATTCAAGGGCGGTTTTCGAATTTAATGAGACTGACTCCAGGGACTTGATAGCTGCCTGACTATCCGAAAAGATGCTGATATCCTTTGCAGATATCACGTTTTTCTTCAGCCAGGATAGAGCTTCTTTAATCGCCAAAATTTCCTCCTGGAACACGCTACAGTGATTTGGAAGACGGCAGGAGAGGCTTAGATTTAGCTTATCTGAGAAAACACCGTAACCCATCCCGCTATCGGTTTTAGATCCATCTGTGTAGAAATGGATTGACTTGTCCTCCATGAAAGCATCTTCCTCCCAGAAGGATCTAGAGGGGAAGTTTACATGGAAGCCTTTGTCAAACCAAAGTTCAGGTATGGTGTAATTGATGTTCTCTGTCAGGATTCCTAATGTTTTAAGAAATGAATTATTTGTCCACTATGTAGTCACTTTAAGGCGAATAGCTGCAGTCGCAGGTACTTGCCTGCTGAAGATATCGAGAGGTGTCAAATGAAACAGAATATCTAATGCCGCGGAGGGTGTAAAACGTAGGACTGCATAGTCTAAGGCCGTCTACCAGACGACAACCCCGTAAGCATCGGTCTTATGATAGAGATGTATAGCCAGTGGGTTATGCGGGGTTGAAGACCCCATTTATTCCCAATGGCTTTTTTGCAAGAGAATGAAGGTACTGTAGCTTTATTGACTCTTTCTTGAATGTTAGGTTCCCGGTTTAGTTTCCTGTCAAAAATGAGACCCAAATATTGTGCTGTATCGGAAAAGACTAAACTGGTACCGTTTATCTTACTGTGGGACAAGATCAGTTTTGTGGATTTTTACTCCCAATCCACAGCTATCTGCCCTATTGAGATTTAGTTGAAGGAGTTTTTTAATGGTATTAAGATGCTTACCTGAGATGGCTATAGCAACGTCATCCGCATAGGTGATCACCCTGCTACCACCCACTTCCAGGTATATCAGCAGTTCCAGAGAAGGGGAGAAAGGACACCGTCTTGCGCCGTACCTCTGCTCAGTTTGAAGTTGATTATCCTGCTATTTAGCATAAGACTGAACAACTCCCCAAGTGAGTCATCTACCTGCAGAGTTGACAGCTCAGCCATGATTGCGGATGTGTTAACGTTATTAAAGGCACCCTCTATTTCTAGGAAATCGACCATTGTGTACTCTACTCGTATATTGTGGGGATGGTTCGATGTGGCTACTCAGTGATTGCAGAGCCATTCCACCCACTTTCCTTTACAGTAGGCATGTTGAGTCGTTGACAGTAGTCTTGGATCAATTTTAACTCGTATCTATGTAGAGTTTTCAGAAGGAAATATGATAGAGTTATAGGTCTGAGATCCTTTGGGACATTTCTGGCTTTGGGAATGAAAACTACATTGACTTCTCTCTGGTATTAAAAGTATCGATAAAAAAGCGATAGGGAAAATATTTTACGTCTATTTCATAAATTAACTAACATAGATGAACATTTTTCCAGATTTTGTGCCTCTCGAAAACGATTTTCTACGTGTGACTTGTCGACATCGTTTACGCCGTGCATTAAAAGTCAAGTTTAAAAACAGTCGAGCACAAAAATAGCAGTTCTTTTTGCTTATCGACTTATTTCATAAGAAAAGTAAAAACAAATTATTGAATTCAATTATTGTATGTAGTATGCCATCACAGCTATTATTGTGCTCTTGGTTACGTGGATTTTTTTTTAGAGAAGTGGAACTTTACGTCGACTGCGAACATTCAAATTGTGTTTCTTTTCTACGGCATCCCTAAGCATGAAATATTCTATTTCGGCCATGTGTTTTAATTTTCTCTTGGTATTTGATGGAATTGATAATCTTCCCAGGAGTTCTTGAATTTTTTATATAGCTTTGTTCATTATATACAAACGCGTCTCTCTTTTAATTATTAATTAATTTAGTTAATTTGAAATATAAAAAAGAAGCTTTTAATTTACTCCCTTATATCTTACTATAATTCAAATCCAAAATTAAAGTAAATATACAACTTTTATAGGGTAAATAATGAGTACTGCTAGTGCCAGATTGATATTTGAAAGCAAAAATGAGGGTCTTCCGTTACGATATGTCATCACATGACATGAATATCTGGTTGTTAATGAATGTAGTTTTACAGTAAAAGTCACAAAAACTATCAAGGTTATAACGTTGCTAGTAAGATGGCACTGCTCACCAATGAACATCCTTAACTATTTAGGAGTATATTAGATATGCAAAGAGAGTTAAAAGGGAATATTGCTTAGCTAAATCTAGTTATTATTACTACCAATTTAAATGTAAGTTTTTCTGCTCGTAACAATGTAACTACAAGTAATATATAAAACAAATCGTTCATACGAGTATCTTTCATCGTTCGAAAATTAAAAGAAAAAGATTGTCATTATTTATAATATTATTTGCTTTAATATAACAATACGTTCGCATACATTCTTCACTTCATTAAGTAGTTAGAAAGTACAGCTGTCAAGTAAAATTACGCATACCACACTATACTACACTCATACAGGATTTTCTTGTTTGCGGCTTTCGCCGTTCTTTGGTGTTGAGCTGAGTACTAGACTCCCATTCCATCAAATTCCAGTTCAGTGCTGCGTTTGATTTCACGGTGGTAATTGCGTCGGTACCTGGTTTGGTCGTCCAAGCGAAAATAAAAATAAAAAAATAAAGAGAAATAGAAAAGAAGGTATCTAATAAAAGATCTAGTATATATTCAGTATGAAGAACATTCTAATGAATGAACCTACAAGTTAAGAGTATCTTACTAATTTGATTCATTACCTAAGCCGTTAAAATGATCAAACTCAAGTTTAATAGTGTATAGTTTATGAAAAATCAAAAAAAAAAATAAAATAAAACGAAATAAAAAGAATGTGCAACTAATTTACCGCCTTATGGAATATCGTGATTTTTTTGGAATATAATAATCAGCAGAAGCGGTTTGTGTAAAGTGTATTCCCACAAAATGTGCGCGGCTTTGCAAAGCATCCGAAATACGAGTTGAGGTGACTAACTAAATGTGCCTAAGGGTTTATATGTGCAAGAAATTCCTCGGTATACTCGTACATATATCAAAATGAAAGGAAGTAAAAAGATAGTATCAATGGAACTTATGCACGGTAAGTCGAAAGCAATCGTCGCTTCGTGGTTGCCAACTTGCATGGTGGTATGTAGTATGCTTGTGTTCTCAAAAATTTAGGAATGTTCATCAATTCAGATGCTTTAACTTTTAAGCATAACCCGTTCTTGAAGAATTTCTTAAGCTTACGATTTGCTATCGAGCCTATACTTGGGATGTAACTTCTTCTGGTTCTGTGTAAGAGGCCAGTGATTTAAATGTCAAAATGTACATACATTGTACAATATATTATCTGCACTCAGTTTATAAACATATACATATGTATGTGCAGTGCATATATAAAATTGTAAACCCATATGTACGTGTAGTAATTGATACAACGTACACAGGTAGGTACTCGTACCTATGTATTCACATATAATATGGACTTTGCGTTCTGTTTTTTTGCAAAAAAAATAGGTACGAGATCTACCATACATATGTACATCGTATTATGTATGAATATTTCTGCGTACATATCCCTTAATATATACATATATATATATTATTACAAAGTGACTAGGGATATTCTTGCACTTCCGTAGCAGGTGTTATTTTTTTTTTTTTTATGAGGAAAAGGTCGCGCATAGAAAAAGAAAGGCAGGTGGCGCGCATACGAACTCAAATCATTTCTGGAATTCGAAGGGTGAGCCCTCAGATACAAATGTAACGGAAATTGAGGAAATGAAACGAGAGTGAATCGAACAACCAACGGGCAACCACAACAAGCACCATACACAAGAAACAGGTTATTATGAGCTGGTAGATTTTGCTTAGGCTAAAACATAAAACGTACGCTGCAATCGTGTTCTAGGCGGTTAGGCGGTTTATCGACTCGATACAAGTTCTGGTGTATGCAAATACTAAGTTATAAAAATTAGAATTCAAAAAACATAAAAACGATCACTCGTAGGCAAGACATTAATTAATGTTTTTCCATAAATCTATAACAGCAAACAATTTGTGTGAATTAAAAAGAAATTAATATTTAAATTTTAGTTGAAAGTATTTTATGATATACAGGGTGTCCCCTAATTCGTTGATGATAATTTGAGAAATGATTCCTGGGCATATTCTAAGAAAAAAAAAATCGGTCTACAGTAAGGGTCTAACTCCAATGTTGACATCATTTATCGAGGATTTAGGAAAAGGCTTACTTTGGTGTGCCCTGACCCATATTAACGGAAATTGCTCTGTTAGTACTAATGATAAAAACTTCATGTAGGACTTTATTTTTAGAAGAAATACCAGCCTTTATAACGGCGTTTAAATAAAGTTGATATCTTGTTTAAGTCTTTAGATATCCAATTTCCAAAATATAACACCATTTTCATTGCCCGTGCTACGAGGGCGGGTCAATAATTCCGTGCATTTTTGAATTTCTGACCTCTTTACTGAAACAGCAACACTGCTCCTGTCAACAGGCATCTGTCAGTTGACTCCTGTCAAAATTTAAACTTGCTGCGTCAGTTAGTTTGTGTTTGACAGCTATTTTTATCAGACTACTCACTAATTTGAGGAGAAAATGGAAAAAAGTGAATTTCGTGTGCTTATTAAGCATTATTTCTTGCGAAAAAAAACCATTACCGAGACCAAGGCTAAGCTTGATAAATACTATGGGGACCCTGCTACATCGATTTCAATGGTAAAAAAGTGGTTTACTGAATTTCGTTGTGGCCGTACAAGGACTGAAGATGCCGAACCTCGTGGACGCCCAGTTGAGGTCTCTACACCCGAAACAATCGAAAAAATTCACGATATGGTGTTGGCCGACCGAAGATTGAAAGTGCGAGAGATTGTGGAAGCCGTAGGGATCTCGCATGGCTCAGTGGTTTCAATTTTGAATGATCACTTGTCGACCACAAACGCAATCGTGTAACAACTTCACAGGAAGGTTTGGCGTTGTTTAATCGCAATATGGAGGAGTTTTTGCGCCGTTTTGTAACCGTGGACGAAACATGGATCCATCACAACACACCAGAGAACAAACAACAGTCAAAACAGTGGGTTTCTAAGGGTGAATCGGCGCCAAAGAAGGCCAAGGTGGGATTGTCAGCCAATAAAGTTATGGCGACTGTTTTTTGAGATGCACGCGGGAAAAAAGGGAAGAACAATCAATGGGGAATATTATGCAAACTTATTGGACCGATTCAATGACGATTTGAAAAAAAAACGACCTCATTTGGCCAAGAAAAAAGTTCTTTTCCACCAAGACAATGCAAGGGTGCACACATGTGCAGTTGCCATGGCAAAAATCCATGAATTGGGCTATGAATTGCTCCCTCATCCACCCTATTCTCCAGATTTGGCTCCGAGCGACTACTTCTTGTTCCCAAACCTGAAGAAATGGCTTGGTGGAAAAAGATTTGACTCCAATGATGAAGTCATCTCGTCATTTTGAGGACCTCGACAAATCATTTTTTTTGGAAGGATAAAAAAATTGGAGAAGCGTTGGACAAAGTGTATAGAGCTCAAGGGAGACTACGTTGAAAAATAAAATTATTTTTTTATCAAAAAATCTGTTTTAATCCAAAAGTCACGGACTTATTGACCCGCCCTCGTAATTTTCACTTTGAGGGCACTTTTCTCCAGAAAATGCCTAATTAGCACAACGTTTTACTATTTTTTTCTTAAAAAAGTAACAATAATAAAAAAAAATCATCAATGAGTTTGCAGAAAAACCCACAGGTTTTATGATAATTGGAAAAACCTGCAGCAGTTAAAATTTATAAAAAAAGGGTTTTTTTTTGCTTGAAACTCCAAAGGCTATGAATAAAAAATTATGTTGTGTGGACTTAGGTAGTTTTTATTTTATGTGTATACTAAAACAGTTATAACAGGTGCTCAAAATGTCCTCCTTGGTTTTGTAAGCACGCTAGAGTCCGTTTTTAGATTGCACTGCGAATGTTTATTGATGCTAACTGCTGCCTCACTTCTAATCACGCATCGAGAATACGATCATCCAGTTCAATTAAAGTTGCTATTTCGGCTGAATAAACAAGTTTTTCCATTCTTCCCCATACAAAAAAAATTCAATTCTGTAAGGTCAGGAGGTCTTGCGGGCCAGTGAACTGGTCCATTTCTTCCTATCCAACGGTTACCGTACTCTTTATCTAGACAATTCTTACCCACACGACCATAGTGGGTAGGAGCACCGTCCTGTTGAAAATATGATGAAGCTAGTTGAATCAGTGAAGTGTCCTCCAATAGTTCTGGTAAATCATTTCGTAAAAACTCCAGATAGTTTGTAGAATTCAGCCTAGGTGATAGTTTGAAGGGGTCGATTAACTTGTTTCCAAGTACACCTGCCCACATATTGACGCTGAATTTGTATTGAAATGATTTATGTCTCATTGTATGTGGATTGTCCGCAGCCCACGTATGAAGATTATGAAAATTTGTGATCCCATCTCTTGTAAATTGAGATTCGTTCGTCCAAAGAAATCTTCTAATAAACTGGTTGTCATCCAAGCTTCGCTCCAGCAACCAGTTAAAAAACTCAAGTCTCTTTTCCAAATCATTTGGAAGAACTTCTTGTACAGGTGTATGGTGGTTGGATAAAGATTTTCTCCATACAGTATATTAGAAATTTTATGTCTGGAAACATTGAATTGCAAAGCTAAGCGTCTGTTGTAACAGCATCCAGTATTCTCTCATCAGCCGAAATCCTTCTTACTTGTGGAGCTCCCGCATTCGGTCGTGTATTCGAAACTGATCCCATTTATCGAAGCCTTCGATACGTTTTTATAAATACTCTTTTACTAGGAAGTCGTCGGTTAGGATAAAGTTAATGGTGTCTTTGTCGCGCAATAGTTGAACTTCCATTGCATAGCCCATAAACGTAAATAATGTCTGCGTATTCTTGGCTTGTAAATGCTGACATTTCAAACAGCGTTTCTAAGCAACTGTAACCTTAGCTTTAAAAATTAAACTGATGAATTAATTTTTTTTTCCTAACCTTTTATACCATTTCTGTAAGGTATATTTTCCAAATACGCCTTCATACCCTAAACCTAACTCTTCTGAGAACTTTTAAGGAACAGGATAAGGAAATGAGGATTTTGACAGATAGTCAAATAAAAGAGCACGCTTTAAAACTCTTTAATAACTATGCAATTTAAAAAAAATATTGGAAAATTAGTAATTCGTGGAAAACCACTCTTACGAGTATGTATTGTCAACTGTTGTTAGATATCCACGATAAATGATGTCAACATTGGAGCTAGACGCTTACTGTAGAACGATTTTTTGCTTAGAATATGCCCAGGAATCATTTTCCAAATTATCGTCATCGAATTAGAGAACACCCTGTATTAAAGAAAGTATCACTCGGAGGGTCAAGGTTCGAATCCTAGCCACGACAAGTTTTCATTTGTGTAATTGGAACTCAGTCAGAAAAATCTGCGTGTGAAGGCATAACACTAACATGTAGATTTGCTGTTGTAGAACAACCGTTAAAATCCACAACCTAAATCATTCCGAGTGAAGAAAAATCTCTCCGTCCTATTCGGACTCCCACCCCTGGAGAGTCAATATCGAAACCAAGCACACCCGAGTTTCAAACCACTACGTCACAGCAATGCTTTCCTTTCTCCTCCTTCTATCTTTCCGCCCGCGGCCTTGGAACAGTAAAAGGGTATCATAACCCCTTAGGCGCGCGTAAATTATAAAAAAAAAAATTCAAAGGAAAATGTAATGGCGCAGAATTACTAAAGCCAATAATTATAGTTTTTGACTAGGCTTAATACTTAAAATAATATATGTATGATCCACTAGGATACTGCAATGTAGCATAATCGAAGTAAGTTCTCTAGATTTATTTAATTGCTGCAATAGAATATATTATAGAAGAATAAAGTTATCCGCATACAAAAACAAACGCAACTGCAACAATTCAAACCTATTTACTTGTTTACTAATTCCTGCAAAAACTGTTTGAGCTATTAGGATTAGGTTAACAGGGGTGTGATGGATATGCCATCACACAGACATTAGGCACCAAAACGGGCCCATCGCGGTCACTGTGGAACCAATTGAATTTGTCTTCAAATGGCAAAAACCTTTTAAATTTTCTTGCAAAAGTGAAGAAGGCCTTTGAAGTTCGTGCCGTCTATTTCCTCTAGGTTTTCGAAAAAGTATTTCCCTAAAAATTTTCTTCGACTACGCGATATTGCTTCGCATTCACACAGTATGTGTGTTATGTCCTCAACAGCTTGCAGATCACCGCAGAATCTACAGATATCCGTATCTGACAATTTGAGTTTCTTTGCGTGCTGCCGCAGGAGGCAGTGTCCTGTAAGGATTCCTGTTACTGTCCTAAGCTTATCCCTGTTTAATTTTATTAACTTCCTAGATCTTTTTCCGTCAAAAAGCGGCCAAAGTGCCTTAAATACCCTGTGTCCTTCAAGACTTGACCACCTTAGGTTGGCAGTCTTTTTGATTTTTTCTTCGATAGTGCCCCTCTCTCTGCAGAGGGGTTGATTGATGTTGGCAATCTCACTATTGTCGAGTAGCCCTCCTTTTTTGCAAGCTCGTCCGCTTGTTCATTTCCTTTAATACCGCAGTGTACTGGCACATTCTTACCGGGTTTTGACTGCATAGTGCCTTGATCATTGTGCGACAGTCCCTAACTGTATCAGAGTTGACGTTAGTTGATTCCATATGCCTTTTTGATTCTTTCCGCTACGTTAAGAATCCAATTCAGTTTTTCGTCCATGATCACACCCAGATACTTCGCGCTGACCGAAAGTCACAGTTGTAAGCTATTAGGATTAGTAAATAAACAAAACTTCTCTTACAAGAGCTGGGAAAATTAAAATGCGATTGAGATGATAAAGTAACCTATACATAGTTACGAGTACACAGCCTTTGCGTCTTCTTCTGTTTTTATTTAATGTGCTAATATATATATACATATGTAACCCGTGTAATTGTATCTTAATTCTCTTCCGTACAATCTGCATTGCTACTGCGCTGCCTGTAGGGCTGGGGGCCTTAGAATCATTCTACAGGCCGCTCTATTTTGGATGCATCTCTTTAATGAGGCCTATAGCTTGTTGATGTTTTTGCCTTAGAGTGGTCCAATTATTTTGTTTGCCCTCTTTCTCGAACCTCGTCTGGATTTTGAGCCTTTACTGCTCTATGAACACCACTTAAGACTATGTGCGATACCGTTATCGCTATTTCCTTAGTGATTAAAGACAGAGCCTGATTATTGAAATTTTTAGTACTTCCATATGTTGCAGGCTCGGAAAAACGTTAATGCAGGTATTCAATCTTAGAACGACTGATTGTAACCCGCTGCTTCCAGCGGCCTTATTCAATGAATTTGAATTGCCTGAAGGGCTTATAATAACACTATAATCTACGAAGAGAATAAGAGAAGGCGTTCCGGACTCTTGAATGTGCTTCTATAATAAAAAATTTTGCACGACATTGAAAAACAACGCACTTTAAATATTGCCTTTTTTTATAATTAGCTTTTTTTTTTAAGAACTTAACACTCAAGTGGGTATGAATACACTTATAATGCCTCAGCATGTGTTAAGTTTTTTGGAAAATGGGATAAAAGAGAAAGACAGTGGTTATTTCGCTCCATGGGTGGCATCCAACATTTAATGGGGAGACTAAATTCTTAGTGGAAGCTGACTTGATGTTGATTTCTAATCAACTACTCGTCTTACTTGATTTTTGTTAACAGAAAAAATGGATAATATAGTATGTCTTTCGAGCGAGGTTAGGATTCGAACACCGAACTTTTGGAAACCAGTCCACTACCACTTGAGACACGGCTACCGCACTAGTTCGTAGCCAGGTAGCTTCAGATCAGAGTGATCTGATAGGTGTGGGCGGGGATCTACCTGTGTTTCACTAAGTTCCAAAACAACTGGTCTATATTTACAGACGTGGGCGTACGCAGAAAAGTGATTACTTTTTAGCCCGCGTATATTGGCAATATCCACTCTGAATTCCCGAGTCATTATAAAGAAAGGCAAACACAAAAAACACAAACACCGACGTTACTAAGCACAGCTGTGAAGTAAAAATTCAGAGTTGGTTTACGGAATCAAATTGTTGTAGGTGTTATGCCCTCACAACAATAGGAACCAGCACACCAACAAAATTCAAACCCACAGCCCGCTATCCATCGATTGCTGTACTCTCTGATTATTCCCGCTTAATCGGATACGACCATCACTCTTATATACGTCTTAGATACATTTTTGTAAACTCTATTGAACGCTTTTTTTAGAAAACGATTAAGATGATATACAGATCTTTCGAAGCGGCGCAATGTGTCTACATCATTATCCATATGATGTAATCCATACGTGTACGTTACAAAGTCGCATTGATTGAATTGGATTTTAATAATACAATACTAATATAATATTGTAATAATATAACTTCGACTTCTGCAAAATTTGTCGATTCCTCTTTCTGTGTGTCAAATATGAGCTCATTTGTCCACGCTTCGACATTGCACTTATTCTGCTGTTGACAGATTGTGAGGGTACCTCATCTAATTTCCCATACAATTTTTCTACTGCTATCGAACGTTCTGTAGCTACCATTTTTTTCACTTTTTTTCTGCAACGTCCACTTTATTGGTTTCGTTATAAGTATCCATGATATTTAGGCTTACAAAGCTTGCCTTTTGCTCATTAAGTCTCATAGTTGCACCACCATGTTTTTTTATTTATGTGGAGCCGTACTTTGGAAATACCGAACAGAGTTTATGCATTTCTCTTATATTTTTATTTGAAGTTGTATTTTGGGGACTTGGTTCTTTCTCTTGGCTTATGGCATTTTAGAGCCATTTAGTCTGCAGAGCTGGCCTCCTTCCGTATTGTGACAGTTTATTTTTCCGACTGATGCTTTTATTTTATAGTTTTTCTCTGATTTCTTCGCAAACAATTGTGTAGTGGTATTTCTTCCCTTGATGTTCCATTTAAAAGCTGATTAAAGTCGCTCTAAAATATTTAATGCTCACTGTCTACTTGTAGTTAACAATATACCAAGCCGCGTTTTCAATTATCAATTTTATTACCATTAATCAGTTGCTAGTTTTGATACACTAATGATCTTGTCTAGTGTCAACTGTCAAGATGAGGGTATCTCCACTACTCAAGTAGCGGGCCTGTGTCCGATATTTCGGCACTTGATTTCTTGAACCTTTCATCCTTGTGACGCTGGTGTCCGTATGGTGTATATTATGAATGTATAATACATATGATATATCTGACTTTTCTTTTTCCTCAATGGTAATGTACACACGTGCGTACGGGATCACTCATACAGACTTCAGATATCACCATTATATGTTAATGCGGCTCAGACTCATTTTAGGTATTAAAGAATCTGAAATTGATTTTTTGCCATCCAGTCGTGTCCTTTTTTATAGGGAAACGAGTTTTGCCGCTGCTGCGCGGCAGGAGTATTTGTCTTCATTGATCCATAAATAAAAACCTAAGGAGTAGTTATTGAAATTGGCACTAATTTCTCCGAAAAAGTGGAGAATTCACGCTGCTCCATCAAGGTCGGTAAAGAACTCACCGAGACCTTTGATGTCAAAAAAGGATTTAGGCAAGGCAACGCGATTTCTTCAACATCATTCTTGAAAGAATAGTGCAAAACTAACGCGCCTATATAAGAGGCACAATCATTCAAAAGTCCGTCCAATTACTCGCATACGCCGATTATATTGACATAATCGTGATGTCAGTGGCGCTTTTGCGAGTATTTTGGCGGAAGCGGTGAAGACCGCGAAAGAAAGTATGCGAAACTCGAGGCAGCTGCCTCAAGATCGACTTGGCTGGAAACGTTTGTTGTTTGAGTCCCAGGTCCACCCCAAACTGTAGCGCCACATTAGATTAGAATAGTCTTGTTCAAATTATAAAATGGAACCACTTTAATTGTAAAATCATTCAATAAAGTATTTGTGAGGCTAAAAAAATACGAGTGATAAACTTGCTATCAAGTCGCTTACATCAATTCTGGATAATGACAAATTCAAAACTTAAATCTGTCATATGAATCGAAACACAAGATATTTTTACCTTTACATGAAGAATAGGTGACAATATTAGTGACAAATCTACATAAAAGGCATTTACATGCAGGACCAAACGGGCTATTGGCGATCATAAGCCAACACTCTTGGCATCTGGAGGATAGACAATTGATAATTGATAAGGCTGTACAAAACTGTTATATTTATAATGAAAAGCCTTGCAACGGGCAAGTCTTTTTCTAATACTCGTAGGAATTGACTTGTATTTACAAACGATACAATTCTGACTTACTTAGATGGCGCTACAATCAAGGGTGGGCCTAGGCCTTAACTAATAAACCCTTCGAGGTAGCTCGGTGTTAATCAAAAATGGTTGATGATCCCTTCTACTTGTGCATGTAACCTAAAGCAAGATCCCTTTGGGCGAAAATCGAAACTTATTCATTTGAATATTCAATCCATTCTGCTTTCCTAACCATGTCAGGTGACAGATGCACGTCAGTCGATAACGCTGTAAAACTCGTAGTTATTGACGGGCTTTGATTGAGGTATTGTAATACGAGTATATCCAATCCAAATGAGATCAAAAATTAGCCCACGAGTGATGTGTTCAAAATTCAAAAAATTTCTTCATCCGTTTTAATATGTTTTACCACCAAGGCACTTCACCTAGAAGCATTCGTAGCCACTGACATGACTTCGGCAGCATTTATAGGGACCGTAAAACGGTTTATAGGTAGCCACAATCGTTCTCTTAATATCTATTCCAGCAATGGCACCTTTATAAGGAATATAATTAAAATGTTAGTCAAAGTGGATTAGGTTAACATACCAGCCAAATCTCTTCACGTTGGATGACTATGGGAGGCATGCGAAAACCCAGCGAAAAAACTTTTAACAAATCAATAGAAGGAGCTATTATATTTGGAAAGGAAAATAAATGCTATCATGGAATACGGGACCATTCTAAAGCGGCCCAATCAAATACAAATGAGTTTTGGAAACGGTGCAAATATTTGTGTGATATAAAATATTTTATCTCAAAAGAAACAAGTATGGAGGAAAGAAACAAAAACCTTAAGAACTACCGGCCGAAAAAGCTGATACTTCAAAAAAAAACATTCGCAAACAGGTTCGAGGAGTCCATATATCTAAGCGTAACTACAACAACCGATCCTGTTACAGTACAAAGTACATATGCACGCCAAGGCCAGCTCGACAACTTTATCGAGCAACTGGGGCCGTATATCAGCAATAACACGGCGAATGTTGATTTCCAAATGGCAATCTGTAGAAACAGTGTTGCCAGTTTAAAAACTAAACCTCTAAAAGAAACACGCTTTACAAAGAAGGTCCCCTGCAAACCCTTGTCTCCAGGATGCGAGTATGTGTGCATATGTATGCCGACTATCCTGTGTAGACTGCTCAGTTTTCATTAGCGGTACAGAACGTTGACATTCTAATTTTAGTTATATATGTACATATATACAGTGTTGGCCAAAACTATAGCTCGAAAAATGGTCATGTAGGAAAAAAGTAAAGAATATTAAAAAATCTTATGAGAGTTTAAAAACTTTTATATTTTCGTTTTCACAAAATATTACTCTTTGATTTACAATTATTCATTTTACGTTAAATCTTATCTAATTTTTAATAAAATAAAATAATTAAAAATCCATTGAGAAATAAGTGGACAAAACTAAAGCACATTTTCGAATTTATAAACAAATAACCCAAAAAAAGTTTTTAAAACTAATATATACTTAGTGGCATATTCATTATTTTTGACTACCGCAGCACATCGACGAGGCATTGAGGCAATTAGATTGCCAATAGTATGCATTATGATATACTGTATGGCTGTCGTATCAGTCAGTCCAAATTATTGCATTTCGTGCGATCAATCCTTTGATCTACAATTCCCCATAGATTCTCTATGGGGTTGAGATCAGGGCATTGCGCTGGCCACTTCATTACAGTTATTTCGCTTTCGTTAAGCCAATCCTTCACAAATTTAGCGGTATGTTTAGGATCGTTGTCATGTCGGAAAATCCATCGCAACGGCATATTCTCCTCAGCATAAGGAAGCACGACGTTTTAAAGCATATTCCGGTACACGAAACGATGCATTATACCACTTATCCTATGAATTGGCCCGACTCCGTGACCGGAAAAACATTCCCACACAATATTACCACCACCACCGTGTTTAACTGTACCTTGGTGAATCGCCTTTCGGCCTCCGTACCGAATGAAAACCATCAGATCCCTTTAAATTGAATTTGGATTCGTCAGAATCCAACGGTCCAGTTAAGATGTGCATTTACAAACTCAATTCTCGCTCGTCGATTTTTTAGAGAAATAAATGGCTTTTTTATAGGACGATATGATTTTAAGCCACTATCAAGCGCTCTCCGCCGGATTGTCCTACTTGAGATCTCAAGGCCCAGTTCTTTCTGTACACATTTTGAGGATATAAAGGGGTCCTTTTTAATAAGTCTTATAATTCTTTTATCCTAGCGACTGATCGTTTCTCGGGGTCTACCGCTACTGTGCACCGTTTGGACATTTCCCCGAGCACGAAATCGAGCTATTACTCGCGAAATCACCGAATGGCTTATACCAAATTTTTTTGCAATAAATGTTACTGATTTACCGCTTTCAAAATCAGAAACTGTTTCTTCTTTTATTTCGTCAGAATACTTATTACGAGCCATTTTATCACCTTTTTGTCACAATTAAACACAATTTGGGCTTCCTATTTAAAACGCCGCCGATCATACACAAATAATTTTTTTCCATTGTTTAGAATGATTTTGAAAAGAAAAACAGTAATCTTTGGTGCATATTATAAGTAAACGGTAAAATTAGCTGACTGAAGGCAATAACAGAGTGCTTTAATTTTGTCCACTTATTTTTCAATGAATTTTTAATTATTTTATTTTATTAAAAATTGGATAAGATTTAACGTAAAGTGAGTAACTGTAAATCACAGAGTAATATTTTGTGAATAGGAAAATATAATAAACATTTTTAAGCTGTCACAAATTTTTTTTAATGTTCCTTACTTTTTTCCTAAGTGAGGATTTTTCGCGCTATAGTTTTGGCCAACACAGTATGTACATACTATACATAGTCTTACAGCTTATTATTTTTTTCTTAATTTGAAGCAATGTTTTTATGATATCTGCTAAAAATTGTCAATGTGTCAAATTTGGTTTTTGTTATTTGCTTTGACTCGAATATTAATTTTAGTATTAGGACAAACTCCTTATTGTCTCCTGCAAGTATAGTGGTATTCAAAACAGTTTGCCAGTTTACTGCGCAGGTCTCCTAAATTTACTCTGACAAAAATTTCACTTTTTAGGAAAAAGGGACCTTTACGTATATATATATGTATAAGCGAATATGATCGCTGAAAGAGAAAAAAAAATGGAAGAGGACGTGCACACCCATGCATTTTCATTCTCTTGCTCTGTCTGCGCATGTGGCCGTTGGCCAACTATTTTGAATAGCACTATACTAGTTTTCGATTATTTGGTCCTAATTTTTTCGAAGTGTATACGCAAACTACTGACATGCGAACTTTTATTTTCTTTTTAGATGCGACATTAATATATTAAATAACAAATGATGACTAGTTTTTTTGCAAACCACGCATTCTTTGTTGAAAATGACATTGCGACTGATATTCAGAGCAAGAAACAAGCCCAGGAAAACGATTAAATAAATAAACAAATGTTGAAGCACATGCCTCCTTTACAACCACCCGGGCAATCGCGTCCACATGCCAGAGGCTTACATCAGCGGCCCCCACAGCCACTTAATATATCCACCTTATCGACGACATCTATACCATCGAAGAGTATTGCCAATGGAGGTCCAAGACTAACAAATTTACTAAACATTGCGCCAACTACACCAACAAGTATAAGCAACAATATAAATCTATTGCCAACCAATAGTTGCAATAATCCTTATAGCAGTTGCAATAACTTTAACCTTGGTTATCATTCTAAGCAGGGCCCTGGTGTTCGAGAAGCCCTTACAAGTTTGGGCCTTCTTTGTTTGGGTAAAAACTTTTCTTTTCAATGTAATCCTTTTAATTACTTTTTTTTTTTTTTTCTAGTATCACTGCTCCTGGCGTTACTCTCTCTGATATTTTTATTGAAAATATCACCAGGAGGAAGAGAGTTCCCCATACAACATCCGGGACCGGCCACATTTGATGATTATGTTATAGTTTATGATGTTACTTTAGCGCTATGCGCCTTATCATTGTCGCTTAATTTATGTTGTCTGCTTGTATGTGCCATTCAGTTCTTATTTGCAGTTAAATTGATTAGAGGATCTACAGCAAGTGGGCGGTATTTCTTATTAGTTTTATCTAATGTAAATTCAAAACCTAACCAAATTCTCTTCTAGGAGCAATAAATATTTACAGAAATCAAGTGTCAGCCGGGTATGTGCTGTTGGTGGATTTTTTATTTCTATACCTATATTCCTCACCGGTGAGTTTAATGATGTTATTGTTAATAACTTATTTTTTTATTAAATTAATATTTCTTTAATTTGTTTACTTAAGTTTCTCATTAATTATAAGATAATACTGCAGCAAGCGTATTTACTATGTACTCGTATGTAATTTCCATGAGCTTAATATATTTTCTAAAGCTAAGCTTCTCGTTCGGAAACCTTTTTCTCTTTGTCAGCCTTTGCAATTGTTTGGTCATGTTCCGACATTTTTCCACCAATGTAGGTTCTTGCCAATTTTCTAGCTCGAAACTTTTAACCATCATTATGTCGAAATTTCAGTTTGCGATTGGTAATTTATTTCCCGAAAGCATCATATTGCTTAACCCGGAAACCCTCCAGCACCGACGTGGATATTTCTTTTCGCCTCGACATCATTAGTACCCGGGGGCAAGTATTCATATGCATACACCTCCATGATGTCGTACTTTCGTGCTATTCTCCTTCCATCTGTATGACGCTGTGTGTCTGGCTATATACATTTTTTTATTATTTTTTTGATTATATAGGTATTGTTCAGATTAGGTGGAAGTAAAGAGGCCCAAACGTTTACTAAATGGAGTGAAAAGTGACCTCCTTGACCGCCAGAATGCGCTGCTACTGCAAAAAAGGTTATGGTGCCTTGAAATCCGTTCATATTTAGGCAGACATGCCAAATTTCAGTGCAATACTGTCTTTAGTTTTGTTTTGACAGCTGATTGTTGTTGACGTGTTTGGCATCATGTTGAGTATGGACAAAAACGATTTTCGTTCTCTCATAAAACATTATTTTTTGAGAGGCAAAACGGCGAAGGAAACAAAAGAAAAGTTGGATAAATATTGTGGGGCTAATGCTCCGTCAGATTACACCGTCAAATATTGGTTTCGAGAGTTTCGTGGTGGCCGCAACTCCACTACCGATCAAGTCCGCAGCGGCAGGCCCTCCGATGCGGTTACAGAGGACAATGTCAAAAAAATACATGAAATGGTGTTGGCTGACCGGAAAGTGAAGGTGCGCGAGCTAGGAGATACCACAAAGATTAGTACTGAGCGCACACACCATATTTTGGGCAATATTCTGCATATGAAAAAGTTATCCTGCCGCTGGGTGCAGCGAATGCTCACTTTTGCCCAAAAATACGAAGGCGAGAGCATTTCGAAAGAGTGTTTGGACTTGCTGATGCGGAATCGGGCGGACTTTTGGCGTAGATTGGTAACTGGATTTGGATCCCTCGGACTATTATCTCTTCCCAAACCTCAAAAGACGGCTCATCAATAAAAAATTCAGCTCACGCGAGGAAATCATCAACGCCACGGAAAATTACTTTTCGGACGGGATCAAGAAGTTGGAAAATCGCTGGAATAATTGTATCAAACTAAAAGGGGACTATATTGAATAATATAAAAACACATTGTTAATTCCCAACGAGGTCACTTTTCATTCCATCTAGTATAGCGTTATCTAAGATGCACTCCAAAATTTGCTTTAATACTCCGAAACTACTTCCTAATTAGTCCAGAAACTCAGTATATTCTTATATCGGAATGGTCCCTAGTGTTAATCGTATCTCATTAAATTTTGACTGGGTGCATTGCATTGCAATCCATTTCATGACGGCTGTCTGAAATTCTGATTAGGATATCTATTGAATTGAAGACGGCTTTCTAGCCTTTTCTTAGGAAATATAGTTGAAGACGATTACAAGTTACATATCATTTCCGGCCATTACATCTTTTCGAAGCTCTTAGGCGTGTCAGGCTTAATTTAACTTCTTTTTTTTTTAACAGGGCTGATCTTAAAGTAAGATTTAACTAAAACAAAATTTACGGGGAAATTCAGGATCGGGAGATGTTAAGGACGTTTCTGAGGGTTCTTCTGCTACAATGAAAATCAAAAACGTGTTGCATTCTACGAGTATTAGTTTCATGTAGCATATGACACAAAGATTCGTTAAAACAATATGTTGCTTGGTGGTTATTGGGTCGAACGAGAGGGACCGACCTTAAATTGCGTGGGTTAGTAGCTGCCTTAGCAGTGTAAGACGGTCGATGTTGTCAGTAAAGGGCTGGTGGATAAAGAGAATATCGGTGGACTCACGACATTTTTCTAAGGAAAGTAGGTCAAGCAGTTTAAATCAGTCAGTATAGTGGGCAGCATGTAGTGGTCAGCCCACGGGAGTTGAATAGTAGAATATGGTTTTCATAGAACCTAAGTGAAATTGACTCTCCTGTGGAAATTTGTGTAGCACGATAGAAAACTAACATTCTAACTAATTTCCACAAACTAATGTAATTGAATTTATAATAATTATCCGAGGAGTACACATAGTATTCCGCTTTGGCCACTCTCCATCTAGGAGAAATTAAGAAGGTGTCAAAACGCCATCTTAATAGAGAAACGGATGGATCCGTATCTTAAGAATAAAACATTTTCTAGTTTTGATAGCAAGCCTAGCAGCACGCGACAAAGTAAACAAGTTTTTGTTATTAATATGGCAACAGTACGCTTTTCACACGCTTATTGACGTCGATATTTAAGCGAACGCATGTCTCCGTTTTTCCGTTAATTTCGACTATTGACTTCAAGTCGCTCAGTATTACTGGTATACTTCCAGTTCTGCTGCTGTGTAGACCAGCTGCTGATAACCATAAAAATTCTTTACTAGTGTGGCACAGGCCTACATCGTACGAAACTCGTGGGTTGTACATTGAAAATCGGTAACGATCTCACCAAGAAATTCAGTATCATCAGTGGATAATGATGTCTGCTGATCAGGATGGAGACAACGATTGTGCATCATGTGCGTAAGACTTATCCTTGAAAGACTCCATTACCTAAGATGCAACAAGGATACTAATGCGGAAGATTTTGTTTATTTCGCTACGAAATTAAGTAGATAGAATATAAATTGCATTCGATAAGAAAGAGTACGTACTCGTACATAAGTATTTGGAATTTTTATCGTCATTGATATGGATTCGTTTAGACGAACCAACAGTTTTATGGATTTAGGGAAAGTTAGTGCGGATGCATGCGATCAATATGGTATGTAATTGCGGCTATGAATAAGAATTGCCGCAGTGATGCATTCTGTCTCCACTGCTAAGGTGCATGTTGACTGCTTGAGGTTATCAACAGTTCTAACGTACGAGGGGCGTTCAATATATTCTCGGTATCGATATGAAGGAAAATGCGAATTCAATTTAAATTGTTTTTATTTTTCAATATAATCTCCCCTAACATCATTTGTTACATCTTGAAATAAGCTTTTTTAAACCCTCAAAAAAATAAATTTCTGCAAAATACCCATTTATTGCCGACTTGATCTGAAAATCTTTTTCCACGAAGACATTTTCTCAAATCCGGAAACAGGAAATAATCACTAGGGGCAAGGTCTGGACTATAGGGTGGGTGTTGGATTTCTTCGAAACTACAATCTCGCGCAGCAGCCTTGGAAACTCGCGCCGTGTGAACAGGAGCGTTGTCATGAAGAAGCAACACACCCGCTGCGAGTTTACCCCGTCTTTTCTTTTTAATTTCCTCCCGCAAATTATGCAAAGTGGAAGCGTAGGATGTGGCGTTGATGGTTTCACCTTTTTTTGTACTCAATGAGCAAGATTCCCTTTGAGTCCCAAAAAACTGTGGCCATGAGCTTCCCGGCAGACGGAGTGACTTTGAACTTCTTCGGGGGGTCTGTTCCTTTTTTATGCCACTGCATGGACTCTTGTTTGCTTTCAGGGTCATAGTGGTGGACCCATGTTTCGTCCCCAGTAACAATTCGATCCATAACACCGTCCGCGTTCTCACTACACATCTCCAAAAGCTCTCTACAGCATGCGATTCTCACTTTTTTCTGAGGCGCTGTGAGCATTCGTGGCACCCACCTTGCACTGACCTTTGAAAGGTTAAGATGGTCATGAAGAATGGTGTGAATGGTACCAATTGAAAGCTTGGTGATCTCTGCCATCATTTTCACCTTTATTCGGGCATCCTCAAGAACAAGTTGTTCGACTTCTTTGATGCTTTCTCCCGTACAAGCAGTAGCCGGGGCGCCGGGGCGCCGGAGCGGGGGTCGTCTTCAATGCTCTCTCTGCCTCTCTCGAACTCACTTGACCACTTTTGCACAGTTGATAATGAAGGTGCGGAACCCTGGTAAACAGCCACCATCTCTTCATGGAGAGTTTTTTGACTTTTTCCTTGCTTAGTGAGAAATTTAATTACAGCGCGATGCTCAATTTTCACCATCATCGTCTCAGTTGCCATTATGATTCTGTTTAACTAGAGATAAAACGCGAATTAATAATCACATTTATTTTTAAATGAATGCACTAAAATAATAGTATTACTTGATAAATAAGTCAATTTATATATACAACCACAGCTTCACCCTGATACCGAGAATATGTTGAACGCCCCTCGTATATACTGAGATATTTGTAGATTTTGTAGTTGTAGTGACTTAGGGTCTTACAGCTCCCTAATCTTTTCGAAACTACATCGAGATTACAATGTTTCGTTAAACGAAGTCAAAAATCTGAAATCATTGAATCTTGTCACATATCGATGCCTCAAAAAATCAGCGATTTTTTAAAACTTCTTGGATCAGCATTTCTGAAATCAAATAAAAGTATACTTCACAATGAAGCTAACATTGGGTGTTCATGTTAACTGTCTCATCTCTGGTCTTATCATAGGTTTCGAATCATCTGTACTTTTTTGGGTTATACTTCACACCGAAAATTTGCCGTTAGCTTTAGAGTAATGTGATCAAGATCATAACATATGTTATATAACAATAATTAAGATGCGTCTTCCTTGCTGCCTTAGAAAACCTTGAAACGTCGGTTCTGAACCCATACATTCTACATTTCAAATAATTAGATTGTGCTCTTCCCAATTTTTATCCTAAAAAATTTGTTTTCTATTTTAATAATTTAAATTAATTTAAGATTCTTTTTATTTATTACAGGTATAATATTGTACACGTTCACTCAATTTCATTCGACACCTGCTATAATCACGAGCGTTCTTATTGGGATTGGAATAGTTTTTTGTGGTGGAGCAATGGTACACAATGTATTTATCTGGCAAAAGGAAAAGACTATCTGTGTACGAAATCATTCGCTAAATATGTCCGCAATCAATGCCATTACACCTCCAGTACAATTTCTCAATCAGTCGAATTCTAATCATATGAATCTCAACTCGACGAGTCATTCGAATGCTCAAATTCATCAAACATCGGTTACACCTATTTCACCGAATCATTCACACGGGAGCTTTAATCACTCTTGTGCCGCTGGATACTCTATTCGTCCTTCCACTGCAACGCCACCTACTCCAAAAATAGTATCTAATGGATGTGTGCCTATAGCCGGTCGTGAGGCAAGTGGATCTGTTAGCCCAGGGCTACCACAAACACTGGATATGAGCAATGTAACCAGTACATCCCAACATGAACTATCGACTTTAGTATAAACTCTATTTTTATTTTTAAATTATTTTAATTTACGTATCTTGCCCTTAAAAGTTTTTACAAAATTTTCAACATTTAAACTATGTACCTGATGTGTTGTCAATAAGTTTTATACGGATGGTTATTCTCAAAGAATTATATTATTCCGGAATTATCTACATTTATTTTTCCACATTTGTTCTATTCTATATATGATTAATTATATGTATACATACATATATTGATTTTTAAGTTTATGATATAATTAGGTATGGTAGCATTTGTAAATAGAAAATGTATAATTATTTAAATTGAATGTAAACTATTTATAGAACAGTCCGATAGTATATTTTTAAAGTCCTAAGCCTTATTTGCTTATCGATAAACATTCAGACATACAAAATAATATATGTAAAAGTAATAGCAATAATAAAATACATAAAAAAATTCTTTACTATAGTTTTAAGCGGTTTTTTTTTTAGATTATAAACACGATTAATTTTCGATCGCAAAACACTACGACGTTTTCACGACATTTCAATCATCCAACACCGTTTTAATTTCCGTGATCGTTCGTAAACTGAACCCTAGTTTTCTCACTTTAAACGATAATTTTAAATAGTTGAGTCACAGTCAGTTCTGGGGATACTGAAAACCACTTTCTACCGTAGGTAAGGGAGAGTCAAATTCCACTGTCAGCAGAACGAACTGGCGATGACATCCGACTCTCGCCTATACGATCAAAGTAAAGTAATGGTAGTTACGTATCTAAATACTCTAGAGGCCGTAAAAATGGGTTCTTTGAGATTTTTTTTAGGAAAGATATAAAATAAATTGAGTTTACAAAGGCACAAATTTATTGTACATATTATTGACTGTAAAACATAATTTTTATAGAATAATTTACTTAAAAATGGCGGCTGTGCAGCGTTTCTCAGATGACCTCTGGAAGGGTCTACGGCTGTACCAACAGCTCCTGTAAATTTTGAATTATGATGAATCACTAATTTTTTTTTTATTGTATGTATATAACAACAGCTAGAGAAGTACGGCGCACTTCCATAGTCAAACTTGCAAAAATCGCCAGAAAATTGTTAATAACAAATGAACAATGTCATATAAAAAAAATCCTACGTACTTATTTAGACAATATATTTGTAAAGATCTGGTTGAAATTTGAAATGAATTGGTTGAAAATTGTTCAAGTTATGGGTGCGGCCAACTTGAAGAATGCAGTTTTGAGATAAATGCGTTTAAAATTTTAAGTTATAGAAGGTCATGAAAAATTTTGCAATAGCTTTAACCCGCGATGCCTCCACCATATAATTGGCCTTCTAGATTAGTGTCCTGCTCTTCCATTTCTTTTCTATTGAATTTTAATGCGATCCTCCACTCTTTTGTAGTTTCAGACAGCGATCTTTGTGCAAGCTTTATGCGCTCTTTGTCAATCTCCAAGCCCATTTCGTAGCTGTTCCGGCCGATTTCTAAATCCATCGCTTTCATTATGTGCAAAATTGAAGCAACGCCGTCAATGTACACGCAAACTGCAATACCCATAGCAATATCCAACACAGTTTTACCACCAGAAATTGATTTTAGGACCAATATTCACACAGTCGAATTAAAACTTTCATTACAGTTTTGAGTATAACCACCAATGCATCGAGTAAGAAGATCGTCTCTGGTTATTTCTTCGTAGACTGGTTTAATAGCTTCATATACTTCAATTAGAAGAGCTGGCTTATGTTTGTACTCAGCCAAACTATTTGTAGCTTTAGCCTTTTGCCATGAGCACCATAAATCCTCTCCGATCGGACATTTATCGTGCAGCAGTTTTGCATCAGTAGATAATTTATGATCGAGTGTAGCCCATTTACTGTTTCTTATGTTTTCAACTGAATCACAGTTTCTACGAATGGCTAATACATAATAAATAGAGAGTTCGTCTATTAGTTTTCCCGTCAATTTGCCCTTCCACCGAGACTTTTGTATTCTTTTCAAATTACGTAGGCGAGTACCCATTCGCTTTTGAACGTAACCTACATATACACTGTTTCTTGAGTACTGTGACATTCTCATGGGGCTTAGCATCAGTAATGCCTTTAAGAGTCTTAGAATCACCGTCACCAATATAATGGGTATATTTTACTTGGTGCAAAACTTCGGATCGCTGAAACATCGCAACAACTGCATCGACCTCCATTTTTCCTGCTAATCCATC
Organism: Volucella zonaria; assembly: GCA_963966105.1. Classification (NCBI taxonomy): domain Eukaryota; kingdom Metazoa; phylum Arthropoda; class Insecta; order Diptera; family Syrphidae; genus Volucella; species Volucella zonaria. The sequence continues at coordinate 83,953,457 of OZ014532.1, read as the reverse complement.
GTGATTCACATCGCTCTTATCTTTATGGTTTTATGCCCATTCCCTACATTCTTCGGTATCTTCTTTATTCTTCCAGTACTCATACGTGTTATAGTATTTTGATTTCGCTGCGCAGTCTATAAGTTTTGCACTGTAATTGCTAAAAAGAGTTACAAAGCCAAACAAGGACGTAAAGCCACGTTTTCTCCACGAACCATAATTCCATTTTCTCCTTTTTCAATAGAAATTGTTGTCTGACTTTTCGTTGCTTCCATCATACGTTTTTGCAAACTAGTTTAATTGTAGTTGAAATTCTTTTGACAACCTTATCATAGAAAGAGTGAAACATAGGCCGAGGTAATTCCATGAATGCACAAAACTTTTTTTATTCCGTGCAAACCAATTCCAAGTAATCGCATGGAAATTACAATTCTACGGTTTATCTTATAGCCTTTTTCAATATAGCCTCTTTCAATGAATCTCAGTCTGTACACATTTTTCACAGGACATTACCATTTTGAATCCAAAACCGCTCTCACCGCTTTCCGCAAGTTTCACTTGCGATTTGCACATTTTACAAACGACAACGTTTGAAAAAGCTGAAATAAAGGTTATCATACGATAACCAAAACCTGGATTCACTTCAATATCTTACATATCTTCCGATTGCTTAAATTTTTTTGGCGGATGTACTAGCATTCATTTAACTTGGTGCCTCTAACTCGTGTCGATTCAGTGGTTTTCTCCGATATATTTTCGGTCTCTTGCGTCTGTACGTTTCTCTTTTGCACCTCTTTGACCACAATACGCGCTTCCACTCATTATAAAAATGAACCAATAACACTCACAAAACAAAAATATCTTCAGAAACATCTGCCTGCCGTATACCTACTCTAGGCTCCTAAAATACCGTCCCTCGTTTCGGTCATAAGAGGCTCGCTCGCTACCTTGTACTATACATACTTTGAAGAATAAGTACTTCGAGATATTTCCCGGCCATAATCTTATGGGATATCATTGGCCAGACACCGCTTGCGGCGTACCTCTGCTGACACATCTTTTGGCAGAAGTCTCACCCAGTTTGGAGTTGATTATCCTGCTTTTTAGCATAAGACTGATCAGTTCCCCAAGTGAGTCGTCTACCTGCAGTTGACAGCGCAGTCGTGATTGCGGATGTGTTGACGTTGTTGAAGGCACCCTCTATATCCAGGAAAGCAACCATTGTGCACTCTTTATATTGTAGGGATCGTTCGATCTGGCTAGTCAGTGAATGCAGAGCCGTTTCCACTGACTTTCCTTTACAGTAGGCATGTTGAGCCGTTGACAGAAGTCTAGGGTCAATTTTAGCTCGTATATGGACATCAATCAGTCGTTCTAGAGTTTTCAGAAGGAAAGATGATAGACTTATAGGTCTGAGGTCCTTTGGGACGACATGAGAACATTTTCCGGCTTTGGGGATGAACACTACATTGACTTCTCTCCATGACAGTGGAATGTGGATGAGTTCTACACAGCTCTTCATAATATTTCCTAGCGCAGGCAGAATAATATCTGAGGATCTCTGTAGCTCGGCGGGTATTATACCGTCCGGACCAGCAGACTTGTATGGTTTGAAGCTATGCAGCGCCCAGAGCAGTTTGTCTCTTGTGATCAGACCCTGGATTTTGGACCCGGTTGCAGTAGACCTGTTTGGGTGGCTACTGACCGTGAATTGAGAGCTACCTGGAAAGTGGGTGTCCAGTAGCAGGTTGAGTGATTCATCACTTGAGGTAGTCCAAGAGCCATCGGTTTTTTTCAAACAGCTAGGCATCATAGGATTTGTGGAGAGGATTTTTCTTAGCCGTGATGCCTCGGAGGTTTCCGTGATTTTGTCGCAGAAGGACCTCCAGGATTGTCGCTTTGCCTTCCTCAGTTCTTTTTTGTATAATTTGAGGGATTCTTTGTATGAGTCCCAGTCACTCACTTTCCTTGTGTTCTTTGCCAAGTTGAAAAGTTTTCTACAAGTGTTTCTAAGCAGCCCCAGTGTTGATGTCCACCAATGTGGTTTTTTTTTCCCTAAAGGTTGAATAAGAGGGCAGGAAGCGGCCATAGCCTGATTGAGAGCCAGAGTGAAATCCCTGACCTTCATGTCAAGCTCATTGGTGTCACGCGGGAGATTTGATAGTTCAAAGTATAGCGTTTCTGACAGTATTCCTCTGTATTTTGGCCAATCAGTTTTCCGGAAGTTCCGGAATGATGGTTGACTAGGAGGAGCATCATTCAGGCTGAATTGGAAGTATCTGTGGTCTGAAAAAGAGTGTTAAGACGATACCATCCAGTTCATTAGCATTTGAGTGATGCTGTCGGAGACAAGAGTTATATCTAATTCTTCCTGTCGGTTTCTGGTTATAAAAGTGGGTTCATTGCCAATATTGCAAATGCAGAGGTTAGTACTTATAATATAATCAAAAAGTGACTCACCTCTGTTATTGATGTCGGTGTTGCCACATACCGTGTGATGCGCGTTAGCGTCGCATCCGATAATGAGGTCAGTTTTTTGTCTTCCAGCCTCCAGTACCACACTTTCTAGGTTATCACCAAGGAGAGGGCCCACATGATCGTGGCCAAGGTATGCCGATGCTAGCCAGTAGGAGCCTTTGGCAGTCCCTAGTCTGGCAACGGTTATGTCAGGGTCGCTGAGATTGAGGAGTAGAAATACATTAAGGCTACGTTTCACTAATATACAAGTTCTGATCTTACCTTTGTTTCTTGTATAGAGCGGAACGTATGCGGGTATCCTAAGTCCACGAACCATGCCTTCTACAATCCATGGTTCCTGGATTAGGATGATGTCTTCTGCGTTTTTTGAAAGACGCAGAATGAGTGCGGCCGAAGCCTTTTTAGAGTGATGGAGATTATTCTGGAGAAACCGTATCATTGCTACAGTTTTCCGGAGTAGTCTCCACCACGGTGTTGTTGAGATCCTCCGATTCTGAAGATGTGCCCGAGAGCTCATCTTCTTCCTCTGATCGTATAGGACCTCGTTTTGTTTCGTCATCTGTTTCCATTTCCGACGGGGTGTCAGATAGGGAAATCTGATATTCTCTGATATTATCTGCTTACGCTTTCCAATTGCTGTTTCTTTAACTTAAGAAGAAAATTCTGTAATAGACAAATCAAGCAACAATAAGGAGATTTTACGTAAGACCCTCACCATCCCACCTGGTGCAGCAGCATACATCGGATGGTGATTTTGAGTACCAAATTCTTCAAGTGATTTTTGCTCCAGTTTGGTTTCCATTTATTCGGATGAAGAAAGAAATAGGCCTCAAATGCTCCGACCCTTACTGTCTTCGATTTGAACCCCGAAGGATAATGTAATAGAAGAAGTCTTAGCATTAGGTTGTACTCGCAATGGAAGAAGCTTAACCAAACTGGAGTGCACGGCTAAATGCAGTTAAAAACAAAGCGGGCGAATTGGGAAATCTTATTAATTGAAGGTTTAGTCGACCCTGAAGAAAAACGCTAACTTCTTCTTAATAGATGTCTGGAACTGAGTCTCCCTATTCGGGAAAACGGTTCTGACTGTAATCTAACTAAAGATGCTAATATCAAAGGAACTGAATTTAAAATTCTTTTAGCACCTGCTTTGTTAGCCCGATGATATTGATAGAGCAAACAATCAAAATTTTAACAAAATTAACCAAGTATACTCCTAAAACTTTGCTTTTGTACTTTAAGGTAGACAATCAGCAGATAGGATCCTATACGAGATACGATTACGTTACCTATTTTTATGAGTTGGCTATCGGGGACATCGGAGTTGATTACGAGTTTGTAGATATTTATCTGTTTAATAGTAATTGACTTATTTTTAGTGGATATATGTATGTCCACTCCCATCATGTAACACTGATAAGATCCTGGTTTCTCCGAAATAAAAAAGAAATTGCATTTCAAGCTATGGAGGTGTGACTTTACCAAAGTACATGTGCATATGTCGGATCCATTACCATCTCGGTTTCAAATTACACAGTTTAACAAAACAAACAACTTTTTTCTGCTTTTTATTTCAATGATTATTTTCTAATTCTTTATACCGAAAAATAACTAAACTCATCGATTCTTTTTAAAAAACTTTGCTTTTCTACCTTTTACAATGATATGCGACTATAAAGAGCGGTGAGAGAATATTTGACATTTTACTCGCGTGGTTCATTAGTTAGTATTCGAATATATTTTTCAGCGACATAACGTATTTTGTGTAACGGTAACTTCAAAAATGACCTGAAGATCTAAAAAATATCGTATTATCTCAATCCCAAACTACTAGTCCCAGTTATTCGTGATCAAATCAGTAAGTTCCGAATCACACCTCATTAACCCCTGACCTGAACTTGCCCAAAAGTAAAGCTGAAATTCTAGCCTCTCGGTTGAAACGGTAGAATCAGCTTGAAACCAATGTTAGATTTAGAGATCAAATAAAGATTCGAACGCGGACTTTGATATTGTAACGTGTGACTTTGCTATTGGAATTCCATGCGTTCTGGCTGACTGGCGGTTTTTTAATAGACACTTCCACAAAATGTTTAAAAGCTGTCCTTCTCTACGATGCAAATAAATGTTCATCTATACCTTTGGCTCATTCCGTGATACTCAAAGAAAATTAGGAGAAAGTGTGAAAATAGTGCTTGAGAATTTAAAGCATCATAGGTATCTACATAAATGCAGTACGGCGCCTTTGATAGCGGATTCTGCTATGGTTGGCTTTCTGGTGGGAGTGCAAGGTGGGTATACTAAACATCCTTTCTACAAGAGCAGACAATTCGCATTACAAACAGCACTTATGGCTTAAGCGAACTGAGTTCGAGATAGGCAAACATAATATTAAACGTGACCTAATTGTCGAGCTTATATACATATTGATGCCTTCATAATATAAAATTACGCCCTATGAAGCAATCCGTAAAAGCTCTACCTCAAGATTCTGAAACTTTTCAATATCTAAAAGGATTGTTTCTTAAATCATCCGAAGTCAAAGTTAAGCTAGTTCTCCAGTCCCAATTCATCCAATTGAGGAATGAAACATTCATCGATCATGGCTCTGTAGCGCTCACCATCCACAGTAACCGTTTGGCCCGCGGCATACATTGATTGCGGATTTTCAGTGCCCCAGAACCGTAAGTTTTTTTGTTCACGTATCCACATAGGTGGAAACGGACCTCGTCACTAATGATTATTTTTGGCGCAAAATCGTCCACTCCGTTCTTGAGATTCAGGAGGGCGTGCGCGTAGATTTGACGCGATTCACGGTCAACGCCCATTAGCTGGTGTAAGGAAATATCTTCACCAAAATGCGCTGAAGAGACGCCGAAGACGCGCCGAAGGGCGCGAAATGCACGTTGCGCCGAATTTTTCATCAAAAACATCGTGACGATTATTCCGCGTTCTTCAGGAGTATAGCATTCTATTATTTATTCCCGCAAATGTCAAAACCGAATCGACATTCGGCGCATTTGTAAAATCTATGGCACTTCAGATAAGCTCACACAATATGGCCCACCTTGTACAAAAAAAAGAAACTTTTCTTAATATACGTATTTTCATTCTGGGAATCACATAAGCAAACTTTTTACTTTTTTAGGCAAGCGTTTTTTTTAATTAGTAGGATGGTACATAAGAATCAGATAAGCAAAACTCAAACCCAAAATTTGCGTTGACCGGTGTTGTTTAGAATATAGAATGGTGACCACTTCTATTGTGGAGCTCCGCTTTGGAATCGCGCTCAGGACACACGTATTCACAATATGTACGAGTATGTTTTGTAGACGGGGTGAACCCGTGGACAATGTCCTAGCCATCTCAGGCGACTAATGCGTGGTTTTATGACTACGTCAATATCGCTGTACAGCTCGTATAGTTCGTTGTTGAATTTTCTACAAAGCTTTGGTCTGGGACCGAAATTGCTATCGAAACGACCGAGGATCTCTTCATTCGCTTTCGATAGAGTCCATGTTTCAGCGCAATAAAGTAGTGCTGGGATGAGTTTCCTTAGTTTTTCGAATAGTGCCTTACTACTCAATTGCCGTCTTAGCCCAAGGAAACAGCGATTGGCAAGAGTAATTCCACGTTTCATTTCTGCTGAGGTGTTGTTGGCAAAGTCAGTGGTAAGGGGCGAAATTATATCTGTCGTCTGTGACATTCTGTCCAATTCGTCGATGTTGTTGTGTCCCTTCTTGTGGACAGCATATACACATATTCTTGGTTTTGCCCTCATTTACTTCTAAACCCATTTTGGCAGCTTCCGTTCCAATACTAACGAAAGCACCGATAATCGCCCGCTGAGTTCTGTCAATTATGTCAATATCATTGGCGTACGTTAGTAGTTGTACAGACTTTTGAAAGATTTTGCCCCCAGTGTTCGCTCGTGAGTTCCTCACAATTCTTTCAAGTATGATGTTAAAGAAGTCACACGACAGAGCACCACCCTGTTTAAAAGCTTTTTTTACCTTAAAGGTCTCGGTTAAGTCGTTACCGACCTTAACGGAGCTGCGAGCGTTCTCAATCGTCATCCGCACAAACGAACGAGTTTGGCAGTGATGTCAAAACGAGACTTGGCTTTATATAGCTCGTCTCGATAAATGCTATCATACGCGATGAAAAGAAGGCGGGTATCGATTTGGACTTCTCGAGTTTTTTCCAGGATCTGTTGGAGTGTGAAGATTTGGTCGATTTGGACTTTCCTGGCCTGATAGGGGCCAATCAGATTGTTGACGAAGGGTTTCAAACGTTCACACTATATGGCAGATAAGATATTGCATGCATTGTTGAGGAAACGTATATTGGTGCAGTTGAAAGGGCCTCCTTTTTTTTGGACCGGGCATACGCTCTTCTGACCAGATATGAGAAATGAGTTTTTGTAAGTTTATACAAAGTCAGTTTTAGTAAATTTGAATACCTCGGGCGGTAAGCCGTCGGATTTCTGCTTAGATATTGTTATCTTTAATTCGTTTTGGTCAGGTGGATGGAGGTTTTGGCTATCGTCATCTAAGTTGGGCGGTGTAGGGGTAGAAACCTTTCAATACAATTTTGGTTTTCATATCCATATGTAACGTTAGTTTTATCGGTTAGTATATACCATGAATGATTTATATTAACAACAACGTACATATATGTTGGTGGATAGATATTTTCTTGTACATCACGATCGTAATTTCTTTGGATGACAATGTGTTTGTTTTGTTTGGTCTTGAAACACAGGATTTTTTAACAACCTTTCTGTTGTCCGCAAAGAGCGCCTTCAATCCCACCTATTTCAAAAACGCCTGAGGGCAAAAAGATCCTTCGAAGCTCTTGACAGAGTTGTTGTCCCTGGTTTCAGTGGTGATGTGGTGCTTCTGTATTTATTGTCTCATACCCTTAGAAATACTCAAGTATCTTATACCACAAAGTAGAATAGATAACCATAGTATCTGACAATGTTAGCAAATGAAAAGCGAAATATCTACTCTGGTAGATGTCAAAATGCAGGCTGATGCCAAATCACCTTTCAGCATCAAGTTTTATCACACTTAAAATCTATAGCAGGCAAACCAAATGTTATCGACATAAACGGTTGTGATGAATATCTCCGCCTGTCGTTAGAGCACATAAACACAAGCGTCCCTTCTGTACCTTCTGAATCCAATATTTACAAGAAAACAATTACTCATTGCTGCAATTATGTCCCGATTGCCTTACCCAATATAGCTCTATTAATAGTATTACAACGGTATCTTCTTCTAATGGATTATTAACAACACCATCACTTCCTCCTTTCTCTCCAGAGTTGAGTTCTTAGTCCCAATAGCATCGCTAGAATTGTTATTATTTAAAGATACAGTATCCTTTTCCCGGAGGACTATATTTTCATCATTGGTTTCCATTAAAAAAAAAAAAAAAAACTACACTTATCATTGAAAGCTTGTAAATGTGGTACATTATGTTTCTTACCACCTTATGGGATCTTTTCGTAGTCACATCCGCAGGTATACATAACCTATTATATATAATTCAACTAAGAACCTAAGAAAAACACTTTCAGAAACACACTTTCGAAGTTTTGAAAATAATCAGAAACTTCCCATAAAAGGAAAACCGACTAGAGTGGGAGGACGAAGGGATTTAATGTGAAAACGTTGAAAGTAGAATTTTCTGTATATTATAAAAACAAAGCAAGAAATACCATATATACCTATATATGTATTTTTCAGGTATCGTAGCTTATAAAACAAATTATAAATACGTTTTGCTTAATCCAGAAGCGGTAATTGTTCCAAGTCTTGACATTCTCTTTCCAATAGATAAACTTTCTTCAGTTCCTTAAGGAGTAATGTGCTCATCTCAATGTTAAAAAGGAAGCACTGATGCATAAAATTCTTTTCTTCGAGATTGTTGATATTGTTTTCCAAACAATCATTTGTAGTTCCGCAGTTCGATAATACCTTTAGGCTATTTTCAAAGTTAGTATCCAACAAGTAGCCGTGTTCTTTCAATGTATTTTCAAGAATTTGTTTTCTTTCAAAAATGCTAGTAATTATATCCCACATTTCTAGATGCTTGGTTTTTATTCGAATTTTATTTTCAGATGATATCTCCTGAATCTTATTTGGTGTATTTTCAACTTCTAAGCTGAAACTGCAAAGGATTGAAAACAAAGCAGTTATAAATATGCAAACATATGTATGTATATATTCAGTTGGAAAAAATTATTGCAAAGACAATAATTAAGAGTTCACTTATTCTACAATATTTCTACATAAAAGCAAAAAAAAAATATCTGCCCATTTTAAAATGAACATATTTAAGCAAAATACGCCAAAACTTTTAACAAAATCAAAATCACTCACCAGTTACCCAAGCAGCAGAATAAAGTCAAAAAGGTAACGTATAGAACCATATTTGAAAGCGTACTCATAACCAAATGCTAACGTGCTTTGGATTTCTCAACAACACAACCTACGTTTAAAGTGGTTTATTTTTATTCATTTCTTTTTTTCAAAATGCAAATGAAAAAGAAACCGCACAGCTGGCTAAAAAGCTGCTGCAAATTGTAGCAAAAATCCAAAGTTGTCCGAAGCATTCAATGCCAAGGGCACGAATTATGTACGTAACAAGACACAACTCGTAATATGAAAAGACAATTTGGTATCACTTACCCAAGGTGTGGAGAGAGTACTTGTGGTTTTTTAAGCTAAGCTATCAACACCTTTAACTTACATAAAACGTAAGATTCATGGTTCATGGAACCCATGAAAAGAGTCAATGCAATAGCCTTCTACTCTCAATTTCATATGGTAAAATATCAGTGGATTGCTTTAAACTTCTACTCATTTCGACTAAAAATTCTCTGAATGATATGTTATTAGCAGCCAAGTAGACACATTTATGATGGGGTAGATTTTTCAATAAACAAACGGCAGTGTTCATTATCTCAAAGTGGGCTACTGGCTCACTAAAGTATGGCAATACGAGAAAGCCAATTGAAGCGGGTTTAACAGCTTCTTGAGGAATTTTAACTGGTCGTTATGTTTTCTCGATAACAACGTGGATGCCGCTGCTGATATGATCACAGACACTATTCTCTTTAGAATGAGATCCTTTATCCCTCATCGGATGAAGAGTATCAAACCAAAAGAAAAGGCATGGTACGACTCGAGCTGTAAAGAGGCTGTCAGAGTTAGAGAAATGCTTTTTCCGTCCTTCAAGACCAACCCGACAGAGGAAAACCGAAAAAAGCTTAAACGAGCCAGGAATGACTGCAACGTCTTTTTAAAGCGTTTGAAATTTCTATACGACCAAAAACTGAGGCAGAAAATACTACAATATCCCAAAGGTAGTTAAATCAAATCAAAAACAATAGAAATTCTGCCTCATCCTCCATCCCAACGCTCATTTACAATGACATTCCAGCTGTAAGCTCTTTGGAAAAAGGCAATCTGCTTGCTGCACACTTTGCGGCCAGCTCTACACTTCCAGACTTTGCTTTGTCTCCGCCATACTAGAGTGCGTCGAATCTTGAATGGGACGAATCCACTTTCGCACTCGCGTAGCAACAAGAGTGCTTAAAGGTCTCAACATACATAAATCCGCTGGTCCAGATGGTATATCCCCCGTTCTTCTGAAGAGGTGTTTTTTCTCGTTGGCAAAACTACTGCGTAAGCTTTTTCATCAATCCTACACTTTAGGACTCTTTCCAAGCAGATGGAAAACAGCATTTGTCCAGCCCGTCCCTAAAAAAGGCGAATCTTCTTCTCTCTCCTCCTATAGGCCCATTGCACTTACGTCCCTTCTTTCCAAGGTCATGGAAACGCTGATAAACCGGCAGCTAATGAAATATCTCGAAACACGAAAATTTCTTAGTGACCGGCAGTATGGTTTTCGTAGCAACAGGTCCACTGGTGATTTAATGGCATGTCTCACCGACAAGTGGAATCAAAGCATACATCAATCTAGCGAAAGGAAGATAGTTGTACTTGATATTTCTAAAGCTTTTGACAGAGTTTGGCATTAGGCTCTTTTGTCGAAAATGCGTGTATTTGCGTTCGACGACTCACTTCAATGAATTAGGAACTACCTTTCGGAACGTTCAATTAAAGTTGTCTTGGACGGTTCCAAGTCTGATAATCACAAAATAAATGCTGTTGTGCCCCAGGGCACTTCTAATCCAATATTCCTTTGGTGACGACAGTACTCTCTGCTTTTCATCTTCGTTTCCGGACTCGAGTCCCTGCTCTTCGGCTGTAGAACGGGAACGGCAGCGTATGTTAAGCTCATTAAATTCCGATATTAACAGCATAACCAATTGGGGAACAATTGGATCAATAGAACACAACGCTCCCTGATGTCGTTAAAGCGAAATTTAAACACTCAGCCATTATCCATGAATGGCACTTGCATCGCCGAAACCGAAAAACTTTCCATTCTCGATATGTGTGTCAACGACAACTTACGTTGGAATGACCACATATTTGACGTCGCCAAAAATGCTGCGAAATGTCTAGGTTTCCTCAGGCGATGTAAGAAATATTTCACCCCCTCTGACCTGGCTTCAATATATAAGACGTTTATCCGCCCAAAACTGAAGTACAATACCCACATCTGGTCAGGTGCCCCAAAGACTTCTTTGCATTTGCTAGATAGGATCCAAAATCGTGCGATAAAACTCAGGTGATGCCAGTATTACATAGTCACTCGACACCCTCGAACACCGGCGTAATGTCTCCTGTCTCACCTTGTTGTATCGCTATTTTCACCACCAGTGCTCCACTGAAATTGCCAGTAGTATTCCGCCCCTTCAAATTTTTAACCGTACAACTTATGGAATGCCCTGCCGAGCTCTTTATTTTCTAGCCAGTATAACTTCAAACATTTATATCCAACGCACAACGTTATCCCTCTTTTTCCCCTCCCTAACTTCCTTTCGCCCGCGCTGTGTGCAAACATCTTAAGGGTCCATAAATCCCTTGTGCGCGCCAATTATAAAAAAAAAAAAAAATATAAAAAAAAGTAGATCATATTTTAGCTCCTGCATTCTCGATTCCGGGTATCCGGCTCCGAGGACTTAACGTCTTCTCGGACGGCTACCCTCACCACAGACTCCTAGATCATTTTCCGATCTTGTCTCAAAACAAAACTTCTCCAATGGCGGTCGTCAGTGGTGCATCTGATTTGCTAGATTTCACCCGAGGGCAAGAAGGAAACTCCTGCTTGCTTCACTGTCAGCAGAATAATATTAGAGAATCCACCTCACAAAGTGGTTCGGTTAATGATTTTCAACATTTATGTGTGCATCACCCCTAATCTCTTCATTCAGTGTTGCTGGCTTATCATGTTGTGCGTAGACGAGGGAGACTTTAAATAATTAAATACATTTTCTATTTTGTCTACCTGAGCGCTTAGCTGTAAAATTAACTAACGGTACCGAATCTAGAAATCAAACTAGGACATGTTGACCGAAATCTTCTGCCCGAAATTCTTCGAATGCATTTCGGAGAGGCATAAAATAAGATCTTGTCCTAGGTGGGATTCTCAACCGAGATGTTAGCGCCGGTTCGCCCACCTTGAAGAAATGCAGAACACTGTGGGCAGACAGTAGGAAATTATAATTTATTGGTTGGCGTGCAAATAAGATTTGAGGCATTAATTCAATAAGTACAAACGTATAAACTTGGAATATTTACAGATTCGGTGCTAAACAATGAAATAATTTTATTACCAGGAATTTTCTATGTACATGCGACTGTTAATTTTATTTATTTTTTTGTATTCCTTCGAAAGTGTTCTTTATTTATATTTCATGCGAGAATCTTTTTCCTTTACTTCTTTTGACGCCTAGTACTTTTAGATGATTCGCTGTTTGCAATGCTTCCTTCTGAACCTAAATAATAATTTGTATGTTAAATCTTAAGCACTTCAAATCACACCTTTACCTGTAGGTTCTTCTTCAGGAATTACTGTTAGAGTTATTGGTGAGGTTGCTTCTTTTGTTCGCTTTCTTCTTTTCCTACCGCTTTCGGTTGAGCTGGTGATGCTAATTATATCATCCTCTGCATGTTCCTAAAACCAAATGGAAGTCGTTTTAATTAATAAAAAAAATATTTTAAAATAAAACCATACTTTTAAAGCAGAGCTTCTTGTAACTCTCCGTGAGACAGTTGAATCTGACCGAAGGCTGATTTTTGAAGACATAGATTCACTATCGCTTTCTTTTACATCGCCCGATGGCGGGGATTCTTTTTCACTTGTGCGTGATGGACGTCGCCTTGTTTTTCTTACTGGGGAAATCGGTACTTGTTTTAAAAGTGCAGCTGATTTCTCTAAAACTGCTAATTGGGTTCGAGTTAACCTTCGCGAAGTTGTATAATCTTCGCCTTGGGATATTTCTGGTTCCACATCAGGACTCTCTGTTACTTTTTCCTTTTCTGTTGACTCATTTAATTTATTAGTATTTCGACTCATTTCATCAGGTGAGGAATTGTCTTTTTTAGATGTTGATAGCCTGCGTGGAGTTTTTATAGGTGTGGTAGTTTCTTCTGCAGCAATACTTCTTCCACGGGTTGTTCTAGGTGTACCAGACGTTTTCGGTGTACTGCTTTGCTCTGCCTCAACGGTCAAGCTATTTCGTCGACGAGTTTTCGGAGTGTGTGAATGTTCTATAGATGTCGTGCTTGAAATTGATGACCGCCGTGAGGGTTTTATATTGGAAACTGAAGGGCTCTCAATTTCGCCATCAACTGAATCCAAACGCAATTTAGAACGAGTTCTACTTGATGGTGAATCCGGAGTTGTAGTCTCAGTCAATGTTTCCAAAAGCAGCGAACGCCTTCTCGTTATAATTTGTTTAGTAGTTGTAGGTGGCATGGATCCCCCTCTGGATTGCCGTAAACTTTGTTGAGCTTTTGCAGAATCTTGTTCATCACTCAAGGTTTGAGAAACAGATTTTGACCTTCCACTTCTTGTATTCGGTGTATAATCTTGTGTCGCAACAATTTGCAATTCTTCTTCGCTTCGAGTTGTTATAATTGAATCTTTTGTATGGCTGTGCTTAGCGCCTGTGTTGTCTGCTTGTTCGCTTAAGTGTTTAGTAACAGATTTTGATCTTTTACTTCTCGATTTGGGTGTATGTTCTTGTTCTGCATTCTGGAATTCTTCTTCCTCACATTGGCAACTAATAAGTGAATTGTTGGGGTTTGATGTGACTAATGCTTCCTTCTTTAATGTATCAGGTTCCGTTTCTGCTTCATCAATAATCTCTGCATTTATTAGGACTTGTTGAGGGACATTGTCGTCCGATTTAGTTATAGTCACCGCTTTTTGTATTATTTTTGATTCAGATTCAATTTGTGAAGCATCAGTTTCTTCGCTTTTATTTTCGTTTATCACTATATTCGGCATGATTTCCCCACCATCAATAATAATTTTTGGATAGTTTAGTTCTGTTATCGCATTCTCTGTTACTTTAGTATCTTCACTTTTTTCGATATTTGAAGGAGGGCTTGCTTTTTGCTCTTTATTCTCCACAGACGGTGGCAGTTTACAATTTTCCTCATTTTCTGGTTTTTCAGAATCTTCAGATGTACTGGATTTGACTTCTGTCATGCATTAATTTAATATAGTAACCAAAATTTAGTTTAAGATACACATGCTTGTAATTTAGTATAAAGAAATGAAAATACCTGTGACAACTGCTTCCTGTTCATCTAAAAGACTTACGTTTTCGTCGGTAGTCTTTGAAGAATCATCGGCAAAAGAAATATTTTCATAATTTGCATCTTCTTCCGTAGCTTTAAAAGTTCTCATAGCGTCTGTATGACTTTGGGCTGAGCAACTTGTACTGGTCCTAGTTACTTTAATATAAATAAAATGTAATTTAATTCTTTGTCTCAGTCAGATACATTCAAACATACCTTCAGAAAACTGGTTGAGAGATGAATTAATACTATCTTCTGCAGCTTCACTATATTCTCCAAGCATATTGATTCCATCGCTGTCATTCTCATCCACATCATCATCAATAACAATTTCATTGGTCATTGGATTATCCGTTTCACTTTCATATTCATATTCAAAAACATCGTCGCACATTGCTTGCGAACTACTCCGGGAAGAAAGGAGAATAACAGATCCGCTTTCACGATCATAATCGTTACTATCTGAAAACTGGTCATCAAAATCATCGAGTTCATGTTTTGGTAATTCATCTTCTGAATTTATTTCATCACTCTGTATTTTATCTACATCTACATTGGGAGAATCGTTTTCTATATTCTCTTCACAGCCTATTGTATCGTAAAGCGTCATATCAATCGTTGTGTCTAACATTCTATTTCTTGGTTGTATTGTGACATTAAATGTTTCATTTACCTCCTCGGTTGATTCTGTAATAGGCAAATATGTCAGTCCACCGACGACAGTGGAACATTCTGATAATAGTACTTTTGAAGTAGTTTTCTCTGAACAGAATTTTGTTTCAGTTTCCATATTGTTCGGATTGAACTTGGATTCTGATGCACAAACTTTTGATGACGAGACATGAGGATTAAAATCTATAATTGTATCGGTTTTAGGAATATTTTCAGTAGATTTTGTTCGAGTTTTGGAAAGTGATTTATTTGGTGATTCATTCGAAAAACTATGAATAGATGCTCGACCTCTAAGCTGTGTCGTGATTCTCTTTTTCAAGCTTCTAGAGTCACTGGAGTTTTCGCCGGAGCTTACAGAAAGAGACCTCTTTTGTGATTTTAGTTCAGCTATTTCACCCAAATTTGTTGCTGAAAAACTATAGTTTTCGTCAGCAACAGCTACTGAAATTATTTTTGCATTCTCTTTTGCTTCTTCGACACTATTCTGCAAAAGTTTTTCAGAGTGATCATTTTCTGAACCCCACCCTGGCTCATTTAAGTTAATATGTGGTTTAGCATTACTTTCGTTTTCTTCTTCTACTGTTGTGTCATCATCTGGATAAACATTAGTGCTTATTGTACTTGGATTTTTACCCGCGTCACTTAAAAGAATGTCTTTTTCGACTTCATTGCGCGCGGTATTTTTATTTAAATCTGCAGATTCTTTGTTCACTGAACCCGATTCTGATGAATATTTGTATTTAAATGGTGAATTTAAGCCAATTCCACTGTATGTAGGAATATAATTAGAGCAGCTTCTTAAAGATTTTCTCCTTGCGGGTCCCGTATACTTATTTAAGAGTTGCGGCTGTTCAACTACTTCTTCGCTTTCCATTGAAACATCTTCTTCATCTACTTCGTCCAAGGATTCATCTTCTGCAGTTGGTAAAATAAACCTTATGCTCTTCTCTTCGTCAGTGTCTTTTTTGTCCCTCTTCTCGAATTCAACTGAGAGTGTTTGATTGCCATTTGAATCCTGTTCTATTGACGAAGATTTGAAGTTTGGCTGGCTTATCTTCAATATACTCTGTAAATGTGTAGCCGACTTTTCAGGGATTTTGCAGCTAGAAACACTACTCGAATTATCTTCAGATTTATTGTCTTTCACGTAGGGAGTTTCTAGGAAAATCGAATTATCTCTGGTTAAAGTAGCTGAGCCCGGAGTATATGTAGGTACATTCTTATGATGTGTCAACAAACCATCCGCTTTTTGTTGTTCTTCATTCAAGGGCTTATAGATCATTCCAAAATCATATATTTTCCTTCGCTTCTTCGGATTTTCTCGCATTTTACTAATCCTTTCCTCTTCAACTGAATTACTATCTAGACGACGTTTCTGCGCAACTTTATATGGGTCCGGATAAGAAATACTCTCTTTTTGGTTGTATTCCGAATAAAAGGATGAAACCTGAGGTCTTCTTAAAAACGGCGCGTTCTTAGACTGCTGCAAGGTATTTTTCTCGGATTGATGACGTTCCCAATAATGACTCGCGAAATGTGCACTCAAGGCAGAACTATGGTATATACCTCCAAGTAAATCGTTAGCGTTATGCTTAATAAGTTGACAACTTAACGGATAAGGTGAATTCTCTTCAGCTTTTTTGCTTTTGATCTTGTTTTTTATCTTAAAATATACATCGGATAACCCCTTAATCACCGGAGTCATTGTTGAATTATAAGCAGACAATACTAATGTGGGCGTATCGACATCTACTACTCGCTGAACCATTCTACCTTTTGATAGTTCATCCAGATAAGAAACAGCTTCTAAGTATTTGTATTTTTCCAGAAGATAAACAAAATGTAGGCTTTCTGCATTTCTGGATTTGCTGTTCTTTAACAGTGACTGCACAAGATTGCCCTCATTTTCGGTAAGAGCAAGATCTCGAATAACTCCAAATTTGCCCGTACATAAGCATCCAGTAAAGAATAATTTCAGTAAGTCTTCGTCTTGTTTTGATCTTGCAAAATGAAACGCTTCGGATATAAGATCATTTGCTAAATAAGTATTCAACTGAAGGAGTGGAGATATTGATGAAGATTTTGCCTCGAGTACTCTAAGGGCAAGGTTAGCTTCATTTTGTGCTAACAGAGACTCAAGAAACAATTCGAGTT
Organism: Volucella zonaria; assembly: GCA_963966105.1. Taxonomy (NCBI): domain Eukaryota; kingdom Metazoa; phylum Arthropoda; class Insecta; order Diptera; family Syrphidae; genus Volucella; species Volucella zonaria. Next base: position 83,936,442 of record OZ014532.1, on the reverse strand, counting down.
GCCACTGGGGACAAACTTGATCTTTGTTAAATGGTGAAATAAACTCATCGACAGCTGCCTGTAATATAGATTTATTTGTATTAATTAAATTAAACACAAACATTGGTAATATTATGAGGATCTGAATAAATATCTATAAAACAGGTGTTTAAAATTAAACTTACCAAAAAACGACAATGATCGAGGTTCCAAAACGCTTGTATCTGTTTGATTAACGACGCTGACAGCTTAAATACGCTTGGAAATTTAATAAAGTTCTGAACGATTGGTTCATATTGCTTTTCTTCAATTGCCATATTTAAGTCAAGGAAAAAATATAAAAATAAAGCGCATTTATTTTCAAACGAAACATCTTGAATGAGCATTATCCTTAACATTGTTTGAAGGGATGTCGGCGGATATAGTCCGTCGCCGCCACTTTCTTGCCAACAATCTCTTAAGTTGTTACCCTTGAATTCATGCTCTATAAATGAGTCGATAAATAGAAGATAGCAACCTCGAGTTTTACGGGAAACAAATTTCTCATTTAGTCGCACAAATTCTTCTCTACGATTTTTATAGAACCTTCTTAACGATTCGTAAGGATATGGAACAAGATTTAATTCCAATTCTCGATGTCTTACCAATCGAGAAGCTTCAGGCAGCAAACCAATATTAAGCAACCACAATAAAATTTCTTGATACTCAGAAACCATACGTATCGATTTGCTTTGCGATTCCAGGGCATTTAGAACTAAAATAAAAAAAATTAAAAATCTATAACTTCTCTATACGGAAGAAAACTTACCATCCGATTGAATATTTACGCTAAATTTGATAAGAATTTCACTCAGGAGATCTGCTAAGATCTTAAGTTGTTTGGAAATATAACCTAGTTCTTTTTGCTCCCGTTGGGCTAGTGTGCAGCCTGAGAGATCAAACAGTACTTGGCACAAATTATTACATCTTTCTTTTATACTTAAAGCTCTAGACGAGACCCAGTTGGTAAGTGTAGATAGTGTTAAGCCTTCCTCTAAAGATTTTCCTTGATGGCTTCCATCTGCCCAATTCTTAGCACATTCTTTAAGAAGTCCAATGCAGCTTTGTTCCAGGGCCACAGAGAGGATTGCTTCCCGTTTTGCTTTCTGTTTAAATTACAGAATCAATTTATATATATATGTAGATCTTATAGCATTTTATTAAAGCAAACTACATCAGACAGACAACGTCTGTTAGAGTGGACCTTTGTATTTACCAATGAATATGAAGATTTATAATTGAGTCCAGTAAACTGAGGAAGCAAACGTGTGTTCAAAATTTCATTGAAAACTGGATTTGGATCCAATAATGCCATTGGACCTATATTCCGCAACATATTTATACAGCGGTTTTGAGCACCGGGCCAATTCATGTGAAGGCATCCAGTTTCCCCCAGGGCAATGCAATCTATGCGTGTAAATGCAAAAATGATCAAGTAACAAAGGTTGCATTATTTTAAAATTCTTACCAAAACTAAGGGATACGGGATAAAAGTGTTCCTCAGGTCTCTGAATGGAATTAAAGAGCGAAATTGTATTGGGATTGAAAAACATCTCCAGTGAATTTAAGCCTGTTAACATGAAATAAGCTAAATAGCTGGGATCTTCTCTCCAATCACCAACATATGGCATTTCCTCTTTATACCACTGATTAATATCAAAAATTAAAATATCAGTTTGTTGTTCTTTCTCCTGTTTCCACACCAAGGCACACAGCGATATTGTTTCCTCATTTCCATGAGACGGCGGTTTTGTTATAGATTGGCAAGTAATTGGTATGCTTTGAGGGCAACCAATTGGCACCAACAATCTCACACATGCTGCTTGAAAATTCTAACATTTCATAGTTATTTTAAATGTATATTTCATGATTTGAAATAATATGCTTACTTCGAAAAAACAAAACCCATGATCAGCAATTACTCGCTTCTCATACATTAGGGAATGCAGTACTGCCATTGAATTCTGATAGTTTTCGTGAAAACACCACACGTAAATGCAGGACCGCGGATCATCTGGCGGTTCCATAAAACTCATTTTGACTAATGGTGAAGATTTCTCTTGTGGTGGGGCCACATAAAATACCTGCATATCTGTCAGATCATACAACACAAGGCGACCATCTGCCAAACCAACAGCCAGACTTAAAATACGATCGATAGGTAGTAACGACTGAATGAATTTGGCGTTCTCAAGTACTAAAACAATAAATAAATAAAGTGAAAATTATCAATCCTACAAGTGTACCGTTTGCATATTATCATTATACAGGCTGTCCCCTAATTCGTCAACGATAATTTGGGAAATGATTCCTGGGTATATTCTATAAAAAAATCGTTCTACAGTATGATGTTTTCCCAAGTTTTTGTGCAAACTTGATGATAATTTTCTTTTTTTAATATTGTTACTTTCATAAGAAAAAAATAGTAAAACGTTATGTTAGTTAGGCATTTTCTGGAGAAAAGTAACTTCAAAGTCAAAAATTAGCATGGGCAATGAAAATGGAAATTCGAAATTGGATATCTAAAGACATCATCAAGATATCAACTTTATTTAAACGCCGTTACAAAGGATGGTATTTCTTCTAAAAATAAAGTCCTACACGAAGTTTCTACAATTCGTACTAACAGAACACTTTCCGTTAACATGGGTCAGGGTACACCAAACTAAGCCATTTCTTAAATCCTCAATAAATGCTGTCAACATTGGAGATAGACCTTTACTGTAGAATGATTTTTTTCATAGAATATACCCAGGAATCATTTCCCAAATTATCGTTGAGGAATTAGGGGATACCTTGTATATATAATTAGGCGATTACAAAGTTTATTAAAATTAACAAAATGATTCATTAAAGATGATTCTCAAAGTATGTTCGACCAAGTTCTTACAACTAATTTATTGTTTGTAAAAATTTTATAAAATTTATCATCATTTATCATAAATTTCGTTTTCCTAGACAGAAAGTTGACTCCACTTCTTTTGAAAAGCCGTATTGAAAAAGATTTGCGACAAAACAAAAATAGGAAGTAGATTTCCCTACGTTATTCGATTAAGAAAAGCATTTGTTATTGGTTTCAGGGAAAAGGTTCGATTTTTGGAACAAAGGATCAGGTATATAAGGTCCTGATGAAAGTATATTTGCCCGAATGTTTCAGACCATGTTTGAGGAACAAAAGGAGCGATCAGAATAGATAGAACACAAATTGGGTAGGCACACATGAACGTTCGTTTGCCATTTAAAAATAATTTAATCATGTTGTATCTGGCTGCCCGTGATCGCTTAAACAGACTACTAATACCATTGCGTCAAAACTATGCGAAGGACGGAAGAGAATCATTATAACTGGACTGTATGAAGTAATGCGAAGAAATTTAGGTTCTCGGCATGAATATTGCGAACGAAAATCAGTACATATGACCTGTCCGTCTATGGTGAGTATTTAGGAAAATCGTTTCACAATAAGAAGACGCCCTCATATGCATAATCGGATGACTTAGATATTAGACTGGGGAAATTCTGAAATAATATGCCTCCGCCATTATTCTGGATGGAGGCGATCTATTAAAATACTCAGGATTTTTGAACAAGACGAGTGTGTTATAAAGCTTTGGCAACATTTAAGGATCCGATGACATACGTTGCTAGTAAGCTTTTATGGTGAATACACAAAGAAGATCTTAGGATAAAGCTCCTGCTGTTTATGAGAAAAACTTATTAAGAATTGATATTTGATGACAACTCAACAAACACTAGAGAGGATGTAAAAAAGTAAACCATCGCTCATGTAAGAAAAGCAAGAGACAGCGCGTTCAGAAAAGGCTTATTTACTGGATATTTATAACTATTGTCAGACCTGTGCTCATGCACAGTATCAAATCCAATGAACCAAATTAGTTAAGTACTGCAATATGACAATAAGGGGTCTGCATAATTGCCATGTAAACAAATAACTTCTTGCAGACCAACTACATCTGTTTCCCGGCTGAGATTTTCAGAAAATTTGAGGCAAAAGCATTAAGACTGAGTAGGTCGTCTCAATCGATTACGGATAAGAACGAAAACAGTTGAATCTCAGTAGACAACACGAAATCTGTAATTAACCAACAACCTTAATGTTAGTCGGCAGAACTGATTGATTTATGAATTCGCGATTAAAAAGTACACAGTTAAATCGATGATGGCTCAGGGTATAGCAAATGAAACATTTTCTGATTCACCTGAAACTCTATAATAGAGCGACTATAATACCGGACATCTGCAATATATTTCAGGCAGAAAATATTACCAACACCTCCCATAGACCTGCGTTCTTGTGATACGCATTGACAGCTAAGGGCTGTTAAGTCTATTGAAGCTTCAAGGGTAAGTTTAAACTTGATAACTAAATGTCGCGAAACTCTAAATCTCCGTGCTAAGATCCCCGCCCATAATAGAACACCTTACAAAAGTAGATGATCTTCTAAAGGTTACCGGTACAAAGAAAATGTATAGTCAGTTTCTCATATCCAGTATGCATAATCATGATGTCAATAACAAGAAAAAGTCAGACGGGAAACTTAAAACTCAGTTTTGCATGTTCTGCATCAAGATGAGTAAAATGAATCATCTGGAAGTATATTTGGCTACCAGATCAACTTGAAACTACCATGTTGAAGAAGAACCGAAAGGCTAATTTGGTACTACGGCAATGGTAAACACATATGCGATTAGGATAATGGCATTTAGTAGTTATTACTATTGATGATACTATGCGCACCACACCAATATAGATGTTTTTTTACGAATTAAACAATAGTTATTCGAATTGCTACTCAAAATTATTCGAATTTTTCCTCAGCTTTAACAAACTGCTACAGTTCATCTCAAGACATATTTGTGGAAATTATACTACAGGTTTCAGGAAGTCCTAAAAGATTCAGCTTGAAATGTTAGAATAAGAACGTTTACCAAAGCTTATCTGATTAGCAAATTTGGTTCAAATATAGCGACGTACCTTCAAGTTGAATACCAAAATGGACACCTTCTTTCTGGCAGTGAAGAAAATGTCGATGCAAATGCAGTAAGTTCATGCTGTAGTCAACTATATGACAGGGTATCACTGAAACACCCGATTCCATTTGTGCAACGCTTATTTCATCCAATCGAAGATTGAGATCCACCAACAATACGCTTCCACTATCAGTACCCAACGCCAAGCAACCGTTCATGTTTTGTAGAACACTATGCTGCGAAAGCTCATTGCTTATAAATTTACAGCATGTAATTTTGTGTTTCAACTCTATGCACCGAATAACTTTTGATTCTTCAATTGAATATATCACAGCAAGACCTCCCGGGCAGTCAGCATATTGGATTCCAACGGCAATAATATTATCTGTGTGGTATGGTAAATGGACTTCTGAAATGCAAGTTATAATGCACACACCAAATCTGAAAATAAAGACTGCTCGTCACCGTATGTTTAACAAAATAAAAATCACAACAAACCCATTGCAGTCGCCAAAATCAAATTGCGAAATTAGTTGTCCTGTGCGAAGGGAAGTAATCCGAAGATGTGTACCTTTGGTAAGCCATCCCCACTGACCAGATTTTATAATACCACCAAAGAGATCACCTTTAAAAATATCCTATTCTAAAAAATTTCAACTTTTGACAGACAAGTGTACTTGTACTTACCAAAATGCTCTTCCGAATTTAGATTTTTTTCAGCAAGGTTTTCAAAAAACCTAACTTCTTTTTTTAGATCTAATTGCGGCTTTAATGCTTCCATGTTTATTTCTTTTACATATGCTTTTGTAAAACCGGCGTAAAAATGTTTTTTTTCTTTCTAACACGGTATTTGTATCAACGCGCGAATTCGTAAATTTCAATTCCGGCTAACGAAAAATATGGGAAATGTCAGATAATGGGTGTGTTTGATTTGTAAGGCTGTTACTTTTGAATTTTGACAGATCAAATTCGAACAGAACGAATTTGAAAAGAATTCTAGGGACCGAAATTTCAGTCAAACCTTACTGCGCGGTAAATTTGTCTGAAAAGGAAGGTGACATTTCCATATGTCACATACATTGTAATTGGATATTTACTTTCAATTCTTACTTAAAACTTGTTGATGAATTGTTAGTAACTAATTCATAATATTAAAATAGGATAAAATCGGAGATCTATAGCATAGAATATAATGTAAGTACAATTATGTTAACAAACGATCCTTCAATCTTGAACATTGGTGTTGCTGAGAGGAAGATTTTGTAGCCTTAAATACGTATATCAACGCAGCCGACCAACAAAATTATAGTGGCTTGCGTAGTATTACACCACCACATATTTCGAGACGAAAACAGCGAAGAGGTATCCAATCCAGATGATACTAACACGCCAAAAATAAACCTGAAAGTGGACGTGCAAGCCGAGATGGACGACGCGGTATCAGGAAACAAAATTTTTGGCTTTCCTTATTTTAGTTTTCATTATTTTTGATTTATTTTTTTAAGAAATTCATTTAATTTACAAAACCAAAAAAATACATAAACAGAAACGTTCATTACATGATTTATTCCGGTTCATCCCATTAATAATTCACCATCTCAAAATTTACATTAAACAACATTTTAATTATTACAAAAGAAAACAATTTATTAAACAAATAATTATCAAACTCTTCCCTAGAATATCCTGAACGCGCTCAATGTTCCCCGTTGTACACGCAAACAGTATAACCACGAAAAATAGGGACAGTTCGTGAACAGATTCATTATGTGTGTGCCAACACACTACTAAAAACGGACTGAAATTGTTCAAAATGCGTGTGTCGTTGTTTTTCGCAGTATGCGAATATATTTTATTGTCTGTAGAGATATCAGTTGTGAAACAGTTCAAATTAATCTTCTGTCACTTACATTAACATTTTCCATTGGACTCCCTCTGTAATTCACTTTCCCGGATCTAAACAGGGTTTTCAATTAGAAAAAATTATTTTTGCCGTCCGAGCTCCGAAGCAAAAATCTATTACGAAAGCGTTATATTTGCGCTTTTCTTTCACGAAAGCAAAATTTAAATTCCGGTTATCATTTCAGTATTTAGGCAATTTGAACTCCAATGGAACACTAAAAACGCCTTTTGACTTTGTTGTCAAAATTTTTTCATGGACTGGTTAAATGTCAAATTTTTATTTCGCAATTTCTTTTTTTGGCAAAATGGCAGAAGACCGATTTGTTGAGTTAAAACACTATAATATTGTGAAAGATTCCAACAAGGAAGACGAACACCGTCGATTGCTCGTAAACAAATTCTGATTTGACGTTTATATCTATTTATATGAGTTAGTACTTAGTACATTTTGACATAAAATCCAGGAGAGAAATATTGCTTCTGATAGCGTGTAAAAATTATTTAAATTTTCAAAACCCCGGCACTGTAAATAGGTCAGATTCATCTTTTTCATGATCTGGCGTAGGCCGTTGTGGGGCACTCAATGCCGGCGACAAAAATCACACAAGTTCCATCTTCGATATTCTGATGCAATATTTCGTTGTGAAAATGTACCTGCAGGTCAACAAACAAAGAGGGCTATTGTGTTGTGTTGCAACAACTCATTGCATATTGAGCTGATGCGGGTTGCCATCAGGCATATTTCCTGTAAGTCGATTTGTCTTTATACAGCGAGAACAAGGATTAACGGTTTGCTTCATTCCAATAATGGATGCTATTGGCACAAGCAGTTTTTACATTGCAACTGCAACTGCGAGAAAAATGTTCTTTTTTTAGTTAAGTGAAGCACTACGCTTGACACTATGTCATTGTCCTGCACTGCTGCTTTGATGAAATTCCTGCATTCATTGGCTTTATATGATTCTTGTCACAAAGAACATCGTGATGAACTCACCCATTCCATCCATGATTGACTAAAATTAAAAACTTCAGGCCGCGCTGAAGATGTGATCAACATAGAGTGGCCTGTATAATGGTGTTACACCGCGTCTCCACGAGACACAAATATTTCAGATTAAACTTCAGACATTTCGTCTGAAATTTTTTCTTTTGATTTATTTGATCATTTCATTCTGTGAGTGTTAAGTTGGTTGAGTAGGTGTTAACTGTTTGCATTCGGTGTTTTGTATATTTTTGTTCACATAAAGCAACTACATTATAATAGAAAAATGGCATTCAGAATAAGTAAAAAAAATTATGCCTTATACTGAAGTTAACCTGCAATTGCTTCCGAAGCTTTTTTTTCAAATCTAGTCTTTTATAAAAATATAAATGACTATGGTAATTCCAAAGACATACATTGTCCATAAAGTTATTATTAAATTCAGAACTTCGTTCTGCGACTTACTCTACACAGTCATCTCTGTTTATTTTTTGGTTTTTTTACATTCTAAAATCAAACTAACTAGCGCTGTCAAAAAAATTGCAGAGTTGATGTGTACAGAGATGTCATGAATAAAAACCAAACATTTACTTCTTGAAATATTTCTTTTCTGCAACCTGCCCGTCTCAACTGGACATTTTGATTTCATGAAAATTTTCTTAACACCAGCGATGCCTAGTGGAGACGCTACTGCTTACAAACTTATACATAGATGAACTAACATAGATATCAAACTTTCCAGATATTGGAAAACCAAAGCCCGATTTCTACTGATCGACTCTATACGGGTGACCCTATCTGTGAATACGTGTGAATTGTCATGAATGGCAGTTTCTCTCCCATTTTACACAAAACCCGCCCACTTTGTTCAAAAAACATCATCCACATTACACACACGCGAGTAACATATGCATCGCTAGCAACTCTGGTCATTCCCTAGAAACCACCGAGAGCAACAATATTGTTCGCCCCAATTACGTCAACTCCAAATGATGACAGCAAAGAACCCGGACAATGACAAACAGGCAAATATGGGTCAACCTAATTCAGCGGTGTCATCAATATCAACATATAAAAAGGGAAGCGGAACCTCCGATACTTCGTTTATAGTTATCGTTGATCGCAGCGACGCTAAAAACGGCGGATCATCATAGACTTAGACATAAGTAACTTTTGAAACCTTAACCAAATTACATCTAAATAAACGAAAGGTCCCCGTTGACCAATAAAGGGAAAAATTAAAGTTTTTTTTTTCTCGCGGCTCAACGTAAAACGTTACTCTCGTGCAAATCGCTCTCATTCTAGCAACTTTACTTGTAAATTGTTCTAATTCTAGCAAATTCTGGCAGGTTATAGAGATGTACAAAGTTTTGGTAATTCACTTACAGTGTGTCTGGGCGAAAGCATTGGTTTGCAAAAGTATTAGTAGAGTTTGCCATGATGAACCAACATACACATCTATGCACTGGGTGTAGTGACGCAGATTTTTAGCAGATACGCAATCGGTAAAACAAATGAGAACACTTTACTTTCCAAAACAAGCAGTGTTTTCGGGATTAATCGCTATATGGAGCCTTTTGCACCTAAAGGTTTCCCTTTAACATACCATATATCGAATAATGCGACTTAACATAACTATCCAGACGGCCAAATATTTAATTACATTTGAATGCAATTAAAATAGAAAATTCAAAAAATGTAGACAATCCAAACTGTTTGGATAATATTTCAATTTTATTTAACATTCTCTGTTGAATTTTTTTTCATTAAATGACATATTTCATTTTGTAATTCTCTACTTTTTACATATTTACCGTTCAGAAAAACAAAGATTTCTTTTCAAAATTTAGATTTTCTTTTATATTCTTTTCCTTTCTTCTTATTGGGACGTGTGGTCTCCTCTGTTCCAGAATCGTAAAAGAAAGATGGTCGATCCTTTGTTGATCTGGTCTTTTCCATTGTTTTCTTTCGATATGGCAGTTATGCCAAACTACTATTATATAAAGTTATTATGAAGAAGCTCTAGATGGCGTTCGGGGAATAACAAGGAGTTTATATTGAGATGGCACTACTCCTAATAGCTTTAGGTAGTGCCCAATAGACGGCGCTACTAACGATAGAGAATCGTGAAACGTCATTTTTCCATTTCTGACAGGAACGTTCTTCTTCCTCACGACACCATTGAGAACGGACGTAATCTGAAGTTATAAACAAAGAATAAAGTTCCGTCTAATTTTTTAAAATCTCTTGTTTCATTTTCCAGGCGTCAGAAAATAGCTGGCGCCTCAATATTACAATTTAAAATTTCGTTGTTTTTTTTTCATAAACTAGCGCGCTCTCAAGGGGTTAAGGTACCCTTAAAATGTTTGCGCACAACTCGGGCGACGGAAATTTAGGGAGGAAAGAAGTATAGGTACTGATGTACGTTGGTTTTATATGTCTGAATGTTATAATGACTAGGAAATAGAGAGCTCGGCAGGACATTCCACAAACGAGTTGTTCGGCTTAGGAACGAATCACGATATTTCAGAGTACGTCCGAAAGTGGGCTTGAGGGTATACCGATGAGCATTCATAGCGAGACGTGTGTTACGGTTAAAGGTTTGAAGGGGTGGAATGCTACTGGAGATTTCTATGGAGCACTGGTGGTGGAAATAGCGATAAAACAAAGTGAGACACGAGACATTTCGTCGGTGTTCGAGGGTGTTTATTGTTTGAGTAATATTAGTATGACCTATGAACTTTATCGCACAGTTTTGAATCCTATCTAGCAGGTGCAGAGATGTTTTCTGCGCACCCTACCAGATATGGGCATTCTACTCCAATTTCGGGTGGAAATGCCTTGTATATTGGGGGCAGATCGGAGGGGGTAAAGTATTTCTTACATCGTTCGAGAAACCTAGATATTTCGCTGCATTTTTGACGACACTGAATATGTGGTCATTCCAACGTAAGTTGTCATTGACACACATATCGAGAATGGAACGTTTTTCGGATAATGGCTGGGTATTTAAATTTCGCTTTAATGACAGCAGACAGCATTGTGTTTTGGAAGCATTAAATTCCACTCTGTTGATAGTTCCCCAATTGGTTATGCTGTTGATATCGGAATTTAATGAGCTTAACACACGCTGCCGTTCCCGTTCTGCAGCCGAAGAACAGGGGCGTGGCTCCGGAAACGAATATGAAAAGCAGAGAATACTGTCGTCAGAAAAGGAATATATTGGATTAGAAGTGGCAGACAAGTGTCCTATGATTCTATTTGGGTTTGTATTTTTAGTAGATTTTAACGAAATACGACAACAGATTTAATATTTCAACTTAAATCATTATTGTAATAAAGACAAAAGAAAACATATTACACAGCGGGGGTAGCCCACCGCTCCCGCTCCTGGTAGTAAGTACTATTACTTGCACTCGGTCACTGCCTTGCTGTATTTGCCATACGGCACGGGGAGTGACTGAGTATTATGTAACAACTGATGGGTAATTGTATTGTAATTTGTAATTTTCATTTCGCAGCCTTGCTTAGTATCGTTGATCCTTGTATTTTTTGTGTTTGTTTTTTTTTTTATAATGCCACGGGAATTTAGAGTGGACACAGCAAATATCCGCGACTAAGAAGTAATCACTTCTCTGCGTACGTCCATGTCTGTAAATACAGGCCAGCTATTTTGGCACTTAATGGAATGCAAGTAGATCCCCGCCCACACCGATTAGACCACCTGGCTACGAACTAGTGCCGCTATTCTTCTCTCACCGCGGGTTCGCCATTTACGTGAGTTGTGATATTGCTTACCAAACTCCACCACAATGTAACCCCTGTTCCAATCCGGAATTCAATTTCATGTGATTAAAATTCCATCTCCGTAAGCAAATTATCCACTACTGCTTTATTTGTAGAAGCCCCAAACTGGACAGCAATTCGATCTCTAAGGAATTTATTCCGTTGTCTGACTCCAATCACAGAATTTTATCCCTGTATCCAACCCGTAATACTGAAATCGTTATAACGGGCGGTTTTAGTATGCACAATTCTGGGTGGCTTTGACCTTCTGGACAGACAACACCCGAAAGACGGTGTGTTGAGATCTTCGCTGCTGGAAACTACTTGACCCAACTTGTAAATGAGCCCATGCGAATACCACACGTTTATAGCCATACCGCCAACACCCTGGACTTGTTTTTAACTTCTCACCCTGATAAGTACGCCGTTGATGTGCTCTCCCCTCTAGGCTTGTCGGACTATTGTGTCATACCAGCTAATTTCTCATACACCCACCACACAGTTAGAGCAAAGATTCCAAAAAGAAAGGTATGGCTATACGGGAATGTCAATTGGAGCGGACAATTTCTTTAGGAATTTTAACTGCTCGTTATGTTTCCTCGATAACGACGTGGATGCCGCTGCTAATACGACTCGAGCCGTATATAGGCTGTCAGGGTTAGAGGAATGTTTTTCAGTCCTTCAAGACCAACCCGGAGGAAAATCGAAAAAAGATCAAACGAGCCAGGAATGACTACAACGTTTTTCTTAAGCGTGCAAAATTCCAATATGACCAAAAACTGACACAAAAAATACTGCAACGTCCAAGAGTAGTAAAAGCTTTTGGTCGTCCGTCAAAAACAGCAGAAGTTCCTTCATCCAAACTCTCATTTACAATGACACTCCAGTTGTCAGCTCTTTAGACCAAGCCAATCTGCTTGCTGCACACTTTGCGGATAGCTCAACATTTCCAGATTTTGCTTTGTCCCCGCCTACCCGCGTCGAATGGGACGAATCTACTTTCGCACTCGTGTAGTAGCAAGAGTACTTAAATATCTTAATATACACAAATCCGCTGGTCCAGATCTTATATCTCTCAGCGTGTTTTCCACGCTGGCAAAATCACTGCATAATTTTCCATCGATACTACTTTTTAGGACTTTTTCCGAGAAGATGGGAAGCAGCATTTATCCAGCCAGTCCCTAGAAAAGGCCAATCTTCTTCTCTCTCCTACAGACCATTGCACTTACGTCCCTTCTTTCCAAGGTCATGGAAGGCTGATAAACCGTCAGCCCATGAAATATCTAACACGAAAACTTCTCTATGACTGGCAGTACGGATTTCGTAGCAACTGGTGATTTGATGGCATGTCTCACCGAAAAGTGAAATCAAAGCGTACATCAATCTGGTGAAAGCAAGATGTTTGCACTTGATATTTCTAAGGCATTTGGCAAAGTTTGGCATCAGGCTCTTGTCGAAAATGCGTGCATTTGGGATCGATGAATCTCTTCTTCAATGGATTAGATTACATTTTGGAACGTTAAATTCAAGTTGTCTTGGATGGTTTCAAGCCCAATATCCACAAAATAAATGCTCTTTAATCTTCATTAATGATCTCTTGTCTGCTACTTGTAATCCAATATATTGCTTTGCTGACGACAGTACTCTCTGCTTTTCATATTCGTCCCTGTTCTTCGGCAGTAGAACGGGAACCGCAGCGTATGCTAAGCTCATTAAATTCCGATATAAACAGCATCACCAATTGGGGAACAGTCAACAGAGTGGAATTTAATGCTTCCAAAACACAATGCTGTCTGCTGTCGTTAAAGCGAAATCCAAACACCCATCCATTATCCACGAATGGCACTTGCATCCTTGAAACCGAAAAACTTTCCATTTTCGGTATGTGTGTCAATTGCAAATCATGTTCGGATGACCACTTATTTGATGTCGCCAAAAATGCTGCGAAAAATCTAGGTTTCCTCAAACGATGTAAGAAATACTTCTCCCCCTCTGATCAGGCTTCAATATTTAAAGAATTCATCCGCCGTAAATTGAAGTACAATACCCATATCTGGTCAGGTGCTCCTAAAACCTCTCTGCAGTTGCTGGATAGGATTCAAAACTGTGCGATAAGACTTATAGCTGATGCTAATAACATCCAGTCAATTCGGAACACCAAAGAAATGTCTCCTGTCCCACCTTGCTCTATCAATTTCACCACCAGTGCTCCATTGAATTCGCCAGTAGCATTCCGCCCCTTTGAACTTTAACCGTAACACACGTCTCGCTATGAATGCTCATCACTTTACCCGAGCTCATCACTCGGACGTACTCTAAAATATCGTGATTCTTTCCTAAGCCGTGCATCTCGCTTATGGAATGCCCTCCCGCGCTCTTTATTTCCTGACCATTATAACCTTCAAACATTCAAAACAAACGTACATCGGTACCCGTCTTTCTTTCCTCCCTACCTTTCCTTCGACCGTGATGTGTGCAAACATTTTAAAGGTACTAATAACCCCATGAGCGCGTGCTAATATACAAAAAAAAATAATAATAATATTTTTGAACGCATTTTATCACATGTAGCGGTCGCCTCTGGAGCTAATTGCCACTTTAATTCAACGAACCTTCAAAACTCAACGAACGTCTTACGTCAGTTGCCAACTATGATAAAAAAAATCACCCTTCCTTCTCTGGCACACGCAGTTTCGCTAAACACCGAAAAATTGCCTTTGGTGTAAATTTCTGAATTTTTACAAAATTGGAAATTTGTTAACACGTGAAACTAACCCAGAAGTCCACAACTTTCATTATTAATTCATCACCAACAAAAGGTTTGTAATAATTTTACTCCTAAAGTAGTTTTGAAAATCATCCAAAAAAGGCAAGACAAAGTCGTACGAAAAGAACTCTGTAAAAAAGAAAAAAAGAAAAGAATAGAACAAAATCAATAGTAACGTGGTATGTATTTAATTATTAACAAATGAGGTTTCTAACATCAAATGAAAACAAAAATAACTTTACACTTACTAATAAAAAGGTCTGTAAAAAGGATTTCACGAATCAAATGCATGATGCACGCAAAATCTTTGCGGAGAATCAACTGTTGTCGAGCACATGTTCAAGAGTATGTGTACAAGGGGCAAGTGTTTCTACCATTTCGCTCATTGTTGTGTGTCGCTGGTATTTTTCATCTATGAGCTTTGTTGTGTGACGTAAAGTGGAAAATTTCCAAGCTCCTTAAATGATGAGGAAACACTTAGATTTGTTTACATGTTATTTTGTTGTAATATTTAGTAGCAACTTAAACAATGAAAGAGATTTGTCATCTATTTACATAATAGATTTTGCATTGAACAGCATTTGTTAATTTTGAATGAGGTTGGACTTTGCAACTACACTCCTCTTGCAACTGCAACTGCACTTTCTTATTCCGGAAAAGTCAAGGTTTTCTCAAATTCTGCTAGGCTTTTATTTTTGTGATATTTTTTTTTCAATATAAAATCTTTACAAAATAAGTAAAGAGAGAAATATATATATATATAATATTTAGAGAACTGTGCATACACATACATAGAGAATTTGCGAATGAATCATCTTGGAAGTTCAATGAATTATTCTTTCTTCCGTGTGTTACACTTGAATGACAAGTTCTAAACAAAAGAGTGGATGTAGTGAAGTATGATTCTCATAAATAACCCATCAATAAAATCAAGGGAGTATTATCGCATAAGTCCTTTCATCAGCGCCCTACCTCCAATCATGATTTGATTTTCAAGAACTTACTATGCCAAATCTATTTTTATTACCCTCAATTATTAATAATAGAAAAAATGTAATTTATCCATTTTTTTTTATTGAATTTATAGTTATTGCCGTTCAATATGCCATCTGATGCTAAAAAACGCGATGCTCAACGCAAAAAGGATGCTCGCAACAAGAAAATTGCGCAAACTTCGTCTTCGTCTGGTAAGGGAGGTGCACCAAAGGCAAATGGCACTCAGACCAACGGAGTTGTCGAGATGACTGAAGAGGAGAAGCTATGCGCAAAATTAGAAGAGGAGGCAAGAATCAGTGCAGAAGCCAGATCGTGTACTGGCTCATTAGCCGTACACCCAAGATCTAGAGATGTTAAAATTGCCAATTTTTCCATAACTTTCTTTGGATCGGAGCTTTTGCAAGACACTATGTTGGAGTTGAATTGTGGACGTCGTTATGGTTTGATTGGCTTAAATGGTTGCGGCAAATCATCATTGTTAGCCGTTCTTGGAAATCGTGAAGTTCCCATTCCCGATCATATTGATATCTTTCATTTAACACGCGAGATTCCAGCAAGCACAAAGAGTGCCCTTAAGTGTGTCATGGAGGTTGACGAAGAACGCATTAAATTGGAAAAATTAGCCGACGAATTGGCCACAAGTGAAGATGATGACGCACAAGAGCAACTTATTGATATTTATGAACGTTTAGATGATATGGCAGCCGATCAGGCCGAAGCAAAAGCAGCACGTATTCTTCACGGTTTGGGTTTTACAAAGGAAATGCAAAACAAACAAGCCAAAGACTTTTCTGGTGGTTGGCGTATGCGAATCGCACTAGCCCGAGCACTATTTGTAAAACCTCATTTACTGCTGTTGGATGAGCCAACTAATCATTTGGATTTGGATGCGTGTGTGTGGCTTGAGCAGGAACTCAAGGAATATAAACGTATATTGGTGTTAATATCACATTCACAAGATTTCCTTAACGGAGTCTGTACAAACATTATCCATTTGACTAAGAAACGACTTAAGTATTATACTGGAAACTATGAGGCATTCTGTAGAACTAGAATGGAATTGTTGGAGAATCAAATGAAACAATACAACTGGGAACAGGATCAGATCTCTCATATGAAGAATTATATTGCTCGTTTTGGTCATGGTTCGGCTAAATTGGCTCGTCAAGCGCAATCAAAGGAAAAGACACTGGCTAAAATGGTTGCCCAGGGTTTGACAGAAAAAGTAACTGATGATAAAATATTAAATTTCTATTTCCCCTCATGTGGCACAGTGCCTCCACCGGTCATTATGGTTCAGGTAAATTTTTCATAACCTTTATATAATTACATTTATAAGATAAACAACTTGTTGCAGCGTTACTACCACTATCTCAGGTTATTAAAATAATAGAGCTTGATCGTATAAATGCATAAAGTTCGAATATTTGTTATTCGTTCCACAAAAGGTTATAGATATAGATTTTGATTGTTTTAATAATGTCTTTTGTGTGGAGATTTCATTAACCTATTTGTGAAAGATTATATTAGCCAAATTAGCACCAGCTTCACCTTCATAAGGACGGGCTCACTAGAGAGTTTTCCATAAAATTTCGTAAAATATTTCACAGAAAAAAATCTGTTGCTGTAAAATCCGGAAACCAATGGAATCCTGAATTTTGGAAATTATTCGGTCGCCAGTAGTGCTATGTTGGCTTGAGCGGTGTGGGTAGTAGTTCTCTGTCCTCAAAAAAATTTCAACCATATCCCGATATCATTCACGATTAACACACCGTGTCCACGGACAACATTACAACTTTTCATAGCAGCCTATCAGTGTGTGCAATAAATTGTACAGTGCGCATTTCATCGTTCAAATGTCCCAAAGCAAAGCATTTTGATGTATTGCTGCGTTAGACTTCTTAAAAGAATTGAGGAAATTCCAAGAAAGAAAGGGAAAAAAAAGAAAACATGAATTTTGGGTGCACTTAGGTAGTGCAATCGCCACTGATGGATCAATTTTGGACTCGCAATAGACCCTTTTGTCTTACAATTGTAAATGAACTGTGCAGGTAACAAGATTTTACGGATCTTTTGGCTTTAGTTGTTAATGTTTCTGAACTGTCCATAACGCTTGCGAAAATTCGTTCAACATTTGTTTCAGTTCGGGCAGTGCGAGGTTATCTAATTCGAAGTAATGTAACGTGCTACCATTGCCCGAATATTGTTTACAGAAAGTGGAATTCCCATATGAAAATGGCGCTGGTAAGCTCTTTGATTCAGAATAATCGACCAATTATTTGCAAAATAAAATTCAATGTGTTTCGTCTTTGTACGATAGTACCTGAAAAGAAAAAACCGATTGTATATGAGAACTTCAATTTGCTTGACGCTTAGCGTTGCTTTCATTTAATCTTTTGGTGATGGATTTCATCATCTAAATTGAAATTTTCATTTTATATATGTGTGACCGGAATTTTAGTGGTTGTATCCGTTTGCGGACATGTCACCATGTTCTCAACAACCACTACGTCTGGGGATTTAATTGCTTGGCACGATCTGGAAAACCAGATTTAATGTCTGCAACTAAAAACAAGCACTTTAAACATATTTGAGAAATTAACTTATTTTCTCCCGTTCTTAAGAAAGTGTAACGCTGGTTACTAGACATACTAATCTAACGAAAGTATTGTTTCAATCGCCATCTTAATAAATAAGTCCAGCGCTTTGCATATAACATTACACTAAACTAGAAGACGCTTCATTTCCAATTTACTCAAGTAGTTTTTCGGACTTCGTATTGCGTCCTTAATCACCACGACATTTGCATAGTTAAGAACTTATTTGCACGGCAGACTACAATATGTTGTAATTCGAAACAATTCTTCTAAGAAAGTGCCGCTATTTCAGAAACCTTCTAACTCCGCCTTTATTTCTACTCACCATCAATGATCTACCAAATAACGTTGAGTCCCACCGCCGCGTTATCAATTTAATCGTCTTTCTCGTGGTAATATATCCGCATATTCAATATGGATTTCGAACTATAAACAATTGCTGCAAAGCAGTTATTTGAATAATACCTCATGATACGAAAACTGGAACCAATTATGCCCATATTCTTTTACAGAGTTTCCACTTGGCTTTAAAAGGGATAACTTTAAAAAGGTAGTAGTACAACTGTTTAACTGTTATTCTAGCAACCTAGTTTGCTTCTGGTTACCTAAATCATTGCTTTGGGGAAAACATACCCCTATCGTATTTTAAAGAATGTGTTTTTCTTATTTTGAACACCTGATCTTTTGATCAAAAAAAAAAACCATCATGCATACACGGATAGAATTCCTTCCATAGCTTCTTATATCATGTCGGAAACGTCTTTAAACCACCTTTGACCATCTTTAAATTGTCTTTGTTATTATTAATACAGACGAGGAATAAGACTAGTTCAAGTCTATTTTCCTGTGATACTCCAAGTGTTATTGCTATGTTGGTTGCTGATTGTACATAGAAGCTCTAGCACACTATTCACTCCTGAAAATTAGATGAACTCATTTTGCCAATTTAGTTTAGTCAGAATAACTCTATGTAGTATGTATGTATGTAGTAAGAAATTTATTTGGCTAAGCGAGATGATACCTTTTTTTTTTAACAAAAAATCATTTTTAGATATTAATTCACTAAGATGTCGACCGATATTAATGTTTTTTATTTTTTTATTTTTTTTTCAGAATGTCTGCTTCCGTTACAATGACAGCACACCATGGATTTATAAAAATCTAGAATTTGGTATTGATTTGGATACTAGACTGGCTCTGGTCGGTCCCAATGGAGCTGGCAAAAGTACATTATTAAAACTTTTATACGGTGACTTAGTGCCTACATCGGGAATGATCCGTAAAAATTCTCATTTACGTATTGCACGGTATCATCAGCATTTGCATGAGCTACTTGATTTGGATGTTAGTCCTTTAGAATACATGATGAAAGCCTTCCCCGAAGTTAAAGAAAAGGAAGAGATGAGAAAAATAATCGGTCGTTATGGTTTAACAGGACGTCAACAGGTCTGCCCAATTCGACAGCTTTCTGATGGACAACGATGCAGAGTCGTATTTGCCTGGTTAGCATGGCAAGTGCCTCATTTACTATTGCTTGATGAACCTACAAATCATTTGGACATGGAAACCATTGATGCTTTAGCTGATGCTATTAACGATTTTGACGGAGGAATGGTGCTTGTTAGTCACGATTTCCGTCTTATCAATCAGGTAAGCTATTAAATAATACTTCAAAGTGAATTTAATTTTAATTTTATTTATATAATTCTTAGGTTGCTGAGGAAATATGGGTATGTGAAAACGAAACCGTTACCAAATGGAACGGTAACATTTTGGACTACAAAGATCATCTGAAAAATAAAATTACAAAAGAAAGCTCCTCAAAAAAGAAATAAATCAATATAATTTCATCCTTAAAAATATATATTTTTACACATCGTCAGTTATAAGAAATTGCTGCTTGTGATTCTTAATTTAAATAACAAACACCCATTAAGCGGACAGATATTAGCAAATCTTTATCTCAATCCATTGCTTGGTCTGTTGCAACTACTAAAAGTAACAGAACATGATTTTATTTATTACTTTGAAGTTGAATACAATAAATTTATCAATAGACAATTTATATTTCAAGTTTTATTTATAATGCATAAACGAATGGTCGAAATTAATTGAACATTGTTTCACTGTATATTTATTTAATGATATTGTAGAATTCTTTCTTTAGTATAGACGTATAGTATAGGTTTACCGATAAGGTAATGTGCTTAAAGGTGATGATTGTCAACATTTTTGAAGAAAAATTTCTTATGGCCGGTTGAGCACTAATTCCGAACTCCGATGAAGTAAAAAAAGCGTCAGGAGACTGGGTACTTCGCGTGGTTAGGCACCTCTGACAGAATGAGACATGGAAGAAAAATGAAAACCCGACTGACTCTGAGTAGTGAACAAAAAGTAGCGGTAACGCACGTGGTTGGCACTAACTCGGAAGGAATGGGCGTCGTGGATGTGTGCACAGCGCGTGAGTTACATGTATAGCAACACCATCATTATGGCCAAAATACCTATATATCAATTGATTGGTCAGAACACTAATTTCATCATCAACACGTAACGGAAAACTTCAGCTTAGCAATAAAATTTGGCTTGATTTGGGTTTTGTTTGTCAGCGCCAAGAAGTTAAACAGCACAAAACAGACTTAGCTTGGGAATACCGGCATTAGCAATGCAAGTAAAAAAAAAACATGATTGTTAGCTGTTAACTATCAACTGTTCATTGCCTGTGTATTTTTGCGAGCATGTTAACGAACGCCACAAAAAAACGACCCAACACCGCTTAAGAGTTCATCATAAAAACTTGGGAGCACAGATATACGAGGGCGGGTCAATAAGTCAATAAATTTTTGAATTTCTGACCTCTTTACTGAAACAGCAACACTGCTCCTGTCAACAGGCATCTGTCAGTTGACTCCTGTCAAAATTTAAACTTGCTGCGTCAGTTAGTTTGTGTTTGACAGCTATTTTTATCAGACTACTCACTAATTTGAGGAGAAAATGGAAAAAAATGAATTTCGTGTGCTTATTAAGCATTATTTCTTGCGAAAAAAAACCATTACCGAGACCAATGCTAAGCTTGATAAATACTATGGGGACTCTGCACCATCGATTTCAATGGTAAAAAAGTGTTTTACTGAATTTCGTTGTGGCCGTACAAGCACTGAAGATGCCGAACGTCCTGGACGCCCAGTTGCGGTCTCTACACCCGAAACAATCGAAAAAATTCACGATATGGTGTTGGCCGACCGAAGATTGAAAGTGCGAGAGATTGTGGAAGCCGTAGGGATCTCGCATGGCTCAGTGGTTTCAATTTTGAATGATCACTTGGGCATGAGAAAGCTTTCCGCAAGATGGGTGCCGCGTTTGTTCACAGTCGACCACAAACGCAATCGTGTAACAACTTCACAGGAAGGTTTGGCGTTGTTTAATCGCAATATGGAGGAGTTTTTGCGCCGTTTTGTAACCGTGGACGAAACATGGATCCATCACAACACACCAGAGAACAAACAACAGTCAAAACAGTGGGTTTCTAAGGGTGAATCGGCGCCAAAGAAGGCCAAGGTGGGTTTGTCAGCCAATAAAGTTATGGCGACTGTTTTTTGGGATGCACGCGGGATAATCCACATTGACTACCTTCAAAAGGGAAGAACAATCAATGGGGAATATTATGCCAACTTATTGGACCGATTCAATGACGATTTGAAAAAAAACGACCTCATTTGGCCAAGAAAAAAGTTCTTTTCCACCAAGGCAATGCAAGGGTGCACACATGTGCAGTTGCCATGGCAAAAATCCATGAATTGGGCTATGATTTGCTCCCTCATCCACCCTATTCTCCAGATTTGGCTCCGAGCGACTACTTCTTATTCCCAAACCTGAAGAAATGGCTTGGTGGAAAAAGATTTGACTCCAATGATGAAGTCATCTCGTCATTTTGAGGACCTCGACAAATCATTTTTTTTGGAAGGGATAAAAAAATTGGAGAAGCGTTGGACAAAGTGTATAGAGCTCAAGGGAGACTACGTTGAAAAATAAAATTATTTTTTTATCAAAAAATCTGTTTTAATCCAAAAGTCGCGGACTTATTGACCCGCCCTCGTACATTTGACGTTTAATAGCAGTTCACCTGTCGGTTGGTAAACAAGGCAAGAGTACGATAATTTAGGCGCCAAGAAATAATAACGGTTTTTTGTAGAACAGTTCAATACAAGCATTTTTTACTATGGGAGGGGGGGGTCTATCTCGCCCTGTTTAGGAGGTAGGGGCAATTTAAAAAAAATATTACATAAGATGAAAAAAAGCTATTAAAAAACAACGGCAACACTTAAAATGAAGTACTATACTGGCTTTGAAAGCCAGAAACCTTCTTTAATCCTAAATTTAAATTAAATTATTTATGTCAATAGTTTTTAAAAAAATCGCATGCAAACTCAAAATTTTGATAAAAAAAATTAAAAAAAAAAATTTTTTCAAAATTATGAAATGAAGTTGTAAATTCCTTTTTGCCAATGGGTCAATACTTATATCAATTCTGAATCGATCAAAAAGAACCATCTTCTGTCTTCTAATTTTTGAGAAAATTGAAAATTACTATTTTTGTTTTGCTTTTTTATCATTTACGTCGTCTTTCTTTGAGGTAAGTGAATGAATAATAGATTAAACGTCTGGCAGGCGCCTGTATCAACAGTTTTCTGAATTAACAGTACCCGGCTTCGCGGGATTGAGGGATTTAAACTCTATTTTCGCATGCGGCAGGTCCCGCTCACGCAACTGCGTTGCTCCGCTCGGGGTAGGTGCTTTTCGTCAGGCAGGCGCCAATGTCATCAATACCCCTCATCTACAGTACTCATTCCAAAATTACAGAGTTAATTAATGACAAAGATTTGCTGATTCGCATTATAGAAAATTCACATGTTCGAATGTTGCAGCAAACTATTTATTTTGGGTAATATGTATGTTTGTACTTATGTAATATGTAATGCACTTGATAATGATCCAAAAATATAACCGAACAAACGTTTGACTTTTGTACCGTTGTTTTTTTTGATACACTGGTGGTAAAGCGTGTCTAAACTTTTTTTTTTATCAAAATTTTGAGTTTGCATGCGAGTTTTTCAAAAACTATTGACATAAATAATTTAATTTAAATTTAAGATTAAAAAACCGGTAAAGTACTTCATTTTAAGAGTTGCCGTTGTTTTTTAATAACTTTTTTTCAATATAAGTATTTTTTTTTTAAATTGCCCCTACTGAGATAGACCCGCCTCCCATAGTAAAAAAATGCTAGTATTGAACTGTTCTACAAAAAAACGTTATCATTTTTTGGCGCCTAAGTTATCGTACTCTCCCCGTGAACAAATTTAATTTCTTTGAAAAAATTTTGTTAGCAAATGTCTGACATTTCTGAACATTCATTGGAAAGTTCATCGCAAACGAAGAAAATAGATTTGGAAGCACTGTTTTATATCCGCTAAGGCTAAGTAGATAGGTATATAAATAGACTTAGCGTATATCGATATGTTATTGTTGTTGTTATTTAAATTTTTAGCGGATAGTAGTGGTGTGCAATGTGATTACTTCTGAGCAACGAATGATTACTGATTACTTCAAATTCAGTATTCGGTATTTGGTATTCGATACCTAGTACTTGGTCTTTCAGTCAAAATTCATTTTCTGGAATCAGACTATCAAGTGTCAATCCAATGGTTCCTGGTATTCGATATTGACGGTTTAAAAGTATAAGTGGAGAAAAGTAATCAAAGTAATCAAATTGGAACTATACGATATATGGAACATCGTGCGACTGTGACTTGTGAGACGTTTGATACCAGGAGAAAAGAGAGTGCAGGACTAGGAGAAGAGAAACATGGAACAGTGTACAGTGTACACATGCGTATGCAATGTAGAACATAATGGAGGAGCTAAAAGAGACGTGCTCTGCTGTCGGGTTGCTGTGTATTTGCATTTACATATACATATGTGTATTTTGATATTGCTTCTTTAGAATTTATTAGCAAATGAGTTTTAGTATCGAATACTTATTTTGAGCAGTATTCGGTATCGATACTCATTTCAAGTATCGAATAGTAAATACCGGATAGTTACTTTTTGCACATCAGTAGCGGATAGCGGATGAGCAAATAAAAAACAGGGGTAATGTGTTGGTTATTTAGGTTATAAAAAATACATGTTAAATAGTGTGGAAATTAACTGGAAATGTAAATCATGTATTAATCAAATGATCAGTCGTGTAAAGAATACAAAGATCGATTGCGTGCAATTACAGATATAAGCAAAACCAACAAATGTCCCTTTTCATTAACCTAACTGCCCGAAAATTTCGTCAGCAATGAAAAATGGCCTATTTTGTCAAAGAAAAGTGTTTTCAAAATACTTGTGATCTAGAGCGAGTATCCTCATTCCAACAATTTATCGAGCTTCACTAATTTCACTTCTATCGTCTAGCTCTCTAGGCTGATCATATTAATATTTGACAGTTACAATGAGTTTTGAAGTAATTAAAACATTCTGTTTAATCTATGGTCATAGGTGAACTAAGTTAGTTAAGCAAAATCTACGAATAATTTTGCAAACCCTTAAACTTCGCACGGACAAACTTGTTGACAATTCACACGTATTCACAGCAGGGTTACAAGATAGAGGCAATCAGTGGAAAGCGGGTTTTTGGATTTCCAATATCTAGAAACTTTGCCATCTATGCTCTAAAGAAGAAGAAAAAATAATTTCATTCTTTTCAACTGACAAAAAGTTCAAAAAAAAGGGTTCTTATTATGTTGAGTTGGTTGTGCTTGTGATACTGAATATTGTAATCCATTTCAGTAGTGCCTTTAGATTTCGTAGAGTGCTGCCAATCTGTGTCCTGATTTTATACTCATATACTTTAGCCTTTACAACGTGCCCCATTCGCTTATATCCAGACTATCTTGTTATTTATATTAAATGCTTCAATTCGTTCCCCTCAAAGACAATTCGTTTCAGATTTATTTATTTATTTATTTATTTATAAAATTAACAATAAATTTAAATCTATTATTAATACAATTTTAAAGAGTACTAGCAACTAAGGCTTTCGGCTCTTCGTAAATATATATATCTTAAGTAGTAGATGTGTAATGGAGCTAAATTTATGTTTGTTTAAGTTTTAATTTTGCGAAGAAGAAGTAATTTGTTTATCAGATTAATATTTTCGAAATTTGGATCTTGAAGTCGTTCCAGTACGGTTAGCTGATTATTACTAGTTAGTTGAAGAGGGTTACTGGCTGAAAGATAACATGATCCTAAAACGTGAGATATCGTAATAGTGGTGTTGCATTTCGGGCACATAGGGGGTGTTCCTTTTTTTAAAAGATATTTGTGAGTCAGTTGGATGTGGCCTAAGCGTAAACGAATGAAACTTATTATGTTCGGCTTAGAAATATTGGTAGGGAAGAAGGGACTGATTTTTCTGGTGTTAATGGTTTGATAGTGGTGCTTATATTGAGTTCACTTCAGTGTATGATGTTCTTTGATTTTATCAATTACTAGTCCGTTAAGATCCCTTCTGCTTGTGGATTGCAACATAAGTGATGGCGAAATATGGCATAGATTTGCAGCACGGTCAGCGAGTTCATTGCCTACAATTCCAACGTGACCTGGAACCCACATTAGCTTTATTTTCGTTGGAGTTTTTATTAGCGTGTCTCGGATTTTGGCAATTGTTGTGTTATCATTGTTTATGTTGAGAACAGCTTTTACAACAGAAAGACTGTCAGTGCAGATCGTCCATTTGCCGGCGGTTTGCGAAAACCTTTTGACGGCTTCATATACGGCTTGAGCATCTGCTGAAAAAATTGACGCTGCACCTGAAAGGATGCCTTGTATGATAATCGATTCATTGTGTGCTGTTACCCCCATTCAGCCAGGTATCCATAATATTCATATAACACCGCGTATTTTCCATTACCATGTCACACAACTGGATGCACTTTGCCAAGATTTGCGTAAGACTGAAGATGTATTCGTTCGTCGAATTTGGAGGTCAGATTAATTCCTTGCAGAAACGACATAAAGTCCATTTGATTGAATCCTACATATGTGTATGGAGCAGTGAACCTCCATACGGCACTGGTACTACCATTGATCTGCTACTGAAATATCAAAATATCTTCTTCATGCCCGGTCAAGCGGTCCGTTTTCAGCTCAATTTGCTGCAGCGTTTTATTATTCCCCAGCTTTTTATAAATGTTAATGCAAACATATTCTGCATTAGAAACCCTCATTCCCTTTTATTATTACGATTACTGTGCTAAATATTAGTTAGCCATTCCTAAAAACAAAATCAATACAATATCGTTCCGACCTTGACTGCATTGGTTCTACTACACATGTAAGATATATTTCTGAGTAATTCATAGCTTCTTAAAGTAGAGTCAAGTTCTTAATTTGGTTTCTGTAAGGTAATGGGTAGAGCCGATGGTTACTCCTCTGAATATGCTTGCATTCAGGATGTAGATTATACACATGCTCTGCAGTCCGGACAATCTTAGTCGAAGATATCAACCTCTTGTAATATCTGCCTTGTACCACTCGATTATGTGCAGTTTTGGGCCTAAATTCAATATAAATCCATATATGAGGCCAGTATCCTCTGCATAATTATGTTCTTATTGCATATATGTACATTTCACGAAACCCTCTATAAATTCCTAAAAGTATTATTTTTAAAATATGCGCACATTTTTCATCGAATAAATTAACGTTAAAAACTGTTTGCTGTTATATTCTTAGCAAAACGTTTTCAACAAGAGGATTGAAAATGACAAGAATACATCTTTGCACGAAAAATACTACATTAAAATATAAATTCAATTATTCCCCAATTCCATGAGTTTTGTGAAAACTATGTTCGCGGAAAGGAGTCTTATGATCTTTTGGACAGAATCTAGCAATATGCTCAGAATACAATTCTTGAATTATATTCGGAAAATTCAGTTCCAAAATTATTTATGGAATTGATTTCGATGGTTTACAGCCTCAAAGACACAATTGCTTTTGAATTGGTCAGTAGGTGTAGGCTGCAAAACTACGTATCCGTAAAACACTGTGGTTACTTCTAGATGATAATTAATACAAGACGCACATCAGGCATTCCTAATATGCATTCAAAGTAAAGTACGTCAATATTTCGAAGTTATAAGATGAAATGCAGGTAATAAAAGAAAGAGGTGGTCACACTGCCATTTGCTATTCGGAAAAAAGTAATTCGTATGTGCATGCACATATTCACGTTCGCTATTGATAAGAAAAGAAAATATCTAAATGGCATGAGTGTAAGACCTGCTCCTACCTGCCTAGATATAAAAGAACCCGACAATGCTATTGTTGTTGTTTGCCATATTGAGTTTTTGGGATCGAGTCATTAGGTCTAATAACCGATGAAAATGTAAATGCTGGATGAAAGACCAGTTGTAATAAAATCGTTGTAGAGTGAAGTTTTCTCGTCATTTCATAACGAAGTCTTACTTTATTTATTCATTAGTGCTTTTTTTTAAAGTAAGAATTATTCTAGATCTGAAACGAAATTTATAAAAATCGATCTAGATTAAAATATATGATATATTTATCATTTCACTTAACGGAAATAATAGAATAAAATTTATTTGTTAAATATTTTAAAATTTATAGGAAAAGAAACTGGTTTCATCTTTTTGTTGTTACCAAAGCATCTCAAAAATCTATTTTTGTGGGTAGAATAATAGTCAGGTAGATTTTCATTTGAAGTACAGTTTATTTTTATTTGCTAAATACCGACCTTAGTTTATCCTGGAATTCTCGTAGTGCACATCAAACATTAGTCCAAGCGAATCAACTTCAAACTGGAAAGTTCTTGGAAAGTTTGTAACCAATGTGTTTATATTTATTTGTAAATTAAAAAAAAATAACGAAAGCAACAGCAAAAGGAGTGAAGATTGATTGTAAACAAAAATGGCATTCGACCCGAGTGCGGAACCAAAAGGTTTTCTGATATTTGCAACTGGAACAATAGAATCAGCTATTTTTCCTCTCGGCCCAGAAAGTAGCCAAGTTTTCTGTCGTTTCGAAATAGTAATTGGGGAAGGATGGGAGCATATCTCAGGAATTACTAATGGCATTTCACAGGCAGCGATGCCCAAAAGTCCTAATGACAAAATTGTCTTTAATATCCCTTTTGAGTGCATTTTTAGAAGTACAAATCCATATGGTTGTAAGTTCAAGTCTAAAACTAACGCAAAAAAGGGATTCGTACATTTGTAATCTTCCTTTTTGTAGGGCCTCAAGTGCTTGTTACTATATATGGAAAAAATCGATGGTCTGTGGAAACCACACTTGGATATTCCTGGGGACACTTGCCTATAATTGGATCGGAAAAGGTGAAATGCACAGAGCCAATTCGCGTTCCGAAAGATCCCACCGTAATGGGTGAACTTTTTAGTTGGGTTACATCTAGAAATGCGGAATTAAAAAATCCCAAAATCTTACTAGAGGCTTATGAAGACAAAGGTAAATATCTTCCTGATAGTTTTATCAAAGAAAAATGTTTGGAAAAATCTTTTTATTTAGATACTCTGTCCTTGGAAAAATGTGGTGAACTCAAATTCACTCTGAGATCAATTTGTCGAGGAACGAACCAAATTGGCAACGACAAAACTTCATCGCATTCGGTTGGAGATAGTTGAAGAAAACAATTTACATCAAGTCCATTATTGGTGTTTTTTTATATTAAGTACAATTAAACTTATAACAATTTTAAATACATATAAATAAAGCATATGATTTTTTTTTTAAAAAAAAAAACGTTCTCTAACAGAATAATAGCTGTATTATGTTCCTTACGTTGCACTGCTGAGATTGTCGCATATTGGGCACAAAAGTACAATAAGGTTTCACTTCAGCGTCAACTCTTCGTTAGTTCTTTTACTGTAAAAGCCTCTAACTACACCTTGCGAATAATCGTGCATGCCGAAGTTTTCTCCATATTACAACAACTGGATGATTGAAAATTGTACCTTCCCTACTCCAGCAAGAGATAAAAGTGATTATATGACATCGTATTTCCATCAAGTGAAATTTGGCTGAAATTCGGAAAGGTTTTAAGAAGTTCATGCGCCTCAGGTGACGCAATGTGATTGAGGTACCTAATTCGATTGATGGTATTCACTAGGATTTTTTTCTTTAGTTAGTAATTTGCTAGTTCGTACAAGTGGGAGACAGTGCTAATTCAGTAAGCTGGTGTGATTTTATCCGCCTTTATGAAGTTGATAACGTGTGCAGACCACCAGAATTAGAGAATTTACTGTTTTTTTTTTTATCTCATCACCTTAGCCAACGTCCTTCCTACGAGGATAGGGAAAGGTTGATGACATCTTCATTTCAAGCATTGCAAAAGAAAGCGGCATTAACATATGTCTAATACAATAAGCACACCAGTAATAAGTTTACTGTCTTTGCTGCTGAGAGTCATTAAAAAGGACGGAAACTTTTTAGATAGGCCAATAAAAAATTAAGTCTTATGTTACTGGGTTTTCCACCCTTAATTGGATTTAGATCCATTTATGGAGTTTCGATTACATTCTGTCCCTGGGTTTAATTCTGAAAAAAGGACAATACATGGTAAGTCGACTTCATGTATTTATAGAAGCAGTTGTGGATCTCAAGGCTCGGAGATTTATAACTGCGTCTAAAGCAATGCCTTGCCGTTCCAGTTCCACTGTATGGGGTGGATTCCTGGCCATCACCAAAAGTGGTTGCAAATGTCATTGGATGCTTCGCGAGAAAATTTCTTCCTGGATCGAAAGAACATCAACATACAGTGCTTAAAAGTATTTCGATCGTCTACAAAAGTGTTTGTTTTTTTTTTCTATATCCTTGGTGTCGGCTCTGGCTCTACTACTACATTGCCTTGTTCATCTCTGGTCTCTGTTTGTCTTGTCTTGTGGTTTTGATGCGCTCATTTGAAATTCTTCTTTTTATCGATCGCGTTCTTTTCACTCTCTTTCATTTTCCTTTTAATAATTTAATGCGGTCCCAGTACAACAGTGACATCGCTGGTTTTCAGTACTTAATCCAAATTAAAAAGGTCTTGTTGGGAGGCCTAAGGATACGCGATAATCAAGGATTCTGGCGACTGCAGTCGTTTAACGCTAAATTTCCTCACACTATTTCTTCGCTGCTGTGGCCGTAAAAGTTTCTTAACGGTAGTGACCCGAGTCTATAATATTGGAGAAGTTGTCCACTTTCGGCATTAACTTAACCTAAAACGATTTTAAAATGATATTCAGAAATCATTGAACTTGATTTGATATTATTATTTATTTATAATAATTATGATATACGAGTATAGTATCTTTAATTGATATATTATTTAATACTTTATTATCTTTAATTTTTAATATAAGATTTGGCATCACTACCAAAAGCTTTCTCTAAACCAGATCGTTTCTCCGAATTGTCGCAGGTGGTCTCCTCTCTCTCAATTAATTGTTTTTATTTACATTTTTTTTATCTTTATTTTTATCCTCCTTTAAATTTGTTAGTTTGTTTAGACCTTTTAATGGATTTAAACGGAGTAGATTCACTTGTGGCCGCTGCATTTGGCGCCCTGGGTGTAATTTTTGTTGGAGCGTTTGTAGGCTTAATAGTGATCTGCAAGAAACAGCATCAGAGGAAAAAATGGAGTCGGCTTGAGAACAGGTTTGTAAAGATTGGAAACTTTTTTTTACGAAAGAAACTAATTGAAGTATGTAATAAATAAAATAATAAATAAAAATAGGTCATTGAAGAAAAGCAAAAATGAGTATGAACTCGCAATGGCTCTAGGAGATATTGGTTTGAACAATGCACTTGAACAGATTTTAAGCGATCAGCAGTGGGTAGATGATGCATCTGGTTTAATACCCCATTGCCTGTTAATACTTAGAACGTGCCATGGACTGACAGAGAGATTAGCTACATTGGCAATGGGACCGAGTCTAAAGCGATTTAGTTATCGTCTCACAGATGCTGCTAAACGGATTCCATCCCGTGTTGACGACGTGGGTAAGTATGTTTGCGCTTGTGGGCTTTTAAGTATAAAATCAAACATCTTTAGCTGAGGTCGTTCCACGCGAACCAAATTAGCACCGTTATGGCGTCTTGATACAACAACTCATTTGACCACTTTTTGACCTTAGTTTAATTAGTATTGATGGCATTCAAGTGGGTTATCAGTTCTCAGATTGTTTTCTTTTTAGGTATGTTCCATGAAATATATCGCAAGTCTCTAGTTACTAGCGCGTACAAATCTGTACCTGTAGAAACAATATATATGGGTCGCCTGCGCAATGCATTACTAACGCGTTAATGTACATCCCTGTTTCAAAGTCATTAATAACTTCCCCATATTTCATTAAGTTGTGGTAGGAAAAACTGCGTGCGCATAGCCTTTACCTGCACTGTTAAGGTTTCAAGTGTAGCATTTACTATTTTGGGCTATGCAAAATGTCATGTATGAACACCTAAGTCACTAAATTTTTATTATTTTTCTTTTTTGATACTTTACAGTACAAGCAATGTATCCTCCTCTCGATGCGCGTCTACTTGAGGCTAGAGTGGCAGCTTTAGTACTAGCAGTTGGACAGTTGGCATTATTAACACAATCGGCGGTCGGTTCGCATGTTACATGGATTGATCAAAGTCTTGAAGAGATGGATAAGCATTTATTAGTAAGAATATTGTATTTTAAAATGAAGTAACAAACAATATGCCAACGTTTCCTTCTTACTCGTAGCTTTTAAGAAACGCTTCTCAGGAAAAAGAAAATTTAAACCGACTTGAGATGAACGCGTTTGTTTAACTAAACGAACTATGCAATACACAGATTCAAACTATATTTACATTATTTTAACTTGTGGTATTAGATTAGAATTACACAAATAGTTACATACACATGTTATATTTATAACACTCTTTATTTAATAAAATGGGTGTACGAAAGAGATGTTGATTTTGCTTTATTATGTCCATTATCCCTTGATATATCCTACTATTAAAGCTTATGTTCATGGGAATCAAGATATACGAATATAAAATTAATAGAAAAAAATTAGCGCCCAATATCATACCGTGCTCGTTCTATATATAATAAATACATACTTTTCATGGGAATTCATTCTACAATATGATTAATGATTTTTAGTTTAAATGTTTACTTACTCAAGTTTGTAAGATAATATTGTTACTACTTGGACAGATTTTAACAAACAGTTGGCCTTTTCCTTACCACAATGCCTGCGATACAAGACTAATGCGCCATTTGTTATAATAGCCGTTATTGTATGGTTACAGAAACTTTTCTGCAAGCTGACAAGTATGAGAATCCCGGAACCTATGTTTTATTTGATTTTCCACATGCTTATGGGAAAGAAGTTCATTGTTAAGGATTTAAAGCCGAACAAATTCTGATTTTTGTGATACCGTTTAACATTAATACGAGTGATCTAATATAGGTTCTTCAATCAACCTATAGCGTACGCATATGATTTAGTGGCCTAAGTTTGAAAGGACGTGTAATTGGGTGTAACTCTGATTTTACAGAACACCAGAGTCGGAATTGACGATTTCCTCATAAAGATGATTCGAAAGTATGTCGTAGGAGAAATGACTAGCGACAATTGTTTGATCTTCAGGGCTTATCTTCACTATTGATGTTAAGCGTATACTGCAGAGTAGGAATGGTATCAAGGTCTTACACTCCTGCCACCGCGATGAGAGGGAAAATAGTTTGCCAACGACAGATACGTCGTCAATGTTGGGCTATTCCGTTTTAATCCCAAGGTGATGGAATTGATGTTGAAGAGCAGTACACTGAATTTTGGTGGCTTAATTTTAAGTTAGATTTGTGTAACCTAGTGGCTTTTCGTGGAGAGTTCGGGCTAATTAACAGAAGAGGGTGCTTCTGGGAGGTATCCGGCTGTATAGCATCGATTAAGTCTTGGCGATGCATTGCGAAAACGCAGACACGATTATGCCCATTTGTGGCAAAAAGCCACCGAGTGTTTATCACTCCAACTACAGTTAAGATAGGTAAAGGATAGGAACATGTTAAATTAAATGAGCTTAGTCATAACATAAATTTAAAGTCGAAATAATATGAAAATTACTGTTAGAGTGTCCGCTAAGACCCAGCTCAGGTTTCCAAAAACTAAGAGGTAATCACGCGCCTTCTCTTCGCATCCTGTATACCCACTCTCATCCAGTTTAAAACATCTCGGTTGCGTACAAAGGGTTTAGGTGGAAAGTAACTTCAAGAAAATCGACTACCGTTTCCATATCTTCTAGTAGGAATACAACTAAATTTAGAAATTTCCGAGACCAGGCTTCAGTCAATATTTTCAAGAACCCCAGTTCTTACTGACATCACAGGTAATGATAAGACCTACGGAGTAGAGTTGCATCACGCTTTTCAGCTGCCAAAAATCCGACACGACTTCTCTTAAGTTATGTCATCCTGGACCACCTTCGTAAGAATGCGTTAGACTTAACCGCCTGCGTTAAAAACCTCTCTAACGTCAATGCTTAAAACTTTGATACATTTGCTGCTTATAGACTTTTTCGGCAAGCAGATTGCAGTTAACTCTAATCTCAAGCTAAGAGACACTCAGCTGTAAAATGTGCTAGATGTAGGACATGTCAGTCTTCTCATATTCTGACAACTGACTTTTACTTAACTGAAATTGGTTTCAACGTTGACTTCAATCACTTGTTTCTAGAAACGAGTGAATGCAAAAAACTTACATTTTTTTCTGAGGACGCTGCTTTCCTTGCCTACGATGTCTACGTTGGATATTGCAATATATGAGTATATAGGCACTCAAGCAGCGATCAGATTCCTATCTTCAAACGCCATAAATTAGAAACTATCACACATCTCTCAACAAGATATCTAAGCAGCTCAAGATTACTCTCTGTTGGATTACGGGACACTCGGGCCTCCCAGAGAACTGCGTCACTCGGTCGCCTAGGAACAAATAATGGTCAACGTACGTTAAACCGCCAATGTCCTACCCCAAACAAATGACACATAGTCGATCCTAAGCGATCGACAGAGCTAATCAACCTCAGGGGAAGGCACATGCCCAAACTAACAAACATAATCTCTTTACATTGTGCCACTGGGATACGCCTGCAGCGGCTGAGCACTGCTCATAACGATTTCTACAGGAGAAGGGGAATAGGAATCTGTGGCGCAATTCCTCTTCAATGCCTTTCCTTGCATCGCATCAGAAGACAATCCCTAATTATTATAACACTTTCGAAATCCAAATGATTTCTGCTTCTGCAACTGGTCCAAGTGGAAATCGGGACCACTCTAACCCAACCTAATTACACCTCATACTACATATTTCTGCCAGATATCACTTCTGCACGGCTTGTGGGGTTGGTTAGATTTGTGGATCTTAGAATCATTCTACGAGCTCCTCTATACCACCTCGTTACTAAGGCCAAGGGTTTACTGATGATTTTCACTTGGGTGATATACTTTTTTTCGGACTCTTCTTGCTGGAACTTGAGCCTCCGAGAACATTTGCTAACCATGTCAAAACTAGCTAATTTGCACAGCCTCCGCTGGCGGTTTCTTAATGTGGAGAATTCAGCGGACGAGCGTACTTCTTATTCACTTTTTCAAACCTGTAACATTTTAGCGAAGGAAATGCGCTATCATTTTTGCTTTACATATGTCTCTCGTACATGGTCCGACATTTTTAAGCGTCAAGCGTATTTTAATACCGGTTGAATGAATGTCGTGTATAACAAACCTCTAAGCTTAAGGGGCATTTTTCCATCACAAAATACTGAGGAGTGTTTGGGCCATTTAAGCCACCCCTGCACTGACACTATGTGCAACATTGGCATTTTAAATTTTAGGCACATTAGCTTCTAAATAGTTTCAGGAGTTCGGTTTCCGGTGCCTTTATCATCTAATTGTTAATAGTAATCTGGTAGAGTTATCATGGGCCGTTGCTTATAATAGAGCTATGCTATGTGCGCTGCTGCAAAAGAAAATATTGCACTGCATTAAAAAGACAGCAGACTTTGTATACTGCCTTAGTGTAGGTCAACTTTAACTTCGGGATCTTCAATTATTCCCGATATGCAATTTAATTTCGTTTTGAAATTATAGTTCATATAAGGTATCATTCTTATGCATGCAAATATCGGAGGACATTTTGAGATCTCCGAGAACTTCGTCAAATACTTTTTCCAACTTAATAAAGACGATACATAATATTGTAGAATGAATTGAAAAGTAAAAGGTAGCGCATCATTTGCCAGTTTGGGTATCATCAGAACTGCATACAGACTTTGATACACGGACTTTGTAAGTCGTGCATAAATCACTCTAGGAAATTAAATAATGTAAAAAACAATATTTTTATATCGAATAGAATAACGTAACGTAAAGTAATGCAATTATCTCTCATTGACTTGGCATCACTTTCCTTATGTTATTTTTTGTTTTATTTATTGAAACTATCTATCTCGCTCCTTTGCACAATGCTTAAATTGATAATTTTCTACTCTGTTTAGTATTCCATTGGGGGCGGTGGCGGTAATTGCAGTGTTGGAACACCTTGACTACATTTTCTTTTTCGTTCATCAATTTACTTGTTAACATTAATCCTTAATAGAATCCGCTTTCGCGCAAAGATTGGATAAAATCTTAAAGTAACAGAAAATTATTTAAAAAAAAAGTCCACCCACATAACGTAGCTCAGAAAAGATCATGTAAAAATCAAGTAACTCAAATCCATCATCATTGTTCGTGTTCCATCGTCTTGTTGGTGCTGCCGTGCTAGTGCTGGTACTGTGGTGGAACACCCGTGTGTGAATGTGCGTGCACTTAAAATGGCTGAGTGTCTGCAACCAAAAATGTGCAGTGCGACAATTAAATTGTTAAACACAAATTGCTTTGTTTAAAGACAACAAAATACAAAATAAAAATCGAAATTTACTTTATTGGAAATAAATTTTGGTTAATTTCTGTGCTCTGAATGGTATCGAATCTCCAGACTTACATAGACTTTTGCAGAATGTTGCACTCGCTTGGAGTTTGAACAAATTCCAAAATTCTCAAATTCTCGAATTCTCGAATTGTGGGTTCTGTGGGCTTTGTGAGATGGATTTTGGAGATGCTAAGAGAATTTGTGAAGCAGTCAGTAACGAAGAATAAAATAAAAAGCAAAAGAAAAAGTATTTCTAGTTAAAAAAGAAAACGCATTCGCATTTCTTTTGTCGAATAGGAAAACCTACTATGGATTGCAGCTTTACAGATTATGATTCGATTGCTAATTACCTCAACGAATCCGTAAGTAACTACATTTTTTTTGCCTTAAAAAAAAAAATCAAATCTTAAATTTCGAGAAAAAAAAAATCAAAGTACCTACTAGATACCAAGGTACAGAGGGAAAACCTATTGAAATGGTTCAGCAGATGTTTTTGCATTCTTCTTTCTTGTGGCCTTTTCTGTTTCTTATTCGTCATTTTATTCATTTTTCTTTTCATTTTTAAATGGTTTTTCGACATTTTCCTCTCTTTATGCATCGAAGCGCGCTATAAATAGGATTAGAGTTGATATTTTCTAGAAAGTGTGCAGTCACAGAGCAGTAGTAATAGCAACAACGGCAGCAGGAAATGCATTTGGTTGCCTTTGTTGAATGCTGAATGAGAATAACTTAACCCAAGTAAGACCAGATATGTATCTGTAATGTAACACTCAGTACCACAATTGGGTCTTCAATCTTCATTCCATTTTTTTTTTTATTTGGTTAAACAGGGCAGAAAAAATGAGCATAACATAACACAATTTGCCGCAGCACAGTGGTGTGCAAAATGTTCCTTCATGTACTCCCTGCACATGATACTAGAAAAGAGTATATTTCGAATCGTAAAACTTCATGCTTAAACTGTGGAAACTTTCATAGAACAATTCGGTAGAATCGGAAGAAAAGAGAAAAAAAAACCGCACATGTGGATAGGTTTGTCTAGCAGCGATTTTCCTATTTTGTATAGTTCTTGTCATTTATATTCTTTCGGGCACGTATCTACATATCTGCTTTATGGATACTGCGACACGACACGACACGACACAGCAACACACAGGAAGTAGATTTCGAAAAAAGAATTTAAAAAAAAAATTTAATACGCACTTTCTGGAAGTCAAAAAGATCTAGGGATGCCATGTGCTTGGTATTTACATATGTATTAATTTTTTTTAGCTCTTATTTTTGTCGAAAGGGATGCTCATGCTCATAAGAATGAACCAGAACCATATGTAGGTCTACGTACGGAGTTGATCAAAATAATGGGGAAAACCGAGGAGTGATTTTTAAATTAAAATACGTAATTTTCAAACTCCATCACTTGATTTTTCTTATATTCCTTTGATTGTTAATTGAATTTTTTTTCGCATTGAGTTGTTTAATATACATAATAGAGAAATTTAAAGTACATACATACATACATATCCCTAAACATCAGGTTTTTGTTAAAATTGATTAAGTAAGATTAAGGTAAAATTTTGCGAAAAGATCGATATATTCCGTGAAACCCCAGTAACCAGTAAGTCCTGAAAAGGGAGACTACACTACACTGAGCCGAAAGCATCGATTCTCTGTCTCATCTAGATTGACGCTCACTTCTCGGGTAACCTTAGCTTACAACCAGCTATTACTACTGCAAATTAACTGAGTAACCTAATACAACGTAGCTGGTATCTGTCATCGGTTGTAGCGACGGATGAGGACAACAAACACCCTGGCACCGATTGCATATATCTAGTTATGCTACAAAAACGTATAGACCGGCTGCTTACAGCTCTGAAGAAAACCTTCTCTTCTAGCCCGACACTGGCATACATACCCAACCCGTGGCAAGCAGTGAGAGTAACCTTTATATCGAAAATTGGAAAAGAATATTATACGTTCGCCAAGGCCTTCAAATCTATCAGACTGACTTCTTTCTTGTAGAATGGTCTACCATCATGTGCACAAAACTGCTTTGCGAATGCATTTTCTTTGATATCATGGGCCTTCTACTGCGAAAGATCCTGCGAGACTTCGCTTTAAAATCTGATGAGCACAATTGAAGGCACACTCGACGAGAAAGAGAATGCGCTGTGAATTTTCATCTACATTGAGAGCGCTTCCGACAACGCACAATTTGACCGCATGTGTAACACACTAATTTTGTGTATAAGAACAATGCTATTCACCTGCACCCTGATTGTGGAAGCTGACTGCTGTCATTATGTTATTGCGGGGGTAAACAGGGGTTGTCCACAAGCAGGCATCCTCTCTAAGCATATCAAGTCAAGAACTCGTAAGGCGCTGTCGGCTTTCTGGCAATATAAAGGAGCCTTCATGGGGCTTTCCACTTACATCTTCCGAATCTACGTAGATCTAAACTTTAAACGCACCTTTTTGTATACAATCACTACACATGATTAACTGACCTAAAACTCGTCATAATAAAGACAAAGACATTGCTTCTGAAACTCTGACATGTATTTTTTTGTCTGTTGTCACCTTTTGGAAGCCGGCCGTATATACTTCACGTGAAGGAATCTTAACATTTTTTTAAGTAATGAACGCCGAATTTCCCCGAAATTATGTTATATGTAGGGGAGGACCGCATTGGAAACTCGTGCAATATCTCGCCTGCTGTTGGCATTACAAATACATGGGGTATAATGTGCAGATTATGTGGCCTGAGAGTTCCGTTCCGAAAAAATATTGTGAATTATAATCAAATGGAAATTTTTCCTAAACAGGATATTGGTTTTAGAGGACTTCGCGACCAAGCCATTCACTTCTGTAAATATGATTTTTTTTTTTGGAGTTCATTAGGTGTGCTATGAGTCAACTTAATAGGTGGGATAAAAACATACATACATACGTGCGTAAATCATAGGACTGGGCTATACGAACTCTCATTCTCTTTTTGTTTTGTTGCAATTTCTCGGTTCTTTGCGAATGCCGCAAATATTTCCTGAATGAAGAGACACAATTGTGAACGTATCCAACAATTTACAAATGACTGCCGCCGTTTCATGCGTATGGGATTTACGAGTATGTCAGCGTCAATAATTCACTATTGGACATCAGCAATAGGATCACACTATCACTGGCTTAGTAAAGAGTCGTTTTACATCTTTCGTTGTGTTCTCGATCAAAAAAATGTTTGAACCACATTTAGGAACAGTGGACCTCAGATATTTACTTGGTACACTCTAACTCTTGACGCATAAACCTTTCATACTTCTACGAGACCTCCATAATTCTGGAAGTTCTTAACGAACCAACGGCAACTCTCATACACTTGCACTTGCCGCTGTGCTCTCAGGTTAAGTGCCTGATTTACTATTGAAAGTAGCGAGAGTACCGAAATTGAAACCCGAAAATATCTCACACTTTTTCCATTTTTTCGTACTTTGCCAATGAAGAAGTCAATGAACCCATAAGTATTATTCAATAATTGCTTACCAGCTCTACTGCCGGTTCGGAAACCGAGTAAAAATTTGGGATTTCCAATTGAACACCAATATTTTTTTTCCAGTATGTACAATAGCTAGCCTTTTAAGAGTTTATTTATTGTTTTAGGCCATAAAATCTGCACCTTTTGGAATTCATATGCAAAAACAATTGAATTGTGTTTATTCAAATTGGTGACATATTAGTATTTTGTAGCGCCTCCGCCAGATTTTATGATATCATTTCATTCTCGTCGGCATTGAATCCACTTAACTACGAAGATGATCTGCCGATATTTCTCTGTGCCAAACATCTTCAATTAACTTCATTTAGCATTTTGACCGAGGTAGGCTTTTTGTTGTTAAGTTTCAATGCCAAAATGTGCCAGAGATGGCCGGTTGGGTTGGCTCCCGTGAATTACCTGGCCAGTCGATTGTGTGGGTTTCTTCTTTGATTATGTACATATGTATATGTAGGATGTATTTATGTTAAATTACATTAATTTAATTCAAGAAATGGGAATACAAGGTTATAACTAAAAAGTGATGTTAACAGTTGAAAAAACTTGAAGACTGACTTTAAAAATGGATTTGTTACAACCAGAGAAAATAACAAGCAGAAGTTGTTTGCAGAACGTGCCGTCATCGATTACGTTTAAGAGTGACAGTATTTGTCACTACATATTATTTTAATCAGTATAGTTAATAAACTATTAGAATGGAAGACAACACAGAAGTAACCTACCATTTTGAAACGATAGCATGGAACAGAGTCGTCTGGAATAGCCATGTCGCCGGCTTCTGAGAAATGCATTTCCATTGACTCGATGAAGTGATTGTTTAAAACATTTTTGTATATTTCAAGATTAACAGTTCCCTTTTTAGCATAAAACTCCAACTCCATAGTAAGGAAAACAATCCCATAATATTCGGCTGATGCTTCGTTGTTTGCTGGGGAAATTTTTAATTAAACTCCGTGTTTTAGTTCCATTGACTCCAAAAACTGTATGATTTGTTTACAGTCAAATTGTTGCATATAAACACATTACTTACTTCGCTAACACTTAACTTTGTGCAATTATTCGCCTCTTTTTAATCGTCGGCCAATCAATAGTCACAGTGACTCCGACGATAGTGAGCAATTTTGCCCACACGTATATATAAGAAGAGGAATGTATGTAGCGCTTTCCAGCGATTGAAGGATCACTTAACTACTTTAACTAGAATTCGACGTGGCCACATTGTTGAACGTTTGAAATTCTTCGTTAATACCATGACTGGGTCCTAATCAGTTCCACTTAAGTCTGGTAAGTCCACCAACTTTCAGATCAAAGTGATTTCAAATTTATGGAAAACCAAGGAGAAAACATAGCAACTCCAAATCGATACCTTTTTATTGGCTTTTAAGCTAAATATGACATTTATCAAAATGGGTGAAGAGCCATGTCTGGTTTTAAGATCCACGCTACACTCATTCATCGGTCCCGAAGCCTTTTATGTTAGAGACCCGAAATTAGTATTATACATTGGGACCGTGGAAGTGTTTTAAGTATTTGGCATAAGTACAGAAAGAAATCAATTTGAACTTAGAAGTGAAAACGCTCATCTGGAGCATAGTCGTTGATTCGGTAAACCAACGTCAGAATTTTCACTTCACAGCCTTGCTTAGCATCTTCGGTGTTTGTGTTTTTTGTGTTTGTTTTTATTTTCCTATAATGACTCGGAAATTTCGGGTGGACATTGCGAACATATGCGGGCTAAAAAGTAATCACTTTTCTGCGCACGTCCACGTTTGTAAATTCAGGCCAGCTGTTTTGGCACTTAGTGAAGCACAGGTAGATCCCCGCTCTCACCTCTCAGATCACTATGCTCTGAAGCTACCTGGCTACGAACTAGTGCCATTATTTTTCTCTCAACGCGGTCTCGCCATTTACGTGCGTAGTGATGTAGCTTACCAAATTCCACCACAATGTAGTCCCAGTTCCAATCCGGAATTAAATTTCATGTGGTTAAAATTCCATCTCCGTAAGCAAATTATCCACTACTGCTTAATTTACAGAAGCCCCAAACGGGACAGCAATTCGACTTTTAACGAATTCGATGCGCTGTCTGACCCCATTCAAAGAATTGTATCCCTGTATCCTCATACTGAAATCGTTATTACGGGCGATTTCAATATACACAATTCTGGGTGGCTTCGACATTCTGGACAGACAACACCCGAAGGACGGTGTGTTGAGATCTTTGCTGCGGAAAACAACCTAACGCAGCTTGTAAATGAGCCCACGCGAATACCAGACGTTGATAGTCATACCGCCAACACCCTGGACTTGTTTTTAACTTCTCTCCCTGATAAGTACATCGTTGATGTGCTCTCCCCTCTAGGCTCGTCGGACCACTGTGTTATATCAGCTAATTTCTCGTACACCGACCACGCAGTTAGAGAAAAGATTCCTAAAAGAACCGTATGGCAATACGAGAAAGCCTTCTTTAGGAAATTTAACTGGTTATGCTTCCTCGATAACGACGAGGATTCCGCTGTTGATGTGATCACTGACACTATTGTCTTCGGAATGAGATCCTTTATCCCTCATCGGATGAAGAGTATCAGACCAAAAGAAAAGGCATGGTACGACTCGAACTGTAAAGAGGCTGTCAGGGTTAGAGAAGTGTTTTTTCGGTCCTTCAAGACCAATCCGACAGAGCAAAACCGAAAAAAGTTTAAACGAGCCAGGAATGACTGCAACGTCTTTCTCAAGCGTGTGAAATTTCAATACGACCAAAAGTTGAGGCAAAAAAGTACTATAATGTCCCCAAGGTAGTAAAAGCGTTTGGTCATTTGTCAAAAACATTAGAAATTCTGCCTCATCCTCCATCCCAACGCTCATTTACAATGACATTCCAGTTGTCAGCTCTTTGGACAAGGCCAATCACTTTGCTGCACACTTTGCGGCCAGCTCAACACTCCCGGATTGTGCTCTGTCTCCGCCTACAGTTGAGTGCGTCGAATCTTTAATGGTAAGAGTACTTAAAGATATCAACATACATAAATCCGCTGGTCCAGATTTTATATCTCCCTTCTGAAGAGGTGTTCTTCCACGCTGGCAAAACCACTGCGTAAGCTTTTTCATCAATCCTACTCTTTAGGACTCTTTCCGAGCATTTGTCCAGCCCGTCCCTAAAAAAGGCGAATCTTTCTCTCCCTCCTCCTACAGGCCCATTGCACTTACGTCCCTTCTTTCCAAGGTCATGGAAACGCTGATAAACTGTCAGCTAATGAAATATCTCAAAACACGAAAACTTCTTAATGACCGGCAGTACGATTTTCGTAGCAACAGGTCCACTGGTGATTTGATGGCATGTCTCACCGAAAAGTGGAACCAAAGCGTACATTAATCTGGCGAAAGCAAGATAGTTGCACTTGATATTTCTAAGGCATCTGACAGAGTTTGGCATCAGGCTCTTTTGTCGAAAATGCGTGCTTTTGGGATCGACGACTCTCTTTTTCAATGGATTAGAAATCACCTTTCGGAACGTTCAATTCAAGTTGTTTTGGATGGTTTTAAGTCTGATATTCACAAAATAAATGCTGGTGTGGCCCAGGACTCCGTTCTGTCTCTTTTAATTTTCATCAACGATCTCTTGTCTGCTACATCTAATCCAATATACTCCTTTGCTGGCGACAGTACTCTCTGCTACGAATATGATAGTTTCCGAACTCGTCCCTGCTCTTCGGCTGTAGAATGGGAACGGCAGCGTATGTTAAGCTCATTAAATTCTGATATTATCAGCATAACTAATTGGGGAACCACTAACAGAGTAGAATTCCAAAACACAATGCTGTCTGCTGTCGTTAAAGCGAAATTTAAACACTCAGCCATTATCCA
Source organism: Volucella zonaria (assembly GCA_963966105.1). Taxonomy (NCBI): domain Eukaryota; kingdom Metazoa; phylum Arthropoda; class Insecta; order Diptera; family Syrphidae; genus Volucella; species Volucella zonaria. Next base: position 83,892,974 of record OZ014532.1, on the reverse strand, counting down.
TGGATGGCACTTACATCGTCGAAACCGATAAACTTTCCATTCTCGGTATGTGTGTCAATGACAACTTACGTTGGAATAACCACATATTCGGTGTCGTCAGAAATGCTGCGAAATGTCTAGGTTTCCTCAAGCGATGTAAGAAATACTTTACCCCATCTGATCTGGTCTCAATATATAAGGCATTTATCCGCCCGAAATTGGAGTACAATGCTCACATCTGGTCAGGTGCGGCTAAAACATCTCTGAATCTGCTAGACCGGATTCAAAACCGTGCGATAAAACTCATAGATGATACCATTATCACTCAGGCAATGGACATCCTCGAACACCGACCAAATGTCTCGTGTCTCACTTTGTTTTATCGCTATTTCCACCACCAGTGCTCCATAGAAATCGCCAGTAGCATTCCACCCCTTCAAACCTTTAACCGTAACACACATCTCGCTATGAATGCTCATCACTATACCCTAAGCCCACTTTCGGACGTACTTGTGGAATGCTGTGTGCAAACATTTTAAGGGTACCTTTAACCCCTTGAGCGTGCGCTAATTTATAAAAAAAAAAAATGTGAAAAAAGTCGAAATGGTAAACTTACTGCAAAATGTTAAACATTACATGACAATTAAGAATTAGTCACGTGAAGGAGATTTGGGAAATGGACCTGTCAATTGATCTCCGAGATCGTACAATTTTACACCTCTCGACTATTTTCGTTGGAGCTACCTGAAAGATTTGGTCTATGCGGATAAACCAAATGACAGAACGTTCCATGATTTTTAACGTAAACTACCTGTCATGTAGACCTTATGTTTACGAGATCCCCATACATCCATAGGGAGCAAGGATACGCCTTGCCATCGCTCGCCACAAATATTTTGATACCAATTCGGAACTGTGTTGGAGGCACAAGTTCCACCCTTGGTATGAGTCGAGGCCGACCTAAACCTCTTACTGTTCTTAGGGTCACAGCACCCAGTACTTATTTGCTACTCCACAATGGGTCAAACCAAAAGGAAAACCCGTACCCGAGATTTGGGTTTAAACCAAAGTCCTGGTATGGACTACCGGTGGTCCAGCCGCCAACAAGACCTATGACCGGCAACTTGTAACTGGTCAAATCGTAGCAACCATTCAGAGGCTGTTATCTGAAGATGTTTACGATAAGACCAGTAATATGCTCTGCCCCCGCTTTTTATTAGACAACGTCATTAATGGGCGAAGCCTTGATTATTGGGCGGGGGCCCAAAACCAAACAGTTATTAACGACTTGGGGGGCAATTCGCAGTGTATAGGAACAATTACTCAGAAAAGTGATCACAAATTGAACTATGGAGAGGATGGCCTTTGTGAAACATGGTGGAGATGGTCAAATGTGCGAAATCGTATTCAAACTCAATTAAATAATGAAAACCAAAATAATGGCTATTTACGAGTAATTGATTTTTGTGAGTTTGTTCTTTCACTTTCTTTGCTTGTGAAGTAAGACTTTTGGGAAGTGCGAGATCCCAACTAGCTTAGCGTCCTCCTTTGAAGAAGGTAACGTAAGGGCTGGGTTACTTAGAGATATCTCCTGATAAATAGTGATTATGACGGACTCAGCTTTGTTGTGAAGTCAAATTTTTTTAAGTACCTTGGATGGAACTCACATTTTCGACTTTGCTTGGGGTTATGCCAAACATGGCATGTAAGGAATTGAATTTCTTAAAGTCAATCCAAGCCTATGGGTTCAAATATTGCATCAAAAATAAAATCATTTTGGTAAAGCCAAAATCGCTCGAGCTAAATAAAACGAGTTCGAACTAAATAAAACGAGTTCGAACTAAATAAAACGAGTAAAATAAGTATTCATGACTAACAAATCAGAACTTGTCAGCCTTCCTAAGATAGTTCAAATGATTCAATTTTACAATACATGAGTATATGAGTACTATGCACATATGGCTTTATGTACGAGCTTGAATGTCATATGTAGGTATGTATGTATATGTCATTGTGTTCAATGTGTGAAATTTTAGGAAAATAAATGTTTTCCGAATAACTTAGATAATTAACACAAAAATACTTACAATACAATTGTTATTATTTTTATCTGTGGTTTTGCAATGTGCGGTTTTATAAATGATTTACAAGGCCGTCTCAGTGGGTTCATCATTATCGCCGCAAGCAAATATAAAAAAAAGATGTTGGAAAGGCCATATTTTTACTGATTATTTCATTGTAAACCTAAAACAATATTTGAAACTTTTGTACATCATTGAAATTTATTTTTGTTAGACCTTTTTACTTATATTTGATTTTCGTTAATATCATTTTATCGATATTGATACTGTTACCAGATGGGTTGACGAAAAGCTACTCATATTTCCTCAAAACGCTTAGCTTGAACGAGCTAGACTTCTTAACATTTATTGAAGAGATCTTTTTGCAATTCTTTATAATGAAGGCTAATATGCGAAATAAATTTGCCATCCAAGCGGGACCAGCTTCTCGGGAAGCACCTTTAATAATGAAGTCAGGTAGGTCCTCGGTGGGTATCACATTATTGCTGTCTGGTCTTTTAAGCCTTTGATTCCATTTCGAGATCGTCCATGATATACCAAAGCGCATTACTGTGAGAGCAGTTTGAGGAGTAGCGGATTATGAGGCGGGTTGTAGAGCGGGATCTAGAGCTCTCTGTACAGCATGTTGAAGGGCAGGTTGTTGAAAGAGTTGTGAGCCAGGTTCGGATTCCATGACGGGACGATTCTGAGATGTTATACAAAAAGGAGGAGAGTACACAGATTCTAGCATCTCTTCCAAGATTGTTGTATTGTAGATGAAAGTCAACTGCAGTCGGATTCCCTCGGCAATATCGGCTATAATAAATTTATTTCGTTTAGCATATTTCCTTATGCATATCAAATCAATGTGCGTGGCATTGATGGACACTTATAAATATTTTGAAAATAAATTTCAAGATCGGACTGGAGAGTCATTGAATGAGTTGAATGCTTGATTCATGAAATATCGAAAGATAAGAAGCTATGTAAGTGTTAAAGTTGGAAAAATAAATTTATGAAGAAATGTTCTTTATAGTTCACCAAGTGCTTAAATTATGCAACGCAACGGAAAGCACTCGAAAGTATATCTCCCTATGATTTAGCCTCACTCTTTAGAGCTTTGGGTCGAGAAATAACAGTAAATGGACAACTGGTTCGCGGTTGGTGTGTTTCAAATAAATTAAATAGGAAATCCATTTAATTATATTGTTACTTACTATTAATCATAATACAATAGAAACAATAACTCCTTTTCTTATCAATGACGTGTGATTTACTATCATAGTTATATTCTCGTATACAAGTACATATGTAAATATATTTTTTTTAAACAATTAAATTAGTAATCGTCATCTCAGTTAAATAAACTTTTTCTTTCATTACAAGTAAACTAGGTCTTATGTGTACATATAGTACTCGTATGCTATACATTCCTTCAAGGTTGAACATTTCACAGGAAATATTAAGACGCGCTTAAAGTGACGATTGACATTCAGATAATTAAAAGAACTCACTCGAAAACGATCAACATTTCGCCGCTGTGTTTGTGGGGAATTAAATTTTGGCAAAAGTTTATCTAACCTAAGCCGCCGGGCACGCAACCCCAAAACAAAAATTTAAGTCACAAAGCTCTGAATGGTGTTCTTTGTCAATTTACGTACGAGTAAGTTAATCTATTTGGTTTTTAATTATTTCTAGAGGACATTATCATTTTGCATTTTGCCATTCATTCAATAACATTATGACTCTATTGAAACGCTTTTGGCACATGTGCTCATTTTAATCACCATTAATTGTTTATCTGCAATCATTTTTATTTCATTTCATTTTCGCTGTAGATTCCATAAAATTACTTAAATTAAAGAAGATACATACGAATACCAATGTGTGTATGTGTGGTGTGGGCAATATGTATTTACAATATTAAATCAATTTATGCTCGTCGTCACACACAATAATAATTATCGTCCAAAGACCTCACGATCATTATAATCAATATAAGACGATGCGATAGGAAGTCGAAACAGCTTACACATTTATATGTTATTTATTTTATGATTGATAAACATGTTTAATTTTTAATTGATTTGTTGTATTGTTGTTTTATTGTCTATAGGTTTTAGACCTACCCGAACCGCTATCTGTATTGTCTTCACTAAAAAGTAAAGAGGGGGAAACAACACTAACAGGAGCGACAACATCACCAGCTGGCGTTGTCAAATTAAGAAGAAAGGGGGATAACGTTGTTGATCGTAGCAGTGCTTACCGATTTTCAATGGCAAATTTAGAAGAAACTCACGAGTCGGAACTAGATGCTATTCTAGGGGAACTAAGTCTTCTAGAACAGTCGGGAGGTGTTTGTAATAGCAACGATGGCAGGCTTGGTCGTAGTCATAGCCGATCTAATTCAACAATTTCCGGAGCAACAAATTCATCGATCTCATACTCGTCAGAGAGTAATACAAGTTCAGATGGCCTCAGCGGAAGGGAAACACGAACTGAAAGTCCTGATAATGATTCAGCATTCAGCGATACGGTATCCTTATTGTCAAGTGAGTCCTCGGCTTCGAGCAACATAAGCTCAGCACTTAATCATCATAAACAAATGCATTTGAGTGAAAACGATCAGGAAGTTCAACTACGCGATAAAAGTAAAGCGGCTAAAATTCAACTAGCTTTACATAAGTTGGAACATGCCTCGATTAGACGACTCTTTGTTAAAGCATTTACAGCAGATGGTGCATCAAAGTCTCTATTGGTCGATGAACGTATGACGTGTGGGCACGTAACACGTTTGCTAGCAGACAAAAATCATGTCCAAATGCAGGTACATTGGGCTTTAGTCGAGAATCTGAGTGATCTTCAAATGGGTGAGTTTCCTGTTTTTTACAAGTCTTTAATAGTGTTCTTTATCCACAGATATGGATGTTCAGAAGCTAAAACCGATGACACAAGATGATTTTTGAAAGATTAAGAGTTAACAATTTTATTTTTTTCATTGCTTGTCCTTTTCTATAAAAAGATAGTCGTGATAGTGATAGTTTTGAAAGCCGCGAACCGTATATGTATACGCGTAGTTTTGAGTAGTTTGGAAAGACCATAGACTATATGCAAATTTGAACACAAATTTTATTGTTTGCTATCACTGTCAGGAAAAGTATAAAATAGTCTAAAACGCTTTGTCTTAGGAAGTTTGTCATTAGTTTGCACAGAAATCGAAAAGATCTTAGGTTGGACTTAAATTTGACTTTTGACCAATTTCGACATTATTTTTATATTGTAGCAAGTTTGTTAAATTGTCTTGAACCGTCTGCCTCAGCAGTCGATCATTTGATGATTATTATAGTTTAAGTTTGTAGTATTATAGTTGCCGTGTTCAGGCATCCATTTGAGTTCAATAAAAAGCATTCATCAATGTTGTCTGTGAAGAGAGAGGAATATCTACGGTGTAAACATGGTATACAGTATTGACCCTAATACGCTTGGTTTTAGTACTTTAGCTGGTTTTGTATATATGTTAGCTTTGAGTGTGCGTCTTTGTTATAGAAGTATCGACCAGTGGAGATAATTGAATGCGATTAAACGCCAGCTAGGAGGTTTTCCGGCGTAAATCGTTGGCCGATATTCGATGTAGTGTCAAATATGTCAACTGTTATTTGGTATGTAAATGCTAAAAAAAAATATAATTCATTAGCAATGTAAAAAAGTTTGAAATTTTTTTTAATTCAATGCCAAAACTTTTCTTAAAATTTCAAATTAAAACATTTTAGAGGGAAAAATGTTACTGACTTTTGTTTAATAGTTAGTTTGGCCTCCATATTTCTTATTTACTTCACTCTTTCCGGAAGTAAATTAGTTAACTTCTGAACTGTTTCTATGTTTACGTTCAAAACCATGCTTACAAAACATCCGGTTTTAACTCAGACGCTGTTGTGTACTCGATTTGTCATCCATTTGTAAAACAGCTCTTGCAATTATACGAGTACGATAGGATTTTTATGGGGCTTAGGTCGGGATTTCTTGTATAATGGGGTGAAATCTTTAGATGCTTTCGAAACGTAAATGCTGGCGTTATCTTGTAAAATTTATATGTTATCTACATTTTCCTTTAGATAAGATACAAAAACATCATTCATTACTCCAATCATTGCGGTAAAGATCATGCCGGTATAACTGAATTATTATTTTTTTCTCATCTGAGAATAGCATTCAGACAGTAAACGGTTCACTTGTAATCTGTCCATTTTATCCTGAGATGTTAAATCTGCTTATTTAGCAATTTTTTCGTATTCCGTTCCGTTTTTTTTTTTTTTTTTTGCTTGAAATCGCAGTTTATTGTACTCGGCAGATTCCGTTGGTTCTACAATGGTATACCATATGTAATATTCACAATAAGAATAAAATAGAGTTGTATGAAGAGAAAACAGAAACCAACGTACAGGTAAGCTTTTATTTTTGTTTATTTTGAGTAATCATCGGTTTGCGCACTGTGTGTTTTATAGGCACTTATTTCATCAGAGAAAATATTTTAAAAATAGAATATGTTAGGGCAACGATTTAAACAAAAAGAGAAAAAAGAAAACACTCAGGCTAGTACACAGACTAAAAATTAAACGAAACACTTCTGTTAAAATAAAATTTATATTATAATCATAACCAAACAACGGCAACTGGGTAATTCACTTTCAAATTAAAATAACTTTTCTCCCATGTTTGGAATGACCGCACTACCTACCGTGTATCCTTTTCTCTCTCCTTTTGTGTTGTATTCCTTGCTCTTGGTATTACCATTTAGATATTTGATTTAATCATCTTGTGTCAATGGGCTTCTCGATAACATATCGAATAAACAACATGACTTGTGTTCTTGTAAAAATAAATAAATTGAATACATATGTACATATGTACATATATAAAAACATTCATATACTCATTGACATATCTGTATTTCTTATTTTTAGAACGATTATTTGAAGATCACGAGTTGTTGGTGGATAATTTAATGACTTGGAATTCGGATTCAAAAAATAAAGTTTTATTTTTGCAAAGGCCCGATAAAATTGGGCTATTCAACACACCAGAAAAATACTTACCTGGAACTCAAATGGCTCCTGGCAGCGAGCATGACGAACAAACACGAACGATGCTCTTGGAAGAGTTCTTTGAATCAAGCGGACAACAAATACAATTTGATGGTCCATTATATATGAAGAGCGACTCAAAGAAAGGATGGAAACGTTATCATTTCGTACTTCGTACATCAGGCATTTATTACTTTCCAAAGGAGAAAACAAAATCGCCACGCGACTTAATATGTCTTACACTTCTTACCGGATATAACGTGTACAGAGGTCTGGGTTGGAAGAAAAAGTTTAAATCTCCAACAGAGTACGCTTTTGGTTTGAAATCATCTGTTGATTCATCTCCAGGAAAAACGTGCAGATCTCTAAAGATGCTATGTGCCGAAGATTCAGAAACTATGGAGAAGTGGATAACTGCTATAAGAATTGCTAAATATGGCAAACAATTGTGGGAGAACCACAAAACTCTTATGGACGAAATGAATAGAAGCGACTTGAGTAATTTTTCCTCGAATAATAGAAGTGAATCAATAATAAGTATAGCATCGACAGTTCCTTCACAGTCGGGTAGCAATATTAGTGTTCCTTCGTCGATTTCTAGCGGACGATTATCACGAGCCTCGAGCTCTAGTTCCAGTGGTTGTTTATCCGATGACAACAATGGTTTTGATTCTGAATTTACAACGGGCACAATAAAAAGAAAGCCCTCAATGAAGCCCAATCTCCCTCTCACTACTATGACACGTCAACTAAAAGAAGTTGGTGAAATAACTATTTGCGAAACAAATTGTTCGACATCACCAGAAAATAGTGGAACCCTAACACGTCATCATGTGCGACGACGGAGCGAAGAAAGCAGCGGCAGCGGAACTCTAAAAAGAAGGCAACATAATTCGAAACGTTGTTCAATCGAGAGCATGAATTCATCAAATAATTCCACTCCAACCCCAACCCCTAGCGTCCCAAGTACACCTATATCAGTGAATGATATGAATTTTGTTCCTAACATTAATATAGTAGATAAGTTATCAGATAATATTGCAGATTCTATTTTGTCACTGCCTCCACCACCACCACTTGACGCTGTGGACTTCCGAATGACTTCGTCGACATTATCACTTGATTCATTGCCACCACCACCTCCTCCGAACGAACTAATGACTGATTTCTATGGCTCACAGATGTCTTTGGCTAATTTACCACCCCCACCTCCTCCACAAGATCTTAAACCTGAGTATACGCCAAATAAGCAACACCAAGCAGAAAATACATACTCAATTCTAAAAACCAACGACATGAATATTTATAATTCGCCATCAGTAGGATCAGGATCTTATGTAAAAATGGTTAAGGGAGCTATAAAGGCACCTCCATATAAATCACCACCAGCGTATGGCGGAACTCAGCCACAACCGAAACAGAATACTAATTCTATGCCGAAAACGGTTTCTTTTGCAGATTCGCCCGTTTTGCTCAGACGAAAGGTTTGCTTTGTTATACCGCCACAAGCGGTGCAGTTTCCTCCGGCTAGGCCCAGTCAAATTATGCGCGAGGTTGGTGTACCTTTGCCTCCCCCTCGAGCTGAAGCAACACGTTTATCAACAAATGTTGCATCGCCTAAACGGTTGATCGATTCTGCTGCAAATCCTCCTAGAGATTTCTTAAAAGATTTGCAACGTGTAATGCGAAAGAAATGGCAAGTAGCACAAAAATGTAAACTTGAACCTTCGACTACACCTCACGAGGTGCTAGGTTTTCGCGATTTTGCTGAGGAATTTGGCGGCAGCAATTCGCATTACTATCGCGAAACAGCTAATGTTAGCAATTGGGTACAGGAACACTATGGTTCCGGTGCTGATTACGCACTCTATGAAAACGTAAACAGTGATAATCACACAATCCCAGAACAATTTCCGATCTCTTCTCCATCTATACTTACTCCGATAAAAAAACGACCGCCTCCGCCCCCGCCAAAACGTAGTGAATCCACTCATTTGACTCATCGAATATAAAATGATTTTTTTTTGTATTATATACAACACTTCAATTTTTGTTTATTTAAATTTAAACAAATTCGGCTCACAGCTGTTGTAGAACGCATCAATCCAAATGATACACTCGTACTAGTAACAATGCCCCCGCGATAATAAACATAAGATACAATTCAATCAACTCTTAAACATAATTTAATCGAGGATATGTTATATCCGACAATTTTGAACTAAATCTATACGTTTTTATCCTATAATAAATATTTTTCTAAAATCAACAAAAAAAAAAAGAAGAATAAGTGGAATATAAAGCGGGAAATGTGCAAATACAATTTGTTTTATATCATTGTTTACTTCGAAATGAAGTGGAGGTTGGTGATTAACTAGTTTTCTATCTCAGAAAAAAACCACTACACAATGTCGAATTTTAAACTAAAAGGAACATTAATATAGTAAATTAATATATAACATGAAATATATTATGAAAAGTGCCATAGGCGACTTTCGATTAAATACAGATTCATATTTTTTTATATACAACTCAAAAATTGCATTTGTACTACTAAACCGTGGGCTTGATTAATATCATTCATGATGCAGCAGAACAAATGCAGCATTATACAAATTAAAATAAATAATAGATTTTATATTAAAATAAATATAATTATATTAATATACGAGTATAAATGTGCATGTTTTTTCCACAACATTTTCCACGTGACAAATTTAATTAAAGCTTTTTTATACGAAATTTGTTTATTTTTAAAAAGCAAAAACAACAAAAAAAAAAAACCGAAAATAAATAGAAAAACAATAGATAAAATACGGAATAAAGTAACAGATAAAACTAAAAAAAAATATAAACAGCCAAAAATAATAGCGATTGTAAATTTCATTGAAATATCAGCTAAATATATAATAAATTTAAATTATTAAGCCTATTACACACACACACACAAACACACACACACACATACACTCAAGTCGACAACACAATGGTCGCTTACAAAAACGGAATAAAGTAAATTAGCTAATATTCTAATTATTATTTATATAAAACAAATGAAATGCTGAATTCATTCACTAATTGAAAGAAGTTAAATGTATTCATATATGTATATATATATATATATATATGGTAGTGTGTATGTATATATATATATATGTATACAAATATATTATATATATATTACTAAAGTAAAATAAAATCCTTTTATTATATTATTGGTAATACTTTGTTTGCTTTATACGTGAGTGAGCTTAATTTAATTAATAAGGCAGTCACCGACTGATACTCGACTGGATAACATGTTTCAGCTGATTGTGTTTCTCTCAGATTTTCTTTTTTTGCGATGCGAACCGGTTCTTACAACCAACCAAACGTGTTAACTATTCTTTCATTTCGCGACCTCCTAGTGAGTGAAATAATATAAATATTTACATATACAGGGTGTCCCCTAATTCGTTAACGATAATTTGGGAAATGATTCCTTGGCATATTCTAAGAAAAAAATCGTTCTACAGTAAGGGTCTATCTCCAATGTTGACATCATTTATGGAGAATTTAAGAAAAGGCTTACTTTGGTGTACCCTGACCCATGTTAACGGAAATTGCTGTGTTAGTTCTAATGGTAAAAACTTCGTGTAGGACTTTATTTTTAGAAGAAAACCAGCCTTTATAACGGCGTTTAAATAAAGTTGATATCTTGTTTGAGTTTTTACATATCCAATTTCTAAACCTGTCCCGTTTTCATTACCCATGAATGAAAGTAACAATTATAAAACAAAAAAAATCATCATCAAGTTTGCACAAAAAAGATTAAAAAAGGAGTTTATGATTTTTTACCAACGTTTCTAACAACAGTTGACAATACATACTCGTAAGAGTGGTTTTCCACGATACTAATTTTCCAATATTTTTTTTAAAATTGCATAGTTATTAAAGAGTTTTAAAGCGTGCCCTCTTATTTGACTACCTGTCAAAACCCTCATTTCTTTACCCTGTGCCTTAAAAGTTCTCAGAAGAGTTAGGTTTAGGGTATGAAGGCCTATTTGGAAAATGTACCTTACAGAAATTGTATAAAAGATTAGGAAAAAAAATTAATTCATTAGTTTAATTTTTTACGCTAAGGTTACAGTTGCTTAGAAATGCTGTTTGAAATGTCAGCATTTACAAACCAAGAATACGCAGACATTATTTACGTTTATGGGCTATGCAATGGAAGTTCAACTACTGCGCGATAAAGATACCATTAACTTTATCCTAACCGACGACTTCCTAATAAAAGAGTATTTTTAAAACGTATCGAAGGCTTCGAGAAACGGGATCAGTTTTGAATACATGACCGAATGCGGGAGCTCCACAAGTAAGAAGGATTTCGGCTGATGAGAGAATACTGGATGCTGTTACAACTGATCCATCAATCAGCATCAAACGTTTAGCTTTGCAATTCAATGTTTCCAGACATAAAATTTCTAATGTACTGCATGGAGAAAATCTTTATCCATACCACCATACACCTGTACAAGAACTGCTTCCCAATGATTTGCAAAAGAGACTTGAGTTTTCTAACTGGCTGCTGGAGCGGAGCTTGGATGACGAGTTTATTAGCAGAATTCTTTGGACGGACGAATCTCAATTTACAAGAGATGAGGTCAGTGATTTTCATAATCTTCATACGTGGTCTGCGGGCAGTCCATATACAAAGAGACATAAATCATTTCAACACAAATTCAGCGTCAATATGTGGACAGGTATACTTGGAAACAAGTTAATCGACCCCTTCAAACTACCACCTAGGCTGAATTCTACAAACTATCTGGAGTTTTTGCAAAATGATTTACCAGGAGGACATTCAACTGATTCAACTAGGTTCATCATATTTTCAACAGGACGGTGCTCCAGCCCACTACGGTCGTGAGGTTAAGAATTGGCTAGATGCAGAGTACGGTAACCGTTGGATAGGAAGAAATGGACCAGTTCACTGGCCCTCAAGATCTCCTGACCTTACAGTATTGGATTTTTTTGTATGGGGAAGAATGAAGGAACTTGTTTATTCGGCCGAAATAGCAACTTTAATTGAATCGGATAATCGTATTCTCGAAGCGTCATTAAAAGTGAGGCAGCAGTTAGCATCAATAAACATTCGCAGTGCAAGCCAAAAACGGGCTCTAGCATGCATACAAAACTAACGAGGACACTTTGAGCATCTGTTATTACTGTTTTAGTATACACATAAAATAAAAACTACCTAATACCACCCAAAATCATTTTTTATTCATAGCCATTGGAGCTGAAAGCAAGAAAACCCTTTTTTATAAATTTTAACTGCTGCAAGTTTTTCCAAGTATCATAAAATCTGTGGGTTTTTCGGCAAGTTCATTGATGTTTTTTTTTTTATTGTTACTTTCATAAGAAAAAATAGTAAAATGTTATATTAATTAGGCATTTTCTGGAGAAAAGTGACCTCAAAGTCGAAAATTAGCATGGGCAATGAAAATGAAACAGGCTTAGAAATTGGATATCTAAGGACCCAAACAAGATATCAACTTTATTTAAATATCGTTATAAAGGCTGGTATTTCTTCTAAAAATAAAGTCCTACGCGAAGTTTTTATCATTAGTACTAACAGAGCAATTTCCGTTAACATGGGTCAGGGTATACCAAAGTAAGCCTTTTCTTAAATCCTCGATAAATTATGTCAACATTGGAGACTGACTGTAGACCGATTTTTTTTCTTAGAATATGTCCAGAAATCATTTCCCAAATTATCATCAACGAATTAGGGGACATGCTGTATAGCCGCAAATAAACTCTGCTCAGACTTCCCATAAAAGGTAATTAAAAAAAAATAGCGGACCTCTTTTTATCAATGAATTCGTTCTCCAATCTATACCCAATTTCAGTAACCCTGCTCACCCAATCAAACTCGTCGATAACCACGGTATATGCTCCATACCTTACCAATATTCCCGAAATCAAGATCATTGAAGAAATAGAGTCACAAGGTGTCACGGACGTGTTCAAATTTAAGAAAACCGAAGACGGAAATCAACGTGCAACTGAACTTGTTCTATTCACTTTTGACCTTTTCGGACCACCAAGCTGCGAGGGTAAACCTTTATGTGTCAATTATAATTTACCATCTTATGCCCGCAAAAAAATGCACACGAACTTCGTGCGCTCACTGCGATGAAGGTCACTTCGATTCAGACAAGCAATGTCAATGTTACCAGAAAACAAAGGAGAGGCTGAAGCTAAACAAATGTATAAAGAACAGGAACCCACCTCACTTCAGCCATCAATCTACTCAAGGGTTGTTTTGCGCCAATCACTCGAATTTAGAGCCACAATGAAAACAATTAATCTCACTTAATAAATATGTTTAAAACCTTACTTAAACCTCATCGGTTCTTTGTATACAATTTTCGAATTTAGCATTGAATTTCGTAAAAACCAGCCTATGGAATTCGCTGAATTTTTGGAAAATAGTTTTAATTAGTTTGAATAATCGGAATTTCCCATAATTAGTTGACGCCCATGCGTAGGGTTCTCCCAATTTAAATAGTTACGAATCGGTTCTTGTGTATACGATCAGATACAGTGTAACCGTCTTCAAGTAAACATCGTTAGTGCATAAACTGTGTTTCGTAGTGTTTTTTTATTCGTTTGCATTTTGTCAAAATCGAAAAAGGGATGAGTATGACATTGACAATAACTCGGGCAGTGATTTTAGTTTCGACGAAGACGTCGATTTTTGTCCATCGGACCATGAAAGCAATGATAGTTTCGAAAATGACGATAACGATGAAGAACCATTGCATTGGACCAAAGTATAGCTGAAGAAATTGCTGAAAATCCACAACATAAGTATTGGTCAAAGGATAAAAAAATTGAATATCCCTCGAGCCATTTAAATTGAGTAAGAAAAAATTCATTTCGACTGTTACAGGTAAAAATACCTTTATTTATCGTGTATCATTATTTGTATGCTTATAAGGAGAATGTTTTCTTCCAATGCTTTTGTTTATTCATTTATATCTTTTATTCATGTGATTTTAGGTCCAAAAGCAACTGCACGTATCAAAATTATTGATACTTTGTCTGCATTTCTAAACTTTCTGAAACCGGTTGAAGGCATTATTTTGAATATGCCAAATTTGTGTGACGTAAGAAAGTACAAAAAAAAGTGGTAAAATATCGATTTGGTTACATTGTACGCTTATTTCGGTTTATTGGTGCTTGCTGGAGTATATCGCTGATATGGTGAATGTTTGACACAACTTTGGAATGCTGAGACTGGTCGAGCAATATTTAGAGCCATTGTCATGTCATTGAAGAAATTAATTATCCGATTCGACGATCGGGAAGAATGTCTGACTTCTGCGCCTACGACTTCTGCTGTTCGTGACAAATTGGCACCTATTAGAAATGTTTTCGATAGATGGAACAATAACTTGAAAAATACCTATGTACACACCAGGCAAACATATTACGGTCGCTGAACAATTGATTCCATTTCGTGGCCGATGTCCGTTTCGACAGTATACCACCTTGATCAAAGAGTTCCCGATCACACCCACCGCGTGGCGCTCCCATTGTTCCGATTTGAGTTCTGTTTTTTTTTTTGTTAAGTTGGTAAATCTGTTGTTGACATTGCCTCTAAATCTTAGCATCATAGCTTGACATTTGCAAAAGTTATGTAGTCAAGAGTACATCTATCTCTGTACGTGTTGGCGATTTTTTACAGTTTTAGAAATGGATTTAAATTTGCAATAACGAACTTGTACGAGTATTAAATTTTACGCAAAAAACGGATTTAATGGTGCGCGAATGTTGGAAATATTGGAAAAGTGTTTCGGCAACGATTGTCTAAAGAAACGGTCGTTTGCCAATGGCACGAGAGGTTCAAAATTGGTCGTAAGTCAATCGAAGATGATGAACGCAGTGGCAGACCATCGATATCGAAAACCGACGAAAACATTGATGAAGTACGAGTAAAAGAAATGTTGGTCAATAACCGTAAATTAACCATCAGAGAGATAGCGGAGGACTTGAACATTGCCTATGGACCCGTCCAAGACATTTTGGTTAATGATTTGGGTGTCTGTCGTGTAGCAGCAAAGTTGGTGCCAAAAGACCTCAATTTCATACAAAAAAGAGACCGTGTTGACGTCGCAGAAGAGATGGTTTGCGAGGCTGAATCCGATCTCACATTCATCAAAAGGATCATTACTAGAGACGAGACGTGGGTTTATGAGTACGACACGCAATCCAGACATCTGTTAAGTGAATGGCGTACACCAAATGAGCCGATACCAAAAAAAACCACGTTGTTTTCAGTCAAAAAAGAAGGCAATGCTCACGGTTTTCATGGATTACAATTTTTGCCAGAGTATTACGAGTATTTGGGCGTTATGAGACGTTTGTGTGAAGCAATTCGCCGAAATAGACCAGAATTGTGGGCAGAAAACTCGTGGATTTCGCACCATGATAACGCACCGTCGCACAATGCCATCATTATTCGTAATTTTTTGACGAAAAATGCAACAAATACCATTCAACAGCCACCGAATTCACCTGATTTAGCTCCTTGTGACTTCTTTCTGTTCAATCGAGTTAAAAAACCACTACGGGGAACGCGTTTCAGCAGCCGAGAGGAAGTAATGGAAAAATCGCAGGAAACACTGCTGGACATACCGAAAACCGAATATAAAATATGTTTCAAGGATTGGATCAGGCGCTGGCATAAGTGTGTTGCAGTCGATGGGGACTACTTTGAAGGGGACGATATAGATTTAGATGAATAAACTTGTATTTCCAATTTTCTGAATATATTCCGGGAACTTTTTGATCGAGGTAGTATCCCATCGAAACCTTCCAAATATGGTATCAAATTGTGGATTTTGTGTGACTCGTCGAATTACTACGCATACAATACGCCGTGACCGAAACACCGCTCCTGAACACAATCAAGGAAAACGCATTGTTTTGGATTTGACGGAAGGTCTTTCTGACAGAAATGTTACGTGCGACAACTTTTTTACTTCCTACGCATTGGCTGAAGAACTAAATAAAAATCGTATGACTATATTGGGAACGGTTCGAAAAAATAGAAATGAAGTTCCACCAGTATTGAGTGATATGTGTCAAAAGCTAACATTTTCAACTGAAGTGTTATATGACCATAAGTTACAAGCTATTATGTTCCCATATGTTACCCGCCGTTACCGATTCGTCACGCTTTTGAGCACGTTTCATAATAAACTGTAAATAAACGAAGCAAATGAAAAGAAAAAACCTAACTTCATAGAAGACTATAATAAAACTAAAAACGGGGTCGACACAACGAACCAAATGGTAGCTACATACACATGCAAACGGAAAACAAATCTATGGCCAATGGCATTATTTTGTAATTTGCTTGATGTGAGTGCATTGAATGCTTATATGTTATTCGTTGAAATCTTATCTGACTGACATGCTGAAAAAACAAATAGAAATATTCGTCGTCAGCTTTTTATAGAGCAACTAGGAATGGCTCTTGGTGATCCATACTCGTACATTGCTTTACGATCATCAAGGTCAAGACCAAGTGATGCTGCTGCTGTTTGCGATGAAAGTTAACTTCTTCGGCATTTGACACCAACAAAGAAAAGAGGTCGTTGTCATATCTGCACCTACAAAAACAACAGAAATACTTATGCAAGTTAACACGCGTAAGCAGTGACGGAAATAGGAGAAGGCTCAAGTATCCAGTCAGACGCATCGTATGCATTTTTCACTTGCATGCGCGAACTTGCATGAGCTTTCCCGTGGGAACCAAGGCCATTGAAGTCAATTGTGTCGAGGTTAGACTTTAAGTATGAGTTTCATCGTTAGGCAGTTCTAACTAGCACCTGGTTGAATAAACAACACTTATAACGTAAAATTCGTGTTTTATGTTAATCCAAGTTGCGCGGCTCGTTCGCGCGGATTTAATTTTTCTGGAAAACTCCTTACGAAGGACTTTTACTTGCAACACGCTGTGGAAAGTGTGCAAAATATGTTTGTGCTGAACATCACTTTGTTCAAAATGTACAAAATAATTATTGAAACAAAAAAAAAATGTTATTTCTGCGATTTTTCGATCTTTGTAATGAAATGCATATCTTGTTTAGTAGACTTTTTTTTTAATTTTTTTTATATGTACTCGTATACCCATGAATTAGATTTATAATAAAAACAAACATTTTCGAAAAGATAAAAAAACAAAATATAGTATCTATTTGTTTTCACTTCGCTATATTTTGTACAGGTGAAAAGTCGTTGTGTATATGATCGTATACGTAAGAACCAATCCGACAAAGTTTGGAGGAACCGACGAGGGTTAACTAAAAACTTTGAATGCTATCGGAAGCACATATGTAGTAGATAATCCGTTTATACGTAGCAGGATAAATCATTTTTTAATTTAAAATTTCTTCAAAACGATTGCTGCTCCATCTGTGTGTATAAACTTATCGTGTCTGCCACATGAGATGATCTCGTCACGAGTGGGACGAGTGTCGAGCGAGTTTCAAAGAATTAACTCTTGTTTTTGCTGGATGTTGATTCCATGGTAAATGATGCAATTGTAGATGTTGTTGCTGGTGTTAATACTGTTGGTGTGAACGATGGGACATTATTCGTTTTTTTTTTTGGTTTAATCTTTACTAGTATAGCCCGGGCTAACAACATGCACGATAGTCTGATTGCTCGATTCCAGGAATAGGCCAACGTACTTCGACCACTATTCCTGCGAGGCTGGTGAACAGTTCATGTTACGCCTCCTATATTTGCTGCATCTACACGTTTTATTCTTTCGATCCCTCGCAGCTTGCTTCCCACGTTTGTTTTGAATATGCAAATCTTCATCCAATTTTCTTCTGACCGCAATATGTGGTCAATTTTTGATTGTGGGTTTGGTATGTCAGTTCTCCATACCAGAAAGCATAAGCAATGGAATATTGCATGCTATGTGTCTTCCTCCTAATTTGAGCAGTATAGGGAAAAAAAGCAAAAAGGTGAGATATCGTGCTCAAAGCTTTCAGTTTGTCCAAAAGTCTATGGATGGGACCAATCTGCACCTCCATCTGCCCTTCGTACTGGTGTTCCACCGGCTTGCCACCTGGTTATTGAAGTCGCTCTTTCTTCTTTATTGATCCTTTTCATAACTGTCGTATCTTGGTTATTAGAAGCTCTACTGTTGTAGACTCTGCATCTCATCCGCAAGGATATCGATTGGAATCATCCCGGCAATGATAAAAGCTACTGCGTCCGAAATCGTTCTAAAGCCACTTATTACCCTTAATGCGCTAAGTCGATATGTTGCTAACTTTCTCATTGCTTCCTATATCGCTCGGGTCCCCATTCAAAATGGTGTGGGACAGCGTATAACAGGACTGAGTTTAGTACCTTGGATACAATTATTCTTCTAGCATGTCCGGGTCCCAAGATGTTTGACAGTATTCCAGAAATTGCTACCTGGAGCTTTGACGATTTTTTGCCCGAATAGTCTATATGAAGAAAGTTTAGTCTATTATCAAGTATTACTCTTACGTATTTTATAATTTTATAATTTTATATAGTCTTTTGATCTAATAGTTTGACCCTTAAGTTCACGTATTCAGACAGCTTCCGTTTTGTGATCTGCTGAGTCTAGGCCGGCGAATATTAGCCAGCCTTTGGTGAAATTGATTGCATCGTTCGTAGGTGACTATATCTCGTAAATATAAACTTTGCAATAGCTATAACGGCGATGTTGTCAGCGAACCCGATTATTTTTACTCCTGGTGACAGTGTTAATTGCAGAACTCCGTAGTACATTATGTTCCACAACAACGCCCCCAGTTCCGATTCTTGTGGGACTCCCGCGGAGATTTTTAAGTACTTTTTTCTTCCGTCGGTTTCATACTCGTATCTCAAGCTTCTATTGGTGAAGTAGCTGGATATAATCTTTCGTAAGTAGTATGGTGTGTTCATTCTGGCTAGTGACCTTATAAATGACCAATTTACTTATTTAAAGACAT
Source organism: Volucella zonaria (assembly GCA_963966105.1). Lineage (NCBI taxonomy): Eukaryota > Metazoa > Arthropoda > Insecta > Diptera > Syrphidae > Volucella > Volucella zonaria. The sequence goes on along the minus strand of OZ014532.1, from coordinate 83,873,813 downwards.
TTTTGATGTCCAGCGACGCTATTGCACAATATTCTCCCTTCCACATCTTTCTCCCTTTACTGCTTCGGCTGCTGTACTGCTACCACCGCTTTTATGGAGTCGACGGCGGAGCCCGATTTCCTAAATCCAAAGAGTTGATCTCATGATGCTCCCTTTTCTTCTGTCACAGTGAGCAATCTATATACCATATATGATCCGTTTAACTATTTTCCCCAGTGTATTTAGTGAACAAATGGTTGGTTCTCCAGGTGGTTTGTTTCCCTTTAGTAAGAGTACCAAATATTGTAGCTCCCAGTGTTCTTTCAGACACTTTTGCATTGTTGTTATAAACATGAATGGTCTCTTTTGAACGACTGCTTTTAGTGCCTTATTTGGGATGCCATGCACCTTTTCTATGTCCTTTTTTGCCAGCTGAAATATGTCTAGTTGTTCTTGAAAATCGGCTCTCCTTCTATGTAGAATGCTGCACTCTCCGTTGGACCAGTTTGCTCTGAGTGCTTTTATTCCTTGGCTCCACCAATAGCACGGTTTAGTGCATGTGCACTTGCGCTTTGGTATCTTGGAAGGCATGTTTTCCACATGTTCTTGGAAAGTTCCCCCTTCGCTGTCATCACAATTGCGTAGGGTCTAGTTTTTTCCTTAGTGAGTCTTTGCTTCTTTTTTTGATGACATTTGTCCAAGTGTTGTTGTCGTTACTTGTGGTCTGTTTTTCATCACTTGCAGCTGGTTTGTTGGCCTGGTTTAATGGGGGCTTTATTTTATGACCTTTCGCAATTTTTTCCTCGCTCCGCGTACCTGCATTGTTGCCATCAATTTTAGGTGGTTTTTGTCTCCTCTTCGAGACTAGAGTCTCCTCGTTTTGAGTCCGCTACCATTTTTAGCCGCGATGTCTACATTGCATTATTTTGTCGAATGATTTTCTTGGCATCGCAATCGCCGAAAGTTCGTAGAGCGCGATTGCGATCGATTCGATGGCATGTCTCAACGGTTGGTGCATAAAACCCTTCTTACCATCCACAAACATTTCTACAAGTGTTTTTATCTGTTCTCTCATTTTGTGGAAAACATATGTATACATACATAGGTGCATCAAAAAAACCTTTTACCGTTTTACTTCAAAGGTAGTTTAATGAATGTTTCTCAAATATTGTTCAAATTATTTCTAATCGTAATTTCATAAATAGCAAACGGCGCATGTGCACAAGTGGAGAGTTTTAAGGCTAAACGTACCATAGGTCAGGTTAGCAGTGGTTTTCCTCTTTTTTATTTCCTTACATTAGTTGATCAGTTTTTGATATGCATACCAAAACAGTGGCGTCACAAAAAAAAAACCTGCCATTATTTTGATTTCGTCTACAAATGACTGTTGTTACGTCTTTTACTGTGTGCTCAATCTTGCACTATTTTTTTTAAGTTTAAGGGTGATAGGTGAATGGAAAGACTTCTGTATCGGACACCGTTTCTCTAATAATGATAAAATGGAATAGTGACGGAACATTTCGGCTGTGGAACGTGACTTTCCTCGATTTTTATATTTTCTTCGTGACTGTCCTCCTCTCTTTACTCCTCACTCTTCTGCTCAAGATACGAGTACTATCGACATAGACTCATGAGTAACTGTCTAAACAGGGTCTTTGGTATTCCCACACATGTTATCAAGATTTGAGTATTTTTTCAATCCGTGATCGAATGTCATTCACGTACGAAAGCTACAATACCAAGCTCACGTACGAATGGATTTGAGGTAGAAGGAAAAAAAAACTGTCAATACGAAAATGGAACTGTGTACATATATATTTTTCCAAATTTTATACATTTTTACTGACATTTAACTATTTTTTTCGTTAAAATTAAATGAAATAAGCAAATTTTAAAATATTGGCAGAGTAACAACTTATTGCAAAAAAAAAATATTAACGCTTTAGCTACGCAGACCGTAGATGCATAAGATGCACCACACTGACGCGCCAGTACGACCGTCTATTTTTTTTTGTTTTCTTAAAGAACCTAACACTCAAGTGGGTATGACTACATATACTTATGATGTCAAAGCATGTGTTAAGTGTTAATTAATGGGGAGACTATATTTTTAGTTTAAATTGACTTGATGTATTTCGGCAACCATTCATCTCACGAGATTTTTCAGTTACCGCAAAAAATGACTTTCGGCCACGGCTGATATTGAACCCCGAACCGTCCAATTGGGAAGCCAATACACTACCACTTGAGCCACGGCCACCCACTGTCTATCCCACTACCAAGGATCTTTCGGGTGACTAAGCTCAATCAACATAATCTGTTGCTTAGTAATGGAGGAAGTCGTTTGCGATGTTGTAAAATTATCCTGAACATCATTATCCTGAACATTTTTCTGTTTATCGTCTTTGAGGATGCGTATTATCCACTAGAGTGTACGTGGTGCGAAATCTTTTCACCGTGTTCCGAATAACTTGCTGAGATGGACGATTATGTCGACCGTGAAATGGACGTAGCGCACGATAAGTTTGGCGAACCGAACATGGTTTTCAATATAAGTTTGCACAATTTACACGCGTTGTGCGTTAATCTACTCATCGTAAAATGACAAAGTGTAGTAACCACAAATCAAGTTTCAACTGTTAAAATGACAATCTGTAGACACAGTGTTGCTAGTTTAAAACCAAACCTCTAAAAAAAACAACCGTTATATTCCTCTCCCTTGTAGACATGGCCTCTGGCTATTGGACAGCGATCTTTCACTCATTGAGAAGCATTGATGATGATGATGAGATACTAAGCACTGTCCTTTGACATCTCCCACTAGGAGCGGGAGATTACACCACTCTGTTTAATAATGTATTAAGTTTCCTTCAAAATTTGAACTATATGTTCGGATATTCGATTTGGTAGGTTGAGTTCCGGACAAACGATTCGGTTTTAAGGCGGAGTATGCTATCCCATATGCCGCGCCCAAGCTTATAGCTGATATCCAATAAAATTAAAACAAGAAACAGTGCACAGGTGCCCGCTTGATTGATTTGAAGAAGGCTGATCAGGCCGAACAAAACTTATTTTCTTAGTTTAAGTTATTCACAAATTAATTAAATAAATATTTTAACTTAGGTTACGTCGAAAAACTTACAGTGAACCCGTATAGACCCAGCAAGGTAAGGTAAGAGGGTTGTATTGTGGATTATTTTCACTTCCCTGCTTTTACGCAAGACGCGCTTTGGTAGTGGGTGTTCAAAGGTTCCCCTCGCCGGAAGCGTGGTTGTGCTAACAATAACAATTCTTTCTCAAATTCCAGTAGTCACCTGACCTGTGTGACGCCTACCTGGTTCCTCTCTATCGCAATTCTTAGAAATTTTATATGATTTTGACTGTACGACTATGAGAGTGGGTTTCTTTACAATCTATTCCGTTTCTTGTGTGCAGCCTTTAATGGCAAGACGGACTGTGTAACAATAGATTTTGTCATTTGCATTCTTTTTTATTTCTAAAACCCATTGGTAATCGATCACTCCCCTTTTCAACAAAATATCGGTCAACACTCATGTCGTTTTAATGCTTAATTATCGTAAAGTTAAAAGGGATTGAGCTTAAAAAAAATAATTGCCCATTAGAGGATTCGGTCTTCCTTGAGCGTATCACTGTTTCCAGGTTTCCATCCAGTTTCGCTTCTTTCTTCGGGCCCATTTATGATACTCTTCTCTCAATTGGCCCCATCAGCTTCACTGTCACCACCATTGCGCGCTGCGTCTCATCTGATAATAAACAGAAATAATTATCATTATTTGACTTGGTAATCTTACTCTTCTCCATTCGTCACTTCGCGAACTTGGAATTCGTCTACAAAACGTCTCCTCAGGTGTGATACCAATTTTTGATTGGTTAAGAGGCCTGGTGATTATGTAGACATCATTGGCGACAGTTTCAGCGTCTAAATCAATTCCAGCGTGCTGTCTCGATTTTCGTTCGATGAGTAATCCTTTTAAAAGCGACAAGTTTTTGAAAAACGTCGGACTTTGCTTTTAAAAACTAAAGAACGATTTTTCTATTGAAATAATCTGCTAAAACTAGACCGCTAATACTATATATTGGGTAAACATTTAAAAGCCAATATTATTTTTCCATAAATTTTTATTCAATCAAAATAGGATCCGTTAGCATTAACATCTATGACATTCTTCCAACGTGATAGAAGGTCTAATATTCCTTTTTCGTAGAAGTGCTGACTTCTACTTCATTTGAGGCAATGAAATCTTCAAAGGCTTTTATGACCTCTGCTCGGTTCCGGAAAACCTTCTGGTGGCAAAATGAATCCAGATTGCGGATAAGATGGTAATCCGTTGGGGGAAATATCAGGAGAGTACGGTGGATGCGTAAGAATTTCAAATCCCAACTGCAACAGTTTTTGCACCGTTACTTGTGAAGTATGGGGTCTAGCATTGTCATGCAAAAGGATCGGACCGTGCCTATTGACCAACGCAGGTTACTTTTCAGCCAATTTGGCATGCAATATGTCGATTTATTCACAATATTTGATAGCGTCTGTCGTTTCTCCTGGTTGAAGAAATGGATTGTGGATTGTTCCTTTCGATGTCCACCAAATTGCCACCATAAGTTTTTTTGGGTGGAGATCGGGCTTGGGGATGTGTTATGGTTTTTCATCTGCATCCAACCACTGCCCAGATCTTTCACGATTATCATACAATATCCGCTTTTCATCACAGGTAACTATTCGGTGCAAAGACGGTCCAGTTTGGTTTCTTAATGTAAGCGATGCACAGATTTCCAGGTGCCGTAGTTTTTGGGAATCGTTCAGTTCATGAGGTACCCCCTTATCGAGTTTCGACTTATTGTCAATGGGGATACTCCCATGCTTTGTGCAATCTCCCGCACCGATTTCGTTAGGTCCGCATCCACGTTGCTCTTAAAACATCGTCGTCAACTAACGTTTCCGGCTTCCCACGTGGTTCATTTTCGAGGTTGAAATCTCCCGAGCGGAACTTTCCAAACCAACGTCGTTTACGGCTACATCCTCAAATGCGTCAAAATGTCCCATCTTAAATTCGAGGGTTCGAATTTGAACTGCCGACAGCATGGTAAATAATTCCTAGAAAAAAAAATAACGAACCCTAAAATTCTCACACGTCAAGCACATGTAACACTTTATTTTATAAAAAAAGAAAATTTAACGTTCTGGAGCAGATGTTCACTCGAGAACTTCTTATTTCCGACTTAGCGAAAATCGGACAGTTCATGTAGTACAACCCAATATAAATTTCAGAGACTCGTGAGCGAAAGTGATGATTCAATATTTAAGTATGGTATTATGCAAGAAGTGCGATACGAAGCGTATGGTCTAAGCGTTGATGTGTCTGACGTACTTATGCAAGATCCAGACTAGTGCCTTCTAAAGTCTTCGTTGCATTCGTATGGATGATTCATGCCACAGATCTAGAGCTAAATTTCGTGTTCCTAACTTTTTTTTGAAAATACCCCCTATCCCAAGTATAATAGTAAAACGCTTCGTTTTCATGTCAAAATCTAAGACCTATATTACAGTGCAGAGCACAAATAATGTGGTTCAGGCTCAGCAAAACGAAAATAAAGGGTGTCCCGTTAAGACTGCCTATTTTGAAATTTAAAAAGTTTCGTCATAAGGCGTAACAAGGCCGCCAACTTATCGGATTTGTGATACATAAACCCCATGTCTACACTCTTTATTAAAAATAAAAGCATCAAAACTTTTCAAATAAACACTGGGTTTTTTTTTATATATTTTAAAACAGGCGGTCTTAATGGGATAAACGATGTTACTCCAAGGTAACAGAACAGCGTTACTTTGCAACATGATTCAATGAAGAAAATGATAGAGGATAACGTAGATCTGAGTAAACACCTAGGAAGGATGGAAAACAATAGAAAAGCTGAAAAGATGTTGGAAACAAGAACTGGATCCAAGAACAGGGGAAAACCCAGAACAACCCGGAAGCTCTCTGGATTTCGCAACTTGACTTTGCCTTACAATACGGCGTTGAAAATTCGACTCCCTCAGTAGAGTACTCGAAAAGTTGTTTTTCGTCCAGATAGTGTAAAATAATATGTATACATATAATATTTGCAACAACCACATCTGTGAAGTCATTACTCAAAACGAAGATACGAGGGCGGGTCAATAATTCCGTGCATTTTTGAATTTCTGACCTCTTTACTGAAACAGCAACACTGCTCCTGTCAACAGGCATCTGTCAGTTGACTCCTGTCAAAATTTAAACTTGCTGCGTCAGTTAGTTTGTGTTTGACAGCTATTTTTATCAGACTACTCACTAATTTGAGGAGAAAATGGAAAAAAGTGAATTTCGTGTGCTTATTAAGCATTATTTCTTGCGAAAAAAAACCATTACCGAGACCAAGGCTAAGCTTGATAAATACTATGGGGACTCTGCACCATCGATTTCAATGGTAAAAAAAGTGGTTTACTGAATTTCGTTGTGGCCGTACAAGCACTGAAGATGCCGAACGTCCTGGACGCCCAGTTGAGGTCTCTACACCCGAAACAATCGAAAAAATTCACGATATGGTGTTGGCCGACCGAAGATTGAAAGTGCGAGAGATTGTGGAAGCCGTAGGGATCTCGCATGGCTCAGTGGTTTCAATTTTGAATGATCACTTGGGCATGAGAAAGCTTTCCGCAAGATGGGTGCCGCGTTTGCTCACAGTCGACCACAAACGCAATCGTGTAACAACTTCACGGGAAGGTTTGGCGTTGTTTAATCGCAATATGGAGGAGTTTTTGCGCCGTTTTGTAACCGTGGACGAAACATGGATCCATCACAACACACCAGAGAACAAACAACAGTCAAAACAGTGGGTTTCTAAGGGTGAATCGGCGCCAAAGAAGGCCAAGGTGGGTTTGTCAGCCAATAAAGTTATGGCGACTGTTTTTTGCGATGCACGCGGGATAATCCACATTGACTACCTTCAAAAGGGAAGAACAATCAATGGGGAATATTATGCCAACTTATTGGACCGATTCAATGACGATTTGAAAAAAAAACGACATCATTTGGCCAAGAAAAAAGTTCTTTTCCACCAAGACAATGCAAGGGTGCACACATGTGCAGTTGCCACGGCAAAAAACCATGAATTGGGCTATGAATTGCTCCCTCATCCACCCTATTCTCCAGATTTGGCTCCGAGCGACTACTTCTTGTTCCCAAACCTGAAGAAATGGCTTGGTGGAAAAAGATTTGACTCCAATGATGAAGTCATCTCGCAAAAATGAGGACCTCGACAAATCATTTTTTTTGGAAGGGATAAAAAAATTGGAGAAGCGTTGGACAAAGTGTATAGAGCTCAAGGAAGACTACGTTGAAAAATAAAATTATTTTTTTATCAAAAGATCTGTTTTAATCCAAAAGTCACGGACTTATTGACCCGCCCTCGTACTTCTCACAAGATTGGAAGTCGAAGTCAGTCGTTACCTTTATTCGCGGCAGTTCTCCGTGTCAAATAGGTCAATTGGAATGAGAGTGTTTGACCACTACCACTTAGCATAATAACACACTTCCACCAAAGAATATAACAAAAGCGCACGTTGACATTACAAAGGCAAAAATCATTTACGTGGGAAGTACCTACCTAATAACCACGAATTTATTACTGAGAGAAAGAAAGAATAGAGTAATTTTGATGCCATGAAAATATTGTATCACATCAAAGGTACAAGATTGAAGGTATCTACAATGTACAATGTACATATATACGTTCCAAGTTCATACATATGCATTACTTTATTGACTTCAATTGCAGATAAACACTCTTGTTCCATGTTACCGATTAATGATTTTTTAATTACAGTGCTGCAATGGACAATATCAATACCTTGATCTGACAATACACTTTTTCCGAACCATAATCAGTATTTCGGAACAATGACACAAGGTAACAAGAAACTTCCCTGGGTAAAAGCAGCTAAAGTCACTGCTATTGAATATTTTCAAAACACAAGTCTAACAGGATTCAAATTACTTTTCTCTTTGAAAGGATCAAAAATACTGCAGTTTGCAACATAAAATTTTCCTTTTTATCCTTTGTTTGAACTACTAATCATTTCAGATTTATATGGATACCATTTCTGTGCCTTGGGCTAATTGCAGGAATCTACACCGCAGGACATTGCATCCTTTTTTTTCAATTAAGCCCTACGATAACCTATATACATTCTTTCAACCAACCTGTGGAAGAAGTACCCTTTCCCGGCGTGTCTATTTGTAGTGTTAATAAAATTAGCAAACAGGCCTTTACGGATTATATTAACTCTATGTAAGTTGGCTTTTAAGAAAATCCTAAGTTCAAATGTAACATATATGAGTGCCGATACTATGTTTAGCTACAATAGTCAATCGACAGTAGACAGAGCCACGTTTTTCAAAAAATTCAATTTATTCGGTGGATTTTATGATTATAGCGGTTTTGATGCCGACGATGCCTACGAACTACAATCATTTTTTGAGAAAATCGTCACCCCGAAAACTGGACCAATTAATACTACTGAGCTTTTGGAAAAGGTAAGTTGTTCCAATCGAATGTGTGAATATTCAAGATCTTTGCTTCCCAAATCCAATTTCTTTCCCCATCTGACTTTCACGAAAAAAGTAGCATCAGACGTATAATTTTTTATTTCGAAGATATTTACCAGTAGAATCAATTCAGCAGCACCAATATTTGGTTTCGTACAAAATAATCCCTTCGAATTAGTCCTATGCAAACCACATGTTATCATTGGTCGAAGTTTCATCAAGATATTTTCCATGAAAATACTTCGCATACTTTCGTTTTAAAAGAATTTCAAGGTACTTCCAAATGGCTAATTTATTTACTTTGATAGCGCTAAAGTCCGTGACGAATGAGAGACATTCATTCGGACTTTGGTGATTTGGTATGACATATCAAAATCTTCCATTATCCATGGGCCCATTATTGGATTCACTCTGGGAAATCCTATTTCACCGGAACTCAGAACTTGCCAGAATAGTTTAGAAAAGTCATCAACAGATTTTAAAGTTTTCACTTCATGCATTCTTGCTTTGTTTTTGTTTTCAATAGTTGGCCCCGGAATGTAAATATCTACTTCGCAAGTGTAGTTGGGCCGGACAAATTCAGCCGTGTGCTGATCTTTTCTCAATATATCCAACCCCAGAAGGATTCTGTTGTATTTTCAACTATAATAGAACCGTGCAACGGAAGTAATTTGTATTTAATGTGTTTCCCTTTACAAATTAATTATAATAATTTACAATTTGAGGAAAACCCCCTTAAGACACCTGCATTTTACCGGAGAAGATCATGGCTTAAAAATTTTGCTGAACACCTCAACGAGTGACTATTTCTTCACCCAACGCAGCTTTATCGGATTCATTGTTCAAATTTTTAACGGCTTGTCCCTTCCCGATATCCGAAGTGGAAAACTATCTGAGTTTCCGGTATCACCAAACATGGATATACTATCATCAATAAGTGTGACCTCCTTGAGTAGTGAGGAAGAAATTAAAGAGTACACAGTTGGCCAAAGGCGATGTTATTTTGCAAATGAGTTCCCCAACGACTATGGGACACAATACAACCAGCCGGAGTGCATGTTTAGATGCAAAATACAGAGTATCGTATCACTTTGTAACTGTGTACCATACTATGTGCCTGAGGATTATGTTGATTGGAGTTCACCAGTAATATATTGCACCCTGTCGAATTTGGAATGTTTGACAAGATATAAACGTGAGTAAAAGAAATTTTTTGGAGACTGGGTATAACCATATTTATATTTGTCCTTAGTTAAATGGATCTCTTATCGGCCATCTAAGAGAACTCTTGGATTGGAACAGGAAATGGAGGATGCCCTGAGTTGTACTTCATGCCTACCACTTTGTGAAGAAAACCAATACGCGTTTCAATTAGATAAGGCTTCCTTCAAGCCTGATAGTTTGTATACAGCTTCTGATGCATTTTTGTGAGTAATATTTCTGTTGATGTTAAAATTTATAATTGCAAATGTAAAATCGTCCTAAAATTAAGGACCAATGAGACAGACTTGGAAAATAGCAGTTTATTGCGGATATACTACACATCACCTTATATCTTACAGTATAGAAAGCGACTCGTTTATTCTGGAAATAGTCTTCTTGGTAAGTTATGTCTTCGTTATATGTACGAATTAACTTACAAAATGTATTGTTTGATATATTTCAGCAAATATCGGAGGCATTTTAAGTGTTAGCATTGGATGTTCCTTGATAAGTATAATAGAAATTTTTTACTTTGCAACGTATAGATTCTATTTGAACTTAAAGAAGTTTCAAACCGTTGTTCCTGTTGAAAAGGGGAAAGAAGACGAAAAAATATCGCGAAATGAACTCAAAGTGTATAGTTTGGATTAAACAAATGTTTATGGAAAAAAGAATAAAGATAGATAAATTGCTAGCCCTGAAGAATAAAAAAATTAATTAGACCTACGTGTATCACTAACCGTCGGAGGATCAGAGGCTGGGAAATTCACCGGTGGCAGAGCCCGGGTATCTGTAATTCATTATTCTAATGTACTTGTACACTGGAGCTACGAGTTTTTCTTCAGAACGACCATCTTTAGTTTTCAGTAACGACACATTGTAACAGGATGTGGTTCATATTATCACATGACTAAAAGAGCAATTCTGTTCTGACTGCTTGACTGAACACCTGTACTTAAGCTGCATGCCAATCCGTTTCTTATGGCCCTTTAATGGAAAGACTTAACCTATTAAGAAGAATATTGGAACAGTTGTCTTTATTCAGGTACATCCAAGAAAATTGTGTCTTTGTTGTTCTCATCACTTACAAAAATGTGTTTTAGTTTTTCAATTCAATTTTGGCCTTTTCGTTGCCAAATCCAATGAATTCATCGGACCATAACACACCACATAGCCCTACGGCTCACGCTACCGCTGAGGTCAGTCGACATTTAACATTTCACATAAAAGAGCAAATTCAGCTTGTGGTATGCTTACCTAATTTCGAGGCCATTGAGCAGAATTAAAAGTTTTATCACTTTATACCTTTAATAGAAACGGACTTCACTACTAAATTTAATCACAAGTTTATTAGGCGACACCCCGTATCAAAATTCAAGTTTCCCTTTTTACCAAATTCATAGAAGAAAAAACAACTTCGGAGATCAAGCGCTCGAACAACATCTTCAACATCTGAAGACACATCGATGTAGAAATTTAAAACCTCACTGGGTCTGGGCTGCCCAAAAATATGTGGCAGACGACCTTCGCCGACATACCACCAACCTGATCGCCGTTATCCCAGCACTTTCAGTGCTACTCTCATCACAAGGGTAAGATCCACTTGAGCATCAACGCAGTCCCCGAAGCAGATACAGATTATTATACTGAAATATGGTCCCTAGCAACGCACGTGCTACGCTGGTTGTCAAGTTTATGAAAACGGTGCCGAGCCCTGCTAATGGCGGTACACGGATCCCATATCTCTTCCTTGTACACAAAAATTTAATATAATCGTTTTTGATTTATACTCGATCTGAGGTTGGAATTTACGCACTTCAGTAAAAAAAACTATCATTGCCATTGCTCCCAAAGGATTGTTCATCAATACATAAGGCATGACACATCTCGCTTAAAACTACAGACTACGGACACAAAGCTTTCAGATGCCAGTTCATTGTCTATAAAATCAGCCGTGTTATCATTGCCACAAATTTTTTATGCCACTATGTAGATGTTTAGCAATAAAAGAGTATAAAAAAAAATACTGGGGTGTCCATGGTGGGAGCAGTTTGCCAAGTGTAATCGTCTTCAGTAAACACAATGCAAATATGCATCGAACAGCCATACGGAGTTCTTCTTAAAATCATGAAATCGAAACAAACACTAAAACAAATAAAGGAACTCCAATATCAAAATCGCTTCGACGGTTTTGCTCAGATCGATTTGCCAAATCAGATTCGGCACCGTACGTTGTTCAGACATTTCGTGTCTTCATAACTGCACCTTAAAAACGTTCTTGCTGTGACCGAAAGATAACAAATACCTACCCTGTCCGTTGTCTTCGGATTTAATAACAGACCTCAATTGGTACCGAATGTTTTACACCTACGACATATTTCTGACACTCAATCAGATCACACTACTTGCCCTTTTTGAATTTAATTTCATGTCGCAATTCCACGCAAATGTTTTAAGGAATTATCGAATAAGTCTTCTGAGGTCTTCACTTTGTATTCGCATACATGTATGACTTGTAGTTGTATACAGTAATGAGCTAGAACATATCGAAGCCCTCTTGCAATTTCCTTTGCTGGTATTCTTGGATCACTAAATGATCAGTTTCATGATCAGAACATCAAGAGCTCCCAACATATACGAGTACATTGGACTCAATTGTGGGAAAAGGCTTTCACGGATAGAAAAAATCCTTTAGTCTACTGGCCCACCCGAATGTTAATACAGATTTGTCCATTTTCATTGACTTTTCAAGACGGAATTGGAACAGTACTCCAGGGACGATGTCATGAGACCTTATCTAGCCAAAAGCTGTCGCCTTCTGTTCAGAAACCCTTCACCTTTGACAGGGAACTCAATGCAACTTGCAAAACAGTGTGCAACTATAGCTATATTACCTGATGATCGTAATCGATACCGACTACAAGCCGCTTATCCATGTATTTTAATAATACCGTCGCATCACTCGATGTCATCGAGTCCGAAATACAATGACACCGAGTTCCAAGTGTAAGGTTTGCTCCATGTAGAAGTGTATCTGTTAAGTTTTCAATAAAAATAATTCCATTTATTTAACAATGATTAATTATAAAAAGATTCGCTCTGTAGCACCTGCGGCTATCACCAGGTTCACGGGAAGAAGAAAAAAAGTGAGATCCCAATTTTGATATTCCAACAAATGTGGCAATTGCTGGACTTCTGAAACTAAAGATGGTAGCTGCTGCACTTCTCAAACTAAAGATGGCAATTGCTGGAAAGTTTACTTATCTTGGAGGTCTACGATGCAACAGCTTCCCCATACTTAATTCTTCTCAACTTCTTCTGACGCAGACGCTCAGACCTCCTGGGTGTTTTGCCAATATCCACTCGTTCCTGTGCGTCGCGATGAATGGGTGTGCCTACTTCAGATCCTGGTTTTGTCTGACTGAGAACAGCATAATGAGATTCTTGAGCAGGTGAAACCAAGGAGGTCCTCTTGAAAATCATCTGTTTTGGACTGCAATCCTTATGGTTGAGTGGTGGGCATAACTCGAAATTTATAAACAGTGAGTCTTCTTTCGGAACATCCTCTTTAAATTCCGTTCGCCTTCGCAACTGATTCTGATGCCTTCTGCACACTTTACCATCTACTTGCGCTTGGTACATTCTTCTTCCGCTACCACGTACAACTAGACCGGGCGCCCACTTCTTTTTTGACTGATGCTGTCTGACAAATACGAGTTCTTGGGGGGAGAACTTAAATCGATCCCCGCGAAAACCCCTCCTTCTCCTTTCCGCAGGTATCATAGCAGAAAGGATAGTTCGATGCCCTCGGCCGTGTAACATTTCTGCTGGAGACAACCCGGATTCACCCGGTGTAGACCGATAGGTTCCTAAAAATGTAGCAAGTTCCTCCAACTCACACGATTGTTGAAGATTCTTGGCTAACGCTGTTTTAAACGTACGAACCATACGTTTGGCCACTCCATTCGATTCGGGATTAAAAGGTGCTGCAGTCAGGTGTTGAATAGCATTCATTTTACAGAAAACGGCGAACTATTTGGACGTGAATTGCAGCCCGTTGTCCGACACCAGCGTCTTAGGAAAGCCCTCCAGCGTGAAAATTGATCTCAATGCGCGGATGGTAGCATGAGACGTTGTTGACGGCATCTTATCAACGAACGGGAAACTCGACTTCAAGTCGACTACCACCAACCACATGCTCTTCTTGAAAGGTCCGGCGAAGTCTATATGGATGCGCTCCCACACATCTGTTGTCGACGGCCAACTGGAATATTCCTTAGGAGATTGGCAGGCGTTTAACTGGCAGATGTTGCACCGCTTCACGACTTGCTCAATGTCCTCATCGATCCCCGACCACCAGCAGTAACGAGCCAGCTGCTTCATTTTAGTTATTCCCCAATGACCTTGATGAATTAGCCGCAACACCTTGGCCTGTAACGACTTGGGAACTATTACTCTGCATAAAACCTCTATCTAAAAAAGAAGAACGTTGGTATGCACACACAAAGAGAACTTTCTACGGAAAAAAGGTTGCATCTCGGCACCTGAAGACGGTAAGTAATTAGGTCATCTTTTCTTTATATGACCAAAAACTTTCTGCTATGTGCTATCTTTTTGTGATTCCGCCGCAATGACCGACGCGTTCAACGGAAAATCTTCAAGATAGCATCGACTTCTTCAACCACTTGCTGTACGGTATTCTCCACCAACTTGTTGAACACGACGTCTGGCCCCACTTGTAACCGAGATAGACAGTCTGCGTTCCCGTGGTGCTTCGTCGACCTGTAGCGAATGGAGTATGTGTAACTCATTAATATTATGGCCCATCTTTGCAGGCGATGAATTGTCATCACGGGTAATTTTTTTTTCTGGATTGAACAGTGCGACCAGAAGTTGATGGTCAGTCAACAACTCGAAATACCGGCCATATAAATATTGGTGAAACCTCTTAACGCCGAAAATTATTGCCAGCGCCTCCTTTTCGATTTAACTATATCCCTTTTGCGCATCATTCACCGTCTTGGACGCAAATGCGATTGGGCTTTCCGTACCATCGGGATACTTATGGGAGATCACAGCCCCAACCCCATGCGACGAAGCGTCGGTGGCGAGCACAATCGGTAGGTCACTACGAAAATGAACAAGGCGCGAGATTTCCATGATACGTGACTTAAATTCATCAAATGACTGCTGTTGTTGCTTACCCCAAATGAATGGCTCTGTTTTAGCCCTTAGTTTGTTTAACGGCCCGGCTTATTGTGCAAAATTACCAATGAATTGGTTATAATAATTCATCTTGCCTAAAAACGCTTCTAGTTCTGCAAGCTCTTGGACACTGGCAAATCTCGAATAGCCTTCACACGAGACTCTGATGGTCTTATTCCCTTTGCATCTATAATGTGTCTAAGGTACTCTATTTGCTCCTCCGCGAACTTGAATTTCTACAGCTTACATTTTAGTCCATGGCTTTCAAAACGCTGAAGTAAAATTTCCAAATTTTCCAAATGTTCCACATCAGTGCGACCAGGCACGATGATATCATCCAAGTACGATACACAAAAATTCAGATCGGCAGTGAGTTGTTCCATATATCACTGGAAAATGACAGTTGAACTAGCGATGCCAAAAGGAAGACGTTGGTATTGAAACAACCCCTGCTCCGTGTTGATGACTCACAATTGCATCGACTCATCGTCTAGCGAGATCTGCAGAAAAGCGTCGGAGAGGTTCAACTTCGTAAACAACTTGTCTCCTTGAAGACGAGAGAAAGGCTCATTTATGCGAGGCACTGGGTAGCGATCGATGTCCAGTTGGGAATTGATGGTGACCTTAAAATCTCCGCAGAGCCTGAGACTTCCATTCGGTTTTTTTACAACTACGACTGGAGCTGCCCTTAACTGGTTTCCACCGCTTTCAATATTCCTAGGGTCATTAACCTGTTTAACTCCTTAATCACACCTTCCTTTTGACAAAATGGGACAGGGCGATGCTTAAATTATCGCGGTCGACCTTCCGAGTTCAAAGTGACATGCGCGACAAAACGTGTGCTACAGTCGAGCCCAGAACTAAATACTGACCTATACTTTTCACAAACAGCCTTTGCTTTCGGTACGAGTTGGATTCGAGGCCCTTCCACAACTTTTAAAGCTTTTTCAAGTTTACTATGCCCAACCGAAAAACTCAATGCGTCGAAACAGTCCAGTCCACCAGCGCCTGCAGCTGACGCTTTTCATCTTGCAGATCAATGGACCCTTTTAGAGGAACAGGTGCTCCCCCACACGCTCTCAGAACCCGAGAAGTCGGTAAAAGTCGGGATTTTCCTAATTCGCTCCAGCCATCCAATCCAATTAGCGAAGCAGTAGCGCCTGTGTCCAATTGAAACGTTAATGTACGCCCATTTACTATCACAAGTCGAAGAAACTTCATCAGGAATTGCAAACGAAACTTTCCTTCGGACTTCAACCATCGCGAATTTCTCCTCCACTTGATTGATGGCATGTGTTTCCACACTATTGTGTCGCGCACGACTTCCACCTCGAGACCTTGTCCGGCGTCGCCTTCGGTTCGCTTGATGAGGAGCGACTCCACCCTCGGCCTGACGCGCCAAGGAGCACACGCTTTTGATATGCTCTCTTTTTCCGCACACGTCACATACAGACTCTATGTGGTGGCACTGGCTCCGATCGTGATCTATTCCACAGCCTTGACACTTGACACAATCATCGAATATCATTCGAAATTCGCACCTCCTTGCCGCATCTGAGCATAAATGTGTATGCAACATCCTGTTCGATGAAAAAACTTCGAAAAACTTGTGAAAAGTCGAAAATAACTTATCTGACTTCCTCAATTTGTAAAGGCTGTAAATATGTGATGGAAATTTGCCTTGTTATAACACACTGCACTTAAGGGACTAAATACATTACTACCATATGGTCACTGAAATAAGACGTACTCTCCAAACGGATGAAGTAAATTCCGCCAAATCACTATGACGCTAGAAGTGATAAAAACAAACCACTATTATCAGGTAGCAAGCCAAAAGTTAATAAGCAAAAGACATTGCTCTGAAAAGGAATAAGAAATCAAATGAACATTAAATAAACACAACATCAAATTGCTCGATTTGAAAATAAGATTACACACTTAATTAAAAATATGGAATGTAAATATATTTAATAATAAAATATAGTGGAATATCTCTACATGATTACAGTGATGATTTTTCTTTATATTTATATTGTTTTCTCTTTTTAGTCGCTACAATAGGTTTTTATTTTTTTAAGTAGACCAAATCGCCGTTTAACTTGTTATTTTTATTTTACTTAGCTTATCTCATAACAATTCCGATTTCGAAAGAAATTAAATCCGTTCTAAACGGTAGTAAAAGATACATGATATAATAAAAAGATTCATTGGATATAATACAATGATAAGTGCACAAGTGTACGGTATAATTGAATGGTACACTTGTAGCGTTGTATACGCATAGTAATTGCTTTTCAGTTGTCTTTTATGTTGCTTAAGTACGTCTTTTGTTTTAGTTTTGAATTTTGATTCTCTACTTTTTCTCCTTTTTTTGTTTTTACTTACAAATAGTGTTGATCGATAATAATTTAGAAGTTACCATGCAAATTCATTAAAGAAAAAGTTACTTTAAGTTTACAATTCACTGTTATGCTTATGTTTATAAGTGTAAAACGCCATCTTTGGAGTCTGTAGCTACTGCGGGCGGTGCCGGCTGATTATGGTGATCATCAAGAGTAACACCAGTCAAATCGACAATCTCATCTTGGTCATCTTGTTCGATTTCATCTGATGTATTGGTGTTGTTCGTGTGATGCGAACCACTAGATAATTGACTTGTACGTGAGAATGATCCTCTCCTTGGTGAGGTAAGAGTTCGCTGATTAGCCGGCTTAACTGTAATGATTAGATTCGAACTATTTGCGACCATCATATCGGTAACCTAAAATCGTAAATATTAGTTGTTTCTAGCAGTTAATTTAATTGAATTGTATGGCTTACCTGATCTAGAGTTTTTCCAGCGACTTCAATTCCATTTACTTCCAGCACTTCATCATTGACTGCCAGTAAACCAGTGCTCTCGGCTAAACCACCAGGAACCAAGCGTGATATAAAAATTCCAGGCTGCTTCTCCAATCCGTTAGCGGTGACTCGGACTGAAGTGCCATCTCTTAAACAACAAACAAATTACAGTGACCCCGCTTAATCGACATAGCAATTCATTTGTACAAACCTAATGTAAAAACCTAATGGCTTATCACTACCATGCTTAAGCAAACGCACTCGA
The DNA here is from genome assembly GCA_963966105.1 of Volucella zonaria. NCBI lineage: Eukaryota > Metazoa > Arthropoda > Insecta > Diptera > Syrphidae > Volucella > Volucella zonaria. Next base: position 83,855,729 of record OZ014532.1, on the reverse strand, counting down.
CGACACGTCTCAGGAACAATATCAACATCAATGATAGCTGATACTTGTCGAAAATCGTGTGGATTTGATATGGTTGGGGCCTTTGTTTTTACTGGTGTCTGTCCAAGGATACTACTAATGATATTGTTCCTAGGTTTCATAGTCCCATAGCCAGAAAATTCTTCGAAATAGTCTAAAGAGGTAAAGTGCACATTATGAAATATTAAAACGACGATAAGTGTATTAAAAACAAACCTTTTCTCTGAACGATAATCCTAAGTAAAGGCTTTGCGGTTTTTAAGGCTCTTCCGAAATTGTCATCGTTATTAATAGGCAATAAGTCATTATCACGAGGATCAATGTATAAAATCAAAAATTGTATATTGCTTAGTCTATGTAGTTGTTCAATTAAGGCAGAGAAGTTCTCGAAATTCGTGGGCTCATTTCGTTTGAAACCCCATCGACGAAACTCGGCATCAAACTGTAAATAAGAAAAAAAATCAATGGTGAGTTTAAAAGTTTTGAATGGTATAAAATTTTATTATAAAAAAATAAAAATCAAATTTTATATTTTCAATCCACTCTTTATTGAATCTAACTGAAGACTGGCGCAGTCGGTAGGATTGGTGCTATTCTGTGTTGGAATGTTCATAAACGCATTTATATCCATTGGCTCCGGCACAGGGAAGCTTTGAACTTGATTGGAGCTAGCTGGTGTAAAATTCTAATTTCCATTATAGGGGGCGTTGCTTGTATTATTATTATACTGTTGGTTGGATTGATTTAATTTAGAGTTTCTAGGATTTTCATTTTGTCTGTTATATCTACTATTGTTTCTATTAGAGTTGTTATTATGACCGCCATTTTTGGAATGATCCCTATTGCTATAATTATTTTTCCTATTCTGCTCATTTTGGTTGGAATGGGAGGACACAGTGTTATGGGGTTTACTAGAATGTAGATTGTTTGGGGATGTCCTAAAGTACGCGTATCCTGATTCGTGTAAAATATTAATTGCTGCTTCTAGACTGGATTTCTGCAATAGATCAGAGACCGCATTGGTTCTGGAAGTTTATTTTGGAAAATGAATAGTGCAGACTTTTTGTTCTGTTGGATGTTGGCCTCGATATCTTCATCATTATCCTGCAAAATTTGCTTTTGTTTCACGTTTAATCTTCTTAAAATCGCTTTAACATGATTATAGAGATCAACTGCATTTTTTTTGAATTGCACGGATCGCAATTCGTCAAACAATTCCTCCGGTGTTTGCCGATCACCAAAGTTGTTGAAAAGAATTTGTTTCATGTCTATCCAACTAGTAATGTGGTTATTTATCTCTATAATCTCTCGAGCTTTTCCTTTCAATTTGGATTTCAGAATATCCGAAAAGATGCTTTGCGTTAAGATATCATATCGCGTCATGAGAGGATGTATTTTGTCGACCAAATCGACGAAGTTTTGGAGCTCTTTGAAGTCACCGTGGATTTCTGGTAACTTCGAAAGGTACTTTATAGGGTCAATATTCAAAGTTAGCATATTTGTGGGTGCTGGGTTTTCTTTATTGAAAAAATTGTTAACTACCTCTGATAGTTGCCTAGATTGTTCTTGCACAATTTTAACTTGTTCCTCTAGAGACATAAAGAGTGGATTGAAAATATAAAATTTGATTTTTATTTTTTTTTATAATAAAATTTTATACCACTCAAAACTTTTAAACTCGTCAAATGTTTGCCGAAATCTAACGAACATCATGCAGAATGAAATTTTTATCATTTAGTTGTTAGAACTAGTAAAAAACGATTAATTTCTAACGAGACATGGAGTCAGAAACGAAAGAGGGGAACGTGAGTTAAAGCTTCTCGAATTCTTGTCAGTTGTACACTACAGACGTAACTAGGTAAACGAAATTAGGACTAAGGAGGACCCAAAAACTATTGAGGTGTCGGTTTATATAATACAATCAGGAAACTTACAACAAAAGACTATGAAAAAATGAAAAAAAAAAAACTATGAAGCACGGCAAGACCACACTACGATGGAGGCAAGGCACAGCTCCAATGTCAACTCGATAGACATGCGTATATCGCGGACAGTAAACATCGAAGAGCTACCGTAACGTTCAATGTATAACGGCTGCAATTTCATGAAAGTGCTCAAGACTTTTCTGCAAATCGAAAACAGAATTTTATAATGTGATGCCCAGTTTTAACATCCCCATCAAAATCCGTACAGCATTACATTGCCAACAGGTCTGTAATGACACGACTTAGACTTTTATATCAACAAAAAATTTTGACAACTTGCCGCGGAATGGAAAGAGATTCCCTCAGCATCATACTTGAAATAATTATGCTAGGCTCACAGGACAATATCTGCACTGCTGCTTTTGTGGCTATAGAAAAAGGGACAACAAAAATGAGTTTAGTGGTAAACGACGGAAGAAGAAGGCATATGATGCCTTCAATACAACGGGAGAGACAATACGCAACAATGAAAAGATATAGTTTTGAGATGATAGGCGAGGACTGATAAAGGAATTTGTTCATCGGTACTCCATGGTTAATTCAAAACTTAGTAGCATATTTGAAATCAAGCGACAAGCAGAAGGGGTATTAAAATGCTCTTTGTTCATTAATTGCTGTTGTAGGGTTTTCAAGCACAAAACAACCGTTAAAATTCACAGCCTGAATCATTCCGAGTGAAGAAAATCTCTCCGTCCTATTCGGACTCCCACCCCTGGAGAGCCAATATCGAAACCAAACACACCTGAGTTTCAAACCACTACATCACAACAATGCTTTCCTTTCTCCTCCTTCTATCTTTCCACCCGCGCCAAGGCAACAGTAGAAGGGTATCATAACCCCTTAGGCGCGCGTAAATTATAAAAAAAAGAAAAGGTTTTCGAATGACATCCCGCCCCGTTTGCATAAACGGATTTTTAGAGAAGAAGACATAAAAAGACAGCTATACAGGCTATGGAGACAGAAGAATTCCAGTTCATCAGCTGGGATGGCTAGCATATGTATGTACATAGATTAAATGAATAACAACGCTCAGTTTTCATTTCGAAAGGATAACTTAAGGTGGCGCATGAGGAGGTTGAATGTAGACCTCAGCAACTGAAGCTATGAAGGTGATATCAAAAAGGCTTACCTTATCGTAAATCAGATCGCTTGTAAAGTTAAAGGTCTGTGTACATTTAACGGGTACGAAATATATGCTACCAATGTTAAGATCATTTTGTGGAGAATTTTTCTTGGCTTTGCTTCTACAATATTTACCAATTCCTAGCACAAAAAGCGTTGTTTAAGGCAAGTTTCTAAATATAATAACAGTGTTTTCCTTTGTTAATTTTGAAATTTTCCTTTCTGCCAAATGACTACTATCGAGCAAATCACTGTTTCTAAACATATACATATCTTAACAGCCTAGACTTTTACTTCTTATTTGTTAAATTGAATCTGTTAATTACAATAGTTGGCATATTTTCTTTAAAGTATCCTTTCAACAGTTTCTAATAAAAAAAACCTTTGTCTTAGCTGACAGATGACACCAAAGCAAAACCGGCATCATTTGAAATAAAATTAACAATACAAGCAGAGTATTTTAATGCATTGCATTGAAGAATTTCCGCAAACTAACATTCCCTTAGCTGTCGCGCACGAAGCAGAAAAAAGAATGGATTGGTGACGTGCAGTCGGAACTCCGAAGTATGAGCGTCAATCAGAAATCTTGCATATACAGGGTCTTGCAATAGAGACTTCCGAATTTTGACATTTGATAGCGTCCATATTGTTGCAGCTACATCTGTCAAATTGGCTGTCATTTATTCAGTCTGTTTTGCTAAATCACCATGGACGTTATGTTCAACAACACGTGCAAATAATAAAATCGTTTTTTTCAAAATGGGTATTCTGTTCGGACAACGTTCCGTGCGTTTCGCCCATTTTACGGTCGCCATAATCGTCCTACCGCAGTGTGGTGGATAAATTTGAGTTTACTGGTTCAGTAAACGATAAACCAACACCCGTACGTCGACGAAACGCAACATCTGCCGGCCGCTGTCCGTGAGAGTGTGCAGCAGAATCCGTGACAGTCGTTTTCGAGTCGCTCACAAGAACTCGGCCTTTCGCAGACCACATCTCGGCGAATTTTGCGTCGTGACTTCTGCCTGCACCTGTCCAAAATTCAACTGACCCAGGAGCTGAAGGTACACGACGATAGACAACGACGTGTGCTCGCTGAATGGGCCCTGGAGCAGTTGGAAACTGACTCTAATTTTCATCGAAAAATCATCTTTAGCGATGAGGCCCATTTCTGGATGAATGAGTACGTCAACAAACAAAACTGTCGAATTTGGGACGATACCAATCCACATGAGATCCAAGAGAGTCCAATGCACCCCAAAAAAGTCACTGTAAGGTGTGGATTTTGGGCTGGCGGCGTCATCGGTCCATATTTCTTTGAGAACGACGTTGGTCAAGCCATCACCGTCAACGGCGAGCGCTATAGGTCGATGATTACCAACTTCTTTTGGCGTGAATTGGATGATATGGACACCAACGACATGTGATTTCAACAGGACGGCTCTACGTACCATACAACTCACGCCACATTTGAAAATTCTGCACGAGCGATTCGAGGGCACGATCATCTCACGTGGAGATGATGTGAACTGGCCACCGAGAGAGTGCGATTTGACCCCGTTTAACTTTTTCTTGTGGAGTTTGCTGAAGTCACAGGCCTATTCGAATGAGGCACAAACCACAAGGCACCAAGGTCAAATTCAGCTTGATTTATGCGCCAGAGTCATTGAAAATTGGACATTTCGGATGCGCGCCACCCAGAGAAGCCGGGTCATTCGAACGATCTTATATTCCATACATAATGGCATGGATAGGCCTTTGAAACGAATAAAAAATTTCGATATCTCACACACACTTTGTTTTATTTAAATTGAAAGATAGGAAGCGCTTAATGAAAGACCCTTTAAATGGCTTATAATTTTGTTTGAAAAACAAAAAAAAAATGAAATTTTGAAAATGCAAATCTGGGATAACCGAATAAATTGATTGAAGAAAAAAATGGAGTAAACTAAGGCAATGTCCAAGGTCCATGCCTTATTGACGTCGTGCAAGATTTTCTATTGGACCAACACCAGCCCATCGAAAGGTCCTATTTTTTTTCTCCGATGAAACCGCTAACACACAATAAGTAACGGCTCGACAGCCTTTCAGTCAACTCTTATTAATTGGATAAAAAAAGTTAAAAGATACCGCGTTACGAATCAAGTAATATTCGAAGATTTGGATTACCGTTTTCATAAGTCTGCAATTCCATTTCCTGACATCTACATATTTAGAAGAAGTCTTCTTGCCGAAGTTCGAAAAATCTAAATAATTACACTCTGTCGTAAACCATCGAGAGTATTATGATGACGATATCACCCACAGAGTTAGCGCTGGTTGCTTAAACGCCGCGAACACTCCGCAGTATTTTGTGAAAGGAAAATGTTGCTTAACTTTACAGATTTGTTATACAAAACAGTTGTGGCTTTAACATACACAGTGTTGAACGATATACGAGGTGCTATTTTCAACGAATGTCATCGGAAAAGTCCAAAAAAAACAATAAAGGCTCCAATTCCTCCAGCAGTTAAATTACTTAAATGCAAAAGCATTAGCAAAGTCTAGTCCTCACTTACGAGATAGTCCCAAATAGAAGGGCCTCTAAATTGGCACTAAAGTCTACAAATCCCACAACAGCAGCAAGCAGTAGCAATGCACAGAAATATGTGGCAATAAATGTAATTATACACGTTACATATAATATTTCAAGGATTATCAAAATAAGATATCTGCACTATACATTACAAAACTATAAATATTTAAAAGAAAACAGGATCCTTAATGAAAAGCAAAAAAAGTAAATCCAGACAATGCAAATTAATATGGGGTGGAGCGAAAGTCACTGATGATTAGAGGAAATCATATCTCTTCTGTTTTTAATTCTGATTAAAAGAAAGAGCTGTACCGACGTGAGTTGGTTTTGAAGTTGTTGTAAGGAAATAAAGAAATGGGCAGGGAATTTAATAAGCGAATTGTACGGTTATGGAAGGAATCACGATATTTCAGAATACGACCGAAAGCAGGCTTGAGGGTCAGCTGATGAGCATTCATACAGAGACAGCCGTTGCGTACGAAGGTTTGAGGGGTGGAGTGCTACTGGCAATTTGGATGCAAAAATGGTGGTGAAAATAGAGAGGGAACAAGGTAAAGCAGAACACATTTCGTCAGTGTTCGAGCTTGTCAACTGACTATGTAATAAAAGCAATACGTAAAGCGCTACGTTATTTGGCTGGCGCAAAATTTGAGTAAAAAAATCTTATTCGATCGAGTCTTTATCAGCGATTCGCTGCAGAAACGCAAATGAAAGTAAAACATTTTCAAAACGGGTTATAACGGCGATGGAAAGTGTGTTCTTTACAACAACGTGGAATGGAAAACATGATGGAACAAAGGAGATGAGCCACCTTCAGACATTCCCAAATTTGGCCTTCACCCTAAGGTTATCTTCCGTGTTTCGTGGGATTAGAAAGGAATTATGTATTATGATCTTCTACCGCATAACCAAACCAATGATTCCGATAAGTACTGTTCTCAATTGGATGCAATCAGCGAAAAACGCCCGGAACTGGTTAATCGAACTGTCGTATTTCTTCAAGACAACGCAAGACCACATGTCTCTTTGCAGACTCGGCACAAGTTGCATCTTCCGATTTCCATTTATTCCGGTGCAGAACTCACTTAATGGGAAAACATTGGGTTCGCTGAAAGCATGTACAATCTACTTGGAGCAATTCTTCCCCCAGAAAAATCAAACGTTCAACGAAAGGGGCATTAAAAATTGTCCCTATAACACATGGGCTGAAAAGTCCGTGCCGTTTCTAAGAAAGGGCACCACTTGAATTAAACCCATACCATTTTCAGTTAGTACCAACTTTCAAAAAATACGTGCATAAATTTTACAGCTGTCGCACGATTAGTTCTCGAGATATAGCGTTGTGAGTGAAGCAACTTTTCTTATTGTGAAAAAAATGGATTCAAAGCAATTTCGTGTGTTGATTTATCATTGCTTTTTGATGGGAAAAAATGCAGCCGATGCAAAGAAATGGCTTGATAAGTGTTACCCGGACTCTGCACAAGTCGAACGAACCATTCGCAAGTGGATTGAAAAATTTAAAAGTGGTCATACAAGCACCGAAGATGATGCACGCAGTGGACGTCCAAAAGAGGCTGTTTCAGATGAAAACATCAAAAAAGTCCACAAAATGATTACGAATGACCGTAAAGTGAAGTTGATCGGGATAGCTGAGGCTCTGAAGATATCAAAAGAGCGTATTGGATATATCATACACGAATATTTGGACATGCGAAAGCTCTGTTCAAAGTGGATGCCGCGTTTGCTCACAGTCGACCAAAAACAACAACGTGTTGATGATTCAGAGGAGTGTTTAAAGCTGTTCAACCGCAATAAAGCCGAATTTTTGCGTCAGTATGTGACAATGGAGGAAACTTGGCTCCATCACTTCACACCAGAGTCAAGTCGGCAGTCAGCTAAGCGGCGCGCAGGCGACGAACCTCGTCCAAAACGACCAAAAACTCAACAGTCGGCTGGTAAGGTTATGGCATCCGTATTTTGGGATGCACATGGAATAATTTTCATCGACTATCTCCAAAAGGGGCAGACTATCAACAGCGACTATTACATTGCGTAGTTGGAGCGTTTGAAGGACGAAATCGCAGAAAAACGGCCGCATTTGAAGAAAAAAAGAAAGTGCTGTTTCATCAAGACAATGCACCGTGTCACAAGTCGATGAAAACGATGGCAAAATTGAATGAATTCGGCTACGAATTGCTTCCCCACCCACCGTATTCTCCAGATTTGGCCCCCAGCGACTGTTTACTGTTCGCAGACCTCAAAAGAATGCTCGCCGGAAAGAGATTTAAGACCGAATCGCCGGTCACACAGAGGCCTAATTTGAGGCTAAACCGAAATCGTACTACAAAACTGGTATCGAAAGATTGAAATGTCGTTTCAATCAGTGTATCGCCCTCGAAGGCAACTATATTGATAAATAAAGTTGAATTTTGCAAAAATTTTGTTTTACTATAAAACGGCACGGACTTTCCAGCCCATGTGTTATTAGAATATGTGGCAAATAAGCAGGCTCTGGAGGCATATTTTAACGAAATTCTTAAGAATGGTGCTAAAGATAGTGCCTTATTTGAGACATATCCTTTCACAACTAGCTGAAAGAAATCTCCACTCACCACATTGTGTTTATATGAAAAAAATATAAATTAAAATCTATAACCTATAATCAATCTTCGAAAATTGGTAAGAGTAAAGAGAAAAGAAAAGAAAATAAATACATGTAGATATCGGAAAAGCGTCGTATGTGAATTCGGTGAAGAATATTATGAGGATATGAAACGTAGATGGTTTGAACATCTAGTACGAGGATAGTCTCAGAAGTATCCGACTTGACGTACAGAATGACTGTTGTAGAAAGTACCAACCTTATAAAGCTTAAATTTGAAGTTTGACGACGCTATGTTGCTTACAACAATAAAATATTGGGTGGCAGAGTTAAGGGATGCCGTATGAGTTGCCAAGACAAACATTGCAGTGGTCTATCAAATCATGAGTTCACCAGAAATGTTGAAAAAGATCCACAAAATGATATTGGATGACCGTCGATTGAAAGTGCGTGAATTAGCAGATATGGTAGGCATTTCAAAAAGCGCTGTACATCGCATGTTGACTGGAAAATTGGACATGAGAAAGCTGTGCCGCGATTACTCACAATGGAACAAAAACACCGTCGTGAGAGGTTGTTTCAATCGTGTGTTCGGCCAAGTTTCACAGCAATAAAACCGAGTTTTTGCGTCGATTCATAACCATCATAACATAGGTCCATCAAGTACCCGACCCAAGACGAAGGAATAGTCAAAACAATGGATTCAAAGGGGAGAATCGGCTCGAAAGAAGGCGAAGACAGTTCCATCTGCAGGCAAGGTCATGGCGTTAGTTTATTGGGATGCGCGTGGTACAATTTTCATTGATTATCTTCCGAAAGGAAAAGGAAAATTAAAAAAAAAAAGACGTAAAAGGAGAAGAGAAGGGAAAAGCCCAAGACAACATGAAACAGCGTCCTAGAAAAAATTATCAACGATGCCAGAGAAAACTGGAACACAGTAAAGATAATTGCTACATAGACAGGAACAAGTATAGGCAATTTCGAAATGAGAGGAAGACAAAAGCCAGAGAGTGCGTCTCAGCAAAGTAGGGAAAAAGAGGATTGGTTCCTTAACGTTCAATGTTAAGGAAGCTAAACTTCCGTGCTTCATGCGCACTCACAAAACAGAAGTTTCTGTGTCGCTGAAGAATTCTGAAGTAAAGACTCAATCTACATAGCAAGATGTTAACCGACAACAATTAATTCTAGGTCCCTTGGGTGTCTAAAATCAAGTCCTTATTGCACTTAATTATAATTATAGTATACTAACCATCGGATTTTAGCGCCGGTCAGCGGATGATTGGCTGTAATTGAGTAAATGAGGCAATGCATTATGGTGTTGCCTTGCCATGATCAGAAATATCAGTGCAATTATCTTCTTCAAAAGCTATTTTGGATAAATCTCCTATCATATTCAAACGATCATGAACTTCTCTTTTTTCAGTCCAGAGCAACCGAAAAGCAACAAAAGCCCCTCGAGTCGTGTTCAACACCGCGAACTCATTGCTCCGGGTCGAAACAAAGTTGATATACTCCGGCTTTATCTGCAGACCACATCTAAATTGCATCTAGGTCTCACCTGCACCAACAAATCCACTCGAATCAATTACGATCGAAGCGAGTTCAAACAATATCAATATTATCAGCAGCAATTAAATTGATAACCCAATTATGAGTAACTCCACGCAATTGATCGTCGTCACAAACATAACAAAAACCATCTGTCCGCGGTTCTGTTTGTTTCTCTCCGTTGCCTTATCTCTTCAATTTCACAGAATTATGATGGGAATCATTTTTCTGAAAGTTTTTTATTACCACCCCCGTCATTGTAATCACAAACGTAGTCAGTATGATACATTTCCTATTTTGTGAAAATTCTGTTTAGTATGCGCATAGAAGAGTCTTCGTCGCTTTATATGGACATGGGAGGAGGCGACTTTTTCGGCCATTTACTTTTAATGCCAACACTGTAACTCCACAATAAAGCAATAGATCACAAAACACATAGAATCGCCCATTGTTCTCTATAAAACAAAAAGAAAATTCTAAACAAGCCAACAAACAAACAAAAAATGTTGAGTAATTTGTGTGACATTAATTCAGAGCTACGTACGGATACAGGTTTTCGCGTTGATGCGGCCTTGATACGCCCAAAATAGAGATAAAAAAACCTTCACCTGCCGATCTTTGAGCACCCATTAGTGTTGTGCAATGCGAACATCACTTGCAAAATAAATCACAAATTAATGAGAATCGTAAAAACTATTTCGTGGGCCTGAAATTCAGCTATCAAATCGAGGACACTACAAGAAATCCCTCATATTCGTTGTGGTATGCCTGCAGCCTGTTGCATCCCGACGTTCTCATGAAAGGAGGGCAGGACATAGTCGAATTCCTTTCGGGAAAATCACTGCCGACGGATGAATCAGCCAACGGATTACCCAAGAATCCATCATCAACACCTCGAAAGGTGCTTTTCACCATTATGTCGTGGAATTCGGATTGGCATCCGTGGAAAAAAAGATGAAAAAAAAAGTTTTCGTTTCTCTTTTACATTGTGGCACGCTTGAGAATTACCTTTGATTTGACTTCTATGACATCGTACTCGGTATTTGTGATATTTATTTTGTTTTTAGACATTTTTATAACATGCAGAATTTGAATTGAAAACCGTACAAAGTACAAACAAAATAAAACCAGAAGAAAAAAAAAACACTTAAAATAATTTAACAAAAAATAACATCACATGCACACACATACGCGCAAGTAGTTGCCGTGTAAAAAATAAATTTTTTCTCTCACTTATTTTTTCTGTCTTCTATTCGTTTGAAGGATTTGTGTTGTGTACCGATGACATGACGTTGAAATTTCTGTGAAGTTGGCCGTGGTTGGATACGTTTTGTGGTTGTGATATGAGGTTGGTCAGTAATGATTATTGTAACAAATATTTCAGGATTTTCTTATGGTGTCGAAGTGGTGTCTGGGTTTCCTTGCAATTGAGTTGATGATAAGGGTGCTAACAAATGTTTATTTAACTAAGTTTCATCACTGTAAGACCCGTAAGGGCTTCTACAACGCTTGTGAACCGCCACAGCGGAATCCATTTACTTAGATTTTTCTTCTCAAACCAGTTCATACCCAAAGAACCAGGCTTTTACAATTTTATCCAGCGCCAAGTCTGCTTAGAACAGCAGACTTCGCTAGAATAGGAGATTTACTTAGCTTGACTTGAAAATTCTGAACAATTTGATAAAGGCTCATTATTCGATTTTTAAAAACTGGAAAATATTTCCTCGGTGTTTCATGCCGCAGAGGGCAAAATCTGTTTATACCGCATTGCATTGATCATCCGGGTTTTAATTGAAAACTATTCGGGCTAGAATATTGACGCTTATTCTCTCTAATTATCCATCTTAAAATTTAGTGGTAGCGTGGAAAACTGGTTAAGTTGTTCCACTTAGTCGAAAGATCCGACTAGGAAAATTAATATTTTTGACAATTTTAATCCTTGATTTCACTTTTTTTTATAGAGAGCTCATATTAACTATGGTACTTTAAATTGTCAAGAATTAAGTAGACATTGGAGCAATCCCATACTATTTGATTCGTGATTGTTCATTTCATTTACTCGTAGTTCGAATCTTGTCAACTCATAACGTGATGAAACATTCTTTCCAATTTTCAGAATTTTATAAGGTTGCACCTCATGTGTTGGGTTATAGATTTCAATGCACTATCAAGTATTATGCATTTCACACAAACCAACAAGACTACCATTTGCAACACCTTCCCTGTCGATGATGGCCTAAGACTGCACTTGTTGGGACCGATAATTTCCTCGGCAATTACTTTATTCCGGGGTTATTCAGCCGTTCTGTAGAGACTAGTGCACGGGACAAAAATTTAGGTTTCATAATAACAGTCATGACTTCTTGATTTTTTGTAATAAATCTTGTTCACCGAAAACTGTCTTGTAATTGAAATCATTCATCTCAGGAGATGTTGGCATTTTCAAGAAGAAGAAAATCCCTCCATTAGGGGAGTTTGTTGTCGAAAACAACAAAACTTTTTTTCTTAGCTGAAAGCAAAGTACTTAGGCATCATCTTAGACCTAAACGTTACTTTAATTGAACATATTGAAACAAGAGCTTTTGAAAAGAGAAGAATCCCTTTAAAATAATAAAATTTGAGAACTATGAATAATTAAGTAGTTACATACATATATTCGTACATTAAATACTCATGTGCATAGTAAACTTGAAAGTGCAATAAGTTTAAAAACATCACGTTTGCAAGTGTACCGGTGCAACGAGGTGAACTACTATTGCTGCCATGAAAGTCTTGCTTACTAACATTGCGTTAGTGCAAAAGTTGAATGGAAGTTTATAGACCGTTTGAGTAGGAAGTTAGGTAATCTGGAGAAAGTAAGAAAGTACTCCAGACCGTGTTTCGCGAACCAATTTCTTGAATATAAAGCACTGGTAGATCCCTGCCTACATTTCTCTGCCTACCAGACCAAAATGACAGAGAAAAAATCGAAAAAAAATCAAACTGGCCATGACTGACTGCAATGTCTTTCTTAAACATCCAAAATTTAAGGCCACCAAAAGCTGGGGCTAAAAATACTACAATGTCACAATGATAGTAAGGATTTTTAGTCGTTCGTTAGAAACTCTGTCCCATCCTCTATCCATACACTCATTTATAACGATATTACAGCAAGAAGCTCTTCAAAGAAGGTCGATTTACTTGCTGCGCAATTCGTGGCCAGCTCAAGGGTTTCAGATCGTGTCATGTCTTAGACAGCACATGGGAGCGTCGAAAAATCTATAGGACGAGCCCACTGTGTGGTAGAAAGTGTTTTTAATGTCCTTTCCCATTTGATATAGTGTTTATTCGCCCTTTATTCACATCTGGTCAGTATAATGTATGTATTATCACATATGAAATATGTGCCGCTTAGTTTGTACACTAATACTGTACCATTTAAGTACTCGTATACCACACATTAGTTTCATAGACACTAAGCAGAAGCAGAAGTGATTGTTAATGAATGGACTGAGAGAAATATTGGGCCTTGCATTTAACAGATACCAACCTTTTTTATAGCTGACATTAATTTCTCTGAAGAAATTCAACTGACTCTTGGACAAATATAGTGATTAGAAGCTTAACATTCAACCTTCGGCGAAAGTAAATTTCCCTACAACTCTTAATATTGCCATTTAGTAATACATTTAGTAATACAGTAACACAGTGAATACTTCCATTTCACCAATGGATATCGAACACACCCACTTGCTACACAAACCGCTAACATAAACGTCAAAAAATAAGTCAACGAGATTTCGTGCGGTGTTTTTTCCTTCAAGCTGGTGTTTCATTTTATTCGTTTATCCAACAATTCAATAAAAAATTCAAATGATGGATGTAAGGCCCAATCAAACTATTTATATAAACAACCTCAATGAGAAGATAAAAAAGGAGGAACTGAAAAAATCGCTCTATGCGATTTTCTCACAGTTTGGACAAATTCTGGACATCGTTGCTCTAAAGACGCTCAAAATGCGGGGGCAAGCTTTTGTGATTTTCAAAGAAATTTCAAGTGCCTCGAATGCTTTACGTACAATGCAGGGTTTCCCATTTTATGACAAACCCATGAGAATTGCCTATTCCAAGACAGACAGCGATGTTGTGGCTAAAATGAAGGGCACATTCAAAGAGCGTCCGAAGAAGGTTAAGCCGCCAAAGGCGCCGGCTACCGAAGAGAAAAAGTAAGTTATCAAATTAAAGTCAGAAAGTATGCAAAAATCATAACAAATTTCTTTCAGGGATAAGAAAAAGAAAACCGGCGGAGCAGAAAATTCTGCATCTAACTCAACAGCTGAGCAACCGCCAAATCAAATTCTTTTCCTTACTAATCTGCCAGAGGAAACCAATGAGATGATGCTTTCAATGTTGTTCAATCAATTTCCAGGATTTAAAGAGGTGCGATTGGTACCGAATCGTCACGATATTGCATTTGTTGAATTTGCCACCGAGCTACAGAGTAGTGCAGCGAAGGAAGCGCTGCAAGGTTTCAAGATAACACCCTCACACGCAATGAAAATTACTTTCGCCAAAAAGTAGTCGACTTAGTAATAAATTTTTTAATTTAAAGGTACAAACTGGTTTTAGTTTAAATCGAGAATGATGATTGGGAACACATTTTGGTAAATCGTAACTGATTAAATCGAGAGCTTGAAATGGAATATCTTGTTAGCACCAGATTAGTGTCAATCCTGTGCTAAATACTAATAAGAAATTTGCAAGACTCAACTTATTTGAGTTTCATTAGACAGCAGTTTATTCCGTGATTGACTTGAAAATATTTTCAAATCTTGTGGTTATTAACTTGGTCAGAGTATAATGAATGTGATGTTTGTAGCCATTCTGCGCTGTAAAATGGAAGTTTCAAGGATTAGTATACCGAATTTCATTATTGAAAGTTTGAAATATATCTGCACAAAGTCCAGTAGCAACAAAATTTATGAGGGAACGTAACCTTTGCGATTGAAACGAGTAAGCCGCATGGCTGTACTCGATGCCGTTCTGATAGAATGATTCGTTATGTATTTATATGACCCTACATATTAGGTTTTTTTATAAAAGCTAAGTCGCAATGCCTTCAATATTTAGTTGTGGGATCCAAAATGTAGTCCGAAATTTGTGGCATACATTCTCGATCAAATTGAACTGGTCCACATCCGAAATGAGTCTGTGTCATCTTATCCTTGTACTTGATGTTTGTTTGTCCCGGTAAAATTCTTACTGATTGCACTTCTGCAAGAATCTGCTGAGTCGCACACATTCTCAATAAAATTGTGTACCAACCACTGCAGCCACAGTTTTTTCTGTTTCGATTCGTCCCGCCGGCGTTATCATAAATCTATCAGAAAGACTCTCGGGTACACTGCGCCTCCAAACGCAGTTAGTTCTGAATCGTTTTTGTTAGGCATCACGGATGCCTTGAGCGTGGATATCTCCAGGCATGAGTTGGATGCTTAGCGTACTACTTTTGGGGCTTCAGTATGTGCTACATCTGCACGTGTGCCCGGCTGTCAACCACTACCGCGTAGTATGCGTTACTATATTCATCTACGTATCCAACCCCGTCGTACATTCACATGACATCAAAGAGGTAAGTAGCCATATGCTTATAGCGGAACGATCGTAACAGCAATAGTCAGTTTTCGCCAACATCCGCATGAACGCAGGAATTTGAATTGGCAGCCAATTTCAACTCCGCTAGTGTTCTAGCTCACCAGAAATGATCAAAAGCTGGATGTGACTTCGATTAAGGAGATGGATCTGAAAGTGGGCCGGTGGTAGCTTAATATGCAGTGGTTGCCTGAAAGAATTCCAGATGCAATCATATTTAAACGCCGTTCCTTCATATTTGTTCGGGTAACGCCGACGACAATGCCATACAAGTACATCTTCGTGCTAAAATGATCTGATCTACACTAGTTTTACTGATAGATTGGTACATGGCCTGATAAAGGATTATTTCAGAGTGGAGAACTTTGGGGTAAAAGCGTCCACCCCACTTGAATCTAAGGAGGATGTTTGTGCCAGAAGTATCCTTGACTTAACCAAGAGGAGGATCGATGGAAAGTTCGAATTTTTTTTTTTTTTTTTTGTAGAAAGCTGATGATGTTGTTCACCATCCATGTTTACCATAGCACCACAGCGCTTGTTATGAATAGAACCGAACCGTACAAATTTATATTGAGAGATTATGTTGACGAATGTTACGCCTGAAATCATAAGAGAAAAGACCTGGCGCTGGCCTCACTTTGCAGCTGCCTATTCCCATTGTGCTGCTTAGCACAGCAAGCTCAAGAAGTTATTCAACGTGGCACCATCTTTCACTGAAGCCATCAAGGTAGGTAAGAGTGGTTGTTGGATAAACCAACCCACTTAGGCCTAATGGCCCATTATGATGCCACGTGGATCTATGATCCTCTTGCTGATGGAACCAGTTTGAGCTTCTGACGAAGCGAAGGAGACTGTTTACGTCTATATTTTTCAGATCGTTTAGGTCGTTGTAGAAGAAGGCTCCTAAGTGAAGTTTTCTTCTCTGGGAGAGAGCTGGACATGTACATAGTAGATTGTCGTCCATGCAGCTTTTGCAGAAATCATTTGTAAAGGCGCCAAGCCTTCTTGCGTGTTTGCCTATGAGGCAGTGTCCAGTGATGGCGCTGAGATGTTCCTTATTTAAAAGGATCAGACACTTAGAGCGATACAGATCTAGTTTTGGCCAGATTTGTTTGGTCGCTAGACATGTTGGTCCAACAGACCACCTAAGGTCTGTTCTTTTATTGGCATCCAGCTTTAATATTAGTTCGCACGCAGCGATTGGAATACCTATGCTACCCCTTTCCGGTAGAATAGGTAGAGTGGTTCCAATTAGGCGAGTTCATCGGATCTACAATTCCCTGCAACGTCTCTGTGGCCCGGCACCCAACAGAGGTGAAGGTTGAACTGCTCTGCCATCTCCATAAGAGACGATCGGCAATCAAGGGCGGTTTTAGAATTTAGTGAGACTGAGTCCAGGGATTTGATAGCGGCCTGATTATCCGAAAAGATGCGGATATCCTTTGCAGATATCACGTTTTTCTTCAGCCAGGACAGTGCTTCTTTAATCGCCAAAATTTCCGCCTGGAACACGCTGCAGTGATTTGGAAGACGGAAAGAGGCTTAGATTTAGCGTGTCTGAGAAAACACCGCCACCATCAAAGCCATTATTAAGTCGATTACCTTATTGGATCCATCGATCAAGCAATCCTAATATCTACTTCAGCTCGGAAGTAGTCATTAGAGCTTTTAAGTGATTTACATCGTACTCGTCTGTAAGGTGAACAAGTTTTGCGCATGTCCTGACATCCGGAAAAATTCTAGTACAACCTGCAGTTTCACTGAGTGAGCAATGACGTTATAGACGGAAACAGACGTCCAACAAAACAATAGCTGCTCACCACAGCCACAACGGCTTCTGACCAATAAGGATTCCGTAGTCTCGAAGCTGGTAAGTAGTAAATTTGGCGATGAGACCTATTTTGGAATAAAGCAAACAATAGCTGCTCATCATATCCATAACAGCGTTCGACCAGAAAGGATTCCGTAGTTCCGAAGCTGGTGAGTAGTAAATTTTGGCGACAAGAGCTATTTTGGGATGAAAGACTTACTGAAAATATCTGCACGTTTTGGAACAGATGGCGACTGGCATTATCCAACGTGTTCGATATGAAAGAATGTACGAGTATCTCGTTTTAATTTACGAGGTGGTGTCCACAAAGATCTTCAGCTCCACGTTATTGTCGACGGAAGCGATGATGCATTTGCAGGTTTGCATATTAGACCGCCATGTGGTTGAAATCATATTCATATGTGGAAAAACGAATTACCCGCAACTTATGCCGATGAGTATGCTTCGTATATTTAGAGTTGCAGGCGGCAGTTCTGTGGTCACCAGTCATTAAAACTTTACCCGACGGACATTCCCTCACTTTCACCCGAATGGTCCTTTGGAGAAATTCCTCGATGATTGTCGAACAGCGAAATTGGTTCGTAGTTCACCCATCTGGAGATCATGGATCCGTTAAGTTGCTCCATGCTGCG
This sequence comes from Volucella zonaria, assembly GCA_963966105.1. Classification (NCBI taxonomy): domain Eukaryota; kingdom Metazoa; phylum Arthropoda; class Insecta; order Diptera; family Syrphidae; genus Volucella; species Volucella zonaria. The sequence continues at coordinate 83,837,785 of OZ014532.1, read as the reverse complement.
GTTTCGTGAAAGCTGCCCAGAAATGTTTTCCTTACTGATTTCAGCATTAATATCCGTGAGGTAAATTTCTTCGTAATACTCTATACAGAATCAGTCGGAGTTATGTGCTTAAAGGTCTATTTGCATTGATTTTTCACGGATGCTGCCACGCTAAAATGTGCAGTTTCTTAGTAAAAGTTTCTGTTTTTAGCATGGCTATTCCTATCTACCGTACCTCTTTAAACGCAATTTTGTAGGTCAAGTACTGTAAAATGAAACTTCTCGATCTTTCAGATCGCTGCCCATGTTTGTTTCCCATCATGATCAATTAAAGCGGTTCTTTCTGCGAAGCCGATGTGCCTACCGTAACATGTGCGATTTGTAATTTTTTTTTCCTAGGCAGAACGCACTAATATTGCTAGCTACCATTTTTATTTCTTACTTATTGGATAAAATTGAACATATCCACTAACAGGCATCCTTCACAACTGGCATTGCGGGGTTAAAAGATTTGATATTTCGTAATGGCTTGACGCTATAATGCTCCTACATGTCATAACGATTATGATGGCGTCGATGTGATAATGTAATAGTTCTTCTTAATCACTGTATGATGGTGACTTCTCTTCTGATCACCAATAGTCACTGAAGTCGTCACTGAGAATATGTCGTTTCGCAGAATAAAGCAAACAATTTTTTGTTGGTGTACTGTATTCATCAGATCCAACTTAACTTTACCTTATTCCAAGATAGCAGGCAGAAACAGAAAAGCCGAGTTAACTCACCAGGATCTTCAACTCATTTCTAGCATACACTCTTATGCCCCAAGGCTCGTTTACAGAAATGCCTGAATCCATCGCAACAAACAAAGATCCAAAATTCCGTACGAAACAAAAATCATAAAATTTGGAATAAATTAAGTTTATTTTTGTTTCAAAAACTCGAAAAAAAGAATCCAGAGGAAGAAAAGTTAATTGCTAAATTTAAAATTTAATGCCTCTACGATTGGCACTTTGTTTCTTGTTTTACTTTGCTAAAATCTAAAAAATATCAAACGCATAATTCAGCTAAAATCTGCTGACACTGGTACCAAACTCAGTACTGTTCGGACATTATAAGGACAACCAACGAAGTCCAACCGGTGAAGGGATAACAACCTTTACCTTTGCCAGTCTGATCATCGTACTGCTCCCACAGGTAGCCAGTTCTCTGGTATTCTCGGAAGATATTGCCAATAAGATTCTCCCGAAGCTCATTATATAATTGCCGTGCATTGGCCGCATAGGGCCCTTCATTGCGACCGTAATGACGCAAAGCTCTCAAGACTAGGTAATTTAAATTAATCCAAATCGGTCCGCGCCAATATGGTGGATCGTGTTCGGTATTTCGTTTCATATAGAGTGGAGATGTCTTCGATAGCGAACGGAGACCATACTTCGTCCAAAGAATATTTGGATTATGTATGTCTTTTAGAATTTTGTTTAGATATGGCGAGTCTATGTCGATAATTTCCAAAAGGAAGGGAAACAGATTAACGTAGCCATAGGTGGAGTCAACAAACCGTAGATCAGGTTGCTTCAGTGTTACACGAACCATTTCTAGTTGCTGTTGCTGGTACTTTGCTGCGTTGCGTTGTGTAATTTGTGGCCTCTTTAGCACCACAGAGTCTGTATGAAGGCCGTAGTCGGCATAGGTTTCTGTAAACGGGCTCAAGTGGAGTTCATTAAGGAGCTTATTGTCCGAGAGGTAGGAAGCTGTTTCGTAATATTTGGCGTCGTTTTTCCCAAGTAAAGTGGACAATTCGGCCATAACTCCAGATGCAAAAGCAATCCAGCAACGTAAATCTACGTGGCGTTCGTTTGGTGTTGGGTGGGAAGCACGTGGAAAGTCATCTAAACCAGAGGTCAACGTTTTGGGATTAAGTTCTCGTTCACTTTGCGCATCACGACCACGCCATCGATATGTTCCCATCAGGTCGCCCTTTTGGGTGTTATTAAACCAAGAGAACCATGTCTGTAAACGAGGATACAATCTTTCCAGTGTTGCAAATCGACCTTTGACAGAAAGTTCCTTTCTGTGTTGAGTAAGGATTTTCTGCAAAGTGAGGAAGAACGTTGGCGGGTTAGCATTAGTATTTCTTTGAATGACAAATTCTTCAGGAACTTTTGCAAGAGCCTCAATACCAAGAATTTGTTCCCGCGGAATCCAACCTTCCACATTTAACAGGTCAAACCAATGACAAATAATGTCGAGCTCTATATCCAGATCCCATGAGGAAATTAACAAACCATGAAAACCTTCATCCCAAAGGAATCCTCGAGGGAAAAATGATCTTGACGGCACAGCAGTGTACAAAGGTGCCTTCCAGTAAGGCACTGGGTTCTTTGTATGAATGGATTGCACCCGTGACGAACCATAAAAGTATCCAATGCCACCAATCATATTGCTCAATGCATACTTGGCAAATTTGAATTCTTCAGCGGAAAAGCCCTTCTCCCGTAAATGAAATGTGTTCTCGAACCTCTTGTCGAATGCTTCAATCTTCTCTTCCAACGCCTTTGTGTACTCTCGTCCAATTGGTGGCTTTGAAATTTCCTCTCCAACCGAGAATCCCGATGTTGACTGATAGGTAATATCCATGGCGAAATCTAAATCAGCAGTCACTTGAATTGCAATGAAATTTGGATCTGCCACATGGCCCGCAGTTGAGGAAATCATTTCTCCAGGAAGCGATATAAACCTTCTCCCACTCTGTGATGTTACTTCTCTGAAATGCGCAAAGAGAATCTCCTTCAAACCCTTTAACGAATGTGCTGCTGTGCTTAAATGTGATTTATGCAAAACTCTGCCTTTAACTGGATTCAGTTTCACTTGGAATTCTCCCAAACCCAGGGTTTCACCATAAATTCCCGGCTCTGAAGACTTTTCATCGGAAACATATTTGATGTGACCATTCGTGCGCTCATCTAATGCTACATACCAAATCAGTGATATCTCACGGTTCCATGCGTTCGTATAATTTCGAACACTTATTCTAGTAGTCCAATCTCCGCCGAATTGTTTCCCTGGAAACTTAACAAATGACGTCCGCAGCTCAAATGGCAAATCATGAATCTCCTGTGTGCCAAAGGTTCTGCCATCATGATGCGTCCAGCCGTACTTATCTAAATTATCACCAATTTCGCACCAATGACGGATGCCTTTACCTCCGTAACCCAAATTTTGCGGTGAATACCACATCAGTCCCATAACCACCGAATGTGGATCTCTCGTCTTCAACCCAAAATAACTGCCTGAGCGATACGAACCCCAGTATCGATCGGGATCATCCAGTCCGGTGCGTTGTACCATCTTTTCACTATCATAAGGCGTATTCACTCTAGTTTCCAGGTAACCAAGGTACCCAAAATATGAGGCAATTCCCAGACACACACATCCTACGATGGTTTTCCATTTGCCTAAGATAAAAGGTCCAGGTTCACTACGTTTTGAGTTGCTACTTTGTTTGGTTGGTTTCTTTGGTACCGAAGATTGCTGTGAACTTTGTGTACTGCTGCTGGTTGTTGGTGGGGTTGCTGTTGAATTGGAATTGCCGGCGTTTTTTCTTTGCCGTGCCATTGTCCACGTCAGCTAGAGAATAATATTGATAAGCAAAAATTAACCATCAAAGTATTGCGCCGAGAAGAATAATCTTTATGGACTTACTTTGCCGAAATAGGGAGGGTTTATCAACTATTTTGGATAAGTGGATTAATTGAATTTTGAAGGCAGCTACGAAAATATACGGCGATTATCCATTATTTTGTGTACACAAATGACAGGAGAAAAAAATAATCAACAAAAACTGGCGAATTTGGCGCTGCTTTGGAAAATGTCGATTGTTCGTTAAGTTTGACATATATGTGGGAATCGTTCGATGGTGGCACGGTGGCTGTTGATTGTGATTTTTGTTGAATGAACGATTTGCGGTATACTTAGAGTGGATTTTTTAGTGTTTTATAATACACAAACTACGAAATTACTTGTATTGAGCCAACCTGAATATGTTGTCTGCTGTATATTCGAGCGATATTTAGTTAAAGGGTACAATAGAAAATGTGATATATATTTTTAGTATAGTTCTAAGAAGGGGTTCAACAGTTTTTCAGAAGGCCAAAAATCAGGCCTTTTTAGAACAGACTTACGCTTGTTCCTACAACTTTTAAACTGAAGTTAACTCTAGCAAATCTTCAAGAATAATTTTTCATAATTGCCATAGTAATTATGCTAACAAATACATAGTCAAGAGAATGCTTGACCATTGGTTGTTGGTTGTTCCAATATAAACTTTAGAAGCCAGGGTATTTCTAGCAGCATTTCCTGTTCTCAATAGTGAAGCCACAGACATCTTATGTTTGAATGAAGCTTAAGTGAAATAGAAGATTTCGAATTTTATTAAGTAAGGACACATGTAAGGACACGATCAAAGAAATAGAATCAATCATTCTGACGCAAAGAACGGTGAGTATAGGCGAAAGCTTACATATTCGGCCTACAAATACCGATATCAGAAACGCAGGCAATAAAAAAAGGCACAGTAACTAATATCTTAAAATAATCTCGACAGCAAATCCACTGTACGAGTATATGTATAACAAATCTGCCATTCTGCATCTCACTAAAGTATTGAATTGTTTTTTAGATGTCGATTAAAAGTATTGCATTATCGATCTTAAGAAATCAGTACCGTATGTTAATTATTCTTTAGAGTCGTACATTGGGCTCTCTGTAAACCATGGACATTCCGATGGAGGTAGTGTTATATATTCACATGGATTGTATTGCATTTTAAGAAGGATAATATTTTATAACGAATGCTGTACATTTTTGTGTTCGTTTAATGCGACTCTCGTAAACATAGGTTTTATATTTTGAGTACTTGCATAAACATTCGATCATCAAAAGTGAAACGTCGACGATCTTCTATCTCAATTTTCCCACGGCTCATTGTAGATGACATTCGTCCTGTGATTCAGTTCAATCCATCTTCTCTGAACTTGCACTTAATAAATGTATTAGAATATTAAACTTGTATGTAGTTATTCTTTTCCGTAAACGATCACGCGTAACAATTTTGATGGCATCGGTGGGATATTTTGTTCTCGAGACAGGAAATTAATTTCTCTTTTCCTGTTCAATAAATTCGGGAAATACCAAAGATGGTATTTATTCTTTTCCTTAAACGGCCACGCGTAACAGTAGAATTCAAAGAAATTGTGTTTAGTTTCCTCTGACGATGTCTTCGACATCTTTATATGTATATCGGAACAAGTCAGGTTGTTTTTTTCACACGTGCCATCTATTATCTATAAAGGCGTAAACGTCAACCCATAGGGGGATTCTATCCTTTTTAACTGAAATGATTTTAAATAGCATCAGCTTATAAGGCGCTATGAAAAATCATACTACTTAGTATGGTATAGCTGTAATATGTACTATACATACCATAAATGATATTTTTTTGGGAACATTTGTAGTAGAGAATTCTATTGATGGCAAGCCTTCTTAGGCTTGATAAGAAAGAAAACAGACTTTAGAAAGACCATTATTTAAGAGAATTCCGACTGGAATGGATCATCTAACATGCTTGACAACGTTTTATTCTGTTCTGTCAGCTCTTTGGACAAGGCCAATCTGCTTGCTGCACACTTTAAGGCCAGCTCAACACTCCCAGATTGTGCTTTGTCTCCGCCTACATTTGAGTGCATCGAAAGCATTTGTCCTATTTGTTCTATTACAGATACATTGCACTTACGTCCCTTCTCTCCAAGGTCATGGAAATGCTGACAAACCGTCAGCTCATGAAATATCTCGAAACACGAAAACTTCTCAATGACCGGCAATATGATTTTCGCAGCAACAGGTCCACTGGTGATTTGATGGCATGTCTCACCGAAAATTGGACCCAAAGCGTACATCAATCTGGCGAAAGCAAGATAGTTGCACTTGATATTTCTAAGGCATTTGACAGAGTTTGGCATCAGGCTCTTTTGTCGAAAATGCGTGCTCTTGGGATCGATGACTCTCTTCTTCAATGGATTAGAAATTACTTTTGGGAACGTCCAATTCAAGTTGTCTTGGACGGTTTCAAGTCTGATATTCACAAAATAAATGCTGGTGTGCCCCAGGGCTCCGTTCTGTGCTCGACACTCTTTTTAATTTTCATCAACGATCTCTTGTCTGTTACTTCTAATCCAATATATTCCTTTGCTGACGACAGTACTCTCTGCTTTTCACATTCGTTCCCAGACTCACGTCCCTGCTCTTCGGCTGTAGAACGGGAACGGCAGCGTATGTTAGGCTCATTAAATTGTGATATTATCAGCATAACTAATTGGGGACACACTAACAGAGTAGAATTTAATGCTTTCAAAACACAATGCTGTCTGCTGTCGTTAAAGCGAAATTTGAACACCCAGCCATTATCCATGAATGGCATTTGCATCGTCGCAACCGATTAACTTTCCATTCTCGGTATGTATGTCAATGAAAACTTACTTTGAAATAATCACATATTCGATGTCGTCAGAAATGTCTAGGTTTCCTTAAGCGATGTAAGAAATATTTCACCCCCTCTGATCTGGCCTCAATATATAAGGCGTTTATCCGCCCGAAATTGGAGTACAATGCTCACATCTGGTAGGGTGCGCCTAAAACATCTCTGCACCTGCTAGATATTATCCAAGACCGTGCGATAAAACTCATAGGTGATACTAATATCACTCAAACAATGGACACAATCGAACACCGACGTAAGGTCTCGTGTCTCACTCTGTTTTATCGCTATTTTCACCATCAGTGCTCCATAGAAATCGCCAGTAATATTCCGCCCCTTCAAACCTCTAACCTTAACACCCGTCTCGCTATGAATGCTCATCAGTATACGCTCAATCCCACTTTACGACGTACTCTAAAATATCGTGATTCGTTTTTAAGCCGTACAAATCGCTTATGGAATGCCTAGCTCCTTATTTCCTAGTCATTATAACCTTCAAACATTTAAAACCAACGTTCACCGGTTTTAGTTTCTATCCTCCCTGACTTTCCTTCGCCCGCACTGTGTGCAAACATTTTAAGGGTACTTAAATCCCTTGAGCGCGCGCAAATTATAAAAAAAAGTAACCGAACTTGGGGCTTATGCTTACACTACTAATAACAATTTAGTGAAGGTTCAGTAAAGGATAAGCCAGCGCAAATATAAAGTTCACACATCGTTGAGTCCAGCTTTTTGGTACAGGATAAACAATAAGATAAATCATCTACAACACATGCTATATAGCATCAGGCCGTCAATAATACCAGGAGTCTCATCGAATCAGCTACACAGGACTAGCAGCTCAAGTTCATATTTGAAAAACCCTGTCCTTATAATAAAGAAATTATTCAATGATTAGGTCTCAGAACTAGCTAAAGATGACGTGAAAAAAGGTGACAAATTTCCTGTCATGTTTACAGAAAAAAGTAAGAAGAGGTAGTACTTTTTAATGATTACACTTCTATGGTTATCCAATGAAATGTCTCTTCAAACCTTCAACGTCCGACTCGATATGAATACGAATCAGTTTAGCCTCAAGTCTACTTGATTCTTTCCGGCATTCTTAATAAAATCATACTTCACTGTGGCAGACAATGCTTACTCCTGTGTCCAGAGGGATGTAAAGTGTTTCAAGAGAGGAAACTTGTAAGACGTCTGTTTGTAATAGTATCTTCTTAAATTGTAGTCAATTTAAAAGTCACATTTATACAGACTATATTGTACCGGTACGATTATCCTTTTTTTGTTAAATTTGGTGAGAGATATTCCATATAGCGGTTTCGGATAGATTCTATCCATGCATCCACAGTTGGTTGAAACCGGCAGTCTTGCTTTTAGACTTTTATAAGGGCTGTGTCCTTAACAGGATTAATACGTTCTTTTTCATGAAAGCCGGTAGCACCAACTTCTTTCCAGTAGAAAAACTCACCTTTATCGTCGGTCTAAAAGTGACAATAGCCAAACTGAAGTTGAATGAGGCATTCGAAACTTGGAGCTTATTATTTGAATTTCTCGATGGAACCGAGAATATACCAATTCAGCATTGGTCGTAGATCAAAAATTCACAGTCAACTAGGAAAAAGGCCTTACATATACATATCTATACAGCAACGAAGACTTGACTAATTGGCATTGAAACCTTCGAGATTGTTAGAGTAAGATCTGCACAATTCACGTAATGCGAACAATAAGATAAAAAATCTAGCAAAGAATAACTTGGCTGTTAACAACTGCAAATTTCTTGAGCTTATTGGACCTTGGTGACTTAGTATAGCCATTACTTCTTTGATAAATTCGCAAGACCTCTGGGCTCTAATGAAAATGCTAAAAAAAAAATACAAAACTGACGTCAACTGACACCGAACTATTTGCGCCATCGAATTAGGCTAGGACAATAATTAAATAATTAAAGACGCCATAGTCGGCTTCTAGTGGTTTTCAGTCCGGTTTACATTGACGATAAATAAAAGAGAGATGGACAGCTCCTATCCAAGGAACACGCGTTATCTAGCGATAAAGGGGAGCTTAAACGATTTGCAGAAGACGATTAGTAAGCAAAGAAGGTTTTTTGTGGAGGGCCGAATGCGCCACGGATGTAAATTTGGGAAGTTAAGCGTCAAAGTTATATTCCTTCAACCTTGCGTGTAAGAAGCCTTAACCGTGGACCGTAGTCGATCGAAATAACATTGATAGATGCTTATAGCTGGGCGTAAATCGTGTATTACTCGGACAATGTTTTTCTCCAAAGCCTCTATCGTTACTGATTTATCGGCATAAACTAGTGACTTGACGTAACCCCACAGAAAATAATCCAATGAGTCAAATCGCACGATCTTGGTGGCCAATTGACGTTTCTTGAAATAACTCTATCGCCAAATCGTCTTTTCAATAAAGCAATGTTTTCGTTGGTAGTATGGGGTGGAGCAGCATCCTGTTGGAACTACAGTTCTTCCACATTGATGTCACTCAAATTTGGGAACAAATAATCTTTGATCATCGCATTGTACTGGTGTATATTGATAGTAACTTGTGCTACGCATTTTGAAGAAATAAGCTTTAGCTCTTTTACCAATTGGATTTTATAAGCCTTGCGACCAAGATCTTTGCGCGGAATTAGAATTTTTCTGATAGTGACAAAGGCCAAGTTGTTGCGAATGACGACGAATAGATAAATTGGTGTTCTGTGCTTGTGCTGAGCACAGCCGCGATATTTTCTTCCGACTGTACTGTTCTCACGGCTCCCGTGAGTATCCAACGACGTGAATTAGGTGCAACATTTTCAAATAATTCTGGGGTAAATTTCTCTAAGTGCTCTATAAGTTTCGCGAACAGAGCTTTGATTTTAGAAACAAGTTCCAACAATTTGAAATCTTTGTTGTTGCGTCAATATTCTGATGATGAAATGAAAACTGTACTAAGAATTAATAAAATCTGGCAGCTCTACATAAGCTGTCAAATTAACAACCCTTGCTAAAAGTTCAGCTTCCAGCAGCTTGGAAAAATCTACAATTGAACTCAACAATCCGCTTTTATTACTCAACAACAGATGTCTCTAAGTCGCACCATCAGATACAACAACCGCTGACACTATGTTCTTCAAAAATATGAAACCAGGTGTCTCTGGACTTATTTTTCCAACGACTGTTTTAACTACTATTCAAAAGCAAAATTAAGATTTAATTAACAATGCCATCATCACCATAGTCCCGTACATCTGCTCATTCAATGGGAATCACCACAATTGACACATTTCTGGTTTCCAAAAACTACCCAGCCACGAAGAACAAAGTCAAATGAGTTCTTGAATTTATAACGAATTGTCTGAATTTCTTTATTGCCAACCGCCGCCGGTAGTGGTTCGTCTATTACCACTCCCCAGGACACATGCCACATGCAGCCAATCCAGGCAGACATTGAATTTCCTCACCTCACCGACAGTCGGTCTTTTCGCAAAACAAATCCAGATCATAAGCTAACCCAGTAGGGTTCCAAGTTTGCACCTGCAAAAAACAAACAGATTCCAACTCGGTCCTTATCGATTAAGAGAGTATTCTATTGCAGCAATCTGGTGATTTTGATCGTTTAACATTGTCAGTCTGTCGGTGTCTTTTAGTCACGGTCAACCAGAAATTAGTTCACATTTCCTCTTTATATTGTCGAGATGACTCAATTGTCCAGAGCTACTCAACGTGACCACCAACTAATGTTTAAGATTAGACCACGTAGATTCATTTCGAGAAAGAATAGTTGTGCGACCCGTCGAGTGAAGGGAAGACTTCAACATGGAAACGATAAGAGGAGTTCTGAATTTCTTGATTTGCCAGGTTTATTTGCATTTGAAAGGGGCGACGATAATTCCCATAATTCATACGTCTCTGTGGAATGACTCTATCCTCAATGGCGAGGGTCAAATTGACGATTTTGGGATTCAGATTCGTGGCAAGTCTATTGCATGTGTACGAGAACTGCCAACGATGACTGTTGAAGATTTGCATAAGATTTTCTTTTTTTGATTGACGACAAGATCATCAAAAACGGCTTCATACTCATAAATTTGATAATAGAAGCAGCCGTGACAAATGGACGGAAGTGTCGTTTCGGTTTAGCGACTGTGTACTCCTGTGGCCACATACTCTCTATGATGAGTGAGGCGAATTTTATTTCAAACTGGTTATTTTGATTTACTGGGAAAGGATTTTCAGTTGATAGCTGAGCTTTAGAATCATTCCAATAAGTATGCAAGTATTTGGGTATGGTGGACAGAGTGGAAAAGTTATGAACATCGAAAATGATTATGACTTGGCTATTACAGACCTATTAGTAAATGTATTTTGATCCTGTGCAAAGGAATACAATGTAATATTTCCTTTCATAATACTACATGAGCATGGTGTATTTTGTATGAAGCCTCCTGAGTTACGAAGTGAGTTCCAGCAGTGCAACCATTAGAAATGTTCTCATTCCTCCAGTAATACAAGGACATGGCAGATCTTCATCGTACATAGTTCCTCCCTCGTAGTAATGCAACTCTTGCCTTTGGCTCACGCTATTGCTCCATAAGTAATCATTGACATTGGTGGCTTCATCAACCTCATGATGTTAAGATTGCAAATTGAATATGATTCTTTGGATAGCCGCTCAGTGGTCGATTTAGGGTCATTAGCTGGACTTAATTCGGATTAAATTTTATTATTATGTTTGATTGGAAATGTGTTTTATATTGGGTCTATAACTTATTCGTGCGGTTTGCTAAGAGATGGCGTAACTTGTATTATTCCATTGTTATTATTCCATTGGAACATGCGTTGGAAAGCTACTGTCATTGTACGTCATTTCAGTATATGTCATTCATTTGAAGCGTAAACAACAATAATTTTTTTTCACTCAAATATGTCGAACTTTGTGTCTGAAAAAGTGTTTTTGCGGGGAGTTCTTCTTCATTACTTTAATATGAAGAAAACTGCTGCCGAAAGTCATCGTATTTTGGTGGAACTTTATGGTGAACATGCGCTAGCTGAGCGAACGTGCCAAAAGTGGTTTGCACGATTTAAAAGTGGTGATTTTGGCTTGGAAGACGATGAACGTCCTAGGCAGCCAAAAAAGTTTGAAGATGAAGAACTGGAAGCATTACTCTATGAAGATTGTTGCCAAACACAAGAAGAGCTCCCAAAATCTTTGGGTGTCACTCAAGCAGCCATTTCAAAACGTTTAAAAGCAGCTGGATATATTCAAAAGCAAGGAAATTGGGTTCCACATGAACTCAAGCCGAGAGACGTCGAAAGGCGGTTTTGCATGTCCGAAATGCTGCTGGAACGCCACAAAAGGAAGTCATTTTTACATCGGATTGTTACTGGTGATGAAAAATGAATCCATTACGACAACCCCAAGTGCAAAAAATCATATGTGAAACTTGGCCAACCAGCCAAATCAACGGCAAAGCCGAATATCCATGGCGCGAAGGTAATGCTCTGTATTTGGTGGGATCAGATGGGTGTGCTGTATTATGAGCTGCTAAAACCGGGTGAAACCATCAATGGACAACGCTACCGAACACAATTAATTCATTTGAAAAGAGCAGTGACCGAAAAACGCCCGGAATATGCGACCAGAAACGAGGCAATAATTTTCCATCATGACAACGCTCGGCCCCACGTTGTTATTCCGGTTAAGAACTATTTGGAAAACAGTGAATGGGAAGTCTTACCCCACCCGCCTTATAGCCCAGACCTTGCCCCTTCTGATTACCATTTGTTCCGGTCGATGCAGAACGCCCTCACTGAAATACGGTTCACATCAGAGCAGAATATCAAAAATTGTCTTGATTCATTCTTGGCTACTAAGCCGGCGCAGTTCTTTTGGGATGGGATCCACAAATTGCCAGAAAGATGGGAAAAAGTCATAGCTTCAGATGGGCAATACTTTGAATAATACTATTGTACATGTTTTTCTGAAATAAACGTTCAAATTTTGAAAAAAAAACCGCACGAAGTTATATACCCAATTTTAAAATCATTTCCATGACTTTAGGGGATGGTATCTTGTGTTGTCGGGTTGGGAGATGTCGCTTACCTTTGAATCAGAAGATATTAACATGGTATGGAGGACATCAGTATTTGTTGCGATTCAGGACATCTTTCTTGAAAACACGCTTCGAAAAATTTTGTAACCTTTTTGACGGGCTTCTAAGACATCGTCCGAAAGCTGTCCGGTAGGGATTGAAAAACTTTCAATGATGTCAGCACCGTGCAACAGAATTTTGTGGACAATTACAGGCATTTTATGCCAATTATATTTGGAAACAAATAATTTGCTGTGTCCAAACAGTAAGTACGGAATAAATTGGTATCAATTGTCAGACCTGAAGTTAATGCCCTAAAATAATTGAAAAACATTTGACCAGTTTCGGGTCTAAGCCTATTATTTTAGCAGTTTTTGCTGGACCGAGTGTTGCCGTCATTGGTATTTCCCACACCTTGTTTTGGAAAATCGAACAAGATTCCCAATTCAGATCTAAGTTCATTTTGTAATAATTCTTTTCTATTTTTAACTGCTAGTTTCTCTTCAGCTCCTCTTGTCGGCCAGCTTTCATTTTCAATTTTGTAAGACACATGTAGCAGTGCTTCCATAAATCTAATGTGTGCATGAAGACTTTGTAAGCCGCATGAATAGGCAGTGATGTCAGAAGGTTTTTGTAATCAAAGTTCAATATTATTCATGTCCTTAGGAGATGCCTATGTATAGTAAACTGAGCTAGCCCTGTTCGTCATAACAGAATTACATGTTTTGCAATCTACCATTGTTTTGAGCAAAGTATGATTGACTAAAATAGTTTTGTCGTTAAAGGTTACCCTTGTGGCTTCTAAACAATTTATTTCAGCTTCCATACGGTTGAAATCTCTTCTTATTGTCTCAACATTTTCCTTTGCGAATCCCATACATACTGCATGGTAGATCTTGGAGAAGATGTTCTTGAATTTATCCAGATATTTTCAGTCCCAGAACCTACTTTACTTATTTCTAAATGTACTATGCATGTTAGCACAATATCAGTATCACTTGGCTCAGGATTTACCAAAAAGTTTTGCTTATAACGCGAGTGCCCTCCACTACCATCAGAGCCCCATTTCCATGAACATTCTAAAGCATCCCCGTTTTCTAACTGGTTGTCAAAAGTTTCAAGGTGTGCAGCAGACAGACGTTGTAGTGTCAAGTCCAAGAATGGCTGTAGTTTAACTTCACAATAAGGTTTCGGTTATAGTCAAAAAATTATTGGGTCTACAAGTAAGTTTCCAGCGTTTGTCAGAGATGGCGCCACCAGTGGATCCCGGGCAGAAATGTCAGACCCCATGTGTTTTATTTGTAGGTTTTGTATCTGTCAACAACTTTGCAGCGTTATATTTGAGCAGTTCAATCGGTGTCGTACACTTTATCGAGCAAAATCATGGCAAGTTTCCAGCCAAATAAACGTCATTTGCGGGAAGCACTGCTTTTATTCTTTAATATGAAGAAAAGTGCGGCTGAGGCCTATCGTTTGCTTTCGGAAACTTATGGGGCGGAATGTATTGGTGAATCGACGTGCCGTGAGTGGTTCAAACGGTTCAAAACTGGTGATTTTGGGGTTGAAGACAAAGATCGCCCCGGAAAGCCGAAAAGTTTTGAAGACGAGGAATTGGACGCTTTACTGGATGAGGATCCGTGTCAGATTCAAGAAGAACTTGCTGCATCTTTGGGCGTCACGCAACAAGCCATTTCCCTGCGCCTAAAAGCACTGGGATTCATTCAAAAGGTTGGAAACTGGGTGCCGCACGAATTGAAGCCAAGAGACGTCGAACGGCGATTTTGCATGTCCGAAATGTTACTGCAGCGGTATAAAAATAAATCATTTTTGCATCGTATCGTCACTGGTGATGAGAAATGGAATTATTATGATAATCCTAAACGCAGAAAATCGTATACAAAGTCCGGCGAGCCCGCCCAATCGACGCCGAAACGAAATATTCACGTGAATAAGGTCATGCTCTGCATATGGTGGGATCAAAAGGGTATCGTATACTACGAACTGCTTCCGAGTGGTGAAGCCATCAAAGGACCATTATATCGAACCCAACTAATTCGTTTGAAGTGGGCATTAAAAGAAAAACGGCCAGAATATGAGACCAGGAATGAGTCCGTCATTTTTCATCACGACAACGCTCGGCCACATGTTGCGGTTTCGCTGAAAAACTCTTTGGAAAATAGTGGATGGGAAATTCTGCCTCACCCGCCTTACAGTCCAGACTTGGTACCATCTGACTACCACTTGTTTCGTTCGATGCAGAACGCTCTTACGGAAATACGCTTCAGCTCAATAGAGGAAATCAAAAATTGGCTCGATACGTTCTTGGGCTCGAAAGACGAGAAATTTTTTTGGTCCGCAATTCATAAATTGCCAGAAAGATGGGGGAGAGTTATAGCTTAAGATGGACGATACTTTGAATAAAGCATTGTAACCATGTTTTCATAATAAAACTTCAAATTTTGGAAAAAAACGCTGAAAACTTACTTGTAGACCCAATACTTGTTGGATAACACTTCTAAAATAGTATCGTAGGCTGGGTAAATATCAGAATTTCTTTCTTTTGCGCTTTTTTGAAGTTGCTTATATTGATGTTTTGTCAGTTTCAAATCGCTTATAAGGGATAGGTCCGCTTCAGGTGTATATGGCTTGCTCGTATTCGGAGTTTCGGGTTTCTTAAGCTTTGTAAGTGTTTTAGGAAAACACTCGACAACCGTTTTTACGACTTCGGCTTTAGAACGCTTTCCTTCTGTTCTAAGCTTAGACTCAACACCAAATGATAGTTCTTCGGCCAATCTTTCCATTAGGTTTCGAATTTTTCGTTTTTTAGCCCTATTTCCACATTCCTGAAATTCCTTTTCCGGTCTTTCTCGTCTAGAAGTTGTTGGCACATGAATTTCAGGCAATGGATTCAGGAACTCTTTTTGAAGCCAAAACTTTTGAGCTTTTAAAAATTGTTCTGGCGAAATTTTTTTTTCTTTATACTTTTTGAAAAGGTGTGATAACAAAAGTTTTACTGTATTCGAGTCCTCTTTTATGAGCAGCTTCATGAAGAACGGTTATTGACTTTTTAGACATTACGTACTGCAAAACCGCACTCGCAAAAACCGTTACTGATGACCTAAAACATTTTCACTGTGATTGAACAAAAAAACTTCTTGACGTAAAGGGAATGGTCGCCCTGAAAAGGGTGGATTGATACCTATATGTTGCGCTCAGTTTCGGCACATTAATTATTTTAAAGATAATAATCTCTTCAAATGAAAAAAGTTTCACGATGTCACTTTATTGCACTACAAAAAAATATGCCGCCACATTTTGTTCATAGTGGCAGAGCCTTAGATATGTTATTTACTTTTTTAATAAAAATATTCCTGAATTTAAAAATATTTACCAACACCATATTCTGACATATTTGCTACAATATCTCACTTTTATTTCACTATAAAACTTTATAAACACCTGTCAACGCGCGAAAGGCAAAATCGAGAGTGAGCAAAGCTTTATGCTTTGCATTGAGATGCTTTCCGTTGGTAAAGTAACGGAATTAAAGATTTTTTGGTTGACTTTAAGCCTACCGTAATGTAACAACATTTTGTTTTTCTAATGGCCAGCTAGTGTTGTACTAAATCGTCCAGTGTGAGCCGTTTCGAAAAATTAACTTTTGCCCCACCTATTGGTGCAAAGTAATCTACTACATACTCGTATGTGAAACCTGGTTATGTCTAAAAAAAGCCAGAAAACTTGGTTAAGAAACTGATTACAAATGACTCTGCAGAAAAAGAGTTAGGGTAACATGACGTAGGCTAGACTTGGTAAGTCTTAGTTGAAAAAGAATTACTAGAGAAAGGTGGCACTCTGCTGTGTGAGTAACTAGAGAGAGGCGGAGAGCATTATGTTTTCCATTCTCCATGAGGAAAGAAAGGTCCTCTGATGCAGTGAGACATCGATCTAAGCTATAAAGGCGTTTCAATTTGACGTTGGTCCATATATGTGTGTACTCAAGATGAAGTGATGACTACTGCGGCTCTTCCGCAGTAGAAGTTCCAGCTCTTCTAGATGAGCTGGAACGGTTAAATTAGAATAGATTGATGGGGAAGGTGGGACTGTGCACCCTTATCACTGCGGCCAGGTTAGGCCCATTGTGATTTCCTGAAGTTAAAGCTTACCCATGAGGCCTGAATTTTCAATAAGTGTGGTTATATCATTGAAAGAGCCGGCAGTGATATCTTCTGCTAGGTATGGCTTACCTAGAAGACGTAGAAGTGTTTCGTGTAGGCAGTTACAGCGGCAAAGGATGTACTCTGTTGTTCCTTCGTCTTCGTTGGGCATGTGACAGGTGCTCTATTCCCAGAGTCATAAGGTGTTTTTTGATTCAGACCCGTTATGAATCCGGTGACTGAGTGTATCTGACCCTAGAAAGTTGTAGGAGTTGTTTTATCCTTTAGAGGGAACGCGTTGCTAAAAAGTTTTTGGCTTGCCTGTTACCTCCAGTTTTCGTCCTGTAATGGTATGGCTTTGTTTTTAGCTAGTTATTTATAGGTATACCACCTTGATCAGAAAAATCCCGGAATTTATTCAGAAAATTAATAATACAAGTTTATTCATCTACGAGTAAATCTATATAGTTCCCTTCAAAGTAATCCCCATCGACTGCAACACACGCCAGCGCTTGATCCAATCCTCGAAACATTTTTTATATTCGGTTTTCGGTATGTCCACCAGTGCTTCCTGCGTTTTTTCCATTGCTTCCTCTCGGCTGCTGAAACGCGTTCCCCGTAGTGGTTTTTTAACTCGATTGAACAGAAAGAAGTCACAGGGAGCCAAATCAGGTGAATTTGGTGCCTGTTGGATGGTATTTGTTGCTTTTTTCGTTAAAAAATTTACGAATAATGATGGCACTGAGCGACAGTGCGTTATCATTGTGCAAAATACACGAGTTTTCTGCTCACAATTCTGGTTTTTCGGCGAATTGCTTCTCGCAAAAGTCTCATAACGCCCAACTGTCTGGCCATGAAAACAGTGAGCATTGCCTTCTTTTTTGACTGAAAATGACGTGGTGTTTTTGATCTCGGCTCATTTGGTGAACGCCATTCACTTGCCTGATGTCTGGATTGCGTGTCGTACTCATAAACCCACGTCTCGTCTCCAGTAAAGATCCTTTTGATGAATTGATGAATGTGGGATCGGATTCAGCTTCGCAAATCATCTCTTTTGCGACGTCAACACCGTCTCTTTTTTGCATGAAATGTACTTGGCTACGTAACTTTTGCAAATGTCAAGCTATGACGCTAAGATTTAGAGGGAATGTCAACAACAGATTTACCAACTTAACAAAAAAAAAACAGAACTCAAATCGGAATAATGGGAGCGCCACATGGTGGTGTGGTGCGGGAACTCTTTGATCAAGGTGGTATTCTGTTTCCAGTTCTGACGATCAGGGAGTGTAACTTTGAAGTTATGGTTGAAGTTATACTTTTTCAGACAGTTGTCTAAGAGAGTAATTCGTAATATGATAGTTCGTTTGTCCTGAGTTCAATTGAAAGCACTGGTTCAACTATTTTGGAGTTGTACTCATCCTCTGAGATAAGCATGCAGGCGTTCGCCAAAGCTTTTTTCCGTATAGGTAGAGGTGCGAGGTTCAGCAGAACCTCTAGTTCTGGGATGGTGCTGTTCTCATTACGCCCGTAGTATACACGCAGGCTAGTCTTTGAAGTTTGTTTAGTCTAACCTGTGTAGACTTTTGTTTATAAAACTAAAATCACCAAATTGGAAATGCATAAGTATAGCTAGAACGATAGAGTCAATGGAAGAGAAGCTGAGCCTGTTACATGTAAAACAAGCAGAAAGGTGGTAACTACCCATGGTTAACTCGGAAAACTGGGGAAATGATAGATCAGGCTCAAGAAGAAGTACGTCCTGAAGAAACTTCGTTTATTAATTTATTGAAAGGGGGAAGAATCTTTGGGGCAAATATGTAACGTTCTGAAATTCACACTTTGGCAACGACATTAAAAATAATAATGAAATAAAGTTAACCGCTTTCTATTGCTTCGAGAGCAAGTACTACTTCAAGCAGAGCAAGAACACTAGGGAAATGCTTCTCACTTTGAGTTTTTAGAAAAAAAATTATGTGGAAAGCATATTTTATATTTAATACGATTAATCTTTAACACAATAACTAATGCAAACTATTCGCGTTAAATAAAAAACCACGTAATTATCGATGATTATAGTACAATAGTATGACATGCTTAAAGTATTGTAGTAGTATAACTGATTGAACACTTACATTTCATAAATGTAACTTTATCTGTGATCTAGAAAGGAAGCCCATGTCAGACTAAAGGCATGTCTCAAATTTTGAATCGGATGAAGAATCCCGAGAGGGATGACGAATACACGATAAAAAAAAACGTACACACTTTGAATAGGGGTTTGCTTTTGTATTGAGGTAAACTGTTAGGAAAATATTGTACAGATGGGATTTAATATGACAAACGGTAGAACTCCAAAGACCTTATATGGATATGGGAAAATCAGAAAAGTTCTAAATAAATCACAAAATTAGTTCGAATTTGCTGACTGAATGTTTAGTCCAAGGGCGCTCCAAATTACTGGAAGTTAATGCAGGTTTCACCACATATTTCGCTTGTCTCCACAATAAGACACTGTTCTACCAAACCAATCCTTTAACTGAGAAGTAACAACTCTCATGACAAATGACCCCTATTTCAAATTGGTCATGAACTGGAACCAGTTTCTGCTTAAAACCAGCTTCGGAACAATCTCAAATGAAATCAATTCATATCCATCTTTCAGGGATCATAAACAGATTAAGGCGTCAGAACAGTTTCAATAAAAAAAAAAAGCCCACAACCAAACTCAAACCGAAACCAAACCCAAAGGCACACAAAACGCAAAACCTCCTAACTGACATCTGACTGACAAAGAATAACTCACATACAAAAAAAAAAATAAAACCCATACCTAGAGATACAAAAGCCCTTCGCAGGGTTGTTATGATGTTCACCGCCTATTTGGCCTGCAAAACCCCTTTACAGTCAACCCCTGTTTGATACGCAAGGCTCAACCAAACTTCATGTAACCGACACAGTTAATCGAGCAAATTTGAATATGAAAAGGACGACTTTTGAAAAAAAAAGAAAAAAAAGAAAATTTGAATTTCCATGTTTCCCATTCAGTGGTAACGAATAATGACGAACGAGCAGTCCTCAGACGTACTATATACAACTCCGAAGGGGAAAAGGAAATTGTCGGATGCGTTCTTCTGGATGGGAATAAGTGCCTTTCGATTTGGTGAGTAAGTGATTTGTCTTATGATGTTGTGTGTCCGCAAAGGGCAACAAGAAGCAGATTCATCCCAGCTTTACTCTCCAAGATATAACGACCGGTGATGTAGAACATGTGTAAAGAGTAATTTTTTTGAGGATAAAACGAGTACGTGTATTCCATCTTAAGTGTGGTACTTGAGATGGGATTTTGAAGATTGTAAACAGATACAGGGTACACAAATTAGCTCTTGATGGGTGCACACACATTTATTCGTATCTAGGATTTCTAGCAAAAGATTAATATCGAATTCTGTAGATATTTCTTAAACACGCGCAAGTACATCGTAAGTGGCAGTATCCAATTCATAGAAAACAAGTTAGTTGCTCCAATTTTATACTTGTATACACAACTATTGTGCTTATTACCTTCAGAAGGAGTAGCCGTCATTTAGTGTTTTCATAGGAAGCCTATATATTATAATTTCGGCTATAATGGACATTCGAAAAAGTTTCCAGCTCCAAATAAAATTCTGATTGACGAATACATATCAAAGTTATCATAGTTGGTTGATATCCATATACGAGCTAAAATTGACCCTAGACTTCTGTCAACGGCTCAACATGCCTACTGTAATTGAAAGTCGGTGGAAACGGCTCTGCATTCACTGACTAGCCACATCGAACGATCCCTACAATATAAAGAGTACACAATGGTTGCTTTCCTGGATATAGAGGGTGCATTCAACAACGTCAACACATCCGCAATCACGACTGCGCTCTGCAAGTAAACGACTCACTTGGGGAACTGATTAGTCTTATGCTAAAAAGCAGGATAATCAACTCCAAATTGGGTGAGACTTCTGCCAAAAGATGTGTCAGCAGAGGTACGCCGCAAGGCGGTGTCCTCTCTCCCCTTCTCTGGAATTTAGTAGTAAATGAACTGCTGATATACCTGGAAGCGGGAGGTAGCAGGGTGATTGCCCATGCAGACGACATTGCTATTGCCGTCTCAGGTAAGCATCTTAATACCATTAAAGAACTCCTTCAACTAAATCTCAATAGATTAACCCGTTGGACAGATCGCTGTGGATTGGGAATAAACCCCCATAAAACTGATCTTGTCCTCTTCTCCAGGAAATATAAAATTCCAACTATAGACCCTCCTTCAATAAACGGTACCAGTTTAGTGTTTTCCGATACAGCAAAATGTCTGGGTCTCATTTTTGACAGAAAACTAAACTGGAAACCTAACATTCAAGAAAGAGTGAATAAAGCTACAATAGCTTTATTCTCTTGCAAAAAAGCCATTGGAAATAAATGGGGCTTTCAACGTCGGATTACCTGGCTGTACATCTCGGTCATAAGACCGATACTTACTTACGGGGCGATAGTCTGGTGGACGGCTTTAGAAAGTGCGGTTAACTTCATTAAGCTAAGCAGAGTCCAAAGAACAGCATGCCTATGCATAAGCGGAGCATTGCGGTCCACCCCCTCTGCGGCCTTAGACATTCTGCTTCATCTAATATTTTCAGCAGGCAAATAGCTGCGACTGCAGCTATACGCCTTAAAGCGACTAAACAGTGGACTAATAATCCATTTGGCCACGCCAATATTCTTAATACATTAGGAATCCCCACAGTGAACATGTAAGCTTCCCCTCTAGATCCTTCTGGGAGGAAGATGCTTTCATGGAGGACAAGTCGATCCATCTCTACACAGATGGATCTAAAACCAATAGCGGGGTTGGTGGCGGTGTTTTCTCAGACACGCTAAATCTAAACCTCTCTTTCCGCCTTCCAAATCACTGCAGCGTGTTCCAGGCCGAAATTTTAGCGATTAAAGAAGCTCTGTCCTGACTGAAGAAAAACGTGATATCTGCAAAGGATATCCGCATCTCTTCGGATAGTCAGGCCGCTATCAAATCCCTGGACTCAGTCTCACTGAATTCTAAAACCGTCCTTGACCGCCGATCATCTCTTATGGAGATGGCAGAGCAGTTCAACCTTCACCTCTGTTGGGTGCCGGGCCACAAAGACGTTCCAGGGAATTGTAGAGCCGATGAACTCGCCAAAATTGGAACCACTTTACCTATTCTACCGGAAAGGTTTAGCATAGGTATTCCAATCGCTGCGTGCAAACTAATATTAAAGCCGGATGCCAATAAAAGAACAGACCTTAGGTAGACTGTTGGACGAACATGTCTAGCGACCATACAGATCTGGCCAAAACTGGATCTGTATCGCTCTAAGTGTCTGATCCTTCTAAATAAGGAACATCTCAGCGCTATCATAGGTGTCATCACTGGACACTGCCTTATAGGCAAGCACGCAAGAAGGCTTGACGCCTTTACAAATGATTTCTGCAGAAGCTGCATGGACGAGGAGGAGGAGGAGACAACCCTTCACCTGCTCTGTACATGTCCAGCTCTCTTCCAGAGAAGAAAACTTCACTTAGGAGCCTTCTTCTACAACGACCTAAACGATCTGAAAAATACAGACCTAAACAGTCTCCTTCGCTTCGTCAGTAGCTCAAACTGGTTCCATTAGTAAGAGGATCATAGATCCACGTGGCATCACAATGGGCCATTAGGCCTAAGTGGGATGGTTTTTATCCAACAGCCACTCTTACCTACCTACCTACCTATCATAGTTGGGCATGTTTCCTATTGATGATTTGGGAATAGAGCTTAACCTAACAGATCTTACCGAGCTTCCTTCCTGATCCTTTTTTGGGTGATTTTAGGATAAGTAAGCGTATATACATACATAAATACAAACATACATATTGGGTATATAACTTAATTCGTGCGGTTTTTTCAAAATTTGAACGTTTATTTCAGAAAAACATGTACAATAGTATTATTCAAAGTATTGCCCATGTGAAGCTATGACTCCATCTTTCTGGCAATTTGTGGATCCCATCCCAAAGGAACTGCGCCGGCTTAGCAGCCAAGAATGAATCAAGACAATTTTTGATATTCTGCTCTGATGTGAACCGTATTTCAGTGAGGGCGTTCTGCATCGACCGGAACAAATGGTAATCAGAAGGGACAAGGTCTGGGCTATAAGGCGGGTGGGGTAAGACTTCCCATTCACTGTTTTCCAAATAGTTCTTAACCGGAATAACAACGTGGGGCCGAGCGTTGTCATGATGGAAAATTATTGCCTCGTGTCTGGTCGCATATTCCGGGCGTTTTTCGGTCACTGCTCTTTTCAAATGGATTAATTGTGTTCGGTAGCGTTGTCCATTGATGGTTTCACCCGGTTTTAGCAGCTCATAATACAGCACACCCATCTGATCCCACCAAATACAGAGCATTACCTTCGCGCCATGGATATTCGGCTTTGCCGTTGATTTGGCTAGTTGGCTGTGTTTTACATATGATTTTTTGCACTTGGGGTTGTCGTAATTGATCCATTTTTCATCACCAGTAACAATCCGATGCAAAAATTACTTCCTTTTGTGGCGTTCCAGCAGCATTTCGAACACGCAAAACCGCATTTCGACGTCTCTCGGCTTGAGTTCATGTGGAACCCGATTTCCTTGCTTTTGAATATATCCAGCTGCCTTTAAACGTTTTGAAATGGCTGCTTGAGTGACACCCAAAGATTCTGGGAGCTCTTCTTGAGTTTGGCAACAATCTTCATAGAGTAATGCTTCCAGTTCTTCATCTTCAAACTTTTTTGGCTGCCCAGGACGTTCATCGTCTTTCAAGCCAAAATCACCACTTTTAAATCGTGCAAACCACTTTTGGCACGTTCGCTCAGCTAACGCATGTTCACCATAAACTTCCACCAAAATACGATGACTTTCGGCAGCAGTTTTTTTCATATTAAAGTAATGAAGAAGAACTCCCCGCAAAAACACTTTTTCGCTGCACAAAGTTCGACATATTTGAGTGAAAAATAATTATTGTTGTTTACGCTTCAAATGAATGACATATACTGAAATGACGTACAATGACAGTAGCTTTCCAACGAACGTTCCAATGAAATAATACAAGTTACGCCATCTCTTAACAAACCGCACGAATTAAGTTATAGAGCCAATAACCACTGCCATCAATTGCAATGGCCTACTTACCATAGGTCGTCCCTAACGAAATGTTGCCCATAGCAACATTGGTCGTGAATGGTATATTTTTTTTACTAAACCAATATATTAAAATTTCTTATGTACATACATTTAAGTTCTCTGTTTATTTACTCTCATGTAGGCTAATAATATTATTTTTAAATGTATGATTACATATTTTATTTATTTTCATGTATGTAAAGATACAAAGCGATTTTTTTGCGGATTTGAACAGAGGTAGACGTCACACTTAGAATATTTGGAGCGAGGGTATCCTGTCTTGCAAAGTCTGCATCTGCCTTTTGGGTCCCATTGAATACAATGTTCGGTTTTGTCATATCTTAGAGCCTTAGGAGGATCCGCGACATACATCCTTCTAGGTTTTGGGGTTGAAGAGTCGGAAATACCTGGTGAGACATGTGTCTCTTTTCATTTTGGGTACACTTCGAGTCTCTACGATATACAATAGTAGCCAACTATTGACTACCGCCATATACATACACCAGAAAACGATACGCATGTACCATTTACTGGAACGATGATTGATCTTATAAAGCTCCAACAGCATGTCTGATAGATTAACCCCACCCATGTGCTTATTGTAGCACTCTACAATTGCCGGACGTGTAATTTGTATATTTTTTTGTCCTTCCTGCTCCATCGAGTGCATTGAGTGATTTGATGGTCTTCAATATAATTTCATATCAATTGGACACTTTTGTTGTCATACCAGCGACAGGCAATCAAATTATGTGAGGTCTCAAACTTAGAATCGTGTGATCCTCGACCTTTTTTAGCCAAATCCTATTCACTTTTTAAGCCACAATTTTTGAGTCGATTGTTGCGAATCGTTCCGACTGCGAGGATGCCTTTTTCTTTTAAAGCAATCATTAAACTTACGGACGTGAACCAGTTGTCAAAAAATAGTTTGAAGTTCTGATTTTTAGGGATATTACAATAGAAGCCAAATGAAGGACAATGTCGGAGGATATTCCAAGCCCAAAAGAATTAAAAGTCCCTTCACCAACATAGAGGCAGAAGAAGAGGATACTCCAGCTCTAGAAAATATTTTGAAACCCCACTTATGTGGCTTTTTCGGTAGATACTGATATATGATTAAATATGATTAAAATATAAATGTAAGTAACTATATACCTTTAAAAGAAATCATTTGCTCGTCTACGCTCTGATACGGCTCCAGCTGCAGTGCACTGAATGTTTCTTTAATTTTTGTCAGTAACGGGCGGATTTCGTACAATTTGTCGTAATTATCAGCACCTGTTTTAGGTTGCTCAGAGTTGTCATTTAAATGAAAATTACTTTGAATTTTTGCAAATCTTTTTCATGGCAGTGAATCGGCGACTGCAGGCAACCTAAAGCGTGAAGACCACGCCATTCGCCATACAGGTATTTTGACCACATCCAAGTACAGGAAAATTCTTATAAAACGTTTAATTTCGCTAACATGGCACTTGGTTTCCTCTCCATTGTTTTGTAAAGCGTAAATATTAGTTTCAGTACAGATTTTCTTTTAAATCGCTTTGTCAAAATACATAGAAAAGTATGTTATTGGTTCCTTTGTTTCTGAGCCGTTCATGAATCTTTTCCATGAAATATCTATTTAATTTTCATTCAAATTATTTCTTCTCCATCTCAAAGTATCCAGATTAATCTTTTCAAAAATCTCCTGTTCAATTTCAGCTAAAATTGTTGCTTCATTCTGTTCGCGCTCACTTAGCTTCAGCAATTCATTCTCCAATGTTTCGCCTTTAGCAATAACATTCTGCTTTGCTTCCTCAATAAAATTTTCACTGACTTTGGAAAATTCCTCAGACACAACCCAACCGTTTTCATTTAAGAATTATTTGTTTATTTATTGCTTCACATTTTTCTGACCACGTAAAATACTAATTTTGTAAATTTTATTAATTTGTTTTATAAAACTTAATAAAATGCACTAGTACTTTTTTATTCAATTCTTCAGCACGTGTTATCTTAACGAAACCGGCGTTAATACTAAAAACTCTCAATAATTTAATTGTGTTAAACCTACATGCTAATGAGCGAGACAAAATACACGATTAAATTAAATTACAACAAAGAGCAAATAAAAACAATGTAACGGTATTTTCGACAACTGAAGACAATGTTGCCCTTTGGCAACAATGGTCCCGAAAGGGTTAATGAAACCTCGCATCGTTTGTACAGATCCGGGGTTTTCTTTGTTCGCATGATTTCTTGGAATAGATAAGACATGAGTTTTATGCATGTTGACATAATGTCATGTCAGATTACTGGTTATAGGATAAATAGGTCATGTAACTTTACAAGATATGAGTTTAAGCGAATAGTGAATGGGGTGTGGTGCTTGTTACATGTTAACTATCGAAGCAACTTAGAGAATTTTTTTCATAAAGTTAATTTCAGGTGTGTTCAGAAAATAACGGAAATTTTAGTTTTTTGAAAAAAAACATTTATTTATTCGTCTACATTAATGTTGTTGCCTTCAAAATAGTCCCCATTAGATATTATTTACTTGTGCCAGCGCTTCTTCCAATCCTCGAAACTCTTCCCAAACTCGATCTTTGGGATAGACATTAGCTCATTCAGCGATGCCAGCCGTTTTCGGTCTTGCCGAGCTAGAATGCCTCCACTGGGACGATTGAGGTGAAGTTTTGACGTCATATCTGTAATTTATTAACTCCTGAGCAACTTTCATTCGCCGCTGTTTTTGTTCAAATTTCAACAATTTTGGAACAAATTTTGCTGCCACGCGTTTCATACCCAAAAACATTCGAAAAAATTTCATGGTATGAGCCAATCGATATGCCAACACCATTAGCGACTTCTGTGATTGTGATTTGGCGATCGTTCATAACCATTTCTTTCACTTTTTCCATGTTTTCATCGGTTGTTGATGTGCTGGGGCGTCCGGAGCGTTCGTCATCTTCAACGTCTTCACGGCCATCTTGGAAACGATTATACCACTCGTAAATTTTTGTTTTACTCATAGCAGGGGCACTGTAGACCTTTGTTAACATTTCACATACAATACAATTCTTTCATCCATTTTTTTTAACAAACGAAAATCGCTGAGCTCATAAAACCACGTCTAACCTTAGCGGCTGCCACAGACAAAGTAAACAATGAATACAACTGAAATGTTTATCATACTTTAGGAGCACGTATACCAACATAATACAAAAAAATGTTGACAATCGGACTCTGCAAACCCGCGAAACTTAAAAATGCATTGGGGCCATTTATTATCATTATTGTTCAACTGATGAAAATCCTTAACACGAAAGATGCCCGGTCAGAGAAGATTCACGGTGTTGTTGGCAGCGAGCGCAAGCTTCAGACACGTTATCTTCTTATAAACACGATTATTCTGTCTTTACCAGCTGAAGCTATCTTTCCAATTTGTACAGATCTCAGCGATAAACAAATTATTGGAAAGATGTATTGGTGGTTTTACGCAAAACAACAATGAGAGCTACAATCAGTTGATATGGAAAATAATTCCAAAAATCGTTCCGTATGGCTCAAAAATTGTTCACATAGCAGCTTAAAACGCTGCCGGGATCTTTAATGAAGGTACAACTTCAATTTCATATTACATGAATGCAATGGGAATATCAATTGGGCCCAATGCCCATGCCTATATCGAGAAAGAGGATGCAGAGCGCGTCATGATCTCTGACTTGAGAGGGAAGAATGGCTCGTAGACAACATCAACTCGAGGTACTAGAAGCTGTTGGTGCTACGGAGGGTCCATCTTGTGGCCCTGGAATAGATGACTACATGTAAGTAAAAAATAAATTATCTATTGGGTCTATAACCATTGGAACATGTGTTGGAAAGCTACTGTCATTGTACGTCATTTCAGTATATGTCATTCATTTGAAGCGTAAACAACAATCATTTTTTTTCACTCAAATATGTCGAACTTTGTGCCTGAAAAAGTGTTTTTGCGGGGAGTTCTTCTTCATTACTTTAATATGAAGAAAACTGCTGCCGAAAGTCATCGTATTTTTGTGGAAGTTTATGGTAAACATGCGCTAGCTGAGCGAACGTGCCAAAAGTAGTTTGCACGATTTAAAAGTGGTGATTTTGGCTTGGAAGACGATGAACGTCCTGGGCAGCCAAAAAAGTTTGAAGATGAAGAACTGGAAGCATTACTCTATGAAGATTGTTGCCAAACACAAGAAGAGCTCCCAGAATCTTTGGGTGTCACTCAAGCAGCCATTTCAAAACGTTTAAAAGCAGCTGGATATATTCAAAAGCAAGGAAATTGGGTTCCACATGAACTCAAGCCGAGAGACGTCGAAATGCGGTTTTGCGTGTTCGAAATGCTGCTGGAACGCCACAAAAGGAAGTAATTTTTGCATCGGATTGTTACTGGTGATGAAAAATGGATCAATTACGACAACCCCAAGTGCAAAAAATCATATGTGAAACACAGCCAACCAGCCAAATCAACGGCAAAGCCGAATATCCATGGCGCGAAGGTAATGCTCAGTATTTGGTGGGATCAGATGGGTGTGCTGTATTATGAGCTGCTAAAACCGGGTGACACCATCAATGGACAACGCTACCGAACACAATTAATCTGTTTGAAGAGAGCAGTGGCCGAAAAACGCCCGGAATATGCGACCAGAAACGAGGCAATAATTTTCCATCATGACGACGCTCGGCCCCCGGTTAAGAACTACTTGGAAAACAGCGGATGGGAAGTCTTACTCCACCCGCCTTATAGCCCAGACCTTGCCCCTTCTGACTACCATTTGTTCCGGTCGATGCAGAACGCCCTCACTGAAATACGGTTCACATCAGAGCAGAATATCAAAAATTGTCTTGATTCATTCTTGGCTGCCAAGCCGGCGCAGTTCTTTTGGGATGGGATTCACAAATTGTCAGAAAGATGGGAAAAAGTCATAGCTTCAGATGGGCAATACTTTGAATAATACTATTGTACATGTTTTTCTTAAATAAACGTTCAAATTTTGAAGTTATATACTCAATATGTGTAGACGCGTTTTTCTCAAAACCATGTTTTTGAAGTCGGTGATCAAGATTTCTAAAAGAACGGCTCAACCGATCAGATCAGTATGTGTATTCTTCTCAGATATGTATATTCCCCAGGTATTGATCGAAGTATAGTAGAGTCTCGATTATCCGGCGGGCAGCGGACCGCGGCTGCGCTGGATAAGCTAAACGCCGGTTAATCGAATTAGAACAAATTTCTGCATTTTTTCATTTATTTTATGTATATTCAAAAGTCAGTTCCGACAGGTTTTGAACATACATTTGAGAAGAAGTTGCATACTAATAACGCGTTTTTATTCAAAATATACCTACAACAATTTATTTGAATAATTATTTAATAAAACAATATGTTGTTTAAATAATTGTTTGAAAGTAAAATTCATTTGCTAAAAAAGTCTATCATTTTTGTTTGTTTTACTGCAATCGTTTCGGCTTTCTTCTTTGCAAAGCTTCTGAGCCGTCTTAAAAGTGACGTGTCAACCTTATTGGCTTCTTCTTGTTGTTCATACCATCCAATAAACTACTGCAAGCTACAAGATGCTTGTACTGCTTGTTTGTGCAAATCAGCTGCCGATGGTAATGGTGATGTACTATATTATTTGGAACATCACAACCATCGTACTCGATGTCAGTTTCAGTTCTTCAGTTCTTCAAACACACAATTCCTTCATCCGTCAAAATGTGATACCCAGGATCGTTTTCACAGGACAACCAGTCCATTATGGCACTCTTTTCAACACCAAAAGCACTTGTACCGATCGATAATACTTCGTTGGTGACTGTTGAACATTCACCTGTCTGAATTTCAATTTCAATTGATGCGGGCCATAGCTTATTCCACGATCGCTTCAACGTTTCGGCTGAAATCTCAGCCCAGGCATCTGATGTATTATCTACCACATGCTTCAGATTGTAGCTCTTCCAGTATTCTTTAATGGAAATTTCTTCTTAGCAAATAAGCTATTGAATGAACTTTTTTCTGTATCGGCGTTTGAACGTTACAATCACGGACTGATCCATTAGCTGAATTAATGATGTAGTGTTTGCTGGTAAAAAGTAACAAGTGACATTTCCATCGGCGCTTTTTAATTGATCTTCTAGATGGCTTGGTGCGTTGTCCAACACGAGAACCACTTTCGGTGGCAGATTTTTCGGTTTAAAATTTTGTCGCACGTATGGCACTAAGACTTTGTGGAACCATTCAGTAAATAAGCCTTGAGTCATCCATGCCTTCTTTGGGCATTGGGAATTGCGAGAGAATTTTAATGAAGGAAGAAAATGGAAGGAAAACAATTTAAAGAGAAGCAAACCTTTGAAGCAACGAGGCTTTCTTGTTGTACCAATGAGAAGCAACGGCAATCGGTGATTTCCACTTGCGTTAGCGCAAACCATCGCAGTTATCTGGTGCTTTTGCATTTTGAATCCCGGAGCGTATGTCTCAGAAACAGATTCGAGTGTTTTGGTTGGCAGTGCTTTATAATTCAGGCCAGTTTCATCTGCGTTATACTTGGTCCGGTTTTAGCCGATTTTCCGCAATCATTTGCTGGAATTTGATTTTATATGCACTTGCAACTTCGGCAACAGCAGCGCTCATTTTTTCGCCTTCAATATTCAGCTTGTGAATTCCATGACGACTCTTAAAATTGTGCAACCATCCTTGACTGGTTTTGAAATCGGCATCCGCACCCAATTTTTGGTTAAAAAAGCAGTGGGCCTGAGAGTGGGATTCCATCGCTTCGTTTTTGTAAGAGCCACAAATATAATGCCGTGTCGAGTGTTTCATTCGGCGAATTCTTCAAAACACTACGTGACAAGCTATCAATTGAATTCATTTGAGAAGCGAATTTCAAAATTTTTTCGGAGTTTTTCTTGAAATCGCGTATCCTTTGCCTTTGTAGGCACTAACCACAAAAATACGTAATTCTGTCGGCCGCATTTTTGCTTAACATACTGTAGCTGACTGGCCAGTTGTTTATTGAGGTTCAATTCCCGTATTTATTCACTTTTATATGCCAACCTGATCATCTGATCTTCCCGCAATTTTGACAAATAGTACATGATATGTTTTCGCTAAGTTCATGGTAGAAAAGTGTGGGTAAATCTCCACACGGGGATTTTTTTTTTAATAAATTGTCATATGATAGACACGGTGTCTCTTTTCATTTCGCCTTTTCGCTAAAATTTCAGAAGTGGGGTCATTGGATCCGTTAACTTAATTAATTGGCTAAGTGATTGTGTGAACTTCCAAAAGAGAACTGAAGTGTTTGATTTGCGGTTTTGTTAAACTCATTCTTGATATTGTAATTCTGTTTTACCGAAGTGTCTCATCATGTCTCAAGAGTGGAATAAATTTTTAGAATCAGCAACAGTTGTTACTCTGAAAAATGTGTTGCGAGCGATGAAGGTGCAGACCAGCGGTACTAAGGCGGAGCTGAAGTACAGGGAGCAGTCAAAGATTATGGAAATGAGGACCTTCAGATGTTAATTCAGGAGCATACTCACGGAGGTGAAGAAATCTATGCTGTTGGATCAATATCTCTGGAAGAACAGGTGTCTGATGATGAAGAAGAGCCACAGGATGGAATTGATGAGGAACTTAACAGACTTCAGTTCAGCTGAAGAGAATGCTTCGGGAACTGCAGCTGGAGGATAATTTTAAAGACATTGAGAGTGTGATGTGTCCGTTCAATGTCGATGATAATTACCCGATAATTCGCTGATTAACGCAGTTCGACGAAAATGCAGAACTTTTTGGTTTTGATGACCGTGTAAAATTAATTTTTGGAAAACGAGGCCCTGCAAAACTATTTGACAGATCAAAAAATTTACATAGCTGCTCGGAACTGAAATGTGCGCTTAGTAATGAGTTCAAAAAAGTCGTAACCAAGGCCGATATATACTAAGTGGAGTGAAAAGTAACCTCCTTGACCACCAGAATGAGCTGCTACTGCAAAAAAGGTAAGGGTGCCTTGAAGTCCGTTCATATTTAGGCAGATATGCCAAATTTCAGTGCGATACTGTCTTTAGTTTTCTTTTGACAGCTGATTGTTGTTGACGTGTTTGGCATCATGTTGAGTATAGACAAAAACGATTTTCGTTCTCTCATAAAACATTATTTTTTGAGAGGCAAAACGGCGAAGGAAACAAAAGAAAAGTTGGATAAATATTATGGGGCTAATGCTCCGTCAGATTGCACAGCCAAATATTGGTTTCGAGAGTTTCGTGGTAGCCGCAACTCCACTAACGATCAAGTCCGCACCGGCAGGTCTTCCGATGCGGTTACAGAGGACAATGTCAAAAAGATACATGAAATGGTGTTAGCTGACCGGAAAGTGAAGGTGCACGAGCTAGCAGATACCACAAAGATTTGTACTGAGCGCACACGCCATATTTTGGGCAATATTCTGCATATGAAAAAGTTATCCTGCCGCTGGGTGCCGCTCATGACCAAAAACACGAACGCGAGAGCACTTCGAAAGAGTGTTTGGACTTGCTGATGCGAAATCGGGCGGACTTTTGGCATCGATTGGTAACTGGATTTGGATCCCTCGGACTATTATCTCTTCCCTCAAAAGATGGCTCATCGATAAAAAATTCAGTTCACGCTAGGAAATCATCGACGCCACGGAGGAGTATTTTGCAGACCTTCCGGAAAATTACTTTTCGGACGGGATCAAGAAGTTGGAAAATCGTTGGAATAAGTGTATCAAACTAAAAGGGGACTATATTGAATAAAATAAAAAAAAAAAAACATTTAAAAGAAACATTTTTTCATTCCCAAGGAGGTTACATTTCACTCCATATAGTATAGTGAGCTAAAAGAAAGGAAAAAACCCCGATACGAAACCACACAATTTCAATGCCGGAAATCGCCTTTCATAACTCTATCGAAGAGGAAGATTTGATGCAGTTTATAATTAAGGGTATCCCAGATAGCGAAACTAACAAAACCATATTGTACAGTGCCAACAATATCGA
The DNA here is from genome assembly GCA_963966105.1 of Volucella zonaria. Lineage (NCBI taxonomy): Eukaryota > Metazoa > Arthropoda > Insecta > Diptera > Syrphidae > Volucella > Volucella zonaria. Next base: position 83,804,781 of record OZ014532.1, on the reverse strand, counting down.
AGAATTGAAGCTAGCTCTCAAGAAGCATGAAAAATTCCAAAAAGAGTCGTGATAGTTATTCCGCCATCAAAATTTCTAAGACTAGTGCATCTCTGTTGCTCATTCATGAAAAACAACTTAATGAAACAAACAATATGAACATCCCTTAGCCTGGCGGAAAAGTATCAAATCAAACCAACGATAGTGTCAGTTGCGAAAAAAAAAACAAATAACTTGTTTTAAGTGCAGTGGTCTCGGACATACCATCTTGATTAAAAAGTTCCCGGGGACACCACCGTGGTGCGCTCCCATTACTCCGATTTGAGTTCTATTTTTCTGTTAAGTTGGTAAATCTGTTATTAACATTCCCTCTAAATCTTAGCGTCATAGCTTGACATTTGCAAAAGTTACGTAGCCAAGAGTACATCTATCTCTGTGTGTGTTGACGATTTTTTACAATTTTAGAAATGGATTTAAATTTGCAACAAAAAACTTGTATTAAATTTTGCGTAGAAAACTGATTTTATGGTGCGCTAACGTTGGAAATATTAGAAAATTGTTCCGGCAACGATTCTCTAAAGAAAACGGTAGTTTACCAGTGGCATGAGCGGTTCAAAAGTGGTCGTGAGACAATTGAAGATGATGAACGCAGTGGCAAACCATCGACATCGAAAACCGACCAAAACATTGATGAAGTAAAAGAAATGTTGGTCAGTAACCGCAAATTAACCACCAGAGAGATAGCGGAGGACTTGACTATTGCCTATGGATCCGTCCAAGACATTTTGGTTAATGATTTGGGTTTCCGTCGTGTAGCAGCAAAGTTGGTGGCAAAATACCTTAATTTCATGCAAAAAAGAGACCGTGTTGACGTCGCAAAAGAGGTGATTTGCGAGGCTGAATCCGATCCCACATTCATCAAAAGGATCATCACGAGACGTGGGCTTATGAGTACGACATGCAATCCAGACATCAGGCAAGTGAATGGCGTTCACCAAATGAGCCGAGACCAAAAAAATCACGTCGTTTTCAGTCAAAAAAGAAGGCAATGCTCACGGTTTCCATGGATTACAACGGTGTAGTGCATCATGAAAATTTGCCAGAAGGCCAGGCTGTAACCAAAGAGTATTATTTGGGCGTTATGGGACGTTTGCGTCGTGGAATTAGCACCATGATAACGCACCGTCGCACAGTGCCATCATTATTCGTAATTTTTTGACCAAAAATACAACAAATACCATCCAACAGCCACCGAATTCACCTGATTTGGCTCCCTGTGACTTCCTTCTGTTCAATCGAGCTAAAAAACCACTACGGGGAACCACTCGGCGTTTCAGCAGCCGAGAGGAAGCAATGGAAGAAACTCAGGAAGCACTGACGGACATACCGAAAACCGAATATAAAAACTGTTTCGAGGATTGGATCAAGCGCTGGCATAAGTGTATTGCAGTCGATGGGGATTACTCTAAAGGGGACAATACTATATAAATTTAGATGAATAAACTTGTATTTTTAATTTTCTGAATAAATCCCCGAATTTTGATCAAGGTGGTATGTCTGATGCTTTCGTCGAGTGAATAGTGCAATCCCTGCTCGTTTGAAATCGTTCTTCGTACTTCGTGTACTATACTTCTGTTCTATGACTTAACATAAATTTTACATTAACAGTCACAAGCCATCATTGATCATTGGATAAGTAAAGCTAAGCTGTCGCTTTTAATACAGTCATTTTTAAAAGATGTGGATGATGAACCATTTTACAGACCTCCTAGAAGATTTCCACCTTCAGAACAGAAAATAGTTGAGGCTCAAATCATACAATGGATGATGGTGTCATAACAGAGAGTTCTTCAGATTACGCAAGCCAGGCAGTGCTAGTTAAAAAGAAAGATGGGTCCCACAGACTTTGCATCGATTTCCGAGGAGTAAACAGAAAAATTATAGAGGAAAGATATCCCCTTCCTAATATTGAAGAACAACTCGATAAATTACAAGCTGCGAAATATTTTATAACGTTGGATTTGGAAAATGGCTTTTTCCATGTCCCAGTAGAAGCGTCAAGCAGAAAATACACGTCGTTCGTCACTCATTGCGGATAGTTCGAGTTTTGTAAAGTGCCTTTTGGGTTTTGTAACTCAAATACATCAACTCTGTACTTAAGGACCTAATAAATCGGGAAATTGTTATCGTGTATATTGACGATGTGATCTTTCTATCGCGGACGATTGAAGAAGGAATTGTTAGGCTAGAGGAAGTGCTAAGTGTAGCTTCAAAGAGCGGCTTGAAAATTAAATGGAAGAAATGTCAATTCCTTCAAAGCGATATTGAATATCTTGGACATCGGATAAGAAACGGAAGTATTTCACCATCTCCATTTAAGTCTAAGGCAGTTATAGATTTCCATCGACAGCTAAGCAATTACAAGGTTTTCTCGGTCTTGCTAATTATTTTCAAAAATTTATTCCAGACTTTGCTCGTAGAGCTCGCCCATTGTCCGAACTGTTGAAGAAGGCCGCACGTTTTAGAATGGATATCCCACAAATGAATGCGATTAATGATCTGAAAAGAGCTTTAATAACTGAACCGGTACTAAGGATTTTTAAATATAGAGCAGCCATTGAATTGCATACGGATGCGTCAAGGGATGGTTATGGAGCGGTACTCCTACAACGTGATTCAGAAGACAACAGTTTGCATCCGACGTATTACATGAGCAAGAAAACCTCACTCGCTGAACAAAACTACAGTTCATACGAGCTTGAAGTATTAGCTATAGTTGAAGCGCTTAAGAAATTCAGAGTGTATCTTCTAGGACAAAAATTTAAGCTAATCACGGACTGTAAAGTATTTCAGTGTACAATGAAAAAAAAAGGATTTAACAACTAGAGTTGCAAGATGCAACACAGGTCAGGTGCAAGGATCAAACACGTTGACAGCTTAAGTCGTAATCCGGTAGCGTTCTGCATCAACAGTCTTGGAAATAGCAGCTTTCTTCGAAAACTATCCGAATCTCAACGCACAGATGATCGTTTAAACTTTATAATAGTAATTTTAAAAGATAAACCATATAAAGACTACCTTATGTACAATGGTATACTTTGCAGGAATCTAAATAATAATACTGTTTTTGTCGTTCCAGATAATATTTTTTTTTTTTTTTTTTTTTTTCCCGGCGAGGGCAGGTGAAAATCTTCCATCAGACACTATGAGGATCAGAAGCGCGTGCTCATAGTAGTGTGAGATTCTTACTCACTAAAAACACCTCCCTTCATTGTTGATTTTAATACCGCAACTAAGTAGAACTTATCAAGCAGTTTTTATTTCATAAGTTAGTCACGGATTGGTAGGACACTTTCCAATGGAAGACCCTACATATTCCGCTTTCTTAATGCGGTTTCAATTTATCGCGCAAGGTCCAACGGTTTAGTTCGTTGAAGACGGCGTAGTATGTTTCGTTCGTCCAAGACTTCTAGGACTGTATTGTTGATATGGCCGCTTAACCGGACTTTATGTTTTCGTGCGCAGTTCCTGACTTCATCTTCCACGAAAGGAACTCCGAGGTCTCGATGCAGGTCATTATTTCTTATAAACCATGGGGCACGCACAAATTGTCGTAGCACTTTATTTTCAAAAGTTTGTATTATATTTACATTTGATTACTTAGTACAACCCCAGAGTTGTATACCATAGGTCCACACCGGCTTTAGCACTTGCTTATAAAGAAGCAGCTTGTTTTCTAAGCATAGCTTGGAATATTTACCAAGTAGCCAGTACATTTCTCTGTATTTGGCCTCTAGTTCTTTTCGTTTCTTTCTAACATGCGTTTTCCATTTAAGCTTCGCGTCAAGTGTCATTCCCAAATACTTAGCCTCGTTTGCAAAGGGGATACACACCGAGTTTATAGAAATGGGCAAGTGATTTATCTTTCTGTAGGTGAAGTCAACATGTACAGATTTTGTCTCATTAAGGGTAATTCGCCAGATCTTTGTCCACTCGTAGACTTTATTTAAAGCAGTCTGAAGTTTCGCCGTTGAGTCTTCTATTGATTCTCCAGCCGCTAAGATAGCGGTGTCGTCAGCAAAAGTAGCGAGAACAGTATCCTCGACGTGTGGTATATCTCTTGTATATAAAAGGTACACAAGTGGGCCCAGTACGCTTCCCTGCGGTACTCCGGCTAGGATATCTTTAAATTTCGAAACATCATTTCCGTATCGAACGTGAAAAATTCTATTTTCAAAATAGCTTGTCAATATATTATAAAGCTTTAATGGCAAAATTCCTCGCAGTTTGAACTTCAAACCTTCATGCCATACTTTGTCAAAAGCTTGTGAGACGTCAAGAAATACGCTCGAACAAATCTTTTTTTCTTCCAGGGATCTTTCAATAACATCAGTAATTCTATGCACCTGATCAATTGTTGAATGCTTAGTCCGAAATCCAAATTGATGGCTGGGAATAAGATTTTGGTTTTCGATAATTGGGAGAAGACGTTTTAGCAAAATCCTCTCAAAGATTTTCGACAGGATCGGTAGAAGAGAAATGGGTCTGTATGATTTTTTATCGTTTGGAGGTTTTCCTGGTTTTAGTACCATAATGACTTCTGCAACTTTCCACTGGCTTGGCACGTATTCAAGCCTCAGAGCCGCGTTAATAATGTGTAAGAGCTTTATAAGTGCTTTTTGAGGTAGCATTTTCAGAACTTCTCCGGTAATAAGGTCATACCCCGGAGCCTTCTTTGGTTTTAATTTCCTTATTACAGTTTTGATTTCAGCAAGAGTTGCATTTGTCATTACGAAATTACTATATGCTATTTCTAAAGAACTGGTGCCGGGTGCCAGTGTCGGGCCGTCGGAGGGCTTGAAAATTTCTTCAAGATAGTCGGCAAAAACCTCCGCTTTTTCCTTATCCCCCTTAGCCCATTCGTTATTGCCGACCTTGATTGGTGGCGCGGGGATTTTGGGCCTTTTTAAGCATTTTAAAGCTTTCTAAAGCGAGTAATTTGTTTCTTTTCCTGCCGTCAGGTTTTGAACATATGTATTTACTTCGGAATTTCTGTAACTTTTAAGAGTCTCCTTGAGCAGATTACAGAGCCTGTTTAAGCGTGTTTTATCCTGCGGCGCTCGAGTTGTTTGCCATCTTTTGCGAGCTTTTCTTTTTTCTCTTATCATATCTTTTACCTCAGGCGGGTAGTTTAAGTTACGTTTAGCCGTGTTTTTTCGTTGACAAGGTGTATTGTTCCACGCAGCACATTGGACTATTTCAACGAAAGAATCCACTTCGATTTCGAGTTCAAGTGCTGCTTTAAGTGAAACGTCTAGTTCTAGGTTATTATTAATCTCATTTCTGAATCCTTCCCAATTAGTATTTCGTCCAGTTAGTCTTAATGGTCCTTGTTTTTTAATAAACGTGTCGTTCATTGTCAGTATGACTGGAGAATGATCGGAGGAAAGATCGAAGCTTTCATCAACGTTTATATCCGAGTTACGAATTCCTTTAACAACGAAGAAATCGACAAGATCGGGTATTTTCGTTGTGTCTGTTGGCCAATAAGTCGGCTTGCCCGTTGAATAGAAGTCACAATTGTGTTCCATACATGCTTTATAGAGTATTTTACCCTTTTGGGAGACACATCTTGATCCCCAAAAAGTGTGTTTGGCATTGAAATCACCGCCAACCATAAAAGCCGATCCAAGAGAATTGAATATATTTTTAAATATATGTTTTGAAGGCGTAAATCGTGGAGGACAGTAGATGGCTGAAATAGTAAAGGAGTTCCGTACCAATTTTACGCGCACCGCAATTAGTTGTACAGACTCGAGCTCTACTTTTATATCTTCGTTGTGCTCAAGAGACTCTTTAATGTATACAGAGGATCCGCCTCTCGCGTTTCCCGAAGGGTGATACACGTAGTAATCTTTAAAACCTCTAATTTTTGCAGATGACCCATTTTTCAAGTGGGTTTCGGAAACCAAACAAACGTTAATGTCGTTTTTCCTTAGGAATAACTCAAGTTCATAAAGTTTTTCTAAGATTCCGTTTGCATTCCAGGTGAGTACGTTTAATTTTTCCCTTTTCATTTTTTAGGCGAAGGACGTTTTTTATTGAACCTATTTTCAAACTTCTTTAGCTTATCTAAAATAAGTTCATTGATTTTGTTTTGCTGCTCAAGCTGCGCGAGAATAACGGAAAATACTTGGGAAGCAGGATCTCCGGAATCTTTTGCCTTTAGCTTGGTAGCTTCAGCGTATGTAAGTTTTTCCGATGCTTTCTTTTCAACACTGGAATCAATCACTTTCGCCTTGGCGTTTTTAACGATATTTTGAGCAGATCCCGATGTTTTTTCTTTAGTTTTGGGATTCTCTTTTTGTGGCTTAAACAACTTGTCACGTCTGTTTTGCAACTCCTTTGCTACTTCACAGCCACGGAAATTTGCTACGTGTTTACCCCTGCAGTTGACACAAGTCGGAGGGGTTTGTTTGCTTACGTTGCATTCTTTGGACAGGTGTTTACCTGCGCATTTTACGCACCGAGGCTCTTTTTGGCAGTAAGCTTGCGTATGGTTAAATTCCTGGCATCGCTTACACTGCGGGATCAGTTTCGAGTTTTTGCGTCGAGGCTCAATTTTAACAATAATGTTGAGGATTGACTTATTATCGTATATTTTTTGGGTATGTTCAGTGTTCTCAAAGGTTAGCATAAAGAGGGGAAGGCTACGTTTAACTGTCATATCCTTTCCTTCAATTTTTTGTTTCTCTCGCTTTTCGATGTTGACGACATCAATGATTTTAAAACCCTTGTTTTTTAAATCACTTACGATATCTTCTTTTGGGCAAGACGGATGCAGTCCTCTGGCGACGACACGAATAGGTCTTTCGCACTTGTTCTCGTATGTGAACCATTGGATTTTTTCGACGCTTAACTTGCGAGAAAGAATGCGATAGTTGTCAGCGTCCTTAACGTTGACTTTCCATACATTATTATTGCGCGATGTTACTATATAGTCCGATCTCGGCAGGGTCATCAGATAATATGATAAACAAGATAATAAGAGAAGTCCACGATAGAGGTCATTTCCATCACAAGAGAATGATAGATATCATCGAAAGAGAGTTTTTTATACCGGGACTGCGAACTAGAATTTCAAAACATATATCTAATTGCGTACATTGTATTTTGGCAGAAAGAAAAATTGGAAGACAGGAGTGCCTGTTACAGCCGATTCCCAAGGGAGAGCAACCGCTGGAAACATTTCATATTGATCACTTAGGTCTTATGCAGTATATCTTCTCAATTATTGATGCATTCAAGAAGTTTTGCTGGTTGTTTCCTTCGAAAACGTTATCAAGTGAAGAAGCAATTCAAAAGATGCTGGTCATAGGTGAAACTTTCGGAGATCCTAAAAGAATTGTGGCAGATAAGGGAGGAGCATTCACGGCAAACTGTTTCAAGGATTATTGTAAGAATCGTAACATTAGCTTACATTTTATTACCGTAGGGGTTCCAAGGGGAAATGGACAAATTGAACGTCTTCATTCAACGATTATTGCAACGAAACTTATCGACGAAACTAACTATAGACGATGCATATAAATGGTATCAATATGTTAAGCCAGTGCAGCAAATGCCACACATTGAAACGAAAACGAGTTCAAAACTTCATAATTATTAAATAATTAATAAAGTGGATTATTTTAACTCTTTTATTTTGCATGCATATATTATCTAAATTATTGTATTTTGCTAATGAATTATTATTATTATTTTATATCTTGAATTGTTTAATAGTTTTTTTAAAGAATTATAATAAAATAAGTGAAAGAACTGTTTTGTGAAAATATACTGTTTCGATTTTCCACATGTCTGCTCAGGAGCGTAAGGTCATCGTATTTGAAAAAAGCAGTATCTATTTATCCAACATTATTGGTCTCGGCATTGCCAGCTAGAAAAAGAACACTATTTTTGACTCTCGCATTTTCAATAAAATTAATCTCCATTAATCATACTCGTATACCCTAGTTGTTGTGAATGTACGCAGCGAAACTCTAAGGTTGATAATAAGATTATTCTCTAAACGACTTATATGACTATTCTTGCAAAATCATCCCTACAAAATCTGCAAATGAGACGTCGAATTCATTTGTCTCAGCCTCCGTCACCTCAAAGATAAACGACACAAGTTAAAAATAAAGCTATCTCCCAATTCCGAACCACTGACTGGTCATAGTCAGTAAAAATCAATTACTCTCCACGAAAATGTCTCCATTGTCCTTGTACCGATTACAATTCAATTTATCCATTTTTAAATTTGCAGGTCGAACACAATGACGAGACATTCAACATTCAACATTCAACATTTGACATTCATATTTGGCAACCGATAAATTTTTATCGGTTCTGGGATAGTATTCCCAGAAAACGACATCAAGTCGACATACTTGGGCCATTGCGGATTGGCTAGATCTCTTTCAATTTGGCATCATCCACATTAAGAACCGTCGTCGTCATTCCACGGGAATGACCATAAGCTCAACAGCGCGAAATGAAATTAAAAGTCACACAATAACGGGAGAGGAGAAGCAGGCGGATCACAGAAAATTAATTTTCCTTTGCCTTTCCAGAGATGGAGATGATGGTATGCTGGCCATAATATCCACAATCAGTTAAAGTGAAATGAATTTCATCGCCCTCATCAGCCACCCTTTGTAGTTCACCCAGGCAACAAGGGAGAAACTGTAATTGTGTTACAGTTATTAATAAAATCTAAATTCAAGGGGGAGTAAGTAGTGGGTAAAGTGAGTCGGAGGTGGGCATTTTAATTTGAGTGAATGGAAATGTCACCAAATCTCTGTGACGAGACCAGAACCGATGCAGACTTGTCGCCTTCGAAATTATTCCATTCCATTTGGTGTGACCATCGTTATCATTGTCATTATCCTTGTTGACGTGCTGAAAAGAAAAACGAAGCTCTGCACCAGTCAACCAGCCTCTGATTATAGACATTACGTGCGTATTCGCGCATTTGCATAACTTCCAGCTTCCAGTGTGCGCCAGGAGTAAATCCTAATCGGATTGTCCTTACACTTTGACGTTTGTCGCGATTGCAGCCAAGTCCATCATGTCGGGGTCATTTCAGACACTCGCACAGGTCATAAAATTGCTACGCAACATTGCTTCCTTGATGGTACTTGATGGTGATGGTGAGGCCTTGGTGGAAATTGGTGGAAGTTGATGGGTCTAGCGACAACAATGGTGAACATTGGAGAACGCACTAATGGCGGATGTTTAATGGTTGCTCCCCCTGTATGGTGGTGGAATTTGTGGCCGTTATTCTGCTTCTTGTACCAGCTACCAATTTCCATATAAATTTGCTACTATCTATGCAAGAGACGGCTATCAAAGGATCTCGGCCGATTGGTCCGTCATCTCATCCGTGGCTAGGACATGTCTGTGTGATATGTTTTTTTTTTAAGTCCTTCCTCTGCTCTCTCTCTTCGAATTTTTTTTTAGTTGTCCTTGTGTAGTGGGAACTTTTCTAGTTTATCGGGGAAAATTTATTACCCTGGGGCTTCATTTGTTGTTTTTTTTTTTTTTCCTTATTCCGTAGACAGTGGCTTATCCTGTGGAGGAAACGAGGACTACGATGACGACGACGTTGACGACAATCGTCGTGTGGAAGATATTCCGTTTAATTGTTGGAACATTTGTTAAAGGATACTAGTCTTTACTGATTCTAGTAGGTGGCAGGAGTATGTAGGCTGCCTAGAGGACAGTTTAATCCTGGAGTTTATTTTTATTGGAGTCTATAAAGTTTCGAGATTTGTTGGTAAGGAATTTTGTTTTGTTTTTGCGTTCTTTTTTTTTATGTCCTGCCAAATTTACCTATAGTCATTCACTGACGCCACCAACTCAGACTTCTGGCCACTGGAATCGGTGGAAACGGATCCTGGCAGACAGGAGTAGTGTCAAGTGCCTAGTTTTAGGTTTGTGACTTTTTTTTTTTTAAAGATATGGATACAATCAGGGATACAAGTCGGGTTATGCAATACCAGAGTTTCACATTGATGTATGAGTATGTGGATAATCCGACCGAGTATTGTGGACATGATTGGTTATAATTTTTGATTCGTCCGGAAACGTTAGTGGTTAAAAATGTAAGGCCAAGGCAAATATATATGTGTGGTAGTAGGATTTGCTTTCCTTTATTTTACATTGATATCCATACCATACCTTAGCTAATATGAACCGCTTATATTCACAAGAAGATATTGAAGCCTCTAAACTGGATACTTATTTTCAATTACTGTAATCCGAAGATTTTCATCATCTTTTTCTGGGGATCGTACTTGAATAACGGACAAGTTTGCGGTTTTTGCTTCTATGTTGAGAGACATCCCTTACTTGGCATTTCTGTATATAAAACACCCGGAAGTAAGGTTTCGCTAAGGCTAAGAGCCATTAAAAAGCAACAGGGTCTTCCCATAGGGACTTCCGAAATTTGACAGTTGATAGCGGCCATATTGTTGAAGCTACATCTGTCAAATTGGCTGTCATTTATTCAATCTGTTTTACTAGTGGACATAGCGTTCAACAATACGTGCAAATGCTAAAATTGTTTTATTAAATTGGGTGTTTTGTTCGGGCGACGTTCCGCGCGCTCGCCCATTTTATGGTCACCATAATCGTCCTACCGAGAGTACTATTCGCAGTGTGGTGGATAAATTAGAATCCACTGGTTCAGTAAACAATAAACCAACACCCGTACGTCAACGACACGCAAGATCTGCCGAAAACATCGCCGCTGTCCGTGAGAGTGTGCAGGAGAATCCAAGGCAGTCGATTTCGCGTCGCTCACAAGAACTCGGTCTTTCGCTGACCACATCTCGGCGAATTTTGCGTCGTAATTTCTGCCTGCACCCGTACAAAATTCAACTGACCCAGGAGCTGAAGGTACACGACGATAGACAACGACGTGTGCTCGCTGAATGGGCTCTGGAGCAGTTGGAAACTGACCCTAATTTTTATCGACAAATCATCTTCAGCGATGAGGCCTATTCTGGACGATACCAATCCACATGAGATCCAAGAGAGTTCAATGCATTCCGAAAAAGTCACTGTTTGGTGTGGATTTTAGGCTGGCACCCCGCCAGGTCAATATTTCTTTGAGAACGACATTGGCCAGGCCATCACCGTCAACGGCGAGCGCTATGGGTCGAAGATTACCAACTTATTTTGGCCTGAAATGGATGATATTGACACCAACGACATGTGGTTTCAACAGGACGGCGCTACGTGCCACACAGCTTACGCCACATTTGAAAATTCTGCACGAGCGATTCGAGGGCACGGTCATCTCATGTGGAGGTGATGTGAACTGGCCACCAAGATCGTAGGATTTGACCCTGTTAGACTTTTTCTTGTGGGGTTTTCTGAAGTCGCAGGTCTATGCGAATAAGCTACAAACCACAGCGGCCCTCAAAATAATCCATGTCATCGGTCAAATTTAGCCTGATTTATTCGCCAGAGTTATAGAAAATTGTACATATCGGATGCGCGCTACCCAGAAAAGCCGCGGCGGACATTTGAGCGATGTTATATCCCATACATAATGGCATTGATAGGCCGGTTAAAACATTTCTATGATATCTCACACACACTTTGTTTTATTTAAATTTAAAGATAGGAAGCGCTTAAAGAAAGACCCTTCACATAGTTCCGAAACTATGAGAAACAGTTGTATCAGTTGGCTTCGTATCTATATTATTGCACCAAACGTTCTTATTAATTCTGTTCCTTCATGCCAATGAAATGTTGCATATGTCACTTGACATGGTCGGCAAATTTTCTTTTTGTGTGTCATAAGTCCGCTATTACAACGAATTGGAATAGTATGTGTCAGCGAGCGGATTATGTATTTATTTTTTATTTTATTATTTTTTAAAAAAAAAGTTGAAGTCGAATTATAAAAGGAAGATTGAAAAGCGAACCACCGACGGCTCTGAACACACTTATCAAGAATTATTCTTATGTGCTATTCAAAGATCGTAATCTTTATATTTGTCCCTCTCTTTCTCATTTGAGAAATGTGTTTGCGCCATTTGCGGCAATGTAATTTTTCGAACTCTTTTATCTTTACGTCTGGGAATGCAAGACGACCATTTTTCTTGGTCAGTTGGTCACATAGGTTGTTTGGAGCAGTCGTCGGGGGTTTCGTTGGAGAATTTAAGTGGAAGTTGTAAGGAATATAAGTATTTATTTAAATAAATGTACATTAGTTTGATTAAGTAATATTTTCGCAGAAAATAAAATTGAATTTCAACAAAGCAATTTTTATTGTCCATTCACAACCTCTGCTTTCCGAGACCTCCCGAGGCAACAGTATGTGTTTGCTTGAAATATTCCGCAGTTCTTCCCAATACCTTTTTAGTTGCCCTGATTGCTGGACGACTGTTCTGCGAGATATATGATATTATATTTCTCTGCCGTTCTGCCCTTCTTTTTTCTTGGGCGAGCGAATTCCATTGAATTACACCGACTGTTGGCTAGAGAGATGTCCACTTGTCAGCTCCTTGGTGATTCTGTAAATGACTTTATTACTCCACCTGTTTTGGGGTCCCTGCCCAATTATCAAGACTTCTTCCATCAATGGCGTTGCCTAATAAAAACCAGGAGCAGAGCAAATACTGGTCTGACCGTAACGGTTTTAAGAAGTTAACTCCGCTAAAGTTGCCACAATTTGAGCAGTTACAGGCTGGCGGTCATGGGTCTTGTTGAGTGGCACGACTACCAGTCCATACCAGGACATTAAATATGGTACGAGGGCGGATCAATAAGTCCGTGACTTTGATTAAAACACAGATTTTTTGATAAAAAAATAATTTTATTTTTCAACGTAGTCGCCCTTGAGCTCTATACACTTTGTCCAACGCTTCTCCAATTTTTTTATCCCTTCCAAAAAAAATGATTTGTCGAGGTCCTCAAAATAGGCCTTTGTTTGCGAGATGACTTCATCATTGGAGTCAAATCTTTTTCCACCAAGCCATTCCTTCAGGTTTGGGAACAAGAAGTAGTCGCTCGGAGCCAAATCTGGAGAATAGGGTGGATGAGGGAGCAATTCATAGCCCAATTCATGGATTTTTGCCATGGCAACTGCACATGTGTGCACCCTTGCATTGTCTTGGTGGAAAAGAACTTTTTTCTTGGCCAAATGAGGTCGTTTTTTTTTTCAAATCGTCATTGAATCGGTCCAATAAGTTGGCATAATATTCCCCATTGATTGTTCTTCCCTTTTGAAGGTAGTCAATGTGGATTATCCCGCGTGCATCCCAAAAAACAGTCGCCATAACTTTATTGGCTGACAAACCCACCTTGGCCTTCTTTGGCGCCGATTCACCCTTAGAAACCCACTGTTTTGACTGTTGTTTGTTCTCTGGTGTGTTGTGATGGATCCATGTTTCGTCCACGGTTACAAAACGGCGCAAAAACTCCTCCATATTGCGATTAAACAACGCCAAACCTTCCTGTGAAGTTGTTACACGATTGCGTTTGTGGTCGACTGTGAGCAAACGCGGCACCCATCTTGCGGAAAGCTTTCTCATGCCCAAGTGATCATTCAAAATTGAAACCACTGAGCCATGCGAGATCCCTACGGCTTCCACAATCTCTCGCACTTTCAATCTTCGGTCGGCCAACACCATATCGTGAATTTTTTCGATTGTTTCGGGTGTAGAGACCTCAACTGGGCGTCCAGGAGGTTCGGCATCCTCAGTGCTTGTACGGCCACAACGAAATTCAGTAAACCACTTTTTTACCATTGAAATCGATGGTGCAGGGTCCCCATAGTATTTATCAAGCTTAGCCTTGGTCTCGGTAATGGTTTTTTTTCGCAAGAAATAATGCTTAATAAGCACACGAAATTCACTTTTTTCCATTTTCTCCTCAAATTAGTGAGTAGTCTGATAAAAATAGCTGTCAAACACAAACTAACTGACGCAGCAAGTTTAAATTTTGACAGGAGTCAACTGACAAATGCCTGTTGACAGGAGCAGTGTTGCTGTTTCAGTAAAGAGGTCAGAAATTCAAAACGTCACGGACTTATTGACCCGCCCTCGTACCATGGTACAGCATTTCGGTCTTGGCCTGACTTGAAGAGGTAGGACCCATTGTGGGAGCGTAACGGTGGCTGTGGTTTAAACCTAAATGCGGGAAGTGTCTTCCATTTGTGGTTTATCCGTTGTGGAATACCAAATAAGTGCTGCGGGAGGAGGGTTTAGGTCGGCCTCGACTATCACCAAGTGTGCAGCTGTCCCTTCAACATAGTTCCGGATTAATATTCATAATACATGCAAGGGATGGCAAGGCGTATTCCTGCTCTCATGGATGTATGGGCATCCTGTGAAATTAAGATTTCATAAGACAAAAGTTCATATAAAACTCTAGAGACGTTCCACCTATTTGAAGGTTTCTGTACTTCTGTACGCTTGTAATGTCGCACGTTACGCTGATTTTCTCTCATCTTGATGGATATAAAGATTTAACATTAATCTCATAAGAGCACTTGCGTCTCTCCAAAAACGCAGAAGACGTTATCCTAATCCAGCACCATACATTGTAGAAGGAGTAGTTCGTGGACTTAGGACACCTGTATACGCTCCGCCCTATACAAGAGACAAAGGTAAGATTAGAACTTGTATATTAGTGAAACGTAGCCTTATTGCATTTTTACTTCCTAATCTCAGCGACCCTGACTAACGGTTAAGTCAGCCAGACTAGAGACTGCCAAAGGCTCCTACTGGCTGGCATCGGCATACCTTGGCCACGATCATGTAGGCCCTCTCACTAGTGATAACCTAGAAAGGATGGTACTGGAGGCTGGAAAGCAAAAGCTGGCTTCATCATCGGATGCGACGCTAACGCTCATCACACGGTATGGGGCAATATCGATATCAACGGTAGAGGTGAGTCACTTTTTGACTATATTATAAATAATAACCTCATTGGCAATGAGCCCACTTTTATAACTAGAAACCGACAAGAAGTGCTAGATATCACTTTTGTCTCCGACAGCGTCACTCAAATGCTAACGAACTGGATGGTATCGTCTGAACACATCCAATTAAGCCTGAGTGATGCTCCTCCCAGCCAACCAGCATTCCGGAATTATCGGAAAACTGATTGGCCAAAATACAGAGAAATACCGTCAGAAACAATATCCTCTACACTCTCAAGTCCACCGCGTGACACCAGTGATGAAAGTCAAGGAATTCACCCTCCCTCCCAATCAGTCTATGGCCGTTTCCTGCCTCCTTATTCAACCTAGAGGCAAGAAAAAGCCGCCCTGGTGGACATCAGCTCTGGGCCCGCTTAGAAATATTTGCACAAAACTTTTCAACCTAGCAAAAAGCACAAGAAAAGTGACTGACTGGGACTCATGCAAAGGATCCTTCAAATTATACAAAAAAAAAAAAACTAAGAAAGGCAAAGCGACAATCTTGGAGATCATTCTGTGACAAAATTACAGAAACCTCTGAGGCATCGCGGCTAAGAAAAATCCTCTCTACAAATCCTATGATGCCTAGCTGCTTGAAAAAAATCGATGGCTCTTGGACAACCTCAAGTGAAGAATCGCTCAACCTGCTACTGGACACCCACTTTCCAGGTTGCTCCCAATTCGCGGACAGTAGCAACCCAAACAGGCCTACTGCAACCGAGTCCAAAATCCAGGGTCTGATCACAGAAGACAAACTGCTCTGGGCGCTGCATAGCTTCAAACCATGTAAGTCTTCAGGTCTGGACGGTATAATACCTGCCGAGCTACAGAGGTCCTCAGATATTATTCTGCCTTCGCTAGGAAATATTATGAGGAGCTGTGTAGAACGGATCCACATTCCACTGTCATGGAGAGAAGTCAATGTAGTTTTCATTTCAAAAGCCAGAAAATGTTCTCATGTCGTCCCAAAGGACCTCAGACCTATAAATCTATCATCTTTCCTTCTGAAAACTCTAGAACGAATGATTGATACTCATATACGAGCTAAAATTGATCCAAGGCTCAACATGCCTACTGTAAAGGGAAGTCAATGGAAATGGCTCTGCATTCACTGATTAGCCACATCGAACGATCCCTACAATATAAAAAGTGCACAATGGTTGCTTTCCTAGACATAGAGGGTGCCTTTAACAACGTCAACATATCCGCAATCACGACTGCGCTGTCAACTCTGCAAGTAAACGACTCACTTGGGGAGTTGATCAGTCTTATTCTAAAAAGCAGGATAATCAACTCCAAACTGGGTGAGACTTCTGCTAAAAGATGTATCAGCTAAGGTACGCCGCAAGGCTGTGTCCTTTCTACCTTTCTCTGGATCTTTGTGGATAATGAACTGCTGATATACCTGGAAGCGCGTGGTAGCAGGGTGATTGCCTATGCGAATGACGTTGTTATAGCCGTCTCAGGTAAGCATCTTAACACCATTAAAGAACTCCTTCAGCTAAATCTTAACAGATTAACCCGTTGGGCAGATCGCATAAAACTGATTTTGTCCTCTTTTCCAGGAAATACAAACTCCAATAATAGACCCACCCTTAATAAACGGTACGAGTTTAGTCTTTTCCGATACAGCAAAATATTGTGTCATTTTTGACAAGAAAACAAACATAGCTGCGACTGCAGCTGTTCGCCTTAAAGCGACTACACAGTGGACAACGCTAGCATTATTAATTCATTAGGAATCCTCACAGAGAACATCGATCATACCAAACTTGAACTTTGGTTTGAAAAAGACTTCCATGTATGCTTCCCCTCTAGATCCTTCTGGAAGGAAAATGCTTTCACTCCATTTCTCCACAGATAGATCTAAAACCGATAGCTGAATTGATTACGGTGTTTTCTCAGATAAGCTAAATCTAAGCCTCTCTTTCCGTCTTTCAAATCACTGTAGCGTGTTCAAAGCGGAAATTTTGGCGATTAAAGAACCTCTGTCCTGGCTGAAGAAAAACGTGATATCTGCAAAGGATATCCGTATCTCTTCGGGTAGCCAGGCAGCTATCAGTCTCATTGAATTCGAAAATCACCCTTGAATGCCGATCATCTCGTATGGAGATGGCAGATCAGTTCAAACTTCACCTTTGCTGTGTGCTTTGCCACAGCGACATGCTAGGCAACTATAGGGCCAATGAACTCGACAAAATTGGAACAACTCTACCTGTTCTACCGGAAAAGGGTAGCATAGGTATACCAATCGCTATGTGCAAATTAATATTAAAGCTGGATGTCAATAAAAGAACAGAATCTCAGCGCCATCATAGGTGTCATCACTGGACACTGCCTCATAGGCAAGCACGCAAGACGGCTTGGCGCTTTTGCCTACGATTTCTGTAAAAGCTGTGTGGACGACTAGGAAGAGGAGACAATCCTCCAGCTTTTTTGAACATGTCCAGCTCTCTCCCAGAGAAGAGAACTTCACTTAGGAGCCTTCTTCTACAACGACCTAAACAATCTAAAAGAAATATCTACGCTTCATCGTAAGCTCAAACTGGTTCCATTAGTAAGAGGATCGTAGATTCACGTGGCATCACAATGGATTAATAGGCCTAAGTGGGTTGATGTTTCCAACAGCCACTCTTACCAACCTACCTGTTGAATAGGGTTAAGTCGATTGGTTGATTCATAATAAATATGGAATAAGAGGAACGGCTGTGAACAATCACAAACATCCGAAACTACAGACACATTTTTCCACAGTCATAGTTATTGTATAGATGTTATTTGAGGTTTGGAACGCTGGAGTTAAGCACGTGAGTCTAACCTCGCTCACAATAGAGAAGAGCTATCCTTGTTTTCCTAATTCTTGCTTCTTTATAAAAACACATTTCCCACTACTTTTTGTCGCATGTTCTCGGTCTGGGAGACGCTTCAGCACAATTTTTCATATTGCAGAGATGTCTCGGGATCCATCAGATTTTTCATCAATTTGGCTGGTATAAAAAGTCCAAAAGTCTTGGCTCCCAAATCGCAGTTTAAAGGCAAACATTTTCCATTACAGCTATAATTTTTGTAATTTTCTCGGGCATAGTTTTGTAGGTTGTAGCGACGGTTTTATCCGGACTTCATAAGGGGGTAAAACAACCCTTGGTTTTGTGTTTGTCGATGAGTTTAAGCGCTTCTGCCGAGGGTCACAGCACCCAGTACTTATTTGCAACTCTACAATGGGTTTAACCAAGGAAAACCCGTACCCGCGATTTGGGTTTAAACCACAGCCACCATGACGCTCCCACAAGGGGGCCTACCTCTAACAAGTCAGGCCCGGACCGAAATCCGGGGGGCTCCTGACTCCCATGGTACCGTGATTTAAGTCCTGGTATGGACTACCGGTGGTCCAGCCAGACCTATGACCGGCAACTTGTAACTGGTCAAATCGTAGCAACCATTCAGAGGCTGTTATCTGAAGATGTTTACGATAAGACCAGTAATATGCTCTGCCCCCACTTTTTATTAGACAACGTCATTAATGGACGAAGCCTTGATAATTGGGCGGGGGCCCCCCACATTCATCAAAAGGATCATTACTGGAGACGACGACGAGACGTGGGTTTATGAGTACGACATGCAATCCAGACATCAGGCAAGTGAATGGCGTTCGCCAAATGAGCCGAGACCAAAAAAATCACGTCGTTTTCAGTCAAAAAAGAAGGCAATGTTCACGGTTTTCATGGATTACAACGGTGTAGTGCATCATGAATTTTTGCCAGAAGGCCAGACAGTAAACAAAGAGTCTTATTTGGGCGTTATGAGAACTTTACGTGAAGCAATTCGCCGAAAGAGACAGGAATTGTGGGTAGAAAACTCGTGGATCTTGCACCATGATAACGCACCGTCGCACAGTGCCATTATTATTCATAATTTTTTGACGAAAAATGCAACAAATACCATCCAACAGCCACCGAATCCACCTGATTTGGCTCCCTGTGACTTCTTTCTGTTCAATCGAGTTGAAAAACCACTACGGGGAACGCGTTTCAGCAGTTGAGAGGAAGCAATGGAAGAAACTCAGGAAGCTCTGATGGACATACCTAAAACCGAATATAAAAAATGTTTCGAGGATTGGATCAAGCGCCGCCATAAGTGTCTTGCAGTCGATGGAAATTACTTTAAAGGGGAAAAAATATAGATTTAGACGAATAAACTTGTATTTCCAATTTGCTGAATACATTTTTGATCAAAGTAGTATATCTATCTAGTAATTTAATCTTTCGGACAGATTTTTGCACTTCCTAGACTTCATTGAGGTTGGTAAGAGATAGTTTCTAATCCTCAAATGAAGACTTTCTGACCTGATTCATAATTCAGAACTTCCACGAATCACTAAGTAAAAAATATAAATTCAAATCACATGTTTAGATATTGCATAAACCACAGGAACCACACTCAACATAAATTTCTAAGAATATTTTCCAGAGAGTGTGGCTGACTCTGTGACGCTGATTTATGTGATGTGCTTCCTTTGTCGGTGTGAAAAAAATAACCAACTACCTTAATTCCTCGTCTAAATGTAGACATACCAACATCAGTAATTTTTGCCGACATCATGACAAAAAAAAAGACTCAAAGCCATCCAAATTCAACCAGGAAAACCTGGAACAACAAATTAACAATCGAAAAGGGATGGACACCTTCGACCAAACAGAACCACTGGTACTGTCTGTGTCCTGATGAAAGCAATCATATCCTACTTTGTTTCATATTAAACGTACGAGTATATGCCAATCGGGGTCTTATTTTTTTTTTAAATAGCACCCCCATTGCGTCAGGTCAGTGCGATATTATCTTCCATCGATTAGAAAGAATTGGAATTTTTATACTCAGTGCCTGCAGTGCCTGAGAATAGCAGGAGCACCTCCTGCTGGGCAGTGGGTGTTCTGTTTACCGCTTTTAAAAAAATATTTCTGTCCCTAAAAACAGCCGGCTACGGGAGATACATATGACACTTGTGCAAGGTTAAGAGTGAAACAACTCAATTTCCGTTGATCGACTGTATGTTCTGTGATGTCATGCCATTCATTACTTATCACTTAAATAGATACAAACGAAGCTAACTCTTCGGAACCAACTTCCACTATTGACATTATGCATTGTTTTTTTTTTTTGGCAAAAAAAAAGAAAAGAATGTCCTTCTCTATTTAAAAAAAAAAAAAAAAAATAGAACTCCTCGATTTCCTTGCTGTGGGAGTCCTTAACGTATTCACATGGACGTACAATATTTTTTTTTTTAATTATTTAATGTCTGTCACCCGGTGGCTAACACTTTGAGAGATATGCAAATTGGAGTTGTCACCCTGTGTCGTCCTTGTCGTAGTCGTTGGTGAAAAAACAAAAGAAAATTGCAAATGCATGAGCTTGACTGGATGCTATGGATAGAAGTGTGAGGGTATGTTCATCAGCAGCATCATCATCATTTGATTCTCCTCTCCACCCATTCACATATGCGCTCTAAGGATACAATCACTTGAGGATATGAACAGGAGAGACAAAATAAACGAAACCAAGGCTAATGTTGGTCGGTCGTTGCCGATGTCAGCAAAGGTGGAGAGTTCTGTTCTCTGAAATAAAAGGAGAAAAAAAAAATTGAACCAACCAGAACAAAAGAAAAAAAAAAAAAAACAAGAGATTGTCCTGGAAAAAATCCACCACCACCACCATCATCACTAGGAGCAGCAGCAGTGTTCCATCTTCATTCGTCTGTCCTACATCGGTATAGCTTACAAATGCATTATGTATGAGCCCAGCCGTACAACGTGTATTATTAGGTTGTCCACTTTAACAATCTGTACAAGGATTGGTACATTGTCCAGGATACCACCCTTCCAGATAAGGAGCTGCACTACAGGGTGGGTGGATAACATTCGTAGTCGTATTCGAAGTACTTTTGCGAAAAGAGAATTATAAAAGGATGTATGGCGGTAGAAAGCGTAGAACAAGAAAACAAAAGAAGCGAGCCTGTAAGCGGCAACTGGCTGATGAGTGGATAGGGGGACACAAAAAAAAAGCGAAGAAGGATTTTGTGTGATACCATTGAATAATGGGTTCCTTTTCCCTTCCGTACACCAACAGATACCCTTGGAGAGCTGTGCAGAGGTGGTAGCACGGGTACATACATAGTTGGACAGGATTTGTGCCCAAGAAGTGCGGGCAGAATGAGGAACAACACAAAGTGATCTCGTGTACGTGATAATGGAATCGGTTTTGTACTCGTTACTAGTGCCTTAAGCTTGCATTCTTTTAACCCCTCCTGATGTGTAGTGGAGCTTTGTTGTACGATATCCTTGACCTAAGGTAATCGGTCCTAAATGCAAAAGGTGCCAGAGTTAACGTTTAAATGAATTTAAAGATAGGGGTTCTGCTCTATTAATATGGGGGCTTTTTAGAGGATACGTTTTGACAAATAAGATTATTGGAATAGAGTGGCGCAATAAGTAAATGCAGAGTCTGTTTCAAAAGGACTATATTTCTGGGATCAGCAATTCTTAAAAGGCTGCAGCTTTCGAGCATTCATTGTGGATCGAGCATCAATCATTTCATCGAGTCGTCCACTGACCACGGTAGTGTATAGATCTGTCTCGGCTTTCCTTGGTGAATTACTAGTAAATAAATTATAATTACAAAACAACAAATAAATTTTGATAGTTGGAGTGGCGTTGTGCGACAGTGCGCGAAAGAAAGTTGTGCTGTTTTCGGGTAGTGCGGGTTCGATCCCTGCCCGTTGTGGAAGAACATTTTCCTTTTTTCTTTTTTTTCATTAATTGAAAGTTAAATAAAATTGGTGATAGTGACACGAAACAAATTAAACACGTGATGAGTGGCAAAGACCGTCCCGTTATCCCCATTGTGGGATTAGTGGACGGCACAACAAGTGCTTTTATATCTGGCCACCCAAAAGCAGTGACCAGTGAAGGAACAGTTAAAAGATGAAAGAAACTAAGTCTGTCAGCAAACTTAGCAAAACGCCCCTCTCTGTGCACTTCTACTGAAATGCTGCTAAGTAGTGAATTGGGGGGGGCTTCAACGTAGCAGCACAACAACAAAAACGTCGTTTGTCGGATGACGAGTCCTCATATGCCTCTGAAAGAGGGGGACATTGCAAAGGGGGCAATAACAGCTTTGCTTCGTTAGCAGCTTCGGAGTCGGAAGACGAAGAGGATGAAATAAATGCCATTAGTAGCAGCATCTTGCAACTACAAAAAAAGGTGCTTGCTATTAGGGCCAAGCAAATCGCCCGAAGAGAAAGGGAGCAAGAAGCTAAGGCGAGCTCACAACAACAACAGCAACAACAACTGCATGAAAAAAATGTGCCGGCACAATCAGAAAAAGTGCAGAAAAAACATAAAACCCAGCAGCAAAAGCATCAAACGCAGCAGCAAAAACGTAGCAAAAAACAGCAGCAACAACAAAACCAACAACAAAACCAACAACAGCAACAGCAGCAGAAAACAAAAAAAGAGAAGGTGCCTCCAATCAACACCTACAACATGGAAGTCCAGGACACCAAGGACTTGTATAAGTCGGCCATTGGTAAGAACTTTAGCATTAAAAGATTAGGGTTAGATAGGCATGTCATCCACTGTAATTCAGTGGAGGGCTACAAAAAAAATTCAAAATCTGTTGAAGGAAACGACGACGGAGTACTTCACGTACACACCGAAAGGTGATAAATTTAAAACAGTTCTGTTGAAAGGACTGGAACCGTCCACTGACCCCGAGGAGCTCTTAAAACTGCTTCAAGAGAAAGAGTGTGAAGGTCTCAAGTTTGTGGGGGTTAAGCCTTTTACCACTCCAAGAGCAAAAAGGGAGAAGCGGAAACTACCGTTCTTCCTAGTACAGCTTACTCCCACTAGCAAACTGGATAGTCTAAGGAGTATCAAGGTCCTAGACTACCAAGTTGTTCACTGGGAGAAATTAAAAAGGAGCGATAACATTATACAATGTGTTCGCTGCCAAAGGTTCGGCCACGCCGCAGCGAACTGCCAAATGCAGCCTCGATGCGTTAAGTGTGGAAAGAATCACAATTCACAGGAATGTGCTTTGGGTCAGGACAAAGAGTCAGACAAAAGCCAACTCTTATGTGCTTTATGCAAGAATTCGGGACACACCGCTAACTATCGGGGTTGTCCCAAGTTCCAAAATATTAAGAAAGTAAATATGGCCCGTCAGCAGAAAGCGGAGGTAAAGCGTCCATCTGCTCAGTTTCAAACTCCAGCCGTCACTCCCCGAATTACCTTCGCCCAAATGGCGGCAGGTGGGGGTAGAATGGTACAAAAATCCGTGGTTGCTTCCTTGGCCCCAGCGGCAAGAGCACCGGAAGCTGCACCGGAAGCTGCACCTGACATGCTAGCTATCTTGCTCTCTATTCAAGGGCAGATGGCTCAGCTTCAGCGTCAAGTACAGGAACAAGCTAAGCGGGTGGATCAAATCTGTGCGCTGCTGCCGAGTCTAACGCACCTCATATCGTAATGGGTACGCATATGGTGGAGCAAACCCTAAAGGTCCTTGCAGTGAATGTCAATTCACTGATTAGGATCGAGCGAAGGGCCGCGCTGTTTAAGTTGCTGGAAGACCAAGTTCCTGATGTGCTTTTCGCTAGCGAAACTAAGCTAACCGATAAGCACATTCTGGAACACAGTAAATATAATATTAGAAGAAGAAACCGACCCAACTCCACACAAGGAGGTGGCGTCGCGATCTTTATTAGAGATCAATTTAAATTTAGAAGAAAATACAAGGGTGTTTTGCGTGGGTTCCAGGTGTTGGAGGCGTGTGTCGTGCGCATCCCTCTCCGTAGCGGAAAGTGGTTGTACATGGTCTCTGTCTACGCGCCTGATGCTTCTCAATCCACGCTATTTATCTCAGAGCTCGATAAACTCTTTCGACTCCTTAGACTGGAATCGGAGGAGAATTATTATATAATCGGCGGGGACTTCAATGCCAAACATAGAGATTGGGGAAATCATATACCAAATACTAGAGGGAACCTACTACTCAATGGGTGGGTTCAGCACAGTGTTATGTACAGACTCGGTTTGAAAGCGACGGACAATCCGTCGTTTCCTAGATCCGGCTCCTATTTGGACCTATTGCTGTAAGACGTACGGGTAAAACTGACTGGGAGTAATTTACAAACGCTAAACTGTCTGCATACTTTCGTGTACGATAGTGACCATTGCGGTTTTAGTACCGAAATAACAATTCCTAACGAAACTGCGGAACTGGAGGAGTTTGTTCCTAGGCATTCGTACAATTACAGTAACACTCGCTGGACGCACTTTTCTAGAACGCTGACTAGAGCACTTTCCTCGAATTTGCTCTACCCACCGTCTAATAGGAATCTGTCTGACGAGGAACTGGACAGATACCTGAAACAAATGGACCAAACAATTAAACAAACGATGGACATTACAATACCTCGGTATGAACACACGCCCAACGAAGACCTATTCCGCAATGCTACCATTGACGCACTACACCGACACAAAAGTAGACTGCTGTCAAGACTAAAAACCTTGTACAGGCAGTTTACTGACAGACAAAACGTAGAGATTAGGACACTGAAGTCATCAATTAAAAACCTCCAAATATTGATAAGAGAGAATTACAGAGCAGCTGTAAGCTTGTACTGGAACAACAGAATTCGGGCTGTAAATTTTCGCAGCCCTAGTATGTTCCCCCAAATAAACAAAATATTTCGGAGAAAAAATCAATACGACCATCAGTTTCTTAAAATCCCTCGAACGATGGACAACGAACGAATACTGACTACGGCAGGCATAGATCCAAGTGAAGCTGCAAATGATGATAATTTCTTTGTGATCGAGGATCCTCAGGAGAAGGTTGAGGCCATAGGAGCGACTTTTCAGGAAGTGTTTAAGTCCAATGACGTCATTGGTTCAAATCACGACCTGGAGAATCGAGTCCTTCTGCAAAATTTTTACCTGCGAAATGACATACAGAACTGGCGATTCGAGAGCTCGGGTTTCACCCAGTTCAGTGACGAGAATATGGCAAATAATGTCATCGCCAATGAAGGGGACCTACCCCCGTTCATTTCAAAGGAGGAACTCCATGAGATCTTCGACACAATAAGAGGTAAAAAATCAGCGGGAATTGATGGAATACCGAACATTGTGCTTCGACATCTCCCTCTAGAAGCGGTAGACATTTACACCACCTTGTTTAATAATGCAATGAATAATGCGTATTATCCAGCGCATTGGAAAACAGCGGTGATTTATCCCATCCCTAAAAGGGGAAAAGATACATCCAATCCGGCGAATCTCCGATCGATAAGTCTCCTTCCGAATATCAGTAAGGTGTTCGAAAAGGTAATCAATAGAGTCCTGACTAAGTGGGTTGAGGACAAAAATATAGTTCCGGATAATCAATTCGGTTTTAAGTCGGGGCATGATGTCATACATGCCGCGTCTAAACTGGTGTCAGATATCCAATGGAATAAAAGCAAGAACCAGTGCACTGGAGCCTGTCTGGTTGACCTGGAAAAGGCCTTCGACACCGTATGGTTAGAGGGACTTTTCTATAAGCTGACCAGACTGGGCATCAGTAAGCCACTTTTGTATATTCTTCATAATATGCTTAACCACAGACAGTTCATCGTGAAAAATGGCGATGCAACTTCTGCTGGAACATTTCAAATTAAAAACGGTCTGCAACAAGGTGCGGTTAACTCGCCGATCTTATTCAACATTTACATAAGTGATTTGATGGGTTCACTTCCCCATAGCATAGCGTACGCAGACGATCTGATAGCGTACAGATCAGGTCCAAAAGTCGAAGTCATTAGTATGCTTTTGCAACGTGACTTCGAACAAATAAGGCGGTTTTGCGATGACTGCAAGTTGAAAATCAACTTTCAGAAGTCGGAAACCATTCTGTTTAGGACGCCGTTGTCTGGTGCCTCTAGGGACACCAGAAAAAATTGGCGAAAATTCTCGATCATTGGACAACACGGCCAGCCACTTGCTTGTCGAAATGTAGTTAGATACCTTGGGATCTGGCTAGACCAATATCTATATTTTAACAAGAATGTAGATGCTGCTCTGGCCAGAGCCAAAGGTGCTTTTGCCCTTACAAAGAGACTATTTTATAGCAGCCAACTCGATGCGAAGGTGAAAGTTATTTGCTACATGGCCCTCATCCGGCCCATGCTGGTATAGGTTTAGTATGGCGGTTTCAAGCCGCGACAAAAAAGATGTTTTTTTGCAGCACCAAAATATTTGGTGGTTGAGTGAAGAAGATCTGATTCCTTCGTCGTTTCCTTCAAGTCCGAGTTAGCCTAGTCAAAAGGCAAAGTGGGCCATTTTGTTTTTATTTTTATTTATTTTTTCTTTTGGAATGGCCGACTTACATAGGTTAGGGTAGTTTTAAGTGTTTAAAGTTAGCAACCTTGGGTTAGCTAATGATCAGATTAGCAACTTTAAGTTTGCTAACAATTAGGCTAGGTTAGATTGTATAGTTAGGCTAAGTAGTTTAAGGTTAAAATATAAGTTTTATATAAATATAAAAAAAATTGTTCGTTCACTAAGTTTTTTCTAAATACTTATTTTCTTAGTTTAAATAGATATATAAGAATAATAATTATTATTTATAATGACGTCGAAAGACATAAAACAATAATATAGTTTAGCTTAGAGTGCCCGTTTGGAGGCACAGTTAGTATAAGTTCGTTAAGTTATTCTAAGCTAATATTTAAGAATTTTTTTCTGTTAGCATGTAAGTATAGTAAATGCAAGAAGAATAAAATAAAATGCATTAAACAAAAAAAACAAAAAAAATCAATCATTTCATATTGACTGCCAATAGAAATGTAGAAATTTGCAAATGCAACATGGAAAAAGGCAAGACATTTCGGATCCCGCGGATCTTTGGAATCACTTGTAATTTTGTGAATCGTCCTGTAAAACTATTTGAAGTTACAAAAGGAGTTCAATTTCAGATCCAGCCACTTGTACACCGTAAGGTGGACTCCAAGTGCCATCAAAGCCGTGCGGTCTCGGATTATATGAAAATCGCTGTGAAACAAGAGTTGGCGCTTACTGCAAATAAAAGTTATACGAAAAAAATACTCAAAGTCGCATTAAATTAAAAACATAAGCAAAAATCGAAAGCTCTGTGCAGCCGATACACTGAAACCGCTCACCAACGAATTCTGTTTATTGACGAGAAAATCTTGCAAATTGCAGAATCTTTCATTAAGAAAACCATCGAGTACGAGTATATAAAACTGTGGCATTGATAAACGCTGGTAATCCTCTCCATCACATAAGCCGTAGACATTTAAATAAGATTCTGCTTTAATTCAGAAATTTCACACGGAAGCATAGAGCGTCAAAAAGGCCTGCGCGCCAACTTGTTTGGTTTTCTGCAACGTGCTTCAGTTCTCTGCAACTCTTTCCAAGTGCCCTCAACTCCTCCCCAACTGATTTGCGCAATTGCTAACAAAACTATTAACTAAGGTCAAGGACGCTCTTGGGATTCATGATGTTGCATGCTTCGTGTATACAGACTCAACTACAGTGCTGTACTGGATTCAAGGATATCCGCGAAAGAGAAATGTTTTCGTAGACAATCGTATATCACAAATTGCTTCCCAATTTCCGACATTTATATGGCATTACGTGCGTTCCGCTGAAAATCCCACGGACTGTGCAACTCGTGGTCTGATGCCAAGACATTTACAAGGTTTAGAGCTCTGGTGGAATGGTCCATCTTTTTTGAGAAATGAGCCAATTAGGTTTTGCGAATTTCCTGGCTACAACCTATCCCCTAACAAGTGCGAATCGGTAGTCTGATTAACTAACCCTGTGCGCTATTGAACCCGATATCTGGTCAAGATTCTCGAATCTTTATAGACTTTATCGCGTTATTGCTCGGTGCATTCGTTTATTTAAAAGGCAACGAAATCGTAGTGCAACCCCTCGTGTCTATTTTTTATAGCCTCTTGATATACACGACGCCAAGATAGCACTAGTAAGGCTCATGCAAAACCACTATTATGAGGACAAGATCACGCGATCAATCTTCTGGCAAAGCGGTCTCAAGTAAGAGTAAGTACGAGCGTATGAACCCATTTATCGACCAAGCGGGCGCGGTCCGCGTAGGGGATCGATTTGAAAATGTTAATATTCCCTTTGAGCAGAAGCATGCGCTCAGACTCCATAAAGATCACCATCTAACGTGGCTAATTGTTCGCGACTGCCATTTAAGCCATCTTAGTGCTGGAATGCGGCAAATGACGCATCTTCTTTCCCTTAGTTATTTTATCATTGGCGTTCATAATGTGATCAAGCGATGTATTTTTCAATGCACGACTTGTATTCGACAACGTGCTGTTCCTTACCATCAGCAAATGGCTAGCCTCTCAAAGCAACGATTGGAAATTAGAATTGCTTTCGGCAACACTGATGTCTACTACGCCGGACCATTTCTCGTGCGGTCATGAAAGGCACGAGGAGCCAAGCAGTACAAGGTCTACATCGCTGGTCTCGGTCGTTTCGTTGCCCGCCGCGGCAAGTGCCACACCATCTTTGGCGATAATGGTATAAATTTTATTGGGGCCAATCAGCAACTTCGGGAATGGGCTAATCTACTTAAATCGGATAAATTTCAAGATGATGTCTCTCGTGAGTTGTCTGCACGTGGAATCGCTTGGAGGTTCATACCTCTACATGGTCCGCACTTTGGTGGCCTGTGGGAGGCCGGTGTAAAGACCGTCAAATTTCACTTGAGAATAGTTCTGGGACAAGCTTGCCTGACTTTCGAGGATACGATACTTTGCCAAATTGAAGCCTGGGCCAACACTAGACCACTCTGTTCCCAATTTGAAGGATGCAGGGATCCATTGACGCCTGCACATTTTCTTATCGCTCGACCGTATGCGAGTGTGCCTAAACCTGAGCTATTATCAGGACCCGAGTGTCATTGCTGGACCGATGGCTGTATCTTCAGCGCCTTTATCAGGACTTCTGGCGTAAATAGTGTCAGGACTACCTAACTTCAAAAGCGCCCTAAATGGTTGAGGAAGTGCAAGAATATTCAGCCCAACGACATAGTCGTCCTCATAGAGCCGTGCTGATGGCTCACCGGAAAGATCACAAGGATGTATCCCGGACATCTCGTCTAACTCGAGTTGCAACTGTTCTCACCGCTAAGGGAGAAGTAAAGCGCCCGATCTCTAAGCTGTGTCCTTTATTGACGAATGGTAGTTGAAAGTATCTTTCAAGGGCGGGAGTATGTTTGGCGCTTAGAGCCAACTTCATCCAAAAGTGTATAATAGTTTGGCATTTCACATTTTTGGTTCTTTCTGTACTATTTCTTGGGTCCCCGCCCAATTATCAAGGCTTCGCCCATCAATAAGGTTGTCTAATAAAAAGCGGGAGCAGAGCATATTACTGGTCTTATCGTATACATCTTCAGATGACGCCTCCGAAGGTTGCTACGATTTGATCAGTTACAAGTTGCCGGTCATTGGTCTTGTTGGCGGCAGGACCACCGGTAGTCCCTACCAGGACTTAAATCACGGTACCATGGAGTCAGGAGCCCCCCGGATTTCGGCCCGGGCCTGACTTGTTGAGGTAGGCCCCCTTGTGGGAGCATCATGGTGGCTGTGGTTTAAACCCAAATCGCGGGTAAGGTCATCCTGTTGGTTTGACCCATTGTAGAGTAGCAAATAAGTACTAGGTGCTGTGACCCTAAGAGCAGCAAGAGGTTTTAGGTCGGCCTCGACTCATACCAAAAGTGGAACTTGTGCCTCCAACACAGTTCCGAATTGGTATCAAGGGACTGACGGAGAGCGATGGCAAGGCGTATCCTTGCTCCCATTTATGTATGGGCATCCCGTAAACATAAGGTGGTGGTTTACGATAAAAAAAACAGAGACTAATGTACTACTCCTTTTCCGGTATTGATAAACTGCCTTTTTTCCAAGTCTTGTAAAGCAATCACGCGTGTTTTATTTTAAATACTCTTTTTTCTCTGGCATCTTTCAGTTTAATTATTAAAGAAGGTAAGTGCGCAAACACCCTGCATTTGAACGGAGTTAAGACCTACGCATTGAAAGATTCATTAATGACGTTATGAAGAATTCGAAGAACACAATCAAGGTGGAAGACATTTATCGGGAATCAGGTTTTGCGGATTCAATAGCAAATCACAAAATTTAAATGAATATTCCATCCGGGATGAATCCAGCAGATTTTGTATCATGGGGCATATAATGGTCGGAGATAGCCAGCAACACTGTTTGGTGGAAAGGACCAGAGTTCTCCAGGTCGTTTTTATGTCCCTAGCGGGAGCGAATAACGGTCGAGGTGCAAAAAACCTACGATGCACAGTTCAGTACAGAGTATAGTGGCAAAATCATTGACCAATGAAGTGTCAATTTGAAGTTTTATTAATTTGGAATCTCTGCAATGCTTTCGAGAAACATCTATGAGACTATTAGACCTTAATATAGCAAAGACGTTACACATGGTAGATAAGCCCCGTTCTAATAAAGACCCGAAATCTATAAAAAAGCTTTAAAACCTGGCATTTATCCCGTCTGTCAATTTACTCAAACCTAAAATCAATTCTCCATAAAAGTTCACCTCGGTTCTGGCCGTTTCTGTTCCTGTTCCTGTTTTTTTTTTTTTTTTTTTTTTTTAGAAGCAATCAATTGGAAAAAGGATCTCAAAAGGAATCCGCATCAGTGTATTCACATCTCTGATAGATTTGATGAGAAATATTTTCTTTACAGTCCTTCCTTTATGTGCATAGATATCCTTCGCTCTACTCGAATTGCACAAACAACATCCTTTTGCAACATGTGCAAAGAGCAAAGGAAGCAAGGAATATGAGGGAATACGGATAGATCTATGCCAAGGAAAGGAATTTTGCGACGTTCCATGTACGTATTAAATTTTTTTTACCGACCCCGCTTATCACTCCCTGTTTATTGGAAGGAAAATCGAATCTACTAACTCGGTTTACCTAGGTTGTTCCAATACCTTTTTTTTCTATTCCACCACAGTGACGGTGGCCGTGGCTACCATTGTGCTCTACGAAATCCTTCCTCCAGATCCACTTCACTCGACGACTACACTCCACCTTCGTATCCCATTCAAAACAACCAATGTTGGTATTTGCATTGCTTTGGTTCTACTGCAATCACGATGTTGCAAAGTTTTCCATCTTGCCCTAGTATTCCGGAACGCACACATGGTACACGTAACATACATGGCATCCCTTCTGGTGGATACGAATACACTGCACTTCGATACAGGGAAAACGAACCACGGAAGAATTGGCGGCTGTAACTACGAGTACAACTATGGGATGCGAAGTAACTAGAGAAGGAGTAGACACAGAACATACATTCCGCATCCATAAAGGAGGAGTAGTACAGGACGTTGTACATGTCAGTCAGTGTTTATTGCATTCGCGCCTTAGGCCATCTAGTCAGTAGAAAAAAAGGCGAACAAGGTTCCTGATCTCTGTGCTTTTTATCATCACCGTCACCAGATCAGGCAGCACTAACTCGCGCCATCAAAATGTTGGGTTCAGTTACCGGTAGTGGGTTTGCCATGAGCACGACTACGCCAAAGGACCAAAGCGATTCTCAATGTGGCCAGAATCGAGGCCAAAGGAAAAAGAACGAATCATGGTTTGCGTTGTTTGTTGAATTTTACTGAGATATTTGGATTTTCTCTACGATGAATCTCGATGCGTCCTGGTTCTGGTATCCGTACAATAGCGGTGATGACGGTGGTGGTGGCGGCGGCGGCGGCATGCAGTGGCTTTGGTGGTGCAATCAGGACAATCTTTTGAGTACTTGATACAATACATAGCGTCACACACCGTTTTGGAGGATGTGAATACATTTCTCTGTGACGTGACATTGTGTTGTTTGTTTACGTGTTTAGTGGGGGAGTTTTGAGTTGTCGTAATCGTGAAAGGGTGTGGAGGTGATTAAGGGTTTTAGCTATAATAGATTTCCTGTATGAACCACATTGATGCAGATGGAGTTGGCTGACATTTTTTTTTGATAAGGAAAGCAGTTCCAAAGAAGTCGAAAACAGTATAAGGAAAGATATTTGTGAGGGGATATTTTAAGAAGCAAGATTTGGTACTATGATAGGTTTGTAGTGACTTGATACGAGCAATTTCAACGCTTGATGAAGTATTGCAACAACCTTCATACGTACATACATAATACTGCTGAATATAATCTTGAATAGCACCCCCATTAACGTCAAGATTTTTTTACTAAATTATTTGACAATAAGGGATAGGCACGGCGACCTCTAAAACTTTTTATCCAAAAAGGCGATTAAGTTCTCCAGAAATTCACTTAATTAGAAGAGGTCACTCAGTGGTGATGCTATCACGGTACACAGTAAAATTAAAGTGAATACTCGTAAATGCACTTTATTCAGCGTCAAAGAGTGGCACAATTATAAACGAATAACATGTGTTCTGTATTCGTAAATGGTTTAGGAATGATTTAAGAAAAACGATGCAATGCCAATTAGATTTACGAAGTTGGCTGGATTCGTTTTACAGCTTAGTGATCGCTCTAGCCTCCCGCTAAATTATGTTCTAAGAGATTATTAATTCGATACAATTTGGGGTGAGGGCCGGGAAGATTTTATCACGCCGTGCCGTGGAGTCTTGAATTATTCAAATGAGCCAATTGTCATTTGACTTTTTCTATGTGGGCTGCTGTATCTTCTGCAAAAATTATGATTACTATCATGGTAAGTGATGAATTTTGAATCATGATGCGAAGTAGAACTGGAGAAATGTAGCTGGAGGAGCTCCGGCTTCTCCTCAAGATCGCTGTTAAAGGCACCAGCTGTTTTTGAAAACTTTTCACAGAACTCTATGGAGATGTGCTGCAGTTGGGAAGAGGAACAAAATTCCCGCACTTCTTCCAATAGATCCCTTTAGCTCAAGGATGAATTTTATTGGAACTGTTAAACGAATGTTTGTACACTTTTTGATTCCTACTGTAGATCTAACTGCACTTTATCATAGTTCTTCTTTGACTTTCGTCGAGTTCAGTCGTAGGGCCAAAAGTATTGACGCATATGCTAAATTGCACTGATTCCCGCCAGATGTGGCAGAAGCTGGAAGCGGTGTACGAGCAAAAGGCGCAGACCAACCTACATTATCTCCAGCAAAAGTTCTACAGCTTCAAGAGAGATCCGGGAGATGACCTGGCTACTACAATATCAAAGCTGGAATCCTTGGTTCAGCAGCTGAAAGATTGCGGTGAGGCTATTTCCAATTCAATGTTAATGACTAGAATTTTAGTGACCCTTCCATCCGAACTCAATCATTTTTACTCCGCTTGGGAATCGACGCCAGAGAAAGACAGGACAATTGAAAATCTAACGGCCCGTTTTCTCGTGGAAGAATCACGCTTATCGTACAAGAAGATCAGGATAATAGTGCTTTCATTGCGAAGAAGGCGGTAGAGCACCATAATTCGATTGTTCATTGCGACTCAAACCAGTTAGACGTGTTTTTCTTGTTCTCCCTATTCACCTGTTCAATTTTCAGTTATAAATCTCGTTAAATTGCATATTCCGGTTAATAACCCCCAGTACTCGAATTCATTATTTTTTTTTGTCTACTGGCAGATTTCAGTGCAAATAAAAGCCCCTATCTACAAAAAAAAAAAAAAAATAACTCGACCTATATCTATACCCTCACTGACCTACACAACCAATTTGAATATGTCTTGCGGAATTGCCAATTGTGTAATCGATGACAGCAATGCTGACTGGGTAGCTTGCAAGGGCATTTGTGGGAACGCCTTTCATGCCGTTTGTATCGGGTTAAATAAAAGAAACACGGTGTTTATTAAAGAATTTTCCGATAACCTACTTTTCTTCTGTGATGAGTGTAAGAGTATCTCACTTTCACACGTACTTTTGGCAATAAAATGCCTAAGTGATTCAAATGATTCCTACCAGGACGCACTCGCCAAAAAGATTACGGATAAAATTTCGGTAATAGAAAACAGTGTTAAAAGTGTTGAAGAGTTACGTAACTCAGTGCAGAACTCAGCCGATGTAATAAAATCCAAAGTAAAGCACATGTACAAACAAATTGCTGGTCTTATCGAGTTAGACTCCGGGAGATCCAGGAATGAAGAAACTCCCTTATGTCACCTCGATAAAGTGTTGATTGACATTAAAGCTATGTGTTCTGCGCAGATTATCTCCAACCAAAAAACCTGCGAGATGATAAACTCACTGCGTGACGACATAGACATTCATTTTCAGTCCTCGTCACACAAACAACTCTCTCCCAAACACTGTGATCCCATGCTCGAAGTTATCTTCGATAAAGTGAACGATGTCGGCGACGAACTTACCGCGACTCGATCCCTCGTATGCGATATTGAACATCACATCGCAACAATAAACAGCAAAATCGTTGATACACAAAACTTGCCGCAGCCTTACCAGAATGTTCCCTACAATACATCACTCATGGCTGAATTAATGGAACCTGAAGTGGATTCACGCTCACCCCCACATATAAGTCATCTGCGTACGGTTCAACCCACTGATCCCTGCGAAGTTTCTTCCAACTTAACAGCAGAAAATATTTCTATGTCAGCTCCTCTAATCGCTGCCCCACGGAAGCTTATCAACCATTTTAATTCAACTTGGACACCTTCCGAATGGCAACGTAGACTTGATAAGCTTGCTTCGAAGAATCAATTGGTCACTACGCTTCTTATCAAAGGCGCCCCCCCAAACGCTGATGTTGATTGGATCTCAAATTTCTTCGAAAAGAAATACGGCATTACCATTAGCCACTGTAATTTGCTTCCTACATCTCACCACAGAAGCAAGCGCAGCTTCAAGCTCAATCTTCCAACCAAGTACGAATGGTTATTCCATAATCCTGCCAGCAACAATTTCAATCTTGGAAAGATGCGTGTCTGCAAATGGTTGGAAAATACGCCCAAGAAGCAGGATAAAGCCAGGCAGTCCGTTATACCTAAACCAAGAAATAACTTAGTAAATAAATCCAATTTGCCAAAACCCACCTCCTCTTCCCACAACAAACCCAACTCCAATTGGAGTTTTAAAACAACAATTTTTCCTAATTTTAAGCCGCCCACCCAAACTCCAACTCCCCCTATTCCACCTCAAGTCAAGCCCCAACGTTAACGCGCTTCTTTCGACTTAACCCCTACAACTCAAACTCCTGCCACTCAAACTCCCACCATTCAACCAATAACATACACGCCTTTCCCTAATTTCGACCTCAGAACTGGAGCTAAGTATCCCTCACTCGTAGATGCTTGTATGTTATGTGTTGTTACATTCTTCCGGCGCAACCTATCGAATCCTACCAACTTGCTATTGCAGCAATTGACAATTTGATCGATTTATCAGACTCGTTTGATGATATCGTTATCTTCGGCGATTTCAATCTGCCTCAGCTAAAGTGGACTCCATCTGAAGACCAATCTTTTTTCATCGCTTCCAATCCCATTTCTACTAAGAAATGCCTCTTCTTAGATCGGCTAACAGACTCTAGTCTATGCCAAGTCAGTGGCGTTTACAACTATATGGATAGGCGATTAGACCTTATCTTCACAACTGATCCCATCAACTCCTCAGTATCGTGTTGTCCCCTATCTCTTTCAACTATTGATAACTTTCATCCTCCACTTCTTCTCTCATTTTTCCACAACTCTCCCCTTCAGTCGCCTCCCTCCGCAGTTCTATTTTGTTACAATTTTCACAAAGCTAATTTTCATAAAATCAATGCGTATCTAAGCAGGGCTTCTTTTGAGTTTACCAATCTATCTCTGGTTGATGTCCTCTCCACTTTTTACATAAAAATATTCAAATCCATCTCCCTTTATCTGCCTTACTCCCGCCATAAAACTTCTTCTACATCCCCTCCTTGGTATAAACGTAGACTTCGCTTTTTACGAAACAAAAGAAACAAGTTATGGGCGGTATTCCTTCGCACCCACTCTTCTTTCGGCTAATCAAATTATCTAGGTACACTCTTCATTTCATTGAACTCTATAACTCTCTCTATCAGCGCTACGTGAATAGTGCGCAAACCAATCTCATAAATGACCCCAAGTCCTTTTTTCAATTTGTCAATTGCAAAAGTAAGACTGATGGTTATCCTTCCTCTCTCGCTTTCGAAACCAAATCTTCAAGTGATCCTCCTACCATCGCCAACTTTTTTGCTACATTTTTCAAACAATCATTTGCCAACAACTCCTTCGTACCAGATCCCTCTTACTTCAATGATCTACAAAATTTCTCTATTGGTCCCTTTCTCACTCAAAATTTCGATCCTGCAGTTATTGAAGAAAAGTTACTAAATTTTAAAGATGAATTTGTACCTGGCCCAGACGGACTCCCCGCCGTATTTCTTAAAAAGTACTCTTCCAACCTGTCTTTACCCCTTTTCTACCTTTTTCGTTTATCGCTTACACAGGGTGAATTTCCCCAGATTTGGAAGATCTGGTATGAAGTTACCAATTATCGTCCCATTGCTAAACTCTCTCATATACCCAAACTCTTTGAAAGCATTTATTACGAAGCCTTAAGCTTCAAATGCAAGCCTTTTATTTCACCCCGACAACATGGTTTTCTAAAAGGGAGGTCAACTACCACAAATCTAGTTGAATTCGTGTCTTTTGCTCTCTCAGCCTTAGAAAATGGCAAAGAAATCGATGTTATCGCAACTGATTTCGCTAAAGCGTTCGATAAGATATCTCATCAATTGATCCTCTTCAAATTGTCTGCTCTCGGCTTTGAGCCTCTCTCATTAAAATGGATTTCTTCTTACCTGGTAAACCGATATTATAGTGTTCGGTTTAGATCCGCCCTTTCTGTTCCATTTCTGGCCTCATCTGGAGTTCCACAAGGCAGTCATCTTGGCCCTCTTCTCTTCATTCTTACTATCAACGATGTTGAGAGGGTCATTAAGCACTCCTCCCTCTCCCTTTACGCTGATGACACAAAATTTTTTAAATCTATTTCCTCTCCCCAGGACTCTGCCCTTCTTCAAGAAGACCTTGATCGGTTTTCAATCTGGTGCCTCAAAAACTGCCTAGAACTTAATGTAGTCAAATGTCAATCTATAACCTTCTCACGTAAATGCAACCCGTCTCCTCCTCGACTTTATTTTCTCCGTGGTCAACCAATTCCCCTGGTTCAGTCTTTTCAAGACCTGGGCATATTTTTCGACATTGAGCTTAATTTCCTTTCGCATATTGATAAGATGATTGTCAAAGCCAACTCATCACTTGGCTTTATTAAACGATGGTCCAAGGAATTTTCCAACCCGTATGTAACCAGATCTCTCTATATTACCTTTGTTCGCCCCCTGCTTGAGTATGCCAGTCAAGCTTGGTCCTTGTTTCACCGGGTTCATGTTTCCCGAATCGAGGGTATTCAACGTCGATTCCTCTGATTCGCCCTCCGTGGCCTGTCATGGAACGACCCTTTAATCTTAGCTCCCTATCTAGACCGCCTCAAACTTCTAAATATGAATTCGTTGGAAGAACGTAGGAATATTACTGACGTTCTTTTCATTCATCGTCTTCTCTCAGGTTCCATCGACTGTGCATCCATTTTGAACTTCATTTCCTTCAATAGCAACCCCCGCAATCTACGTTGTCCACGACTCTTCTATCTACCGGTCCACCGCACCTCTTATGGCTCCAACGAACCAATCTCCCGAGAGCTCCGAAAGGTCAACTCAAATCTCTCCCTTTTTGATTTACACCTGATCACTCCTCGTCTCAAACAAGATCTCCTCCATCACTTCCTTGATCCCTAGTTCTTAAGTCTTTCTGTTAGTTTTTAAGTTAGATTAAGCTTGTATTAAGCCAATAAATGGGGGCCTCAGCCCCCACCAAAATCTAAAAATCTAAAATCATCGAGAAGTTTTGAAAGACCTGATTAGAAAAGTCTTTGGCGTTGTTTTGCGAAATTCGAACTTTATCGATCCCCGCATCCTTGCCATACATTCAAGAAGTTATCGTCAATGTTGGATTTCCTTTACGTCATCCAGAATACTGGGACCGTATTTTGCACTGATCGCAATCTACACATTTCATTGTGGATCGGGAGACTGAAGATGAAGAAAATGTTTGCTAGTTCCAATGATGTTTTGCCCGTTGGGAAACCATTTAGTAGTTAGAGTCTGTTTTTGAAGTATAATTTCTTGTGTACTTGGTCAAGGACGACGTAATAGTTATCTTGGACAAGCCATTCTTATACTCTTTGCTCCCATCAAATGCAAGTTGGCGAATTTTTTCCTGGCGTGAATTATAATCAGACATTCGCTTGCATGGCTGAAGCTGAAGATATCCTGCTTGGACCGTACTCAGATGACAAATAAAAATCTAATTAAATGTTATTTCTACTATGTTACAACGTTCTATGCCTTTTCTGTCGAGCTCATATCACTGCAATTCTTGGGTTTGGATCATATCTGCTTCGTAGTCGTTTAGAGCAAATGTATTTGTTTGGCGCTATGAGATCTATAATCGGTTTGAACATTAAAAGAAAATTCTTTACCTACAGGAACAGGTCCTTAAATGTCTATTAATAGCCTACGCAATATATGCGCGGTCATTTTCCCCCCAGCATTTCGTAGCTAGAGTTCGAAAAATCATTAAATAATTTAATTGGTTTGGACTGGTTTTTAATTGACAAAAGAAATACAGGAAAATTGCAAAAGTGTATACAATTTTTATTTGAGTTGATAAACCAATTCTTGCCATTTACTTTTTAAAGATAACTTCATGTAAATGTTGAGCACGACTACGTTTCCAGTGGTCCATACAGAGAGTCCAATTTTGAATCACTTTTTCGAGCATATTGGCTGGTTTGACGTATCTCAATAAAAAATAGCCTAAAGTCGTGAAATCGTGCGATCTACCCGGCTTAAAAATGAGAAAGAAATTGCTTATCGAAGTCATTTCTCAATTGGTCCATCAATTCGGGAGCTGTGTGTGATGTAGCGCCGTCATATCGCGACAAGGTTCAGCTCATGCTTTTGGGGCAAAAAAAACGTTGAAATCATTGAACGATAGTGGGCACCATTGACGGTAAAGTTGTTCTCACATCCGTTTTTTAAAAAATACGGGCTAATGATTCCGCCGGACCATAACGTACAGTTTTCCGGGTGCATTGCCAGCTCTTGTTTTGCCTGAGGTTGCTCATCGGACCAAATACGGTAGTTTTGCTTATTAATATGCCCATTCAACCAGAAATGAGCTATGTCTCTGAGGACAGTTATTCGATAAAAAAAAGCGGATCATCCTCCAGCTTTTCTAAGGCCCACTCACCGGAAATTCGGCGCTGTGGCAGGTGGTTCGGTTTCAGTTCATGCACGAGCTGTATTTTGTAATGTTTTAGACCAAGATCCTTCCGTAAAATCTTCAACTTAGCCGAGTTTCCCAATTGCTGCGGACGGCGATAATGATCAGGCACGGTCTTCATTAACACTGGTGGATACAGCAGCAATATTTTCCTCCTTACGCACTCTACGCATACGGGTAGGTGGCTTAATAGCATAAAATTGGTGCGAAATTTGATCACTATGGCTTGAGTTGCTTGCTCAGTTGGTCGATTATGACGACCGTGAAATGGTCGAAGTGCGCGAAAAACATTTTTCACAGAGCACGAATTTTGATAATAAAATTCAATAATTTAAGTGCTGTTCGGATGTAAGTCTTTCCATGATGAAATGCCAATACTAATTGGACATGTTTGACTTTGACTCATGTCACTAATCACACGTGAGCTGTAAACTGACAACACTGCTTCTACAGATTGTCAATTTGACAGTTGAAAATTGATTTGTGATTGGTACGTTTTGCCATTTTACGGTCTACATAATTGTGCATCTGAGCAAGTTATTCGGAACACGATGAATCGTTTTCGCACCACGTACACTCTAGTGGATAATATGCATCCCCAAAGATGACACAGAAGAAGTTATTGTCGTTGTGGAGCGCAGTGTTGAGGAGAATCCGAATGAGCCGATTCGCCATCGTGCACAGCAATTGGAGCTATGCCCATCCACTTTGTGGAAGATTTTACGAAAAGATCTTGGCGTAAAAGCTTATAAGATCCAGCATGTGCAGGCGTTGAAACAGCGTGACCATTATACGCGTCGTAGGTTCGGTGAATGGGCCGAAAGCATGACTAGCTTGATCTTCATTGTTCTCCAATGGGGCCCGTTTTTGGTTAAATGGATATGTAAATAGTCAAAATTGCCGAATTTGAAGTGGAGAAAACTGAGAAGCCTTTGTCCAGCGCCCTTACAACCCTCAGTGTTTGTGTGTGCTTTATGAGCTGGTGGAATCATTGGACCATTTTTTTTTAAGGATGATGCCGGCCAGAATGTTACCGTCAATGGAGAGCGCTATAGAAACATGATTTCTGACTTCATCGTTCCTCTGTTGAATGGCAATGGCAGATGGCGCAACATGCCACACGGACTGTGGACTGACTTTCACGATCCTGTGATCTCACACCTTTAGATTACTTTCTTTGGGGGTAATGTGAAGTCACTAGTCTATGGCGATAAATCAGAGACGTTGGACGATTTGGAAGTCAACATTCGCCGTGTTATTATTGATATACGGCCCGGGTTGCTCGATAAAGTTGTCGAAAATTGGACTTCACGATTGCTCTCCATTCATACGAGTATGTACAATATCATATTCAAACACTAATGGCATGAAATTATCTATTAAACAAAACTAACATTGGTTCAAGTCTTTTATTTCATATTGAATTTGTGTACGAGTAAGTTTAAAAAAACACCCTTTACATGTTGCTTACCAGCCTTATTGTTTCTCATAAAGCTAATAATATGTTAGCTATTATTTATGGACCAGTGAACCTTTCTTTCTTTCTTGAATTTATTTTCGAATTTAAATTTATCTGGCGTTAACTAATATCCACAATTCTTCAAACTTTGCCCATTATTAGAAACGTTTATAGCTATTTAGTAGCCTAGAAGATCCAACAGATCACTGTTAATATCGTAAGCGAGATCGCTCTAGTTTTGTATTTGTTCTTATTCATTACTTCCGAGATTATCTCCAAATTCAGCCCGAAAATAGTCTGTAGCATGCGACTATGCAAGCCGGGAAACCGGTTAAGGATTATAACATCCAGAAGGATTCTGCCCTCCAGTTGTAGGAGTAGTAGTAGTATTTTTATTTTCGTCATAAGAAGCTTATAGAAATTCGATATACAAAAATATCTTTCTGCTAATACAAAATTTTACATTTTTCTTTAAAGATTACAGTTCGAGCGCAAATATTGAATTAACTCGAGAAAGGTATTATTTTAACTTGTTTGAAAAATTAAAGGGCAATATTAAAGAAGAATGGAAAGCCATCGACAGCATTTTAGGTAAAACTTCTAAGCCTAATATAATAGAAACCATTGTAGTTGATAATGCTACTCTTACAGATTTCAAAAGTATTTCCAACAAATTTAATGAATATTTTAGAGAAATACCTGCAAAATTGAATCAGTCTATTAATTGTAGTGGTGATTGTAATTGCTTTAATCAACAGTGTATAAATACTGAATTCTCACATCCAAATAGTTCTGCTTTTAATCCTATCACCTCTTTTGATACATACAAAGCTATTTTACCTTTAAAAAATAAAAACTCTTGCACGTCTGATGCCTTTTATGTTTCAGATGTTTTGAGTTATATATTTAACTTAAGTGTGGAACAGGGCTGTTTCCTAAAACAATTTAAATGTGCTGAGGTTATTCCACTCTTTAA
This sequence comes from Volucella zonaria, assembly GCA_963966105.1. Lineage (NCBI taxonomy): Eukaryota > Metazoa > Arthropoda > Insecta > Diptera > Syrphidae > Volucella > Volucella zonaria. Next base: position 83,762,939 of record OZ014532.1, on the reverse strand, counting down.
AAAAGGAGATAAAACAAATATGGCTAACTATAGACCTATTTCAATACTCCCTACTTTTTCAAAAATATTTGAAAAACTTATGGTCAATAAAACTACTTCTTTTCTAAATAAAATAGGATTTTTTAGCGATAATCAATTTGGGTTCCGTTCGGGGAAGTCAACCGAAGATGCAATTCTTAGGCTATGCAGCCAGCTTTATGGCAGCTTAAATGATAATAAATCTACTATGGCCCTCTTCATTGATATGACAAAAGCGTTTGACTTGTTTGATCACGATATACTACTAGGCAAATTATATAGTGCAGGGTTTAGAGGGGTGATTTTTCAATGGTTGAAATCTTATTTAAAAGAGAGAATTCAAAAAGTTATTATAAACGGCACACAAAGTGAAACTCAGCTTTTAAAAAATGGAGTACCACAGGCATCTGTCCTCGGCCCTTTGCTTTTTTTTGTATACATAAACTCAATCTTCAAACTCCCATTAAACGGTCTTTCGACGGCATTTGCAGATGATATATCATTTACCTATCAGTCGAATTCTGATTTTAATTGTATTTTACTAATTGAAGAGGACTTAGAAATTGTAAGAACTTGGTTTTCGAACCATAAACTAATAATTAGTGAAAAAACTAAATTCATGACTTTTAAAACCTCTGGTCATCCATTTTGTAATTACAACCTGTTTTTTCATGCTTCGAATTGTAGGCAATTTACGAGGGGCGTTCAATATATTCTCGGTATCGATATGAAGGAAAATGCGAATTCAATTTAAATTATTTTTATTTTTCAATATGATCTCCCCTAACATCAATGCATTTGTTACATCTTGAGATAAGCTTTTTTAAACCCTCAAAATAATAAATTTCCTCTTTCTCTGCAAAATACCGACTTGAGTTCTTCATCATCCGAAAATCTTTTTCCACGAAGACATTTTTTCAAATCCGGAAACAGGATATAATCACTAGGGGCAAGGTCTGGACTATAGGGTGGGTGTTGGATTTCTTCGAAACTACAATCTCGCGCAGCAGCCTTGGAAACTCGCGCCGTGTGAACAGGAGCGTTGTCATGAAGAAGCAACACACCCGCTGCGAGTTTACCCCGTCTTTTCTTTTTAATTTCCTCCCGCAAATTATGCAAAGTGGAAGCGTAGGATGTGGCGTTGATGGTTTCACCTTTTTTTTTGTACTCAATGAGCAAGATTCCCTTTGAGTCCCAAAAAACTGTGGCCATGAGCTTTCGGGCAGACGGAGTGACTTTGAACTTCTTCGGGGGGTCTGTTCCTTTTTTATGCCACTGCATGGACTCTTGTTTGCTTTCAGGGTCATAATGGTGGACCCATGTTTCGTCCCCAGTAACAATTCGATCCATAACACCGTCCGCGTTCTCACTACACATCTCCAAAAGCTCTCTACAGCATGCGATTCTCACTTTTTTCTCAGGCGCTGTGAGCATTCGTGGCACCCACCTTGCACTGACCTTTGAAAGGTTAAGATGGTCATGAAGAATGGTGTGAATGGTACCAATTGAAAGCTTGGTGATCTCTGCCATCATTTTCACCTTTATTCGGGCATCCTCAAGAACAAGTTTTTCGACTTCTTTGATGCTTTCTCCCGTACAAGCAGTAGCCGGGGCGCCGGAGCGGGGGTCGTCTTCAATGCTCTCTCTGCTTCTCTTGAACTCACTTGACCACTTTTGCACAGTTGATAATGAAGGTGCGGAACCCTGGTAAACAGCCACCATCTCCTCATGAATAGTTTTTTGACTTTTTCCTTGCCTAGTGAGAAATTTAATTACAGCGCGATGCTCAATTTTCACCATCATCGTCTCAGTTGCCATTATGATTCTGTTTAACTAGAGATAAAACGCGAATTAATAATCACATTTATATGAAATTTTACATGAATGCACTAAAATAATAGTATTACTTGACAAATAAGTCAATTTATATATGCAACCACAGCTTCACCCCGATACCGAGAATATCTTGAACGCCCCTCGTAGCTTTCCAATTCATGATTGTTGTATATGTAACTTTCATAATAAAAATACTTGTTCTGATTCATGTTTCAAAATCAATTTTGTGAAGAATTTCAAATATTTAGGTGTTACAATTGATTCCAACCTTAATTGGAAAGTAAAGTAAATAGTAAAAATATTAAAAATCATTTGATGTTTATAACACGAAAAATGTATCTCTTAAAGCGATTTTGCTCTAAAAAGATTCTCAAAACAATATATTATGGCCTTGTGCACTCTAAACTACAGTATGGGTTATCTAGTTGGGGTGGTTCCTATGCAAATACTTTTAGACCTCTAATAATTGCTCAAAAGCAACTTATTCGAATAATCTGCAACAAAAATCGTTATACCGAAAGTTGGCCGTTATACAAGGAATTGCAAATTCTACCTATGAGACATCTTTATATTTTTAAAGTACTTAAAGAATTTTTTAAGCGAAGTGGCAATATTCCCATCAGAAACTCGCAATTATATAACCTGAGAACAAACAACATGCACCTGGTCACTGTACCCATTGCTCACAAAACTCATTTCTCTAACTTTTATACTGTCGCAGCCCCTAAGGCTTTCAATAGATTACCCCTGTCTATAAGGCAAAGTCTTAATTTTAAATCTTTCTTCAAAATGGTGAAAGACTGGCTATTCACGATTGACTTAAATTGTATTGATAACTATTGTTGAAAATTTATTATTAATAGAATATGTATCATTTTCTTGCTATTCTTTTGCTTTCTTCTCTCTCAAACATTGATATACTCTATATTATATATTACTGATTGTCACCCCACAACAGTTTACAGTTTACTATTAGTGGAAATTTTAATTTACAAATGTACCCTTCAACACTAACTTCCTAGTTACAGAATGATAGCTATTATTTATTCCTTAAAAATTGTAAATGTTCTTATTTTAAGTTGAAAATGAAAACTGAATAAATAAAATAAAAATAAAATAAACTAAAAAAACTAAAAAAAAATATTTAGAAAAACAAAGGAAAAAACGAATAAAACCTTTATGTAAAAAAAAAAATAATAATAATAATAATTGGTAATTATAACAAATAAATAAATAATGTAATAAATGAATGAATAAATAAATAAATAAGTAAATGAATATATAAATAAAAATAATTAATACATTAATAAATAAAGAAAAGAAACAAAAAAAAACAAAAACAAAAACGCAGAAGAAACAAAGAACTAAACACTGTCATGTTTCACTGATTGAGTTTCTTATTAGGGGATTATCATGTAAAACAACATTCCTAGCAAAAGATGCTTTTAATTTATAAGTTCTTTCGGAAATCTTCTCAACATTTGATAACTTATGCAGGACTCTAGTGGAGTAGGAACGAGGTAGATTAAGCATCATCTTAAGAATTTTGTTTTGTATACGTTGAAGATTTTTTTTTATGACATATTGCACAATATGCCCAAACCTGGCATCCATAAAGCAGAATTGTCTGAAATATTACTTTGTATATTGTCATTTTGTTTTCAAAATTTAAACTCGATCTTCTGTTAATAAAAGGATAAAACATTTTTATTCCAATTTGAATTTTTCTACTGGTTTGTGCAAAGTATTCCTTGAATGTTAACCTTTTATCCAAATAGATTCCCAAATATTTCACATGCGAATCCCATTGTACGAGTATTACTTGACCTCTCACTTGTAGAGGGTTACACGGAAGATAGCAAGGTTTCTTTTTCGAGTAAAAAAGATTGCTTGAAACTTACCTGTGTTGATTTTAATTTTCCATTTCGTGTAATAATGCAACAATATTTCTAACGCATTTTGTAAATTTGTCTCGATGTTGAGACCAAGTCTATGCGAAGAAAATATTGCCACATATTAAAAAGAATCGGACCAAGAACTGAACCTTGTGGTACGCCTGAGAAAATTTGTTTGAGTTCAGAAGGACAATTATTAACATGGACAATAAAACTTCTATTACGTAAAAAACTTTGTACAATTTTGTCGAGATATACAGGGAAACCAAACGAAAGCATTTTGTGTATTAGTCCATCGTGCCAGACTGAATCGAATGGCTTTTCAATGTCCAAAAGAACTAAACCGGTTGATTCACCAATAAGTCTTTTATTCTTAATGCACTGACAAATTCTGTTTGCTTGATGCAACGTGCTATGTTGACTTCTAAAACCAAATTGTTCATTGGGAAGAATACATTGGCTCTCAATGACTAATAACAATTTGTTTTTGAGGACCCTTTCCAGAACTTTGCTTATACTGCTAAGCAAGCTTATGGGCCGGTAGCTAAGCGGATCTTCCAATGGCTTACACGATTTGGAAATAGGAATCACTTTAGCCAATTTCCAACTATCCGGAAAGCATCGTAATTTTAGGCACGAGTTTATAAGAAAAGTTAAAATTTTTATTGCTGACATCGGCAATTTTTTTAAATAAATATTTTTTATACTGTCAATGCCATCGCCTTTCTTAATTTTTAAGCTTTTTAGAACATCTTTAACATTTTCCAGAGAAACATACTCTACTTCAGACAAACACACATTTTGTTGTGACAGGCTGATGGATGAAGTATTCACCAAGGCACTTGTTATTGCATTACCGATATTTTGAGACACATTGTGGTTTTTAATGAAATTAGAAGCAAGGGTATTGGCTTTTTCTTTGTCCATGGCGTAAACTTGACCATCACTTTTAAGACTGGGAATAGGGGTGTTTTTATTTTTAACTACACGCAATATATTCCAAAAAGGTTTGGCATTTTTTTCTAGAGTGGTCAGAGTTTTCCCCCATTTTCTGTTTCTGTAGCATTGGATTTCATCAGAGATCATTTTATTAAAATACTAGCTGGTTGTACCCGCTTCGCTGGGTCTTTAATATGCAATTTAATGAACACTCTCAATTTTCTTTTTATTGCATCTTATCAACCCGTTCGGAAAAAGTTCACGGGTTTCGAGATCTCCACCACCTAGATCTCCAAAACAAGAAGATAACAAAAGAAGTCCAACGACACCAAAAACGTCGTCTTGCGAAGAATGGACCTCAGCGAAAATAAATAGCCTGAAAGACGAAAATACCGAACTTCGTACTAGGCTAACCAAAATGGAAGCGACATGCGAAGATCTTAAAAAAGAACTGGAAAAACTGAAAACCAAGGAAAAGTCAAACAGCGACGTTATGTCTATTGAATCTGTTAAAAATATCTACGAAACAGATGAAGAAGAGCTAGGTCGAGAAACCGACTGGATCTTGCAAAAACGTCCCGGAAAAAAGCGTAAAGCTGCGTCTTCTCCCAAAATCGTCTCTCAATGTGAAGCAAAGGGAGATGAATCGAAGAAAAATGTCAACAATAACATGAGTCCTGAAAAAATCAAAGCGGAAAAACAACGAACACCCCCGCCAATCAATGTCACTGGAGTTTCAGATTACAAGAAACTCCAAAACATATTGATGACCCTGCCGAGATCGGACTATATAGTAACATCGCGCAATAATAATGTATGGAAAGTCAACGTCAAGGACGCTGACAACTATCGCATTCTTTCTCGCAAGTTAAGCGTCGAAAAAATCCAATGGTTCACATACGAGAACAAGTGCGAAAGACCTATTCGTGTCGTCGCCAGAGGACTGCATCCGTCTTGCCCAAAAGAAGATATCGTAAGTGATTTAAAAAACAAGGGTTTTAAAATCATTGATGTCGTCAACATCGAAAAGCGAGAGAAACAAAAAATTAAAGGAAAGGATATGACAGTTAAACGTAGCCTTCCCCTCTTTATGCTAACCTTTGAGAACACTGAACATACCCAAAAAATATACGATATTAAGTCAATCCTCAACATTATTGTTAAAATTGAGCCTCGACGCAAAAACTCGAAACTGATCCCGCAGTGTAAGCGATGCCAGGAATTTAACCATACGCAAGCTTACTGCCAAAAAGAGCCTCGGTGCGTAAAATGCGCAGGTAAACACCTGTCCAAAGAATGCAACGTAAGCAAACAAACCCCTCCGACTTGTGTCAACTGCAGGGGTAAACACGTAGCAAATTTCCGTGGCTGTGAAGTAGCAAAGGAGTTGCAAAACAGACGTGACAAGTTGTTTAAGCCACAAAAAGAGAATCCCAAAACTAAAGAAAAAACATCGGGATCTGCTCAAAATATCGTTAAAAACGCCAAGGCGAAAGTGATTGATTCCAGTGTTGAAAAGAAAGCATCGGAAAAACTTACATACGCTGAAGCTACCAAGCTAAAGGCAAAAGATTCCGGAGATCCTGCTTCCCAAGTATTTTCCGTTATTCTCGCGCAGCTTGAGCAGCAAAACAAAATCAATGAACTTATTTTAGATAAGCTAAAAAGTTTGAAAATAGGTTCAATAAAAAACGTCCTTCGCCTAAAAAATGAAAAGGGAAAAATTAAACGTACTCACCTGGAATGCAAACGGAATCTTAGAAAAACTTTATGAACTTGAGTTATTCCTAAGGAAAAACGACATTAACGTTTGTTTGGTTTCCGAAACCCACTTGAAAAATGGGTCATCTGCAAAAATTAGAGGTTTTAAAGATTACTACGTGTATCACCCTTCGGGAAACGCGAGAGGCGGATCCTCTGTATACATTAAAGAGTCTCTTGAGCACAACGAAGATATAAAAGTAGAGCTCGAGTCTGTGCAACTAATTGCGGTGCGCATAAAATTGGTACGGAACTCCTTTACTATTTCAGCCATCTACTGTCCTCCACGATTTACGCCTTCAAAACATATATTTAAAAATATATTCAATTCTCTTGGATCGGCTTTTATGATTGGCGGTGATTTCAATGCCAAACACACTTTTTGGGGATCAAGATGTGTCTCCCAAAAGGGTAAAATACTCTATAAAGCATGTATGGAACACAATTGTGACTTCTATTCAACGGGCAAGCCGACTTATTGGCCAACAGACACAACGAAAATACCCGATCTTGTCGATTTCTTCGTTGTTAAAGGAATTCGTAACTCGGATATAAACGTTGATGAAAGCTTCGATCTTTCCTCCGATCATTCTCCAGTCATACTGACAATGAACGACACGTTTATTAAAAAACAAGGACCATTAAGACTAACTGGACGAAATACTAATTGGGAAGGATTCAGAAATGAGATTAATAATAACCTAGAACTAGACGTTTCACTTAAAGCAGCACTTGAACTCGAAATCGAAGTGGATTCTTTCGTTGAAATAGTCCAATGTGCTGCGTGGAACAATACACCTTGTCAACGAAAAAACACGGCTAAACGTAACTTAAACTACCCGCCTGAGGTAAAAGATATGATAAGAGAAAAAAGAAAAGCTCGCAAAAGATGGCAAACAACTCGAGCGCCGCAGGATAAAACACGCTTAAACAGGCTCTGTAATCTGCTCAAGGAGACTCTTAAAAGTTACAGAAATTCCGAAGTAAATACATATGTTCAAAACCTGACGGCAGGAAAAGAAACAAATTACTCGCTTTGGAAAGCTTTAAAATGCTTAAAAAGGCCCAAAATCCCCGCGCCACCAATCAAGGTCGGCAATAACGAATGGGCTAAGGGGGATAAGGAAAAAGCGGAGGTTTTTGCCGACTATCTTGAAGAAATTTTCAAGCCCTCCGACGGCCCGACACTGGCACCCGGCACCAGTTCTTTAGAAATAGCATATAGTAATTTTGTAATGACAAATGCAACTCTTGCTGAAATCAAAACTGTAATAAGGAAATTAAAACCAAAGAAGGCTCCGGGGTATGACCTTATTACCGGAGAAGTTCTGAAAATGCTACCTCAAAAAGCACTTATAAAGCTCTTACACATTATTAACGCGGCTCTGAGGCTTGAATACGTGCCAAGCCAGTGGAAAGTTGCAGAAGTCATTATGGTACTAAAACCAGGAAAACCTCCAAACGATAAAAAATCATACAGACCCATTTCTCTTCTACCGATCCTGTCGAAAATCTTTGAGAGGATTTTGCTAAAACGTCTTCTCCCAATTATCGAAAACCAAAATCTTATTCCCAGCCATCAATTTGGATTTCGGACTAAGCATTCAACAATTGATCAGGTGCATAGAATTACTGATGTAATTGAAAGATCCCTGGAAGAAAAAAAGATTTGTTCGAGCGTATTTCTTGACGTCTCACAAGCTTTTGACAAAGTATGGCATGAAGGTTTGAAGTTCAAACTGCGACGAATTTTGCCATTAAAGCTTTATAACATATTGACAAGCTATTTTGAAAATAGAATTTTTCGCGTTCGATACGGAAATGATGTTTCGAAATTTAAAGATATCCTAGCCGGAGTACCGCAGGGAAGCGTACTGGGCCCACTTTTGTACCTTTTATATACAAGAGATATACCACACGTCGAGGATACTGTTCTCGCTACTTTTGCTGACGACACCGCTATCTTAGCGGCTGGAGAATCAATAGAAGACTCAACGGCGAAACTTCAGACTGCTTTAAATAGAGTCTACGAGTGGACAAAGATCTGGCGAATTACCCTTAATGAGACAAAATCTGTACATGTTGACTTCACCTACAGAAAGATAAATCACTTGCCCATTTCTATAAACTCGGTGTGTATCCCCTTTGCAAACGAGGCTAAGTATTTGGGAATGACACTTGACCCGAAGCTTAAATGGAAAACGCATGTTAGAAAGAAACGAAAAGAACTAGAGGCCAAATACAGAGAAATGTACTGGCTACTTGGTAAATATTCCAAGCTAAACTTAGAAAACAAGCTGCTTCTTTATAAGCAAGTGCTAAAGCCGGTGTGGACCTATGGTATACAACTCTGGGGTTGTACTAAGAAATCAAATGTAAATATAATACAAACTTTTGAAAATAAAGTGCTACGACAATTTGTGCGTGCCCCATGGTTTATAAGAAATAATGACCTGCATCGAGACCTCGGAGTTCCTTTCGTGGAAGATGAAGTCAGGAACTGCGCACGAAAACATAAAGTCCGGTTAAGCGGCCATATCAACAATACAGTCCTAGAAGTCTTGGACGAACGAAACATACTACGCCGTCTTCAACGAACTAAACCGTTGGACCTTGCGCGATAAATTGAAACCGCATTAAGAAAGCGGAATATGTAGGGTCTTCCATTGGAAAGTGTCCTACCAATCGTGACTAACTTATGAAATAAAAACTGCTTGATAAGTTCTACTTAGTTGCGGTATTAAAATCAACAATGAAGGGAGGTGTTTTTAGTGAGTAAGAATCTCACACTACTATGAGCACGCGCTTCTGATCCTCATAGTGTCTGATGGAAGATTTTCACCTGCCCTCGCCGGAAAAAAAAAAAAAAAAAAAAAAAAAAAAAAACTCAATTTTCTAAAATATCTAAAATATAACTATAATTCGCTTCCCGTTGATTAAAACTTTTTACCTGCAAGTTCTTAAATTTTTTTTCCTTACTTTAAAATTGCAGAGCTCAATATTCATTGTGCAACAGTAATGCACGTACATAGACATCTCATTTGTTCGAGCTAAACATAGAAGTGTAGAGAATATATTTACTGTCAATAAGAAAAGACAATTCTGTAAGTAATTTTGAAATAATTTATTACATTTGAAAAACTTCCGTGGATACAATGTTTCGTGTTTTTCCGGTTGGGGTGTAAATGAACAAATTATCTGGACTACCAACTCTTGAACATCCTACATATAGTTGGCCATGGGAAAAGCAAGGCTCCTCTAGTTGTAAACCAGCAACAGCTAGAGTTTATCCTTGAGATTTATTAATAGAAGTGCAAAACTCAGGCGAATCGGGAATTGTAGCCTTTTGAAGTGAAATGGCGTGTCTGATGGTATCAGAGGAATACGTGGTAGAACAACATCTTCTCCTTCGCCACAGCCAGTAAGAATAGTTGCTTCGATAACATGATGCATTAGTTTTTTAACCACAAGTCTTGTCCCATTACAAAGGCGAGGTTGATATAGGTTTTTCAAGAGCATGATTGGAACTCCAACTTCTAACTGCAGTCGATGGAGAAGGGTAAAGCTGGTGGCTCTAATGAAATTAGAAATTCAGTTGGATAGTTAACAGATTCCGATAGGTCGACCACAGTGTCAATCGATCTGTAGGTATGGCAGTTTCAGGGTATCGTCAGGGAGTTGACTATTGATGTTATTAACAGTGATATTTCTTGGTGCAAGAATAGCTCTTTCGTATAGCCATCTATGATTGTGATAATTTTTTTTGAGGTTTGGAAATACTCTTTCCACTAGTTCATCAACTGACTGCACCACAATACTGACTTGATCAGGACTTAAATTACCATCTCTGTCAAGGGTCATCTTTCCTTCTGCAAGTTTAATTAATTTTTGAGCAAAGTGGCCTGATAATTGATCCCCATAAAGATGTGCTCTCATATTTGTGGAAAGTTTCATTGTTTGCACATGGTACCACAGGAAAGAAGACTTAAGGCAAGCTTTGATTTCATCTGTTTTGGTTCCTTTTGGGATAACTGGAAGCGTTTGTCTAAAGTCTCCCGACAATACATTGGTTATACCTCCCATCAGAGACTTGCATTCTAATATGTCTTGCAGTGTTTTGTTAATTGCTTCAAATGCTTTTTTATGGGACATTATACATTCATTCTAAACTATAAGTTTACACCTCTTAAGAACCTGAGCCATTCCAGACGATTTGCTGATATTACAAACAGATGAATCATTAGCGGCTAGATTTAATGGAAGTTTAAAAACAGAGTAAGCTGTTCGAACCCCAGGAAGTAGCGTAGCAGCAATGCCAGATGAAGCCACAGCTAAAGCTATTCCTTTCTCTAGTCGTACTTTAGTGAGTAAAAGCTTTGTGACAAACGTTTTCTCTGTGCCGCCTGGAGCGTCAAGAAAAAATATGCCTCCCATTTGATTGGCAACTTTATTAAATACAGCAGAATATATATGTCTTTGGTCTGGTAACAATTTTGGCTCATTTTCCATAATGTACCGAGTGAGACCATCGATGTCGTAAGAAGTCTCCCAGAATAGCTCAGTATTTTGATTATCCACTTCTGTTCTGTTAGTTTGAGGAAGAGCAAATGGACGCATCTCGGGGAACACCTTATCTTCTATGGCAATTAAAGCTAAGTTATAAATATCTTCAGAAAAACCAATTTCCATTTGAGGATTTCGTACTTGAAGTTGGTGCTTAAAACCTTCCGCAAAATCATTCCTGAATTTCATCCCTAGAGCCAAAGGCTTACTAATTTCGCACGATATAAGTAGGATAGCGAAAAGACACCGAAGTTGTTTTGCTGTTTGCAGCGATGAGGCCTCTGACAAAGTTGCATCCCAATGTTCGTCGTCTTCTAGTAAGCCTCGTTTAAGGCAAGCATCTCGGTAAGTGTCACAAATATAAGTATCTACAGTCCGTAGAGATACAAATGAGGTGGGACCTATAACTTCATGAAGGAGTAGTCTTAAGAAGAAACACTCGTGTTGGCTGGGATGGACAGTATATACTCTCCCTATGGCAGTATCATATTTAGTGCCCTGATAACCTTCTACTATTTTACCCCTTTTCCTTCTGTTCTACTTATTATGGTTCCATGAAGAAACCTGTAAGTGTGGTATCTCTTGGAGTTTGTGCTTGTTGTGGGGCAGTATCAGCTGTAAAATAGACTCTCTGACCATTCTCCAAATGGACAGCAAGATGTTGCACTGCCGGATATCGATCATGAATGGAAAAACCGAAAATTCTCCAGAAAGCTTCATTGCTGCTTATATATCGACCCATTTGGCATTGACTAACTTCATTTTGAACATTTCGGTTTTGAAGTGCATACATTGCAACGTCTGATCCCTTGTTAACGTATTTGCACACATATTTAATTGATTTTACCGAGTTACAAAATTCTACGTTAATATGAGCGTTAAACGTCTTGGACAATAGAGGGCAATAGGGTACAATCCACCTGTTATCAACTTCATGTTGTCCTATCTTCGTTTGAAAATCACCATTTTCAGGTTTTCTTCGCCTATCTGTATTTCATAAAAAAAAATTTTTAGGGAATCGTTTGTTGCACTTGCCATCTTTCATGCAAGGGGAATTGCAATTGAAGGAACCACATGGACCGTGGACCATCTGTGTCTTAACGATTTCAAAAAGTACTTTGTCCCTTGTAGAATCTGGAAGCTCTGAAGAGATGAGTAAATCGATTTGATTGGAATGGATTTTTGTTTGAAGCCAAATCAAAATATGCGCATGAGGCAAACCTCGTTTTTGCCATTCTACGGTATACATGAGACATAGTACAGGTCCAAATATGTGAAATTTTGTAATAAGATCCATTAATTTTATCAACTTTAGATGAAAGACTAAGGTCGTGTCTATGAATATATGTTTTGAATTTCGCTCCATTTTGCGTTACATGTAAAGGTAATGAATAAATCAGGTCGGCCATGATTTCGTACATACGTTATTGCATCCTGAGTCCGCTCATGCATGTACCTGGGGCTTCCTGTGAAACTTGAAGGAAGAATGCAAATTTGACCAAGATCTCTTCCAGTAGCATCATTTTCGATACCATCTTTCAAATGTATGTACGAATCAACTCTAAGTTCCTTCTGGTGAGTAATTATATAGCACAGTCTTTCTGACTCTGTTTTTTGGCATACATGTCTACAGCAAATTGGTGGAAAAGTTGCTGGCTTCGATGAAGATGGTTAAAGGAATTATTGCGGATCATTAAGTAATAACTGTAACTGTAATTCATGCAAGAAACATCCTTTCTAGAGCTTACACCAGCCTGAGGAATACCAAAGTGATATCCATCTTCTCCATTTGCAAATAAAAGTGGATATTGTAAAGTATCATATGATCTGTACGTTTCGTTTATGTGTTTGAAAGATTCATTACTATATCTATACTTTAAAACAATATCTCTTCTGCCATGTTGTTCATCACCCATAATTAAAGCAACTTCATTGCATTCAGGAGCATTGAAGCGTCGTGTTCTCCAGATGGTCTTTTGTCAGCATCAATAATAAGCTTACACTCCGGGATAGATGAGCACTTTAAAGCGAACTTAAAACGTTTAACGTAGCTGTTTTTTAAAAGCAGCATTTCTTGCAGTTTCAAAATAAGATCTTTTCTAGTTCATTGGTTGTAATCACATCTCTTCTGCGCTTGTGGTTCAAGATCACTAATAAAATAAACTTGTAAGTATTTGAGCTCTTTACCTGGCATTGGTTGAAGTGTATGGTATACCTGTCCTTGGATTTTAAATGTTAGCATAAATCCACCTGCTCCAAGAGATGTCATTTGAAAAGCACAGTTGTATTTTCGAATATGCTGTAAAAAATGCCTGGATTCAGGCGTCTTGCCTTTAAGGAGATCTTTTAAAAGTTCTGCTGGGTCTGACTTGTTCAATTGAATTTTTCCATTGGAGCAACATATGCCTGGTAATTCCTTTTCCCACATTTTTGCACTACAGTAGAAACACAAAAGAGACATGTGGCATATTTTCACAATTTTTTCCGACCCATATTCAGGATGAGATTCATACTTCTGCTTACATTGATGCTACTGGCTTGTTGTATATGGACGATTTCTTCTGTTCGTAATGCAGTCATGTTCCTTAATATCCGTTAAGTGAACATTGCAATGATTGCAATGACACGCGATTGATTGTGATTTTTCGCCTATTCAAAAAATTATATTTTGGCTCACTTCTCCGGATCTAGAGGGCACAGATTAATGATTGATATATCAATCTCTTTCGTAATAAATGCGCTAACCAGGTAATTCAATTATATTCAAATTGGGTGTGCCATTATTAAGTTATAGACGTATAAATGGAATGAAATGCGCCTTAAAGGACATGGAGGGATACATAAACCTGCTTATAGGGTAAACAAATTCATCTAGGATTTTAAAATTTCTTTCTGGTGTTTCTCCTCTTCAAAACGAATCGATTGATATAAAATAACCTTGTGGTTTCGATAGCCTACGCCCATTTTTCTTGAGCCAAACACAAAATATGGCTTCTAAAATATAGAGATAGAGATTTCATCATTGCATAGTGAAAGGGCTGGCGATTTCTCTGCCATGAAGGCCTATGAGAATTTCTGATTCGAATATATGAAAGAATATAGTCTGGAATTTTTAAGTATGCGCTATTGTTTTTATTATTAACCCTAGGTATACTTAGATTTGCAGAATGCAAAACTCTTTCTGAGAACACCTTAATATATGCGTCTATATTTCCTATATACAAAGTATTCTCTAAGTCAACAGGTATATTGTTAAATTTATTATTTAATTCTCTTTTGAACATTTTCCAGTTGGCTTTTTTGTAATTAAGAGAATAACATTTATTTTCAAAGCAAGGCTGCGATAATTTACAAGTAACTGGATTATGATCAGAGCTTAATTCTTGAAAGGCGGCTGGATCAGACAGTAAATTCGCTACATTTGTTATAAACAAATCAGGAACAGATGGGACACCACGCGAACTACACGGAACATAAGATGGACTTGATGGAAACAAAACGGAAAACGGAAAATAGCTCGAAAGTTCCTTGAGAATATTTCCCCAGGAATTTGCCCTATTACACCTCCAGCTTCTATGCTTACGAGGGGCGTTTAACATATTCTCGGTATCGGGGTAAAGCTGTGGTTGTATATATAAATTGACTTATTTATCAAGTAATACTATTATTTTAGTGCATTCATGTAAAATTTCATATAAATGTGATTATTAATTCGCGTTTTATCTCTAGTTAAACAGAATCATAATGGCAACTGAGACGATGATGGTGAAAATTGAGCATCGCGCTGTAATTAAATTTCTCACTAAGCAAGGAAAAAGTCAAAAAACTATTCATGAGGAGATGGTGGCTGTTTACCAGGGTTCCGCACCTTCATTATCAACTGTGCAAAAGTGGTCAAGTGAGTTCAAGAGAAGCAGAGAGAGCATTGAAGACGACCCCCGCTCCGGCGCCCCGGCTACTGCTTGTACGGGAGAAAGCATCAAAGAAGTCGAAAAACTTGTTCTTGAGGATGCCCGAATAAAGGTGAAAATGATGGCAGAGATCACCAAGCTTTGAATTGGTACCATTCACACCATTCTTTATGACCATCTTAACCTTTAAAAGGTCAGTGCAAGGTGGGTGCCACGAATGCTCACAGCGCCTCAGAAAAAAATGAGAATCGCATGCTGTAGAGAGCTTTTGGAGATGTGTAGTGAGAACGCGGACGGTGTTATGGATCGAATTGTTACTGGGGACGAAACATGGGTCCACCACTATGACCCTGAAAGCAAACAAGAGTCCATGCAGTGGCATAAAAAAGGAACAGACCCCCCGAAGAAGTTCAAAGTCACTCCGTCTACCGGGAAGCTCATGGCCACAGTTTTTTGGGACTCAAAGGGAATCTTGCTCATTGAGTACAAAAAAAAAAGGTGAAACCATCAACGCCACATCCTACGCTTCCACTTTGCATAATTTGCGGGAGGAAATTAAAAAGAAGAGACGGGGTAAACTCGCAGCGGGTGTGTTGGTTCTTCATGACAACGCTCCTGTTCACACGGCGCGAGTTTCCAAGGCTGCTGCGCGAGATTGTGGTTTCGAAGAAATCCAACACCCACCCTATAGTCCAGACCTTGCCCCTAGTGATTATTTCCTGTTTCCGGATTTGAAAAAATGTCTTCGTGGAAAAAGATTTTCGAATGATGAAGAACTCAAGTCGGCAATAAATGGGCATTTTGAGGGTTTAAAAAAGCTTATCTCAAGATGTAACAAATGCATTGATGTTAGGGGAGATTATATTGAAAAATAAAAACAATTTAAATTGAATTCGCATTTTCCTTCATATCGATACCGAGAATATATTGAACGCCCCTCGTACAATTAAGATCACCACCAATGACATATTTTTCTTTTCTGGAAAAAAGCAATCTCAAATCATTTTTAAACAATTTTACACGCTCTGCAGATCTGTTTTCCCAGCAAAGTAGGCACTATCAAAAATTTTAAGACCAAAATCCAGTGCAAGGCAGCTGAAAGCACGGACGGACCCTGTCCAACTTCAACATGCAGATAGAGTTAACACTTTATTTAGTTCGCTGTCTCGGTGGCGGTATGCAAATGTTCGTCAAGGCTAAAACAGACAAAATTACATAGTAGTCGACTCACTATTCTAGCTTAAGTGTCTAACTATTACTGGCTAATTTATTCCTTCTGGTCGGGGTAAATATTAGTTTGTTAGAAGTGCAAAATTATCGTAATTTCCGAAGGCAGTTAACGAATCATTGCCTTATCTACTCGTCCTTGCTATTTCAGAAATAGACTTAAAATTTTCTACGCAGGATATTCAGAACCAAAAAAAAAAAAAACTTCTTCATATTGCGCTGGCAAACATCTGACTCGAGAGTGCAATGCCGCGAAAGAGTCCCCAGCGATATGCATTAACTGCAAGGGAAAACATCCAGCTAATTATCGAGGCTGCGAAGTCGCGAAGGAGTTGCAAAAGCTACGAGATCAATCAAAAGTGAAGCCTTTGAAAAACGCAGGGACAGCTAGAATGAGAAATAACAACAGCGGTCCTACTCCAAAGCCTTTAAAGAAGGTAATGGTGACAATCGCTGAAATCACCAATAACAACAACGTCAAAAATACGAGTAACAATACGCAAGTGGAAAGTGGAAAGTGGAAAAACTTACGCGCAAATAACGGCGCGAATAAATATGACTACCTGTACATCACCGGATCCTGCCTCAAATGTATTCTCAGTAATTCTCGAGAGACTAGAAGAACAGACTAAAATAAATAAGATAATAGTCGAACGGCTTCTTCAGTTCGAAGCCAATTTCTGCAACTAATTATGGCAAAGAAGTTCAATATATGTACTTGCGTGGAATGCCAACGGGCTACAGAAAAGGCTTGATGAACTAAATATTTTTGTATGATTTCTGATTCTTTTATGAGAAATATAGTATGCAAAATAAAACGCGTGCTACTCCAACGAATCACAAATATATTGTGTTGATTCTCTGGCTAAGTACAGCTCAAGTAAGAAAAATAAAAGAAAGAATTTATCGGTAGATAGTATGGCATGATATGTGTTTTCAGTTAACAATGCTAAGATAATTGAATGATTACAGAAGTGGCGTTAATATTTGAACAGCACAGTGACTAAGAAGAAATTTCATAGTACATATTTGAGTTTAATGGCTTATAATGATTTCTCAACATCCTCCCCGAATTGAAAGTCTCTACCTTCAATAGATGCATGCCTGTTTGACTCAGTGGGAAGTAAACAAACTTTTGAAACAGCTTTTCTCAGCACACCACTCGTAGTTCGAATGATCACTACACGCACAAGATTATCTTCTCCTCGACTCTTCCTAGCGCCCACTTTAGGGGGGATAAGTTTTCGTCTTTGATGATAACCAGAGCACCAACTCGAAATTTGTGTTCCTGATGGTGCCATTTGTTTCGCTGCTGCAGCAGATGCAAGTATTCTCGGCTTCAACGTTTCCAGAAATGTTGATACATTTGAGATACCTTTTGCCATCTAGATAATCGGGACAGGTTAATATTTGTTACGTCTGGCTCCAGTATCGCAGTTAAGGGACCACCTACTAAAAAATGAGAATGCGTTAAAACATTAAAGTCAGCAATTGGACACAAGGGCCGAGAGTTTATGATTGATTCAATTTGACAGACTAAAGTTTGTAACTCCTCTCGACTAAGAGGAGCATAACCAGCGACACGACGAAAATTATAATTAGCTATCTTCACTGAAGCCTCCCATAATCCTCCGAAATACGGTGAACGAGCTGGAATATGCTTCCAGTTGATCCCGTCGTTGAGGCACATCTCATGGACTGCTTGATTGTGGTTTGAGTTTTGAAATAATGTTTTTAATTCATCTAATTCTGAACATGTGCCAATAAAATTGGTTGCATTGTCTGAGAATATTGTTACAGGTTTGCCTCGCCTGGAAATGAACCTTTTCAATGCTCCTAAAAAAGATGCCGTTGATAGATCTTCCGCGAGTTCCAAATGAACGGCCTTGGTTGCGAAACAAATAAATAAAGCAACATACGTTTTGGTTGGGGGCCTTCCGCGAATCCGAGAGTGAACATAAAATGGCCCACAAAAGTCAACACCTGTGTTTGTGAATGGACGAGCAGGTTGAACCCTTTCCATTGGTAAATTGCCCATCAGCTGATGTGTAGTTTGTGGTTTGGTTCTAAAACACCGCATGCATTTGTTGATAGTTTTTCTCACCGTTTGACGTCCTCCAAGCGGCCAATACTCTGTCCTTATGATAGCCAGCAGAGTCTGTGTTCCTGCATGCATGTTTTGAAGATGAAAATCCGAAATGATTGATGACGTTACAGGATGCCGCTTTGGAAGTACGATCGGGTGCTTTGCATTAAATTCCAATGATGAGTTATGAAGTCTTCCACCGACACGAAGTAAGCCGAAGTCATCTATAAAGGGATTAAGTGATAGAAGTTTGCTCTTATTATTAATATGTCCTTTTCTTTTAAGTTCATAATACTCCTTAGCAAATTCATTTCATTGAATCATACGCATTAAAGTTTTAGTTCCCATGTCAACATCTTTGATTGTTAAAGTCCCTATAACGCGATCCTCCCTTTGACCCTTGAGGTTGTTAACAAAGCGGTGAATGTATCCGAAAATCCTTCGAAGTTTTCGAGAAGAGTTAACAAATTTACACGACGCAGAAAGGTCTACAGACCTTGTAATCAAAAGAACTGATCTTGCACTCCGTTGTTCTGGTAACTCTTTTGAAATGACAAATTCAAATTTTGGCCACTTTGTCTCTGGGTTTTTCAAAAATTCTGGGCCATTAAACCACAGCGAAGAATTTAATACGTCAGCTGGATTTTCATTGGTTGGAACATACTTCCAATCCATACCTTGAGTTAAGGTTTGTATTTTGCTAATTCTATTCGCAACGAATGTACTATATTTGTATGGAGAGGATTTAATCCATGATAAGACGACTGTCGAATCAGATCAGCAGAGAATTCGATGGCATTTTACTATTTTGTTAGTGATCATAATATCTATTAACTCAGACAGCAGTAGGGCCGCACACAATTCAAGGCGTGGGATGGAGACAGTTTTTATCGGTGCTACTCTTGTCTTTGAGCATAATAATCGAACGATAATGCCACCAGCAGAGTCGATGCTCCTTATGTAAATGCATGCACCATAAGCATCCATGCTGGCATCAGCAAATCCATGCATTTTGTATTGAGCGCAAAAGGACGTAACGTATCTTGGAATTTTGATTTCATTGATGAGTTTCAGTTCATTACAAAACTTAGCCCAAATGGTATGCATCTTAATAGGGAGAGACTCATCCCAATGTAATTTCTCTTTCCAAAGTAATTGCAAGACTATCTTAGCCTTGATTACTACGGGACTGACAAGGCCTAGAGGATCGTATAATCTTACAATATCAAATAGAACCTTTCGCTTGGTGATTCTTTTCTCCACATTGGGAGATTTGTATGCGAACCAAAATTCATCCAGAGAAGGATATCATCGACGTAAAAACGGTTTCGAACGATTTCATAGCCAATAGGAAAATTTTTGTTTTCATCCAAAGCAACTTGATCCTCCTCTCAATCATTTAAAAAACCCAACAATTTCTCCTCATCCCACTCAAACTAAAACGACATACCCTAACTTTATTCGCTCCCATATTTTAAATCCCTCCCCATCTTCTAAGCTAGAGTCCCACTCTAATACCACACCACCTTCTTTTTTAGACCCCATACTGCCTCCAAAGGCAAAGTTAACCAAGCACCTTATAGATTCAGGGGAAGATGGCCGGTATGTACTCTCTCGACTACGAGACCGCAGACTATACGATAATGTTCGTTTATATTTCGCATATCTACATGATAAGCCAGATTCTGTCTGTATAGACGGTATAACGAAAACCAATGCAATGGTTTCCATTCTGCAAGAAGGCGTTCCCACTAATCACAATGATCTGCGGCAACTTTTTATACGTTTTCATGAGCAATTAAATATGACTCCTGATGATGTGGCTAATGATCTCTCTTCTTTTGCGTCTCACGTAAGTTCCAAACGCATACTACACCTCCAGAGAACACGGTCTAGTTTCAAAAACTACCATCGCTCCTAACCCACCACTCAATTCTTTGCCGAAGCCTCCCAAATATCTGTCCCTGTATTATCAAAATGTAAGAGGATTACGAACTAAGATTTCTGCTATATATCTTAATTCGCAGATTCTGCCCTACGACATTTTTGCACTCACAGAAACCAATCTCACCCCTAATATTAAGAATAATGAATTATTTTCCCAAGACTTTGATTTACACCGTGACGACGGTCTAGATAAAGAGGAAAATTTATATGGCCGTGGGGTACTTCTAGCTATACACTCTCGTCTTGAGTCTAAACCCTTTAAAAAATCGTCCACTGCATTCTTTGAATTTGTATGCGCTAGAATTCCTTTTTGCAAGCGCAGCCTATATATTTGCTGCTGCTATATTCGCCCCTCTCAACCAATTCAAGGTTACCAGCTAGCTGTTGATGCAATCGACAGCATTTTTAATGCTGCTGATTCCAACGACGTAGTTATTTTTTTAGGTGATTTCAATCTACCTAAGCTTGTATGGACTCAGACTGACCAGTCCTACTTTACTGCAACAAATCCCACCTCTGATAAAGAAAATCTTTTCATCGATTGCTTTACTGACTCTGGTCTGTTTCAATTAAGTGGTGTCACCAATAACATTGGCAGACAACTCGACCTAGTCTTCGCCACTGATACAGATAACTGCATGATTTTAGAAAGCAGACATCTTCTTTCTAAGTTGGATAGTTACCACCCTCCCCTTTCTCTTACGTTAGCGTATGACAATGGTCTTAATCGCGTTTCTTATGAGTATTCTTACAGTTTTAATTTTCATAGGGCTAACTACGCCAAACTGAATAACCTCCTCAGTATGGCCAATTTTGAATTTCTTTACGATAATCCCAACCTCACGGTTAACGATGCTCTCGCATCCTTTTATACCGAAATTTTCAAATGTCTCTCCCAATCTGTACCTTTTTTACCCAAAAAGAATCCCTCATCATCACCACCCTGGTATAATAAAGAGCTGCGATCTCTTCGTAATAAGAGAAATAAGCTCTGGCGTACTTACTTAATATCGCATTCCGACATCGATTTCTTTTACTACCAGTGTGCCCTAATAAATTTCTCTGTACTTTGTCAAACTCTATATGACAACTATTTAAACCAAATGGACCGCACACTCATTTCCGACCCCAAGCGATTCTTTCAGTTCATCAAAACTAAAAGTAAATCGGATAACTATCCATCATCTCTGAATTTTCTAGATAAGTCCTCGGAGAATCCCCAAATTATAGCAAATCTCTTCGCAACTTTTTTTAGCCAAGCGTTCGCCATCCATTCCCAAGAGCCAGACCACTCTTACTTTTCCTACTTAAATAGCTGCCCACAAACAACTTTAGAATATGTGTCTATAACTTTAGAGCAAGTCAAAGATAAAATAATAAACCTCAAAGATGATTATTCCGCCGGCCCTGATGATCTTCCCCCTATATTTTTAAAGAAATGTGAAATGCACCTAGCCCAACCTCTTACAACTCTCTTTCAGCTTTCTATCACCCAGGGATTATTTCCCTCGACCTGGAAAACGTCATTTATTATTCCCCTACATAAAAAAGGCCGAAAAGATGATATTTCCAACTATCGACCAATTGCTAAGCTGTCCTGCATACCTAAGCTTTTCGAGAGCATTATTTATGATATAATGCTTTTCCATTGTAAACCTATTGTTTCCCAAAACCAGCACGGATTTCTCAAAGGTAGATCTACGACCACCAACTTAACGGAATACGTATCAAGCACTTTATGTGCACTGGAAACTGGAAATGAAGTTGATGTGATTGCCACCGATTTCAGCAAAGCCTTTGATAGGATTTCACATGATATAATCCTTCTGAAATTAAAAGCTCTTGGTTTCCAAATAAACTTTATAACATGGGTTCAATCATATTTAAATGAAAGACAATACTATGTATTATTTAGGTCCATGATTTCTGACCCAATTAAAGCCTCCTCTGGTGTCCCTCAAGGCAGCCACCTTGGCCCCTTATTCTGGCCATTAATGATGTTGATTGCATCATTAAAAATTCATACATATCTATTTACGCAGACGATATGAAAATCTTTAGATATATAACCTCTTCCTCAGACAGCCTACCACTACAGGAAGATCTTGACAGATTTTGTACTTGGTGTCAGAAGAATTTTCTTGAGCTTAACGTCAATAAGTGTCAGGCTATAACGTATTCCCGTAAGCGGCCCCCTACTTCACCTCGCTGCTATCTAATCTTTAATCTGCCTGTTCCCTTAGTGAATGAGTTGCGTGATTTAGGTGTTATCTGTGATAAGGAACTCAATTTCCGTTCTCACATTGATAATATAATAAAGAAAGCCAACTCTGCCCTTGGCTTCATCAAGCGCTGGTCTAAGGAGTTTTCCAATCCTTATGTTACCAAATCTCTTTACATAACCTTTGTTAGGCCTCTTCTTGAATATGCAAGCCAAGTTTGGTCACCCTACTACAGAACACACATCCTCCGGATAGAAGCTGTTCAACGCAGGTTTTTACGATTCGCTTTACGTGGTCTTCCCTGGGATGATAGCCAAAACTTACCACCTTATACCGACCGGCTGAAACTTATAAATTTACAACCCCTTTCTATACGTCGAAAAGTTGCCGACATTCTCTTTATTCATCAAATTTTAGTTGGGAATATCGATTGTCCTTCTTTACTTCGACTTATTTCTTTTAATACCAACCCACGCAATCTTAGGTCTGTGCCACTTTTCCGGCTCAATCTTCACCGAACGAATTACGGACACTTGGAGCCAATGTCTAGAATGCTTCGTGAAGTTAACGATATTCTGCCTCTCTTCGACTACCATCTCACCAAACTCTCTCTTAAAAACACTCTTATTTCCACCTATGCCTCACATCCTAACTTTTTTTAACCGCTCCCACCCTTTAGTTTTTATCTTTAGTTTTAAGTGAAAATTGTTAGTTCTAAGAATAAGCTTGCAATAAGCAATAATAAATCTGTCCGGGGTTGACCCGGGCCGCAAATCAAATCAAATCAAGTTGATGCATGGTTCGTATAGCGAGGAAAGCAGCGGGAGCGGTGCCATAGGTCACAGTGCTAAGCGTAAATATTTTCAATTCCTCGCTCTCGTCATTGCGCCAAATACTACATTGAAACTGACTGTCAAGTGGGTTGACCAAAACGCATCTATACATTTTATAAACATCTGCAGTGATAGCATATCTATAAGTTCGAAATCTTAACAGAGTTATAAAGAGGTTAGCTTGGATTGTTGGTCCAACTAGCAGTACATCGTTCAGCGAAAGCCCTGTAGAAGTTTTGGCTGAGCCGTCAAATACGACTCGCAATTTGGTTGAAGTGCTGTCGGCCTTCATGACGCAATGGTGTGGTAAAAGAAGTGTGGACGTTGCAGAACATCATCAGGAGCAGGAGACATGTGACCAAGGGCCAAATATTGATTGATGAAGTCACAGTATTGGAGCTTTAACTGTGCATCGCGGGAAAGTTTTTTTTCAAGATTGTAAAATCATTTGCATGCACTATCAAATGAAGATCCCAATTCAGAAACTTCCGATTTGAAGGGCAGATTGACGGAGTACTGGAACGATGTTAACCTTTTGTGGGTTTTAGTGAAATGCTGCTGACATATGTTGTCTTCTGATAACGAAAAGCTACTGTGATGATCATGCGATTCTATTTCCCAAAAGGATTGAAGCAATTTAGCTAAATTATTGTCATCGTTTGAGTGAACATTCTGAGGAGGAGTCTGAGATGCTGGAAGACAAACTTTATTACCGCTGACTTGGAGCAAATTCCCAACGACAATCCAGCCGAAATGAGTTTTTTGAAGTGTCGGTAAGTTCTCTCCCAAGCAAATTTGCTCAACTGATAATAAATCAAAAAAAATGTCGGCTCCAATGAGTAAATCTATGCGTCTTCGCAAAGAAAAATGGATCTGCAAGTTGCAGATTGAGGGGGATTCTCCAGTCGACGTTTTTAATAGTTGTATTTGGCTGGTTGTCAATAATTGAGGGCAAGATGCATGCGTTTATGTTGACTGTGTAGTTATTTAGTCCAGAGCGAATGCTGATACTTGTGTTTTGCGTGATTAAAGATTTGGATTTTCCGATTTCACTTACACAGGAAGACATATTATGACGTTTAAGATTCAATTGATGTGCTAAGCGCTCTGTTATAAAATGTAATTGTACGCCGGAATCGAGTAAGGCTCTGCAAGGCAAATATGTTCCAGTTGAAGATTTAACAAAAACTATTGCAGTGGCAAGGAAAACAAATGCCTTTTGGTTTGATAAATCTTCCTCATGTCTCTTTGACAAAGAGCGATTGTCAAAGAGACAATTGATTTGACGTTGTGGGCGAACTTTGTAAAGGGGTCGACAAAACATGCACGAGTTAGCTACGTTTGATGCAACAAGTGCCCCTTTGCTATGGTTTAATCTTCTACTGCAACTACTACTAATATTTGTAAATCTTGCCTGTTTATGGGTATCCATGCTGGTTCCAATAGCCTCCTCTACTCTTTCCAAAGATTGACAACGTTTTTCTATAAATTTCACCATATCGGTCGAAGTTGGTATTTGATTCGATGATGATTCTTCCTCCCACTTCCTATGTGATTGAAAGTCCAACTTGTTGGATATAAGATGTATCAGGAATATATCACAAATTTGTTCTACTGATCCCAAAGTTTGAAGAGCGCTGCAATGAACATTTATGGCGTCGCTTAAAAACCTAAGTCTTTGTACCGAGCTCGATTCCAACTTCTTTAGATTAAAGAGATTCTTCACATGTGCCTGGAAAATAAGACGTGTATTATCATACCTTTCTTTAAGTAGCTGTATTGCGATATTGTAATTCGAAACTGTAACCTCTAACCATTGTATCGTTTTGTACGCTGAATCCACTAAGCATGACCGAAGACGCTGCATTTTTTCAATATCTGTGAGCTCGTCGTCTTCATCCACAAATGTCTTAAACATCCCATAAAAGTCCAACCAGTCACTATATTTACCACTGAATTTAGTTAGCTCAAGTTTTGGCAGCCGAGTTGTTTTAGACTTCTGGATCACAAATGACGTGGAGGTCTCATCTGGTGTATGTGGTGCTGCCTTCGGAGTTTTATTATTGATAAGCGTTAGAATTTTAGTTTTCAGGTCGCAATATGATTCCTCAAAGTTTGTTCTCTTATCCTTCTCCAACTCAGAAATGTCCAGTCCCTCGATGTTTGTTTGAATATCGTCGAATTTATGGAAATACGTTTCCAAGAGGCCTAACCTCCTTTAATATTGCCAATCGCGCTGCAAAATAGAAAAACACGAATTTATTGACCTATTCAACTCTCTTGGATCAATCCTCATTATTGGTGGCGACTTTAATGCGAAGCACACCTTTTGGGGCTCAAGATGTATCTCTCAAAAAGGCAAAACTCTTTACAGGGCTGGTATGGAATGTGAAACCCGGGCGCCACAAGAAAAAACGTCCTTCAATAGGCTCTGCAACTTGTTGAAAAAATCGATCAAGGACTTCAATAATCAAGGTATTAATAAATAAGACTCACAGCGACAAAGGATACCAACTACTCTATATGGAGAGCCGTTGAAAGTGTTCGAAAGCCCCAAATACACGTGGGGCCAATAAGAAGAAACCAGGATTACTGGGCGAAAGATGATAAGGAAAAAGCTAATGTTTTCGCCGACCATCTTGCAGAAACGTTTAAACCATTCGACGGGGAAGTGCTTCTAGAGAATGTCAATACGCTAGACGTGACGACAAACTTTCTAGTAGAAAAGGCTACACTTAGGGAATTTAGACAAGTTATAGACACGCTTAAGCCCAATAAAGCCCCGGGATATGACTTAATAACGGGAGAGATACTTAAAGCGTTGCCGAAAAAAGGTTTGTTAAAGCTGCTCTATCTTATAAATGCCAGCATTAGATTAGAGCATGTACCGCACCAGTGGAAAGTAGCCGAAGTTATTATGGTTCCGAAACCCGGTAAACCGCTGACTGAAGTCAAGTCATATAGACCAATATCGCTTCTCCCGATTACATCGAAGGTCTTCGAGCGAAGCCTTCTTAATCGCCTTAAACAAATTCCCTCTTGCCTGATCATCAATTTGGCTTTAGATGCCAACACTCTACAGTTGACCAAGTGCATCGAATAACCGATGTAATTGAACGAGCAATCGAATGTAAGTTAGTCTGTTCAAGCGAATTCCTTGACGTTTCGCAAGCCTTTGATAAGGTATGCACCAGCCCTACCCCAGCAATTGTCTTGTATTTTAGGTTCATACCTGGAAGACCGACTCTTCCGTGTGAGACACGGAAACGAATATTCCACTTTTAAGACAATAAAGGCGGGGGTGCCTCAAGGAAGTGTACTTGGCCCTCTGCTATATTTGCTTTTTACCCGCGATATACCGCAAACGGACGACACTGTCCTAGCCACATTTGCTGATGACACTGCCATTTTGGCAACGGCTAAAACAGTCGAAGAAGCAACTGCCAAGCTGCAACGTGCCCTTACACTGATAAACAATTGGACAAAGACTTGGCGAATCGCGCTTAATGAAAACAAGTCTGTCCACGTGAACTTGAGAAAGAAAATTGAGAATCCACCGGTGTTTATCAACGCAGTACGAATATCTCGGTATGACACTCGACGCTAAACTAAAATGGAGAGCACACGTTGTTGCAGAACGACAAGTGTAAACTCCAATTAATGTAAACGCAGCCTTACTCTTCTTCTTTCTTTCTTTCTGACATTTATTTGTTTTTCATTGTTCGTATTCGCCTTACAAGCGCAAATCATTTAATTTGACGCATTTACTATTTGTCAGCCGAAAAGGAAAGAAGGGAATAAAACTGCGGTAAGAATGTCATAAATATTGTATTATAATAAATGTACAAATTGATTATTTACAGAAATAAACTCTTCTCCAACGCAAACGAAATAGACGTTCTGCATTTTACTCAAACTCGGACACGGTTAAGAGTTAAATCGCATCCCTTCCAGTCGCCAGCCGCGACAATTCTTTATTTCGCGGTTTACGTACTGCAATTAGCCGCCATTGCCGCCGCGGCAGAATTCTTACGACAAATCAAATATCGACTGCCGAATGCAACGTATGCCGCCGCCACCACGAAGAAGTCCACGTTTTCAGCCAGAACCTTCCATCACAGCTGAAATTCACATGGATAAGGAAAACCCCGCTGCCTTTGATCTGGTTACCACCAATGAGAAGCACGTAAGTACCATGAATACCGATATAGTAACAACTTCAGCTACGATGTCCACGACGGTTGCCTCCAAGGCAGCCTTCAGCACCAAAGCACAATGTCCTCCGCCCATAAATACTGCCACTGCCGCCGCGGCACAAACCGAAGACATTCTGCTGAAAATGCAAAGTCAAATCGTCTCACTGGAGAATCAGCTGAAAAACATGCAAGAAAGGTTGAGGGAAAGCGATTTGCAATGCCAATCGTTTAAAATAGCGGTACAAGGTCAAGTACCACTAACCGTTCCAACGGTACTACGTCATCAATATACGGGACATCGCCATCATTTCAGCCATTTACCATGTCAGATGCAACAATTTCAACGATGGCCTGTTCACCGATTGACCTTCAACCAATAACATACATGCTTCCGCCAAGACAAAGTTCCTACAGCAGCATCTACACACGGCCAACAACGAGAACGAGTATGCCATCCACAAATGCCACCATGCCGCCGGCAAGTTATGGTTACTTGAACGCGAATGTAGGAAATACGAGTTTTGCTCACACGTCGAACAACGTTTATGCACAGCCGCCGTCTTCGATTTACAGCGCCATACCGCAGCAACACATTATAAGCTCTGGATGTTCCTCCCAAGCTATGGTATCTCGAAAGTTTCAGGAGCTTCCAGCGTTTGATGGACAGCCTGAGGATTGGCCCATCTTCCTAACTGCATTCGTGCAGTCAACAGCTGCGTACAACTACACAAACCTGGAAAACAACCAGCGGTTGCAAAAAGCTATAACAGGAGAAGCAAGGGAGACTGCTAGATCTCTCCTAATCCATCCCGACAATGTGAATGCGATTATTGATCAACTTCGCTTTCGGTTCGGTCGCCCGGAGCAGCTAATACGAAGCCAATTGAACCAGGTACGTGAGATTGCGCCGATCAGTGAAAGTGCAGTAACTCGTCTTTTTCCATTTGCGACTAAAGTGAAAAATCTTGCCGTGTTTCTCTAAACAATGAATGGCCATCAGCATATGTCGAATCCAACCTTATTGGAAGAGTTAGTCGCCAAGCTTAAAATGACTAAGAGGCTGGAGTGGGCCAGATGTGCTATTCAAGTGCAACCATATCCGATGATTGTAAACTTCAGCGATTGGCTAACTGACATGGCCAATTTAATTTGTACTGTGCAAGGTAGTGACAACAGAGAGCCGAAGAAACGGATGCCAATCCTACATGCCGCGGGGAATCACCGCCCATCTGTTCCAAAGTGTCCTACTTGCCAAGGTCAACACAAAGTTAGTGAATGTAAGCGATTTATTGACTTATCAGTATCCGAGAGGTGGTCCAAAGTAAAACATAATCGCTTGTGCTTCACTTGCCTAAAACCCGGACATGCAACACGCGACTGTCGCAGTAAGAGATTTTGTTCCGTTAATGGTTGTCAGAGACGACATCACGAGCTGCTCCACGACGTACTAACTGCGCGCCCTTTGCCGCAGCAACAACAACTGCAAGATGAAACAGCAGAGGAACCAATTGCATGTACTTCTGGTAACACATTGCTTGCTACGCAGGATGTTGCAAAAAACGATCGTTTGCTGTTTCGTGTATTACCAGTTACGCTTTATGGTCCAAACCAATCCGTCGATACGTGTGCCTTATTAGATGAAGGATCATCAATAACAATGTTGGATGCCGATTTGCTAAAGGAGCTAGGCCTGCGTGATCAATATCACAGCTTAAATATGCAATGGATTGGAGGAATACAGGCTCAAGAGCAGACAGTGCTAGTCGATGTCTATGTCAGTGGAGCTGGTAAATATAAGAAGCATATGTTGCGAAACGTTCACGGAGTGTCAAATCTCAACTTACCGACTCAAAGCTTGGATGATAGCGAATTTCGTAATCTTAACAGCCGCTTCGGGAGATTGAAGTTGCAGCCATATTCCAACGCCAAACCTAAGCTGTTAATTGGTCTGGACCCCTGCCACTTGGGTCTGCCAAATGATTTCCAGATAGTAAACAAAAATGGTCCATACGTTGCAAATACGGAACTCGCTTGGGTAGTGTTCGGCCCAACTACAAAGATTGCTTCCACAACGCCGTCATGCCTTTTCACATATACATCGAACGATGATTCATTGCACAAACTGGTCGCAGAGTATTTTGAAACCGAGATCTTTGGAGTAAGGCCATCACCTCCCATCGAAAACAATGCCGACATTCGAGCTAGAAATATCCTGCAGTCAACAACGAAAAGGATTAATGGAAGATTTCAAACCGGACTGTTGTGAAGGGCTGATAATATTGACCTGCCTGATAGCCTTCCTCTGGCAGTCAAGCACCTTACTGGTATAGAACGCAAGATGAGGAGAGATGAGAACTTCGCCGCCGCCTATTGCTCAACCATCAAATTTTACATCACGAAGAACTACGCCCGTTAACTGCAGCCAGCAGAAGCCGCCGAAGTTAGTCCGAAGACATGGTATTTGCCACATTTTGGAGTGGTGAACCCAAATAAACCATCCAAACTACGCCTTGTGTTTGATGCCGCAGCCGAGGTAAAGGGAACATCACTTAATTCACACCTGTTGGAAGGTCCTCAACAATACCAACCGTTGCCGTCAGTATTATTTCACTTTCGTGAAGAAGCCGTCGCCGTCTGTGGAGACATCAAGGAGATGTTCCACCAAATATTGATTCAGCCAGAGGACAGGTGCGCCCAAAGATTTCTTTGGCGTGATGGCGATGATTCAAGGCAGCCTGACACATACGAAATGGTGGTCATGACGTTCGGGGCCTCATGTTCGCCCTGTGCAGCCCAATACATTAAGACGATCAACGCTATGGATCATAAAACCCACAACCCACGTGCCCTTA
Source organism: Volucella zonaria (assembly GCA_963966105.1). Taxonomy (NCBI): domain Eukaryota; kingdom Metazoa; phylum Arthropoda; class Insecta; order Diptera; family Syrphidae; genus Volucella; species Volucella zonaria. The sequence goes on along the minus strand of OZ014532.1, from coordinate 83,732,653 downwards.
AAGCTATCACGGACTATCACTACGTTGACGACTTCGTAGATAGTTTTGATACCATCGAACAAGCCATCGAAATATCGCTGCAGGTGAAGGAGATCCACAAGGATGCCGGTTTCGAACTAAGGAACTTCACCTCGAATTCGCCAAAAGTTCTAGATGCCTTGCAAGGCAGTGATGCTGCTGTGTTCGTGAATGCTAAAAGCAGTCTGGAGGCTGAGAAAATACTCGGCATGTTCTGGCATCCGGCCAGTGACAATTTCAGGTACCAGTTAAGGTTCCACCACGTCGATAAAAATGTCATTGCCGGAGAAAGGAGCCCTACAAAGAGAGAACTGCTAAGTGTCATAATGTCAGTTTTCGATCCTTTGGGGTTCCTAAGCCATTTTATTATCGCTGCCAAGTTGCTGATGCGATAGGCTTGGCGACATGATATACCATGGGACGAATCGTTGCCAGATAAAGTTCTCTTAGGATGGAACAGATGGCGGTCAAAGCTGTCAGATGTAGTCAAATTCAATGTCCCACGCTTTTATTTTCGAAATCGTTTACCGCATGATCTCCAGCTTCATGTTTTTGTTGACGCTAGCGAGGATGCTAATGCGAATGATGGTGTAGAAACGTCATTTGTTTGTTCTAAAACAAAATGTGCTCCGCTGAAGCCACTAACAATCCCACGTCTTGAGCTTCAGGCAGCCGTCTTGGGAGTACGATTGATGACAACTGTAATGAAACAGCATTCAATACGTGTTGCTCGCACCGTTCTCTGGAGTGACTCAACAACAGTCATCAAATGGATATGTAGTGAGCATCATCGTTACAAACCGTTTGTGGCGCACAGAATTGCGGAGATACTAGCGGCTACTAATTCTATGAACTGGAGGTGGGTACCAACCCATGAGAACCCTGCTGATGAAGCTACACGGTCGGCTAGTCATCTCGACTTCAGCGCTTCATCACGTTGGTTAAGAGGTCCCGAATTTCTGCTGAGGAAGGAAGACGAGTGGCCTGCCAACGCCATTACCATCCCCATTGATCGTGAGGACGATGAAGAAGAGCTTCGGTTTTCCTCTCTCAACAGGCTCACGAGAACAATGGCCTGGGTACTGCGATTCTTGGCTCGATGCCGCAAACGCCTCCGTAACTACGAGGACAATGGACTAACAGCTTGTGAGCTCAATGCAGCCGAAAAGTTATTGTGTCGCTGGGCTCAGTTGGAAGCCTTCCCCGCAGAGCTCAAACAAATTAGGTCGAATAAAGCGCTACTAAAGGGAAGTACGTTATGCCAACTCTCACCCTACATCGATAGCGATGGCATCCTCCGAGTCTATGGTAGAGTCGATGCAGCCAGCTGGCTCACCTACGCCGCCAAGCGACCGATCATATAGCCACCTGCCCATAGGTTTACGGCCCTTGTAGTTGCTGATAAACACTGTAGGATGAAGCACCAGAACATTGAAGCGACGATCTGTGATATTCGTCAGAAATACTGGATTCCCCGTCTACGTCAAATTATGCGCAAGGTCATCGCCAACTGCCCCAACTGCAGGATTTCCAAAGTCACAGCAGTTACTCCAGTGATGGGTCCCTTGCCTGAGGACCGACTTACTCCGTTTGTGAGACCCTTCTCATATACCGGCTTGGATTTCTTTGGCCCACTTACTATTTCAATTGGACGCCGTACAGAAAAGCGCTGGGTAGCGCTCTTCACCTGCCTGGCTGTACGCGCCATTCACCTCGAGATTGCCTACGATTTATCAACCGACGCATGCATTTTGGCGATACGAAATTTCATCAACCGCCGTGGAGTCCCTGTAAGAATTCGTTCTGACAATGGGACGAACTTCATTGGCGCCAACCAAGAAGCAAAACGATTCTCTGAACGATTGATTGTGACCGTGTGCAGGACGAGTTGGCTACCAAAGGAGTTGAGTGGGTGTTCAACTGTCCAGCCAATCCATCGGAGGGAGGAGTGTGGGAGCGAATGGTACGGTGCGTGAAGCGGGTGCTACTCCACACACTCAAGGAAGTGTCGCCACGCGAGTGTACTTTACAGTGCCTTGTAATAGAAGCCGAAAATGTGGTAAATTCTCGCCCACTTACACATCTGCCAGTTGAACCCGATCAAGAGGAGCCGCTCACGCCAAACCACTTTCTGCTTGGCTCTGGAAACGGTGGGTAGCCGAGTACCTGCCAATTTTGACACGCCGAGCCAAATGGTGTCAACGGTCAAGACCAATAACTAAAGGAGACCTGGTGTTCGTCTGCGACGTGAACATACCACGGAGGCAGTGGTGTCGAGGTCGGATAGAGAATGTGTATACAGGAACCGATGGAGAAGTTCGAAGGGCCGATGTCCGTGCATCTAAAGGACTAATGAGATGACCTGCATCAAAGCTCGCCGTTCTGGACTTGAATACTAGTGACTCGGGTTCGATCCACGGGGGCGGGGATGTTGCAGAACGACAAGTGTAAACTCCAATTAATATAAACGCAGCCTTACTCTTCTTCTTTCTTTCTTTCTGACATTTCATTGTTCGTATTGGCCTTATAAGCGCAAACCATTTAATTTGACGCATTTACTATTTGTCAGCCGAAAAGGAAAGAAAGGAGTAAAACTGCGATAAGAATGTCATAAATATTGTATTATAATAAATGTACAAATTGATTATTTATAGAAATAAATGCATTTTACTCAAACTCCCTTCCAGTCGCCAGCCGCGACACACGTCAAGAAAAAACGTGAAGAGCTTGAAATCAAATATAGAGATATTTACTGGCTTATTGGAAAGTATTCCAAGCTTAGCTTAGAGAACAAACTGCTGTTATACAAGCAAGTGCTAAAACCGATCTGGACATATGGTATACAACTTTGGGGTTGTACTAAAAATAGTAACATTAATGTATTACAGACATTCCAAAACAAAGTTCCTCGAGGTATTGTTAATGCGCCGTGGTACATTAGAAACGATGATATCCACAGAGACTTAGGAGTCGAAAACGTTCAGAACGTAATTAAAAACATAACATAATAATCGATTACAAGGTCATACGAATATTTCTGTTCAACAGATCCTCGACGAGACAAATTTATTGCGCCGTCTGAAAAGGACTAAGCCTCTCGATCTAGCGCGGTGATTAGCAGCGCGTAATTTTTCTAAAGTACACAGGAATTTTCAATCGAAAATCGCCTGCAGGATATCTTATAAAAACAAAATAAAATGCGATAGAAGAATTGCTTGTTGAGTGTGAACTCAGTTGTGGTTTGCATAAGCGAGGTATTTTTTAGTGAGTAAGAATCTCACACTATAGGCTCCGAGCCTATAGTAGAAGATTTCTCACCTTCCCACGAAAAAAAAAAAAAACTTCATCTACACCTGCGTCCAATCCAAGATCTCATATTGTTCCTGAATGATTAGCAAGCAAATTTGCCATCCTGATTCTTCCTGGAACTTTTCAATCCTCCTCATCCATCTGCACATAGTTTGGCATTGGATTAGTGGTCACCTGATCTACGAGAACGATCATTTTGCATTTGTAACTATGGATTGAGTGTAAACTTTTACCGAAATGAGATTTCAATAAGACACAAGAAGATGAAGGTGAATGCAATGTTGGAGGCGTATATCTTGAGAGCTCGGAGAATGTGGAATATTTGTGTTTTAATTTATGTACAACAATAGGAGACAATAGGTCCTGTTTTTAGGGGTTTTTCTAGTTACAAAGGAGAAGCGCCAGGATTACGACAAGATAATCCACATGTCCTTTCTGTTCTTGTGCAATGTGCTTGTACGATTTAAAAACAAAGTTGTGTTGATGTGGAATGATATGTATCGGCATATGCTATGTAGCATACAATGCGAATGTAGATTGGATCGAATGGAATTTGGCTTTTGTTTTCTGGTCATCCTTTGTGAGGATATGAGAGATGAATATAATTTCAGTGATTTAAGATAACAGGTTTGTTAAGTTGATGAAAAGTATTTGATTTGCATTCATTTACTAAACAAAGAAGAGCGATTAACAACCATTTTTACCAAATGAAGGGATAATATTGGGATAAGGATAAAGGAAGGATCATGAGGATTTCAAATTCATCTCATGGATCTAATTTGGTACGGAAATATACTGCCTGATTAGTATTTAACAAATCTTGAGAATTGTTGCCAATCCAAAAATATTCTTTGCATTACCCTATGCAGAGGTTTGTAGTAGCACGAGCGATGCTTCGCAAAACTTGAAGTGAAATGTTGATGGGGACACACGCGGAGAGAATTTTACTTCCATCATTTCATATTTTCCTATATTGCAGTATAAAAGTTCTGTAATAATAAGTTTAAATAAATAATTACTGAGTTAAGAAAAAAGAAAATGAAGTGCGGTTTATGTCATTTAAAAATCGATAGATCAGTTTTAAAAATTCAGTGCGCTTCTTGCATAGAATATTACCATGCAAAGTGCGCGAAACTGGAAAAAAGAGAAATTGACTTCTATGAGAAGAATAACCAAGGCTATATATGTGTTAGCTGTGTTACTCAGCGAAGAAAATCAACGCTGTTAGATGCTCCCATAAATTCATCGTTCAACCAAATCTTTTCTATGAGCTCCAGTCCCAACGTCCTCACTAGTGGTAATCCCCACAACAACAAATCCACAGCAAGTGGAACCTCTGCAACTACAAGCACTGCAGCATTAAGTCCAACTCTTACTTCCCATGACGACAACAATCCGGGTGAGCGTACAATAACCTTGCATATTCTGTACAGCGAGATTATTCAACTTAAGCGAGTAAATACTAAGGCTCTAAGTCAAATCAAATCTCTTGAAGAGAACAATGCTTCTCTCAATAAGAGAGTTAATGCACTTGAGCTGAGGCTTAATTTCTTGGAGCAAAAAGAGAAACAGAGCTCAGTTGACATAATTGGAATTCCTAACGTCAACAATTCAAATGTGAAACGGAATGTAAATAAATTACTAACAGCTGTTATGGGAGAAGAATTCAATGCCAATGAAATCCATTCCTGTTACGTAAAGAGCATCAAACCTGTCAACAACAACAACAACACAGTTGGATCTTCGATAGTCTGTGTTAAATTTTCTAATGTTGAGAGTAAGAATGATGTAATGACAATGATGCGTAAAAATAAACGTAGAATTACATCGCATTTTTTCGGCGGTCAACCAAACAACAACAATGGCAGTGGCAGCAGCGATACCAACAGCAGCAAGATTTTCATTAATGACAGCCTCACCAATTATACGAGGTCATTATTAAAAAAGGCTAATGATCTCAAACGCAAAAACAAATGCAAGTATGTTTGGGTAAGAGAATCATCTGTTCTTATCAGGAAAAAGGAGGGCGGCAGAACAATAAAAATTAATTCTTTTGAGGACTTTTCCAAATTGGAAGTTGATTAATTTTTCTCATTTTCTTTCAAAACCATGCTCGAAAGTAGTTTTAATTATAACTTATTTGCCGATCCTCATAATGAATTTAATAATTTAAGTGTTAATTCAAATGTTTCCTTACTTAATTCTGATAGTTGTAATTGTCTTTGCATTGACCACGTTAATGAACAGTCTTCAGGTTTTTCAATTGTCCACCAAAATATTCGTAGCTTAAGCTAGTAGCTAATTTTAATACTTTTCTCTCTCATCTTACACCTTTGAATCACTTATTAGATCTAATTTTTCTTTCTGAGATCTGGATATTTGAAGAAGATATGTCAGATTTTAATATAATTCCAAATTTCACATTCGATGCTGTCTGTAATGATGATTATGCAGCTGGCTGTGTTGCAGTATTTTATAGTAATAAAATAAAAGAACGTGTAATTGGAAAGTATAAATTAGCAAGTGCAGATATTATTAGTGTTAGTTGCGTGGTTTCTGATGTCCATTTCTGTTTTATCTGTATCTACAGATTGCATAAGTGTACTATAAAAAAATTTGTAGATGAGTTCTTAGTATTTTTAGAAAGTATTGGGTCTACATGTAAGTTTCCAGCGTTTTTTTTTCGAAAATTTGAAGTTTTATTATGAAAACATAGTTGCAATGTTTTATTCAAAGTATGGTCCATCGGAAGCTACAACTTTCCCCCATCTTTCTGGCAATTTATGAATTCCGGACCAAAAAAAATTTCTTGTCTTTCGAGTCCAAGAACGTATTGAGCCAATTTTTGATTTCTACTGAGCTGAAGCGTATTCCCGCAAGAGCGCTCTGCATCGAACGAAACAAATGGTAGTCAGATGGTGCCAAGTCTGGACTGTAAGGCGGGTGAGGCAGAATTTCCCATCCACTATTTACCAAATAGTTTTTCACTGAAACCGCAACATGTGGCCGAGCGTTGTTGTGATGAAAAATGACGGACTCATGCCTGGTCTCATATTCTGGCCGTTTTTCTTTTAATGTTCGCTTCAAACGAATTAGTTGTGTTCGATATAATGGTCCTTTGATGGTTTCACTACTCGGCAGCAGTTCATAGTATACGACACCCTTTTGATCCCACCATATGCAGAGCATGACCTTATTCACGTGAATATTTCGTTTCGGCGTCGATTGGGCGGGTTTGCCGGGCTTTGTATACGATTTTCTACGTTTAGGATTATCATATTAAATCCATTTCTCATCACCAGTGACAATACGATGCAAAAATGATTTATTTTTATACCGCTGCAGTAACATTTCGGACATGCAAAATCGCCGTTCGACGTCTCTTGGCTTCAATTCGTACGGCACCCAGTTTCCAACCTTTTGAATGAATCCCAGTGCTTTTAGGCGCAGGGAAACGGCTTGTTGCGTGACGCCCAATGATGCAGCAAGTTCTTCTTGAATCTGACACGGATCCTCATCCAGTAAAGCGTCCAATTCCTCGTCTTCAAAACTTTTCGGCTTTCCGGGGCGATCTTTGTCTTCAAAAATAACCACTTTTGAACCGTTTGAACCACTCGCGGCACGTCGATTCACCAATACATTCCGCCCCATAAGTTTCCGAAAGCAAACGATAGGCCTCAGCCGCACTTTTCTTCATATTAAAAAATAAAAGCAGCGCTTCCCGCAAATGACGTTTATTTGGCTGGAAACTTGCCATGATTTTACTCGATAAAATGTACGACACCGATAGAACTGCTCAAATATAACGCTGCAAAGTTGTTGACAGATACAAAACCTATAAATAAAACACATGGGGTCTGACATTTCTGCCCGGGATCCACTGGTGGCGCCAGCTCTGACAAACGCTGGAAACTTACTTGTAGACCCAATATAAAAAAATAAAAATATAGTCTGATTGGGTGACTTTAATATTAATATCCTCGGTGATTCTTCTAATGTAGATAGCTATATGTCGTTGATGTCTTCATTTAGTTTAAAGTCTTTAATTAACCAGCCTACTCATTTCAATTCTTGTTTGGGCCATATGTTTATAAGATTACACAGGAACAGCTGCATATTTTATAAATCAATAATTTATGACCTGAAAATAACTGACCATAGTTTAAGCAGTATTCAGCTTAATTGTGAGATTGCCAGACAAAACTTATCTGAAGCCAGAGAATTTAATAAAATCGATTTTGTTGCCTTAAAAACGCATCTCAATTTTGAATTCTGGGATGAAATATATAATGCTACTGATCCTAATATCGCTCTTGATTTGCTTCTTTCAAGACTAAAGTACTATATTTAATTGTCTTGCCAGAAGAATAATATAAGTGACAGTAAGTTAAAGCCTTTAAAAAACTGGTTGTCCATCCCAGTTCTTAAAAAAAATTAATAAGAAAAAGAAAATCTGTTTACTTATTCAGAAACATCCTAATAATGCTAGGCTTAAACGGTATTACAAGAGGATCTGTTGGGAAGTTAAATCTGACATTTCAACTTTAATAATATTGGCAACTCTAAAAGAGAATGGCATCACATTAATTCTAATGGCAATTCTTCGTATGTTAGTGAGAATACCATACTGGAATTGAGCCTTCAACCAGAAAGTTTTTTCTTTGAGGAATTTACTTCACTTGAAATTCAAAAAAAATTATAAATTCCCTCAAAGCTTCTAATTCACATGATAATATCTCAAGCAATATATTGAAAAATATTTCATTTCAGATTTCTGATGTTCTATGATTTATCTTTAATAATTGTGTTCGTGAAGGAGTCTTTCCGGATTGCCTTAAAACAGCAGTGGTAATTCCTCTCCACAAAAAGGATGATACCAGAGTATTGAATAACTATCGCCCTATTTCCCTTTTGTCAGTTTTTTTCAAAAATCTTTGAAAAGGGTATAAAGCGTAGAATGCTATCTTTTCTTGACAAGATCCACTTTTTTTAGCGACTGCCAGTTTGGCTTTAGAAGTGGTAAGTCTACAGAAAGTGCATTATTAAAGCTGACTGGGGAAATATATGATAGTTTGAATAACTCACAAATCCCATCTTGTCTTTTTATTGATATTACAATGGCATTCGACATGGTTAATCACAATATATTGGTAAATAAATTGTTTAATGCAGGTTTCTTGCAGGGGCTTCATTCTTGAGTGGTTTACCTCGTATCTATTGAATCGTAAACAAGTGGTAAAGATTAAAAACGAATTCAGTTCCGTATGTTTTTCCAATATAGGTGTTCCTCAAGGATATGTATTGGGTCCATTACTGTTCCTAATATATGTGAATTCTTTATTCATTCAGCATTTTAGGGGCAAAATGACAGCTTTCGCTGATTTGATTTGATACAGCCATTTCCTATTCAAATATGAATTATCACAGTTTACTATCAGATGTAAATTGAGATTTAGACATTTTCAGAAGATGGTTCAAGAAACACAGCTTGGTAATCAGTAATAAAACTAAGCTTATGATGTTTAATATCAAGGTTCTAATCTGCAAAGATCTGCTCTTATATTATCACTCGCCATATTGCCAACGGTTCTGTTTAGCTGATTCACTTTTAGGTAGTTTACCGACATTTTTTGAAAATATACGAGGGGCGTTCAACATATTCTCGATATCGGGGTGAAGCTGTGGTTGTATATATAAATTGACTTATTTATCAAGTAATACTATTATTTTAGTGCATTCATGTAAAATTTCATATAAATGTGATTATTAATTCGCGTTTTATCTCTAGTTAAACAGAATCATAATGGCAACTGAGACGATGATGGTGAAAATTGAGCATCGCGCTGTAATTAAATTTCTCACTAAGCAAGGAAAAAGTCAAAAAACTATTCATGAAGAGATGGTGGCTGTTTACCAGGGTTCCGCACCTTCATTATCAACTGTGCAAAAGTGGTCAAGTGAGTTCAAGAGAGGCAGAGAGAGCATTGAAGACGACCCCCGCTCCGGCGCCCCGGCTACTGCTTGTACGGGAGAAAGGATCAAAGAAGTCGAAAAACTTGTTCTTGAGGATGCCCGAATAAAGGTGAAAATGATGGCAGAGATCACCAAGCTTTCAATTGGTACCATTCACACCATTCTTCATGACCATCTTAACCTTTCAAAGGTCAGTGCAAGGTGGGTGCCACGAATGCTCACAGCGCCTCAGAAAAAAGTGAGAATCGCATGCTGTAGAGAGCTTTTGGAGATGTGTAGTGAGAACGCGGACGGTGTTATGGATCAAATTGTTACTGGGGACGAAACATGGGTCCACCACTATGACCCTGAATGCAAACAAGAGTCCATGCAGTGGCATAAAAACGGAACAGACCCCCCGAAGAAGTTCAAAGTCACTCCTTCTGCCGGGAAGCTCATGGCCACAGTTTTTTGGGACTCAAAGGGAATCTTGCTCATTGAGTACAAAAAAAAAGGTGAAACCATCAACGCCACATCCTACGCTTCCACTTTGCATAATTTGCGGGAGGAAATTAAAAAGAAAAGACGGGGTAAACTCGCAGCGGGTGTGTTGCTTCTTCATGACAACGCTCCTGTTCACACGGCGCGAGTTTCCAAGGCTGCTGCGCGAGATTGTGGTTTCGAAGAAATCCAACACCCACCCTATAGTCCAGACCTTGCCCCTAGTGATTATTTCCTGTTTCCGGATTTGAAAAAATGTCTTCGTGGAAAAAGATTTTCGGATGATGAAGAACTCAAGTCGGTATTTTGCAGAGAAAGAGGAAATTTATTTTTTTGAGGGTTTAAAAAAGCTTATCTCAAGATGTAACAAATGCATTGATGTTAGGGGAGATTATATTGAAAAATAAAAACAATTTAAATTGAATTCGCATTTTCCTTCCTTCATAAGTTGCAGTGTAGACTGCTTTAGAATTGAGTGTGTTGATAGGTTTAAATACCTAGGTATTGTTTTAGATCATAAGCTATGTTGAACTGATTACACAACTTATATAAAATAGTATTTAAATAAGGTCATTAGGCAGATTTACCACCTTAGTCTTTACTGCAATATGCAAATTTTAAAAATGGTGTACAATGGTTTACTTAAATCTAAAATACAGTATGGTATATCTTGCTGGGGTGGTGCTTATTATAATAAAATAGAACCAATATTGACTAAGCAAAAGCATGCAATAAGGATTATGACCAAAGTAAATCGTAGAACACCCAGTTTTGAATTGTTCAAATGGCTTTATATTCTCCCTCTGAGACATCTGTACTGCTATAAGGTATTAAGAATATTTTTTGACAATTCCGGATACTACAACGTAAGACTTGATGATAGGTATAAGCTACGTATCAATACCATGCACTTCGCCACTATCCCAACTACACATAAAACTCACTTCTCCCGTTTCTTTTACGTTACTGCGCCTCGCTTATTTAATCAGTATTTTTGAAAAATTTTAAAAAATGGCTCTTCTCTTCTAATCATAATGAAGTCGATTTGTTCTTTAATCCATTGGTATAAAATGAATATTCTATCTTTTATTTTTATTTGATATCACTTCACTATGAATTGTATATTGTATGTCATTTCCCCATCAATGATCTTTTTTTAGTTTGTATACACATTAAGTAGTATGTACTTTCGACTCTTGTCTTCTGACAATATTCTTTACAAATCTGTTAATTCATAATGTATCTCAAAGAATTTGTAGAATTGTATTTATCATTTGTAAAGGAATAAAGAATTATTATTGTTATAATTTATTATTATTATTATTCTACTTAACGCATATGGACACCTTCATTAACACTTGTCAAAAATCCTAAAAAATTCCTTGCTTTCAAACAATTTACTCTACTTACTAAATTAGTACAAAAAAAAAACACTTGATACTCTTTTTCGAAGAAGTTCAGCACTTCCACAGCACTCATGTCCCACTTCTTTCTACCCATCGGTATTCAATCGAAATCCATTGTTTTGACTAAATAGCTCCTAGCCACCCTGGTACTGTTGCAGTGCTGAAATCCAATTCAAAATTGTATTCTGTTTTGCCAACACAATAATCACCCTCTTGACTATGTTCATCAGTGACGCCATCCAGAGTGTATCCTTTTGTTTTTTTCAACACCACCACCACCGCCTACTATGTACATAGGTAATTGGATCCTTGTTTTGGAAGTAACCGTAATCCATTTCCATGTATTAACCCAATTTACATTTAAAATGGTTCATCAGAAGTCGATAGAGGACTAAAGTATTCAAGGTCTACTCTACTTGGAATTATGCAATATGGCCGTAGAAAAATTGTTTATGTTGCATGATCCTTATCACGATCAAATTACTTCAGATTTTTCATTTTTTTTTTGATGGTACAAATAAGGATCAATTTTGCTGACGACTAATAAGGATGTTCATTGTTGTTCCTTGACATTGTATATAGTAGGTAATGTTGTGTACTGCGAATTAGTTTCCTTGGAAAATTACTCATCCCCCGATTTATGATGATACACAGAAGCAAAGGACATCGGTGTGATGTGAAATTGTGGATGAAATAGATTTCTGACCAATTTTCCAATACCAACAGAAAAGAGAGAATCATGATATGGGATCAAACCATAGATGGCAAAGAATGACAGCATCGGTACAGTATCCACTAGATTTGTGTCATAAGATGGATTCGCCTTTCACAGTATGTGATCCGGGTTAGGGAATTTATTCTCTTCCACCGAATAATTACTACGCGCACACAATTCAATTGAGTATGAGGATGAGGATGAGATCTAGGACATAAGATATCCTTGATTGGGGATCAAAGATTTATTGGGCAGTTCTTGTAAGATTGTGTAGATACGGTACGAGTTTATGTTTTTTTTTTTCGGATATGGATTTGGTTTTTTGTCTAGGAGTTAAGGTTTCCTTTTTTTTATTGATTTGTCAGCCAGCTGACTTGCAGCAAGGACAAATGGGCACGAGGACTCGGAGGGGATTTGGTGTACATATGGTGCGGCTGGAGATAACCTTAGGAAGCAAATTGAGGTGATTTATAAGCGGATTTCGAAAGTGGATTGTAATTGGACGACAGTTAGATGGCAGCGGGTCAGTGCAGATTCAAATTGATTAGTCCTTTATGTTAGAGCATACATATATGTAATAAATACTTCCTATTTCAAATCATAATCTGAATACAAAATAGAATCAGGAAAAATTTAAGATTCAAGACGATGTCAGAAAAATGTCTCCGCGCTCACCATGTCTAATGCAAAGGCAAACTACGTGAAAAAGGCAAATAAATTGTTCGTGCAGGACTTCAACATAGGCTCAGGCAAAGCCCGTCCAACTCACTGTATTCTTTGCTTTTTCATTTTTGTAATTATATACTGAGACGAGATCTATGGTTCTCTGCTCAGTCTGAACTGTGCAATACTAAGAGATTTCATTTTTGAAGGTTTGCCATTGCTCGCCAAAATAGTAGTTACGTCGAGATTTGAACGGACTTAACCACTGCAAAAAAACAATAAAAAAGTATATATTTACTTACCTACCTAGGTGGCGCTACGGTTCGTGGTGAACCCGTCAACAATGTCCTAGTCATCTCAGGCGACAGATGCGCAGTTTTCTGACTAAACTGATGTCGCTGTACAGTTCGTATAGTTCGTTGTTGAAACTTCTCCTTCAAATCCCGTCAACGCAAACGGGACCGAAGCGACTGAGGATATCTTCGTCAGCTTTTAATAGAATCTGTGTTTCAGAACCATAAAGCAGTACTGGGTTGATCAAGGTCTTATATAATGTCTCCTTAGTTTTTCGGATACGGTCTTACTAATCAATTACCTTCTTAGCCTTGGTTTTACCCTCATTTACAATTAACCTATTTTGGCAGCTTCAGTTTCAATGCTAGCGGTCGGTTCGCGGTGACAGCTCGCTGAGTTCTCCCAATTATGTCGACACCATCGGCTGGTATTTGCACAGACTTTGGAAAGATTATACCTCTAGTGTTCGCTTGAGAGTTCCGTACAATTCTTTCGAAAAGATGCTAAAAAAATCACATGACAGCCCGTCACCTTGTCTAAAACCTTTTTTGACATCAAAGGTATCGGTTAAGTCGTTATAGACTTAAGACGAGCTTGGCAGGGGTGCCAAACCCAGCCATGGCTCTACATATCTCGTCTCTAGAAATGCTGTCATATGCCGTCTTATAAACGATGAAAAGATGGTGGGTATCGACTTGGAAACCTTGAGTTTTTGCCAGAGTGTGAAACCGCACTGATACGGGCCAATCAGGTTGTTGAGGAAGGGTTTAAGATGTTCAAACAATATGGCAGTAAAGATCTTGTATATGATGTTGAGAAGACTTATGCTTCTATACATAGTTGGCACAATTGACTGGGTATCCTATTTTGTGGATCGGACAAACGATGCTGAGATTCCATTTATCAGGCATTCTGACCAGATCTCCAGCAACTTTGAATACCACGTCCGGTAAGCCGTCAGGTTCAATTATTTTGTTTCGACTTAGATATTGTGTCAATGTGGATGGAAGTTTTGGTTATTATCGCTTAAGTTGTATGGTCTACTCTGCCTGACGACGGGATGTTGGATTTCTTCGCCGTTATACGGTCTACAGAAAAAGTTTTTCCAACGACTGTGAATCTACAATACTGCAAGGATTCATTCTTCATCAGGTTTCTGTACGGGTCTTAATGCCTTGACATGTTCTTTTTACCTATTCGTAAGACTTACACACGTTATTCCTGGAGTACAACCTCTCAATGTCTTTGATTGCGCCCTTTTCGTGCTCTTTTTTTTCTTATTTTTCACCTCCCGTCTTTTCTGTTGGTAGAGCTCACGAGCCGCTCTCGTCCTTTGTTGCAGTGCCGATTTGCAGCTTCTTGTTTAGCTGCATGTGCTTGCCGAAATTCTTCATCAAACCAGAGATTTCTTGGTGGTGAAGGTGAAGGTGAAGCCCAGTACAAAATTTGCGGCGTACGTTGGCAACGTTGCCACTGGTCTTCGGTACTTCATGCATCCGCGAAGATCCTGGTGGCCTCTTGCGATTGCAGCTTCTCTATGTTATATCCTGTCCCAATAGATCTTGTTTGTTGAGGTGTTTGAGATATCCACTTTGGCATCTTGCCTCCAGCAATGTGGTGATCAAGGTCAATGTTGATTTCCCGCAACGTTCGGAGGTCCAGAAAACTGGGGGCATGCCTTACGTCTAGCGCGATATGATCAACTTGATTTAGCATTTCATGATCCCCTTGTGTATATTGAGATGAGGAAACCGTGTTCTTGCGATAGTGATATTTCGTCCTGCAGCAAAGTTAATAAAAATAAGTCCGTTGCCAGATGTGGTGACGTGTAGGCTTTGTTTACAAACTGTCTCATCAAAGACGTCCTCTTTTCCTATCCTGGCGTTAAAATCGTCCTAGGCATACTTCGGACTCTGCTCATATATTTAGTCGATGAGGTTGTAGTAACATTCTTTGGTGCGCCGTCCTCGTCTTTCACAGCAGCATGGGTGCATATTAGGCTTATGTTAGCGAATTTAGCGTTGATGCGGATTGTCACGTGTCGGAAGCTCAAGACTTCTTACCAGTCTGCCGCATATGGTAAATCCAGATCCGAATAAGCACTGTTTCTTTTCCCTAGAGTAATCGCCATAGTACGAGTATATATCAAAGTTTTTCATCCTCCTTATGTCCGGTCTATCTCGTCGCACTTCCTGGGTGAGGGTAATATCAGCGTGATAGCAGTCAAGAGTCTCTGTTAATTGCTCCGCTGCATGTGGTTTGTTAAGGGTGCGAACATTCCACGCACAGATCCGAAGGTCGTTGTCCTTCGGTTCGTCAGCTGTGAATCCATTTCTACTCTTTTTAGTCTCTTCTGCATGGGGTTGTGAGCCCTATGACGGAATAGGCCGGCTATTTTAGTTGCGCTGCTGGTTCAATCCAAGTTATAAGACGGTCAGAAGTTTCCCGATCAATCGGCAGGCAGTTCAGAAAAAAAGAAAACTGTACATACTGTTGACAAATAAATAATTATTCGTTGACTACATTAGACGAAACGTCAATTTCGACAACAACATTTTGGAAGTTAAGGATGCTAACTAGCGGCTGTACTACATAGAGTATAACAGTTAGCCCTGTGCTATGACTATGCCTCTATTGTGCTCTTAACTCCTCGTGGTAGCCACGCTTGGCCCAGTGTACTTGACTTCCTGAATTAATAAGCGCGGTAGTTGGATAAGACAAAAATAGCAACACTATAATACCGTGTCGAAGATGACATATGGCGAGTGAATTCGCATTATTGAATCAACACAGGGGTCAACGCCATCAGGAAGATATCCTATTTGAGCTACTTAATCAGTCGATAAGCACTCCTCAAGAAAATTGAAAGAGCTATGATATACACCCTGAATGACTCGAACTGCAACCGACTTCAGACTGCTATAATTTCCAAACCGTTCATGACTGTGAGCTCAAATTTTGACACATGACAGATAATTTTATTATTTACAAGCCTTTTAAACGATTTGCGTCTCAGTTGTGTTGAAAAATTTTTATCCGCGAAGGAATTCAAACGTGATAGTGTGATTGTTTTATATTTGGCGGGAAAACCACAAGTAGCTATCGTTAGAGACCTCCAGCACCTCAACGTGAATAAATCATTTGTGTCTCGAACCATGATACTGGCAGCGTTGCAAAACATCATAGAGGTGGTCATAAAAAAACAGCAACATCGGCAGAAATGGTTCGGAAAGTGAGGGCTCGAATTGAGCAAAATCCGCGTCGAAGTGGAAGAAAAATGGCTCGTGAGCTCAACATATCGTTGGAACGGATGCAACACATACTGAAAAATGAACTTGGGCTCAAGCTATTGAAGTTCCAAAAAGCACACGATCTTACACCGCAACAGAAGAAAGTTAGAGTCGAAAGAGCGAAGGAGTTGCTACGTTTGCACGAAAGTGGTGAGTTGCCGAATTTGGTTTTTTCCGATGAGTCGCCATTTGTTATCGAGCGATATGTCAACAAACAAAATGACCGAGTTTACTTGCCAGAGAGGTCTTTCGAAAATTTACATCTTCGGACGGCTACCAGAAAGCACGCAGCACCGATGGTGATGGTTTGGGCCGCCATAACCGCCGATGGTTGCTCTCCGCTCGTATTTTTGGACCGTGGCGTGGCGTCAAAATTAATGCGATCGTATACCGTGAAACTATCTTAGAGGCAGTATTGAAGCCTTGGGCAAACAATCATTTCGGTCGGAGACTGTGGACATTTCAACAAGACTCACAAAGCGCGCGTCAACCAAGATTGGTTAAAAAACAATGTGCCACACTTCATTTCTTCGACACAATAGATTGGAAATTCTCCAGATGCAAATCCGGTGGATTTCTCTGTCTGTGGTATTTTGAAGGCGAAAGTTGGCACTAAAAAATACCAAAGCTTGGACCACCTCAAACAAGCACTTCGCCGGGAATGGCCATTATTCGCGCCAAAGGTGGACATATTGAAAACTACTGATACAATTTGAAAATTGATGTATTTTGCTTTGGCACAATAAAATTTATCTAAAAATAAAAAAATTATAGCATTTAAAAAGTTGGAGCTAGAGTCATAGAGTACAAAGGAATGTACTACCTTGCATTACTAGGGAAATTTTCTACGCTCATTTTTAAGTGCTAAGTTGCAGTGGGTTCCAGTACCTCAAGTTAAAGGCCTCCACAGAAGCTTTGTCTAAGCCCATAATTAGAGATGAACCATACCTGGTTCTGATCTCTTTATGAGAATAGATTTTCCACTTTTAAGTGGAAGTCAGTCTCCTTGCGGTATGCGGCTCCCTTTTTCTTCATTTTATCTGCCTTTCAGACAGTGCCCTTTGCAGTTGGGAGGGAGACACAGCGTCAACTCTGATATCGTAAGGGACTTTCCATATCTCGACTCTGCTATAAACTCTTCGCGACTTTTCATTAAAAACCAAATGAGGAGTAATAATTGGTCGTTGCTTTTTTTTTTCTTGCTCTATAAAGGCAAGTGAGTACCTAATAAGGCCTTAACAAGAATCACGGAAGAGACTCTATTAATTACTTAAATCATTCCAGACCTAATCTATGTCCCAGAAGCATGGACGCTAGAATTTCCGGTATGAACGTCGAGTATTTCTTTTGCTATTGTCTAGCTTATATGATTTTAGATTCACATCTGTTACCAGATTCTAGGTTTCTTAAAGATCCGTTGGGCAAGGGTGCATCTTTACTCCTTACAAACATATTGAGGGCAATAGCAAACTTTTACGGGAAAGAGATGATTTAATTGAAAACCAGTTTGTAATGACAAATTATAGATGGCAGCAATGCTTCACTTGAAATTTGCATCGAGGAAAATGGTAAAAGAAGACCCCAGAGAGGTTGATATCCCCGCCATTGGCTGTGTCTTTGCCTCTAACCACTATCAAGTAAGGGACGTCACTTATAACTTAAGTAGGCGTCATGCGTCATGATGTTTTTTTCTCACTTAATAGTGACATTCAGTAACAATCTTGTACCTTATCTACCACTGATTTCAGTAATAATACTCCTAAAACTCAAAACAGATCTTGGAAGCTATCTTGTGGATCAAATGATAGCTAGTTGAACAGCAACCCAAGGATATGTGCTGATCCTTTCATCTTTGATCTCATCACAGAAATATTTGGAGTCCCTCAAGAGAGTGGCCTTGGTCCTGTAGATTTCTTCGTAATGAGGGGAACATACCTTTTTATCTATGCAAATGAAGGTACTTCTCAATAAATTGTTGCTCTTAAGGACTAGTTACAACATAATGCCAAAAGTATAAGGCTTAATGTAAATAGTTGTTAAGCCAATGCTTAATTCATACAGCTTCTTTCTACATCTCTAACAAAATATTTTCATTGTTATAAATCGATGTTAGTCGCTTTTGTGATGGTGCTATTCGAGACAAGGAATTGATTTTCCAATCCGAATTGACAACTTCAGTCCTAATTCGTAAGAGTAGTCCAAGGAATTCATAAACCTTTTTTGTGTGGAACAGCAGTTCGGTGAAGATCAAAGTCTTGCCCTTTTTTGTCATTTTGTACACAAAGAGAGGGGCTAATTTCGAGTAGGCGTAGAAGATTAAGTGACTTTTTCATGGACAAGCGATTTCAGTTTTAAATGTATGTCAATGCCTGCCAAAATGGTTGTCGTAAACATCTGAAAATGTTTTTGTTTTAGCTTGATTGGAACTCAGATGGTTCTTGCCAAGCAGTCGAATAAATTTGCCACTGTATCACGAAACTGCTCAAGGCCGTATATCTTAAAATCGCTCGAGCTTGTCTTTTTTGGGCTTATTCTTAAATATGCCTGCAAGGTTTGGTATTATTCTTACGATAGCCACTCTGCACATAGATTAAAACAAGGTTTTTCTTGGACATTAGTCTCTGGTTTTTAACGTAAATCACCTGTCATGTAGACTTATGTTTACGGGATGCCCATACATCCATGGGAGCAAGGATACGTTCTCCGTCAATCCTTTGATACCAATTCGGAACTGTGTTGGAGGCACAAGTTCCACCCTTGGTATGAGTCGAGGCCGATCTAAAACCTCTTACTGCTCTTAGGGTCACAGCACCCAGTACTTATTTGCTACTCTACAATGGATCAAACCAAGGAAGACCCTTCCCATCGCAACAATGAACAGCAAAATCGTTGATACACCAAACTTCACGCAGCCTTACCAGAATGTTCCCTATAATACATCGCTCATGGCTGAATTAATGGAACCTGAAGTGGATTCACGCTCACCCCCACAAATGAGTTATCTGCGGACTGTTCAACCCACTGATTCCTGCGAAGTTTCTTTCAACTCTACAACAGAGAACACTTCTGTGTCAGCTCCTCCAATCGCTGCCCCACGGAAGCTTATCAATCATTTTAATTCAACTTGGACACCTTTCGAATGGCAACGCAGACTTGATAAGCTTGCTTCGAAGAATCAATTGGTCACCACGCTTCTTATCAAAGGCGCCGCCCCAAATGCTGATGTTGATTGGATCACAAATTTCTTCGAAAAGAAATATGGCATTACCATTAGCCACTGTAATTTGCTTCCTACATCTCACCACAGAAGCAAGCGCAGCTTCAAGCTCAATCTTCCAGCCAAATACGAATGGTTATTCCATAATCCAGCCAGCAACAATTTCAATCTTGGAAAGATGCGTGTCTCCAAATGGTTGGAAAATACGACCAAGAAGCAGGATAAAATCAGGCAGTCCGTCACACCTAAACCAACAAATAAGTTAGCAAGTAAATCCAATTTGCCAAGACCCACCTCCTCATCCTACAACAAACTCACATCCAATTGGAGTTTTAAAACTAAAATTTTTCCTAATTTTAAGCCTCCCACCCAAACTCCAACTCCCCCTATTCCACCTCAAGTCAAGCCCCAACGTTAACGCGCTTCTTTCGACTTAACCCCTACAACTCAAACTCCTGCCACTCAAACTCCCACCATTCAACCAATAACATACACGCCTTTCCCTAATTTCGACCTCAGAACTGGAGCTAAGTATCCCAATTTCATCAGTTCTCACATTTTAAACCCTACGCCAAACCCATTAAAAACTCCCTCTTCTATTGACCCCTCTTTCGCCACCCACTGTTAAATTAAGGCAGCAAACTAGCGATACCACTGAATGTCGCTATGTGCTCTCTAGGCTTAGAGATAAAAAGATTTATGAGAATATACGTCTTTATCTCGCCTATCTGCACGATAAATCCGACTCGGTGTGCTACGAGGGTAAAACAAAAACTAGCGTCATGGTTTCTATCCAGCAGGAAGGCCTCCCTACAGACGTTACCAGTCTCAGGAAACTTTATATAAAGTATTACGAGATTTTCAATACGACCCCCCAAAAAGTTGCAGACGATCTTGCCGCTCTTCGCCAATATGTACACTCTAAAAGAGTCTTACACCTCCAACGCAGTCGCCTTGACCATGATAAATTTTTTCGACCCTAAAAAGTCATGCAAAAACCTCCTTCTCACCTTCTATTACCAGAACGTAAGAGGACTCCGCTCTAAAACCCACGCAGTTTTCCGCCAATCTCATGCTCTCCCATTTGATATCTATGCTCTGACCGAAACTAATCTTATCTCCAACATAAAAAACCAGGAGTTATTCCCTCTTTCTTTTAATGTTTTTCGGGATGATGATCGCGCATCCCCCTTAATTGAATCCCCTTGTCGAGGTGTCTTACTGGCTATTCACAACAGCTTGGACTCCTCTCTCGGTGCAACTTCATCCTCTCCTAAGCTCGACTTTGTGTCGGTTAAAATAACCCTTACTCGTAGATGCTTGTATGTTATGTGTTGTTACATTCTTCCGGCGCAACCTATCGAATCCTACCAACTTGCTATTGCAGCAATTGACAATTTGATCGATTTATCAGACTCGTTTGATGATATCGTTATCTTCGGCGATTTCAATCTGCCTCAGCTAAAGTGGACTCCATCTGAAGACCTATCTTTTTTCATCGCTTCCAATCCCATTTCTACTAAGAAATGCCTCTTCTTAGATCGGCTAACAGACTCTAGTCTATGCCAAGTCAGTGGCGTTTCCAACTATATGGAAAGGCAATTAGACCTTATCTTCACAACTGATCCCATCAACTCCTCAGTATCGTGTTGTCCCCTATCTCTTTCAACTATTGATAACTTTCATACTCCACTTCTTCTCTCATTTTTCAACAACTCTCCCCTTCAGTCGCCTCCCTCTGCAGTTCTATTTTCTTACAATTTTCACAAAGCTAATTTCCGTAAAATCAATGCGTATCTACGCAGGGCTTCTTTTAAGTTTACTAATCTATCTCTGGTTGATGCCCTCTCCATTTTTTACAGAGAAATATTCAAATCCATCTCCCTTTATGTGCCTTACTCCCGCCATAAAACTTCTTCTACATCCCCTCCTTGGTATAAACGTAGACTTCGCTTTTTACGAAACAAAAGAAACAAGTTATGGGCGGTATTCCTTCGCACCCACTCTTCTTTCGGCTAATCAAATTATCTAGGTACACATCTTAATTTCATTGAACTCTATAACTCTCTCTATCAGCGCTACCTGAATAGTGCCCAAACCAATCTCATAAATGACCCCAAGTCCTTTTTTCAATTTATCAATTGCAAAAGTAAGACTGATGGTTATCCTTCCTCTCTCGCTTTCGAAACCAAATCTTCAAGTGATCCTCCTACCATCGCCAACTTTTTTGCTACATTTTGCAAACAATCATTTGGCAACAACTCCTTCGTACCAGATCCCTCTTACTTCAATGATCTACCAAATTTCTCTATTGGTCCCTTTCTCACTCAAAATTTCGATCCTGCAGTTATTGAAGAAAAGTTACAAAATCTTAAAGATGAATTTGTACCTGCCCAGACGGACTCCCCGCTATGGTTCTTAAGAAATGCTCTTCCAACCTGTCTCTACCCCTTTTCTACCTTTTTCGTTTATCGCTTACACAGGGTGAATTTCCCCAGATTTGGAAGATCTGGTATGAAGTTACCAATTAGCCTTAAGCTTCAAATGCAAGCCTTTTATTTCACCCCGACAACATGGTTTTCGTGTCTTTTGCTCTCTCAGCCTTAGAAACTGGCATAGAAATCGATGTTATCGCAACTGATTTCACTAAAGCGTTCGATAACATATCTCATCAATTGATCCTATTCAAATTGTCTGCTCCCGGCTTTGAGCCTCTCTCATTAAAATGGATTTCTTCTTACCTGGTAAACCGATATTATAGCGTTCGGTTTAGATCCGCCCTTTCT
Organism: Volucella zonaria; assembly: GCA_963966105.1. Taxonomy (NCBI): domain Eukaryota; kingdom Metazoa; phylum Arthropoda; class Insecta; order Diptera; family Syrphidae; genus Volucella; species Volucella zonaria. The sequence continues at coordinate 83,710,502 of OZ014532.1, read as the reverse complement.
GTTCCATTCCTAGCCTCATCTGGAGCACCACAAGGCAGTCATCTTGGCCCTCTTCTCTTCATTCTTACTATCAACGATGTTGAGAGTGTCATTAAACACTCCTCCCTCTCCCTTTACGCTGACGACATAAAATTTTTTAAGACTATTTCCTCTTCCCAGGACTCTGCCCTTCTTCAAGAAGATCTTGATCGGTTTTTAATCTGGTGCCTCAAAAACTGCCTAGAACTTAATATAACCAAATGTCAATCTATAACCTACTCACGTAAATGCAACTCGTCTCCTCCTCGACTTTATTTTCGGCATGGTCAACCAATTCCCCTCGTTCAGTCTCTGCAAGACCTTGGCATATTATTCGACTGTGAGCTTAATTTCCGTTCGCATATCGATAAGATCATCTTCAAAGCCAACTCATCACTTGGCTTTATTAAACGGTGGTCCGAGGAATTTTCCAATCCGTATGTAACCAAATCTCTCTATGCTACCGTTGTTCGCCCTCTGCTTGAGTATGCCAGTCAAGCATGGTCCCCCTTTCACCGGGTTCATGTTTCCCGAATCGAGGGTATTCAACGTCGATTCCTCCGATTTGCTCTCCGTGGTCTGCCGTGGAACGACCCTTTAATTTTACCTCCCTATCAGGACTGCCTCAAACTTCTAAATATAAATTCGCTAGAAAAACGTAGGAATAATGCTGACATTCTTTTCATTCATCGACTTCTCTCAGGTTCCATCGACTGTGCATCCATTTTGAACTCCATTTCCTTCAATACCAACCCCCGCAATCTACGTTGTCCACGACTCTTCTATCTACCGGTCCACCGCACCTCTTATGGCTCCAAGGAACCAATCTCCCGAATGCTCCGAAAGGTCAACTCAAACCTCTCCCTTTTTGATCTCCACCTGAGCACTCCTCGTCTCAAACAAGATCTCCTCCATCACTTCCTTGGTCCCTAGCTCTTAAGTCGTTCTGTTAGTTTTTAGTCCTAGTCTTTAAGTTAGATTAAGCTTGTATTAAGGCAATAAATGGGGGCCTCAGCCCCCACCAAAATTAAAAACTCCCGCGATTTGGGTTTAAACCACAGCCGCCATGACGCTCCCACAAGGGAGGCCCCCTCAACAAGTCAGGCCCGGACCGAAATCCGGGGTGCTCCTGACTCCCATGGTACCGTGATTTAAGTCCTGGTAGGGACTACCGGTGGTCCTGCCGCCAACAAGACCTATGACCGGCAACTTGTAACTGGTCACATCGTAGCAACCATTCAGAGGCTTTATCTGAAGATATTTACGATAAGACCAGTAATATGCTCTGCCCCTGCTTATTATTAGACATCGTCATTGATGGGCGAAGCCTTGGTAATTGGGCAGGGGCCCAGTTTTTCTTGGACAAAGTATCTTACTCATCTTACTGGGTTCTTCTTACCGGCTTAACAGAAGACTTAAAAAATGTTCCACAAGCCCGCTGAATCAGGAAAATTCTATAGACTTCAATATATGTACTTAATTTGACTTATCTACAATACCTGTATTCCCATACAGAAATAATTTGTCCCTCTTAAATTGAAGCAGACTACCTTAGCATCAATAGAGCAGGAAATTACTTGACCGGAAGCCTGAGAATAAAATATAGAAACGTGAATTTAAAGGTGACTACCACCCACTCCCAATTAAGCTCAGACACGAATACAAGCCCCGCAACTGGACTCGCTGGGTTGGATTCGTCCATTTCCTTTGCCTTTTTCAGATCCGTCCGCTGTGTATTCGTATTGTGTATATTATTACTCATCACAAATATAATAGAGAAAAAGATACGGAGAGAAAGAGAGAAAATTCGAAAATTCTAAATTCCAAATCCATACGGAAGGATAATTTGGCTCCTTTTATTACACCCGAATAAACATGTAGTATATCCCTTAATCCAGTTAGCTTTGGCTCTCGGTGTCCCATGTGTGCTCTGCACGTTCTGTCAATCCTCCTTCTGCTCAGTCTCAGGGACGTCCTTTTTTTTTTTTTTATTTTGTTCCAGGGTAAATTTTCTCTATTTCATCAAAATAAAATTTAACCCTTATTCCGCCCACCAAAAATGACAGAGGGTATGCGATAAGGGGGTCTGACGTAAATCCTTCTCATCAGGCGGCACCACGGATGACCTGTCCACATGTGTTAGGCCAAAACAGTTCGCTTCAACGAAAACTGAATTCCTTCCATGCAAAGTGAATCACTCACCCGATTTACGAGTAAATGGTGTCAACGATGGTGTGACTGTAGATGGAGATGGAACCGAACCCAGAGTTGGATACATATTGGGTAAGGATTTATCCCACATTCTTACGCCCAAAAAGATGGTTAGCAAATTGAGGATTTTATTTTACACAGACACACGTATGAATCCAGATTTTGGAGAGAGAGACTGAAATAAAAAAAAAACCTGAGCCCTGCCACAAATGCCCATTTCTATGTAGGATCGCCTGTGGCTAACAATTCAGGGCAACCAACAATAATAAAAAAAAAAAAAAAAAACAATTGCAAAATCCACAGGAGGAAGGGATCGCTCCCTTGTGTATTCATACATATGTGGATCGGGGTAAAGCCGATTTGGCGACTTAACGTCATGGAGTTTTCGGTCATTTTATGGATTTATAAAGTGCCAAAGAGGACGCCATATGCAAATTCTGAAATCCGATAACAACTGGGATACATTTGATGTTGTTGTCGTTTGGTTTCGGCCAAAAAAAAAAATCGCCCATTCAATCGAGTAGGAGAAAAAAAGCGCTAGGATTCCGAAAGAAATATGGCGAATTGGTCAATCTATTCGGAGGTTAAGCTGAAATTTATTGTATCTCAACTCCGGCGGAGGTGTGTGTGTGTGCAGGTGGGGGTAAACTTTAGGGTCGCTTGGCTGACCTTTTGTTTTGGTTTAATTTTGGTGGATAAAATAAATTTGTAAGTGAATTATGGTGGCTAAACAAACTTAGGGACCAAGTAAAAAAAAAATAACGATTGGATAAGGATTGAACGAGTGGCAAATGCGTTTGATTGATTTATCGGCTGAAAGGACGCATGAGGGGTGGCTTGCGAACGCAGTATACACTCATAGGTGTAGCTGATATAAAAAGGCAGCTGACGAGATGGGGGGGGGGGGGGGGGGGGGTTTACAAGCAAAAAGTGGCATGTACGAGTATATGTATGTTAGCTAACTACTTCATAATAGCTATATAGCTAGACGAATGGTAACTTAACGATTGTTCTTAAACCCACGGTGTTCTGTAAACGTAGGAACGTAATATTAAATGACATTGATTTTGACAGATTCTTAATTTAGATATCATAGTTAGAGGTGTGTTCCTATCACAATCAAGGACAATTATCTGACAACTTATCCAGAAACTAAGGGTATAATCACATTCGAAAAACCCTTAGTGGAACCAAGTTTATTAAATATCAATGAAAAAGATCTCTAGGCAGTGGATCAAGAATAAAAGTAACAACATTGCGTAGTTCTTGTTGGAAATTTATGTGAACTTGACAGCTTAAAAGGGCAATGGATAAGCTCTAGTTTGACTTGCAAGGTCAACATACATGTCCGAATTGGGAGTTGTTAATGACATAGCCATTTGGGTTCTTGAGACAATGGAATGGATAAATCATTCTTGATGACGCCATATTTTCCAAGACAAAACTACTTTCGCACTCGTGTAGTAGCAGGGGTACTATTTAAGATCTTAACATACACAAACCGGCTGGTTCAGATGGTATATCTCTCCTTCTACTGAAGCAGTATTCTTCCACGCTGGAAAAACCACTGCGCAAGCTTTTTCATCAATCCTAATCTCTAGGGCTTATTTCGAATAGATGGAAAACAGTATTTGTTCAGCCCGTCTCTAAAAAAGGCGAATCTTCTTTTATATTCTCCTAAACACCCATTGCACTTACGTTCCTTCTTTCCAAGCTCATGGAAATTCTTTTTTTGTAGCAACAGGTCCACTGGTGATTGGATGGCATGTCTCATCGAAAAGTGGAACCAAACCCTCAATCAATCTGGTGAATGTAAGGTTCACATTTCTAAGGGATTTGACAGTGCTTGGCGTCAGGGAGATGACTCTCTTCTTCAATGGATGAGAAATTACCATTCGGAACGAGATCCATCGTCTTGGATAGTTTCAAGTCTGATATCGACACAAAATAAAGGATGGCATGCCCCAGGGCTCCGTTCTGTCTCCGACACTATTTTTAATTTTCATTTCTTGTCTGCTACTTTCAATCTAATATATTCTTTGACACCCTTCAACACCGACGTAATGTCTCCTGCCTTACCCATTGGTAGGTAGGTAAGAGTGGCTGTTGGTAATACCAACCCACTTAGGCCTATTGGCCCATTGTGATGCCACGTGTATATATGATCCTCTTACTAATGGAAGCAGTTTGAGCTTATGATGAAGCGTAGGAGACTACCATATTTTTTTAGATCGTTTAGGTCGTTGTAGAAGAAAGCTCCTAAGTGAAGTTTTCTTTTCTGAGAGAGAGCTGGACATATGCAGACTAGGTAGAGGATTGTCTTCTCTTCCTCCTCGTCCATGCAGCTTCTACAGAAATCGTTTGTAAAGACCCCAAGCCTCATAAGCGCGCTTGCTTATGAGGCCGTGTCCAGTGATGACATCTATGATGGCGCTGAGATGTTTCTTATTTAAAAGGATCAGGCACTTAGAGCGATTCCGATTTAGTTTTGGCCAGATCTGTTTGGTAGCTAGACATGTTCGTCCTAAGGTCTGTTCTTTTATTGGCATCCGGCTTTAATGTTAGTTTGCACTTAGCGATTGGTATACCTATACTACCCTTTTCCGGTAGAATAGGTAGAGTGGTTCTCATTTTGGCGAGTTCATCGGCTCTGTGGCCCGGCACCCAACAAAGGTGAAGATTGAACTGCTTTGCCATCTCCATAAGAGATTATCGGCGTACAAGGGCGGTTTTAAAATGTAATGAGACCGAGTCCAGAGACTAAATAGCGGCTTGACTATCCGAAAAGATGCGGGTATCCTTTGCAGATATCACGTTTTTCTTCAGCCAGGATAGAGCTTCTTTAATCGTCAAAATTTCCGCTTGGAATACGCTACAATGATTTGGAAGACGGAAAGAGAGGCTTAAATTTAGCTTATCTGAGAAAACACTGCCACCAACCCTGCTATCGGTTTTAGATCCATCTGTGTAGAAATGAATTGACGAAAGCATCTTCCTCTCAGAAGGATCTAGAGGCGAAGCTTACATGGAACTCTTTGTCAAACCAAAGTTCAGGTTTGGTATAATCGATGTTCTCTGTGAGGATTCCTAATGTTTAAGAATGTTGGCGTGGCAGTTGCAGCCACTTGCCTGCTGAAAATATTGGGAAGTGTCAAATGAAACAGAATGTCTAATGCCGCTGAGGGGGTAAAGGGCAATGTTCCGCTTATGCATAGACATGCTGTTCTTTAGACTCTGCTTAGTTTAATGCAGTTGACTGCACTTTCTAAGGCCGCATCGGTCTTATGATTGAGATGTATAGCCAGTGAGTTATGCGTGGCTGAAGGCCCCATTTGTTCCCAATGGCTTTTTTGCAAGAGAATAAAGCTACTGCAGATTTCTTGACTCTTTCTTGAATGTTAGGTTTCCAGTTTAGTTTTCTGTCAAAAATGAGACCCAGATATTTTGCTGTATCGGAAAACACTAAACTGGTACCGTTTATTGAAGGAGGGTCTATAGTTGGAATTTTATATTTCCTGGAGAAGAGGACAAGATCAGTTTTATGGGGGCTTATTCCCAATCCACAGCGATCTGCCCAACGTTTTAATCTATTGAGATTTACTTGAAGGCGTTCCTTAATGGTATTAAGATGATTACCTGATACGGCTAAAGTAACGTCATCCGCATAGGCAACCATCCTGCTACTACCCGCTTCCATGTATATCAGCAATTTACTAACGACTAAGTTATAGAGAAGGGGAGAGAGGATACCGCCTTGTGGCGTACTTCTGCTGACACATCTTTTAGCAGAAGCCCCACCAAGTTTGGAGTTGATTATCTTGCTCTTTAGCATAAGACTGATCAAATCCCCAAGTGAGTCGTCTACCTGCAGAGTTGACAGCGCAGTCGTGATTGCAGATGTGTTGACGTTGTTAAAGGCACCATCTATGTGCAGGAAAGCAACCATTGTGTATTCTCTATATTGTAGCGATCGTTCGATGTGGCTAGTCAGTGAATGCAGAGCCGTTTTCACCGACTTTCCTTTACAGTAGGCATGTTGAGCCGTTGACAAAACCGGGATTCTTTGTACGAGTCCCAGCCAGTCACTTTCCTTGTGCTTTTTGCTAGGTTGAAAAGTTTTGTGCAAAGGTTTCTAAGCGGTCCCAGAGCTGACGTCCACCAGTGCGGCTTTTTCTTTCCTCTAGGTTGAATAAGAGAGCCGGAAGCAGCTATAGCCTAATTGAGAGCCAGAGTGAATTCCCTGACTTTCCTGCGAAGCTCATTGGTGTCACGCAGAGGGCTTGAGAGTTCAGAGGATAGTGTTTCTGACAGTATTCCTCTGTATTTTGGCCAATCAGTTTTCCGATAGTTCCGGAATGCCGGTTCACTCAGGCTGAATTTGACGTATCTGTGGCCTATGAGTGTTCAGACGGTATCATCCAGTTCGTTAGCATTTGAGTGATGTTGTTGGAGACAAGAGTGATATCTAGCAGTTCCTGTCGGTTTCTTGTTATAAAAGTGGGGTCATTGCCACTGTTGCAAACAATGAGGTTAGTACTTAAATAATATAATCAAAAAGTGACTCACCTCTGTTATTGATGTCGGTGCTGCCCGGTGATGCGCGTTAACGTCGCATCCGATGATAAGCCCAGATGTTAGCCTTCCAGCTTCCAGTACCACCCTTTCTAGGTCATCACCAGGGAGAATGCTCACATGATCGTGGCCAAGTTATGCCGATGCCACGAATCACGCCTTCTACGATTTATGGTGCCCTGATTAGGATGATGTCTTCTGCGTTTTTGGAAAGACGCAGAATGAGTACGGCCTAAGCCTTTTTTGAGTGATGGAGATTAATCTGGAGAAACCGTATCATTGCTACCGTTTTCCAGAGTAGCCTCCACTACGGTGTTGTTGAGGTCTTCCGATTCTGAAGATGTGCCCAAAAGCTCAACTTCTTCTTCTGATCGTAGAGAGCCTCTTTTTGCTTCGTCATCGGTTTCCATTTCCGACAGGAAGTCAGAAGAGGAGACCGACGGCTTAATTGTCACTATTTCTGGAAAGGATATCGACGCTCCAAGATCTGAAGTTTTGTTTGGTCGTGTCTCCGTTAAAGGAAGAGGAGGTTGCTTTAACCATCCAGCTCATCGTTTTTGTAGAACCTTAGGTGTATAGATTCGAATCCGAACCGATTTATGCCTTTTGTCTGCGCTAGAGGGTTAAGGGACTCCTTATTGATCGCGACCAACGCGCATCTATAAGAGCCCCTTTGTTCTTCCAGTTTCGCGACTTTCCAGTCATGAGTTTGAAGGGTCCGGTTCCTGAGCCTGATGATTTCCAGAATGCTTTCTGGGGAAGAGGGTTCAGCTGTGATCCAGGTACGAGTTCGAGGTATGCTAGGGGTGTCCTCCTTACATACGACCACGAGTTTTGCACCTGGCCAAATCTCTTCTAAACCACCTAGTGTCGCTTGTGATGGGAAGTGGTGTGGGGTTTTGATCAGCTGCCACCGTTCAGGTGTTATAGAACCGTCGGTATCGTTCCTATCGATTACAGCGCGTCCTTCGCTGAAAGACCTCAGAGATGTGTTGTTGTAATCTTTGCAGTTACCGTTCTACTGCCCGGTATTAAAAGAGTACTGGCCTCGGGTTTTGTTTTGTTTAAGATTTCCATGATGTGATCCTACGAGTATCGGAGAAAGGGTAGTCCATCTGTACAGAGATCCGCCGTATACAGATAAGGCTAGCTAATCCGGAGGTCGCCAACTTAAAACCAACGAACATCGGTGCCTCTCTTGAATGCTGAGTGCAAATACTTTAAGGGTACTCAAAATCACTTGAACGAGCGCAGATTATAAGTAAAAAAAAGTTTTTTTTCGCCACCTTGTCGTATTCGGAATGCCTATTAGTTACAGATCCTTAGGTTTTAAAAACAAGATGTCTCAGATGAGATGTCGAACTAAGCGCCAAAATACCTTCACCAGACGTTAAACTTGCAATAGTGACAATCCACTCATGATTTCTTCAATCGCGGACTGATTTAAACAAAGGTCCAAGAGTTGTTAAATCTCCCGATTTCGATTATGCCAGTGGCCCTGTCTTCGACACGTTCGCTAGATTAGATTCGGATGATTTAGAGAGTACCGAAATAAACAGACGGTTGACCACTGCTGATAGCTGACTCAAGAAACTGAAATGGCTCAAGAAGAGACAAGCTCTAAAGGAAAACCATCTAACACCGACGGGTGCTATGTGCTCGATCCCAGAGCAACTTAGGAAAACGGAGGCTGTGTTGACGTTGTACTGACTCCATGCCCAGAACTCTAGGCTCAACATAAAAAAGTGGAAAATCCATTCTCACAGAGAAAATAAAAGCAAGGACAGGCCTTCTCTCATTGCGGACTTGCATAAGGTTTCTGTCAAGATTATTAAATCGAGCTCCTTATTTGCGCAGAATGACTGGAGTCTTTGTAGGACTTAGCAAAAATAATAAAGGATGCTAATTCGGAATTCAAAGTGTGCTCTCTATTCTACACCGAAAACACTCGGTGTAACCAAGAAACTGGTTAAAGTCTTCAAAGGGATAAATCAGCCAGGCTGGAACCACTTAACAAGCCTGATAGCACCTACACTGAATCAAAAGGAGAGACTCTCAGTCTCAGACTCCCAGGTAATTGGAACAAATCTGATTAAAAAACAGCTTCAATTAGCGAAACTGCAAATGAGCAAAGTAGTAGAATCCGATTCATTCCGATATTGGTTCGGTTCCGATGACGTATGAGGACATTAAACACGCTGCTGTGTCCTTAAATCGCGTAGAACCGATGGTATATTTCCAATAAGACTGTAGAAACGCATAGATATTGAAGATAGTCTTCATTGCTAGCATGGCACTGACCTACAATTTTACAATTGAATGTGTACTCGACAAGGAGTACCATATGTGTTTCGTTGACATTGACTGCGCCTTCGACAGCATTTGGTGGAATGTGTGAGTCAGCCAGACAACACAAATGGAACACTAACTTCGTAGATTAAAGCAATGCTAGTGAACCTTGGATACGGGTATAGATCGCGGTTAATACGTGATGGTGGCGGTAAGCAAGGAATGCCGTGTCCTGCCTGCAGTACTATGGGACATTTTATTTTACTCTCCGCTTGATGCTCGCAGTAGTAATAACGTCTATGTTTGGGCATATACAGATGATGTAGCGACTGTTTGCGCAGAAGCAGTAGCGCTTGAATTAATAGACAATGGACGTTAAAAATAAGTATTTGAGTACTATCCTCGATAGCAAACTTCTTTGGACTAAATATGTCACGCCGAGAACTTCCAAGAAGCTGACAGTTTTCTGGCCCAAGTAATTCCCCTAAATCTATAGAGTCCTGATAAGACCAATTTAACTCTATGCGTCAGTAGTTTGATGGAATACGCTTTTAAGCAGTTACTACTGCTTTCACCTGACTCCAAGGAACGTTTCATTTCTGCTATTTGAGAACTGTTCTAGATGTGCTGATCTATCTGCCTCATCCTGATATTCATTTTATGGGCCCAATTCCATTTAAAAGGAAAAAATCACTACTGGAGTTTCGTTGATTCCGACGTCTAATACAATGACATCGAAACTCAAGTTGCTGCGGAAATATCAAGTGGACTTTTCCAGTATACAGGATTGGCTTCGGCCATAGTCGGAACCAGAAAAGGAATATTACAGCGCTTTGTAGAAGAATTGCTTTATTTCATGTGGTTGCTTTCAGTCTTCATCATTCTAAGGTTTCCAGTTGAGGCATTTCTGATGGCTTTTTGGCATCGATCTTCAGGACTAGATCACGCAGTTTGATTAATTTGGGTGACTGTTGTGTTACCTGGTATGCATGTTCCTTTTTTAATATTGAGCAAGATCAGTAAGCCTAAGTCCTCTTTCAGGTATGCTGTGGTGTAGCCCATATTTTTCGACTGATATACCAAAGATGACTTTTCTATTGTGGCCTTAAAATAATCTAAAACAACGTCTTAGAAGCATACTTTGGGAGCATCGTCTATTTATTCTGTGGGCGTGTGGTAGCATAGTTTAGACTTCTTGCCTTAGTTTGCTCTTTACAAATTTGCACTCAAATCGATGGTGTTTCTGTTTTCTGCAGCAAACGTTTTAGTTTTTCTTTGGTGCCAAAGCGCAGAGAATTCCGTTATCAGCAACCACGCTTTGGACATACGAGAGCTACCGTTGAGAGCTCTGACTACTCTTGCAAATCCTTATTGTGCACTGAAAGTAAGAGTTAGTGTATACTATATATTTTTTTATTTTCTTTCGTTTGTGCAAATTGGTTTTTTTTTATAATGGAATTATTAGTAGAAGGTAAGAGTTCTGTTTCGATTTTTTTTTTTATAATAATATGAATAAATATATGATCAGTGGTGTTGTAAAAGTGGGCTATTTGAAAAATCATATAAAATTCCGTTCTGTGTCTCGAGTTAAACTTTTAACTGTGCTCCACCGATTATTTATATATCACCAGGAAGGCTAAATTATTTCCTCTCTGATGAAAGTATAATCAGCTGCGGAAGCTTGCAGATGCGCTTTTAATTGGGCTTTAAACGACATTACTTCTTGTATTTCAGGTGCTATAACAAAATGCCGCTTTACTAGAATGTTTGTATTTCAACTTGGGTTATCTGCATCTGAAAGTGAAGGGAGTAAGTGCTGTTCCATATTAAAAGTACTTCTTGATTCTTGCAATTCTAACGAACTGAAAAATCGTATCGATTATATTTGTAAGAAGCTAGCAGATTTCTGGCAGAAATCTTACCGAAAGAAATACAGCCTTATTCAAAAGTATTCGGAATGGCTAAATACTATAGAAGAATGTATTATCTCCCGAAACAATAATACTTTGGCATCAACTTCTTCTGTTGGGCGACCTGCTAAGGATTTTGCAGAGTGCAGTGGACGATCGAAGCGGAGAAGGTTGGCTCTTTTAGCAGAAATGGACTCTTCTGCGGTTAATCCATTGATAAATGAATCGAATCAATCAATTACATCTCGAGAGCAACCAAGCTTAGAAGAAGTTCTTTCACTTATCGCTGAAGCAAAGTTAACAAAAAATTAGTATTTGTTGATAAGGAATTTTGTGAACTTCTACGCATCGTCCGAAATAATGCCATCTTATCAGAAAGTAATTCAAACAAAAAAATTGTGTTACCCACCGAATGAAAAAATCACTGCATCGTCCGCAGAGGTAGAACTCCTAGGTTTACTTTACCATACAGCCAGGCGTCTGCTTGGGTCTCAGAAATCAATTTTGCAAACTTTGTCGCCTGATTTTTCTAATATGATATTAGTTGGAAAATGGGGTTTCGGTAGTACAGGACAAAGTGAGTATAAGCAAAACTTTTCTGATTCAAATGTCGACAATGACAGTAGCTTGTTTGTGACATCCATTATTCCTTTACGGTTAATATGTACTCGTAAGTCATCAAACCAGATTTTTTGGAAAAATCGGGAAACTAAATAGCTTTGCTTGGAAGAAGAAGCTTATTTTAAAAACAAAATTATCAATTTGAATCCATACCTTTATAAAGATGATATCATTGAGGTTCAGATAACATATTCCTCGCAGCTAACCATGGTTGATGGGAAGGTATGTTGTGCTTTAAGTGAAAGAGCATCAAGCAAATGTTACATATGTGGTGCCTCACCGAAAGAAATGAATAATATTGAAAAGTGTTTGGAGAAGACAGTTGATGAATGCAAGTACGAGTTTGGCCTTTCCCCACTTCATTCATGGATTCGTTTCTTCGAATATTTTGTTCATGTATCCTATAGATTACATATAAAGAAATGGCAAATAAGATCGGAGGAAGACAAAGCCGTTTTTGCAGAAAAAAAGAAATATATTCAGGATACATTTCGGGAAAAATTAGACCTTATCATAGATACTCGTAGACCGCAAAGTAACGGGAGTGGAAATTCTAATGACGGAAATACCGTCAGGAAATTTTTTTCGGACGCTTCCATTTCTTCTGAAATTACCGGAATTGATGAAAACATAATTAAGCGATGTCACACAATTCTAATCACCTTGTCTTCTGGCTACGATATAAATGCCTAAAAATTTAAAACATTCGCATTGGAAACTGCTGGGCTAATTGTTCAAAAATATTCGTGGTACAATCTTCCTAGTTCAGTTCACAAAGTCCTGATTCATGGTTCTGATATAATTAATCATGCTCTGCTGTCTATCGGGGAGTTATCTGAAGAGGCGGTCGAGGCAACAAACAAAAATTTTAAATTTTTTCGTCGGGATCATACAAGAAAAATATCGCGAAAAGTTTGCAATACAGATTTATTTCATCGACTTGTTTTAAATTCTGATCCCTTAATTACGAGTACCTATGCGAAAATTACCTAAAAAAAGGATATGTGTGTATTCTCTCGGACGAAGTGATTTCTTTACTTGATCTTTAATTCTTAATTCTTCGTGTTATGTATTATTTGTTTGTTTTTTTTGTTTTTATAATTAGCGCGCGCTCAAGGGGTTTTGTACCTTTAAAATGTTCGTACACAGCGCGGGCGAAGGAAATTTAGAGAGGAAGAAAAGACAGGTACCGATGTACATTGTTTTTAAATGTTTGTAAGTTATAACGACCAGGAAACACAGAACACGGCTTAGGAAAGAATCACGATATTTTAGAGTACGACCGAAAATGGGCTTGAGGGTATACTGATGAGCATTCATAGCGAGACGGGTGTTACGGTTGAAAGTTTGAATGGGCGGAATGCTACTGGCGATTTGAATGGAGCACTGGTGGTGGAAATAGCGATAAAACAATATTAGTATCACCAATGAGTTTTATCGCACGGTTTTGAATCCTATCTAGCAGGTGCAGAGATGTTTTAGGAGCACCTGACCAGATGTTTGCTTTGTACTCCAGTTTTGGGCGGATAAATGCTTTATATATTGTGGCCAGATCAGAGGGGGTAAAATATTTCTTACATCGCTTGAGAAAACCTAGACATTTCGCAGCATTTTTGGCGACATCGAATATGTGGTCATTCCAACGTAAGTTGTTACTGATACACATACCGAGAATGGAAAGTTTATCGGTTTCGACTATGCAAGTGCCATTCGTGGATAATGGCTGGGTATTTGAATTTCGCTTTAATGACAGCAGACAGCATTGAGTTTTGGAAGCATTAAATTCTACTCGGTTGATAGTTCCCCAGTTGGTTACGCTGTTAATATCGGAATTTAATGAGCTTAGCATACGCTGCCGTTCCCGTTCTACAGCTGAAGAGCAGAGGCGTGAGTTCGGGAATGAATATGAGAAGCAGATAGTGCTGTTATCAGCAAAGGAATAAATTGGATTAGAAGTAGCAGACAAGAGATCATTAATGAAAATTAAAAAGAGCGTCGGAGACAGAACGGAGCCCTGTGGCACACCAGCATTTATTTTGTGAATATCAGACTTGAAACCATCCAAGATACTCGTAACTTGAATTGAACGTTCCGAAAGGTAATTTCTAATCCATTGAAGAAGAGAGTCATCGATCCCAAAAGCACGCATTTTCGACAAAAGAGCCTGATGCCAAACTCTGTCAAATGCTTTAGAAATATCAAGTGCAACTATCTTGCTTTCGTTAGATTGATTCCACTTTTCGGTGAGACATGCCATCAGATCACCAGTGGACCCGTTGCTACGAAAACCGTACTGGCGGTCAATAAAAAGTTTTCGTGTTTCGAGATATTTCATGAGCTGACGGTTTATCAGCGTTTCCATGACCTTAGAGAGAATGGACTTAAGAGCAATGGGTCTGTAGGAGGAGAGGGAAGAAGATTCCCCTTTTTTGGGACGGGCTGGACAAAGGCTATTTACCATCTGCTCGGAAACAGTCGTAAAGAGTAATATTGATGAAAAAGTTTACGCAGTGGTTTTGCCAGCGTGGAAGAACACCGCTTCAGAAGAAGGGGAGATATAGCATATAGTACGAGTACTCTTGCTACTACACGAGTGCGAAAGTAGATTCGTCCCATTGTAGATTCGACGCACTCAAGTCTAGGCGGGGACAAAGCACAATCTGGGAGTGTGGAGCAAGCCGCAAAGTGTGCAGCAAGCAGATTGGCCTTGTCCAAAGAGCTGACAGCTGGAGTGTCATTGTAAATGAGCATTGGGATGGAGGATGAGGCAGAATTTCTAATGTTTTTGACGAATGACCAACAATTTTTACTGCCTTTGGGACATTGCAGTATTTTGTGCCTCTGTTTTTGGTCGTATAGAAATTTCACACGCTTGAGAAAGACGTTGCAGTCATTTCTGGCTCGTTTGAACTTTTTTCGGTTTTCCTCCATCGGCTTGGTCTTGTAGGACCGAAAAAACAATTCTCTAACCCTGACAGCCTCTTTACAGCTCGAGTCGTACCATGCCCTTTCTTTTGGTTTGACACCCTTCATCCGATGAGGGATAAAGTTTCTCATTCCAAAGGTGTCTGTGATCATATCAGCAGCGACATCCACGTCGTTTTCGAGGAAACATAACGACCAGTTAAAATTCCTAAAGAAGCTGTTCAGAGTTTTAGGAATCTTTTCTCTAACTGTGTGGTGGGTGTACGAGAATTTAGCTGATATGACACAATGGTCCGACGAGCCTAGAGGGGAGAGCACATCAACGGTGTACTTATCAGGGTGAGAAGTTAGAAATAAGTCCAGGATGTTGGCTGTATGACTATCAACGTCTGGTATTCGCGTTGGCTCATTTACAAGCTGCGTTAGGTTGTTTTCCGCAGCAAAGATCTCAACACACCGACCTTCGGGTGTTGTCTGTCCAGAATGTCGAAGCCAACCAGAATTGTGTATATTGAAATCGCCCGTAATAATGATTTCAGTATGAGGATACAGGGATACAATTTTTTGAATGGAGTCAGACAGAGCATCAAACTCGTGAAAGGTCGTTGGGGCTTCTGTAAATAAAGCGGTAGTGGATAATTTGCTTACGGAGGTGGAATTTTAGTCACATGAAATTGGATTCCAAATTGGAACAGGGACTACATTGTGGTGGAGTTTGGTAAGCTACATCACTACGCACGTAAATGGCGAGACTGCGGTGAGAGAAGAATAATGGCACTAGTTCGTAGCCAGGTAGCTTCAGATCAGAGTGATCTGATATATGTGGACGGGGATCTACCTGTGTTTCACTAAGTGCCAAAACAGCTGGTCTGTATTTGCAGACGTGGACGTACGCAGAAAAGTGATTACTTTTTAGCCCGCGTATATTGGCATTGTCTACTCTGAATTCCCCAGTCATTACAACCTAACAAACACAAAAAACACAAACACCGACGATACTAACCAAGGCTGCGAAGTGAGAATTCTGACGTTGGTTTACCGTTTGCTTTTTAATTAAATAATCAATTTAAATTTGTTAAAATGAAGTAAATTTGAAAAAAGAAACATTTTGTGCTTTATGTATAATTTTTCTATCGTACCGATACTATTAACTAAAACAAGAAAATCTTTCCCTTCTTACACTCTTTTAGCGTATCTCAAAAACTTGACCTGATAGAGCAAAATGATTTGCAGATTCAGAATCAGGATACCCAAATTACTTATAGAGCAATTAAATTTAGTCGTTTTTCAGTGAGCAAGTAATTATGACCGCCTTTGTTCGGGAGTGGAACCACTGTGCTATGGTGCAGTTTTTCTATTTTGCGTTGCACCTTCGGGTTAGATTCGAAGACTCTAAGGACCGGAGCAGTGTCCATTTCGCTCTACATGTCCTAGTCATCTCAGACGACTGATTCGTCGTTGCCGCTGATTTACCGTTTACAAATTTAGCAATCTTGTTAGATGCGACCGGGTACTTGAAGAAGTACAAATGAACAAGTACGCCACTCCTACTCCTCCTACTTACCCTAATCGTACAATATCCAACAACCTGTATGGTTCTGTAAGCCTGTAATTTAACTGGCTTTACTTGCTCACCAGATCAGAGTGAGATTATAAAACTAACTGGCACAGATAAGGCTGTATTTTTGGTAGTTGGAAGGTACTTTTATCTTACATTCGAACCCAAAGAATGTGAATAATACTAAACATGAACATTACTGAGAAAGAATGCTCTCATCCAACAGAAGACATGCAGTCTTTTGGATTTAACAATCTATTTATGTAAATATGTCCTCTATGGCAACCGTCATTTAACTCTCGGATAGGCCGTTCAAGTTAGAGATGACGCCTTCCCATACTGAAAACCTTAGACGCAATACAAGCAGGTAGAACCTCTATTCTCAAAAGGATAGCAAGATATTGTACAAAGCTTCTGTCAAAAGCATAAGGAGCACATATGACCCACATTTAAATTTACCAGCGGAAAGGATAGTTGTGCACTTCTAAGAAGAAAGAAAGATATCCTCAGCTTTAGTCTATAATATTCATATTTGCCCATTGAGATCTTTGTATCATTTGTCTTATACAAGTTAAGGCACAAAACATTTTCTTCTTCTCTTCTTTCATAATTGGGGACAACATCGCCCACATTTTGCATTCCGTATCTGCATGAACAACAAAGTGCTGACCCAGCGTCTGCGACACCTGAAACGCTTAGTCCGCCGCTGCATTCCATCACGTACGGCGCACACGGTAATCCGAGTCCACCTGTGGGAACACAACATCTTCCCAAGCGAGAGTTTGGGTATTTAAGGTAGTCTTAAGATTAATGTAAACTCAGTTTTTAAGTTGACGTGTAAGGGCAAGTTATGCCCGAATAAAAAGTAAATTTTTTTAAAATAATTTTTATTTAAAATTATTTAATTTACATAAATATAAATGCGCTTACGAGTACCTTGTTCTTCCCTATTCCCACCAGACATTATTTTATTGAATTTAATCAGATAAAAAGTTGATACCTAATGCATCTCTTCGAATACTACGAGTATATTTGAATGATTTATAACAATTACTACAATATTCCTGACATGGCCTTTGTCTGTCAATGTCTACAAGGTCCTTTCGAAATAAAAAATCACTAAAGTTCCACCTTCGATTCATAATTAACCATTTTCCTACACAAATCACACCCTCAGCCTTTATGTGCTCGTGATTATGATCACAAAACCTCGGCTATAGTGTGGTACCTCTTAACAATGACTCCATGACAAATTCTTTCTTCGAGTAACAATCAATTTCACAAATTATCCGTTACATAATGAATTTTCACGCACGGCATATGCCACAAAAATCACAAAAATCACAAAAATTACTAAAAATTTACTCAATTTACCTTTAGTTCCACACAGTGTGTTCGAAAATTCGGTTCAAAACTGTCACACTTACTGAAGAGTCAAAAAGACATATTTTTTAAGGACATCATTTCAACAGAGTGTTGTCCAAATCACCATGTCAAATTGGCACATCAACGAAGACGTCATGTGTTCGATTATTACCAACGAAAACTGAGCCCCAGACAGGGTACAGAGAACACGAAACTAAAACCGAACAGAGGGTAAGCAATCCCGGAGGAATGACAGATTCGGAAAAGAACACGCAAAAGGGATACGAACCGCACCGCAGGGCACACGTTTCTACAGTCCCATTCCTCTACAGCCAACTTGCTTCCTTGCTATTTACATGCAATTTAAAGGATCACTTAGGATGTTAGCTTAGTGATAGCATTACAAAATGCCCTATACTCCTATCAGCAGGACATCTATGGGTTTTACACAAAACTGCGACAGTCTTCTTATTAGGTTTAAATTTTTCCTGCACCTTCCCTGATGTGATTGTAAATCATTCCAAACAATCTTTATTCCAAAGACACAGAGAAATGTATCAATTGAATCCTGAGACAATCGAAAAGTCTTGGAGACAACACAACCAACTGATTCGGACTTTAGAATAGGAGAGAATCACATCCCAAAAAAGTCGAAACACTTTACGCAAGAAACCTCATAATGTGGTATTTAGTGCCTACCATTTAGGGAAGGATGCACACAGCAGTTGGTATATGTAGGATAGTAACATATAGTGTTGTGTATCGGTATCTATTGGTTTCTAAGAATTGTGGTCAACAGACACTTATAGATTGGATTTTTATTGATTTCCTCTTTAAATCAGGAGAACCTCTTCGTAAGACACTTGCATCAAAGAGGACGTTGTTAACTATGCTCCCATTCATGGAGCGAAGTGTATCGGGAGAGTGACTTGTTTCTTTACGTAGCCTCTGGTGTTGTTTCCTGGCTTAGATTACACATAAATTTGTCAAGAGATATTCTTCCAGTTCGTCCTCCATAAGGTTGGCGTAAATTTTGACACTTGATGCGTAAACATGCAGTTTATGGTCGGACAACGTAATTAGTTTGTTTTCGAATTTGTTTTTGTTTGCCGGACATGAAATCTGAGGATACTGGATATCTTGTGGAATTGAGTTGCATTTCAAAATATTTTGGGAAAGCCATTCTAAGTATTCAACAAATTCCCATGAATTTTGAATTGTGGCGCCTTTTCCTGTATCGAAAGTAACAAAATCGGCATCTACAAATGAAGCATTTGTGTATGACTACGCAAAATGCCAGGAAGAAGTTGTGGTTTCCTTTTTTTTCCCCGCAGAAATCAAAGAAAGTAAGTGCTAACATGTCAAGAAACAACAACCTCATGGAAAACATCACTAAAAAAATGAATGAACTAAAGAATGACAAACAATAAAAAGAAAGACGAATAAACACAACTAAACAACGTGGAACAAAACATCATTAAAAACAATATTGACATCAAAAACATTCCCCCACTCCGAATGAAAATTCAGTATGTATCTAGAAATAATTAAGAATTGGAAAAACAATGTATTTTGAGATACAAGATAATGGTATTACTGACGTATGCAGAACTAAAAACAAAAAACTCACAAAAATCAGCCATAATTGCCCCGAATTTGTGCAAAATAAATTTTGAAAAACAAGCACACGCATCCCGTCCCATTAGACTTACGAGTAAATGCAGTGATGCAGAATATCACAAGCAATTTGCATCCGAATGCGGCGATGCCCGATAGCACGATGTTTTTAAACGAAACAAAATAAATAGCTACTCGCACTTTCGATGGCAGTTTTGTGGGAAAACTGTTAAGGCCAGCTCAAACCAACGCGAAACGCAGGAGTCGCAGCGTGAATGAATTTCTTTATTTTTTAAGTATTGTATTTTATTATAAAGGGTGAGCCAACAGCTGGAGTGGAAATTTTCATTAAATGTAGAGTTTTATTGATTAATAAAGGGTGAATTCAAAAACGTCAAAAAAATGTGCAATGATGCCGCAACAGAACAAATCTATCTGTTGCTGTTGCACTTTTTTTTTCTTTTTTTTATAATTTGCGCGCGCTCAAGGGATTTAAGTGCTTGCGCACAGAGCGGGCGAAGGAAGATCAGGGAGGATAGAGAGAGAGATGCCGGTGAACGTTGATTTTAAATGTTTGAAGGTTATAATGACTAGGAAATAAAGGGCATTCCATAAGCGAGTTGTACGGATTAGGAACGAATCACGATATTTTAAAGTACGTCCAAGTGGGCTTGAGGGTATACTGATGAGCATTCATAGCGAGACGGGTGGTACGGTTAAAAGTTTGAAGGGGCGGAATGCTACTGGCGGTTTCTATGGAGCACTGGTGATGGAAATAGCGATAAAACAAAGTGAGACAGGAGACTTTACGTCAGTGTTCGAGGGTGTCAATTGATTGACTGATATTAGTATCACCAATGAGTTTTATCGCACGGTTTTGAATCCTATCTAGCAGGTGCAGAGATGTTTTAGGCGCACCCGACCAAATGTGGGCACTGTACTCCAATTTCGGGCGGATAAATGCTGGTTGTTTAAATTTCGCTTTAACGACGGTCGACAGCATTAAACGTTTTGGAAGCATTAAATTCTACTCTGTTAGTGGTTACCCAATTAGTTATGCTGGAAATATCAGATTTTATTGAACTTAACATATGCTGCCGTTCCCGTTCTACAGCCGAAGAGCAAGGACGTGAGTCCGGGAACGATTATGAAAAGCAGAGAGTACTGTCGTCAGCAAAGGAATATATTGAAGCAGGCAAGAGATCGTTGATGAAAATTAAAAAGAGAGTCGGAGACTGAGGGGAGCCCTGGGGCACACCAGCATTTATTTTGTGAATATCAGACTTGAAACAATCCAAGACTTACCATTGGCCCTAATTATAACCTGAACAATCGCGTCTTGGTGCACGACCTCCACATTCGAAATGAAGTAGAGAACTGGCTATCCGAGGGCTCTGGTTTCACCCGGTTCAGCGACGAAAATAAGGCAAATAATGTCATTACCAGAGAGGGTGACCTACCCCCGTTCATTTCGAAGGAAGAGCTCCATGAGATCATCGACACAATCAGGGCTAAGAAAGCAGTGGGGACCGATGGTATTCCAAACATCGTGCTTCGACATCTTCCTCTAGAAGCGGTGGACATTTACACCACCCTGTTTAATAATGGAATGAATAATGCATATTATCCAGCGCATTGGAAAACGGCGGTGGTGCAACCTATCCCCAAAAAGGGAAAGGATATATCCAATCCGGCGAATCTCCGGTCGATATGTCTCCTTCCGAATATCAGTAAGGTGTTTGAAAAAGTAATCAATAGAGCTCTGTCTAGGTGGGTTGAGGACAAACATATAGTTCCGGATAATCAATTCGGTTTCAGGGCGGGACATGATATCTCACATGCCGAGTCTAAACTGGTGTCCGATATCCAATGGAATAAAAGCAAAAACCAATGAACTGGTGCCTGCCTTGTTGACTTGGAGAAGGCCTTCGACACTGTATAGTTAGAGGGTCTTTTCTATAAGCTGACTAGGCTGGGGATCAGTAAACCACTCTTGTACATTCTTTATAATATGCTAACCAACAGACAGTTCATCGTGAAAAATGGTGATGTGACTTCTGTTGGAATATTTCCAATTAAAAATGGTCTGCAGCAAGGCGCGGTCAATTCACCGATCCTATTCAACATTTATACAAGCGACTTGATAGGTTCACTTCCCCATACTTTACGATTTGATAGCGTACAGAACAGGTCCAAAAATCGAGGTCATCAATACTCTCTTGCAGCGTGACTTCGATAAGATAAGACGATTTTGCGATGACTGGAAGTTGAAAATCAACTTTCAGAAGTCGGAAACCATTCTCTTTAGGACGCCGTTGTCTGGAGCCTCTAGGGATACTAGAAAAAATTGGCGAAAGTTCTCGATCATTGGACAACACGGACAGCCTCTTGCCTGTTGAAATGTAGTCAGATACCTTGGCTAGATCAGTTTCCGTATGTTGACAAAAATGTAGATGCTGCTCTGGCCAGAGCCAAAGGCGCTTTTGCCCTTACAAAGAGACTGTTTTATAGCAGCCAACTCGATGCGAGGGTAAAGGTAATCTGCTACATGGCCCTTATCAGGCCCATGCTGGTATTCGGGTGTCCCGTGTGGTTCAATGTATGAGCAAGCTTAATGGAAAAGATTCGGGTGTTTGAGAGGGCTTGCCTTCGCTTGTACAGAACACCAGAGTCGGAGTACAAAATTTTTTATCGTATGAGGTCCTTTACAACAGGGCGAACCTAGTACGAGTGGACAACTTCGTAATTAAGCTGACTCGAAGGCACATTGCAAGAGCAATGACCTCGACGAATAACCTGATATCTGGGGCTTACTACTCCAACTACCTTTACCACCAGAGTATGCGCTCCGATGGCTTCGTTCCACCGGAAGCATTCCTCTACCTAGATCATAAGTATATTCCTAAATAAAATGTAAACAAACTCGAAAGACATAGATATAAGAATTTAGAGTAGCTTAGAGTGCCTGTGTGGGGCCAGTAAGTTAGTATAAGATTGTTAAGTAATTTTAAGCTAGCATTTAAGCATTTTTTGTTAGTATGTAAGGGTTAATGATTAAGATAATAAAATGCATATAAAACTAAACTAACTAAACCATCCAAGACAACTTGAATTGAACGTTCCGAAAGGTAATTTCTAGTCCATTGCAGAAGACAGCCATCGATCCCAAATGCACGCATTTTTGACAAAAGAGCCTGATGCCAAACTCTGTCAAATGCCTTAGAAATATCAAGTGCAACTATCTTACTTTTGCCAGAATGATGTACGCTTTGGTTGGTGAGACATGCCATCAGATCACCAGTGGACCTGTTGCTTCGGAAACCATACTGCCGGTCATTAAGAAGTTTTCGTGTTTCGAGATATTTCATGAGCTGAAGGTTTATCAGCGTTTCCATGACCTTGGAAAGAAGGGTCGTAAGTGAAAAGGGTCTGTAGGAGGAGAGAGATGAAAATCCGCTTTTCTTAGGGACGGGCTGGACAAATGCTGTTTTCCATCTGCTCGGAAAGAGTCCTAAAGAGTAGGACTGATGAAAAAGCTTACACAGTGATTTTGCCAGTGTGGAAGAACACCTCTTCAGAAGAAGGGGAGATATACCATCTGGACCAGCGGACTTATGCATGTTGAGATCTTTAAGTACTCTTGTTACTACACGAATGCGAAAGTAGATTCGTCCCATTGTAGATTCGACGCACTCAAGTGTAGGCGGGGACAAAGCACAATCTGGGAGTGTTGAGCTAGCCGCATAGTGTGCAGCAAGCAGATTGGCCTTGTCCAAAGAGCTTACAGCTGGAGTGTCATTGTAAATGAGCGTTGGGATGGAGGATGAGGCAGAATTTCTAATGTTTTTAACGAATGACCAAAAATTTTTACTGCCTTTGGGACATTGCAGTATTTTGTGCCTCAGTTTTTGGTCGTATAGAAATTTCACACGCTTGAGAAAGGCGTTGCAGTCATTTCTGGCTCGTTTAAACTTTTTTCGGTTTTCCTCTGTCGGGTTGGTCTTGTAGGACCGAAAAAACAATTCTCAATCCCTGACAGCCTCTTTACAGCTCGAGTCGTACCATTCCTTTTCTTTTGGTTTGATACTCTTCATCCGATGAGGGATAAAGCATCTCATTCCAAAGAGAATAGTTTCTGTGATCATGTGTGTGTACGAGAATGTAGCTGATATGACACAATGGTCCGACGAGCCTAGAGGGGAGAGCACGTCAACGCAGTACTTATCAGGGTGAGAAGTTAAAAATAAGTCCAGGGTATTGGCGGTATGACTGTCAACGTCTGGTATTCGTGTGGGCTCATTTACAAGCTGGGTTAAGTTATTTTCCGCAGCGAAGATCTCAACACACCGTCCTTCGGGTGTTTTCTGTCCAGAATGTCGAAGCCAACCAGAATTGTGTATTTTGAAATTGCCCGTAATAATGATTTCAGTATGAGGATACAGGGATACAATTCTTTGAATGGAGTCAGACAGCGCATCGAATTCTTTTAAATCCGAGTTGCTGTCCAGTTTGGGGCTTCTGTAAATAAAGCAGTAGTGGATAATTTGCCTGCGGAGATGGAACAGGGACTACATTGTGGTGGAGTTTGGTAAGCTACATCACTACACACTTAAATGGCGAGACCGAGGTGAGAGAAGAATAATGTCACTAGTTCGTAGCCAGGTAGCCTCAGATCAGAGTGATTTGAGAGGTTAGGGCGGGGATCTACCTGTGTTTCACTAAGTGCCAAAATAGCAGGTCTGTATTTGCAGACGTGGACGTACGCAGAAAAGTGATTACTTTTTAGCCCGCGTATATTGGCAATATCCACTCTGAATTCCCGAGTCATTATAAAGAAAGACAAACACAAAAAAAAACCCAAACACCGACGTTACTAAGCGCAGATGTGAAGTACAAATTCAGAGTTGGTTTACCGAATCAAATTGTTGTAGGTGTTATGCCTTTACAAGGATACGAAACAGCACACCAACAAAATTCATACCCACAGCCCGCTATCCATACACTCAGTCACTGCACGCGCTGTATGGCAATGTAATACAGCAACGGCAGTGACCGAGTGCAAGCAACAGTACTTATGACCAGGGGTAGGAAGAATGTGAAGCCCGCACTGTGGATTTCGGTTCGCACAGTGAACTTTTTTCTCCACGCAGAGTGCATTTGTGCGTGAGCACTTGTCGATGGTCAGTTCGGCACATCAGTTAATGGTCCGAACATGCCGCGTGCAGGTCCGAAGGTCATTGCCCCTTAAAAGTTTGCAAGGGTCATAAACAATGAAGCCATTTCTATACAAGGCCATTAGTTGATTCGTCACATCTTTTTAATCTCTTCCGTATAGGGTTGTGAGCCCTAGGCCGGTATTACACTATTGGCCGACCATGCCTTTTCCATTTTACCCTACATGAGTCAGGATTAAGTCCTACAGTTACCGTGAACCACCACTGGGAGCTAAAGCAGGCACTAAGCTGCGAACTTGATTGTTGCATTGCTAGCTCAATAGAAGTTATAACGCACTCAGCAGTTTCCCATTCAATCGCCACCTGAATAAGAAAATATAAATCAGTCTTAGCCATGAAAATCTAAAGTCTACAGTATTTGATGAAGGTCCACTCTTATGTCAGTTTTGGAAAATTATTAAAAGCCATTTCAAAACGTCTGGCCGTCTGCATATAATAGAAGCAACGCCTTGTGCATACTAATTTCCACTTTTAAACATCTTCATCTGTTTAAATACAATACCATCCGAAACCCCTTCCCACATTACTGGCACACGCTTCCCATCGAAAAGCCATTAAATTATGCCACAACTTGTTTCAATTTTATCCGTTCCATGGTTGTAGTTACCTCTTCTGCAATCTTACTTGGCAATAAATCACAACAACGACACTTATAATCCTTTCAACAACCTCCAAATGGCGTTTCGATAAGAATCGCCATCCATGTTTCTCTCCAAATTGCCGTTCGATTGCACACCTTTCTTCATGTTCTCCAGATGTCTACAATCTTTATCCTTTCAAGGATTCTCATTTTTCTTTCTTTCACTAGAAAAATCGGTATCCTGGGTGTAAGTGAAAATAAGCTAGTCAATGAAATTGGCTCTATTCCATGTCTCATAAATCCAGTATTTGTCAAAAAAGAAAAAAAAGAAGACAAGAGTCAACCATGGAATAATATTTATGTATAAAGGCTTATGGCGGAGTTTCATATAAAAAAAAAAGGACACTCCCGAAAAAAGTAATCGGATCAAAACATTGCAGCCTCACAAATCCAATCAAAATCTCATATAAATATTATTATCCTTTCATTCCTCCAGAGATCGCAGATATCTTTATATTCGAGACTTTGGGTTCTCACTTTCATTTCTATTCTCATTCTTTAAGAACGAGCTGTGAATATGTGGAAAATTGGAAAACCGTTGCTCAATCCGAACCCTATTTGGCCTGTAGAAATTCCAGATAATGAAATCATTCACTCGAATAAATGAAAACATAAAAGAGGTAAGGTAAAAAGGATGTGAAATCCTTGAAAGTAACCTGCTGACATGAAGTGCCGCGTTAATTAAGCCAGTTAGACCGAAAGGTCGACACATATGAACCTATTGTCAGATATTACACACTGTCAGCACCTTAATCAGAGTGGAAAGTGGGCAAAAAATTAGCAGTACCAACAAAAAAAAGGATTCAAAAGGATTCAGATATGAGCACGCTCATATGAGTACGAGTATGTGCGTAGTGTCATGCTGTGCGAATTTCATAATCAACATTTTCGTACTCACCATGGGTACACGAAACTGTGGCCGAACAAAAGACCACATTTTTGAGTCCTTCACCGAGTAATTCTGGGACAAAAACAAAAAAAGACCTAACGGGATTGAGAAAAAAAAATCCTTTTGAAGGTGCGTTTACAGACACAACTACTATGTATGGTTGGTGCCAATTTTGTTAATCCAACTAAACAATAGACATTTTTGATATGCTATAGGTACTCGAAAAAGATACTCGTACTCACATACCGCGATACGGTTACGACTAATGTCCTGCTGAGAGGCATGTCGTCGTAGTCGGTGTGATGAGTCTTCCGAATAAGTCGGATGATAGAGACTTTCTTTGATTGAAAGGCGACAGACTACCGAAGATCCTGAACTTTGATTGCATCTCAGTGTCTGGTGCTGAGGTTATAATTGACAACAAACAATAATTGGCTTGGAAATTATTTTTTAACTGGGTTCACGCCCAGGAAGATAACGATAAAGTAGAAGGTTGACAAATGTGTCGCCAATACAACTATTTCTGGACAGTACCTAATGCTTGTTGTTTTTCTTAAGCCGTCCGGGAGTGACTTATATAATGATGCCGCCGTTTGTTCTTATGCTTGTCGTAAAAGGCGGTTAAATTGGTAACACTCATATCCAACGTTTAGCACTAAAGATGAGCCTGAGGCGCAGTCACATCTGATAATAAATAGTGTTCAAAGATTTGAAAGGACATGGGAGAAAATCAAACAATGGATGCGAAGACTGCCATGGAGTAAAGCGGTTTCGGAACAAACAATGCAGCAGAACAGCTTAACTCATACTGCAGACATAAGCAACCGAAAACGACACAAATTTGCGACTCACGAGAAGATCGAAACACTCGGTGAAACCAGCAGGCTAGTCATAGTCCTCAATAACACTAACACTGAGTCGAAAGCAGAGACACTCTGTATCAAGCGTGAGACTTACTTTCGGGATAACCTAATCAGAACTAGATCCTATCATCGAATCTGTAACTAAGTAATCCAACACGATATAGCTGTGTCATCGCTTGCTGTGATGCCTTCAAGTCGCCTGGCAGCGATGGCATACATCCAGTTATGCTACAAAAAGGAATAAATCAGCTGTTGGCAACTCTGAAGCTAATTTTCACTGCTTGCGTGGCATACGAGGGTAATCCCAGAAGTACCCGACCTAACAAAGAAAACACATAAAAAAATTGGGGAAAAATATGTTTATTTCTCTACGTAGTCTCCTTTTAGTTCAATGCACTTTTCCCAGCGATCTTCAATAGCTTCGATACCCTGTTTATAGGGTGAATCGTCGAGATCCTTAAAATAGCCATATCATAATCATAATCAATGAAAATTATCCCACGCGCATCCCAAAAAACTGACGCCATAACCTTGCCTACAGATGGAACTGTCTTCGTCTTCTTTGGAGCCGATTCTTCCCTTTGAGTCCATTGTTTTCACTGTTCCTTTGTCTCGGATGTGAAGTGATGGACCCATGTTTCATCCATGGCTGTGAAACGCCGCCAGACACTCGATTGAAACATCCCCACGACGCTGTTTTTGTTCCATTGTGAGTAATGGCGACACCCATCTTGCGCGCAGCTTTCTCATGCCCAGTTTTTCAATCAACATGCGATGTACAGCGGTTTTTGAAATACCTGCCATATATTTCAGTCGATGGTCATCCAATACCATTTTGTGGATTTTTTTCCACATTTCTGCTGAACTCCCTTCATTTGGTCGACCACTGCAATGTTCGTCTTGGCAACTCGCACGGCCTCGCTTAAACTCTGCCACCCAATATTTTATTGTTGTAAACGAAGGAGTAGATTCCCCCAGAGTGGAATCTAATTCCAGGTTGGATTGAGGCCTTTCAAATGAAAGTAGTGTATCACATAACGATGACCAATTGTTTCCATATTTAAAAATTCACTGAGAACGTTCACTATTGATGGCTGCCGAACAAATACTAAACAAAATAGCGTCATCAGCCTTCAAATGTAAGCTTTATAAGGTTGGTACTTTCTACAATTGTCATTCTTTTTAAACAACAACCGCCACTTATATGTCAGGTTTGGTACTTCTGGGACTACCCTCGCATATACAGAAACCCTGGCGAGCAGTAAGAGTAGCCTTTACAACGCCAAGAGCTTCAGACCTATTAGTCTGACCTACCTCAACCTGAAGAGCATGGAGAATGCGAATACATCTTCTGTCTAAAATGGAACATGCCCACCAACGTGGAAGTGAGTGAGCTCCAAATTGTGGTTAGGAAAATGGAAGGCACACTCGACAAGAAGGAAAACGCGCTGGGCATTTTCATTCACATTGAGGGTGCTTTCGACAACGCAACTTTCGACGGCAGTGTATCTCGACGAAACAACTTGGCGTAGATGAATCACTAGTTTCATGGATAGAAGCAATGCTTGTGAATAGGATACTGATTCCGACTCCAGTCAATAAGTGATAGCGGGGCTGCTCGGCAGGTGGCGTCCTTTCTCCACTGCTATATTGCATGTTTAATGCTGCTTAATGATCTTAATAGCGTAGCAATTGACTTGCCAAAATGCAGGCAGCTCTAGAGGTGATCGACGATTGGTTTACTAGAAATTGGCTTTCAGTCCCCTCAAAACTGAGAGAAAGAGGGAGCTCATAGGTTTGGCTGATACTGTGCTGAAGTGCATCACCATCGAACGAAGCTAAATATTTATATTCTGGGCAACTAACGAGTTTGGACTAAACCTGTCGAGTCGAAAACCTGTGCTGTCGGCAGTGTAAATGAGCTTTCGACAAGAGATGCAGCTTGCCACCAACGAGAGTCGCTTGGAGAGTCTATGATGAGGTAAATTATATTCCACGCATCAGGTGTTTATTGGAGCAAGCGAACTTTAACGAAAATACCTTATTCCTGCTGTTAGCAGACTCTAAAGTATGGTCTATCTCGGCTTTACCTAGCACATCTGGCTCTGCTCTAGACGCATTGGTGAATTTCCCTCTTCCAATATTCATATCATGGGCTGCAGTCCCAAAGCCATTTTCTGTTTGAAAAGTAGCGGTTTTTTGATGAGATTTTGATGACCTCACGCGCCGAATGCCTTCTGACTCTGGTCTTATGGACATGCCTTCTGATATTATGACACCAAAACTCCTGTTGAGGAAAAAATATGAAATCGTCTTCCCTGGGCTAAGGAATGGTGTAAGCCAGAATCTGAACCAAGAAAGGAATGTAGTCGGGCCTTCACGGAGGACAAAAATGTTAGGAAAACCTGCATCTATCTTCTAAGCGAAGACATACGTAATCCTGGTTGCAATGAACTATATTGTGAGGAATCGGTGGAGGGGGCGAAGCATCTGCATTTGTAGCGACAGCCAAGATGAGCTTATGGCCTTGCTGAACACTCCCTCGACCTTCAAGCTAGTTCGAGAATGCAGCACTTCTATGAACTCTGCTTGAGGGCTAAATCTTGGTTGGGTCGCAGATCACACTGGGATCACAAAAAATGAAATGGCCGATGCTAGGCAAGGCACAGAGGAGTCTGACGTCTGGTGTTGCGTACTGCTGCGGTGGGCACCAAACCAAGTCAACACCAGCTTTTGCTAACAAAATTTGTGAAGAAACTATAGAAAAACAAAAGAAAACTGGCTTTAGTGGAGGAAACAAACTTGGACAAGAAGCGCGAAAGAAATGTGAAATAACTTCAATGGAAGCAGTTTTTCAATCCATCTCTAAAAAAAATCATGAAAACGCTCAAAAATAGTCAGCTCGAGATACGAAAACATGCGATCAATCAGCAGCTCTGTGCGTAGCAACAGGTCCATTAGTGGTTTGATGGCATATCTCACCGAAAAGTGGATAGAAAGCCGATACCAATCTGGTGAAACCATTGATTTGAAATCGATGGATCTCTTCTTGAATGGATTAAAAATTGACTTTCTGAACGTTACATCGAAGTTTTTTGGATGGTTTTAAGTCTGATATCGACAAAATAAATGCTGATGTCCAGGGCACGGATTCTGAAGATTCCAACCAAACTTTCCGGCCTATTTAGATGCTGACGCAGGAGTTGCAAGATCACTTGAACCCAATGGCTCCTGCGGCTCTTACTACGATACGATAGTTTGGGATAGAAAGATGGAGAGAGTATCCCCAGAAAAGGCACACTCTGAAAGACTACCTACTAAGATTGCTACTAAATAAGATGTATGGCAAACGCGCTGCACAAAAAGACGGCAAGTGCTATCGAAGACGCTAGTCCTAAAAGTCTTCGAAATGCAATAGTTGACAAGACCGGGGCAACTATAAGGATGCCACCTACCACGACTCGGGCGCTTCGAATTTGAAAGGCTGGCAATAGCAGCAGTCTGAACGACCCAACGACAGAGACAGAGTGCAAAAACTGTGTTGATCAACTGTGGCAGCTAGATTAAGCAAAGAATGTTTGCATTTAAGCAGAGGCCTACGATGTGGAAAACGGAATTCTTAAAATGAAGTCATCCACGCAGTAAACACATGAATGGTTGACCAAGTCTGGGCTAAAAATCCCCTCCCTGGAAACTAAGACTTTTGAAGTTTTTAGGCCATCAAAACTGACGTGCGTCACCTTCTGTGTTCCGGAGCAATAAGGTGGAGGATCTATTCTCGCAAAGAGGAGGAAGAATCGGGAAAACAGAGACGGCTCTTCTCTCGTTGTGGGCTTCGACAAAGTTTCTGTTGAGACCATTAAATCCAGGTGTGAATCACGTCACTGTCAGGTAGAGTGAACTATTCAGTCTGGAAACTGAAAATCAAGAGGTCAAAATGAAGTGAGGATCCACTAGCTTAAGAGCAATAAGGTTGCTGGACCGGCAGTCTCATTAATATCGCATATATGACTTTATCTGCCGTCTTGTGTAAATGCCTGTAGCAGTGCAGTTTTAGACCCGGTAAGTCCACAGTCGACCAAATATTCACACTACGGCAGATCCTCGAAAAGGAGTCCACAAGTAAGTTTCCAGCGTTTTTTTTCGAAAATTTGAAGTTTTATTATGAAAACATAGTTGCAAAGCTTTATTCAAAATATGGTCCATCGGAAGCTACAACTTTCCCCCATCTTTCTGGCAATTTATGAATTCTGGGCCAAAAAAGTTTCTCGTCTTTCGAGCCCAAAAACGTATCGAGCCAATTTTTGATTTCCTCTACTGAACTGAAGCGTATTCCCGTAAGAGCGTTCTGCATCGAACGAAACAAGTGGTAGTCAGATGGTGCCAAGTCTGGACTGTAAGGCGGGTGAGGCAGAATTTCCCATCCACTATTTTCGAAATAGTTTTTCACCGAAACCGCAACATGTGGCCGAGCGTTGTCGTGATGAAAAATGACGGACTCATGCCTGGTCTCATATTCTGGCCGTTTTTCTTTTAATGCCCGCTTCAAACGAATTAGTTGGGTTCGATATAATGGTGATTTGATGGTTTCACCATTCGGAAGCAGTTCGTAGTATACGACACCCTTTTGATCCCACCATATGCAGAGCATGACCTTATTCACGTGCATATTTCGTTTCGGCGTCGATTGGGCGGGCTCGCCGGGCTTTGTATACGTTTTTCTGCGTTTAGGATTATCATAATAAATCTATTTCTCATCACCAGTGACAATACGATGCAAAAATGATTTATTTTTATACCGCTGCAGTAACATTTCGGGTATGCAAAATCGCCGTTCGACGTCTCTTGGCTTCAATTCGTACGGCACCCAATTTCCAACCTTTTGAATGAATCCCAGTGCTTTTAGGCGCAAGGAAATGGCTTGTTGCGTGACGCCCAATGATGCAGCAAATTCTTCTTGAATCTGACACCGATCCTCATCCAGTAAAGCGTCCAATTCCTCGTCTTCAAAACTTTTCGGCTTTCCGGGGCGATCAAATCACCACTTTTGAACCGTTTGAACCACTTGCGGCACGTCGATTCACCAATACATTCCGCCCCATAAGTTTCCGAAAGCAAACGATAGGCCTCAGCCGCACTTTTCTTCATATTAAAGAATAAAAGCAGCGCTTCCCGCAAATGACGTTTATTTGGCTGGAAACTTGCCATGATTTTGGTCGATAAAATGTACGAAACCGATAGAACTGCTCAAATATAACGCGGCAAAGTTGTTAACAGATACAAAACCTACAAATAAAACACATGGGGTATGACATTTCTGCCCGGGATCCACTGGTGGCGCTATCTCTGACAAACGCTGTAAACTTACTTATAGACCCAATATTTAGCCAGTATTCTTCCGACTCCACCATTTTCTTAATTACCTCAGGGGGGTCTGGTAGATATTTTCTCTCCATTCCGCGAAGTGTCCGCAAAGGAAAATTGCGTGCTTCACGTCCTCCTCCTGATTTGGACACTCGGGACAAAAGGGGGAGTTGTCATGGCCAAATCTGTATAGATACTTTCGGTAGCCCACATGACCAGAGATGAACTGCGTAAGGTGATAGTTGCAGTTTCCTTGGGCTCTGTTCATCCATACATCTATTATTGGAATCAAGGTTTGAGCCCATCTGCCCTTTGTAGCATTATCCTATCGAGATTGACATAGGACTATAGAACGTACTCTTTCTTCCTCTTTCATTCTCCTTATTGCCATGGCATTAATTGACATTGAGGTTTTCCTGCGGTAAATTCTCCTCATCTCGCCAGCGAAGATGTCGAAGGGAATCATTCAAGAGACGACAAATGCGGCTTCGTCCGTGATCGTCCTATAGCCGTTTATTGTCCTTAGTGCAACGAGTCGGTATACCGCTGACAGTTTCCGGCCTGCTTCTTTCCTTCTCAGCCTATCTGCCCAGACTGGTGCCGCGTATAACCGAGGTGACCACTTTAGCTAGGAGGATCCTTTTTGCGTATACAGGTCCGCCAACATTCGGTAGTTTTCTGGAGAGTGCCGCTTGTAGCGCTGACGCTTTTTTCCTCACGTAGTCCACATGTTGTTTGAACCGTAGTCGGTTGTCTAACATCACTCCTAGGTACTTTACCGCTTCCTTCGATCGGATGTTCTGGTTACCGACTTGAATATTGATATATTCCACGGTTTTCCTGCTCGTAATAAGAACGGCTTCTGTTTTTTGTTCCGCCAGTTCAAGACCCGTAGATTCGAGCCACTGCTTTATTTGAACAATGACTGCGTTTGTGGTTGACTCGACTTCATGGGTGTGTTTTGCGACGACCACGATAGTTATATCGTCTGCGAATCCGATGATACTGACTCCTTCGGGTAGCCTTAGTCGCAACACTCCGTCGTACATTAGGACCTAACACTGATCCTTGCGGTACCCCAGTGGAGATGGTGTAGTATTTAACCCCTTCATCCATATCATACCGCAACTTCCTGTTTGTGAAATAGTTGGCAATTATCTTTGGCAGGTAGTAGGGTGTTTCCATCTTTGCAAGTGATCGCCTTATTTGGGACCAGTCGGCAGTGTTGAACGCGTTTTTGACGTCTAGTGTTAGCACCGCACAGTACTTTTTTGAGCTCCACCTCCAAGAATGCCCTTCTATGGCTATAGACGCAATGTCAACTACTGTTTGGATAGCATCGAACGTGGAGCGTGGCTTTAGAAATCCAAACTGGTGGTTTGAGAGGGCTCCCTTCTCCTCTGCTACAGTCAGCAGTCTGTCGTATATTATACGCTCAAGGATCTTTCCCATTGTGTCTAGAAGACATATTGGGTGATATGACGACGGTTCTCCTGGTGGTTAATTTCTTTTGGATAGTAGCTCTAAGTGTTGCAACTTCCACGGTTCTGGGAACACTCCCTCCTCGAGATACTTTTGCAATGTTGCGATGAAAGATCTGGTTTTATTCCGGCAGCAACCTTTGATGCTGATTAAGAGCTCTCTGCAGTTCTTCCAGTGTAACGGCAGGCATATGTCCTACTTCTGTTTCCCGGACGATTGTGCCCATGTTGTGTAATCTCTTGGGGAACAAGTGCTTCACTATGGTTATCAGCATTTTTGGGCACGTTATTTGTGGAGACCTGTAGGATTTCAGTTTGGTCATAACCATTCTGTAGGCCGTGCCCCATGCATTAATATCCGCTTCGTCGTATATACGTTTGGGGCAACTTGATTTGCTCTCTTTGATCGCCTTTGTAAACTCCCGTCTTTCCTGTTTAAAGTTTTCTAGGTGTTGTTGGAAGTCATTTCTCCCTCTAGACCTTTGGATTTTACGTCTAGCTTTTAAACACTTTACCCTGAGTGATTTTATTTCATCGTTCCACCAGTGGCATGGGGCGCCTCTTCGATTTGTTGTTTTCCTGGGCATTGCCGCATCACAAGCCGCCACGAAATTTTCTGTAAGTTGATGCGACAAGCTTTCGGCTGATCCGCTTGTATCTGTGGTAGAACTATTCAGCATCTCCTCGAATGTGTCCTGGTCGAAAAGGCTGTCCTTCCATTGTGGGCCCCTAATTTTTTGTCGCTGTGGAGTTCTTTTGGTTTTTTCGATCTTGAATATAATCGCCTGGTGGTCGCTATGGCTGTATTCCTCGCTGACGCGCCAGCTCATGTTGCATAAGATAGAGTGACTCGCAAAGGTTTGGTCGATGATTGATCTCGTTCCTGCTTTGCGAAATGTGTTGCTCCTCCCTCTATTTGCTAAGCCTGTGTTTAGAGATGCAAATGCTTCAAAGAGTGTTCGCCCCCTTTCGTTGGTGAGCCTACTGCCCCATTCCGTAGCCCAAGCATTGAAGTCTCCTCCAATGATCACATCAGTTTTGTGTTGTGCATTGTTGATCAACCTGTCTAGCATTGCTTGGTATTGGTTGAATGTCCAACTACCATCGATGTCTTGAAAGGCGTGGTTCCCGCATATCCATATTGCTGCATGCTTTATCTTGTCGCATACTCAGATACTGCTGTCGAGAGTTTTATATGGTTCGCTTATTAGGACCACATCCGCTTTCATATCTCTTGCTGTTTGTTTCAGGATATCCTGAGCTATCTCACAGTGATTAAGATTTATTTATATGACCTTCATCATTGTATACTAGTCATGGCTTTCTTGAAGACTGGGCACTTTCCACTGCCCGCTACGTGTTTTGCGTTCTTCGGATCATTTTCCCTGCAGAACATGCATGACGGCTCCTCGCTGCAATTTTTTGCTATGTGGCCTTCTGTGCCGCATCTCCTGCATAGTTTGGAGCGCTCTTCTAGGCATTCACATCTGCTTGCTAGGTGTCCAAATTCTAGGCATTTGAAACACTTCTTTAGCATCTAATCTAATATGGTTCCAAAAGTATGTACATTTGTACACATTCCTTTTAGCTCGTGGTCTTAATGGAAGACTTGTTTCTCACTCATAACGAATACTAGGAATTCTTCATAAGCCTGGTCTCATGAACTTGTGTATTCAACTCTATACAAACAATTAGACTCTGCATATAGTCGTCATTATGAAGCTAAAGTGCAGACAACTCGAGGAGATAATGAAACGATTTTACCCATCTACCGGCAATGGATACTGAAAATTCAAAATTCATTATACCCTTCTTCTTTCTTATTTAGTTCACAAACTTCTGCTTCACTTTCCAGCACGGATTAGCCCTCATAACCATCCCAACCCCAGGGTAAATGTGGCGAGAATTGCTAAAAATTCATTAACCCAAAATATATCAGTTTACACATTCAATTACTACACCTCCGCCGACCAAAGTTCATCGTGTTTATGAAAAGGAAAGGAGAACATAGTACATGTGTGCATAATAAGCTCGTAATATGAAAGGGATATGAAAAATCCTTGCAAAAAAGGGAAATGAACAAGAATAAACTGTACTTACCAACATTTTGTAACGAGACGACAGTGAGTGGTTGGCCCCAATTACCTGCGTAATTTGCTACTGTTGTTGTTCGTATTGTTACCGTTGTTGACCGCCCTTCAATAGGACACTTGGTGCTGGTGTTTGGCCATACAATATGTACATGCTCTCCACCTCCTTGCCGCCGCGCCAACGGATCTGGAAATGAATGTAGCGACATACGATAAGGACATAACTCCGAGTGCTACCTTTATGTTAATAGGGATTTAAACAATACCAAGAGAGCACCCCCATTAACAGAACTGTAATTTCATCCAATTTTAAGGGATTCTCTTGTACGGTTTTGTTCCCTTCCCTGATTCATTTTCATCCTTTTTGTTTATTGTTTTTTTTTTTAGAGCGTGTACAAGTATGGATTGCGTCCTATTGGATTGCGTACGTTTCATTCAATACGACATTTCCTGTTTTTCCGTCAAACCCATTCATAGCAAAGATGCAGGATCTGTTTACCTTTGAATACGGTAACACGGAAAGCGTATGCATGCATTTATGAAGTGAGTCCTTATCGCAATCAGCAGCTAATCACGATAACAAATCTCTTTTCAGTGCTAATCTTTCTCCTACGAACAGTGAGAGTTTCTGTTTGACACAATATAGTAATATTCAGCCCTACTACACCCCTGAAACACTGGGTCTCTGCTATTCTGATGCTGAGCCGAGAGGTATCCGTTCTTAATGATGATTCTTGCATCATTGCTGTTTCCTCTTGTCATTTCCCTAACTGCTGTGGGAAACACAATTGTGTGCAGCCCTGATCGGTAAACTAGGATAACCGATGAAATTATGAAATCCAATCGGGCTTAGGACGGATTTCACATCATTCACATCAGCCCACTAAACTATGTGTGTATAGAAAAACTTTGACAGTGTCCTTGTGTTTTTGAGATTAACTTTTATCGAGAGTTGCGGATCTTTGAAGGCCATGACATGCGATATTTTTTCGTTGCAAAATATTTAATCGGATGCCATCGGATGTTTGCATGTTTTCACAGTTTGAAAACGCACACATTTGCTGTCGAAGGACCTCTCCCGGATGAGAGTTTGTTTGCTGAGATTTTTATCGCCGGCCTGACATGTAAAGGTCTGTAATTTGTAGGTGGGTGTTTCTGATCGAAATCAGGTTCTGCAACTACGGATGCACGTATAATATGCGAGAGTTTGTTTTTGCAATTGAATAAGTTGCCTGTCGGTTCAGTGGAACATATGTTAGTACTCGCAAATATACAAATCCGAGATGACTGACTTTGTTATAATTGCTAGTGTTAATCCAATCTATGTTCTAGTTACTCGTACATCCGAGTTTTCGAGTAACTCCAATTGACAGCACCAAAGAAAGCAGTTTTTTGAATGGCTTGTATTTATTCTCTGAACTAGAGCCACTCTAGGATTTTCAAAATATTGATTTTTTTATTGCTTTCAATGCAATGGACCCTTAGGACCTCAAAAATGCTATCCCAAAAAATTATGGCCGCGAAATTTCGAAGTGTAGTCCCAGAAGTACCCGACCTGACGTATAGATGGCGGTTGTTGTTTAAAAAGAATGACAATTGTAGAAAGTACTAACCTCATAAAGCTCACATTTGAGGTTTGACGATGCTATTTTGTTTAGTATTCGTTCGACAGCCAACAATAGTGAACGCTCTTAGTGAATTTTTAAATATGGAAACAATTGGTCATCGTTATGTGATACAATACTTTCACTTGAAAGGCCTCAATCCAACCTGGAATTAGATTCCACTCTGGGGGAGTCTGCTCCTTCGTTTACAACAATAAAATATTGGGTAGCAGAGTTTAAGTGAGGCCGTGCGAGTTGCCAAGATGAACATTGCAGTGGTCGACCAAATGAGGGGAGTTCAGCAGAAA
Organism: Volucella zonaria; assembly: GCA_963966105.1. Classification (NCBI taxonomy): domain Eukaryota; kingdom Metazoa; phylum Arthropoda; class Insecta; order Diptera; family Syrphidae; genus Volucella; species Volucella zonaria. The sequence goes on along the minus strand of OZ014532.1, from coordinate 83,672,943 downwards.
ATCTATAAAATGGTATTGAATAACCGTCTCGATTGAAAGTGCGTAAACTAGCAGATACGGCAGGTATTTCAAAAAGCACATTACATCGCATGAGAAAGCTGTGCGCAAGATGGGTCCTACGATTACTCAAAAAAACAGCGTCGTGAGGATGATTCAACGGAGTTTCACAACAATAAAGCCAAGTTTTTGCGGCGATGGACCCATGAAGCATGGGTCCATCAATTCACACCCGAGACGAAGAAACAGTCAAAACAATGGATTCAAAGAAGAAAATCGGCTTCAAAGAAGCCAAAGACATTTCCATCTGCAGGCAAGGTCATGGCGTCAATTTTTCGGAACGCGCGTGAGATAATTTTCACTGATTATCTTCAAAAAGGAAAACCAATTAACAGCATGTTTTATGCGAACTTATTGCAGCGTGTGAAAGATGAAATCAAGAAAAAACGGCCGCATTTGGGGCAGAAAAAAGTTTGGTTTCATCAAGAAAAACGATGAGTTAAAGTTCGAATTGCTTCCTCATGCACCCTGTTTGCCAGATTTAGCCCCCTCGGATTATTTTCTATTTCCGAATTGGAAAAAAATTCTCGATGGTAAAAGATTTGTCAACAGTAAAGAGGTGGAGTCTGCGGTTGATGGTTATTTTAAGGAGCTCGACGATTCTGACTATAAACAGGGTATCGAAGCTATTGTACATCGCTGGTAAAAGTGTTTTGCTTTATTCAGGAAATTAAAAATACAAATTTATTCATCTAAATCTATATTGTCCCCTTCAAAGTAATCCCCATCGACTGCAACATATTTATGCCAGCGCTTGATCCAATCCTCGAAACATTTTTTATATTCGGTTTTCGGTACTTGCGACAGTGCTTCCTGCGATTTTTCCATTACTTCCTCTCGGCTGCTGAAACGCGTTCCCCGTAGTGACTTTTTAATTCGATTGAACAGAAAGAAGTCACAGGGGGCCAAATCAGGGGAATTCGGTGGCTGTTGGATGGTATTTGTTGCATTTTTCGTCAAAAAATTACGAATAATGATGGCACTGTGCGACCGCGATGGTGTATTATCATGGTGCAAAATCTACGAGTTTTCTGCCCACAATTCTGGTCTCTTTCGGCGAATTGCTTCACAAACGTCTCATAACGCCCAAATACTCGTAATACTCTTGGTTTACTGTCTGGCCTTCTGGCAAAAATTCATGATGAACTACACCGTTGTAATCCATGAAAACCGTGAGCATTGCCTTCTTTTTTGACTGAAAACGACGTGGTTTTTTTGGTCTCGGCTCATTTGGTGAACGCCATTCACTTCTCTGATGTCTGGATTGCGTGCCGCACTCATAAACCCACGTCTCGTCTCCAGTAATGATCCTTTTGATGAATGTGGGATCGGATTCAGCCTCGCAAATCATCTCTTTTGCGTCGTCAACACGGTCTCTTTTTTGCATGAAATTGAGGTCTTTTGGCACCAACTTTGCTGCTATACGACGGAAACCCAAATCATTAACCAAAATGTCTTGGACGGATCCGTAGGCAATGTTCAAGTCCTCCGCTATTTCTCTGATGGTTAATTTGCGGTTATTGACCAACATTTCTTTTACTTCATCGATGTTGTCATCGGTTTTTGATGTCGATGGTCTGCACTGTTTCATCATCTTCGATTGACTCACGACCACTTTCTTTAGAGAATCGTTACCGAAACACTTTCCCAACATTTCCAACGTTCGCGCACCATTAAATCCGTTTTGTACGCAAAATTTAATACAAGTTCGTTGTTGCAAATATAAATCCATTTCTAAAATTGTAAAAAATCGCCAACACACACAAAGATAGATGTACTCTTGGCTACGTAACTTTTACAAATGTCAAGCTATGACGCTAAGATTTAGAGGGAATGTCAACAAGAGATTTACCAACTTAACAAAAAAAAAACAGAACTCAAATCGAAACAATTGGAACGCCGCACGGTTATTCCGGGATCAACGTCTAAATAATGATGTATGTGGCATATAGTAGTTCATTTGATATTAACAATTTCTGGCGATTTTCCTGCCAAACGGAAGTGCGCCATTTGGTCAAAATCAATCGTACAAGCCTCTCCAGCTGTTGTTGGGTACAATAAAATAAAATTTAGTGACTCGCGATAATTAAAAATTTACAGGATCTGTTAGTATGGCCGTGGATCCTCCAAAAATGAGAGGTCATCTGAGAAACGCTGAGCAGACGCCATTTCTAAATAAATTATTCTATAAAAATTATATTTTACAGTCAATAAACTTCCGCCTTCCTGTTTTTACGGCCTCTGGAGTGGCCTAAACCCTTAAGAAGACAAGTTCTAAGATTATTGTGGTCAGAAAAGAGTCTTCTATGGACCAGATACAAGCTACTTTCTATAGTTATAGAAAGCTTTGTAAAAGGTGTCCCAAATTTCACGCAAGATTTGAATATTCCACCATTTGTGCAGTAAAGTGTTGCCAAGCAACAAAACAAAAAAAAAGACAGCATGATAGCTAACAGTTCACGGTTTTTAAACATGGAACGCTACACCAAAGGACAATGCGTTTTCATTGTTGAATAATATTTTAAATGGGCATGGGCTGAAAAGTCCGTTTTATAGTAAAACACAAAATTTTTGCAAAATTCAACTTTATTTATCAATATAGTTACCTTCGAGGGCGACACTGATTGAAACGATTTTTCAATCTTTCGATAACAGTTTTGTAGTACGATTTCGGTTTAGCCTCAAAATAGGCCTCTGTTTCGGCATTACTTCTTCATCTGTCTTAAATCTCTTTCCGGCGAGCATTCTTTTGAGGTCTGCGAACAGGAAATAGTCGCTGGGGGCCAAATCTGGAGAATACGATGGGTGGGGAAGCAATTCATAGCCGAATTCATTCAATTTTGCCATCGTTTTCATCGACTTGTGACACGGTGCATTGTCTTGATGAAACAGCACTTTTTTTTTCTTCAAATGTGGCCGTTTTTCTGCGATTTCGTCCTTCAAACGCTCCAACAACGCGCTGTTGATAGTCTGCCCCTTTTGGAGATAGTCGATGAAAATTATTCCATGTGCATCCCAAAATACGGATGCCATAACCTTGCTAGCCGACTGTTGAGTTTTTAGTCGTTTTGGACGTCGCTTGCTCGCCACTCAGCTGACTGCCGACTTGACTCTGGTATGAAGTGATGGAGCCAAGTTTCATCCATTGTCACATACCGACGCAAAAATTCGGCTTTATTGCGGTTGAACAGCTTTAAACACTCCTCTGAATCATCAACACGTTGTTGTTTTTGGTCGACTGTGAGCAAACGCGGCACCCACTTTGAACACAGCTTTCGCAGGTCCAAATATTCGTGTATGATATATCCAACACGCTCTTTTGATATCTTCAGAGCCTCAGCTATCTCGATCAACTTCACTTTACGGTCATTCGTAATCATTTTGTGGACTTTTTTGATGTTTTCATCTGAAACAGCTTCTTTTGGACGTCAACTGCGTGCATCATCTTCGGTGCTTGTATGACCACTTTTAAATTTTTCAATCCACTTGCGAATGGTTCGTTCGCAAGGTGCAGAGTCCGGGTAACACTTACTCGTATCAAGCCATTTCTTTGCATCGGCTGCATCAAAAGCAATGATAAATCAACACACGAAATTGCTTTGAATCCATTTTTTTTTACAATAACAAAAGTTGCTTCACTCACTTATAGCGAGAATTAATCATACGACAGCTGTCGAATTTATACACGTATCTTTTGAAGGTTGGTACTAACTGAAAATGGTATGGATTTAATTCAAATGGTGCCCTCTCTTAGAAACGGAACGAACTTTTCAGCCCATGTGTTATGATGAAGATTTGACAGCTACAGTTTGCAATTCAAATCTTTAGCGATGAGGCTCGTTTTCATCTTGATGGCTTTGTTAATCGTCAAAATTGTCAAATTTGGGATTCAGAAAATCCACCAGTGCTTATTGTGATACAATTTTCGATTGATAAAAGGATATAGTATCTTTACTATTAGATTTATTTTATGAACTGTGTTTGATAAATATTTTTCAAAAGTGAGTTTCTACCGAGAAATATTCGCAAGTACAATACTTACACCTTTCAGATCACTAGATGTTGGTTGAGTTCAATTGTAGGTTTATTTGAGGTCAGAATTGCTGTTTTCTGCGTCGAGTAAACTACATAACCTGGGATTTATCTGCAACAGAGCTGTATCAACAGCGAACAAAGCAAGAAAAGTGTTGCCATTAGGTATTGGAATGTCGGACATAAAAATATTAAATAAGATGGGACCCAGTACTTAACCTTGCGGTACGCCAAAATGAATGGTATATAAGGATGATTGGATATCGCCTAGGTGAGCTATAAATTTTCTTTGTTCTAAGAAACTTTGAACAATTTTAATAAGTGGAATTGAAAAAAGAATGTCGGCCATACCGTATTGAACGCCTTCTCAATATCCAAGACGACCAAACCTGTTGATCATTTCAAATCTAGACTTTTTTTAACGTGCTGTTTGATTCTTATGAGTTGATGGCATGTAGAGTAATCAGTTCGAAAGCTAAACTGTTCAGCTGATATTCCCTTATTATTTTTTCTAATAGCTTACTTAAGCAACTTAAATGGCTAATAGGATGGTAGCTTTTAGAATCGTTTTTAGGTTCACTAGGTTTTATAATTGAAACGATCTTAGCTGTTTTGTACTTATTGGGAAAATAAGAATTTCTTAAACAAGAATTAAAAATGAAAGTTAAATAAATTATGGCTTTGCGTGGTAAAGCTTTGATTAACTATGCCATTACTACCTGCGAACTTATTGGTCTTAGACATTTTTATTAAGTTACTTGCTTTTGTGGGGCGAATGAGGTAATTATCATTCACGACATGGTTGGAGTTATTATAGTCTGTCAGGGTATAGCCGACCATGTTTTCTATGTTGACATCACTGAGGTGACCTGAGATTAAATGGTTTTGACTGAAGTTATCTGCTAATAAGGTAGCCTTATCCTGTTGAGTTACATAAATATTGTCTTGGCATAAAGGGTTGAAATGTTTGAAACTTTCTTTTTGAATATTTTAGTAATTTTCCAGAAAGGCTTTGTACCTTTATTGAAACTACTTAATAAGGAATTCCAATTTCTATTATTAAAAATAAGAATTTCATTCAAAATGTAGTCAGGAAGAAGGCGCGAGTGAGATCTTTCAGTATCCATTTTAGGGATTGATGTATCTGCAGCGCATTTTGATAGTTTCTTGAAGTGTTTCTACAAAAGAATCAATCTGGAGTGATGAATTAACAGCATACACATGTACGAGAGGCGTTCAAACTATTCTCGGTATCGGGGTGAAGCTGTGGTTGTATATATAAATTGACTTATTTATCAAATAATACTATTATTTTAGTGCATTCATGTAAAATTTCATATAAATGTGATTATTAATTCGCGTTTTATCTCTAGTTAAACAGAATCATAATGGCAACTGAGACGATGATGGTGAAAATTGAGCATCGCGCTGTAATTAAATTTCTCACTAAGCAAGGAAAAAGTCAAAAAACTATTCATGAAGAGATGGTCGCTGTTTACCAGGGTTCCGCACCTTCATTATCAACTGTGCAAAAGTGGTCAAGTGAGTTCAAGAGAGGCAGAGAGAGCATTGAGGACGACCCCCGCTCCGGCGCCCCGGCTACTGCTTGTACGGGAGAAAGCATCAAAGAAGTCGAAAAACTTGTTCTTGAGGATGCCCGAATAAAGGTGAAAATGATGGCAGAGATCACCAAGCTTTCAATTGGTACCATTCACACCATTCTTCATGACCATCTTAACCTTTCAAAGGTCAGTGCAAGGTGGGTGCCACGAATGCTCACAGCGCCTCAGAAAAAAGTGAGAATCGCATGCTGTAGAGAGCTTTTGGAGATGTGTAGTGAGAACGCGGACGGTGTTATGGATCGAATTGTTACTGGGGACGAAACATGGGTCCACCACTATGACCCTGAAAGCAAACAAGAGTCCATGCAGTGGCATAAAAAAGGAGCAGGCCCCCCGAAGAAGTTCAAAGTCACTCCGTCTGCCGGGAAGCTCATGGCCACAGTTTTTTGGGACTCAAAGGGAATCTTGCTCATTGAGTACAAAAAAAAAAGTGAAACCATCAACGCCACATCCTACACTTCCACTTTGCATAATTTGCGGGAGAAAAAGACAGGGTAAACTCGCAGCGGGTGTGTTGCTTCTTCATGACAACGCTCCTGTTCACACGGCGCGAGTTTCCAAGGCTGCTGCGCGAGATTGTGGTTTCGAAGAAATCCAACACCCACCCTATAGTCCAGGCCTTGCCCCTAGTGATTATTTCCTGTTTCCGGATTTGAAAAAATGTCTTCGTGGAAAAAGATTTTCGGATGATGAAGAACTCAAGTCAGTATTTTGCAGAGAAAGAGGAAATTTATTTTTTTGAAGGTTTAAAAAAGCTTATCTCAAGATGTAACAAATGCATTGATGTTAGGGGAGATTATATTGAAAAATAAAAACAATTTAAATTGAATTCGCATTTTCCTTCATATCGATACCGAGAATATATTGAACGCCCCTCGTAGTTGATCTAAGGACTGAAACGAATAAAATTTGGAAACTTCAAAGTAAAAAAAAAATATATTTTCATAATTCATTTAAATTTTTTTTATTTGCTTTAAAACTCTGTTTTTATTAAATTCAATCAAAATTACAAAAGATAAAAAAATTATTTGGGTTCACATTCTTTCCTCAACTTCTTTCGAATGTCCTTCATAAGGTTGGTGACAGTTACATCCGTGATTAAAATCTTTTACGTCCTTTGCACACTGCTCACTTTTCCGCAATTTAACTTTGACCAAAGCCCAATACCTTTCAATGGGGCGGCGCTGTGGAACATTGGGTGGATTCATGTCTTTTGGGACCAAGTCGACATTTCTAGCAACAAGAAAGCTCAACGTGGCATGAGCATAGTGAGCTGAAGCTAGATCTGGCCAAAACAATGTTGAACCCTCGTGTTTGTTTAAGAAAGGAATCAACCGTTTTTTTAGGCACTCGTTAATGTACACTTCTCGGTTAATTGTTCCCGTTGTAATAAACGATGAGCTTCTGTGTCCACATTGGCAAATGTCCTGCCAAACGAGATATTTTGACCCGAATTTTTCCATCCCAATCGATGTTGTTGATTGCGGAAGAAGCTCAGCTTCAAACGAGTTGTAAAACTGCGCACCTGGAAGAGTAGTAAAGTCGGCTTTGACATAAGTTTCGTCATCCAAAACCAAGCACACTTTCTTGTTGCCGATCAACTCGTATAGCTTTCGGGCTCGTGTTTTTATGCCTTTTTTTTCTTTTCAGTAACTTTTGGTATTTTTTGTTTTTTTTTCGTGTTTTCAGACCGTTACGTTTTTTAGATCTTTGTACAATTGTTTGGTTGGTATTACATTTCCGAGCAACATCTCTGGATGACATAGTCCGGTTTTTTACGATGTTACCCACTATTTTCCTGTCCAAATTTGTATCATGTACGAGTACTCCACTTTTAGCTCCACTTTTCTGTTTTCGCTTAATTGTCAACGTCTCCAAATATCGTTTAATAACAGAATCCACTGTACTGCGTGCTTTGTTTAAAGTTTTTGCGATGAAATGGTTTGGACGCGAAGTATTTTCGAGCCATTTGTCGATGATCTTTTTGCGGCGTTCCTCTTGACTCATATTTTATGAATATTTTAAACCGCACCGAACTAAAATCAATAACAAACTGAAACTAGAGAATATACAGGCTAATTTGGCTACAAAATGGGATTGCAATTTTTACGCATTGGAAGTATAGCCCGTATTAAAATTTACAGATTTTATTCATTTCAGTCCTTAAGTGCAAATTGGTGGATATTACGAGTAGCAGCAGCAAAATTGGTTATTTATTTTTGTACAGACTGGTAAGTGCTCTGATCACTTAAAGCATTTAAAGTTACAGGCTGAGAAAAGTTGTGTTCGATATTTGTGATGAAAAAATCAAGTGTTGAAGGATAAAGTGAGGAGTTGCCTGCATCAGGCAATAACGGTTAATAGTGCTCGCTATAGCGACGTCATAATCCAGTTTTTATGTCTAAATCGCAAAATATGTAAATGGATGACATGTGGATTCAACAAGATGGTGTCATATGCCATACAGCCCAAGAAACAATCCAATTACTGAATGAATCATTTCCTAGTCGTGTAATTGCCCATTTTGGTGATTAGAATTGGCCACTCAGATCAGCCGATTTTACTCTAGTTTAGTTTTCGATCATCATGGAATGTTTTCCTCAACATGCTGCGTTACACGCTGACCTATTTTGTTGAAACGTAGTCTCTTCCACATTGATACCATTCAATTGGGGAATGAAAAAGTCAGGAACTTTGGTATATATATCGCTCTCCTCCGTAAAAGTCAGCCGGAATCATTTTTGAAGGAATATGGACTAGCGATTGACAAAGCTTTAAAGCACACCAAACAGTGACTTTTGTGGATGTCTTCTCGGACTTTCTTAAATCCAAGAGCGACATATCTTCCGAGACTTCAGTGCCTGAATATGTTAAGTTTTACCTGAGAACTGCGTTTAATGAATCAACGGGGCCGGAACCTGATTCAAGGTTTTTTGATATACTTAGAGCTCAAAGATCTGATACTCCAAGCTCGAATTATTATTTGCGCGAACAGGTAAAATATTTTATATTGTGAATTGAGAAGGACGTGCGGACATAGGCAACACTATTGTTGACGACCAGATCAAAGGACAAAATACAATGGCGGTTATGCTTGCGGACTTGATCGATGCTCTACAGATCGAAAATATTGCTTAAAGCAAAAATGCCTGCGATCGAAGAATCTGAGTTCTGATTAGATGTCATGTTAATAGTAAAACCGAGGTTTAAAAATTTACTTCAAATTAAGAGCTCACTATTCCCGTTCCACCGTTCCACCTTTCTTTGCTGAAAGAATATATTTGGTTTTGGCCTCGTTTCCTTTCCTTAACGCCTTTTTGCCGCTTCGGCTTAAATATTGGGTTCTACCGCGTGAAATGTCCGATTTTCGCTCAGTCGGAAATAAGAAGTTCTCGCATCGCTTACATTAAGAAACCAAACTGAACCGTTTTTGCACCGAATAGTTACCTGTGATGAAAAGCGGATACTGTATGATAATCGTGAAAGATGCAGATGAAAAACCAAAACACATCCCCAAGCCGGATCTTCCCTCAAAAAAGGTTATGGCGACAATTTGGTGGACAACGAAAGGACCAATCCATTTTTCATTTCTTCAACCAGGAGAACGATAAATGCTATCAAATATTGTGAGGTAATCGACATAGCATATAGCATGCCAAATTGGCCGAAAAGCAACCCGCGTTGTTCAATAGACACGGTCCCATCCTTTTGCATGACAATGCTAGACCCCATGCCTTACAAGAAACGGTGCAAAAACTGTTGCAGTTGGGATTTTAAATTCTTCCTCATCCACCGTACTCTCCTGATATTTCCCCAGCGGATTACCATCATCTTTTCCGCAATCTGGATTCATTTTGCCGACAGAAGGTCTTCCGGAACCGAGCAGAGGTCAGAAAAGCCTTTGAAGATTTCATTGCCTCAAAAAGTCAGTACTTCTACGAAAAAGGAATATTTGACCTTGTATCACGTTGGAAAAATGTCATAGATGCCAACGGATCCTATTTTGATTGAATAAGAATTTACGGAAAAATAATATTGTTAGTATAAAATCGGACATTTCATGTGGCAGAACCCAATATTTGCAAACGCCCCAAGGATAGCTCGCTCGTAATCAGTAAAACAAGGAGTTCCGGGCGTTCACACAATACGGCAGACAAGATCTTGTACACAATACTAAGAGTTTCCTCGGATCTGACGATTGACGCATTTAAGAGAGTTTCCTTTCTTGTAGATCGTGTAAACTATGAGTCATCAGGTATAGTTTCATCTGAATAAATCTTGAAAAGCTCTTTACTAAGTCAATTTCCACTTCCTTAAATACCGCGAGTAGTAGGCTATTCGGTTCATCAGCTTTGTAGCTTAGATTTTGCTATCTTTGTTTTGATATTGATGGACATCTTGAACCTTACCATCCGGGGTCTGTGGCTCATCCTGGTTGACAGCAGTCGTCTTCTTCATTAATAGTCATTAATGGTACTCTTATTACCTTGCTGACCTCTTCAGGTTTACGTCCGCGTCTTCTTGGCTTGTTACCTACTTCGTAACTTTTGGTAAAATTTGGAACACTGTTCGGGGAATAGTGGTTCTCTGTTTCCTTGATCGCTATTACATCTTCCGCCACAGATGTTCTTTTCTTCCGTTCCCGGGGGTTATGTCGGTAGTCAGCGAGACGCGGAATCCTTAAGATTGATTGCCAGATGTTCTCTACGGCCGGAAATTCTCGAGGGAATAGTCATTGACTACCACGGGGAGGTGAAATATTCAGAATATAATATGCAGTCAAAGTTATGGAGTGACAGCCGCCTTGTAGATGCCGCAAATTAGTGCCTACTCTGATCATACCAAACCAATGCACCATACAGTAAAACTATTGTCTCTGAAAACTGTTTAACAGAAAGTTACAAGTGTACAAGTTTTATATATCCAGGAACGATTTAAGAGACGTAAAGGATAGCATCTATAGCCGCAAGTCGCCGCTGTTACAGGATTGTACATATACATATGAAGAAATTTAGCTGCAAAAAAGTTCAAGAGACACCACCGATAACTTGAAAATATTGTAGAAAGAGATTTTGGGAAAGTAACCGCTATAGCGTGATTTCTTTAGAATTCTAGATGAAGTGAATAATGTTTCTCACAAGCCTGTGCAAGTAATCGTAAACGGTGATGACAATAATATCATGCATCAAAACTGGCTAGTTCCCAATTGTGCGCTTATGGCTATTAAAACAGATGTAGTGGTTAAGCAGGAAGGCAGATCTAGGTTCGCTAGTATGTTTCGGACAGTTTAAAACAAAAAAAATCGAACCACGTAAAGAGCACGAAATTTAGTCGACCTTCCGTATATACTTAACTTATTTGGTTTGGTTTTCGAAGCACTACCCCCTGTATATAAACTGGGAAACTTGAGGTCAACTTGCATTAACCCGCAAAGGTTTTTCACTGCAGATAAAAACAAAACTAGAGACAGAGTCAAATTCAACGTCGAATACAGCAGTTCGTCCTGTCTCATGTCAGATTATCAATAAAACTGATTACTTCCTCAATTACTCTACAAGCCTCATTACACAGCTTCGTCTGCTTGAAACTATATATTTAAAGAACACATTTCTCAAGTTCTGCATTAGAACCAAAGGACATTCTCTCAGACAGGACAATGTATTCTATCGTATCCTGAAAGACACTTCTTGCCAAAAGTGCCAACAATTTCCGCAGTATAAATCATCGTGCGCGCAATTTAATGGCCAAACTGAGTCCCGCAACAACCAAACAATTGTTATGTTTGGGAAGCAACTGTCAAGCAATTTAGACAATTTATCCCCCTTGTCTCCTGCAACACAACTGCATGCAATCGCATGCATAGTCGCCCAAAAAAAAGAAAGCAGAAAAAAGAAATGGAAAAAGAAAAAAAAAAAAATGACCGCAATAATTCATCGTCCTTAACAAGAAAACCCAAGAAATTGGAAAGAAGTCACAGAAGCAGCAACTGCAGTCAAGCAGTCAACACAAAAAAATAAAGAAGTCCTTATTTGATGCTCCATTACCACTGCAGCAGGATATTCTTCTTCCATTGAACCGAGGAAGATGATGATGACGATGATGATGTCATTCATGAAACTGTCCATTGTTGCAATCGTCCTGTGTATTCGTAACTCCATGACAATGGGTGACGTCGCCGCCTGTATCGTTCGGTTTGTTTTGCTTTTGGCCAATGTGGCTCACCCTCTCATTTTGGGCTCCTTTATGACTTCTGTTCTAATGTCGTTGATTGAACAATAAAATAAAAATAAAGAATATGGCCACTGAGTTCAGTAGTTACTGGACTGAACCACTGGACCTCCTTGGGAGAGTAATCGTGATTTATATCGAAATCGGTGGGGTGTGGTCCAGATCCTGAGGGCCACACTACAGCTGGGTAGTTTTCATATCCTGCGCATTGGTCAACTCTTGAGTGAGTTAATTCCAATTGAATAGTGTTTTGTCCTTTTATTCGTTTTTCGTTTAAGTGACGGCCGATGGTCGTGCTGGAGCAAGGCAGCGGGACATCCTGTTTCTTATCGCAAGAATAAATCATAAGTTGTTTTGGTAAGAGCCTTGCTCTTGATAGCCACGGTTAGAAGCTCAGGGGTAAGATTTTATGGCTTTTAATAAAAATCGAGAGAAAATTGACGAGTAAATTTGAACGATTTCAATAAACAAACTGGGGGTGAGGCTTTTTTGGATGGGATCATGCCATACGAATATTGGATTTAGGATTGAGCAGTATATGTAGTTTGATAAATGGCTTTAGGTAAACGGTGGTATTTAATAATGTATTGGATTCTGAAACCCAGGATATGAAAACTTTCGTCGACGCACGAAAATGTTTCCAAGTTTTGAGTGTATGAAATTCGCTGTATTGTTGCTAGTTACGTACGTGTATGAGCAGTACACGAAACCTTGACATGACGAATTACAAATTTTAGGCAAAAATGCTTAATTATGTGACGGCTTTTCCGTTCTATTATCCTCACTAAAAAAATATAATCTAATTCGAATATTAAAAAGTTGTGCGAAAATCCGAACATTGCGTCAAACCAGCAAACGGGGGAAAGTCCTTAAAGAGGGCAAATCATCAATATTTCACCATCTGACTCAGAAAATCGGATGGTGCATATCCGTGCAATGGGATGGAAAGACCGAAACCATTTCTGCAATATAGCACAACCTGCCTTAGATGGGTATCTGTGATGAGGGTCTCTGCTACAGCCGAGCTCACCTGGGCTAGACGGCTTGGAATAATGGAATACAACAATGCGGGATGCAGACTGTTCCCATGGGGTGGTGCCTTCTCTCCACTGCAATAAAATGAATGCTGGGCCAATTTCTCCTTGAACTGCAACTTCCCAAAAGTTCTGACGCCTACCCCTATTCAGATCATGTAGCAGTACTGTCTGTTTGTGCATTGCGATTGCCTGTTTCAAAGCGGCAGACGTCTCGATCGAATCTTGGTCCGATTGAAGGAGTCAACCGGTTTGGTTTAAGCAAGCCACCTTCTATTTTCCAATGAAGCTGAGTGTCCTTAAAATCCAGACACTGCTGGAAAACCGCCAAAACCGCGGCAATGTAATAGAGTTTTCGATCTGATATATTACTTAACCCTAATTCTACGGTACATTTACACTAGCTCCGGATTGCTTATTTGAAGGCGATGGAAGGCTGAATCTACTGAATTTTGTTTTGGACTTAGGCTACATTGAGATCACTAGGACTCACCTAGACTTTCGAAATCCCATCGGCTTCGGTAATATTACCATTATATTAATATTACGGCGACTTAGACTCTATTCGAGTTGAAGATGCTAGGCGTAGATATGGTGAGTATCAGCTGCTAGTGTAGGGACCATTTCAGCAAGAGTAACAACAATCAACAGATCTGCTGGATTACTTAAGTTCCTGAAAAGTTGTGCCTGTCAATTCAAGGTGTTTTGGTAAACGGGGTTAACAGACAGACACCTGAAGATGATTCAAAGAATACTCGGATAGATTGTCCAAAGTGACGGGAACAGGCGAAGCATTACTGGAAATTTCTTTGGAGTACCGGTGGTAGAAATACGGACAAAATAGTGTAAGACATGAGAAATTACGCCAGTGATGCAGAGGGTCAATTGACTTGGTGATCGACGATTCCTATGAGTTTAATCGTGCCATGTCCAATGTCCAAATGTAGGCACGGATCTCCAATGTTGGCTCAATAAATGCCTTAAATATTGATCAGGAAAAACTTATACATTTCCTCGAATATTTGTCACTCTAACGTAAATTGGAAAGTTGTTCGGTATTTTAAAAACATTAAATCCCATTCGGTTGATGGTTCTCCAATAAGTTATAATGTTAATGTTGTATCTAAATTTACTAGATGGAGTAAAAAGTGACCTCCTTGACCGCCAGAATGCGCTGCTACTGCAAAAAAGGTTATGGCGCCTTGAAATCCGTTCATATTTAGGCAGATATGCCAAATTTCAGTGCGATACTGTCGTTAGTTTTGTTTTGACAGCTGATTGTTGTTGACGTGTTTGGCATCATGTTGAGTGTGGACAAAAACGATTTTAGTTCTCTCATAAAACATTATTTTTTGAGAGGCAAAACGGCGAAGGAAACAAAAGAAAAGTTGGATAAATATTATGCGGCTAATGCTCCGTCAGATTGCACCGTCAAATATTGGTTTCGAGAGTTTCGTGGTGGCCGCAACTCCACTACCGATCAAGTCCGCAGCGGCAGGCCTTCCAATGCGGTTACAGAGGACAATGTCAAAAAAATACATGAAATGGTGTTGGCTGACCGGAAAGTGAAGATGTGCCAGCTAGCAGATACCACAAAGATTAGTACTGAGCGCACACGCCATGTTTTGAGCAATATTCTGCTTATGAAAAAGTTATTCTGCCGCTGGGTGCCACGAATGTTCACTCCTGACCAAAAACACGAACGCGAGAGCACTTCGAAAGAGTGTTTGGACTTGCTGATGCGGAATCGGGCGGACTTTTGGCATCGATTGGTAACTGGATTTGGATCCCTCGGACTATTATCTCTTCCCAAACCTCAAAAGATGGCTCATCAATAAAAAATTCAGCTCACGCGAGGAAATCATCGACGCCACGGAGGAGAATTTTGCAGACCTTCTGGAAAATTACTTTTCGGACAGGATCAAGAAATTGGAAAATCGCTGGAATAAGTGTATCAAACTGTATTGAATAATATAAAAAAACACATTTAAAAAAAAAAGTTTTTTTAATTTCCAAGGAGGTCACTTTTCACTCCATCTAGTAATTAGCTTAACGTTCGCTCGTTCTACACACAAAGAACATGGACACAAGTCCTGGAATGAATATGAAAAGCAGAGCGTGTTGTCGTCAACAAAGGAATATACTGAATTGGAAGTAGCAGTCAATAGATTAAAATGAAATTGAAAAGAGTATCGAAGACAGAACAGAACCCTGGGCCAAGTCAGAGTTTATTTTGTGGATTTCGGGCTTGAAACCGTCCACAACAACTTGAATTCGAAAGCCAATTTCCAAGAAAAAATTCATCGCACGCATTTTCAACAAAAGAGCTTGATGTCAAACTCTATTAAGTGCCATTGAAATATCAAAGGCAACTGTCATGCGTTCGCGGCAGATTGATGTAGATTTTGGTTCCACTTTTCGGAGAGATACATTAATCCATAGAATTCCCAGTGGACATGATGCTAAGAAAACCATCCTACCGCCCATTAAAAGCTTTTCGTATCTCGAGATATTTCAAAGCGTTTCCATGATCTTTGAAAGCAGGTTTGTAAGTGAAGCGGATCTGTAGGAAGAAAGAGAAGAAGATTTTTTATGGACGGCGTAGAAGTGTTTAGAAGACGCGGAGATACTCGTATAACGTCTCGATCAACCGATTTTTGTGTATTGAAATCTTTGCGTATTCTTTTTACAACATGAGTGCGAAAGTGGGTTGGTCCCATAAACAGTTCGACTCGCCCTAATATACAAGACATGATCCAATATGAAAACACTAACCCTTGGGACCATAGCAAGCAAATTGGTCTTGTCTAAAGAGGACGCAGCTGGAATTTGGTTATAAAGGATCGTTGGGGTAAGGAATGGGTCAAAATTTATTTTGTTGTTGAACGAACCTTTACTACCTTTGGGACAGTGTCGTAAATTTTGTCCCGGTTTGTGGTCGGATTGAAATTTCACTTGGCAAAGGAAACATTTGAAGTCATTCTTGGCTCGTCTGAACTTTTTTGGGTGGTCTTGCAATACCGAAAAAGAAGTCACTATTCCTGACAGCCACGTATTCTGAATTTGCTTTCAGTTTGATATTCTTCATCCGATGAGCGGAAAAAAATGTCCGTAATGGTATACAGGCCCAGGTTGTTATCGAGGGAGCACAACGACCAGTTTAAAAAAGCTGTTTGTTCCGCTCCAATTGTCACTAGGTTCTTTATTTCTCTAACTATGAGGTCTATTTTTGATTTTATAATTTGCGCGGCTTAAGGGATCTTAAACCCCTTAAAATGCTTGCACACAGAGCGGGTGAAGGAAAATCAGGGAGGACAGAAAGAGAGGTACCGGTGAACGTTGGTTTTAAATGTTTGAAGGTTATAATGACTAGGAAATAGAGAGCTAGGCAGGGCATTCCATAAGCGAGTTGTACAAATTAAGAACGCATCACGAATACGCCCAAAAGTGGGCTTGAGGGTTTACTGATGAGCATTCATACCAAGACGGGTGTCACGGTTAAAAGGGGCGGAATGCTACTGGCATTCTATGGAGCACTGTTGGTGCAAATAGCGATAAAACAGAGTGAGACACAAGAAATTACGTGGGTGCCCATTGTTTGAGTGATATTAGTATCACCTATGAGTTTTATCGCACGGCTTTGAATCCTACTTAACCCATGCAGAGCTGTTTTGGGCGCACCTGACTAGATGTAGGCATTGTACTTCAATTCGGGCAGATCAACGCCTTATATATTGAGGCCCGATCAGAGAGGGTGAAGTATTTCTTGCATCGCTTGAGGAAACAGCATTTTTGACGACACCAAATATGTGGTCATTCCAACGTAAGTTCTCATTGACACACATACCGAGAATGGAAAGTTTATCGGTTTCGAAGATGCAAGTGCCATTTATGGACAACGGCTGGGTTTTTAAATTTCGGTTTAACGACTGTAGGCAGCATTGTGTTTTGGAAGCATTAAATTCCACTATGTTGATAGTTCCCCAATTGGTGCTAACGCCGGAATTTAATAAGCTTAACATACGCTGCCGTTCTTTCTATAACCGTAGAGCAGGGGCGTGAGTTCGGAAACGAATATGAAAAGCAGAAAGTACTGCTATCAGCAAAGGAATATATCAGATTGAAGTAGCAGGCAAGAGCTCATTTATGAAAATTAAGGAGTGTCGTAGACGGAATGGAACCCTGGGGCACACCAGCATTTATTTTGAGAATATCAGACTTGAAATCGTGTAAGACATCTTGCATTGAACGTTCCGAAAGGCAGTTTCTAATCTATTGAAGAAAAGAGTTGTCGATCCAAAATCCACACATTTTCGACAAAAGAGCCTGATGCCAAAATCTGTCAAATGCCTTAGAAATATCAAGTGCAACTATCTTGCTTTCGCCAGATTGATGTACGCTTTGGTTCCACCTTTTGGTCAGACATGGTATCAAATCACCAGTGGACTTGTTGCTATGAAAACCGTACTGCCAGACACTGAGAAGTTTTCGTTTTTCGAGATATTTCATTAGCTGACGGTTTGTCAGCGTTTCCATGACCTTGGAAAGAAGGGACGTAAGTGCAATCGGTCTGTAGGAGGATAGAGAAGAAGATTCGCCTTTTTTAGGGACGGGCTGGACAAATGCTGTTTTCCATCTGCTCGGAAAGAGTCCTAAAGAGTACGATCGGTGAAGAACACCTCTTTAGAAGAAAGGGATGTTAAGATTTTTAAGTACACTTGCTACTGCACGAAGGCGAAAGTGGATTCGTCTCATTGAAGACACACTCAAGGCGGGGTCTAAGCACAATCTGGAAGTGTTGAACTGGCCGCAAAGTTGTGCAGCAAGCAGATTGGCCTTATGTAAACAGCTGACAGATCGAATGTCATTGTGAATGAGCGTTGGGATGGAGGATGGGGCAAAGTTTCCGATGTTTTTGACAAACGACCAAAATCTTTTACTACCTTTGGGACATTGTAGTTTTTTTTTCCTCAACTTTCGGTCCTATTGAAATTGAGAAAGACGTTGAGGTCATTCCTGGCTCGTTTAAACTTTTTTCGGTTTTCCTCTGTCGGGTTGGTCTTGAAGGACGGAAAAAACATTTCTGTAACCCTCTTTACAGCTCGAGTCGTACCATGCCTTTTCTTTTGGTCTGATACTCTTCATCCGATGAGGGATAAAGGATCTCATTCCGAAGAAAGTAGTGTCAGTGATCATATCAGCAGCGGCATCCTCGTCGTTATCGAGGAAACATAACCAGTTAAATTTCCTAAAGA
Organism: Volucella zonaria; assembly: GCA_963966105.1. Lineage (NCBI taxonomy): Eukaryota > Metazoa > Arthropoda > Insecta > Diptera > Syrphidae > Volucella > Volucella zonaria. Next base: position 83,654,715 of record OZ014532.1, on the reverse strand, counting down.
AGGCTTTCTCGTATTGCCATACGGTTCTTTTAGGAATCTTTTCTCTAACTGTATGGTCGGTGTACGAGAAATTAGCTGATATAACACAGTGGTCCGACGAGCCTAGAGGGGAGAGCACATCAGCGATGTACTTATCAGGGTGAGAAGTTAAAAACAAGTCCAGGGTGTTGGCGGTATGACTATCAACGTCTGGTATTCGCGTGGGCTCATTTACAAGCTGCGTTAGGTTATTTTCCGCAGCAAAGATCTCAACACACCGTCCTTCGGGTGTTGTCTATTCAGAATGTCGAAGCCACCCAGAATTGTGTATATTGAAATCGCTAGTAATAACGATTTCAGTATGAGGATACAGGGATACAATTCTTTGAATGGAGTGAGATAGCCCATCAAACTCGTTAAAAATCGAATTGCTGTCCAATTTGGGGCTTCTGTAAATAAAGCAGTAGTGATAATTTTATTATCCACAGATGGAGTTTTAACCACTAGAAGTTGAATTCCGGATTGGAACAGATATCACATTGTGGTGCAGTTTAGTAATTGGTGAGAGAGATCGCTATGAAGTAGAATAGTGAGTCTAGTGTGTAGCCAGGCAGATCTAAGTGATCTGAGAGATGTCGGAGGGGATCTACCTATGGTAGATAGTATCCTGTGCTTACAGGTAATATGTAATTCTTAGGCCGCATTAGTTGTATCCACTCTGAAGCTTATTAAAAAAAAAGATCTTACTTGGGATTCCAACTCATTCTAAGGACTAAAACTTGTTCCAGCCAATCACAAGATGGTCACAGTGGTTGAATAGGTTATTGATGTGGAACATTTGTCGTCCCACTCTCACGAGGTGCCACTGAATTTGTGAAACAGTGAACCTACTGCTTGCGTATGCTTGCAATATTTAATCAACTCTTTAAAGTCGGAGACAGAGTACTGGTATTGATACCATGGTAGAGCAATACTATGTCCTATACCACATGTCTGTCACTACAATACCACGTTAAAAGCTAGTACATATGCCACGAAACGTACCTTACTATTGGCATTCGCAATGGTGGTATACCTTCTTACTGATTACAGCGCCGCTTCTCTCTGTTGGCGATTGTTCGTAGATTCTTTGACAAGTAATCACAGTGAAAAAGTATAGCATTGTTTTTGTACAATGAATTCGAAGAGAATAATTTTATCCAAATGCGAAACAACACAAACGTCAAAGTATAATGCTTAACGCGAAAATCAGTGTGTACTACAGTGTGTGATACCATGCTATCAATACCAGCAATCTGTCCACCACATAAGCTTGATCGGTAGTATGATACGAGTATCTTGGGATTTTACTATTATTGTCAGACTTGGTGGAATTCTGATACAGTTAGGTCCAGAAGTGTTCTCGTCTCATCTCTTCGGTATAATTTGTGAAATGATCTTCTTCAGATCCATGTTCTAGGAAAAGTAACAGAAAATTACTTCCGATAAGGCTTCTTGTCCCAATTTCGATCTTTATGTTTTTTTTATACAATACATAAAATCTTGAGAATGTATCCCAGTCTGCCTCGTTGGGATTCATCCAGGAAACCCTTGGACATATTCTTGATAGTACCCTCCAAAGTGTGTATATACTCTTTAAGTCTTGGGCAGGAACATATCCAGGATTGGGTGCCATATTATTTGTCTTGAAGTCAAATATTATTATTGCTATTGTGAAGGAATCTTTCGATGTTACAAGTCTTAATTTAAAGGAGTAGATTCCTGTGTCGTTTTCGATTAGTCCCTGGTTGATACGGGGTGCTCATTTTGACGTTTGACTTTTAAGGATTTTATATACCCAATCCATATCGCTTATGTTTTATAAGTCGCAGGCACTCTGACAACAAGATTTGCTGCACCTGCGGGGTTATCTCACTAGAAAAATGGAACAAGAAGAAATGCCCGATTGTCAAATTTTATCCTAAACTTCCGGAGTGAGTTCGGTAGTTAGCAGACAAAAACTGGTCTGTAAAGTTATGCCGCACGTTTAAAGTTTAAACACAATTCCTGATTTTGTCTGAATGTCATTTCTTCAGCAAAAAAGAGCCGAACCGTATAAGATCCTCTCTACGGTAATGAATCGATGGGAATCAAATGGGTTTTTACTGAACGCTGATATAAATGTTGGAGAGAAAAGTAAATGGTAAGAGTGTTGCTCGGGGTAGTTGCACAATGGTATGGCTATCAGACATGTACTAGAAAATATAGTCCTTTAAATACTACCCTTTTCAAGTTCAAATCCGTTCCAACCGAAGGAAAGCCTGCTCTTTACGATTCGAGATTAGAAATCGTTGTTATAGCGACGACATAACAATTTAATTGCTTCCTCAAACCATTTTCAATTTCGAAAATGAGGCAACATAAAACTGAGAAGCGAACAACTTTTCGTACCTATCTCCTCTCATCGTATAAACTACTCTCGTTGTCATCGTCCATTGTCCATTTCTAACAATTGCCATCCAAATGTGACAAATAAAGAAATCGATTGGCATAAATTTAGTCCTTCAGCCGCTCCTCCAAATCTGGACGTAGATAAAATTCAAATGAGGCTAACCGAAACAGCCGCAATGGGGCCTCACATATGTACGTATGTTGTATCTTTGAGGGCGATTTCCATACAACTAGATTCGATGACCGTCTTTCCCTTTAGTCTCCCCCAGCCAGTCAATTGAAGTCATGACCATATTTGATTTTATCGCACTTGCCTTTTCTTTTTATGGCTCCCAGAGCTAACACAGGACATCGTAAGAGAAGTCACAGAATAACCCTTATTCCTCTGGCCCGCCCAGAGTCTTTTCAATGTAGCCCCTGTCTCTTATGTGCCATGCAGTCAGAAGTAGAAATCTCAGCAAATCAGCGTAAATGTTTTCTTAACGCTCATCGGAGCATTTTTATCGCAGTGTTACTCGGGCTCTAACCCCTTTTCTATAACTCTAACACCGACTCTTAGTCCTGCGAGCTGCACCCCATTTAGAAACTCTCCTCTTGGGACAGGACATAACCCTTTTGGCGTATGGCCGTTTAATAGCCGTAACTGTTTACTAGTGAACTATAAAATCGACTCGAAAGGAGTTTTTGGGCAGGAGAACTTCTCCCCAGTGTCCAATTCGCACAGTTTGTCTGGAAAAATGTCCTTTAGCGCGATTTGGATTCTTTCTTCTTTTTTTTAAGTTGTTCCTTTGAAATGTGAAATGGGCGATTCGAAGTCCTTTTGCATGCCAGAGTTCAAATAAACGGCTCCAAGTGGCTTTAGTTAAAAAGGAAGAGAACAATGACGATTTGGATATGGTTTTAGGGGTGAGTCTCTCCCAAGTAGTAGTAGTAGTAGTTGTAGTAGTAGTAGTGGTGGCAGCGACGGCAAAAGTCGTTCCTTTGTCATAAGTTTTCATTTCGCCCAGTGACCGCTTCTGAAGGATTACAGTGACCGTAGTCACATCCCAGCCAGGAAACCTTCTATGTAATTGGAGAATTGGATGGTTTCTCTTTTCTTTCCTTCGTTTGGTGTGTTGTTTTGTGTCCATCTTTTTGGAGTTAGCTTAAGGACGACAAAGGATAAATGGTCGTGTGATGTTGAATTTTATTGCCATTGCCATCGTTGGTGATTTTATTTTTTTGTTGGTTTTTTACGATTTCCGAAATTGGGGTGATTTGAGAATGAGCCAATTTTAATTCGATTCCAAAACGATTTAGTTTACCCCCGGTAGTCGGGTATGCATGTGTAGTACTTTTTGGTGGAGGTATATTAAAAGTAGAAAAAAAAAAAGAAATTTGAACCGTACCCCATATGCAGGACTACGAGTATGTGTTGGATAAGGAATGGTGGTAAGTTTCTTTGGGTGGGCAATAAATTGTAAATATTGTGAAGAATATTAAACCTGGTCAACCATATTGATTGGGCGTTAGTTTTGTAAATGTAGAAAATATACAGAAATTTTCCAGGAAATTATTTTTCTGAGATTCCTTTATTGCATACTTATTGCATGATTACAACTCGACATTGACCTGCTAAGAGCTCAGAGACCTATTAGGATAGGTATTGAGCGGCGTCAATCTGGCTTTGGTCAGTCCTGTGACTCTTACTACAGATTAATTGTGTTTATTTTACCTCCTCCTGGTACCCACTGGGTATTGGTCTCGTCCAACCGGACTTGACCTACCAAACCTACATATAAACCCTAGTGTTAAGCAGGGGAAAGTTATATCCTGTCAGAACTGACTGAAGCTCAGAAGGATGATATACGGCATTCCACAATCAGCCGTGACCTTAGGGGCATGGCAGATTCTTTATAAGAACTACTTCAAGGTATATGGATCTAAGGACAATTACGATTTTTCTAGACTAATCAGGTTGCTAAAATAGACATGATGATAGTGGCTCGGAAATTTCCGAGACTTTTTGAACTAGGGGTCTCAGAAAGGGCCTGTATGCGTGGGGTTACCTAGATAAAAGGCTTACTGTTGCGAGCAACCAACAGCTACGGTTGCCATTTAGAACATAAGGAGGACAGAATAAAAGAAAGATGAAAAACGGTGGCACATTCTACGGTGACTGCATGGCATCTAAGACAAGAAATCTTAATCTTTCAGTACATGATAAAACACTTTGTAGCAATCTGCACTCAGGGTAACTTCAGAAAAAGGAGGCGAGTTTATCGACGTCACGCCTACGAGCCTTAAGTATGACGCTGTAATCGTTTTTAACGCCCAGATGGAAAAAGAGCACATCTTTGCTAGCACCATTCGAGAGTATAGCTTTTATTAATTTACTACGAGTTGGTGAGTCACTTTGGAGCTTTCGCCAACGTTTGACGTATTTCCTCATTGTGTATTTCGATCGGCATTATATTAAAGCGGAACAGATCCCCGGAGCCTAAGGGCTCACTAATATCTCTAGATAAGAAACCGCGAATTAAAATGTCTAGTACTTCCAAAAAAAAGGACTTCAGAAGCAATTACTGGAGTCCATTACAGTGTTTACCAGACAGCGATAGTGACGATGAAATTATGACTACCGAAAAAGTTAAAAGAGTGTTTGTGCCTCCTATCAAAGTGTTGCAAAAATCGTGTAACTACATCCACAATATGATGAAATCATTAGGCATATCAGATTATTCAATCAAAAATCTATCAATCGGTATAAAAATTCGATGTGACACTATTGTCTCATACGAAAAAGTACTTGCTAAACTAAAAGATAATAATTGTCAGTTTTTCACGCACGATACGTTCAAGAACAAATTGTTTAAAACTGTAATGTACGGATTGTACGATATCGATCCGCAGTTGGTGAAAACTGAACTTATTAAAGTAGGACTAAAATGCCTAAGAAGTTAAAAAAAATAACAAAAAAATATGAACACTTCACAGACTTCATATTCCTTGTTTCGTTTGAAATCGGTACGGTCAAGTTAAGTGACTTAAAGAAAAATGTTCGAGCTCTATTTCATAACGAAGTAAAATGGAATTACCAACGCAAGCAGAAGGGTAAGCTCACACAATGCCGAAACTGCCAAATGTTTGGACACTGATTCGTCGTGTATAAGCAGAACGAAATACATCGAAGTACGGCAATTGTCAGAGAACCAACAATTTCTGAAACGAAAGCTCGTAATAGAACCTTTTCTGATGTACAGTTGAACTCTGTAAAACAAAAACCTGTTTTACTAAGTTCTCTCACAGATTTTCCAACTATAGAATCAGTTCGCGGCAAGACTCATATTTCTTCTGCTACACACTCTTCGTCATTGCCTTTCCCAACTTGGCCCATCAACAATGCATCAACCAGCATCAACAACATCAACAACGTCAACAATAACAACAATATCAACAAATCCGATTTATTTTCCATAGATGAACTCAATTGTTTAACTTTAGAAATGATAACTAAACTTTCTCAATGTAATACTAAAATAGACCAATTTAATGTAATTTCTCAACTAGCTATAAAATTTTTGTATTCCAATGGCAAGTAATACATACTTAAACATTGTTAACTGGAACGCAAGAGGCATTCGTAAAAAGTATTTAGAGTTTATCAACTTTTTGCGTTGCAACAATGTTGATGTAGCTCTTGTTACTGAGACTTGGTTACGATCAAACGTTAAATTATCTACATCTGTATACAAATGCTACCATGTTGACAGAACTAGACGCAGAGGTGGTGGAGTTGCAATTTTAATTAAGCGGTCTATACAACATTCGCTCTTACCTCAGACACAGAAACTGGGGCTGTAGTCAGGCAAATGCTTGGGGTAACATACTTTCTAGTCTTTCTTTATGCTATTTTGTTTCCACCTAGTCCCACGTTTGTCCCTTCGTCTACACGTGGTAGTCCCTCGGTGTTAGATTTTTTTGTTACAAATTGTCCCAACTACATATCCAATCCGGTTAGCAAAAGTGAGCTTAGCTCTGATCATAATCCTGTATTCTGTCAACTTCTAAATTTTGGGCAAATAAAAACCCAGTATGTTCAGGACATAAAAAGTACAAATTGGCATCTTTTTCAGAGGATCATTAAAGCAAATTTGCGTGATGTTTCCATCTGCCTCGATAACGCCATCAATATTGAAGATGTTGATCACTCTATTGAAATGTTTACTAACTTGCTTGTTTGTGCGGCTAATGATTCTGGGAAAAAACAAATCTCAAGTCGGTATAAAAAAGCCCCTACTTTCACCCCATTTATACTTAACTTAATAAAAATTATGAACATACAGAAAAGGAACTGGCAAAGATTCCGACACCCTAACTTCCAGAAGTATGTCCGATCTCTCAATAAATTGATTACAAAACTTATTGCTAGTCAACGAAATATTGAATGGAACTACAAGCTTAGCGCTTTGGACAAATCTGGAACATTATGCGGGTGTTGAAAAACAAGCATCGAAATATTCCAGGGTTAATAAGCCCATCCTCTATCTTCTACACTAATGAGGAAAAAGCCAAGGCCCTGGCAGATGTTTTTATATTGTAAAAAATCATGAAATTGCCTAAAACCTAAGTGATCATTATTGTACTTCTCGAGTAGACTCACAAATTGCAAACTTTGACGCTTCAAGCTGTATGAATCCACCAAATATTTATGTTTCTGAAAACAAGATTGCACTGTTGATAAAAAATTTTAAAACGAGAAAAAGCTCTAGGCCTTGATCTAATTAAAAATATTTTCCTCAAACATCTTCCTAAGGTAGGTATAAAATATATTACATTTATCTTCAACTCTTGCCTAAAGCTCCAATATTTTCTGGATATTTGGAAAAAGGCCAAAATTGTTCCAATTCTCAAATCTGGTAAACCTCCAGAAAACGCCGAGAGCTATAGACCAATAAATTTACCTAGCCCACTTAGTAAGATGCTTGAAAAAATTATCAAAGAACAATTAATGAATGTAATTTCTGAGAGCAATATTTTACCTAATGAACAATTTGGTTCTAGGCAAAATCATAACACTATTCATCAAGTGATAAGAATAAACAATATTGTCAAAACAAATCGTGATCAAGGAAAATCAACAGGAATGATACTGCTAGATATCGAAAAAGCCTTTGGCACTGTCTGGCATAATGGTTTGTTATACAAATTATTAAATGATTGCCCTCGCTTTCTTTATCTGTGCAAAATTGTTCGAAGTTTTCTGAAAAATCGTGTATTTCAAGTTCATGTCAATTTTTCGGTCTCTGGTTTTTTGATGTCAAATGTGGTGTTCCACAAGGCTCAGTTCTTGGTCCTTTATTGTATATTTTGTTTACGTCCGACGTATTATCAAACTGTAAAGTCGCAATGTTTGCCGATGACATTGCTATGCTCTCAGCTCATCAATTTCCTCTCAACATTGAGAGAAATTTAGATGATGCGACAGAAGTAGTAAGTGAATATTTAAAAAAATGGAAAATTTAACTGAATTCTACGAAGGTGAAGGCTATCTTTCTTACTCGAAAAAGAAAAGCTTGATACCTTCCAGGGAGCAGCCTCAGTGTCTGCAATACGAATATTAATTGGGAAAGCTCGGTTAAGTATCTAGGCATAAATCTGGATTCGAAATTAATTTTTAAGGACCACATAAACCACATAATCAAAAAAGTAGACATTGAAATAAAAACGCTTTATCCGTTTATAAGTCGAAAATCTCATCTTTCAGAAGACAACAAACTGAGTATTTATGAGGTAATTTTCCAGGCAATTATATGCTATGGCTGTCAAGTATGGGGTCAATCTGCCAAATGTCATTTGAAAAAACTGTGCAAATCGCTCAAAACAAAGTACTCAAAATGATGCTTAATCTTCCATGGCATTACTCAACCGTTCAACTGCATCAAAGAGCGAATGTCGAATTGATTAGCAAAAGAGTTGCCAAGCTTACTTTTAATTTTGTGGATAAATGTTCCGCAGCAGAAAATCCTCTTGTTAAATGCTTATATACGCAGCATCTAAACTAAGCTCTTATTTTCTATGTTTTCTATGTTTGTATAGATTATATTATTTATTATACACACTTTTGCTGCCTATTTATGTTTATTTATTTCTTTACTTATTTATTTATTACTTATTTGTTTATATATATTTATTAATTTATTAGTAATTTATTTATTTATCTTTTTATGTATTTACTTATTTATCTATATATTTATTTATTAATTTATTAAATTATTTGCCTATTTATTTATATTTATTCATTTATTTGCTCTCTTTCACCATTGAGAAGAGCATCTGATTCCAATTCCATTTGTATGTATATTACTTGCCATTGAATTATTATCAACAATTGTTTTAACTTTTCTGACTTACCAACTCATATATATTGGGTCTACAAGTAAGTTTCCAGCGTTTTTTTTCCAAAATTTTAAGTTTTACTATGAAAACATAGTTACAATGCTTTATTCACAGTATCGTCCATCGGAAGCTACAACTTTCCCCCATCTTTCTGGCAATTTATGAATTCCGGACCAAAAAAATGTCTCGTCTTTCGAGCCCAAGAACGTATCGAGCCAATTTTTGATTTCCTCTACTGAGCTGAAGCGTATTCCCGTAAGAGCGTTCTGCATCGAACGAAACAAGTGGTAGTCAGATGGTGCCAAGTCTGGACTGTAAGGCGGGTGAGGCAGAATCTCCCATCCACATCCATGAAAAATGGCGGACTCATGCCTGGTCTCATATTCTGGCTGTTTTTCTTTTAATGCCCGCTTCAAACGAATTAGTTGGGTTCGATATAATGGTCCTTTGATGGTTTCACCACTCGGAAGCAGTTCGTAGTATACGACACCCTTTTGATCCCACCATATGCAGAGCATGACCTTATTCACGTGAATATTTCGTTTCGGCGTCGATTGGGCGGGCTCGCCGGGCTCGCCGGGCTTTGTATACGATTTTCTGCGTTCAGGATTATCATAATAAATCCATTTCTCATCACCAGTGACAATACGATGCAAAAATGATTTATTTTTATACCGCTGCAGTAACATTTCGGACATGCAAAATCGCTGTTCGACGTCTCTTGGCTTCAATTCGTACGGCACCCAGTTTCCAACCTTTTGAATGAATCCCAGTGCTTTTAGGCGCAGGGAAACGGCTTGTTGCGTGACGCCCAAGTTCTTCTTGAATCTGACACGGATGATCATCCAGTAAAGCGTCCAATTCCTCGTCTTCAAAACTTTTCGGCTTTCCGGGGCGATCTTTGTCTTCAACTCCAATATCACCACTTTTGAACAGTTTGAACCACTTGCGGCACGTCGATTCACCAATACATTCCACCCCATAAGTTTCCGAAAGCAAACGATAGGCCTCAGCCGCACTTTTCTTCATATTAAAGAATAAAAGCAGCGCTTCCCGCAAACGACGTTTATTTGGCTGGAAACTTGCCATGATTTTGCTCGATAAAATGTACGACACCGATAGAACTGCTCAAATATAACGCGGCAAAGTTGTTGACAGATACAAAACCTACAAATAAAACACATGGGGTCTGACATTTCTGCCCGGGATCCACTGGTGGCGCTATCTCTGACAAACGCTGGAAACTTACTTGTAGACCCAATATATAAATATTCTTATTACTATTATTTTTTTTTGTCTTCAAATAAAAGGTTTTTCTCGCATTTCCTTTTGTAAAAATATTTAATTTAACTATACTTTATTTCAAATTTATTAATAATGTTTAAGATAAAAGATACGATAGTTGTATATCTTCACAAATATAAACTTAAGCCAAACTTGTAAAGAAAATTCTTGCGAAATAAAAAATAAACTAACTAACAGCGAGTTGGTATACCATTACAGTGATTACTTAGTTCAAAATATTTTCAATTCAAAATGTCATTCACCCGATCATGTAGCGATCAACGCAATCCCTTCATTCAGTATTACAGATGTCAAGGCATTCCGACGGGCCAATGTACACCCGGAACACTACCTAGTTTCAGCCAAGCTATGTGATTCGATCGACTGGAAATTTGCTTTCAGTTGATCCTCTCATAATTGAGGTTGTTCTGTCCATGAGGTGGAGAAATCTGACCAATTGAACTGCATCGTCATCCGTTCTTCCAACGAAGCTAAGTAGGTATTTGAATCGAAAATTTCATGGGCGCTGTTGATATACAGGAACTTTCCGCTAGACATGAGATTTACCACCGAAGAGAGTATAATAAGACCAATTATATCCTATGCGTGACTTTTGCTCTTACTAGACTCCAAAAGACCGGCATAGGGGCTTTTCTTAGCACACCGACTTCTGGTCTAGGTGCACTGAAGAATTTCTCTTACTTTGATATTCATGTCATGCGCTGCTGGGATAGGGCTTCCATTCCTAGTTGGGTTTGCTGTGGGTAGAAAGGCAGATGGCATGTGTCTCCTGGATAGAGGCACATCCAACGAATGCTTTCCGACATACCTGCCGTTCCTCAATACAAAATCTGCAGACTTTGTACTGCCATCATAACAGGGCACTACACTACTGGTAAGAACCTAAGTGTGCTAAGCTTTAGTAACAAAACATCCTGCAACGCTTTCTGTGAGATTGAGAACGACAACGTAGAGCACTTCCTCAGTGAATGTCTGGGTAACGCTGCAGATACTCGGGGCTAAGCTGGATGATGCTGGTACTGTAAACCCTTTTAAATAAAACAGCTCATCTTTCAACTAAAGACTTAGAAATTCTAGTAAAAGGAACATACAAGGAGTACAATGGATCAATTTTCTGTCTAAGTGCTCTGTTTCAACAGAAACATTTAAATGCACTAGTGGACCTGTTGCTACCAGAACGGTCCTTCATGTCATTCAAAGGTTGTTCTGTTCCAAAATTTTCCATAAGATCGCGGCTTATCCACAATTCTATGAACTAAGGCCAAGGGCAGAGATAAAATTCCACCAATGATGTTGGTGGAAAATGTTCGAATTTGATATAGAGTCCTAAAGGATACAATTGATGAAAAATCCGACGCTGTAGTTTCCAGCGTAAAAGAGACATTTGTTTAGAGCATTAGCTACAATAAAAAACTGAGAGCTGATGTTGGGTATCTCTAAAAATGTAAGGCAAATACGAAAAGACTGTAGCTCCTTTGGTTGTTTGGCTGCTTATGACCTGTTTTAAGCTCTAGCATTTCAAGATATCGTTACTATTTCATTTTGTATTATCATCTGCAGTTAGTCCAACATTTTTCGAGGAATATGGTTGCTTTTGGATCATACTTGCACTTCTGTTCGTATAACACCAAACCAAACGGGTTCTATCGTTGTATCCTTTGAAAAAAATATAAACCATTGGACACTCGTTTGTTGAGAATAGTTCGGATATGGCCCTAAATTTCATCTTAACAGTTGCAATAGTATAACAACAACTTGAATAGGACGGTGCTTACCTACAGGAGACAGATTCATATCCTTTGCAGCGGGCCAAATGAAAAAACTTGAGTCCCAAACACAATCCATATTCATGAGTATATCGTTATTTCTATTTTGATCTGAAAGACCAAGTCTTACTTTCGATGATAGAGCTTTAATCTCTATCTTCTATGTCGATTATGAAGCAAAGCGCTCATGAAATGAAACTAACCGAATACGATTTGTCTCCTCTTAAGTTTCCAACTCCTGAGAATTTCGAGTGCCTGAAATAAATCACTTGAACCCAGCTTTAAATGCATTTGTATAATTTACATTCAACCAGCCACACCAAGAATAAATCACAATTTAAATGATGACAATTCTAATGCCTAATTTCACTAATGCATTGCGTCATTAGTTCAACTAGCCATCCCAGTCATTTGTTAATGACTGACCAGCAATCCGATAGGCAAAAAATCATCCTGCAACGCAGAACAAATCGCTGTAACAAATCATGAAATAAAATCCTATTTCAGATCCAATCCATGCATCCATGCTGCCTCTTCATGCATTAGATACATTAAAAAACACTCTGAAACATTTTTTTTTTTTGTTCCAAAAAATAGTAACGCAGTTCCAAACTAGATGTCGGGCTCTTTTAATTTACAAAATTTCACCTAATAGGGTAGCGTAATTTAATCCTTGGAAATAGAAATTTTGTTCACAAAAAAAAAGAGTAGGTATACCCAACAACAAATAACCGAAAAGAATTCATTCAATCCTTTTGAGCCCTTTTACCCCGGCCACCGTCATTGAGAGAAATTAACAACCATTGTGCGCTTTATGCAAACACCCACTACATGTTAATATCGTTGACACACATCAATCAACTAAATAAACAGGGACCAGGACGCGTTACAAAATCACATACAAATACGACCGGCTAAAGGCCAGACTCATACTCAACCATTCGTTTGCAATCCTTTATCCTGTTGTGCTATCTCCTGTAAAAGTCAAATGAATTGTACCCACGATTCGAATGTGTTTGTGTTCGAATGTTTGGGTGGGTGGGTATTACTGAGGCTGATTATTTATCCTAGCGGGTTAAAGAGATACACACATTTGACAGGACGAACAAAAAAAAAAAATCACTTCCTCTCCAATGGGGAAGTCGAAGTCAAACAAAAAACGTCAACGCCAACAATTCGCAGTGAATTTATACAAGGATCAGAGCTAAATATTTGTCACAGGCAAACATTTTACATAAATTTTCCACAAAAATCCTTCAGAAGCACAAAAAAAAAAAAGGAAGGAAAAGTGTACCCTCTGCTCCTGTTGTTGGCTAAACAAAACGCGGAATTGTTTTGATTTGAATCCGCATTTTTTTTTGTCACCCCATTAGGGAAGATCTAAGTATTTTCGCCCTTCATACCGTGACTGTTTTTTTTTTTTTTTGGCTTTCTACTATATTAAAGGACGTTGAGAACCATGGCCAAAGCATACGTTTTTAGCAGAGCGGACAACAGAATGTGTTACTTCTTATAGATTTACTTGCATTAGGCATGGGGTTGCATTCTGTGCCTGCCTTGACCTGGGTAGTAGGTTTTTACAAGGCTGTTCGTTTTGACTTTGCTCAATCAATTTGTGGAATTTCAGGGCATGATTATGTCTTCTACAATATCACTTTATTGGAAGCAATCTTAAAGACCGAGGGTTAGCTTTTTGGAGCACTGTCAGGAAGCTCTTGAACAGTTTGGATCTTGAAATTTGATAGCTCCAGGGTAAATGTAGGTTGCGTTGCTTATATTCAGAGAACCATTTTATGGCGGAGCCAGATCTCCAAACACCGCATAATAAAATTTGAAGCTTCTTAGCTAGTTTGAAGGAAAGCTGGATCCATTACAAATCAATGCAAAGATATTAATTTCAAATTTAGATGGCGCTACAGTCCGGTGTGGACCAGGGCCTCAGCTAACATGTCCCTCCAGCTGGCGTGGTTTTTTGCCAACTGCCTACAGTTGCGCACTCCAGGTCGGTTGGGGTCCACATCCACTTTTAAGCCTTCCTGGAGTGCGACGCTAGTGTCCATGCTCTCAAGGTGACCTAGCCGTTTAAGACGGGTTGTCCGAACTTCCGCTGAGGTCGGTGTAAGTTCGTAGTTGATTGATGCAAACGGGACCAAAAATTATCCACACTTTCATTCGCAATCATTAGTGTCCATGCTTCTGCGGCGTAAAACAGGGCTGTCAGTGTTATGCATAATGTGTTTTTGGTTGCTCGAGAGAAGGCTTTACTACTCAACTCCCTTCTTAGCATAAATAAGCGGTAATTAGCAAGAGTGAATCTTCGCATGATTTCCGCGCTGGTGTTATAGTCGGAGTTGATAACCAAGGTAGATAATATCCTTTACTACCTCCAAGTTGTAGCTGCCTAACGTGACGTTTTGTCCTAGGAATAAACGAGGACCTTATTTTTCCTTCTCTGTTTTGTTTTTCTTGTATAATTGCGGCCCGCTCAAGGGATTTTGTGTACCCTTAAAGTGTTTGCAAACAACGATGTACGTTGGTTTTGAATGTTTGCAGGTTATAATGGCTAGAAAATAAAGAGCTTGGCAAGGCATTTCATAGCCGAGTTGTACGGCTTAGGAAAGAACCACGATATGTCAACGCACGTCCAAAAGTGGGGTTAAGGGTAAACTCTTCTATGAGTCTTGTCGCACGGTTTTGACTCCGGTGCAGATAGGAGTCAGAGTACAATGGCCTCGTACTCCAGTTTGAGGTGGATAAATGCCTTACATATTGAGGCCGGTGAAGTATTTCTTACATCGTTTGAGAAAACTAGAAACTGACATCGAAAATTTGTTGTCGTTCTAACCTACCGAGAATGGAATGTTATTTGGCTTCGACGATGCATGTGCCATTCATGGCTAATGGCTGGGTGTTTAAATTTCGTTTTAACGACAGCATACAGCATTGTGTTTTAGAAGCATTAAATTCTACTCTGTTAGTGGTTCCCCAATTAGTTATTCTGATAATATCAGAATTTAATGAGCTTAACATACGCTGCCGTTCCCGTTCTACAGCCGAAGACCAAGGACCAAGTTTGGGAAGGAATATGAAAAGCAGAGCGTGCTGTCGCCAGCAAAAGAATATACGTGATTAGAAATAGCAGGCAAGAGGTTGCTAAAAGAAATTGAAAAGAGTATCGGAGACAGAACGGAGCCTTGTGGCACACTAGCATTTATTTCTTGAATATCAGACTTGAAATAAGACAAGACAACTTTCTAATCCATTGAGGAAGAAATCCATCAATACCAAAAGCACGGATTTCCGACAAAAGAGCCTGATGCCAAACTCTATCAAATGCCTTAGAAATATCAAGTGCAACTATCTTGCTTTCGCCAGATTGATGTACGCTTTGGTTCCATTTTTCGGTGAGATATTCCATCAAATCACCAGTGGACCTGTTGCTACGAAAATCATACTGCCGGTCATTGAAGAGTTCCCGTGTTTCGAGATATATCATGAGCTGAAGGTTTATCAGCAGTTCCATGACCTTGGTAAGAATAGGTCTGTGGAAGGAGAGAGAAGAAGATTCGCCGTTTTCCACCTGATCGGAAAGAGTCCTAAAGAGAAGGATTGATGTAAGAGATTACGCAGTGGTTTTGCTATCGTGAAAGAACAGCTCTTCAGAAGAAGTGCAGCTACACCAGCTGGAACGTTTGTGAATGTTAAGATCTTTAAGTACACTTGCTAATACACTAGTGCGAAAGTGGATTCGTCCCATTGAAAATTCGACGCACTCAAGTGTAGATGGAGACAAGGCACAATTTGGAAGTGTTGAGCTGGCTACAAAGTGTGCAGCAAGCAGATTGGCCTTGTCCACAGAGCTGACAGCTGGAATGTAATTATAAATGGGCGTTGGGATTGGGGATGAAGCAGAATTTTTAATGTTTTTGACGAGCAGCTAAATGTTTTTACTACCTTTGGGACATTATAGTATTTTTTGTACTTCAGCTTAGAAAGCGAAAATCACCCGAAAGTGCATCAGAAGGAGAGTTCTGAACTGCATAGGTATCATCCGTTGACGGGCCAGCTGGCAGTCCAAACCTCACCGCGTTGTATATTAAGCTATTGATAGTTTAAATGGGATAGCTTGCTTTATTTGACACCTAAATATGGGATCTACAAAACGAGACCATGATCGGAGATAAGCCAGAGCATCTTAGGTCGTGTTGCAAGCCGCTTTGCTAGCTGTTATGTGTTGGGTTGGTAAGAAAAGAACTTCGATTTTTATTGTGGGATCTAACTTTTTTTTTTGTACAAAAAATAAACTTTAATCAATTATATTTTTTCCATTTTGTTCGATGACCTTCTGCGCTTTTTCTTCTTGCTTCCTCTGAACTTCTGGCACCTATAAGCATAAAACTAGACTAGGTAGGTAGGTAAAAGTGGCTTAAGCCTATTACCGCGTTGTGATGCCACTTGGATCTGTGATCCCTCTATATTCTAAGATCGTTTAAGACATTGTAGAAGAAAGCTCCTCCTCGTCCAAGCAGTTTCTGTAGAAATCGTTTGTAAAAGCGCCAAGCCGTCTTGCGTGCTTGCCTATGAAGCAGTGTCCAGTGATGACATTTATGATGGCGCTGAGATGCTTCCTATTTAGAAGGATCAGACTATTAGAGCGATTCGGATCTAGCTTTGGCCAGATCTGCTTTGTCGCTAGACATGTTGGTCCAACAGTCCGCCTAAGGTCTGTTCTTTTATTGGCATCCAGCTTTAATATTAATTTGCACGTAGCGACCTATGCTACCCTTTTCCGGTAGAATATGTAGAGTGGTTCCAATATTGGCGAGTTCATCGGCCCTACAGTTCCCTGGCATGTCTCTGTGGTCCGGCACACAGCAAAGATGATGGTTGAACTGATCTGCCATCTTCATAAGAGATGATCTGCATTCAAGGGCGGTTTTCGAATTTAGTGGGACTGGCTCCCTTGATAGCTGCCTGACTATCCTAAAAGATGCGGCTATCCTTTGCAGATATGACGTTTTTCTTCAGCCAGGACAGAGCTTCTTTAATCGCCAAAATTTCCGCCTGGAACACGCTACAGTGATTTGGAAGACGGTAAGAGAGACTTGGATTCAGCTTATCTGGGAAAACACCGCAACCAACCCCGCTATCGGTTTTAGATCCATCTGTGTGGAAATGGATTGACTTGTCCTTGCGGATCTTTTAGCAGAAGCCGCACCAAGTTGATTATCCTGCTCTTTAGCATAAGACTGATCAACTTCCCAATTGAGTTGTCTACCTGCAGAGTGATTGCGGATATGTTGACGTTGTTAAAGGCACCTTCCATGTCCAGGAAAACAGCCATTGTGTACTCTCTATATTGTAGGCATCGTTCGATGTGGCTTGTCAGTGAATGCTGAGCCGTTTTCACCAACTTTCCTTTGCAGTAGGCATGTTAAGCCGTTGACAAAAGTCTTGGATCAATTTTGGCTTGTATTGGATTACAATCAGTCATTTTAGAGTTTTAAGAAGGAAAGATGATAAATTTATAGGTCTGAGGTCCTTTGGGACAACATGAGAGCATTTTCCGGCTTTGTGAATGAAAACTACATTGACTTCTCTCCATGACAGTGGAATGTTGATTAGTACACAGCTCAACATGATATTTTTTAGCGTAGGCAGGATAATATCTGAAGACCTTTGTTGGTTATACCGTCCGGTCCTGCAAACTTATATGGTTTGAAGTTATGTGGCACCCAAAGAAGTTTGTCTCTTGTAATCAGACCCTGAATTTTTGCCACGGTTGCAGTAGCCCTGTTTGGGTGCCTACGGGAGCTACCTGGTTGAGTGATTCATCACTTGAGGTTGTCCAATAGCCATCGGTTTATTTCAAACAAGTAGGCATCATAGGATTTGTAGGGAGGACCCGATGATGAGGCCAGTTGTTAGCCTTCCAGCTCCAGTACCACCCATTCTAGGTCATCACCAGGGAGAGGGCCCACATGATCGTGGCTAAGATATGCCGATGTCAGCCAGTAGGAGCCTTTGGCAGTCTCTAGTCTGGTAACGGTTAAATCGGAGTAGCTGAGGTTAGGACGTAAAAATGCATTAAGGGTACCTTTCACTAATACATATATAAATACCTTTGTCTCTTGTATAGAGCGGAGCGTATACAGGTATCCCAAGTCCACGATCCACGCCTTCTACGATTCATGATGCTATGAATAGGATGATGTCTTCTGCGTTTTTGGAAAGACGCTGAATAAGTACGGCCTATGCCTTTTTTGAGTGATTAATCCGGGAAGACCTTGTCATTTTTACAATTTACCAGAGTAGCCTCCACTACATTGCTGTTCAAGTTCTCCGATTCTGAAGATGTGCCCAAGAGCTCAGCTTCTTGCTCTGATCATATAGGATCTCTTTTTAATTCGTCATCGGTTTCCATCTCCGACAGAGTGTCAGAAGAAGAGACCGATGGCTTACCTGTCGCCTTGGGTAAATTGGAGTTGTCGCTATCCATTTCTAGAAAGGATATCGACGCTCCAAAATCTAAAGCTGCATTTGAAGTTTCAGTTAAAGGAGAAGGAGGCTGTTTATCAGCATCCAGCTCATCCTTTTTGTCGACCCTTAGGTGTATTGATTCAAAACTGAACCGAATCATGCCTTTAGTCTGCGCAAAGTTTTCAAGGGAGGGAGGGCCCCTTAGTTCTTCCAGTTTCGCGACTTTCCAGTTATGAGTCGGTAGGGTCGGGTTGCTGAACCTGATGATCTCCAGAATTCTTTCTTGGGAGAAGGGTTCGGTTGGGATCCAGGTGCGGGTTTTAAGTCTGCTAAGGATATCCTCCTTAGGCCATCTTCGGGTTTTTCACCTGACCAAATCTCTCCTAATCCACCTATGGCTTTGGTGAAAAGATCAAGAGATCTTTGATTGGCACCTGCGATCAGCTTGACGTGGCCTTGGTGTCAGCTAGCGTCG
The DNA here is from genome assembly GCA_963966105.1 of Volucella zonaria. NCBI lineage: Eukaryota > Metazoa > Arthropoda > Insecta > Diptera > Syrphidae > Volucella > Volucella zonaria. The sequence continues at coordinate 83,635,902 of OZ014532.1, read as the reverse complement.
CATCCGGGGTTTTCCCGCATGATGGTCAAGAAGTTGCCGAAAGTTTTAACTTGACCAACTGCCACCGTTCAGGTGTTATCGATCCGTCGGTGTCGTTTCTGTCGATTACCGCGATCATAATTGCGTCTTTTAGGACTTTGCTAAAAGACCTCAGAGATGTGCTGTTGGATGGCCCAGGGGTTTTGGTGTTCTAGGTTTTGGGCCTCTTAAAAGCCGACACGGTTTCCCTCAACGATCTCTGGCGCTTGGAGGAATCTTTTAGCGTTTTTGGAGCAGTGGGAACAGTGGGATGTTGTTAGCCCACTGAATTTTGCTCTTTATGTCCGCACTTCTCTCAACCTCCGGAATGGATCCGAAGGTTTGGACAATGCGTAAAGCATTTAGGCGTTTCAAGTCGAGCGCCTTAGATGGAGCTTGCCATTGCAGCTGAGCCACATTTGCTGCTGCTTGGGGTGGAGAAAGTGATTGCAGCACAGTCTTATCACTCCTTTAAAATTTAGTTTTAGGCTCGTTGCATTTGCTTTTAGAGGATGGTACACCATGGCCTGCCACAGTTTTTCCTCTGCTCGGCAACGCAGGAGCCTTGCCAGTAGTCGGTGCAGTCACCGTTCCACCGCCCGGTATTAAAAGAGTACCGGCCTCGGGTTTTATTTTCTTTCAGATTTTATCCACTAATAAATCCCACGAATAGCGGTCTATCTGGACAGAGATCCGCTGTGATCTAGCTATTTAGCTAATCCGGAGGTCGTCAGGTATACGGATAATCCGTTTGCGACTGAGCTATTTTTGGAGATTCTGGGCCCTCAGCCAGGTAGATCCTCGGCACAGGTCGTATGACACCTTGATCCAGCCCAGGGGAAAATTGAACGGTTGCGAAGGTTGCGGAAAGGGAGCATCCTTTAGTTTCAGGACTGGTCTGGAGAACTTCTCGAGAATCATTGACCTTACTCAGGTCAACCCGACAAGCTCGATGCTCAGGGTAGAGGTTAAACTGGGCTAAGTGTGATTTCAGGTCATCATCATTGGAGGAAGTTTTAACGTTCAAAGAGTTTTGTAAATTTCGAAACAAAGGACAATCTGATGGTGCATGGTCGGAGCTGCATTTTGAATGTGACATGACTTCCACACCAAGGTTCAATAATTTTTCGCGAGTTACCAAAGATTTGTGCTGTCTAGCGTTGTTATGGTGGAACCAGATTTCCTTACGATTTGCCAATTGTGGCGGTTTTTCATAGATTGCTTTCTTCAGTTTCATTACATAGTTGTTGACAGCAAACATCTGAATTGATCGTTTCTTGAAAGCTCAAAAATACCTGAGACTTTCTTTCGATGTGTCTTGTGTTGGTTCATCATGCTTAGCCATGGCCGTTTTTGATTGATGTTGTTGTATAGGATCCATTTTTCAACACCAGTGACGATACGAGTACATTACCAGAAAGAATCAATTTCATTGCGCTTGAGATGCATATCGGAAATATTGTTTCGTCGTGTGCAGTCAATCTCTTTCCATCCATGTGAAACCCGAATATCGAGCTTTTTTTACGAATCCAGGACGTTTTAAGTGATTTTACTTTTAATTGTTGTGTGTGTTACATTGAACCTCTCTGCAATCTTTCGAGCTGTCATATGACGATCTGAATTGGTCTACTTTCTTTGGTCATCTTTGAGTGGAAGGTCTTCAGAAGGAAATTTCTTAAACCGATTCTGGCATGTGCATTCTGTGAAGCAGTCAACATCATAAACTTCACATATCTCTTTGCGATGATGTAAATACAAACTCAAGATATCAGTCACTCTAAAAAAGTGTCTACAGTATGATAATAGAGCGTATATAGACGACAAAACGTGCACTAATAAAACCTCTGCGATACAACTTTCGCATAGTCCTTGAAGGGGTCCTAGAAAGACCGAAATTCTTTTTAGAGGATTAAACTGTTGTTGCCCTGTGTAGTGAGAAGACACTGTATAACACACTAGTGAGACGCAGCAATTCCTTATTTTCTTGTTTGCGTGCATTCTCTTGGGAAGCGTGTCTGGAAGCTGGCTAAAAGAAAAGGTCGATCCTTTTCCAACACTTTTTGCCAACTCATTTTATCTACTGCACGCTTCTTCCTTCTATTCCCTTTCATTTTGCGAAAAAATAAATGCTCCTTTCACCGTTCTATAAATGTCTACCTACCGCTGTGTTAGTGGGGCAATAAAAACCTCCCCGAAGGTAGCCCAAAAATAGGTATTCTTACCGCATACTATCCCAACCAAAAGGCTACAATCTACCTCGCTACGATTTGTTGACATTTCTGCGTGTTTTGCTCCTTTATCTAACGTTTCTTCTTCTATTCTTTCTTCAGAAGGATTTTGTTTGTCCCTTTTTTCTTTTGTAATTTCTGCGAAAATTTAGCATTTTTGCACAGAATGACATGTACTCGTGGAAGGGAAGTTTATTACGTGAATTACTGTAACGTAACCGGTGACGAAAGATGACAGGTAAGGATTTTAGATGAGCTAACTCTATGCATTGTTCGACAACTCTTAGAAGTTTTACGAGAATTCCGCTGAATCCTTTTGTATGTATGTCTTTGGAGTAAGTACTCAAGGTTATAATATAGACAGGACTGGGAAAGGTTGCGAAATTACCTAGGGTTAGGGGTTTACGACTCGAAAGGATGCGTTAGTATGAGTAATGGAATCGAATACTTTCGCGGGATTTCTTTGAAAAATACTTTTCAAAATTTGAAGGAGGGATAGCTAGAATTATTGAATGGCATTGTCGGATTGTTTTCCTGGATTTATGGACGCGTTTCCCGAATCACTATTCCCATTTGCGACGAAGTGGTTTTACTGAAATTGGCACAGTTTACTCGTAGGTGAATAGAGCGGTTTGCATAATGTTACCAAGCGATGTAAAACGCATTTTAACGACTACAAATAGGTTTTAAGGACGCTTGCCTGTGAAATTTGATGCAATTTCACGCGCGCTCAATTTATTGAGGTACCCGTCTGCGTGGATGAAGTAATTGTTCCGAGTGGAAGGAAGACCAAACAAAGTTCTTTGATTCGGTTAAGCAAGAGTCGGGTTCTAGTTAATTGACGGGAAAAATGGGTTTTATTTAGGACTATGTCATGGCTGTAGATACACTTTAGGGAAATGAAAAAGTGAAACACTTTTTGATTGTTATTGTGGTCTTACAAGGTCTGCTTTTTTTTTGCCGGAGGATTTGCTCCACTGGAGCACCAAAAATCGTTTCGTCTTGATTTTTGCAAATTAATTTTAAGTCGTACTACCAGGGAGAGGAACACCGATCTTTTTTTTGTGGCATAGATATTACGTAATTTACAAGGACTTTTTGATACTTTTGATCACAAAGTTGCTACCTAAATTAGTACGTACGGGAGCCTGAAAATCATTTAGCACATGAGGTGATATTGATAGAAAAGTTGCAGAGTAGCTCATTACAGCCTTTATATAGACGGAAATACTGAAAATTTATCCAGCAAGTTGGTTTTAAGTCGTTCGCAGTACTGTGTATCTTTACAGTACAAGCGAGTTTAAATGACCCGGATTACCTAGCATTTTGGCTACGGAAGATAGAGCAGAAAGATCTGTAACCAAAGATCTTGCAAGAGCTTCAAATAATACTCAGTGAAAAATCTCAATGGCTCTCTGCTGAAGATGGGTAATCTGTAAAGCAATTGAAAAGTGTTGTCATCTTACTAGAAGTGATGTTAAAATAAGGCTGTAGTAGCCAATCGTAAAATAAATCAAAGCACATCTAGACTAAAGGCTCTGGCAATAAAATGGGGGATCATATATTTAAAATTCAGATTTCCACTTCATGTTCGAGAAAATGTTTTATAGCCTAAATTATAGCATATGCACAGTGCTCGGCAACTTGGCAGTGATTTTTAAGGCTGCTGTCAAGAGAGCTATGGGAATCAAATGAGTATTTCAGTAGTATTTGCATGCTCACCGGATATGGGATTTTGCTCCTATGGAATGCTCGGTGGAGTTTAGTGCAGTGTTAACTTAGTGCTTCGGTACGGCAATGAAGTTTTTTTGCGACCTTCAAAATTTATCCACAATATGTATTATCTATTACCTTACCGTTGCACTTTTGTGCGGTTTCCTTCAGTTTTGAGATTAGACACTTAAATTAGAAAGTTTCCTTTATGTTCCAAGATCGCTGGGATTTTGGTTTAACCTACTTTAACGTATTTGGTTGTTGGAGGTGTTTTTTTCTGTGCTTAATTTATTAAAATTTAAATTAGGACACCAGTCTGCTTATGATTATTATCAATTGATGATTGTGCATTGAAGTTATTTGCTGCCAATATTTTAAGCTTCATTGTTATGCCAACTACCTCAATATTGCAGCAAATAATCCAATGTACAATTCTACCTTCGTCGTATCGAAGTGCGCCGTGCCTGTGTTTTTTTTTTTTAGTAGTTATCGACAAATTTATAAATAATAGTTTTTTCATAAAATTGGGGTACACATTGTGTTATGTATTTAAATTCGATATCGATAGGGGAGATATTTTTGCTACAGGTCTTTTTAATATCGATTTCTCCGTTTTTATGGTCACCACGCGCGTCAGACCATCTGAGCCGGGTTGTAATCTGAACACATGCGCGAGGACCCACTGTGTTGGTGGAAGATTGTGTGCCTTGACAATGACTATTTCTCCCACCTTGATGTTCGGCAGTTGGTGAAGCCATTTTGACTTATGCTGCAACATATGAAGGTATGTCGTGATCCACTATTTCCAGAAATCCTGGGTGAGTCGCTGAATATATTTCCATCTGTCGAGGTGGTTGATATTCCTTTCCTGAAGACTTCTATCTGGGAACGTGGTGAGTTGAGCGCCGACAAGAAAGTGTGCGGGGGTCCGGTCTGATGTCACTGGACACAACGGTCTTGAGTTAAGACATGCCTCAATTTGTATGGGGAGTGTTGCGTACTCTTCGAAGGTTAGTTTTGTGACTCCGATAGTACTTTCTAGGTGGTGTTTTATGAACTTTACACCCACGTCCCACAAACCTCCAAAGTCTAGGGACGATGGCGGACTGAAATACCACAATATGCTCCCTTGAAATTTGTCTCACAATCGCTGAATATGTTCCGTGCAGAACAAATCTTTTCTACGCAGCTATAAAGGCCGAAGCTGACTGATCACTGACAAGTTTGTTGTGTATTATCTTTATTGACAAACAAACAAAAACAAAAAAAAAAAAACAGCGATGTAACCCTACATAATTTTGTGGCATCGGCCCTTCCACATTTTAAGTTCAATTGGGCCGGCATAGTGGACACCAGCATTAGTGAATGATCTGGATATGATGACTCGCTCTATATGTAGATTGCCCATTAATTGTTGTTGCATCTTGTCATCCCACACAGTTGAGTGCGTTGATGTACACATCTTACTACCAGCCTTGAGAAATGGGTGAGTATTATAGAATGACGTTGGTTGAAGGGTAATGTGGAGAATCGAGAAATGGACTCAAGCTTTCAGTTTAGGTATCGATCGATACGTTCAAATTCTTAAATTTTCTCCTATATTGAGAGCAAAGACGGTTGTTTTCGCTGCTCAGGCGGAGGCGGCCAGCTCTTCGACATTACACAATTTCTGTACCTAGCCACGTGCTTTTTTAATAATTTTGTCTACTCCACATGTTTAAAAAGCCGCTTTCAGGATTTGTTTTAAAGTTCCAGTTCCACGACAAATTTGAAGCATGGTGCTGCAGTTGCACTTTGGCGATATCGTCCAAAGTTTCAATCATAAGACTGCGATTGCGTGCAACATCGATGTCAGCTTCACGTTTATTTCAAACTGCACACATACTTCTGTAAAAAATGAAAATAGATTCATCGTAAGTAAACATTTCCACACATCTCACCTTAGCGTTAGATCTCCTCATCATCGGGCAGGACGCTAACGCTCATCACACGGCATGTGGCAATACCGGTATCAACAATAGAGGTGATTATATTATAAGTACTAACCTCATCGTCTGCAACATTGGCAATGAGCCAACTTTTATAACAAGAAACCGATAGGAACTGCTAGATATCACCCTTGTCTCCAACAACACCCCTCAAATGCTAACGAACTGGATGGTATCGTCTGAACACTCATTTTCAGGCCACAGATACATCCAATTTAGCCTGAGTGAAGCTCCTTCCAGCCAACCAACATTCCGGAATTATTGGAAAACTGATTGGCAATGATACAGTGAAATTCTGTCAGAAACAATATCCTCTGAGCTGTCAAGTCCCCCGTGTGACACCAATGAGCTTGATATGAAAGTCAAGGCATTCAACCTGGCTCTCAATCAGACTATGGCCGCTTCTTGCCCTTTTATTCAACCTAGAGGCAAGAAAAAGCCGAACTGGTGGACATCAGCACTGGGACTGCTTAGAAATATTTGCAAAAAAAATTTTCAACCTAGCAAAAAGCACAAGAAAAGTGACTGGGACTCATACAAAGAATCGCTCAAAATACACTCGTACAAAACAGAATTGAGGAAGGCAAAGCGACTATCCTGGAGATCATTCTGTGACAAAATCACAGAAACTTCTCTATAAATCTTATGATGCCTAGTTGCTTGAAACAAACTGAAGGCTCCTGGATAACCTCAAGTGATGAATCACTCAACCTGCTACTGGACACTCACTTTCCAAGTAGCTCCCAATTCGCGGCCAGTAGCAACCCAAATAGGCCTACTGCAACCGGGACCAAAATTCTGGGTCTGTTTACAAGTGACAAACTGCTCTGGGCACTGTATAGCTTCAAACCATTCAGTCTGCTGGTCCGGACGGTATAATACCTGCCGAGCTGCAGAGGTCCTCAGATATCATTCTGCCTTCGCTAGAAAATATTATTAGGAGCTGTGTAGAACTGATCCACATTCCACTGTCATGGAAAGAAGTCAATGTAGTTTTCATTCCTAAAGTTGTCCCAAAGGACCTCAGACCTATAAGCCTATCATCTTTCCCTCTGAAAACTCTAAAACGACTGATTGATATCCATATACGAGCTAAAATTGATCCAAGACTTTTGTCAACGGATCAACATGCCTACTGTAAAGGAAAGTCCGAGAAAACGGCTCTGCATTCACTGACTTACCACATCGAACGATCCCGACAATATTAAGAGCACACAATAGTTGCTTTCCTCTACATAGATGGTGCCTTTAGCAACGTCAACACAGATAACTCACTTGAGGAGTTCATCAGTCGTATGCAAGATAATCAACTCCAAACTGGGTGGAGCGTCTGCTAAAAGATCGCAGATCGTGTCAGCAGAGGTACGCCACAAGGCGGTGTCCTCTCTCCCCTTCTCTGGAACTTAGTGGTTAATGAACTGCTGATATACCTGGAATCGAGTGGTAGCAGGGTGATTGTCTATGCGGATGATGTTGCTATAGCCGCCTCAGGTTAGCTGTGGATTGGGAAGAAACCCCCATAAAACTGATCTTGTTCTCTTTTTCAGGAAATACGAGTACAAAATCCCACTATCCCTCAATAAACGGTACCAGTTTAGTCTTTTTCGATACAGCAAAATACCTGGGTCTCATTTTTGACAGGGAACTAAACAAACTGGAAACCTAACATTCAAGAAAGAGTCAAGAACAAATGGGGCCTTCAACCACGCATAACCTACTGGCTATACCATACATCTTGGTCATAAGACAGATACTCACTTACGGGGTTGTTGTCCGGTAGACGGCCTTAGATAATGCAGTAAACGAAACAGAGTCCAAAGAACAGCATATGCATAAGCGGAGCCTTACGGTCTACTCCTTCTGCGTCATTAGACATTATGTTTTATTTGACACCCCTCGATATTTTCAACAGGCAAATACAATAGCTGCAACTGCAGCTATTTGCCTTAAAGCGCAGTGGACAAATAATTCATTTGGCCGCGCTAACATTCTTAATATATTAGGAATCCTCACAGAGAACATCGATTACACTAAACCTGAACTTTGGTTTGACAAAGATTTCCATGTAAGCTTCCCCTCTAGATCCTCCTGGCAGGAAGATGCTTTCTTGAAGGAGAAGTGAATCCATTTGTACACAGATGGATCTAAAACCGATAGCGGGGTTGGGGGCGGTGTTTTCTCAGATAAGCTAAATCTAAGCTTTTTTTCCCGTCTTCTAAATCACTGTATCGTGTTCCAGGCGCAAGAAAAACGTGATATTTGTAAAGGATATCCGAATCTTTTCGGATAATCAAGCCGCTATTAAGTCCCTGGACTCAGTAACATTGAATTCTGAAACCACCCTTGAATGTTGACCATCTCCTATGGGTGCCGGGCCACAGAGACATTCCAGAGAATTGTAGGGCCGACAAATTCGCCAAAATTGGAACCACTCTTCCTATTCTACCGGAAGAGGGTAGCATACGTATCGCTACGCGCAAATCAATATTAAAGCTGGATGTTTTAATATTTAAGCTTAAGCTGTTGGACCAACATGTCTATCGACCAAACAGATCTGGCCAAACCGGATCTGAATCGCTCTAAGAGTCTGATGCTTCTATGTATTTAGGAAGCATCTCAGCGCCATCATAGGTGTCATCACTGGACACTGCCTCATAGGCAAGCACGTAAGACGGCTTGGCGCTTTTACAAACGATTTCTTTTGAAGCTGCATGGACGAGGAGGTAGAGGAGACAATCCTACAGCTTCTCTGTACATGTCCAGCTCTCTCCCAGAGAAGAAAACTCCACTTAGGAGGTTTCTTCTATAATGACCTAAACGATCTAAAAAAAATATAGACGTAAACAGTCTTCTACGCTTCATCATAAGCTCAAACTGGTTACACGAGTTTCACATTCCTATGTGGACCTGTGCTTCAACTAATAAACCTCGCCAGTTACAACGGTGTTTGGTCAAAAGCATTTAAATGGGGGCTTTCACTTGTCTACTCAACGAAGGCGAAATTTTCTTTTACTGCGTTGGTAATATACATTCATCCTACATGTCATCGCTCCATTCCTGCAGCCTTGAAAAGTTCAAGCCGCCCAATTCAGCAGGCTGGTTGTAGTTTAATTTATATATTGCTACGATAATTTAATTTTGGCTTTAGTCATCCATGTTGAATGGTTCGTTTGGCCTGACAGCTCATCAAAGTTATCTCTCCTCACAGTACATCTCTATTGTTGTGGCCTTCAACTTGGATGGCCCGTTCCTTCTGGCACCCGTTCAATGGATGGAATCTAATGTGACGGGTGCAGTAATCCGCTCCGGCAATATGAGAAACACAGATGAGCCATTAAGTATTTATTTGCCATCATCCTTATTTCATCAGACTGGCTTGTCCTGAAAATTTCTCACTACCAAATACTTTGAATTGTCTCATATAGGGAATCTGTCATGTTGAGTGTTAAAGCCACCATTAGTTCAGTAAGAGTCAGTTAATTCTGACAATCAATGCCGGTTAGACGAGACTAGGTCGATACTCTACACATATATACCATATGTTACACGTAGGTCAGCTCTATTGCAGCTTTCCGCCTTCGTCGGCTGGATTCAAAATTAAATTCTGCAACTAGATCTCTGAACCTGTTTTACACTTAACGTCAGGTGAACACTAGACTCACACCGTACATCACTTTATTGGTCATTCTCATTTTAAAGGATCTTCTATACCATCACACATGAATCACAAAGAAGGTTTGTTTCCTTTTTCCAAACCACACAACTGGACTAAAGAATGCAACATCCTGTTATATGCAGCAGGATCATCCGGAATCCAACAAAGATTCCTTTTTCATCAACAAAACTGACTGACAATGGCGAGGTAATTTGTGGTATTGGATGACTGTCAGACATCGTGGGAGAATATTCTTTCAACATATAAACAAATCTTCAACTAATTTAGTCGTCTATTTTCTGAGTTATTTACCTGACCCTGGACTGCAGTTGCTCAGTGAAAACTACAATAAACCAAGTAAGAAATATTAATGATCAATTAAGGAGCATTAGGTGGACCATAATCCTGGTAATGTTGCCCCTAAGCAATCCTTTCTCCCTCGTGTGTCGTAAATTGAAAACCAAACAATCCTCGGCGGATTACAAAACCAAACCAAAACACAGAAAACTCCGAGGCTACTTTTAAAATCAACTTCAATCATAAATCATAACTCGACTCGACACTTGCAGCAATTCAGGCCCGTTGAGCCTTTTGTCAAGGATCTGTTAAAGTCAATGGGAACCTAAAAAATGTGTTTTCCTATTCCGTAGTCCATGTTCCTGAATCCCATCGCTTTCATTCATAAACACAAAATTTCGTTGGAAATAAAAAGTGAGATTGAAAAAAAAGGGAGCAAAATAAAATAAAATAAAATCTGTAAAGGAGTCCCTTCGTTTTATCCTTCGATGATTAATGATTGCCCTGCTCAAGTCATCTCTAGTTAGCAGGCGTGAATTCCCGAATCGAGTTCTACGGAACGGTTTTCCTAAATTTATTTCAACTTTTTTCGTTCTATAGACTTTTGATTCATCGAAATTGAAAACAGGGTCCTTGTAATATTGCAACAATCAACGTGATATCCCAATCACAGGATCACAAGGATACAGGTAACGATATCAGCAGTAGTCTATAGCAAGTGCTCTTCGGTACACCTATACACGTAGGCAGACACAATAAAGCAAAATTAAATCATCACCCATGAAATGGGTCTGGTAGGTGGATCGGAATCCCTTTCAATAGAAACACAACAACAACGAAAATGACGAAAAGGATTTTTTTTTTTAAATCAATGCGCAAGGGATAAAAATGTCGTTGTGGTAATTGAGCGATTTCCTTACAAAAAATAGAAAAAAAGACATTTTATCTGCTTCTCCGGCCAGGAATCAGATCAGGGTTTCTACGTCTGTCTGGCTGTTTGTTTATTTGTTTGTTGGGATACCTATATAGTATATTTTTCTCCATTTTCTTGTGTTTGTTTCGCCAATGTGTGTGCACTGACCAAAAGGGATGAAAGCGATGTTTATATAAATAAACGTTTCGATTGATGGCCATTATTGTGGATCAGTTGACATTTCTGGCTGAGAGTTTAAATTGTTTGTTTGTCCTGCTGTAGACAATTGTGCACATCCAGAATATAGTCCTGTGGCCGTTTGTGTGGAAATTGTGTTGAAGAATTGGCCATTTTTAGATGTTTACAGGTGATTTATCATTCCTTGGATAGGACGACAGCGAGCTATTGTGCGGAATCGTGTGAAATTTTTCTGCTGATCTATTTTGTTAAACATTTTCCATGGGCAATTATGGATGAATACCTGAGAGCAAGGACAACTAAAACGTGTCGGTTTTTATACGAGTTTTGAAGCTTGGAATATTTAGTGTGTTGTTTCTCATCAAGCTCATACTGGTTCGTAATTTGCTGTTGTTATTTTTTATTGAAGCAAAGATCTGAAATCAAGAGCAATGTGGTTATGGCTTAGACATCAAATCATACCTCAGCTATGAGTATGTCAACTGTCGTCAAAATAATATCTTCAAAACCTTTCCTCAGCTGAATCGACTGTAGTTAAAAGAACAGCTTCATAACTTTAATCCAGTCGACTCGGACGAATATCCTTAACAAATTACAGTCACATAGTGCCTGCCCTTGATTTGGGAGATTAGTGAGAATGAATGTATTATAACGGGTAACGAGGGGGTGCTCGAACTTTGACGGCGTATAGCGGCCATGTTAGAGAAGCTACAGCTGTTGAAATTTGAGGTTTCAGTAACTATGGTTGGACTAATCATCACAGTGTCGACCAAATTATTAAACTTTACTATAAAAACGAGTGGTCAGATCGAGCTACGTTCCGTGAGAAATGTGTAGAGCTGACTATACATACGAGGGGCGTTCAATATATTCTCGGTATCGATATGAAGGAAAATGCGAATTCAATTTAAATTGTTTTTATTTTTCAATATAATCTCCCCTAACATCAATGCATTTGTTACATCTTGAGATAAGCTTTTTTAAACCCTCAAAAAAATAAATTTCCTCTTTGTCTGCAAAATACCGACTTGAGTTCTTCATCATCCGAAAATCTTTTTCCACGAAGACATTTTTTCAAATCCGGAAACAGAAAATAATCACTAGGGGCAAGGTCTGGACTATAGGGTGGGTGTTGGATTTCTTCGAAACCACAATCTCGCGCAGCAGCCTTGGAAACTCGCGCCGTGTGAACAGGAGCGTTGTCATGAAGAAGCAACACACCCGCTGCGAGTTTACCCCGTCTTTTCTTTTTAATTTCCTCCCGCAAATTATGCAAAGTGGAAGCGTAGGATGTGGCGTTGATGGTTTCACCTTTTTTTTTGTACTCAATGAGCAAGATTCCCTTTGAGTCCCAAAAAACTGTGGCCATAAGCTTCCCGGCAGACGGAGTGACTTTGAACTTCTTCGGGGGGTCTGTTCCTTTTTTATGCCACTGCATGGACTCTTGTTTGCTTTCAGGGTCATAGTGGTGGACCCATGTTTCGTCCCCAGTAACAATTCGATCCATAACACCGTCCGCGTTCTCACTACACATCTCCAAAAGCTCTCTACAGCATGCGATTCTCACTTTTTTCTGAGGCGCTGTGAGCATTCGTGGCACCCACCTTGCACTGACCTTTGAAAGGTTAAGATGGTCATGAAGAATGGTGTGAATGGTGCCAATTGAAAGGTTGGTGATCTCTGCCATCATTTTCACCTTTATTCGGGCATCCTCAAGAACAAGTTTTTCGACTTCTTTGATGCTTTCTCCCGTACAAGCAGTAACCGGGGCGCCGGAGCGGGGGTCGTCTTCAATGCTCTCTCTGCCTCTCTTGAACTCACTTGACCACTTTTGCACAGTTGATAATGAAGGTGCGGAATTCTGGTAAACAGCCACCATCTCTTCATGAATAGTTTTTTGACTTTTTCCTTGCTTAGTGAGAAATTTAATTACAGCGCGATGCTCAATTTTCACCATCATCGTCTCAGTTGCCATTATGATTCTGTTTAACTAGAGATAAAACGCGAATTAATAATCACATTCATATGAAATTTTACATGAATGCACTAAAATAAAAGTATTACTAAATAAGTCAATTTATATATACAACCACAGCTTCACCCCGATATCGAGAATATGTTGAACGCCCCTCGTACATCGTTTGGCAGACAAATTCGAATCAACTTGTCTGAAGACAACATTGCTGCAGTGAACGAGAGGGTGCAGGATAAACCAAGGCAGTCAATTCGTCGTCACGTCCAAGAACTTTCGCAGACCACAACTTGGCGAATTTTGCATAATGGACTTAGGCCTGCACCTGCATAAAATTCAATTGACCAAGGAACTGAAAGTAAACGACCACAGACAGCGTCGAGCATTCTCTGACTGGCCTCTGCAGCAGTTGGAACTGGATCCCAATTTCGGACAGAGAATCATCTTTAGTGACGAGGCCAATTTTTTGGTCAAAGGTAAGCCAATGAGCGAGCTAAACTATCGCATTTGAGGAGATAACAATCCACACGAGACCCAACAGCTACAAACGCATCCAGAGAAAGTCACTGTTTCGTGTGGAAAAGGGATTATTGGCTCCTATTTCTTCAAAAATAAAGCTGGCACCTCCATAACTCTCGCCGGCAAGAGGTACAGGTCGATGATAACTAATTTTTTATAGCGAATAAATTGCTAGATATGGATCTCCATGACATCTGGTTCGTACAAGACGGCGCTACAACGGATCCTCTTTACAACTAATTAAACGACATGGTAATCTCGCGTTTTGTCGACGTCAACTGGCCACCGAGATCATGTGATTTAACGCCACTTGTCTTTTTCTTATCAGGCTACGTTAAATCACGAGTCTGTGCGAATAAGTCGCAAATGATTGCTGCTTTTAATGTTGACTTTCAATAACTAATGCCATCCATAATATCGAACCTTTTTATGCGGCCGAGTCATAGAAAATTGAAGCTCTCGAATACGCGCCGACCAGCCATTTGGCCGATATCATATTCCATACATCATGTAGAAGAATACTTTTTAATAAGAGTATCTCACACAACTTGCTTTATTTAAACTTGCGGCTTGATCGCCCTTAATGAAAAGCCCTGAATGTAGGTGCATTACAATTTTGGGTCGTTCGCGGTTGTTGTTTTAACACTGACCGGCAGCCAACTTTATCATTTGCCACATTATTGGGAACATAGGTGAGGAATGGCAGTAGAGATAAAATCACCTTTGTCATTATAAGCCAAGGATATTACCTCAAGCGATTCAGGGAATTTTTTATCTCAGTGACATAAAATACCAGCAGATTTCGCTCGGATTTTATCAATAAAAGCCGTCCGTTCTTATGAACGAGAGCCATCTTGTAGTCGTAGTAATTAACCATCGTATAGTGTCGAAACATGAGCACTGTCCGGAGGACGCATAGTCACTTCATCAAACTAGATCATTTCCTTCACAGGGAAGTCGACATAAAAGTGGTAAAAGATCACATTCGTCATTTACGACCTTTCATGTCCTTGGTCTCCGGGTTCAGTTGTCCTATTTCTATTCATAAAAATTAAACAATATTATCCGCTGCAGAACGTGCCAATAATCGTTCGCCTTACAAAATATAAGTCAGAAGGTCTACCTTATGTTCAAATCAAGATCCAAAAAAGCTATTTGAAGGAACTAGATTACAAATCAACAAATGCGGCGTCCGTTATGGATATTGTTAAGAAAACTGTTAAGAAAACTTTCCAAAAAAAAGTTGCGACTGGTCTTGCGCTAAATGTTTGCGGAATCGGTGTATGTATATCGATAAAGGCTACTTCCTGCATCGAATCTTGTTACATTAATCTCTTGGATTGATGGCGACATCATTTGCCTATATTTGCTTCCCAAAAAGTGCAAGTATCCTGATCGGCTTTTGTCCATTTGCAGATATGTTATCTTGTAGATGGCCACATAGTTAATCCCACACACAATCCCAACCCGCACCGTCAGGCCCTTTAAGAAGCCTTGGAGTATAACTGGCCTTATTTTCCAGATCTAGTTATGAGCTTGGCTTTTCCATCAAAGATCAGATAAGTACTCAGATAACTGGCAAAGTCTGGCCAACTCTGCCAAATATTGCCTGCAGACCGTACCTCATATTGTGAATCAAGTGCTCTCGCAGGCTTGTTTTGAAACCAGCCTAATCCCATTGAGAGAGTCCTGCAGACACTGTAACAAGGAATAGTCAGGATGGACTAAAACTTCCGAACAAATCTGCCGCAATTTCTGACGGGTCAACAAGGGCGAGTCGAGCCTTGTTGTGATAGGAGACAACACTTTCTCCATTTGTCAATTCGAGCCGTTTTAATGCAATTGCCTTGCGCAATCTTTCGAGTTGTTCACCGTGGAGTTGAGAATTAAACGCTTGGCCACTGGGAATTACCTAAATGTGGACATTTCTCTTCCAATGCCACCACAACATCCAGCATTACCTTCTGTGCTGTCAATCCTGGCTTCGCAAATACTAGTGAGTCATCGTCTTTCGTATCGCAGATATTCATTCTGTCCATCATATTTTTCAAGCTCAATTCACGAGGGACCCGTATATGGAGTTCCTTTGTGCATCCAGCTTTCTGTTAATTAATTAATGCAGTCACACTAATATTCATGCTAGTCTTGCTCGACTTGTTCAAGAATTCCATCAGCTTTTTGGACGATTGGACGACCAGAACGTAGCTAATCCATGATATCAAAATTACCGATTATATGAGAAAACAAGCGTTTCACACCATCTAGTCTCTCTCTAGTCTCACACCATCAACTTCTACTACTCACCCCCACGTGGTGACTGCTGTGTGCATAGTCCCTCGACTGGAGATGGGGTAACTAACCCTTGTGGAAGGTAGTAGGTGGTTGGAGGGGGGGGGGAGGAGTGCCATTTCACTAAGGCACTTTCTCCTGTTTCCGGGCGGCAGCGGACGAATTCTAAGGATGGAATCAACGGTGGTGTCCAGTTTGGTCGAGCTAGTGCTATCTCTATATGAGCTGCTTCAATGTATTGAATACCAGGTCTATACGGATCTCCAACACTAAGTCAGGATATTGGAAAAGAGTTGGCGGCGGATGAGCCCTTAATAAAAGCCAACGGCAGAACTCAGATCCCCGAAGCGGGTTACTGGCTCCGGAATTTGGTCCGGCCCTTTTGTCCTAGCCGTTCTAAAACGGGCCCTCCAGGTTGGGCGTTGTGCGTGGGGTTAACTGCCAATCACGTAAAAAAATTAATTGTTACCAAGCGACCAATAGCCTCGGATAAGGACGGATTCACTGTTGACGACCCTGCAAAACAAAAAAAGTACAGCAGCTTTCGGATCTGCATGTGGAATGTTTGGAACTTGAACAGGCGGCGTGCAGGCGAACAATTAGCGGAGGCCCTAGACTGCTATAAAGCAGATACCACCGCCATGAAGGAAGTGGGGTGGGATGGGCCGGGCAAAAGAAATATGAAAAACAGTAATGTTTACTACGGTGATTGCTATATGGAACGTAAGCAGCATCCATTTGGGTGCGGACTTGTTTTAAGCGGCAGGCTTAGGCAAGAAGCCTTGAGCTTACGACACGTGAGTGAACACCTCATAGCAATCCATTTCAAGGGGAAATTCGCTACCATCAGCCTTATGAGCGCTCACGCCCCAACAGCAGAAAAGGACGATGCTAACAAAGAAAGTTTCTACGTTAAAAACGTCCTAGGCGACTTTAATGCCAAAATTGGAAAGGAGAACATCTTTGGTAGCACAATCGGAAGACATAGCCTACACGACACAATGTCTGGAAGTTACTATAGCCAGCACACGGTTTCATCAACTCAATATTCACAAGGGAACATGGCATACACCAGATCAGCAAACTCTCAACCAGATTGATCATGTTGCGATCGACGTAAGGCACTCCTCAAGTATTTTAGATATACGAGTATTCTGAGCGGCCAACATAGACTCGGACTGCTACCTAGTTGCAGCCAAGGTACGTCTACGGATATCTCAGACGCCACAACAACAACAACGGGAAAATACTGTGAGGAGATTTAACATTGCATGTTGTTGCAATCGCAACAAGCCGCCAGAACCTTTGCCGATGGTGTCCCTCGACATCTCGAGAATTCCTTTGTAGCCCGCATAAAGTGCTGAAGACCAGTGGCTTAAATGCCAAGAAATCATCAGAAATGCCACAACTGACGTACTGGGTTTTAGCCGCCCACCACCACGCAAATGCTGCAAAACAACATGCCAACAAAGCAGCGCTGCACAAAGCAGCGAAAGCGGGCCGTGAGCTCTACCAGCAAAAAAGGAGAGAAGAACATCAGCTTCTCCGGGAAAAACGGAGAGGTGCTACTCCAGAAATAATGTTCGGAAGTTTTACCTTGTAGTAGAGTCACAGTCGGTGCTGAGGATATGGAAAAACCATTTCTGCAGACTAAACGGCGAAGATGACACAATTTCCACTGTCAGGCAGAGCGAACCATTCAATATTGACGATGTAAGTCAAGAATCTCGTCCACCCGAGCAAAATGAAGTGAGGATAGCAATATCTAAACTGAAGTCGAATAAGGCTGCCGGGTCGGACGCTCTACCCGCCGAACTATTTAAGGCAGCAGAAGAGAGCATACTCCAACTTATTTCCAAGATTTGGTCGCATGAATGTATGTGTGATGAGTGAAACCTCAGCATCGTTTGCCCGGTTCACAAGAACTGCGCCAACTATAGAGGTAACAGACTCCTAAACATCGCATACAGGATCTTGTCTGCCATATTGTGCGAGCGCCTGAAACCATTTGTCAACGATCTGATTGGAACCTACCAGTGCGGTTTTAGACCCGGTAAGTCCACAATTGACTAAATCTTCACACTACGGCAGACCCTTCAGAAACCCCAAGAAGTTCAGATCGATACTTACCACCTTTTCATCGATTTTAAAGCCGCCTATTACAGTATCTACAGAGACGAGCTATACAGAGCCATGTGTAGTTTTGGCATCCCTGCCAAACCGGTCCGCTTGTGCAGGATGACGATGGAGAAGCTCGCTGTTGCATCTAGGTCGGTAGCGACTTAACCGAGACCTTTGATGTCAAGAAAGAATTTATGCAAGGCGACGCGCTGCCATGTGACCTCTTTAACGTCACACTTGAAAGAAGTGTATGGCCAACAAACATACGCCGACTATAATGATATTGTTGGTAGAGCACAGCGAGCTGTCACTGATGCGCTTGCGAGTATACGAACAATAGCGGCAAAAATGGATCTAGCCGCACGCGTTCGTTTAGATGCCTGAAGCTGGAGACTTGTTACCTAAGTCTTCTTCTTATAGCGAATCCGCATTAGAAAAGTTTCCGACCGCAACGTAAAGATAGCGGCACTTGACAATAAAAGCTAGTGAATGCTAGCTGTGCATCTTTCAGTCATTTTGGACGCGCAGTTTTTAGTTGACAGTCGTTTGAGTGAGTCGATGTGAGTGTTTTTTTGTGAAAAAGGAAAAAATTGAGTATCGACCTGTTACTAAATTCTTGTTTTTGAAAGGCAATACGCCTACGCAAATCAAAAATGAGTTGGACTCTATGTATGGGGACTCTACACCATCATTTACCACAGTGAAATCTTGGGCAGCTGAATTTAAACGTGGCCGTAAGAGCTTGGGAGATGATGAACATTCGGGACGTCCAAACACTGCAACCACTGACGGTAACATTGCTAAAGTTCACCAAATGGTGTTAGACGACCGCCGATTTAAAGTGAGAGAGATAGTAGAGGTTAGAGAAAGCTGTCCGCGCGTTGGGTGTCGCGTTTGCTTACGTTATACCAAAAACGTGTTCGAATGAACATTTCCAACGCTCTGTTGGCGCAGTTTAGGCGCAATAAATCCGAGTTTTGGCTCCGATTCATTACTGTAGATGAAACTTGGATACACCATTATACGCCCGAAGCAAAAATTCAGTCAAAACAGTGGACTGCAAAGGGCGAGCCGGCTCCAAAAAAAGCAAAAACTGTTTTTTCGGCTGGAAAATTGATGGCGACTGTTTTTTGGGATAGTAAAGGAGTTATCTGAATCGATTATCTTCAAAAAGGAAAAACCATTACAGGAGCATACTACGCATCATTAGTTGCCAAGCTGAAGGCAGAAATTGTGGAAAAACGGCCACATTTACAGGAAAAGAAAATCCTGTTTCACCAAGACAACGCGCCGTCTCACACCTCAGCGGTTGCCATGACGAAAATCCATGAATTACGGTTTGAACTGCTTGACCATCCGCCTTATTCACCTGATCTAGCCCCAAGCGACTGCTTTTTGTTCCCTCATCTAAAAACTACGCTCGGAGGACAGAGATTTTCGTCAAAGGAGGAGGCAATTAACTTCGTGAACAATTATTTTGCAGAGAAAAACGCCAAGTAAAATTTGGACGGGTTAGAGAGATGGGGGCATCGCTGGGAGAAGTGTGTAGAGTTATTGTACAAGGAGACTATGCAGAAAAATAAAAAAAAAATTTGAGAAAAAATATCTTGTATCATTGTTCAGACAACCTTCGTAGAACAATGCGAAGATTTTATTACGCAGGTCAGCGATCGCTTTAATATCACTCTTCTCTAGGCTCAAGACCACAGTCACATAGAGGGCAATGAGAGAGCTGACGGCGCCAGCCAAGTTGCGATTTGACTCATCAAGGGTTTTATTCTCCAACACTTTCTCTCTATGGTCAACGCCAGGTGGAACAGTCTAGAAACGTGTACCATATCCAGAGAGATATGATCCGACTACAATAAAAACAGGATGAATGACTTAATCAACAGAACTCGCACAGATACAGCAAGAATCACAACAATTGGCACGGGCCGTTTGGTTCACATTCTGTCAAGTTAGGCATTCCTTTTGACTCGCACTGCCGTAGCTCTAACAACTCACACGAAAAGAAAACCGTATTCCACTTTTTTTCTGTGGCGGCCCGGTACGAGTTAGAATCAGGTATCGCACATTTGGTAAACCCTTTTTCAAGGAATTATCAGATTTTTCTGATATTTATTTTCTGAACTCCACAGAATGGATCTGAACACTATGCTATTAGCAAAACCCTTCAACATCCAGGTCACGTGAGTGATGTTATCAAAACGGTGTTCTTCTGGTAGGACCTTACCAGACAACCACTTCTACCTATCATGGGACACTTTTTCCACAAAACGACGAAAACCTGTTGCAAGTGGTACTCAACTTTAGCATTCTTAGGCCGGTTTCAGTTGCTCCCGATTAGTTATAAATGTCAAGGAGGGGCTGAGAGAAGAAACATTCATCGAAACATCCAGCATTCATTTACAACTGGAGCTTTGTAATTAAGTTCATATGCAGATCAGAACTTTCAGTGCCGGTCTTTTTCTTCTTTTATTCCAGCTGGCAGTTTGCTGAGTATATGGCACATACATGTACCCGTAAAATTTTGTGTATTGTGGCTTAAGTATGCTAGCGGCCTGGTGCGAAAAATCACTTTAACTGACCTAGTCTTGGAGACAAGATTTTTATAATATAAAACTGCAGGGATTTTTTATTTAAACTTAATATTTCAAGGTAGGGTAAATATCCTCTGCTGCTTTCGTTTCTCTGCACTTCTCCTTTCGGGCTTACCCGAATATCATTTACAACTCTGGAATTAAGCCTCGATACTATGTTCTACTACAAATCCATTCTTCAGCGGTTTATTGGGCCATTTATGTATGCAGTTACAATATTTGATTGCGGCGTTATCATCACTTGAAGCATCGATTTTCCCAGGATCTATTTAAAATTTAACGCTAAACCATTTCCGTTCTTTTTATTCATTTGATGAATCTCTAAGCGGATCCCCTTTGAAATCAGTTGACTGGGTCTAATCTTGTTCTTAGAGCACAGAGTTCATGGGGTAATTTCCAGCTCGAAAAATAATTTAATTAAATTCTTTAGAAAAATTCGCGAGAATTTTCTCTGCCATTACCACGAACCACCATCACCGCACCACAGCATAGTACATACAACACACAGCACAGGAAGCAAAATAAGCTTCCTTGAGCGCAGTAAAAAAAAAAAAATTCGAAAGAAAAACACAAAAAAAAAAAAAAATCAAATCACATGGGCGAGCAAATTAATTTGAGGACCATGAAGAACACAATTTCGTCAAAACATGGCAAGGAAGCGTTACAAGGATGTTCTTCCCGAACACAATACTCTTACAATCACTCCCCCTGACACTTTTCAATCACAGAACCAATCAATTCCTTCAATATAAAACAGAGATTCTCACTCTTGCAACTCTGTCCTAATAAGGATCTTTATTTCTCCCCCACACTCCTTTCGAACAGAGAACAGGACTACAAATAACAATAACAACAACAACGATGACGACAACAACAAAGAGAATCCCATCAATACAAGCGCGCATCAGTATTTTAATTTAAAATCATTTTTTGCTTGTTACCAATGTTGGGCGCCACAGCAACCAAAAAACCAAACCAACTGATGAAATGAGACTGAGCCCAAGGAAAACGGATGTGCGGTGGCCCGCATCTATGTGCGGATGTGCATTGTGGTACCACCATTCGGAATTGGCTTGGCTTCGTATTGGCACTAGCTTTTCTCTTCCAACTCCCCCTTGTATGTCCTGGGGTAACAATTGTATAAAATCGTAAAAAAAAAAAAAAAAGAAATCAGCGAAACGGAACGCAATTACGTAACAACCGTTTCGATAATTTTCAATTACTGATTTTCGGCGTGAACCGTATCGAATTCTTGCTCACCATCACCATCACTACCAACACCAACACCGCACAGCCTGCTGCCTCTTTGTACGGCTGCATTGCCATAAAAAAAAAAAAGGACATTCCCCGTCAACAAGGAACACAATAACGTGAAATTGTCACAATTTGGTGAGCCACTTGCCCCCGATATTGGGTTGAAGATAAAGGAGAGCGTTGGGATGGTATTGTCAGAGGCAAATACAACTGAGCTGCATTTTCAGGGTTGAATCGTTGTATTCGAATTGTGGGACTGGTGACGCGGACGCGGCTCCTTTTAGTTGTAAACCGAAAATAATCACGACGTTGTCATGTTATAGGAGTGTAAAAAGTGGTATTTATTAAGTGGATTCATACCGCTTCTGCCGTCATGGAAGGAGTAGATAGTAAAGAGTGGGAGTTGACAAGGAAGCAGGTTTTAATATTTTACAAAATCTGATGAAATTTTGGGAGGGCTTCTACTGTAACATCATAATCAACGTTGGTAGGGCAGAATGATGATAATTCAATTTGAAGTTTAACATCTTGCCAAGCTGTCACCGTTTTGTTGGACTTGTGAAAAGCTTCCAGTGAAGATGTCCATATTAGATTTACGAAAAGTTCCAGGCGAATGGTCAGCGTTGTCCGCGAACGAGCAACGGCTGGTGATTCCAAGAATATGCAGCTGTTTAAATATTTTGTCTTCTCATCGGGAATTTGAACTAGGTCCAAGTTGGCGCAAAATTCGTACAAATCAACGTTACATATTCTCCCGTACTCGTCTTCAAAGTAGATCCGTGTGTAGGTCTTTTGAATGATTTTTCTTCCTTACTTACAAAGTGCACCGTAATCATTGTCTATATAGCTGTGTATCTTGTGGCTATGATTAAGCCACCAGGTATATGGTATTTGCAGTGGCTTACTATCCCGTTTGGAGAAAGGAAACTGACTGATTTTGTACTACGACCGATGATATTAACATCATTGACATACAATACTAACAGCAGGTACGAGCACTTACCTACCAACTTTAAGGACCCCTTGAGCTACACCAAACGTCCAAACTCTCCAATCCTAGTTTCCGATTCTATAGACCACGAACTCTGGCGATCACTTGATCATCAAAACTGAGGTTCGGTCTCATGATCCTATGATCCATTCTCTCAATGTTGCCAAACCAGGGTAGTAGGCAGTTTTTAACTTTTTCGACTTCATTCACTTCTTGATACAGCTTATAGAGACTTATTAGTCTGAGTCTCTTCCTGCTGAATAGGGTGAGAAGAAAAGTTAAACTGCATTTGCATAGAACTGCTTTGCAAATGCATTCTCTGCCTCAGATAATTGTAAGTAGTCTTTCAAGACATAGGATCCCCTGGACATAAAATTTATCTAATCATAGCCCCGATTAGATAAATTTTATTCTATCCGTTAGTTGTATAGTGAAATTGGTTTCTAGACTTCAAAGAATGATCTGTCTTGGGCACATGGAAGCTTTCTTCACCATGCTTGCACTTTATGTGCACTGATGAATTTCCCCTCCTTAATACGTATGTACCCGCAGACACCTCTCAGATCCCTCTGATCTGAAGGCTACCTGGCTACGTACTAGTGCCACTATTCTTTCCTCACCGCGATCTCCCCATTTATGTGCGTAGTGATGTAGCTTACCAAATTCCACCACAATGTAGTCCCTGTTCCAATCCTGAAGCCCCAAACTGGACAGCAAATCGACTTTTAACGAGTTTGATGCGCTGTCTGACTCCATTCAAAGAATTGTATCCCTGTATCCTCATACTGAAACCTTTATTACGGGCGATTTCAATATACACAATTCTCGGTGGCTTCGACATTCTGGACAACACCAGAAGGACGGTTTGTTGAGAACTTCGCTGCGGAGAACAACTTAAAGCAGCTAGTAAATGAGTCCACGCGAATATCAGAGGTTGATAGTCATACAGCCAACACCCTGAACTTGTTTTTAGCTTCTCACCCTGACAAGTACACCGTCGATGTGCTCTCTCCTCTAGGCTCGTCAGACAATTGTGTTATGTCAGCTAATTTCTCATACACCGACCGCACAGTTAGAGAAAAGATTCCTAAAAGAAGCCTATGGCAATACGAGAAAGCCAACAGGAGCGGTCTTAACAGCTTCTTTAGGAATTTTAACCTTTTAATGAGATCCTTTATCCCTTATCGGATTAAGAGCATCAGACCAAAAGAAAAGGCATGGTACGACTCGAGCTATAAAGAGTCTGTCAGGTTTAGAGAAATGTTTTTTCGGTCCAATAACACCAACCCGACAGAGGAAAACCGAAAAAGGTTCAAACGAGCCAGAAATGAATGCAACATCTTTCTCAAGCGCGTGAAATTTCTATACGACCAAATCCTGTGGCGAAAAATGCTACAAATGTCCCAAAGGTGGTAAAAGTTTTTGGTCTTTCGTCAAAACCATTAAAAATTAGTGTAGTAGCAAGACTACTCAAAGATCTTAACATCCACAAATCCGCAGGTCCACATGCCACATCTCCCCTTCTTCTTAAGAGGTGTTCTTCTTTGCTGGTAAAACCACTGCGTAAGCTTTTTCATCAATCCTACTCCTTAGGACTCTTTCCGAGAAGATGGAAAACAGCATTTGTCCAGACCGTCCCTAAAAAAGGCGAATCTTCCCCTCTTTCTTATCCTACAAGCCCATTGCACTTATGTACATCCCTTCTTTCCAAGGTCATGGAAATGTTGATAAAACGTCTTGAGATATCTCGAACCACGAAAAGTTCTTAATGACCGGCAGCACAGTTTTCATTTCAACAGGTCCACTGGTTATCTGATAGTATGTCTCACCGAAGAGTGGAACCAAAGTGTACTCCAATAATGCGAAGCAAGGTATAATATTTGCACCTGATATTTCTTAGGTATTTGACAGAGTTTGGCATCAGGCTATTTTGTCGAAAATGCATGCTTTTGGGATCGACGACTCTCTTCTTCATTGAATTAGAAACTACCTTTCGGAACGTTAAATTCAAGTTGTCTTGGCGGTTTCAAGTCTGATATTCACAAAATAAATGCTGGTGTGCCCCAAGGCTCCGTTCCATCCCCGACACTCTTTTTAATTTTTATTAATGATCTCTTGTCCGCTACCTCTAATTCAATATATTCCTTTGCTGACGACAGTACTCTCTGCTTTTCATATTCGTTCCCGGACATTCTGATATTAACAGCATAACTAATTGGAGAACTATCAACAGAGTGGAATTTAATGCTTCCAAAACACAATGCTGTCTGTTGCCGTCAAAACGAAAATTAAACGCCCAGCCATTATCCACGGCACGATGGCACTTGCATCGTTGAAACCGAAAAACGTTCCATTCTCGGTATGTGTGTCAATGACAAGTTACGTTGGTATGACCACATATTCGATGTCGCCAAAAATGCTGCGAAATGTCTAGGTTTCCACAAGTAAGAAATATTTCACCCCCTCTGATCTGGCCTTATTATATGTATAAAGCGTTTATCCGCCCGAAATTGGAGTACAATGTTCACATCTGGTCAGGTGCTCCTAAGACTTCTTTGCTTTTGCTAGATACGATCTAAAACCGTGCCGTTGGTGATGATAATATCACACAGCCATTCAACCACCTCGAATACCCGCGTAATGTCTCCTGTCTCACCTTGTTGTATTGCTATTTTCACCACCAGTGCTCAACTGAAATTGCCAGTAGCATTCCGCCCCCTTCAAATTTTTTCATCAGCTCACCCTCTAGCCCATCTTCGGACGTACTCTGAAATATCGTGATTCTTTCCCAAGCCTTACAACTCGCTTATGGAATGCCCTGCCGAGCTCTTTATTTCCTAGTCATTATAACCTTCAAACATTTAAAATCAACGTTCACTGGTACCCCTCTTTCCATCCTCCCTGATTTTCCTTCCAAACACGTTAAGGGTACACAAAATTCCTTGTGCGCCCGCCAATTACAATATTATGCGCGTTGAACTCTTAAAAGAAGTGTTTTTGGGTACGATTCGCACTAGAGTTTCGATGACCTTTCATGTCGACCGGCCGCATGGGCAAGCCCTCTAAGCAGGCTCATGCGCAATTTTGATGAGAATCAGCTATTTTATAAGGATCAAGTGGAAGGGACAAAGTGTCTATGGCTATGGGGACCAAGCAGCGTTTACCCCCCCTCATCATTTCTAGGCTAGTTCATGAATCTCTGCCTGCAGTCGGAAGGTTAAATTAATTGAATCTATTTTGGGTCTCATGTGATCGTTTTATTGGTCTTTAGTTTAGATTTTCCTTTTCAAGAAGTGCACGAAGTTGTTGTTGAACATCAACCACGTTGAGTACCTCTGAATGATAATGGAATATTGGTCGGAATGTTGGATCAACTCTACTGTGACTTCGACTCTACAATCACACTGCCTCTGCATTTGTTTACTCGACTCGACAAGCCTTTTCCAATTTTTTTTTAGAATTCCCTACATCATTGTTGGAGAAGCATCGTCGCTTCCTTTTCCGACAGAACACCTGCACCGTGTCATCTTGAACGCCTTTTGTTTTGCTGCATGCGTTTGCCGACACCTTTCGTTGAAAAAGTGGTTTCATTCGATACCAAGACTCTAGCTCCAGAATAACCAATCCCGTTTGGCCAAGGGTTTCCAGAAAGAGCCTGGTGCTTAATGTTAGGGGAAACCCGTAGTTTTACGAAGAGTGCTGACAAGCAAATTAAGTCTACAAAACGGCGCTTCTTAGAAGAACAAGAACGGCTCATGAGCAAAGGAGGAGGAAAAAAACATTATCGTCCTCGAAAGATAGAGGAGGATGAAAAGGGCCTAATCGAGGAAATGAAGAGGTGTCACCTCTGCTCGGAAGTTTTACCTAAAGGTTAAATGAACATGTCAAAACCAATAAATAGAAAGCTGTAGAGGCGAGGACGAAAATTTAATAGTAGAGCCGACTCTGAGCATATTGAAAAAAAGTATACCTGACGAGTAGAATCTGAAATTGCACCGAGATCCAATGCAAGATCTTGTCTACCGTATTTTTTGAATGCCTGAAACTATTTCCGAATAGCCCTTATCAATGCGATTTCAGACCGTTCGATAAGTCCACAATTGACTAAATATTCACACTACGGCTAATTCAAGAAAGGACGCAAGAAGTCTTGATCGATATTCATCACCATTTTATACATACGAGGGGCGTTCAAGATATTCTCGGTATCGGGGTGAAGCTGTGGTTGCATATATAAATTGACTTATTTATCAAGTAATACTATTATTTTAGTGCATTCATGTAAAATTTCATATAAATGTGATTATTAATTCGCGTTTTATCTCTAGTTAAACAGAATCATAATGGCAACTGAGGCGATGATGGTGAAAATTGAGCATCGCGCTGTAATTAAATTTCTCACTAAGCAAGGAAAAAGTCAAAAAACTATTCATGAAGAGATGGTGGCTGTTTACCAGGGTTCCGCACCTTCATTATCAACTGTGCAAAAGTGGTCAAGTGAGTTCAAGAGAGGCAGAGAGAGCATTGAGGACGACCCCCGCTCCGGCGCCCCGGCTACTGCTTGTACGGGAGAAAGCATCAAAGAAGTCGAAAAACTTGTTCTTGAGGATGCCCGAATAAAGGTGAAAATGATGGCAGAGATCACCAAGCTTTCAATTGGTACCATTCACACCATTCTTCATGACCATCTTAACCTTTCAAAGGTCAGTGCAAGGTGGGTGCCACGAATGCTCATAGCGCCTCAGAAAAAAGTGAGAATCGCATGCTGTAGAGAGCTTTTGGAGATGTGTAGTGAGAACGCGGACGGTGTTATGGATCGAATTGTTACTGGGGACGAAACATGGGTCCACCACTATGACCCTGAAAGCGAACAAGAGTCCATGCAGTGGCATAAAAAAGGAACAGACCCCCCGAAGAAGTTCAAAGTCACTCCGTCTACCGGGAAGCTCATGGCCACAGTTTTTTGGGACTCAAAGGGAATCTTGCTCATTGAGTACAAAAAAAAAGGTGAAACCATCAACGCCACATCCTACGCTTCCACTTTGCATAATTTGCGGGAGGAAATTAAAAAGAAAAGACGGGGTAAACTCGCAGCGGGTGTGTTGCTTCTTCATGACAACGCTCCTGTTCACACGGCGCGAGTTTCCAAGGCTGCTGCGCGAGATTGTGGTTTCGAAGAAATCCAACACCCACCCTATAGTCCAGACCTTGCCCCTAGTGATTATTTTCTGTTTCCGGATTTGAAAAAATGTCTTCGTGGAAAAAGATTTTCGGATGATGAAGAACTCAAGTCGGTATTTTGCAGAGAAAGAGGAAATTTATTATTTTGAGGGTTTAAAAAAGCTTATCTCAAGATGTAACAAATGCAATGATGTTAGGGGAGATCATTATATTGCCACTCCGACCTGAACAGTCTTCGATTCTTCGGAGGGACAACGCAGTTGCGGAAAACCTTGTCTTAGGTGGCGCGAACAAGTGGAAGGCGACCTCCCCCAATCTGAAGTGCGTAACTGGGGGCAGTTGGTCAAAGACTATACTAACTGAAGAAGTTTATCGGCGCGCAGGTTCACCTCGGACTTTAAACTTCCAAGGGTTGGTTTTTGGATAAGATGAGTAAGTTTCTCGTATCTTTGCATATCATGTCCATTCTGTAGTATTTTATTCTACACATCCTTCTATCATCTGCCTGAAGCAGCATCACATACCAGCGTTTGCAAATGTGCTGCTTACCCATTACAAAATTTACACGTCTTCAAATAAAAAAAAGGACGACTCTTCACTTCCCAACCCAATCCTATTTAAAAAAGACCCAGTTACATGGGATTTTCGCATGTGACTTGTCCGAAATGATGGGTTCAAGCAGCCAGTAGCGCCCAGCATTACGCACATTCTCAGTGATAATTTCATTGTTACCAAAGTACTCGTACAGTACGTACATATGTACATGTATACAGATCTACAAACACGTATTCGTATAATTGTGGAATGCACAATGTTGAATTTAAACGATGCTACTCACGGTCTGTATTTAGGACGTACTGTACATCTGATGAAGGGTGTATGCACCCCTGCTACGACGACATAAAACCACCCGATGGTTGAAGGAAAAACGTAACAAAACTTAATTGCATCTTTAGGAACAATAGGCGTTTTTGAGCAAACATCCTTTTGCCAAGGATTGTGTTCCGTTGTCACCATCACCACCACCGCTGAATGGTCGCATTCATCATTAATCCCCGTGTTGTTATTTTAACCGAGCGACAGGATCTTATGGCTCACCCTGGAGTAGCTACGCAGGACCACACTACTACTTGGTTGAGGTTGCTGTGATGATGATGCAGATGATGATGGTGGTGCTGGTTACTGCATAGTATGGTTGTTCACGATGACGGTTATTTCCCAAAATAATTGCGTGCTCTTGTCAAGCTTATTGTTGAAGGATTTTAATTGAACTTGAGCCCTAGTTTACCAATAGAAATGAGTATGGATAGTGCACAAGAACAACAACAAAACCCAGTCAACGGTGAGTTTTGTTGTGGCCATATGTCACGATCATGCACGGTGCTTGCGAGCTTGGAATTTTAATTTGCCATTCGCAGTTTGACATAAGGGACACCTGCACACACTCTGAGCATAGTGATTTGATTATGTCTTTCACGTATGAAGAAGTGTGAAAAGGATCAAGTGGATTTGTTACCGTTGTCAACAGATGTTAGAGTTTTGGCAGTCTACATATTCTGAATGATAACCGTAACCTGTTCAGACTCTGTTTTTTGGCCTTAATCGCTATTTCAAAATTTATATTAAAAAATTTCTTTAATTTCAAATCCTTTCGGCGTAGTCCAACTTAGATACGGGACGTGTCGCAACTAAGGATGAGCGTTCACAAAGAAGCAACAATTTGGATTGTCTGGTAAAAAGCCATATCGTTCTGTTTTTGGCTGCCGTTGGCAACCACAACTTCCCACCATCATCGCAACAATGACCACATAAAAGGAAAATTCCAAATTACTTCCGGGATTTTCTTGGAATTCCACCAATGCCTTTCCGCAGGACAAGTAAGTCTGCAAGAGTTGTTCGCCAAAAAAAAAAAAAAAAGATTCTTTTATCCTTTCCCCTTTTTTCTCGAGATTTTATTTTCTCTGAGTTCGGGTGTTTTTGGCGACAAAGAGATTTTTAAATATTGAATCAAAAGGAACGGAAGGAATCATCGCCAGGTTTTTATTCCATTTCGTTGTCGCCCTTGTAGTTGTTATTATTGTTGCTACCGCATTGTGCGTTCATTCCGCGCGTAAATAATGAAAAAGCATTTTTCCACACGTAAGACGAAGGACGAAAGAGAAAAATAAGAAGGACTCCCTGGGTAAGGATAATGGCAAAGAAAATGTATGTCATCTTCTCGTTTACCCTCCTGCGACAAGATATATCCACTTTTCATCGTTTTTGCGCGTTGAAAAGAGCAGCAAAAAAAAAAACAAAAAAAAAAAAATGAAACACCAAAGAAAGAACGATGAAAATATGACGTTTCCTTAAAAGATTGAGTGACTGATCCTGAAATTGAATTATTCCTGAATTTATGCCAATTACCTTTACTGTCATGGGGAGTTGGAAGTTCACTTACATTCCAGCTCACACGAGCAAATACCATACGCAGGATACGAGTACGAATAAAGCGAATCCTCGCACATACATATATATGTACATGTGTACCCTAAATGGAATGTCCTTTTGTCATGCGCTTAACAAGACACCCAGTGACTTGTGTACATTTATCCACACCAATGACACACCAGGACTTTGGTAAACTCCTTGGTGTGCCAATTTTTATTTTTTATTTTTTTATTTTATATTTTTTGCAATCGGAAATTGAGACATTTTGGGTGATTCCGTCGCGTAATGTGTCCTTTTTTCTTAGTCCTGCTCCTTTCAATGGATTTAAGAAGTCAACTGTGTTTGATTTTTTCTTTTTTCTGGAATACATGTGTGTGATTGGATGACATGACATGGGTTATGGATATAAGGTGTCAATGATGAGAATTTTGGAAAATCTGTCAAGGTAAATACATTTAATCTTGTTCCTTTGGTTTTAAGATTGTTGTATTTGTCAAGGACGAAATTGAACACAGCTACTGTATTCGTATGTGGTAATAGAATTTGTTTGGCAATAGGATAATGTGGGATTATATGAGCTGCAGACGAAGGATTTGTATGTTGAAAAATTTCTGCTCGAATTTCCATGCACAATTTCATCCTTGGCGGCATAATTTTTTGAGGAACTTACGAAGACATTTTCGGGAATTCATTATTAAGGAAGGGAATAACACTTATTGAGACAGAATGAAGACAATATAGATGTCCTTGGCGATGAAATTTTTGACATGATTATGGATTTCAATTTACATTGTCGAAAGGCGCATAATAATCGACTTTTGCCAAGGAGAGCCGTTTCAAGTGATGAATGAGATTTCTGAAATTATGGCTGAAATTTGGTTACACTTATGAGGTTTAGTTCTTGCTGGATTGATCCTTAAGGGAAACAAAGTAAATATACATGTGTACAAACCTTCATGGATATGTAAATGCATACAAACAGAGAGCTTAATAATTTGGACATGAAGTATGGTATATCAGTGCATTTACTTTTTGAGGTCAGCATTAGCAATGCTTTTCATTCGTCTTTACATTTCTAATATTTGTCGAATTTCTGAAGATGATGGAACGTATACACATACATATGTACAACCACATGTCTGCTAATTTGTGATAGTCCTAAATACAATAGTTAAATCAATTTGTAGAGTGAGTTACATTATTTAGAAAAGAGATTAAGACATCTCAGTGCATCAAGGGTACATGCCAATTTCGATGGTTCGATGTTAGAAGATTGGCTTTCTAGTCGTCTCGGGCCAGAGCCTGAAATTAACGGATTTCCATCTACGTTCATTCTTCTCATATCCTGTAGAAAATGATCAAGAAAGCATTTAATTTGCCAGGTAGCTCACGTTTCTTAATTTTGATCTGGCAATTTATGCTGCGTTACTAATCTGCCACGATCAGCGATATTCTTTTTAGAAATTCTAAGCCCGCTTGTTTTTCTGACGCAACTTTTGCAGTGGCAGTTCTGGCGAATTCCCATTGGCTTCCTGAACTTCTTTATAGCTTTATCCGACACTAGCAGACAACCTCCACAGTACGATGATCCAGAATGCTCACTCACTGTCGACATACAAACTTTAGCATTTTTTAGTTGCTGCAATCTTCCTTAGATCTCAGCCATCGGCTTAATGCTATCCAACAGGCACAGATATCTGTTGGAGAGTACATCTCATGTCAGACCATAGGCACGTTGAATACAGAATCGGATGCGAGGTCTTGAATCTGTTGAAAAGGAGTAATCTGCAAAGAACCAACTTTATGAAGAAGTTCTGTAAGTCTATTATTGCTTCGCCTATACTCAGAATAAAACAAAGAATGGTGGAAACTGTTCGGAACCTGAACGCTGCCCTCACCCAGTGAGGTAAGGAAACAATCCTACAGGTCGCTCGATCCATTGTGGAACCCAGATTTGCAGCAACTATATAAGGGAACCTGAAAACTTATACACGAGTCGTTTTAGGGTTAGGCCACTCTAGGATTTTCAAAAAATTCATTTTTTTTTTATTGCTTTCAACGGCCTCTTAGGACCTCAAAAATTATATCCCAAAAGATTATGGCCGAGAAGTATCTCGAAGTACAGATAGGCAGCGAGCCTCTTGTGAATTTTAAGACTCATTTTGAGAAAGACTGGAATCGAATAAGAAGAATATAAAAAGCTAATTCCAAGAGTTGCTCGTATAAAGACTTTTGGTGAAGGATCGCATTACTCGAGGTAATCAGCGGACTGGTTAAAAATCAGAAGGGGCAAAGCAACTAGACTGGAAACATCCGGAAGATCTGATGGCACATTTACTGAGCCGAAACCAGGCCCCCAGTTCCGAGGTTATCTGATCAGGAACAGCTCACAACCTGCTGATAGTAAGCTGAGTAACATTTACAAACCCGCTGGCGCAGATGGTGTATCTCCCCTCCTTCGGAAGAGGTGTTCTTCCTCGTTGGTAAAACCACTGCGTAAGCTTTTTCATCAATTCTACTCCTTAGGACTCTTTCCAAGAAGATGGAAAACAGCATTTGTCCAACCCGTCCCTCCAGACCCATTGCACCCACGTCCCTACTTTCCAAGGTTATGGAAACGCTGATAAACCGTCAGCTAATGAAATACCTCGAAACACGAAAACTTCTTAATGACCGGCAGTACGATTTTCGTAGCAACAGGACCACTGGTGATCTGGTTGCATGTCTCACCGAAAAGTGGAACCAAAGTCTACACCAATCTGATGAAAGCAAGATACATTTTGCACTTGATATTTCTATGGCATTTGACAGAGTTTGGCATCAAGCTCTTTTGTCAAAAATGCGTGCTCTTGGGATCGACGACTCACTTCTTCAATGGATTAGAAACTACCTTTCGGAACGTTAAATTCAATATGTCTTGGACGATTTCAAGTCTAATATTCACAAAATAAATGCTGGTTGCCCCAGGAATCCATTCCGTCTACGACACTCTTTAATTTTCATAAATGAGCTCTTGCCTGCTACTTCTAATCCGATATATTCCTTTGCTGACGACAGTACTCTCTGCTTTTCATATTCGTTTCCGAACTCTTCGGCTGTAGAACAAGAACGGCAGCGTAATTCCGATACCAACAGCATAACCAATTGGGGAAATATCACCAGAGTGAAATTTAATGCTTCCAAAATACAATGCTGTCTGCTGTTATTAAAGCGAAATTCAAATACCCAGCCATTATCCACGGAAGGCACTTGCATCGTCGAAACCGATAAACTTTCCATTCTCGGTATGTGTGTCAATGAAAAGTTACGTTGGAATGACCACATATTCGATGTCGTCAAAAACGCTGCGAAATGTCCAGGTTTTCTCAAGCGATGTAAGAAATACTTCACCCCCTCTGATCAAGCCTCAATATAATAAGGCATTCATCCGAACGGAATTGGAGTACAATACAATGCCTACATCTTTTCGGTGCGCCCAAAACATCTCTGCACCTGCTAGATAGGATTCAAAACCGTGCGATAAAACTCATAGGTCATATCACTCAAACAATGGACACCCTCGAACACCAACATAATGTCTCGTGTCTCACTCTGTTTTATCGCTATTTCCACCACCAGTGCTCCATAGAAATCGCCTGTACCATTCCGCCCCGTGAATCTTTTAATTGCAACACTCGTCTCGATATGAATGCTCATCAGTATACCCTCAAGCCCACTTTCGGACGTACTTTAAAATAACGTGGTTCGTTCCTAAGCCGTACAACTCGCTTATGGAATGCCCTGCCTAGCTCTTTATTTCCTAGTCATTATAAGCTTCAAACATTTAAAACCAACGTTCACCGGTACCTCTCTTTCCATCCTCCCTGATTATATGAAAAAAAAAAACAACAGAAAAAACCTGTAGGTGGTATCTGTTATCGGCTATGGTGACGGATGAAGATAACAAACTCATGCTGCTTCTTTTGATGGCTTCAAGTCGTCAAGTATAGACCATTTGATGGCAACTCTGTAGAGCATTTTCACTACTGGCTTTGCATTAGCATAATGCAGAACCGGTATAAGAGTAGCCTTTATGCAGAAAATAGAAAAAGATTGCTCGCATGAGCTTTAGACCTGTCAGTCTGACTTCCCTCATGTTGAGCAGCATGGAGAGAATGGTTGAGCTTCTTGTGCTGAACACAGCTTTGCGAATGCAACCTTTGTCCAAGACACGGGAGAATTGAAGTCGTACTCATTAGCATTTTCATCGACATTGTGGCTACTTTTGGCAATGCATTTTTTGACGGCAAGCTTATTCCGACCAAGCAACATTCGTTGTTTTTTGAGCTCAGAATGCAGCTGAATAGTGTAGCCCGCTCTCGGACAACAAAATTAGTCCTGCTGCGCGGCGCAGAGGTATGGTCGTAATTAAGGAAGGGTGAGGGGGAGCTTGGTCGTGATAGTGATTCGAGTAATCTATAGCGCAATCTAGATCGTTGGAGAGTCGAGGAAGTGATTTAAGCGAGAACTGTACAGTGGTATGGACGTAACTAAAAGACCCATAATTAATCGGCTTAGATGGCTGAGGCATGTAGAGAGGATGAACACCAGAGCTTTAGGTTGGAGAGCCTTCGAATCCATTACCGGTGAAAACGCAGCGGAGTAAGATTCCTCCTCAGGTGTGAGGTGCACCAACTTGACGTGCGAAATTGGAACCAGAAAGCAAAAGAGGGAATAAAGTAATAAAAAATAATTCTTTTTCCTTTTCTCCAGGTGTTTAATTTAGATTTCCAGCCACCGAGTCACAACTATTATTACCACGACTATACATACATATACTGTGTTTATTTTATCTCCTCGTGGTAGCAACCGGGCACTGGTATCAATCGGAATTTACTCTCCAAACGTATAAGCGCAAGTGTTAAGAAAGATGATTGAATCTTCGTTTGACTGAATCAACGGTAAGGTCAACATTTGTCAGGACAGATCAATTATATCAGCAGTTTACAAGTATTCAGATGTGAGGTCAATAAAGACAAGTCAGGATGCTGAAATGAACACTTAATGGGTCAACAGCAGATGTCATATCTCCGGAATTTCCGGCGCCTTTTCGCCAATAAAGGGCTTCAGGTTAAAATTTAGGTTTCGAATTAATTACCCGGCCACAAAAAAAAACTGTTGCAAAGCAACCAATAGCTTCCGGATAATGACGGATTTTTTGTTGACGACTGTGCAATGAAGTTTGGCCCTTTTTATGTTCGGTCCCGGAAGAGTCTACGTGCAGATGAACATCTGGCTGATGCCGTGGATTGCTATAAAGCAGATATGCAAGAAATATGGTGGGATGTCCAGCACGTCATCTCCGCAGTATGTTTGGGTGTGAATTTGTTGTAAGCGGCAGACTAAAGCAATTGGATTATAGGAATCCTCGTCAAAGCCAAATTCGTGACCATAATCCTGATATGTGATCAAGTACATACAGAAGAAACTCTTAGACAGAACTTATGAGCAACTCTTTAAGTATGATGCCGAAAGCGCTATTTGGAATTTTGACACCAAAACAAGAAACAGAACATTTTTGGTAGAATAAATGGACAAAACCGAGTTCAGAGCCCTTGATTTGGTTCCCCACTTCAAAATTCATAAAGAAACCTTTAGGTCGCCCTATCATAAAATATTCCACCACGCTGGGGCCATATCGATGTCCGAAGACTCTGAAAGGCGAATGTAGACCTGGACCACTACCTTATTGGAGCCCAGAAATGTCGACAGATATCTAAGAAGCCACAATAACGGAGAAATGCTTTGAAGTGATTTAGCGTTGAATAGCTGAAATCTCAACAAATCCTCAAAACTTTTCATTATCACGTATCCTTTATCCGCTTTTACATGATAGATGACAGAATATGAGTATGACGAGTAACACAGCTCGCCTGCGAAGCGCCGTTTCATAGAAGACCCATAGCGGATCGGGAAAAAAAGCAAACGAAGAGGGAAGTAGATCAGCTTCTCTGAAGGCAAAACGAAGACGAAGTGGTGGTAATACTCCAGAAACACAGTCGCAAGTTTTACCGAAAAGTACAAAAATTGTGTTAGGTCAACAAGACCCGAACAGAAGCTGTAGATGTGAGCGAGGAAATTGGACAATAGAAGCTCAGCCGGTA
Source organism: Volucella zonaria (assembly GCA_963966105.1). Classification (NCBI taxonomy): domain Eukaryota; kingdom Metazoa; phylum Arthropoda; class Insecta; order Diptera; family Syrphidae; genus Volucella; species Volucella zonaria. The sequence continues at coordinate 83,599,389 of OZ014532.1, read as the reverse complement.
TGGATATCACTTCTGCAGATTGCTGAGCAGCGGAAACGAGTCAAGCTCCGCTGTGAAGCTGAAAGCACCATCCAACTTGGATGATGTGAACTAAGATTTTCGTCCTTCAGAAGTAGAGATAGCAATATCTAAAATTTAGCTGCCGAACTTGATGGCCTATATGATGAGCTGTTTGAAGCAGCAGGAGATGACTTGGTTTGGCTGTTTTGAAGTTTAACTGTCGTATTTGCATACGCTATGTCATTCCATAGATCTACTCGGACATCAGCTTTCCAAGCTTCAAACAAACAATTTTATTATAAATATGCAGAGTCGTAATTATCCACATTACTGATCGAACTCATCGAGCTATTACCGTTGCGAATAAAAAGCGTCTTTGGGACTAGAATGGGTTAAACGCTGGACGAATACGAGTTCAAGACAAAATACAAATTCTCAGGAAGGCACATCCGGCATCGACAAATTGAACAGAACATCACAAATGACAGCTAAGATTTTGAGGTGCAAGTTATTTCATTTAACTCGCTATCACTTTATAAAAAAATAAATGATGAATAAAACTTGTCTTCACTTGAACAGAAAGGAAATTCCGTAAATTACATTTACTATTCAAGTCCTGCTCTTGAAGTGTATACTCTATCAGCCATTTGGATCATATGGAGAACAATTTGTCTTGTTTGCGATAAGGAGTTCTAGGAGAGGAGAAGCAACTACGAATTCAACGACCTATAAAAGGTTTTTAGTTTTCAGAAAATTATATACTGCCTACGTAGAGTAGTTTGCACTTCATTCTTTGGGCAGCATCTAGGGCAGTAAGGAAACACCTGACTTTATCTGGAGCGTGCTACTCAATAAGGTCGTGTTGGGTCCCAATAAAAGCGCTTTTTGGGCTCTAGTTAGTTAGTTAAATTACTTGTTTTATTTACTTCATTTAACACTTTACAATAGTTCAACCTAAGTCTTTAAGGATATAGCTTAAGGCCGTCTAAAATATTTACAAATATGTAATAAACTAAGGTCCTTCTATATCGAAGGATATACATATGCGTTAGCTGCATAGTTGTATAGAACTTCCCAGCCTCGATTGAGAAAGTCCTCTAAATCCAGCGGATTTGCACCAAAGTATCTCACGCGGAAAACCCTTAAAATGGGGCATCTTCCAATGAAATGGTATACATACGAGGGGCGTTCAATATATTCTCGGTATCGATATGAAGGAAAAATGCGAATTCAATTTAAATTGTTTTTATTTTTTAATATAATCTCCCCTAACATCAATGCATTTGTTACATCTTGAGATAAGCTTTTTTAAGCCCTCAAAAAAATAAAATTCCTCCTCCTCCATTTATTGCCGACTTGAGTTCTTCATCATCCGAAAATCTTTTTCCACGAAGACATTTTTTCAAATCCGGAAACAGGAAATAATCACTAGGGGCAAGGTCTGGACTATAGGGTGGGTGTTGGATTTCTTCGAAACTACAATCTCGCGCAGCAGCCTTGGAAACTCGCGCCGTGTGAACAGGAGCGTTGTCATGAAGAAGCAACACACCCGCTGCGAGTTTACCCCGTCTTTTCTTTTTAATTTCCTCCCGCAAATTATGCAAAGTGGAAGCGTAGGATGTGGCGTTGATGGTTTCACCTTTTTTTTTGTACTCAATGAGCAAGATTCCCTTTGAGTCCCAAAAAACTGTGGCCATGAGCTTCCCGGCAGACGGAGTGACTTTGAACTTCTTCGGGTGGTCTGTTCCTTTTTTATGCCACTGCATGGACTCTTGTTTGCTTTCAGGGTCATAGTGGTGGACCCATGTTTCGTCCCCAGTAACAATTCGATCCATAACACCGTCCGCGTTCTCACTACACATCTCCAAAAGCTCTCTACAGCATGCGATTCTCACTTTTTATCTGAGGCGCTGTGAGCATTCGTGGCACCCACCTTGCACTGACCTTTGAAAGGTTAAGATGGTCATGAAGAATGGTGTGAATGGTACCAATTGAAAGCTTGGTGATCTCTGCCATCATTTTCACCTTTATTCGGGCATCCTCAAGAACAAGTTTTTCGACTTCTTTGATGCTTTCTCCCGTACAAGCAGTAGCCGGGGCGCCGGAGCGGGGGTCGTCTTCAATGCTCTCTCTGCCTCTCTTGAACTCACTTGACCACTTTTGCACAGTTGATAATGAAGGTGTGGAACCCTGGTAAACAGCCACCATCCCTTCATGAATAGTTTTTTGACTTTTTCCTTGCTTAGTAAGAAATTTAATTACAGCGCGATGCTCAATTTTCACCATCATCGTCTCAGTTGCCATTATGATTCTGTTTAACTAGAGATAAAACGCGAATTAATAATCACATTTATATGAAATTTTACATGAATGCACTAAAATAATAGTATTACTTGATAAATAAGTCAATTTATATATACAACCACAGCTTCACCCCGATACCGAGAATAGTTTGAACGCCCCTCGTACATCCTCCCTCTCCTTAAGGTTGCACAGGTCACACAAGATTGGAAGATCGGAACGATGAGGCATGTAGCACAGGTTGATTAATTCTCCTCTTAGCTTGAAAATAGTGTTACTTATATCCAGTGAATAATTATTTACAAAGTAAGAAGTTCTTTGGAGGTTGTAATTAAGTTTGCTAAAGAACATTCTGTGTTGCTGTGATAGAGCTTGGGTTACACACCCTTCATACATGTTTTGACCAGCTTCTACCAGCAAGAAGTTAAATAAGGCTTTCAGGATGGAAGGTTGGATATCTGAAGCAATGCGTATGTTAATGCCGTAGTCAGCCTCTAGAGACTCCCACCATTGAACCAAATTCCATCTTGTCGAAAGTACGAGGCTTGCCTGAAAAGTTTCTGACCGAACAATGATACAAGACATTTTTTCTCAAAATTTTTTTTTATTTTTCTACATAGTCTCCTTGTAACTCTACACACTTCTCCCAGCGATGATCCCGTCTCTATAACCCGTCCAAATAGTACTTGGCGTTTTTCTCTGCAAAATAATTTTGACGAAAACCTCTGTCCTCCGAGCGCAGGTTTTAGATGAGGGAACAAAAAAAAGTCGTTTGGGGCTAGATTTGGTGAATAAGGCGGTTGGTCAAGCAGTTCAAACCGTAATTCATGGATTTTTGTCATGGCAACCGCTGAGGTGTGAGAAGGCGCGTTGTCTTGGTGAAACAGGACTTCCTTTTTCTGCAAATGTGGCCGTTTTTCCACAATTTCTGCCTTCAGCTTGGCAAGTAATGATGCGTAGTACGCTCCTGTAATGGCTTTTGCTTTTTGAAGATAATCGATTAAGATAACTCCTTTACTATCCCAAAAAACCAGTTTTTGCTTTTTTTGGAGCCCGCTCGCCGGGCGTATAATGGTGTATCCAAGTTTCATCTACAGTAATTAATCAGCGCCAAAACTCGGATTTATTGCGCCTAAACTGCGCCAACAGAGCGTTGGAAATGTTCTTTCGTACACGTTTTTGGTCTAACGTAAGCAAACGCGGCACCCAAAGCGCGGACAGCTTTCTCATGCCTAAATCTTGAATTAATATGTAACAAACACGTTCTTTGGACATTTTCATAACCTCTACTATCTCCCATACTTTAATTCGGCGGTCATCTAACACCATTTAGTGAACCTAAGCAATGTTATCGTCATTGGTTGCAGTTTTTGGACGTCCCGAACGTTCATCATCTCCCAAGCTTTTGCGGCCACGTTTAAATTCAGCTGCCCAAATGGTAAATGATGGTGCAGAGTGCCCATACCATACATACTCGTAGAGTGCAACTCATTTTTGATCTGCGTAGGCGTATTGCCCTTCAGAAACAAGAATTTAATAACAGCTCGATATAATTTTTTTCCATTTTCACAAGAAACACTCACATCGACTCACTCAAACGGCTGTCAACTAAAAACTGCGGGTCCAAAATGACGGAAACGGTAAGAAACTGTCAAAAGATGCCCAACTAGCGTTCACTAGCTTTTATTGACGAGTGGCGCTATCTTTACGTTGCGGTCCTTTCAGACAACCCTCGTATATGCATGAGAACTAGTTTCGGCAACCTTGTCTCTTCCATTTCCATAACTTTCATGACGAAGTCAAAATGCAGCTCAAGAGTGTTCAGAAAAAGTGAAGGGACACCCGTTTCTAAGTGAAGCATGTAGTTCGGAGTGCAGGATGGCACACAGAAGATCCGCTTGAGAAAATATCGAAGAAATTTCTTAACTTGGTCGAAAGGGCGGTATCCCCAAACTTGAGCTCCGTAGAGCATTATGGAAGCTGCAGTTGCCCGGTACAGTCCAAACTTTGCGCTGTGCTCTACGTTTGTACCACCTTGATCAAAGTTCCCGGAATTTATTCAGAAAATTAAAAATACAAGTTTATGCATCTAAATCTATATTGTCCCCTTCAAAGTAATCCCCATCGACTGCAACACACTTATGCCAGCGCTTGATCCAATCCTCGAAAGATTTTTTATATTCAGTTTTCGGTACTTGCGTCAGTGCTTCCTGCGATTTTTCCATTAATTCCTCTCGGCTGCTGAAACGCATTCCCCGTAGTGGTTTTTTAACTCGATTGAACAGAAACAAGTCACAGGGAGCCAAATCAGGTGAATTCGGTGGCTGTTGGATGTTACGAATAATGATGGCGCTGTGTGACACGACTGTGCGTTATCATGGTGGAAAATCCACGAGTTTTCTGCCCGCAATTCTGGTCTCTTTCGGCGAATTGCTTTACTGTCTGGCTTTCTGGCAAAAATTTATGATGCACTACACTGTTGTAATCCATGAAAACCGTAAGCATTACCGTCTTTTTTGACTGAAAACGACGTGGTTTTTTTGGTCTCGGCTCACTTGGTGAACGCCATTCACTTGCCTGATGTCTGGATTGCATGTCGTACTCATAAACCCAAGTCTCGCTGGTCTTCAGTAATGATCCTTTTGATGAATGTGGGATTGGATTCAGCCTCGCAAATCATCTATTTTGCGATGTCAACACGATCTCTTTTTTGCATGAAATTGAGGTCTTTTGGCATCAACTTTGTTGCTACACGACGGAAACCCAAATCATTAACCAAAATGACTTGGACGGATTCATAGGCAATGTTCAAATCCTCCGCTATCTCTCTGATGGTTAATTTGCAACATTTCTTTACTTTATCAATGTTTTCGTCGGTTTTCGATGTCGATGTCGATGGTGTGCCACTGCGTTCATCATCTTCGATTGACTCACGACCACTTGTGAACCACTCGTGCCACTGGTAAGCGACCGTTTTCTTTAGAGAATCGTTGCCGAAACACTTTTCCGATATTTCCAACGTTCGCGCACCATTAAATCCGTTTTGTACGCAAAATTTAATACAAGTTCGCTGTTGCAAATTTAAATCCATTTCTAAAATTGTAAAAAATCGCCAACACACACAAAGATAGATGTACTCTTGACTTTGTAACTTTTGCAAATATCAAGCTACGAGGGAGGGTCAATAAGTCAGTGACAACTGTCGAATTGTCGCCAAATTCGTTTTAAAAGCATTTTGACTTTTTGAATTTCTGACCTCTTTACTGAAACAGCAACACTGCTCCTGTCAACAGGCATCTGTCAGTTGACTCCTGTCAAAATTTAAACTTGCTGCGTCAGTTAGTTTGTGTTTGACAGCTATTTTTATCAGACTACTCACTAATTTGAGGAGAAAATGGAAAAAAGTCAATTTCGTGTGCTTATTAAGCATTATTTCTTGCGAAAAAAAACCATTACCGAGACCAAGGCTAAGCTTGATAAATACTATGGGGACTCTGCACCATCGATTTCAATGGTAAAAAAGTGGTTTACTGAATTTCGTTGTGGCCGTACAAGCACTGAAGATGCCGAACGTCCTGGACGCCCAGTTGAGGTCTCTACACCCGAAACAATCGAAAAAATTCACGATATGGTGTTGGCCGACCGAAGATTGAAAGTGCGAGAGATTGTGGAAGCCGTAGGGATCTCGCATGGCTCAGTGGTTTCAATTTTGAATGATCACTTGGGCATGAGAAAGCTTTCCGCAAGATGGGTGCCGCGTTTGCTCACAGTCGACCACAAACGCAATCGTGTAACAACTTCACAGGAAGGTTTGGCGTTGTTTAATCGCAACATGGAGGAGTTTTTTGCGCCGTTTTGTAACCGTGGACGAAACATGGATCCATCACAACACACCAGAGAACAAACAACAGTCAAAACAGTGGGTTTCTAAGGGTGAATCGGCGCCAAAGAAGGCTAAGGTGGGTTTGTCAGCCAATAAAGTTATGGCGACTGTTTTTTGGGATGCACGTGGGATAATCCACATTGACTACCTTCAAAAGGGAAGAACAATCAATGGGGAATATTATGCCAACTTATTGGACCGATTCAATGACGATTTGAAAAAAAAACGACCTCATTTGGCCAAGAAAAAAGTTCTTTTCCACCAAGACAATGCAAGGGTGCACACATGTGCAGTTGCCATGGCAAAAATCCATGAATTGGGCTATGAATTGCTCCCTCATCCACCCTATTCTCCAGATTTGACTCCGAGCGACTACTTCTTGTTCCCAAACCTGAAGAAATGGCTTGGTGGAAAAAGATTTGACTCCAATGATGAAGTCATCTCGCAAACAAAGGCCTATTTTGAGGACCTCGACAAATCATTTTTTTTGGAAGGGATAAAAAAATTGGAGAAGCGTTGGACAAAGTGTATAGAGCTCAAGGGAGACTACGTTGAAAAATAAAATTATTTTTTTATCAAAAAATCTGTGTTTTAATCCAAAAGTCACGGACTTATTGAACCGCCCTCTAAGTCAATAAGATGCTAAGATGCTAAGATTCAGAGGGAATGTCAACAACTGTTTTACCAACTTAACAAAAAAAACAAAGCGGAACAATGGTAGCGACGCACGGTGGTTATTCCGGTGATCAAGGTGGTATGTGTTGTCAATGCATCGCCTCCAGACTGAGGAAATAGCCCTTTTAGCTTCTGCTAATTTGCTTTCAAAATGATTTTTCCTGCAGAGGCTAGCCGTGATTAGAACACCTAGATATTTAAACTCCCTTACAATAACAACAACAAGTCCACTTTTCGTTATGAGACTATCTTCCACCGCCACTTCTAAAAACCATTATTTTTGATTTTTGAAGATTAACGGACAAATTCCCTTGTTTGCAGTAGGTTTCGGGTCGGTTAATTGCACGTTGCATTCCCTCTGCGTTTTCAGCTAGAATGATAATATCATTCGCAAATTTAAGAGCTGGTATCCAGATTCCTTCAAGCTCGATGCCACCACCTATTACATCTGCTATGTCATTTATATATAAAATGAAAAGTAAAGTGTTTAGAACGCACCCTGGTTTAAATCCCATTGATGTTTCAAACTCTTCTGAAACGAGGTTTCCGTCCCATCCATACGCAATGCTATTCTCGTACATAGCTTTCAAAACATTAATAATTTTGGTTGATATTCCAATAACGTACAGCTTATAAGAAAGCAATAATTTTTCCCCTACACAAAAAAGGCGATTACAGGTACCCGAAGAACTACAGAGGAATCACATTTTTAAACACTTCCAAGCTGGATTTAGGAAAGGTTATTCTACAATCGACCAGATATTCTGCTTAACAAACATTGCTGAAACATATAAGAGCAAAAAAAAAAAGTTGTACGCCTTCTTTGTAGATTTTCGAGCAGCGTTCGATTCAATACCACATGGAGCACTCTTTTACAAGCTTTCCAAAATCGGTGTATCAAGTAAAATTATTCGAATCCTGAGAGCCTTGTATGAGAATAATATGTGTGGGATGGAGACTTAATTTCTGAAGAGTTCGAAACTTCAATGGGTGTTAAACAAGGCTGTATTTTAAGTGCTCTGCTTTTTATATTATACATCAATGATATAACAGATGATGTCAAAGCTGGAATAAGATTCAACGGTGTATCAATTCCTGCGCTGATGTATGCTGATGATATCGTCTTTCTGGGTGACACAACCCAAGGTATGCAGTTAATGATAAACAGGCTTAATGCTTTCTGTAAAAGTTGGAATCTCACTGTAAATCTTGATAAATGAAAAATGATGATATTCAGAAATGCAGGAGGATGCTTCTCAAATTTGGAAAAGTGAAAGCTAGACGGGGAAGAGATTAAGGTAGTAGATACAGATACCTAGGTATCCTAATATCGTCCTCCTAAAATTTCAAACCACACTTTGAGGACAAATTAGCTGTTGCTAAAAGAGCTATCTGTTCGATTTGGGAACGTTGCTTCAAAAATAAATATGTACCGCAAAGTGCAAAACAAACTTTATTCCACTCAACCGCAGCGTCGACAATGCTTTACGGAGCTCAGGTATGGGGTTACAAAGACTACGATGCTGTGGAAAAATTTCTTCGCCACTTTTTAAAGAAGATTTTCCGATTATCAAAAAATACCCCGAACTACTCGTATATGCTACATCTTGAAACGGGAACTCCTCCTTTGCTCTTGTACACGCTCAAAATGCACTTCAACTATATCCCAAAAATACTAGAAATGAATGAATGCAGAATACCAAATGTAGTTTTAAGAAGCATAATTAGAACAAACGGAGGCATTTGCGAGGAATGGAAGAAAACAGCTTCTGAATGCGGATTAAATCTGTCTATTCAAGTGAATGAGAATCCTCATCTTTTAAGAGAAAAATTTAACTTGGTTTTGGAGAATTTTGGCAGACATACATATGACCAATATGTCGAAGAAGCTGAATCGTCACTGTTTAGGAACTATTACAGCAAACTAAACCATTTTCTAAATGAAAAAACATACTTCCTAGATAGTCACGCAGTTGACAAAATAAGTACTATTTTCAAACTGAGAGGGGAACTCGTTCAACTAAACTTTATACCCCATAGACCAGAATTACCAATACCTTGTGACCTCTGCAACATGAAGAAGAGAGAAGAAATCTTACATTTTCTTGGTGTTTGTCCGATTTTAAAAGAATTTCGACTATCAATGTTCGGAAAACATGATTTAGACGAAGGTGAAGTAATGAGCATTTTAAATGGAGAAAAAGGATGGAAAGTCTTATATGATTACTCAGTGGCAGCACTTTGTTATAGAAAGCGTATCATAGATGGAGATTTTTAATGTAAAACTTAAGTATGTATTTTGTCAACCTGGTAGACGGTCACAGGCCAAACCATTAAAGACTTAGGTTAATCGTTACATTGTAAAACATTTATTGAAAATAAAAATCAACTAACTAACTAACTACAGCTTATAAAAAAGTGATTCACGCGCTATAGAGTCGAAAGGCATATACATTTTTGCCCTTTTTCTTAAAGACCTCCGCGATGTTAACCAAGGTGGATATTTGGTCAAGGGTTGAGTAATTTTTTCGAAATCCAGCTGCAAATTCATTTAATAGTTTCTTGTTCTTAATCCACTCTGTAAGTCTATAGAAGATCATAGCACTAAACAACGTAGCCGAAGCGTTCAAAAAGGAAATGCCTCTGTAGTTTGCCGGATAATCATAATCGCCTTTTTTTTCCAACGGGAATATTATTGATCTTTTGAAGCATCCTGGGACATTTGCCGTCTCGAATATTCTACTAAATTCCTTAGTAAAAGCGAATAAAAATTCTGTTTACTGCTCTTATAAAATTGAAAGGGAATACGATGGTCTCCTGGGGCTTTTTTTGATCTTGCACTTGCGATTGCGCTATGTACTTCATTTAAAGTAAAGGGAGCATCTAAAAACTCGTCCTTAAAAAGTAGGGAAAATTGGGGGGAGTTTAGTAGACGCCTGAAATACTCTCTGAGCTCTGGCGCACCTAAGCACGACGAAATGCTATTTGTCTTGCCATTTATAAGCCTAGCGGTTTTTTAGAAGTCTGCTGAAGATCGTGAAGTGTTCAGCACAGCGACAGATTGTTGTTCAAATGGTTTCCGCTTAAGTTGGGGTCTATTAAATGCAGGTTACCGTTAAGGAAATAAAGTAATAGATGGAAAACTCCGTACAATGTTATGGATTTAGTAAGATTGAATCTAGTATACTTCGAGACAGGCTTGATTGGCCTTCCTACATAGGTACGTTGCCTACCAATGATTGACAACTACCAGTACCTCTACCAAGGTAATTACGTTCTTAGAATACAATTTGACAAATTTCCTTTGTATAGAAGGGTGACTTGTGATTTGACTTTCGTCAAGACGAAGGAGTACGTGACGCCGAGTACCTGCAGCTTGATGCGAAGATACTTAGAGAGTTAGATTGCTGTGAAAGCGATGAAAATCACAGCAAGCGTCGAAGGACGTTTTGTCACTTTACCTAGCACAATTAGGAGTTTAGCAAAAGCCTAGCGCATCATTACGACACTAGTAAGCACTCTACTGTGGCTTTTACTGAGGGCAGCAGAAAAGTGCTATCCTCTTGTGCAGCCGAGAAGCAATCGTTTGGTCCGCCGGCATTCTGGAGAGTCTTGTCGACGGTAGCTCTAACTGAGGACCCACGCAGCCCTAATGCGTTCAGAAAAGCCTTGCATTCTTGAACTAGATTAGAAGTTGGGAGAGGGTTCAGCAAGGCTTTAAGAGCAACTTGGCTGTCACTGCAGAGGAAGATACTTCGCCTTCTAAGCCGATACTCTCCCATAAAATTTGCAAGACAGACGCAAGTATGATTAAAAGCTAGTGCGTGCTGTACCACCAGATGTTTTTAAACAGAAAATGGCCTTGATTGTGCATCCCATGATATGGATATCAAGTAGAGGGAGTTTTATTTACGCGTCTAGAGAAGAGCCAGGAGTTCTAGCGAAAGCCACGATGAAGTCGAGACAGACCGTTCTTTGGAGTCTGGTAAAAGAGACAGTAACGTATTTTCTTTAAAGGCTGTTTCACTAGGATATTGCCTTATCATAGCCTCACTGGTGACAAGAACCAGTTTCCCAGAAGCTCTTTAACGTTGCAAAAAAGCCGTCAGCATCTTGGGGATTTCCGATGTGTTGTCTGGTGGGCAAAAGGTACGTTGTCGAAGCCATTGTCAATGTCGTTAAAAATGCACAGCGAGTCCATCTTCAATTCTACTTACCCGTTTTTTAAGCGGGGTCTTGCAAGATCTTTTCAGTTCATGGGCGTGTTCCCCTTTGGACAGAGGATACATTCGCAGAGCAGTTTTCTGCAGGTCAAGCACAACAATTCTCTCCATGCTTTTAAGCGAGAAGGAAGCGAGATTTAAGTTCTTGGTGAGCGTGTAGTCACATCTTCCGATTGTCGGCGTAAAGGCTGTCCGGCTTTACCGAATGTCTCGACCTTTTTGAAAAAGTCTGTACTCTTCGAAATCTAAATAAGCGTCTTCTGTCATTTTTGCTTCGATATGCAAAGTTGGCAGTCTTCTGCAATCTCCAGGACAGTTCAAATCTTCTTTACCTTCTGTTTCGTTCTGAATTAAGGCGGACTACTGACTGACTTGCTAAGTTTTTCCTTGAAGCATATCCAGATTCGTCTCTGAATAATTCTGAAACTAAATTCAATGTACAACGGTCTTTCATGAAGGCTTCTGATTGTACTTTTCAGCCCGTAACCGTTAGGTTGCCTACTTACTATTTGCTTTTATAACCACAACTAGGTTAGACGATGGTATGAATTCCAGGAGATGGTTGCCTCTCCTGGGGTAACATTCTTGCTGACTTAAACTTAAGGCATGATATTCTTTATCCACCAAATCCTTCCTATAGTCCAGCTAACAGGAACAGGAACCCATCTACTTTAGATCTATTTTTAACTAATATGCCTGACCTTATCACTCCTCCCATAACACTTAATGAACTCAGTTCTGACCATTTACCTATTAAATGTAGTGTCATTCTTTCTCCAGTCAAATGCTCAAATCGGATTTTATTGCGATCAAAACTAGAAAATGCTTGGGTTCAAAATAACAGTCCAACTCAAATTGGTCAAAATGTAAATATCTTTACCAATGCCATCCTTGAGAGTTTTGATCTGTCAGTACCTATGAAAACGGCCTTAAGACATGCCTCAAATGTTCTACCGCATTACATTCTTCAGTTTATTACGCATAGAAATACCTACAGATCCAGATAGGTACGCACGAGAAATGATTTTTATCTCAGAGAATATAAGAAAATGAATTTTTTAGTCAAATTCGCTATTGCTAATTTCAAAAACCAATCGTGGAACGAAAAGCTCCAAAGTTTAGACAAGGGTAGCAAGCCATTCTGGAATATAATCAAGGTAATTAAAAAAAAAACATATCTACAATCCTCCCCTTAGAACAGGGAGCTCTGTAATGCTTTCTTGTGCTGATAAAGCTAATGCGCTAACAAACAATTTTTCGCTCAATCATTCGATTGCCAATAATGTTACCCCACTTATACGCGTTGAAGCTTCCGTCAAACAGTCCGTAGATTTCGTTAATTCTCAAACCTTAGTTTATGATTTTAATCGCATACATATTAAAGAACTAAAAGATCTAATAAGTAGACTAAAAACTAGAAAATTCACTGGCTTTGATGGTATTAGGAATGTATGTCTTGAGAATCTACCACCATTTGCTCTTACAAAATTAACGGAACTATTTGACTGTTGCCTTAGATTCGGATATTTCCCAATACATTGGAAAACTGCCAAGATAATTCGGATTTTAAAGCCTCGCAAAGATCCCAAATTAAACTTGAAGCTATAGACCAATCAGCTTGCTTAGTTCTCTGAGTAAATGTCTAGAAAAAATCATAAAGCAGAATTACTTCCATCTTAGAGAACAACTGTATTCTACCTTCCGAAAAATTTGGTTTTAGAGCTTTTCACAGTACTACTCACCAAGTACATCGTATCACAAAGGACATCAAAAACAATCTATCAGATGGAAAAAGTACCGGTATGATCATTGAGTGTACCGTGCCGACCACCGACGAGGGCACACGTCATCTTGCACTCGTATTTCTCCGTGTTGTAAAAAACCGCCGCGCGCGTGTGAAAAAAAAAAAACAAAAATTATCACACAGTGTTGGAATACTACACCTCTCCCGCTCCTGGTCATAGTAATGTCGCTTCCGCTCGGTCACTGCCGTTACTGTATTTATCATACGGTACGGGCAGTGACTGAGTGTATGTAACAACTGATGGATAGCGGGTTGTGTGTGAAGATTTTGTTGGTGCACTGTTTCATATTGTTGTAAGGGCATAACACCTACAGCAATTTGATTCAGCAAACCATCGTCAGAATTTTCACTTCGCAGCCTTGCTTAGTATCGTCGGTGTTTGTGTTTACTGTGTTTGTTTGTGATTATACGAGTATCTAGGGAATTCAGGGTGAACGTAGCCAATATACGCGGGCTAAAAAGTAATCACTTTTCTGCGTACGTCCACGTCTGCAAATACAGACCAGCTGTTTTGGCACTTAGCGAAACACGGGTAGATCCCCGCCCACACCTCTCAGACCACTCTGATCTGAAACTACCTGGCTACGAACTAGTGCCACTATTCTTTCCCCATCGCGGTCTCGCCATTTATGTGCGTAGTGATGTAGCTTACCAAATTCCACCACAATGTAGTCCCTTTTCCAATCCGGAATTCAATTTCATGTGGTTAAGATTCCATCTCCGTAAGTAAATTATCCACTACTGCTTTATTTACAGAAGCCCCGAACTGGACAGCAACTTGACCTTCCACGAGTTTGATGCGCTGTCTGATTGCATTCAAAGAATTATATCCCTGTATCCTCATACTGAAATCGTGATTACGGGCGATTTCAATATACACAATTCTGGTTGGCTTCGACATTCTGGACAGACTTAACAACTTCTTACTTTTAACTGGTCGTTATGTTTCCTCGATAACGACGTGGATGCCGCTGCTGACATGATCACAGAAACTATTCTCTTAGGAATGAGATGCTTTATCCCTCATCGGATGAAGAGTATCAAACCAAAAGAAAAGGAATGGTATGACTCGAGCTGTAAAGAGGCTGTCAGGGTTAGAGAACTGTTTTTTCGGTCCTACAAGACCAACCCGACAGAGGAAAACCGAAAAAAGTTTAAACGAGCCAGAAATGACTGCAATGCCTTTTTTAAGTGTGTGAAATTCCAATGTGACCAAAACCTGAGGCAAAAAATACTGGAATGTCCCAAAGGCAGTAGAAATTTTTGGTTATTCGTCAAAAACATTAGAAATTCTGCCTCATCCTCCATCCCAACTCTCATTTACAATGACATTATAGATGTCAACTCTTTGGACAAGGCCAATCTGCTTACTGCACACTTTTTGGCTAGCTCAACACACCCAGACTGTGCCTTGTCCCCGCCTACACTTGAGTGCGTCGAATCTACAATGGGACGAATCCACTTTCGCACTCGTGTAGTAGCAAGAGTACTCAAAGATCTCAACATGCATAAATCCGCTGGTCTAGATGATATATCTCCCCTTCTTCTGAAGAGGTGTTTTTCCACGCTGGCAAAACGTAAGCTTTTTCATCAGTCCTACTCTTTAGGACTCTTTCCGAGCAGATGGAAAACAGCATTTGTCCAGCCAGTCCCTAAAAAAGGCGAATCTTCTTCTCTATCCTCCTACAGACCCATTGCGCTTACGTCCCTTTTTTCCAAGGTCATGGAAACGCTGATAAACCGTCAGCTCATGAAATATCTCGAAACACAAAAACTTCTCAATGACCGGCAATATGGTTTTCGTAGCAACAGGTCCACTGGTGATTTGATGGCATGTCTCACCGAAAATTGGAACCAAAGCGTACATCAATCTGGCGAAAGCAAGATAGTTGCACTTGATATTTCTGAGGCATTTGACAGAGTTTAGCATCAGGCTCTTTTTTCGAAAATGCGTGCTCTTGGGATCGATGACTCTCTTCTTCAATGGATTAGAAATTACCTTTCGGAACGTTCAATTCAAGTTGTCTTGGACGGTTTCAAGTCTGATATTCACAAAATAAATGCTGGTGTGCCCCAGGGCTCCGTTCTGTCTCCGACACTCTTTTTAATCTTTATTAACGATCTCTTGTCTGCTACTTCTAATCCAATTTATTCCTTTTTGATGACAGCACTCTCTGCTTCTCATATTCGTTATCGGACTCACGCCCCTGCTCTTCGGCTGTAGAACGGGAACGGCAGCGTATGCTAAGCTCATTAAATTCCGATATTAACAGCATAACCAACTGGGGAACTATCAACCGAGTAGAATTTAATGCTTCCAAAACTCAATGCTGTCTGCTGTTATTAAAGCGAAATTCAAATACCCAGCCATTATCCATGAATGGCACTTGCATAGTCGAAACCGATAAACTTTCCATTCTCGGTATGTGTATCAGTAACAACTTACGTTGGAATGACCACATATTCGATGTCGCCAAAAATGCTGCGAAATGTCTAGGTTTTCTCAAGCGATGTAAGAAATATTTTACCCCCTCTGATCTGACCACAATATATAAGTCATTTATCCGCCCAAAACTGGAGTACAATGCCCACATCTGGTCAGGTGCTCCTAAAACATCTCTGCACCTGCTCGATAGGATTCAAAACCGTTCGATAAAACTAATTGGTGATACTAATATCAGTCAATCAATTGACACCCTCGAACACCGACGTGTAAAGTCTCCTGTCTCACTTTGTTTTATCGCTATTTCCACCACCAGTGCTCCATTGAAATTGCCAGTAGCATTCCGCCCATTCAAACTTTCAACCGTAACACCCGTCTCGCTATGAATGCTCATCAGTATACCCTCAAGCCCATTTTCGGACGTACTCTTAAATATCGTGATTCTTTCCTAAGCCGTACAACTCGCTTATGGAATGCCCTGCCGACCTCTGTGTTTCCTGGTCGTTGAAAAAGCTTTCAAAACCGTAGTGTCATGATGGCTTAATACATAAGCTCAACGGTATTGACATCCCGTTGTATCTTGTGAAAATTATTCAGTCTTTTCTATCATCCCGAAGTTTTAAAGTGTCGATTAATCGTTACTTTTCAGACAATAAATTAATTAATGCTGGAGTCCCTCAAGGGTCCGTTCTGGCTCCAATCTTATATAATGTACACACTTCCGATTTCCCCAATCTGACAAACTGTAGTATCGCCCTGTTCGCAGATGGTACTTGCATTTACTCATCTGATGCAATTGGTTTCAATGTTGAAACGAACCTGCAATCAGCTATACATGCTTTCGAATCATACTGTGTTAACTGGTAAATCAAAATTAATGCTTCTAAGACTCAAGCTATCTTTTTCACTCGTAAAAGGAAAGCTTGTTTACTACCAAGCAATAGACTTCTATTGAACAGAGTTCAATATATATATGTATATATTGGGTATATAACTTAATTTGTGCGGTTTTTTCAAAATTTGAACGTTTATTTAAGAACTACATGTACAATAGTATTATTCAAAGTATTGCCCATCTGAGGATTTGACTTTTTCCCATCTTTCTGGCAATTTGTGAATCCCATCCCAAAAGAACCGCGCCGGCTTGGCAGCCAAGAATGGATCAAGCCAATTTTTGATATTCTGCTCTGATGTGAACCGTATTTCAGTGAGGGCGTTCTGCACTGACCTGAACAAATGGTAGTCAGAAGGGGCAAGGTCTGGGCTATAAGGCGGGTGGGGTAAGACTTCCCATCCACTGTTTTCCAAATAGTTCTTAACCGGACTAGCAACGTGGGGCCGAGCTTTGTCATGATGGAAAATTATTGCCTCGTGTCTGGTCGCATATTCCGGGCGTTTTACGGCCACTGCTCTCTTCAAACGGATTAATTGTGTTCGGTAGCGTTGTCCATTGATGGTTTCACCCGGTTTTAGCAGCTCATAATACAGCACACCCATCTGATCCCACCAAATACAGAGCATTACCTTCGCACCATGGATATTCGGCTTTGCCGTTGATTTGGCTGATTGGCCGAGTTTCACATATGATTTTTTGCGCTTGGGGTTGTCGTAATGGATCTATTTTTCATCACCAGTAACAATCCGATGCAAAAATTACTTCCTTTTGTGGCGTTCCAGCAGCATTTCGAATACGCAAAACCGCATTTCGACGTCTCTCGGCTTGAGTTCATGTGGAACCCAATTTCCTTGCTTTTGAATATATCCAGCTGCGTTTAAACGTTTTGAAATGGCTGCTTGAGTGACACCCAAAGATTCTGCGAGCTCTTCTTGTGTTTGGCAACAATCTTCATAGAGTAATGCTTCCAGTTCTTCATCTTTAAACTTTTTTGGCTGCCCAGGACGTTCATCGTCTTCCAAGCCAAAATCACCACTTTTAAATCGTGCAAACCACTTTTGGCACGTTCGCTCAGCTAGCGCATGTTCACCATAAACTTCCACCAAAATACGATGACTTTCGGCAGCAGTTTTCTTCGTATTAAAGTAATGAAGAAGAACTCCCAGCGAAAACACTTTTTCAGGCACAAAGTTCGACATATTTGAGTGAAAAAAAGTTATTGTTGTTTACGCTTCAAAAGAATAACATATATTGAAGTGAGGTACAATGACAGCAGCTTTCCAACGCATGTTCCAATGGAATAATATAAGTTACTCCATCTCTTAGCAAACCGCACGAATTAAGTTATAGACCCAATATCATAAACTTTGTTTTATTGCTGATTACTAGTTGATGCTTATAAAACCATCGTCGTAGTAAATCCAAGTCGTTATTAACGTCCAGATAGAAATTTACGTAGTTATCGCTTGAATATGAAAGTGAAGTATCATCAGCAAATGCTGTCATCAGCAAATGCTGTGATACTGCCTTTAAAGCGTTGGATGAATAGCGTGTTAACATACATAAGGAACAATAAAGGACCCAAAACTGAGCCTTGCGGGACTCCAATATTCATGTATCTTATAGAACTAAAAGCATTATTCATTTTTACTAATTGATTCCGGTTTTCAAGGTAGGAAGTAAACCAATCATAAATAAAACCTCTGAATCCAGCATTAAAAAGTTTATTTAAAAGAATGGTATGGTTTACTGTATCAAAAGCCTTGGTTATGTCAATGAATAGGCCAGATGGAATTTGAGAAGTATTCAAACTGTTTTATTAACGCACTTTCGGTAGACCTAAGAATTTAGAATTCGCTAAAGAACTGAGACCTGTCTAAGAAAGAAATCATTCTTGTTTTCATTCCTCTTTCAAAAACTTTGGAGAAAACCGATAACAGCGAAATGGGGCGATAATTGTTTAATCACATAGTACTGCCTTTTTTGTGAAGGGGTATTACGAGTGCAGTTTTTAGGGCATCGGGGAAAACACCATTATGCACACAAGAATTAAAGATATAGCACAGAACATCCGAGATCCGAAAAGAAATATTTTTTAACAAAAAGCTAGATCCTGTTGAATTCGATATTTTAAGTGAAGATAATATTTTATGAATTTCAAGTGGAGTAAATTCGTTAAAGTAGAAGCTTTCGGGTTGAAAAGTGGCTTCCAGTATGCTACCGCTATTATACAAAGTTGGATTATCATTATTTGATACACTAAGAAATGAGCCTACTTTGGAGAAGAAGTCGTTAAATAAGTTAGCTACTTCCAAAGGGTCAGAAATCGTTGAGTTGTTACTGTTAAGTGCAATATCACTGCAAGGTGTGTTTTTGTTTAAAATATCGTTAACAATTTGCCATTCTTTTTTGGAGTTACCTATACTTTCAGCTAGCTCTTTGCTATAGTAAGTATTTCTACAGTATGATATTTCTATCTTTAGCTCATGACAAATTTTATCATAAAAGGTTTTTAATCTAGCATTGTTAGGATGTTTTTGAACGAGTGAGTAAAGCTTATTTTTTTTTTTTGATTTTCTTTAATAATGGAAAGGACATCCATTGTTTCAGAGGTTTTAATTTGTTATCAGCTCTAATTTTCTTTTGGCAACAGATCGAAACATAATATTGTAACTTACTTAGAAATATATCAAATGCTAACAACGGATTAGAAGTTGTATAGACTTCATCCCAGAATTCATAATTAAATTTGTTTTTTAAAGCAGTGAAATCTATTTTAGTTTTTTCCCTTACTGTAGGTTTATTTAAACGAGTAACTTTACTACCAAATTGAATGGAAGTTAAACAATGATCTGTAATTCTTAGATCGTAGACCATGGGTTTGTAGTTCACTTGACTATTTCGATGTTGTCTTATAAAGATATGGTCTAAACAAGAATTAAGACGAGTAGGTTGATGTAAGAGTCGAAATAAAACCAAACCAAGATAGGGCAGACAAAAAGCAATCTGAATCAGAGGAATCACAGAGGATATTAATGTTAAAATCACCTAGCAATACAACATTCATAGATTTCTGACGTTCTAAAGCATTTAACTGAAAACTTATGAAGTCTGTAGATGCAAATGAAAGAATATTTTACACCAGAAATTTCGCAATTTACACTGATAACATCAGAACTTCTCAACTTATATTTATTAATGACACAATCTTTTATACTATTCCTATAATATACCGCAACTCCACCGGCTGCATACGAGTTATTACAGGTAGCATCAAAGCATCTCTTCATCAAATATCCAAATTTCAGAAAGAAATGTATTAAAATTAGTTCTCATACTACGAATCTTCATGTGCAAGAAGTAATTAAAAAAGTCAACACAACCATAAGAATTCTTTACGCTTTCATATGAAGAAATTCGAAATTGAATGAAACAAATAACTTACTGATTTTTAAGGCTATCTTTCAAGCCATTATATTCTACGGATCTCCAGTCACTTGCGCAAACTTCAGACAACCCAAAACAAATTATTGAAAGTGATCCTAAATCTGCCTTGGTTTTTCTCTACAAAAGAACTACATGAACTACTATAGCTAATATAGAAATGGTAGAAAATGGAATTGAAAAGCTTTTGCACCGTGTTTATCCTCTAACAATGACTTAATCTTAAACTTAACATCATAGTGAATGCAACACTTTTTCTGTTCTTAGTTTAGTTCAAATAATCATATATTTATTTTTGTGTTTATTTACTTGTTTATTTATTCACTTATTATTTTTTTTTTGGTTTTTTGCTCTGTTTATTTATTTTTTGTTTATTTATTTATTTATCTATTTATTCATTTTATTTATTTAATTTATTTATTATTTATTTATTTATTTGTCTATTTATTCATTTTATTTTATTTATTATTTATTTATTATTTATTTATAACTATTAATTAAATAGTACTTAAAGTTTGTACTTTCAAACCCAGTTCTACTTCTCTTTTTCCTCCAACGATATGGGGCATAGAACTTATTTTAGTGAAGGTTTTTAGTGGCTTTTCCTTCAAATTTATAAAATTCTGTGTATTTTAAACATTTGTAATAATATTTTAGTAGTAAGGTGCTTCAACCAAATCTCTGTAATACGAGCATTATGACTACAAATATTGTAAACATTATGCCGCAATAAAATAAAATAAAATAAAGTATGTTAAGTTGCTTCTCATGTTGCACTTGCCTTTGCCTATTCTGAGTATTAGCATCGAACCATATGATAAGTCCCATCTTTCCGGAATCACAGGATCCATTAATTTCGGCGGTAGAACCGAATCATTGGGCTTAACTACATAACGATGAATTTGTGCCATTCTCCGTTCGTAACTTATGTCTGCAGCAGCTAAATCTCAGTTACAAAATTGCCCAAGTTTAGAGAGAATGAGTTCGGTGCATAAAGACAAGTTCTCGGTCATACTGATAGCTCGTCATATTGTGGTGTGGAACCGCTTAAACATCCGAAAGTACAGACGCGTTTATTGAACGTTCAGGGTGCCCTTATGGATATTCTATTCAACACGGAAAATCTCCTACAAAGGAGCTCCAACGCGAGCATAATAGATAAGTACTAGGATGTTCGTCTTAGTTGCCGATGGATTCTCTGCACACGATTTGATGTGTGGAACATTTTATCCTGAAAGTTCCGGTTTCCATATCGCAGCGCTCTGTTTGAATGCAAACATTCTTGGCTTTTGCTAGCTCCTTCGACTGATCGACACATGACGAACCACTGTAAAATTCATCAGAATGCCATAACTATGATGCTGGGTTATATAGTGTGCATCAGCAGCAATTTGGTGCAAGGTAGATATTGGACGCAGGTGGTGCAGGATTCACAATGCCAAAGTTAGCAATAGAGAGGTTAAAGATACAATCCCTTGAATACAAAAATTACTCCGAAATACCTGCTCGTATTTATATCTAATAAAAGTTTCCGAATATCTGGTTTACATAAAGCGATCACTAGCTAGCGGATTCCTACCAATGGATCAGCACAAACCTATTCCCAAAATCATCGCAAGGATTGCCACTGCATTAATTGTTGTGTTAGTGTGTACTTTTTGACAACAGCCGCACACACAGAAAAAAAAACAACAGCGAGATACCATGTGAAATATATCACTTAATTCACTTCATCAAAAGTTGAAACTATGTATGGTATATGTACGTCCAGGAGGTCAACGGAGTACCGTACAATCCGCATTTATTGCATCGTAAAATCCGAGCGCTTCCATGTTATCATTTCAACCAGTTGCAGCCCGCGATGCATCGTTTGTCCTTAGCTTGACTTGGA
The DNA here is from genome assembly GCA_963966105.1 of Volucella zonaria. Lineage (NCBI taxonomy): Eukaryota > Metazoa > Arthropoda > Insecta > Diptera > Syrphidae > Volucella > Volucella zonaria. Next base: position 83,577,830 of record OZ014532.1, on the reverse strand, counting down.
CTAGAACGCAGGCTCTTATTCGGACTCGGACTCAAAGCACACCCCGACCCATTAGTAATACCGAACTGACGTACGAGTATGTTTAAATGTACGTGTGTACAGATGCTTCGCAGTCGTATGCAAGGGAAAAGCGTTAAAAAAGAGATTTTCTAATTTGTACACCCTAATTCACCACCCCTTTCGGGCTGCCACGACAATATGGCCTAGAGAGGGCACAGTGAACCACACGAGAAACAGGGCGAGGACGTGGTCGCTTGTTATGTGGCGTAATACGACGTCACGACGGCCGGGGCGGGGGGTTGAAAGTAGTTTTATGACAAAAGGGTTCAAATTTAATAACCGCTCAAGAATCCTTTTTTTTTTTCTCTCTGGTTCACCATTTCACCCAATTGGGGTGCGATGAGTGTGTGGGTAAAGCGCGTTTTCATTTTCATGTTCACAAGTACGAGTATAGTGCGCCCGCTGCTTCTACAGGGTGTGTATTAGCACGAATTTTTTCCCATCTACACACGTGAGAGTAGGGTGTGCTTATGTGTACATGTGTGCGTATTTATGTTTATGCTTGGTTGTATATTTTATATTTTTTATGTATACATTAGAGGGTTGTATTGTGTGTTTAGTTGCGGAGATCCCATTCTCATTCCAATTGAGATTCCCTTTTCCAATTGCTGTTCCCATTGCCATTTCCACACTCGATTCCGGGCACTCTGTACTCTCTGTGAAAGGGAATTGAAAATGCTGACAGGATTAGGCAATGGGGGTTGGGTTGGTGAATCCTGTTAGTATGTAGCTACGAGCAGTAGCTATTACACTCTCCATGTGGTGTTTTTAGATATGAAATTGAGTAAAAAATTTGAAAAAAAATGTTGGTTTGGGGTTTGTTTTTGTAGAGTGTACGGGTAGTGTACGCTGGTAACCTTGGTATGATGGGAACACCCTTGTGTTGTGAAAGGAACAAAACGGCGCGCACGGAAGTAAAAGGAAAGGATAGCTTCCTCCCTGTGGACGAGCAAACATAACCACGCTGTTTGTTTCGTTTCGTTTTCGTTGTGAGCACAGGACATGCTGAATGAAATTTGCATGCTGTGCATTGGACATTGCAACGAAATGAACTAGAGAGAGCGTCGATTCTTCCTGGTTTTTTGTTTTGCTCCACATTGGGTGGTTGTGGATTGTTTAGTCCAGCACATTCGTCATTGGCAGGACCATGATAAGTCTTTGGACGCGCATAGCGCGTTTATCCGTTTTTCTATTTCCGCATCGCGTGGATGGTAAAATTTTAATAAATCAAAGCATCGGCAATAATTGAATAACTTCCGCTTGGGTTGATGTTAGAAATGTATGCTGGGGATTAGTTGAGGATTCGCAGGATATTGTACAAATATTAGTTTTTTTTTTTTTTTATTGTGTTAGATATATTGGACCATGAGTTGATTTGTTATAAAAGCTTTGGAATTTTTCGGAAAATACTCTATTGGGTCGTCGGATCTATCGATGCGGACTCGAGTTGATAGGTTGGAATTTTTGTAATGAATTAGGCATTTGTCCTGGGAAATCTGGAAACGATTTTGAATGATAGTTTTTTTTCTGTATTTGAGTGGTTAATAGATGACTTGAATCGGTATTTGCATAACGTGATTGTTGGTAATGAATTAAGTGCCACAAGGCTGAATAACCAAACCGAGTTGGGAAAATGCTTCACTGTTTGCAGTCGTTTGTTTTTATTTTATTTTGTATTAATTTACAATTTTTATTTCACATCTTTGCCAATTATATGTATGTCCTTCTACCAATAGGGATCGCTATCAAATCGCATTGTTACTTTTAATATTTATGTTCAGTATTGTCCGACAAATGATCATGAAAAAGCTTTCACGTGAGAACGCTTTTGCATGATTCAAACTTCTTTTGAAAATCGGTCTCCATTTCGGGAAACTTATGGAAGGTGTTTTTGGTTCTCATTATACAAGGTGGCGCAAAAGTTGGCACCTGATGTTCTTTGGCTGTATTTTTTTTTTTGTAAATAAACAACTTTAGTTCTGCTTTTGGATTATGTTTATTTGATGTCTTAAATTTCCATTAAGTCGCCGCCAGAATTGATGACATTTGAGCCCGATTTGTGGCATTTTCCATCACTCTTGCCAGAACTTCCGGCGTTAGGTCCTCGCATTCTTGACCGATATTCCCTTTAAGGGTGTCAAGAGTTTGAGGGTTGTTGACATAGACTCATGACTTCGAAAAACCCCGCAAAAAGAAGTCTGGGATGGTTTAAGCAGGCGATCTTGTTGGTCAGTGCAAATCGCCAAAACAAGAAATTAGGCGACCCGGAAATGCAGAATTTCGGTTGTGGCTCATCCAGTCCCAATTCATCCAATTGAGGAAGGAGAAAGGCGTTGAGCATGGCTCTGTAGCGCTCGTCGTCCACAGTAGTCGTTTGGCCCGCTGACGCAACAGAGATGGAAATGGCCGTCGTCGTTCATGATGATTTTCGATAAAAAGTTGTCTTCCTCGTGGTCGAGATTTAGAATGGCTTGAGCGTAGGTTACAAGCGCTTGGCGGTCAACAGCTAACAGCTGATGTACTATCTGCACTTTGTAGGGCAACATCTTACAGTCTTTCACCAAAATTCTCTATAAAGACCGCCGATCGATGCCTAATTGAGTAGCATGTCGTCTGTTCGATACTCCGGGCCCTCTGCGACATCTTCAACCACAGCTGTGGTATTCTCAGTAGAATTTGAATTTTGGTGGGGGCTGAGGCCCCCATTTATAGGCCTAATAGAAGCTTAATCTAGCTCAAAAACTGGGACTAAAAATAACAGAAAGAGTTAAGAGCTAGGGACCAAGGAAGTGATGGAAGAGATCTTGTTTGAGACGAGGATTGCTCAGGTGGAAATCAAAAAGGGAGAGGTTTGAGTTGACTTTTCGGAGAATTCGGGAGATTAGTTCGCTGGAGCCATAAGAAGTGCGGTGGACCGGTAGATAGAAGAGACGAAGACAACGAAGATTTCGGTTGTTGGTATTGACGGAAATGCAGTTAAAAATGAATGCACAGCCGATGGAACCTGAGAGTAGTCGATGAATGAAAAAAATGTCAGCAGTATTCCTACGTTCTTCTAACGAATTCATATTTAGAAGTTTGAGGCGGCCCTGATAGGGAGGTAAGATTAAAGGGTCCTTCTACGGCAGACCATGGAGAGCAAATCGGAGGAACGTTGAATACCCTCGATTTGGGAAACATGAACCCGATGAAAGGGGGAACCAAGCTTGACTGGCATACTCAAGCCGGGGGCGAACAAAGATAATATACTAGAGAGATCTGATTACATACGGGTTGGAAAAGTCCTTGGACAACCGTTTAATAAAGCAAAGTGATGAGTTGGCTTTGAGAACGGCTGCTCCGGCGCCAGTATCCAGACTTGTCAGCATCTCATGTTGTCCCATACTCTTTTAGGCGAGCGGCTAAATGTCGTAGTGTTGCCCAGTTGGTGTCGGACCACCGGGGAATCTGAGCCGAAATTCACGCTGCGCCAACACCGCTGGCGAATTATTCTGCAACAAAATTGTAACCATTACTCCGCGTTCTTTAGGAGTATTGCGATTCATGTCTTGTTGACGTGTATTTTGTATTTGTTTACTATACAAATGTCAAAGTAGAATTAACATTTGCAAAAATTATTGCATCTTCCGATAGGGTGATGACTTTTGCGCCACCTAGTACAATAGATCAACGGAGGTCGATGTTTGTCGTGTTATGGATAAATTTCGTTCCAAATATACTCTACCTGACGTGAAGCCAACCTTAGGTGCATATAGAAGGAACTGCAGCCGCTATGACTATAAGTGTTACGAATGATCTGTTATTATCAATTCGGCGTCTATTGCATTAGGTTTGTAGTTATCCGTCCATTATGTGGGCACTATATGGAAGATTCTGTAAAAACATCACAGCGCACACTCGTATAAGATCCAGTTGGTGCTGGAACTAAAGCCACAACACACAGGTTTCCGATAAAGTTTCGTGGATTAGGCTGTTAGGCAGCCTGAAGCCGGCCTCTATTTGTACCGAAAAATCTTGTTCAGTGACGAGCGTACTTTCGGCTCAATCGGTTTGTAAAGAAGCAAAATTGCTGTTTTCAGAGTGAGCTAACTTGAGAAAAGACTCATGCGACTGGATTGCATCTTCGAAAGAGCACAGTTTGGTGTGATCTTCCCTGGTTAATTTTTCAAAACTGGGCCCAAAGCTCGGGTCACAGTCTATGTAACTACAATCCTAATCTTCAAAAATATGGACGGCATTGATCCGGACGATATGTGGCTCTAGAAATATAACACTCCAAAAAAAATTTGAAATTATTAAATCTTACCATATTATACTTTGAAAATCAGTCCAACATCGTATTAACGCAACATGCGCACAGACTATGGAAGAAAATATCGCGGTTTAACTGTGCCAACAGCTAAAACTATTAAAAATTTGTGTTTTGTTGTCCGTTAAAGTGAGTAAGCGATGAGCTATTAAAGCCAATGTTGACCAACATCCAGAAACATCGTGGAAGACTGTAAAGGTTTCGCATAATTTCCCATGCAAAATGCAAATGGTTTAAAGATTATTGCCCGGAACATGCACAGCATTCCTGCTAGTGAACCTGATTTTTCGGACGGAGTTCATTTAACGCTATGTGGAAGCGTTAATATGCAAAATATTCAACACTAGGGCACTCAAAAGCCAGAATTAGTTTTTGAAGCGCGCTTACATTCACCAAGAGTTACGGTCTGGTGCATTGAACGCGATGCGATATGGGGCATTGAAACGAGTTTTTTCTTAATCTGAGCTACACGAAAATTGCTAATTGGTTTCAAAAGGATGGGAAACACGCCATACTGCTCGTGAAACAATCGGTTTATTGAAGACGATGTTTCCTAATCGAGTGATTTCAAAAAATGGTTATTTCGACTGGCTCCCATGATCACCTAAATTGACCCCCGCCTGAGATTTTATTCTTAGATTGTCATTAGTCATTATACTCGTATGTAGAAGAAAGCTCCTAAGTGAAGTTTCTTTCTTTGGGGGAGAGATGTACCGAGCTCTGCAGCTTTTGCAGAAATCATTTGTAAATATGACAAGCCTTCTTGCATGCTTGCCTATAAGACAGTGCGCAGTGACAGCACCTATGATGGTGATAAGATGTTTCCTTTTTTGGAAGATAAAACTCTTAGAGCGATTCAAATTCAGCTTTAGCAAGATTTGTTTGGTCGCTAGACATGTGGATCCAATAGTCCACTTAAGGTTTGTTCTTCTATTAGTATTAGTTTGCACGTAACGATTGGTATACCGATTCTAATTGTTTTCGGTAGGACAGGTAGAGTGGTTCGAATTTTGGCGAGTTCGTTGACCCTAAAATTGCCTGGAATGTCTCCATTCCTCGGGACCAAACATAGGTGAAAGTTGAATTGTTCTGCCTGCTATCTCCCTAAGAGCTCACCGGCAGTCAAGTGCGGTTTCAAATTTTGTGATACTGAGTCCAGAGACTTGATAGAGACCTGCCTATCCGAAAAGATGCGGAAAAGTCTTCACTGTTTGCAGTCGTTTGTTTTTATTTTATTTTATATTAATCTGCCTGCATACCTATCCGAAAAGATGCGAATATCCTTTACAGACATCACGTTTTTCTTCAGCCAAGACAGGGCTTCTTTAATTGCCAAAATTTCCGCCTGGAACACGCAACAGTGATTTGCAAGGAGGAACGAGAGGCTCAGATTTAGCTTATCTGAAAAAACACAGCTAGCAACCCCGCTATTAGTTCTGGATCCATCCGTATTGTAGATTGATTCGTCATCCACGAAATCATCTTCCTCCCAAAGGATCTAGAGCGCGTGATTACCTGAAAGTCCTTGTCAAACCAATGTTGGGGTATAGTGTAATCTATGTTCTTTGGGAAGATTCCTATAGTAATAATATTAGCGTAGCCAAATAAATTATTTGTGCACTGCGGCTACAGCTACTTGCCTGCTGAAGACATCGAGGGGTGTCAAGTGAAACAGAATTTATGTACGAGGGCGGGTCAATAAGTCCTGTGTTGGATTAAAACACAGATTTTTTGATAAAAAAATAATTTTATTTTTCAACGTAGTCTCCCTTGAGCTCTATACACTTTGTCCAACGCTTCTCCAATTTTTTTATCCCTTCCAAAAAAAATGATTTGTCGAGGTCCTCAAAATAGGCCTTTGTTTGCGCGATGACTTCATCATTGGAGTCAAATCTTTTTCCACCAAGCCATTTCTTCAGGTTATTTGGAACAAGAAGTAGTCGCTCGGAGCCAAATCTGGAGAATAGGGTGGATGAGGGAGCAATTCATAGCCCAATTCATGGATTTTTGCCATGGCAACTGCACATGTGTGCACCCTTGCATTGTCTTGGTGGAAAAGAACTTTTTTCTTGGCCAAATGAGGTCGTTTTTTTTTCAAATCGTCATTGAATCGGTCCAATAAGTTGGCATAATATTCCCCATTGATTGTTCTTCCCTTTTGAAGGTAGTCAATGTGGATTATCCCGCGTGCATCCCAAAAAACAGTCGCCATAACTTTATTGGCTGACAAACCCACCTTGGCCTTCTTTGGCGCCGATTCACCCTTAGAAACCCACTGTTTTGACTGTTGTTTGTTCTCTGGTGTGTTGTGATGGATCCATGTTTCGTCCACGGTTACAAAACGGCGCAAAAACTCCTCCATATTGCGATTAAACAACGCCAAACCTTCCTGTGAAGTTGTTACACGATTGCGTTTGTGGTCGACTGTGAGCAAACGCGGCACCCATCTTGCGGAAAGCTTTCTCATGCCCAAGTGATCATTCAAAATTGAAACCACTGAGCTATGCGAGATCCCTACGGCTTCCACAATCTCTCGCACTTTCAATCTTCGGTCGGCCGACACCATATCGTGAATTTTTTCGATTGTTTCGGGTGTAGAGACCTCAACTGGGCGTCCAGGACGTTCGGCATCTTCAGTGCTTGTACGGCCACAACGAAATTCAGTAAACCACTTTTTTACCATTGAAATCGATGGTGCAGAGTCCCCATAGTATTTATCAAGCTTAGCCTTGGTCTCGGTAATGGTTTTTTTTCGCAAGAAATAATGCTTAATAAGCACACGAAATTCACTTTTTTCCATTTTCTCCTCAAATTAGTGAGTAGTCTGATAAAAATAGCTGTCAAGCACAAACTAACTGACGCAGCAAGTTTAAATTTTGACAGGAGTCAACTGACAGATGCCTGTTGACAGGGGCAGTGTTGCTGTTTCAGTAAAGAGGTCAGAAATTGAAAAATGCACGGACTTATTGACCCGTCCTCGTATATTGCCGCTGCTCCACTTATGCATAGACATGCTATTCTTTGGACTCTGCTTAGTTTACTACAGTAGACTGCATTATCTAAGGCCGCCCACCAGACAACCACCCCGTAGGTGAGTATCGGTCTTATAACCGGGACGTATAGCCAGTGGTTTATAGAAATTTGTTCCCAATGCATTTTTGCAAGAGAAAAAAGCTACGGTAGCTTCCTTAACCCTTTCTTGAATGTTAGGTCTCCAGTTTAGTTTCCTGTCAATAATGTGACTCCGATACGTATATAGCTGTATCGGAGAAGACTAAACTGGTACCGTTTATTGAGGGAGTGCCTATGATTTAATTTTTATATTTCCTGGAAAAGAGGACAAGATCAGTTTTATTGGGGGCTTACTCCCAATCCACAGCGATCCGCGAATGGATTAATCTGTTACGATTTAGTGGAAGGAGTTCTTTAATGGTATAAATATGCTTACGTGAGACGGCTATAGCAACGTCATCCGCATAGGCAGTCACTCTGCTACCACCTGTTTCCAGGTATGTCAGCAGTTCATTAACCACTAAGCTCCAGGGATGGGGAAGGACGACACCGCCTTGAGGCGTATCTCTGCTGACACATCTTTTTGCAGAAGCGCCCCACCCAATTTACAGTTGATTATCCTGCTATTTAGCATAAGACTGGTTAACTCCCCAAGTGAGTTTAACCACGTCAATTGTTAAAGGCACTCCTATGTCCAGGAAAGCGACCATTGTGTACTCTCTATATTGCAGGGATCGTTCGATTTGGCTAGTCAGTGAATGCAGAGCCTTTTCCACTGACTTTCCCTTACAGTAGGCATGTTGAGTCGTTGACTAAAGTCTTGGATCAATTTTAGCTCGTGTATATGGATATCAATCAGTCGTTCAAGAGTTTTCAGAAGGAGAAATATGATAGACTTATAGGTCTGAGGTCCTTTGGGACCACATGAAAGTATTTTCCTTCTTTGGGAATGAAGACTGCATTAACTTCTCAACATGAGAGGAGAGTGTGGATCATTTCTACTCAGCTGCTCATGATATTCTCTAGCGTACGCAGAATAATATCTGAGGACCTTTTGTACCTCGGCAGATATTATACCGTCCGGACCAGCAGACTTGTATGGTTTGGAACTGCGCAGCGCCCAAATCGGTTTGTCTTTTGTAATCAGACAGTGAATTTTAATCACGGCTGCAGGACTTCTGCTAAAGTTGTTACTGGCCGTGAATAAGGAGCTACCTTGAAAGTTGGTGCCCAGTAGCAGGTTCAGTGATTGGTCCCTTGAGGTTGTCCAAGAGCCATCGGTTTTTTTCAAACAGCTATTCATCATAGGATTTGTAGAGAGGATTTTTCTTAGACGTGATGCCTCAGAGGTTTCAGTTATTTTGCCACAGAATGACTTCCAGGATTGTCGTTTTGCCTTCCTTAGTTCTTTTTTTTATATATTTTGAGGGATTTTTCGTATGACTCTCAGTCAGTCACGTTTCTTGTGCTCTTCGCTAGGTTGAAAAGTTTCCTGCAAGTGTTTCTAAGCAGTCCCAGTGCTGACGTCCACCAATATGGATTTTTTTTGCCTCTAGGTTGAATAAGAGGGCAGGAAGTAGGCATTGCCGAATTGAGACCCGGGGTGAAATCTTTGACTTTCATGTCAAGCTCCTTGGTGTTACACGGTTCAGAGTTCAGAGGAGAGTTTTTCTCTATGTTTAGGCCAACCAGTTTTACGATAATTCACGGCAGGGAGGAGCATCATTCAGACTGAATTGGATATAAGTATCTGTGATCTGAAAAAGGGTGTTCAGATGATACTATCCAATTCATTAGCATTTGAGTGATATCCATCACTTCTTGTCGGTTTTTTGCTATGAAAGTGGACTCATTGCCAATGTTGCAAACAAAGAGGTTAGTACCTATAATATAATCGACTTCTATCGTTGATGTCGGTACTGCCTCATACCGTGTGATGTACGCTGGCGTCGCACCCGAGCACACATTGTCGTGGCCAAGATATGCCAATGCCAGCCAGTAGGTTTCTTTCGTAGTCTCCAGCCTGGCAGCGGTTACGTCTGGGTCGCTGAGGTTAGGACGTAAGAATATATTAAAGCAACGTTTCACTAATAAACAAGTTCTTATCTTGCCTTTGTCTCTTGTATAGAGCGGACCGTATTCAAGTGTCCCAAGTCCACGAATCTAAAATCTACAATCTGGACTACGATGATGCGTTCTGCGTTTTTGGATAGACGCAGAAAGGCCGAAGCCTTTTTTGTGTGATTGGGATTAATCTGGAGAAACCGTATCATTGCTAAAATTTACCACAGTAGCCTCCACCACGGCATTAATCGTGTTCCCAGTTGCTGAACATGTACCCAAGAGCTCATTTTCATCGTCTGATCGTAAAGAATCTCTTTTTAGTTTGTCGTCGGTTTCCATTTCCCACAGGATGTCAGATGTGGAGACTGTCGGCTTGGTTGTTACCTCGAATAGATTGGAGTCATCGCTATCCATTTCAGGAAAGAATATCGACGCTCTAAGACCTGAGGCTGAATTCGGCTCATACTTTTTTGTAAACCCTTAGGTTTATTGACTCGAAAACGTACCGAATCTTGCCTTTCGTTTGCTCTAGAAGGTTAAGGCATTCTTTATTAACGCATATATCCTTACTTTAGCTCCTCCAGTTACATGACTTTCATGGTCGGAAGGGTCGGGTTATTGAGCCTGATGGTCTCTAGAATGCTTTCAGGGGAGGAGGCTTCGGCTTGGATCCAGGTGCGTATTCTAGGTCTGCTAGGGATATCCTTCTTAGACACGACTTTGAGCTTTGCTCCCGGCTAAACCTCTCCTAGTCCACCTATGGCTTTTGTATAAAGATCGAGAGATCTGTTGTCGGCATAAGCGATAAGCTCCATGTGGCCTTGGTACCATCCAGCGTCGCTTGTAATGGGAGGTAGTCTGAAGTTCCCCGACCAAGCTTGACCAACTGCCACCGTTCAGTTGTTACTGATCAATCGTTTTTATCGATCACCGCGATCAAAATTACGTTTTTTAGGACTTCGCTAAAAGACCACAGAGATGTGATACCAGAAAGCCTAGGGCGATTTTGACGTTTTCAAGTTTGTACCTTTTGGGAACCGGGGCAAGATTTCCTCCAACGATCTAGGGCGGTTGGAGAAATCTTTTAGTATTTTGGGAGTAATGGGTGCTCCATTTTTGAGGATGTTGTTGGCGCACTCTATTTTGCTATTCATGTCCGCAGTTCTCTCGGCCTCCGAAATGGATCCCAGGGTTTTAATAATGCGTACACCATTTCGGCATCGAATGGTCGTCACCATTTCTTTTAAAACTTCTGGCTTGTTGGCATAGAGCAGAGACGTAATGTAGCCCCAAATTAAAGAGTTTGAAGGTCTTAAATCGCATAAGCAGGATGGCCAACTGACAGAACTGTTTCTGACGATAAGATGATCTTAAGGCTTAAGGTGAACGGTATAACTCCTACTATTTCCCTACTTTCTCTCCAGCCTAAACTACTTGAAACGATACCTGGAAACTTCCGCAAAGTTCCATAAATTGATGCCTACATAAATAAAATCATCAACTGCTGAGCGTATAGTTCCTCCAGGACAATATATCACATCATGCACATGTGACCCTCACTCTCTCAGGCTCATGAATAGTAATTCCTCTTGCTGTAGCACTTCCCTGCTGTTGACTGTAATAATTTAAATTCATTATCCTGTTTCAAATTGAAATCTTTTTCTCCGCACCATTTAGTCACACAGTCGTGTGCCAACAAGAACCCACACAATTTTTACATGGACCTGCCACACACTCTTATTTATACCACTGGCTACCATTACGTTTCGCAAAAAAAGAATACAGAACGCAAGTCACAAAATTGCAACACCAAACATTTTGAAATTTTATTGCTACCGTGTAATTCAAGGATATACGGCCTGAACATACTGAAAATTGACTTATCAAAATAATTGTCTATACACAATACGTGTGCAAGGATTAGGACTAGGTACTACCAACAGGACATTCACTAATGAAGATGTTGGTCGGCCTTCTTCTCCCAAAATGCAACAAACACACTGATTCTAGCACTCCTCTTGGAAGGATATCATCCCGAACACACTTATGTTAATGAGGCATTTCATCATGCCGTCATACAGAAGTATCCGTATATCCTCCAAAAAGGATGTACTCGTATGTACGTTTAGAAGGAACTCGATGTACCCAAAACGCAGCACGCCCTCGTCAAAGTCAGTAGTCGGTAGTCTATAGGCCAGGGTATGGGTATAGTACGCGTGCCTTAGTTTCCAATGAAACTACTTTGTAGGGTGACGATTGATGGTGATACCATCCGATGTTCTTTACCATGGAACACATCCCGCTGTGGCAGTCTCACGACCGAATTTTCGAATTGACATTTCGCTTGGTCGGTACAATTAGTCTCATGGGGAGAAAGAGAGATGGTTTCCTCATTCGAGATTGGTACGCGCGAATTTTTCGGTTGCATCCTGAGCATTCCACGAAAGTACATACATACTCGTACTTATGTACATACGAGAACGAGTGCTACATCATATAGAATGAGAGATACTCGTATACCACGTCCAGATATCTGTTGAAGTAGTGGTAGTTTCATTGTTGCATTCGGTTCGGTTGATACAGCTCCTGGGGTGTTTATAACCGCGATTCCCAAGAAGCCAAACACTGGAATGTTTGAAGTTAAATCTGAATTGGTGTGCTCGCATATTTGTGCGAGTCTACTCGTTCGTCGCGTGCAGTAAAAGTCCGTAAAATTGGCATCGTCATAAATGGTTTTGTGACTTTTGTTTACACGAAGGACTCTTCATCTCTCTGTAGTCTGTATCTATTACTCGTACTTGGTGTGTTGAGGTCCTTTCGCCTGCCACCGCTTGTTTATGATCAAAAGTTGTTTAACTATAACAGGCAATACGCATCTGTATTTGAATAGTCCCCGGTAGAAGGATCACATAAAAGGATGACTTTACAACGTCCGAAATTGTAAATGGTACGAATAGTAGCTATGCGTGGATTGTCTTCGAGGCTGTAAAACTTTTCTCTCTTTTCAACGTAATTCCTCGTAAAAAGGACTCAATTGCTTGCAATATCAATTTTTTTTTTCCAATTTTGTTGTTGTTGTTGTTGTTCGTTCCTTATGATGTTATTGGTGTTGGCCATTGCCTAGGAAGGATGTAAGGACGAAATGATGGATAATAAAAATTCTAACGTCCAGTTGCAATGTTTATTCGGATGGTTTTTTGGTTCACCGTAAACAGTTCGGTGAGCATAAATTTTATTGGACCGTTATTCATACGGAAAGTATCTTTTATAATGCGCGAAAAGCCTGAAAGGCAAACGCATTGCTGTTGCCATTGATTGCTATTTGCTATTGTACTTTGTGTAAACATAAGGCCGAATGGTCATAAGTCGCGAATGTAATGTTTCGCAAAATTGATACGACGAATACCACTGACTTCTGGATTGCCCGACATTGAGTAATTGAAGAGCATACGGTTCTGAAAAGCAGGGCAAAAGCAATGAAATGCTATACCGTTTCGTACAGGAATATTGTACTATGGGCCATGGGCGGATAAATTGGTTTTTGGATAATTGGGCATTTTTTTAAGAGAGGATACGCGAAAGCCATCACGAAAAACTGTAACACCTACTAAAACGTAAAACTGGTGTCGTACACGATGAATATTTATGAGGGAGTTAGAGGGAGTCAACGATATTATATACTTTAATTTAATGGCGGTCAGTGCGGCGTCTTGAGAGGCAAGTCGGTTGACGACATCATCCAAATCTTAAGGATTAAGAAAAACGGCGATGCCGTGAAAGATCTTTTCAACAGGTCCATCGATATGGATACGTCGTTCAACAAAATCCCGAGCGATATGGGTGATGTTCTTTGAACTTAAAAGCTACCAGAGAAACCCGATGTATGTGACGACCTTAAAATGTTAAAAGTTAAACACATAATGGATGCATGAAGATTTTCTATTGAACCAGTAGGAACTTCCAAAAACAGATGGGAGAATTTGTAAAGCAAGTTCCAGGCAATTTTCAAAGATGGGGCGAAAGAAAGATTCTAAGATAAGAACAAATTTCAGCACACTCTAGACCTCACTGACGATCTGATCTGAGGAGGTGCCGGTAGAATGATATTAATATCTTTACATTAGTTAATCTTGATACTTGCGCCGTAATATTGCAAATACAAGGAAGAAGTGCATAACATAATATCAAATCGTATATACAAGGGCCAATAGAATAAGCCATTTTGGAGCTAAAGTGGCCCTGGATCTTGTTTTGTGGCGAATTCTTATTAATTTGCCGATTAATGTTCTTCATGTGGTTGGTATCCCCTAGCGTTCTGCAGGCAACTATTTCTTAGATGCGATATGCTTTACTTACTTAATTTGATTAATTTTTAATTTAATTTTGGTGGGGGCGAAGGTCTCCATTTATTTGGCTTAATACAAGCTATAACTTAAAATTAAACTTAAACTTACACTTAAACTTAAAACTAAGGTTGGTTGGAGTGGTGAAGGAGAACGGATTTGTGCGGTTGAAGTCAAAGACGGTAAGGTTTGAATTGATTTTTCGTATCGTACGAGAGATTTGTGCGTTCGCGACATAGGAGGTGTGGTGGGTTGGTTGATAGAAGCGACGATGGGTATGCAGATTACGAGGGTAAGTGTTGGCGAAAATAGAGTTGTGAAGGGACGCGCATTCAACGTGACCTAAAAAGGGTCGATGGATGAAGAGAAAGTCGGCTGCATCTTTGCATTTCTGAAGGGTGTTCAAGTTACTCGTAATAAGGTTGAGAGTTTTGATAGAGGGGCATAATAAAAGAATCGTTCCATGACATACCTCGAAGAGCAAATCGAAGAAAACGGCGCTGGATGCTTTCGATTCTCGAGATATGAACACGATGATATGGGGACCACACCTGACTGGCGTAATATAGAGGGACGTTGTCACGTATGGGTTGGTGAATTCTTTGGACCACCGTTTTACAAAACCTAGTTCGGAGTTGGCTTTATGAATTACCCCATCCATTTGTAAATGGAAGTTGAGCTTCCTATCACACAAAATGCCGAGGTCGCGAAGAGATTCAACGGAGGAGATAGGCTGGTTGTGGAGAAGGTAGAGTCGTGGAGCAGATTTGTGCCGCTTATGTGAAAAGGTGATGGACTGGCATTTGGGGATATAAAGTTCCAAACAATTTTTGAGGCACCAGATCGAAAAACTTGTTGATGGAGGAAGGAGTCATTGGGAGAGGAAATGGTTTTGAAAAATTTGTTATAGTCGGCGTAAAGGGAGACGGACGAGTGTCTGATGATCCTGTCGAGATCATTTATGGTTAATATAAAAAGAAGGAGACCGAGACGGCTGCCTTATGGAACTCCAGAGGTGGCCAAAAATGGAGCCGAGTGGGCTGACCTAAAACGAACACTGTAAAAACGGTTTTCGAGGTAAGAGGATATCCATTTTAATAGTATGGGTTCAAAGCCGAAGGCATACAATTTGAAGAGTATTTTATAAAATGCCTTGCTAAAGTCGGTTGCAACTACATCGACTTTGTTTGCATTTTCTGGGGCAGAGAGGGCAAAATATACGAATTCAATGAGATATGTGGCGGTTGACCTACCCTTCAGGAAGACATGTTATCTTGGGGAAATAAGTGATTTGTATTGGAAGCTTAGAGCTTCATACAAAATACTTTCGAAGAGTTTGGGTATATGGTATGGGAAAGTTTAGCGATTGGATGATAGTTTGTTATTTCGTTCTTTGATCCTTTTTTGTGGATCGGGGTTATGAAGGAGGTTTTCTAAACCTGAGGAAATTCTAGACGAGCGTGATTAGAAAGGGCAAGGAAAAGCGAGGAAGAACATTTTTTAGGAAATATAGCAGGGAGGTCATCTGGGCCGGATGTGAATTCGTTATTAAGTTGGTGTAACTTATATTCGATATGAGTCGGGTCCAAGGTGTGAGAGAATAGTGGGCCATTGGAGAAATTGAGTTGGTAATTAAGTGGTGCAAAGGAGTGGTCGATAGGAAGGTAGTCATCGGACTTTCTCTTGTAGTTAACAAATTGTAAAAAGGACTTTGGGCCGTTTATTAGGCTGACTTGCGCATTTTTAAGGTAGCGCTGTTAAAGGGAATCGTAAAGTTCGGTGTAATGAAGAATAGTCGGAAAAGGATCTGTGCGAAGGAACCCATAACTTGTTTCCCTTAGTTTGTTAGGAACGAAGCTTGCGATTATACCAGGGAGGTGGGAAAACGGACCGTAAAGGGAAAAAGAATTAAATATTTCTCTATAAAAAATGGATAAGGCATCGTTCATACTCAGGTTGTGAAAGTCAAAGGTGGATCTGCTGAGATGGTTACTGATTTTGTGAAAGTTTGCTTTATGAAAATCGTAGGATGAGAGAGTTGTGGTGGGAGTGGACTGAACAGAAGAGTTATGAAAAAACGAGGGACGAAGGGGAGGGAGAAGGTAGTTATCGATTGTTGAGAGAGATAGGGGACAAAGTGAGGCTGAGGAGTTAATTGAATCTGTTGTGAAAATAAGGTCTAACTGCCTGCCCATGTAGTTGGATATACCGCTGAGTTGGCATTTGAAGCGATGAAAAACGATTGATTTTCTGATGGAGTCCACTGTAGCTAAGGAAGATTAAAGTCGCCGAAAATAAGGATATCGTCAATAGAGTCAGACAGGTTAATTAACTGGTCGATCGCATAGACAGCAAGTTGTTGGGATTCAATAGGTTGAGCTGGTAGGATGTAGCAACATATAACGTAAAGGGACTTGAAGGGAAGTGATATTTTTATTGCGACAAAGTCGACTTTAGACGAGGAGGAAATGGTAATGGGAGAAGAGTTCAGGCTGTTGTGGATCGCAAGTAGGATACCTCGACAGGGGGATCATCATTTGGGCGGCTAGGATTGTGTCGTCGCGAAAAACATTAAAAGTAGGGGGGAATAGTTCCTGGTTCTTTATGTCAGGGATCAGACTGGTTTCAGTCAGGGCGTAAATATCCAAGGCAAGAGCATGCGATTGACGTGGAAAACCATTGGTTTTCGAGCGAAGATCTCTTACATTCTGGTAGTAAAAAGTAAGAGCGATGTTGTGGGGTGGAGGTGTGAAACTGGGATGGTTTAAGTGCTGGTTTATGGACGAAACTATTTATAGTGGTCGGCTCGGCTTCGCTGTAGGTGTGAAACTCGCTTGGAGTGGACGTAGTGGCAGGGTCGTCTGCCATTTGCTCGTGGTACCTGACATAAAGGTGCCTGAGACTAATAGGTTCAGTAGGGAGGCGTTAGAACCCGGAGTGAGCCAGTGCCTTAATCAATAGACCTCTTCAGTTGGTTTGAGGTCCTATCCACTTGGGGGCGCCACTTACATAAACCGTGGTGTATGGTTTTGGTTAGGAATCGAAGACTTTTCGGGGCCGAGATACCTATGTATATGTCCCAGCTATATCGGGTGACTGATAAGCACTTTTCAGATCAGGTTGATGTCGTTGTACAGTGTCGTTGTAAAGTGGTGGTGAGTGAGTATGGATCTGGACTTCTTTGCATTTTCTGTAGTACGCATATTTGATTAATTGTGGACTTACCGGGCCTAAAATCTCACTGATGGAGGCTAATCAGATAAACTCAGAGTCGAGGGTTTTGAAAGTAAGGTTGTGTATGTTCTCTAAGAAGTCATCTGCCATTTTCTTAAATGGCGCGGGAAGCAGCCAATTAAGCTTAGACTCTGCTATATTCCACTATTGTGGTCGGGCAGATCTTGGAATTCATCGTCCGTTGAATGGTTCGTTCTGTTCGGCAGAGAAATTTGAGTCATCTCGTGTATTTAACAATCTGCAGAAGTGCTTCTACCCATATCCTCACCACCGACTGGACTGTTACTGTTCCTACTGAATTTCACTGTTCATTTCTTGTTGTTGGCTTGACATGTCCTTTATACCTTTTCCTAGAAATTCCGAATGGTGTTTCTGGGGTAGCATCTCTCGATGGCCCGAGCTTCTTTCGCTACAGTATGTGCTGCATAGTTAGGAGTTAAGCTCGCTTAAGTTGTTTCTCAGACATGGTGTGATGTTACCTGCGCTTTCCGACTGTTGCACCAAAGATGTCCTCTTTTCCTAATTTGGGGTTAGCATTTCCTGAGCTGATTCTAATGTCGCACTTAGGAGATGTCCGTTGCGTAGAACGTAGAAATATTCTTTGGCATGTCTCATGTGGGGGTCTGAACTCATGTCAACCAACTGCAAGAAGCTGGTGTATAGTTCCACAATTTTTTTTTCTTGCCGTAATGTGCTGGGGCGGGTTCAGAAATGTCTTTTCTGGAAGTATATGCCTGAGTTCTATAGGGTTTCACACGGCCTGTAATTTAAGTAAAGTATATAATGATAAATTCACTGGGGCAGATCATAATGCTGTAACTCTCGGAAAGGTGTACAACAGCCTCTGTTTGCTATGGTTCACACAAAGCTCTTTGTCCTTCCTACCTTATTACATGTGTTTTAGGTCACAATGACTCTAATAGAGGGCGAAAACTACACATAATCTTCAAAAGCCTGGTAGGTAAGGTACGGCCTTCAAAAATATTATTTCGACCTTACATCTTTAAAGATAATGTTACTATGCCTAAGGCCTTTTTAAGGACTCACAAATAATGAATGGACGACGACTTTGAGGACAATGGAAGGAGCAGTGGTTTATTTCTTTAAAAGCCTATTCTACCAAACAACCGATGGATAGGATAGAATTGGTCTTGTTATAGCTGCGTAGATCCAATAAATTTTCCTCGGTAATTGGTTCCTTGTCTCGGCAGACATCAGACAGCTACTTTGGCAATCCTTCAAGTGACATACTTAGCCCACAAAAGGACCGACATGTGGATAGAATAAAGTTACTCCGAGACAAAGTTCTATTCGTAATTCCATCCAGAAAATAAATTCCATTTGGTGCAGTGCAAAGATAACATTTTCGTTGATGGGAAACCCCAAATGGAATCCTTTTTTGTTGGCTTTGTAAACGACAGTATAGACAAGAAACATCATCTGCTTCATATAGAATTTGTTTGTAAATTAGATTGGTAGTTTAGGACGGCCCATCAAAGTGGCAGTAAAGTAAGCCCTTGCTGCCAGCAGGCTGTTACTTTCCTTAAAGATATCTTACTGGGTGTACAATAAAGAAGTACAGTTTCGAAGATATTACTTTTGAAGGCATTTATTCAATACTGCAGACAAAGCTCCCTTGCCGAATTGCCTCTTTCTGTGTTCCATTCAAGCTGCACCTTATGCATCACACAGCATTCAGTGGTTACCCACAGATCCCAACTCAAATATCTGAGTGCTTTATTCTCCATTCGACACTATAAAAGTGCGAAATATGTAAAGGACCTAATGAGGCAAGTGAACATGCCTACATCTCTCCCTACATCATTTCAGGACAAAAGATAACAAAACGAGGTACGTGGTACTCGTACGTAGTACGTACTACTTCAGCGTCACTGTCGCCATCACCAAACAGCTCATGTGCGCAGCGGCATCATATTAAAATCGATGGCGTCACGTGTGCTTAACGATCATCAAGGACTCTTATTTTTTGCTTGTCCATCCACTTTCAGCCTCACATTAATGTCACCTTATTGGGGTTGTTGAATGGTTTCAGTGTTCCATATGTTCAGCGTTCACCTACAAAGGACATTACCCCACAACCCTGCGGACAGCATTTCACATTCCAATTTACCATTATGTGGTATAAAATCGCAGTTAACCCGCTCGTGCAGGAGACATCCTCACGCGTATCACCATCTTCCTCCTAGGGATGAGGTCAAAAGCACCATCATTTTGTTAAAAAAAAAAAACAATTTCCTTCAGATTTATAGTCGTATCCTGCCACTCGGAAAGCATTTCTGAGCTTTGCTTTGACTCTGGATTGCACAGCTAATTTGAATTAATTTTCCTTATAATACGTAGTGTCCAATTCATCCTTTAAAGGACACACTTAATTCGTATCGTAACGAAATTGATTTATGCTGTTTAGAAGTATCCAGGTGTTTTTTTTTTTTTTTTTTTTATGCAGAGACAATTTCTCACGGTGGAATTTTTATTGGCACTTTAAACACAAGCGCCTAACACCTTTCATGTTCTTTGTGGAGTCCACGTTTGCAGATAAATTCTTTTCGCTACATGTACGCGTATGCATGCATGCACGTTCGCTGTTTTGCCTGTCCTCACCATATACATACATACATACAATATGTACATATGTAGGTAGACAAAATCCAATAACTAGAAATCGGATTTAACCAAAGTCGTCATGAGTTTCAGTGGTATTGCTGTGTGGCACTGCTCTGGGTGGACATCGGACACTCAACATGGGCCAGTGACACATGGTGAAATGCATTTAACTTGCCACCTATCCAAAGTCCTGCACCCACTACTATGTTCATTGCAACACACTGTGAAACCGAATTCCAAAAAATCCTTTGGCAAACAACAAACAATTTTCAATTGAGTTTCATAGTTTGGCAAGAGATCCTGCGGAGTTATCAAGTACACAAAGAGTCGGGGTGAATGGGACTATACATAGGTTGATGGGGTAGGGTATCCAAGTAGAAATGTCAGCGAAAACAAATCCCAGGCAAAAAGGATTTTAGAGCAAAACACGAATGAACCAAAAAAAAAAATCCGGACGAGGATACCAAAATTCAGTTACCTCTTTGCGTGCTGCATACAGTACGGATATATTGCCTGCCCTCAGCGCCTTTTACAAAACACGAGTATGTGCAATAATAGCAAGTGCTGCACGTCATCCTATTTCGGGAGCAAAAGGGATCAAATGGAAATTGGTACAATCAGGATCAAGCAAAATCCTTGCGGAGTGGTCGTCGATGTGGATGGGTTAGGTGGAAATCTAGTAGCATAACATAGCTAAGCTAGAAATTTGATAAACTACTCGCAAACAATCTCGAAACGATTCTCTTCAACACATTTCACAAAAATTGGTGGCACTCGTGAAAAATTCAAAAAGGACGTGAAATTTCCGCTGTGTGTCGATGTTGATTTTGATGGCGTGTGGGATGGTTGAATACTATTGACTCTTAGGCAGGGAATATACTTATACAAACACTTCTGTACATATTTATGAAGGAGATATACGCGTATAACATGCAGTTTTTGAACAGAGTTGCCAAACGTTTGGAGTCATCAGTAAGAGTGACTTAATGTTAAAATTTTTAGACGCAGCCATAAAAGTTCCCAGCCCAACAGCTTAAATTTAAATTAAACTAAGTTCATTGGATCAGTAGTATTTTCAGCTAAAAACTTGGCATGGTATGCAGATGCGTTAAGGTCATGAAACTGACCTTAAACGAATTGCAATAATCGTCGATGCAAATTTGTTACCTACTGCAACTAAGTTATGACCTAACAAGCAATTTTTTGTTTTAAGGAACTCGGACTTCGACGGGTATACGAGGGTTGTACGTTGACCGCAACGTAAATATAGCGGCACTCGTCAATAAAACGTAGTGAATGCTAGTCGTGCATCTTTTGACAGTTACTTAACGAAGTTTCAGTCATTTTTGACGCGCACTTTTTAGTTGACAGTCGTTTGAGTGAGTCGATGTGAGTGTTTCTTGTGAAAATGGAAAAAATTTAGTATCGAGCTGTTATTAAATTCTTGTTTTTGAAAGGCAATACGTCTACGCAAATCAAAAATGAGTTAGACTCTGTGTATGGGGACTCTGCACCATCATTTACCACAGTGAAATTTTGGGCAGCTGAATTTAAACGTGGCCGCAAAAACTTGGGAGATGATGAACGTTCGGGACGTCCAAAAACTGCAACCAATGACGATAACATTGCTTAGGTTCACTAAATGGTGTTAGATGACCGCCGAATAAAAGTGAGGGAGATAGTAGAGGTTATGAAAATGTCCAAAGAACGTGTTTGTTACATATAAAATCAAGATTTGGGCATGAGAAAGCTGTCCCCGCTTTGGGTGCCGCGTTTGCTTACGTTAGACCAAAAACGTGTTCGAAAGAACATTTCCAACGCTCTGTTGGCGCAGTTTAGGCGCAATAAATCCGAGTTTTGGCGCCGATGAAACTTGGATACACCATTATACGGCTGAAACAAAAATTCAGTCAAAACAGTGGACTGCAAAGGGCGAGCCGGCTCCAAAAAAAGCAAAAACTGATTTTTCGGCTGGGAAAGTGATGGCGACTGTTTTTTTGCGATAGTAAAGGAGTTATCTTAATCGATTATCTTCAAAAAGGAAAAGCCATTACAGGAGCGTACTACACATCATTACTTGCCAAGCTGAAGGCAGAAATTGAGGAAAAACGGCCACGTTTGCAGAAAAAGAAAAAACCTGTTTCACCAAGACAACGCGCCGTCTCACACCTCAGCGGTTGCCATGACGAAAATCCATGAATTACGGTTTGAACTGTTTGACCATCCGCCTTATTCACCAGATCTAGCCCCAAACGACTTTTTTTTGTTCCCTCATCTAAAACCTGCGCTCGGAGGACAGTTTTCGTCAAATGAGGAGGCAAATTTTGCAGAGAAAAACGCCAAGTGCTATTTGGACGGGTTAGAGAGATGGGAGCATCGCTGGGAGAAGTGTGTAGAGTTACAAGGAGACTATGTAGAAAAATAAAAAAAAATTTTGAGAAAAAGTGTCTTGTATCATTGTTCGGTTAGAAAACTTTTCAGACAACCCTCGTATCTTCAATTGAATTCGTTTTTGTTCTATTGCTTAAGCCTCGGTAGCGTTGGGTCCTTTTACTACTGCGGAATTTATTTCCTTCACCCAGACTTTGTAGAACACACGCACTGACCCTGCCAACTGCCGGACTACCAAGAACTAAAAGAAAACAACAAAAAAGTTGCCTGTTGCCGGCCGAAATCTCTCCTATTGCGGCTCCTCAGCTCCCTATAGAACCGAAGACGCTCAGTACTGCTCTGTCGTGTTTGAGTCGCCTATCCGCAACTGTCCGAGGGACATAGAAGATTAGCAATACAGCTGATTTGTCATACATCAGTCCTTTACTATCAAAATAGACGAACGCCTCTGGGGGAACTAAGCATTTGATTCTCGTTATAAATGTGCATCGTTGGGGTACTACGCTCCTCAGATCTAATTGCCCACCGCGGTCATTGCTTTGCAATGTGTCTTTTAGTAAACTTAATGACGATGTTGTCCACACTATTTACAACAGGGCTATTACAATCGGTGTCCGTTAGAACAGCACAGGCGTCGTAGAGCCGCCGTACAGTGGACACCAAAGGAGCTGCTGCGACTGTGTACTGAGGACGAACCGAATGAGCCGATTCGCCATAGTGCACACATTTAGACTGAAACCAATATTAATACGCCGTTACATCTACAAAAAGTCACTGTTTCGAGCGCTTTAAGGACCCGGGCTTCGAAGGCTTGGTACATACTTGTATTTCTTCAAAAATGATTTCGGCTAAAATGTAATAGACAATGGGGAAACCCATAATCCTTCTTATACTTTCTTTGCAATCGATCCATCCAAGCACGATGCTGATTCCTGTCCGCCCATTTTTTACAGCATTATTATGACCTTGTTCCTTAGTTCAAGAACTGGCTCAAGCGGCCAGTGGACGTGATCAGCTCAAGAAGCAAGCCGATTTAGTTATTGTTCCGCATATTTACAACCCTATGGAAGAGAAACTTTTGCCTCGTATAAGATTGTCGGGAGTGTGGCGATGTCGTGAAAGTTGGCTAAAGTTGTATGCGATCCACTTTCCTGACTTAGAAGACATTGGCGACTATTTTTCTAGAACCCTTATCTGACAGGGATCAAAGAATGAAGTAACTAACTACCGCCCCATTGCTAAGCTTTCTCATATACTTAAAATGTTCGAAAGTATTTTATAAGAAGTGCTAACCTTTCAGTGCAAGCCGCTTACATCACTCAGTCACCAAGGATTTCTGGAAGGTAGATAAATTCCTACAAACTTAGTTGAATTCGAATCCTTTGAACTTTCAGCCCTAGAAAATGGTAACGAAATAGATAAAATAACTCATCAATTGACCCTTTTCAGATTGTCTTCGCTCTGTTTTTTAAATGGATATCTTCTTATCTGAAAAATCATTACTATAGCGTTCGCTTTAGGTCAACCTACACAACCTTGTTTTTAGCTACTTCTGGTGTCCCACAAGGCAACTACCTAAGTCCCCTTCTTTTCATTTTTGCTATTAACAATCTTGAGAGGATTGTCTTGAGCTCGAGCTCGTCCAAAGTGGTTGGATTGTTAATGTAGACCAAGGACTAGACGTAGCCTCGCATGATCGCCGCCGCAAATCTATGAACGATCGCCATGAGATGACCCAGTCGCCAAATTTCTCCTTGACAACTTCGAGTGTTGCGCCGCTTTATGGCATACAGAGTAGTCTTGTTGGAACCATAGTTCGGATATAGCGATGTTGTTGAGCTCTAACCAGAGAAAGTCGGTTAACATCGGTCTATACTTGAAACCATTGACGGTAACGCTGTCTCCTTCCTCATTTCGAAAGAAATAAGGTCCAATGCTTCCGCCATGCCATAAATCACACCAAACAGTCCATCTTTGTGGATGCTTGGCCGGAAACTTGGGGATTGTGCTCGCTCCGGCAATTTTGCTTGTTGATATAGCCGCTGAGCCAAAAATGGGCCTCGTCCGAGAAGATGATTTACAAGGTATCCTTCTTCACCTCTATAGGTTTCTGTACTGGTCTTCTTGCCTTCACACGTTCTTTTTACCTGTTGGTAAAACTTTCGTACATTATTCCTGGAGTACAAACTCCCAATGATCTTCGATTGGGCGCTTTTCATGCCCTTCTTTCTTTTTCTGGAAAAGCCGATATTCTTCCCGTCTCTTCTGCTCGTGGAGCTCACGAACCCCTCTCGTCTTTTGTTACAGCGCCACTTTGTAAGCTTCTAGTTTAGATGCATATGCTTACCGGCATTCTTCATCAAACCAGGGATTTCTTGGCGGTGGACGGGCAAAAGCCCGACGTTTGCAGCGTTGCAACTGGTCTTCGGTACTTGTTGACGGATTTCGAGATACGAGTTCAGCGAAGATTCTGGCGGTCTCTTTCGATTGCAGATTTTCTACGTTATATCTTCTCACCGTAGCACTTTTTGTGGTGGCACTTGGCAACTCCGCATTCGCACCTTAGCTGCAACAAGGTGGTGATCCGAGCCATTGTTGGCTGCCGAGAATGTTAAGACTTCTTGCCTAAGTTTGCCGCATATGACGAATCCCCATCCAAATAAGCAATCACCATTGTATACCTATGTATGCTAGTATCACAGTCTCTCATACTCCTTATGCTCGACTCATCCAATCGCATTTCCTCGGTGGTATGATATCTGCGTGATTGATGTCAAGGGTTTCTGCTATTTGCTCGGCTGCACGTGGCCTGTTAAGGCCCCGAATATTCCACGTGCAGAACCGTATGTAAGGGTCGTCCACAGTGAATCCATTTCTATCCGAGGCCATTAGGTGCTTCGTCACATCTTTTTAATCTCATTTTTCATAGGGTTGTGAGTCCTATACAGCGTAGGCTAGTAGTATGCAACTGGCCGTGCATGTCCCAGCCAGTTTTGCCAGCATGATTAAGGGTTAACAAAATAACCTGTCAGCGGGCTCTCTGGGTACTCAAATCCCTTGAGCGCGCGCAAATTATAAAAAAAAGAAGAGGCAGATAAACTTATTGTGGATCCTTTACCTTTGATCAACAAGAAAATAATAAAAAATCAAATTGGCAACAGTGTATTCGAGTATAGTTACTTATAATAACCAATAAAACTTCTTGCACGATGACCATAGTTCAAATATGCAACAACAAAGCCAGTACCGGTCAAAAATAAAATACAAAATCAACACGAATTCCGGTAGTTGTGCATAGGAAGTACAAAACACACATCGTCCTAAACGGAGTGAGTATTTCTGTTTTTTTTTTTTCTATTTTCGTTTGCTGAATCCTGGGCGATTCTTTATAAACAAGAGTACCATAGATACTTCAAAATGAAAAACAACCATTTAAACCCCTGAAAATCAAACAATTCGGATTAAAAGCGTTCAGGCGAAAGTCCACTAGGTATTAGGTACTAGGTAGTAGATTCACTCAGGCAAAGACTTTCTAGAACACTCACCTATGATAGAATGTCCTTTATGCCATGCACAGCGGTAGCAGCAGCGGAACTACATGCATGCTTCGACACCATCAATAAAAATGTAGGCATGCATTCATAACGACATGTCCTTTTGAAGCTCCATCTAACCGTCCCGTAGATATTCAAACAACAAAAAAAAAAAAAACCAAATTCTGAAAAACCGGAGAGGAGGCAGTTTTTTTCTCTTGTCTGCGGGATCCTGTACACTTGTATCCTTCTATGTATGGACTTTGTCCTTGCACAGCCGTTTATCATGCAGTCGGGATAATAGTTGTTAGTATCCTAACCATATAAGTTTGAGTGCGGGTACACCACACAGTGGACACATATACAGGTTACAACTTGACGATCTATGGGTTGTTGGAGAGAAAAAAAAAAAATAAACGTGATAGAACCGTAAAAGTCGAGCTTGTCCTGGCATCATACGAAAAGGAGCTGAAATGTCGGTAGGTGGGTGCAATTTTTCGGTATGTCTCTGTGTCCGCGAAATTTGAAAAAAACCAAACAAAATGTTCACAAACAGTCGCATGTGGGTTGCAATAGAAAGATGTGGCAGCGGAAATAGTGGATAGCAGGCAGGATGCAGGATAGGACAATATAGGTTGTGTATACATAGTGACATAAATGTGGAAAGTAAGTATGTAGATGTTCTGGCACTAATATGGTCGAGTACATCTCAATAAAGAACATCACTTGGGTTGAGGGCGGAATTTTGCAAGTCGATAGCTTAGAGGTTGGCATGCAAATTGATGGCGACTATCATGCCGGACCTGTAGATGACAATCGAAGTTGTCAATGGAAATTAATTACTTAGCTTAAGGGATCTGTTTGTTCATTTTTTTCCCCCAAAAATCAGTGTTAGTACTTCCAACATGAGAGGATAAGCTTAGCTTGCCCCAGAAGCTTGAACATTTTTGAATCAGAGCCATTATCTTGGGCCTGTGGTTATACTCTGAAGTGGGTTCTAGTCCAACTAAACTAAGGTAACTGAATTGATACTGGAACTCGACAGTATACACGGTGACTTACTCGAACTGTAAATTTTTTAAATGCTATAGTTTTTTTTATTTTTTGATAAATTCTATTGTGCCAAAGCAAAAAATGTTGGAAAATACATCAATTTTCAAATTGTATCAGTAGTTTTCAATATGTCCGCCTTTGGCGCGAATAATGGCCTTGAGACCGCCGAAGAAAGCATCGCACGCTGCACGCAAGTGGCTCTGCGGTATTTTGGCCCATTCCCGGCGAAGTGCTTGTTTGAGGTGGTCCAAACTTTGGTATTTTTTAGTGCCAACCTTCGCCTTCAAAATACCCCAGACAGAGAAATCCAACGGATTTGCATCCGGAGAATTTCCAATCCATTGTGTCGAAGAAATGAAGTGTGGA
The DNA here is from genome assembly GCA_963966105.1 of Volucella zonaria. Lineage (NCBI taxonomy): Eukaryota > Metazoa > Arthropoda > Insecta > Diptera > Syrphidae > Volucella > Volucella zonaria. The sequence goes on along the minus strand of OZ014532.1, from coordinate 83,550,840 downwards.
ACATTGTTTTTTTTATCAATCTTGGTTGACGTGCGCTTTGTGAGACGGTGCCGAGTCTTGTCGAAATGTCCGCGGTCTCCGACTGAAATGATTGTTTGCCCAAGGCTTCAATACTGCCTCTAAGACAGTTTCACGGTATACGATCGTATTAATTTTGACGCCACGCTCCAAAAATACGAGCGGAGGGCGACCATCGGCGGTTAAGGCGGCCCAAACCATCACCATCGGTGCTGCCTGCTTTCTGGTGGCCGTCCGAAAGTGTACATTTTCGAAGGACCTCTCTGGCAAGTAAACTCGGTCATTTTGTTTGTTGACATATAGCTCGATAACAAATGGCGACTCATCTGAAAAAACCAAATTCGGCAACTCATCATTTTCGTGCAAGCGTAGCAACTCCTCCGCTCTTTCGACTCTAACTTTTTTCTGTTGCGGTGTAAGATCGTGTGCTATTTGGAACCTCAATGTCTTGAGCTCAAGCTCATTTTTCAGTATGTGTTGCATCCGTTCCAACGATATGTTGAGCTCACGAGCCATTTATCTTCCACTTCGACGCGGATTTCGCTCAATTCGAGCCTTCACTTTCCGAACCATTTCTGCCGATGTTGCTGTTTTTTTATGACCAGCTCTATGGCGTTTTGCAACGCTGCCAGTATCACGGTAACGAGCTATGGTTCGATACACAAATGATTTATTAACGTTGTGGGGCTGGAGGGCCCTAACTATAGCTACTTGTAGTTTTCCTGCCAAATATAAAGCAATCGCACTATCACGTTTGAATTCCATCGGGGATAAAAATTTTTCAACACAACTGAGACGCAAATCGTCTAAAAAGCTTGTAAATAATAAAATTATCTGTCATGTGTCAAAATCTGAGCTCACTGTCATGAACGGTTTGGAAATTATAGCAGTCTGAATTTGGTTGCAGTTCAAGTCATTCAGGCAATATATGCCACCTACCAATGTACTCCATTCCTGTAGATCAGAAGGTTGTTGTGGGGGTAGGAATCCTGTCAGAAAATAAAATTATTTACCTAATGACTAAGAAGGATCAAAGGCAGTTTCCGAAGAAGGTACTTATTCCTCAACTACAGTCCCCAGTTCATTGCAAAAAGATTCATTAGAACTTTAGACCTCCTTTGTGTTCTAGGCGTTGACACAATCTTTCCATATCTTATTGATAATCCAATCACAGACATTCTCAAGATCACACAACATTGTGACCTAAGACTGCACAACCTACATTTTAACCTATCAGGTCCGGTCAAGAAACAAGTTTGCCGAGTTAGTAGCTGTTGGAGCATCCAGAAATTAAAGAATTTGTCAAGACATTGGGTCCACATGCCGTAGTGACAGACAGACAGCACTTTGTGGCAACTATCTAGATATATTCAGGGCCAAAATCGAACATCCATATCCCTGAGCATAGGAAGCTGAGCTCGACTCTTGACAGATGAACAAGTGACAGGAATTGTCGAAAATGTTGTCCTGCCTAGTTCCGTTCTGACAACGTCGAGCTTGAAAACTGTGGTCAATGAAGCTGTGAAACAAATTCGAGTTTCGATAATTCCCTCCAAATGATGGTCCCACCATCAACTCAAGCGCAATTAAATATCCAATGTCCAATGAGTAAGTTGTTTCGGCATTACGTATGGTATCCTTTTCTTTCGAAAGTGTAGGGATATGCTCTCGGATACAAACAGAAAAATGCGCGTCACCATAAGTCGCCATGGCCGGTCCCAAAAGTTGAGACTGGAGAAGGTGATTTGATTAACCCAATATCCCCGCCACCTTGCAGTCTGTCCGTCCAAATGTAACTGAGTACTTGCATCTGCGCAAACACAACTAGGTGAACTTTACAGAAGCCTGTCTAGGGAGAGCATAATACGAGCGCATCAACGGGGGAATTCCCGGGATGGATAGATGGATAGATGGATTGTAAATGATTACTTCTACGTGATCATCCAACGGTCATACGAGCAAACACGATGACTAAATCGTCATTTGTGGTTTCAATGACAAGTTAGGGAAGGAGACCCCCATTGGCACGACACTATTCATAAAACGGGATCAGGTCAAAAGCTAGTATGTATTTCTCATAAATCATCACGAATAAAGGAACCTGACAGTTTTGAGATTAAGATACTTTCAACCAGATTGATCAACCGCGTGGTAGCCAAGATGCCAAACACTGGAGAAGTTGTGAGTAAATTTTACAACGAAGGATTGCCACAGCAAGAGACTGCTAAGGCATTTTCTAATTGAGTGTCTCGAAACCTCTCGAAAACTCCAATGTTGCCAGCAGCAAGCACAAAAGTTGATTCTTAGCAAGCTATCAGAGGCGCTGAATCTGATGTACTTACTCATTAGGTATAAGCCGACCACCAAACCGAAATTCCCGGCTTAGTAAAGAGGTCCATGCAGCGAAATAAGCGGCGAACTGAGAGGCTTGATCAAGGCCAAGTAGTGACGCTTCTATAAAAGATCAAAACAACATGCTTTGGATGCCATTGGTAGGTGAAATCTAAGTAGCAATGATGCTCATCTGCTCAAAGCAGAAGAAGGTTGCTAAGACCACCGGACTTTTATCAAAAAGCGAAACAATATCGAAAGAATTCCAAGCTCATCTTTGATGTTCACAGTAGCCTGTATAACGATAAAACTGTGGTGACAAAATCTAGAATATGTTGCCTCATGGTGGGTACCTATTTTGTCAAATAATTTTGCCAGAATTTGGCTTCAGTCGCCGCGCCAGGTTCTGATAAAACACCCAAGAAGGCTCTCTACGCACTAGAGAATGCCCAAGACAGGCCATCAAACAAATCACCCAAAGACCTATTTTCCAGAAGCCCAGGCTCATTGGTTCGCTCATAATGCGCTTTGCTTTCCAAAGAAATGGCCAAGAAGTACAATTCATTATTAAAAATTCCACATAACCAAGCCCACCGCTTAACGAAAGCCCAACTCCAAGTACAAGTCCTACGATATCAACATTCAACGACTTTTTTTTCGAAATAAAAGCAAAACAAATGGACGAAAAAAAAAGTTGGAACTTTAACCGTTAATCTCTACGAGTTGAGTACACTCTCAAATGCTTGTAGGATAAAGTTCCCAATTCCTAGGTACCCTCAAAGTTCCACAGTCATGCACTAACAGATATTTTCGCTTTTTCTACACTATTCGAAGCGTATATGCGGCCAGGATGTGGAACCTTGTAAAAGATGTTTAGTACCACCATTCACCCATGCTCCCACATATGTACATACATATACAGGTACATACAACCTTGTACAGAGTGAACTACAATATTTTTTCCAGCTACACTTCATTCCTTCTTGGTACTCTTTTGCCTTTTTAGGTCTTTTGGTCTTTTACCATGTTATGTACCACTGTGGGTTGGCATCATGGTCGGAATGTTTCTGATGTTTCCTCCCCCATTCGCAGTAGCAATGCACCGAGTGCAAATATTGAAAACCGTTTCTGGGTTTCCTTTTTTTTTTTTTGTTGTTGTTGTAGGTTCTCCTTCCATATACGTATGTAGTACCGAAAGGAAAAGCTACTGTTTCAACTCCAACTCCTACTCCTGGACCAACATCCTGCTTTCTGTCTCTGAAAAGCGAGAAATCTTTTGATCCTATGACGGCGGCGCTAGTAAGGATAGGTGCAGTTGCCTGGTCGACATCACAAATTCACCAGTCCCTTGTCCCAGCTCTGGGCATGCCAACAAGTACTACTCCCTTGAGTATTCACAAGGTAAACTCAGTTCAGTAGGGATAGAATGGGAGACGGTACAAATTGGCATCCTCGTCGGAACTTATCCAGCTGGTGCTACTGCCGCTATTGTACGAGTAGAAACAACGCACCTAGCAGCATTGTCATGTCGAACGTGTGTATAATCGACATGATGGACAGGCGTTTTAAAAAGAATCTTTTTTTTTTTTTGTTTTTCTTTTTTGGCGGCCTCTTTTTCCGCAAACAAAAGTCCAGAACTCTTGGCAGGCACACAACACACAACACACAACACACAATCTCTGGAACACACAGTTCAGGAGGTGGCGAATATGGTGGTGTGCTTCTGTTGTTCCCTTTTTGGCGGTGCGATAGTGCGGTCGGTGTTGGTTGCATTTTTTGTGGGCGGTTTTCTATGCCGCCACAGTTTGGCGTGATGAGGAACTCGCGTCGCCGGCCGGCTGTCTCTTAACCATTCCAGAACATCAGACATCAGTATCGATGGATGCAATTGATGCCAATGCGCTCGGGAAATCGATTATTGGTCTCGAACGTGGCGCAAATTGGGGGAAAGAAATCAGGAAAACCATTCCCGGCGAACAATAATCCAAAGGGAAATGAAATTGTAGTCCATAGCGACTTACCGCGCTTTTCTGGGACAGTATTGGCTTGTGTTTTACAGAGTTGCCAGATGACAATGCCATAGTCGTTTTGTAATAACAAAAAAAAAAAAAACACAAAAACAGAGTACCAGTGCCGCTGACTGATTTTGAACAGATTGTACTTGTAATGTCAGTCACTTCAGCTGGCATTATTAGTGGAAATACCCAGTTAACGATTACTGCAATACTACTCTGGTTGATGGTCTTGATGAAGGTGATCCAAGAATTGAGCCGTATTTTGATTAGTTGAGCCAAAAAATTAAATCAATGTGTCAAGTTTGGGCGCTGAGATCTGTCAGTTCATTCATAATAAATCTGACTTTCTTAACTGCAATATATGGTCTTAGTCCAACCGTCTCGTGCTAAATATCTAGGACGTATGCAACGTCGAAAGAATGGACTATATCCAAGGGGACTATGTCCAGAGGGTGTATAAAAAACTGAATAGATGTAAGAAACAGAACTTTTACGGGAGGGTGACTATAAGAACAGCGCGCGCCAATTATAAAAAAAAAAATCGCTGAACAGATAGGCTGCGATTATGTCTCACTAGACTGCTAAGAATCTTTATATCGAAAACAAATCATGTTCGCTTGTATGGCTTTGCTTTAAGGGCTGATTCTGCTTTCAAACTAGAAAAGTGTGGGAATCGTTGCAAGAATAGACATCTCTTGCCTATCCTCATTGCTCGGTATTATTTCTGACTTTCGGTGTGCGTTGGAATATCTGGCCATTTCTTTAGAAGCTACCAACTCTGACAGATTATCACTCATAACTGACCAGCCATAAGGACGGCTTTTAATAGATCTTGGGCGAAACGTATGGGACCTTGCTTTACATCGCAACAACATGAGCAAGCCCTTACCCAAGCGGGCAACATTTCCAAGTACAAAAGGTCAATAGATTGCCGTGAAAATTTAAAATACTGCCTTCAATTTTAGCGAGAGTTTCTTTGGTATAAACTTCCGAAGGAATTATTCTTCTACTTCAATCTGTAAGAAGGTTATTCGGCAATTTTCACGACTCTGGGTTTATTCAATTTTACGAGTGTACGAATCTTGTGACAGGGGCATCTTTTACAAATATCTGACTGGCATAAACAACTTCTTATTGAACGGAGATACCGTTATCGTGTTAGGGAACTTGAATGCCAGTTCAAATATGTTTTTTTTTTTTTTTTTTTTTTATAATCGGCGCGCGCTTAAGGGGTTTTTGTACCCTTAAAATGTTCGTACACAGCGCGGGCGAAGGAAATTTAGGGAGGAAGAAAAGACAGGTACCGATGTACATTGTTTTTAAATATTTGCAAGTTACAACGACCAGGAAACACAGAGGTCGGCAGGGCATTCCATAAGCGAGTTGTACGGCTTAGGAAAGAACCACGATATTTAAGAGTACGTCCGAAAATGGGTTTGAGGGTATACTGATGAGCATTCATAGCGAGACGGGTGTTACGGTTGAAAGTTTGATTGGGCGGAATGCTACTGGCAATTTCAATGGAGCACTGGTGGTGGAAATAGCGATAAAACAAAGTGAGACAGGGGACTTTACGTCGGTGTTCGAGGGTGTCAATTGATTGACTGATATTAGTATCACCAATTAGTTTTATCGCACGGTTTTGAATCCTATCTAGCAGGTGCAGAGATGTTTTAGGAGCACCTAACCAGATGTGGGCATTATACTCAAGTTTTGGGCGGATAAATGCCTTATATATTGTGGCCAGATCAGAGGAGGTAAAATATTTCTTACATCGCTTGAGAAAACCTAGACATTTCGCAGCATTTTTGGCGATATCGAATATGTGGTCATTCCAACATAAGTTGTTACTGATACACATACCGAGAATGGAAAGTTTATCGGTTTCGACTATGCAAGTGCCATTCATGGCTAATGGCTGGGTATTTGAATTTCGCTTTAATAACAGCAGACAGCATTGAGTTTTGGAAGCATTAAATTCTACTCGGTTGATAGTTCCCCAGTTGGTTATGCTGTTAATATCGGAATTTAATGAGCTTAGCATACACTACCGTTCCCGTTCTACAGCCGAAGAGCAGGGGCGTGAGTCCGATAACGAATATGAGAAGCAGAGAATGCTGTCATCAAAAAGGAATAAATTGGATTAGAAGTAGTAGATCAGAGATCGTTAATGAAGATTAAAAAGAGTGTCGGAGACAGAACGGAGCCCTGGGGCACACCAGCATTTATTTTGTGAATATCAGACTTGAAACCGTCCAAGACAACTTGAATTGAACGTTCCGAAAGGTAATTTTTAATCCATTGAAGAAGAGAGTCATCGATCCCAAGAGCACGCATTTTCGACCAAAGAGCTTGATGCCAAACTCTGTCAAATGCCTCAGAAATATCAAGTGCAACTATCTTGCTTTCGCCAGATTGATGTACGCTTTGGTTCCAATTTTCGGTGAGACGAAAACCATATTGCCGGTCATTGAGAAGTTTTTGTGTTTCGAGATATTTCATGAGCTGACGATTTATCAGCGTTTCCATGACCTTGGAAAAAAGGGACGTAAGTGCAATTTGTCTGTAGGAGGATAGAGAAGAAGATTCGCCTAGAACGGACGGGCTGGACAAATGCTTTCCATCTGCTCGGAAAGAGTCCTAAAGAATAGGACTGATGAAAAAGCTTACGCAATGGTTTTGCCAGCGTGGAAGAGCACCTCTTCAGAAGAAGGGGAGATATACCATCTGGACCAGCGGATTTATGCATGTTGAGATCTTTGAGTACTCTTGCTACTACACGAGTGCGAAAGTGGATTCGTCCCATTATAGATTCGACGCACTCAAGTGTAGGCGGGGACAAAGCACAGTCTGGGTGTGTTGAGCTAGCCGCAAAGTGTGCAGCAAGCAGATTGGCCTTGTCCAAAGAGTTGACAGCTATAATGCCATTGTAAATGAGCGTTGGGATGGAGGATGAGTCAGAATTTCTAATGTTTTTGACGAATAACCAAAAATTTCTACTGCCTTTGGGACATTCCAGTATTTTTTGCCTCAGGTTTTGGTCATATTGGAATTTCACACGCTTAAGAAAGGCGATGCAGTCATTTCTGGCTCGTTTAAACTTTTTTCGGTTTTCCTCTGTCGGGTTGGTCTTGTAGGACCGAAAAAACAGTTCTCTAACCCTGACAGCTTCTTTACAGCTCGAGTCATACCATTCCTTTTCTTTTGGTTTGATACTCTTCATCCGATGAGGGATAAAGCATCTCATTCCTAAGAGAATAATTTCTGTGATCATGTCAGCAGCGGCATCCACGTCGTTATCGAGGAAACATAACGACCAGTTAAAATTCCTAAAGAAGTTGTTAAGTCCGCTCCAATTGGCTTTCTCGTATTGCCATACGGTTGTGTTAGGAATCTTTTCTCTAACTGTGTGGTGGGTGTACGAGAATTTAGCTGATATGACACAATGGTCCGACGAGCCTAGAGGGGAGAGCACATCAACGCAGTACTTGTCAGGGTGACAAATTAAAAACAAGTCCAGGGTGTTGGCGGTATGACTATCAACGTCTGGTATTCGTGTGGGCTCATTTACAAGCTGGGTTAAGTTATTTTCCTCAGCGAAGATCTCAACACACCGTCCTTCGGGTGTTGTCTGTCCAGAATGTCGAAGACAACCAGAATTGTGTATATTGAAATCGCCCGTAATCACGATTTCAGTATGAGGATACAGGGATATAATTCTTTGAATGGAGTCAGACAGCGCATCAAACTCGTGAAAGGTCGTTGGGGCTTCTGTAAACAAACCAGTAGTGGATAATTTGCTTACGGAGATGGAATTTTAACCACATGAAATTGAATTCCGGATTGGAAAAGGGACTACATTGTGGTGGAATTTGGTAAGCTACATCACTACGTACATAAATGGTGAGACCGCGATGGGGAAAGAATAGTGGCACTAGTTCGTAGCCAGGTAGCTTCAGATCAGGGTGGTCTGAGAGGTGTGGGCGGGGATCTACCTGTGTTTCGCTAAGTGCCAAAACTACTGGTCGGTACTTACAGACGTGGACGTACGCAGAAAAGTGATTACTTTTTAGCCCGCGTATATTGGCTACGTCCAAGCAAATGGCGAGCAAATTAGGCGTCGAACATGGTAATAATTGTAGCGAACGTGCTGCCGATTTACGTCAATTGAAATGATAAAGCAGACACCATGTTTGAGCTCAAAATCTGCCACAGAACCAGATGAGTATCCCCTGAGGAACATGAGGAAAGTGTAATCAATCATTGGCTGCAATATTTCATCATTTTACATGTTAAGCCCAACAGGTGCAGAATAGACGTTACCATGTCACAAAATCACTATCGTAGGAAACCCACTATATTTAAACGGTTGGACCATTCGATGAGCCCATATGAATATATGAATACAAGCAGACCCAGTGCGCCATGAGTTAAGAGAATATCTCTGCAAAGGAGTGGGCAAATTCTTAAGGAGTCCGAAGACTCCTGGAGACTGATCGAGGATTTCGGTAGGAACAATCGCAGCAATGGAGAGAACCGAGCTTGTTTTAACATTAAAGATGAAGATGAAGGTGAAGATGAAAGAAGGTTAGCTTATCGGGCCACATAACAAGCATAGCTACATCAAGGCTTGGGCCGTAGTAGAAGAAGAAGAAGCACCATATAATGGGTGTTTTTTTTTGCAGGACCAGATTTTTCAATAGCGATTAAATGCCAAATCAGCTGTCGCATTGAGCTGCCAAGTTTCATTTATTTCCAGGATAGTTGACCATTTCATCGTGAAAAGGCACAACAATAATCTCAAGTCTGTTCGCGAAATTTATGCAGCACTTTGCGAAATTTACGGTACATATCATCAGCTACCTGAACGTTGTATCGAATTATTGATATTGAATACCCTCACAACAACAAGGGCGAGAACAGTGCATTCGGATGAAAATATCGCCGCTGTGGAAGCTTGTGTTGGCGAGGACCTCAATTTATCGATTCGTCGTCGTTCGCAGCAATTTGGCCTTTGTCCATCTACTATCTGGAAAATTCTGTCTAAAGATCTTGGCCTGAAGGCTCATAAGATACAATTGGTGCAAGAACTAAATCCGCGTAACCATTTATTACGTCGGGTGTTTAGTGATTGGGTTTTAAATCAAGTGGAAGTTGATCCCGTTTTTTACCGCAAACGGGATGGGGCTCATTCCTGGTTAAACTGTTAAAAAGTAAGGACAATCACCAGATATCATTGCATCTGGAAAAATGTACCATATGGTGCAGATTCTACGCCACCGGTGGCATCATCGGTCCTTATTTCTTAGAAATGAAAAATTTGTACCCACATTTATGTGATATCAATGTGGAGGAGCTGTGATTCCAAAAGGATGGTAATCCACCCCATACTACCAACGAAAACATCGCTTTATTGAAAACACAATTTGGCAATAGGGTCATTTTAAGATATGACCACTAAGTCAAGTCACTAGTTTATGCCGGTAAACCAGTAATGATTGACGCTTTGAAGCAAAACATTGTTCGACTAATACGCGATGTACACTCACAATTGCTCGGAAAATTGGTCGAAAATTAGACCTCTAGAATGCGCTCTGTATGAGGCAGAACATCTGTACAAAGATGCTCTCCACTACAAGACACATTATTCGCTCCAGCGTTCTGGATTGTTACAAGAGAACTCTGGTTGTTGCGGAACACAATAATGAAGCTCTCAACCCAGTCAGCTTGAATACCATTACTGCTGCAAAGTAAATCGGAGGCGATGTTACCGTTCTAGTAGCTGGAACCAAGTGTGCACCTGCTTCTGAGGCTTTGTCGAAAATCCAAGGAGTCATCAAAGTGATTTTTCTGAAAATGAGGCTTTCCAGGGATTAGCTGCACAAAACCAATTCAAATTCACTCACATTTTGGCAGGGGCTACTGCTTTTGGCAATAATGTTCTGCCACGGATTGCAGCCAAGCTGGACGTATCACCATTGGGTATCCGAAATTATCGATGTCAAGTCGGAGGATACCTTCGTGAGGACCATCTAAATATGCAGGTAACGCCATTCTTAGTCTTAAATCTGAAGATGCCGTTGAAGTCACACTGTGCGTGAAGCCAATTTCGAGGTTGCAGGTGCCAGTGGTAGTGCGGCTGTGAAACAAGCACCAGCCGGTGAATACAAGAGCGATTTATTTAAATTCGTTTCTCAGGAACTAATCAAACCAGATCGTCCAGAATTTTCCTGTGCTAAAGGTGATAACTCCAAACTTTTGTACGATCTAATTGATGAGTTCCAAGCAGCTGTCGATGCTTCTCGCTCCGTTGTAGATGCTGGCTATGTACCTAATGATTTACAAATCGATCAAACTGGAAAAACCGTAGCTCCCGATCTATATATCGCCGTTGGAATTTGTGGTGCCATTCAACATTTAGCTGAAATGAATGTTGGACCTTGGTCTAATCACAAAGTTACCTTACGATTCTTGTAAATATTCCTCCACCCTAACCCTTTCCAAGAAAGCTAAATGCATTTATATCCGTTAGTTGGTTTTTGATTGATTCCCCTTATTTTTTATTTGAATTCATAGGTTCAATGTCGTAAAAATCCTAGGACTTGGCATCTCTTGAAACCGGCGCCAGAAAGATCTGCATACACTAAAGGAAAGACTCTCGGTAACTGCGTGTTTTTTTTTTAAATAATAGGAAAAGCTTTAGTAAAGCATCCGAAGGAAGGCGGTTTTATGAAGTGCGAAGCCTCTGACATGCTTAGCGTTCTGCGTCCTTCAGTGCCGTTCAGCGTCGATCACATCAGCACCGCTGCTGCATCTTATTGAACAGCGCATTCAATTTGCCATATGTAAATTGCAATGACTTGTATTAGGCCTCATAGAAGTCTAATACCGATTAGGCTTCATAGAAGCATTTTCGATGAATATTTCCCGTTAAATTAGCAATATGACGTGGACATGGACCTGGAACTGGGATCTGAATCAATGCGCAGTAGGAAGAAAACGGCAAAAGTCCTAAGCAGACGGGCTGTAGTTAAGGAACAGTTGAAGAAAACCCGAGAAAGCTTTGAATAAGTTTGGGTAAGGTGAAGTACATTGGATTGAAATTTAATTGATACCATGAGTTATAACGGGTCACCAGATAGCAATGATAGTTTTTCCATTTGTTATGTGTCAGCAGCTGTGAAAGTTACCAATGACATCCAGCTGTCAAAATATTCAGTAAGGTTTGCCATTTCATCATTATCAAAATCCCGGCTCAGTTGTATCTAAATACGCAAGATAAAATTGTGCTGATGCAAGAATTGAAGCCGGACAACCATAGGCAACACGTGAGTTCGCTAATTAGGCGCTGGAAATATTTGCCGGATATGCGGATTTTGGTCAAAAAATCATCTTCTCGGACGAGGCCCATTTTTGCCCATCAATGCATCCACAAAGATAGACTGTTTGGTATGGTTTATGGCATGGCAGCGTCATCGGACCTTATTTCTTTCGAAGAGAGGAAGATGACACGGTTACCGTCAATGGTCTCAGGTATAGAGCTATGTTAACCGATTTTTTTTCTGTGGTCAGACCTCGACAACATCAATATATCCGAGCTGTGGTTCCAATAAGGCGGCGCTACATGCCGTACAAGCGACGCAATGCTCGAAGTTGTGAAGGAGAAATTTTGCGTCTGAGTCATCTCACGCTGAGCGTTCATCAATTGGCCCCTGTGACAATGCGATTTGACACTACTTGATTATTTTCTATAGGGCTACGTTGAGTTGGACGAGCTAGAGGCCAACATGCGACATGCTATTGCCGGAATAACGCCGCATACATTGGACCGAGTCATGAAAACCTGGATCGACCGCTTGAAGCACTGCTAGCAAAGACGAGGTGGCCATTTGAATGATGTGCTATTCCACACATAATGGCATGAACGTAGCTTCAAAATAAATTCCGATTCAATTTTTATCTCTCCCCGTTGTTGTCTTATTTAATTTTTTTCTACTATCGTTCTTATCTGATCACCGTTTAGAATGTGAGCTCATCTAAATGGGCTCCATGGACCCGCTTGCATGAGCGGATTTGCTTGACCCAATTTTCCATGGCTTTTTCGCATATTTCGGAGTTTTTCCCAACAATTTTACGTAGAATGTTCGCCTCCAAGTCATCTAGAGTTTCTGGCTTATTGGCATATGTGTATCACAAACTTAATAAAGCCCCAAAAAGTTTGGAGGTTTTAGAAAAACACGGACCAGACATTTCCCCGAACTTCGTCTTTAATTAGTCGGTTATGGCAAGTAGCACTGCTGATGTGGTTTCCTCTAAGGCTTCCAGATCCAACATGGAGAGAAAGTGGGTCTCCGTTGACTTTAACCTTAAAAGATATGGCCCAATGCGCCTCCGGTGTGAAAACCACAACAAAAAGTAAACTTTTTCGTACAGAATGGCATTTGCTGCAACACTACCGGCTGTTCGCTTAACCAAATGTGGCAATTTTCTGATGAAGCCACTTAACCAGAAATGTGTTTGAATTTTCTTCCATCTTCAATAGAGTCCAACCAGAGAAAGTTCGACATGCACGCTGGTCCTTTTGCTTTAGCTATAGGGACATATACCCTAGTGTTTCGCTAGGTGCTTCATGGAGACGTTAGAGGGATGCCGAACTTTTGAAACGGCGCAGAATCTTGTCTTACTCACTCTCGTACAGCTGAAATATTTTGTTCACTTCTAGCGTTTCATTGTCTTAACTGGCACGACAGCATCATGGAGTGAATTAGTCGATTCGAATGCTCATTTGCTCATTTATCGGGACGATTGCGGCAGTAGTAGTCGTAACTGATCGTGCGTTTTGATGGTTTGTAAATGTTGTTGAAGCTTGTACCTATCTATGATTAAGTAGACAATATGGGACACCAATAGGACATTCGTCAAAAGATGTTATGCGAGCGTTCAAAGAATTCCTATTGGATTGGTTCGGTTCACCTAATCAAAAACCCTTTGTATGCGGAGATTGAACGCGACAAAGAAGTTGTTTAGGTCTAAACTTCGACCTGGAATCGCAACAATGTCAAGAACCTTGGAAGCGTATAAAATTTTAGTGCGTGTTCAGAGGACTCCCAAGTGTCATGGTTGTAGTCCTATTCTTTCCTTCGCTTCCCATGTTACGGACCGGTATAAGTTTTACATTTCTCGAGGATTTCACTTAGTTTTTCTATTGTTCAGGTCACTGCCATAAAACGTTTTCATGGGTCTTCATTGAAAAAATGTGGTCAGTATCCTTGGCATTTTAGACATTGTTTTATTAAAAAGGAGACTATCTGTCAACTTGATGTGAGTAGTGACGAAGATAGATAGTTCACCCGAAGGGAGAAACAATCAGCAACCTTGCCCAGCGAATAAAATTTCAGTAGAACGCCTTGTGATGAACACGGCTTCGTTAAAATATTGGCGCCATTTGGAGCGATTTGTCGGGGTTTTTCGGCAGTATCATTTGAAGTGGCAGGGAGCCGATTAAATATTTGTTTTTTTTTTTTTTTGTTTGTAAAGATGTAAAGCGTATGTTTCTTCATCGCAGGCAGGGACCAGCGTCTTACAGGATTCACGATGATTTGAAGGTCAGTTTTCGTGCAAGATGGACTTCGTCCGTGAGAGTTTTTGCTTTCCTGCTGCGTTTTAAGGACATTTTACGAAAACGCGCAACGGTTAGGATGCCCTTCGTCACAACAGATCACCACTCGAGTTTTGGAAAATTCAAATGGACGCCTTTCCAGCAGACTTCGTTGCATTTGAACAAAAGAAGGGAGTCAAAGCTTCGAGTCCGTTGTCCAACTTTTCTCCTTTCCGCGACGATGAAGGGACCATTCGAATGAATTCAAGATGGTGTTTCTGCCCAAATATTATCACTTAGTTGATGTGTTTATTTTCCACCACCATGAGAAAAGTCTTCATATGAGTTCAGCTTTGGTCACAGCAGATATCCGAGAACGGGCTTGGAATTCTTCTGGAGAGAGTCAGGTCCAATTGCTACTTGTGCAAACGTCGTAAAGCGAAACCGGAGATCCCGATAATGGAACAACTCCATGAAGCTAGTTTAGCTTTCCAGTCAAGGAATTTCACCCACGTGAGAGTAGACTGCTTTGGATCTATGTTGGTGAAGTACGGAAGAGGGACGATAAAGATCTTTACCTGACTCACTTTCCGCGCTGTACAAATCGAGTTTTTGAACGATTTGACTTTGGATCAGTGCATCTTGGCGGTACGTCGCTTCATCATCAACCGTGTCGTCACTGGCTATTTATATAGCGATAATGGATTAAATTTTATTGGAGCTAAGAATCGGCTGGACGAGGACGTGAAATAGGTGGAGACTTCTCTCGGTGAGTACGCAGCAAAATATGAAGGGGTCCTTTGGAGGTTTTATCAGCTTATTCGCCGTGGATGGGTGAAGCCTGGCCGCTTAAGCCCAATTCGATGTTGTTCGTTGAGGACGATAGAGACGTAACTGCTGTCGGAGTATTTTCGGAAAAGAATCTATGCAGCAAATTACATTTGGCATGTGAAGACTGCCATTTTTCATGGTCAGTTGGTCACGTAGTGGTTGTTTGAGCAGTCGGGTTTCGCTAAGGAATTTAAGTATTGTAGAAGTTGTAAGGAATGTAAGTAATTATAGTTAAATGTATGTACCTACACATTAATCGAATAAATAATTTTTTCTTAGAAAATAAAATTGAATTTCACCAAAGGAAATTGATCAATCTTGATTGTCATGTCACAAATCGGCTTTCCGAGACCTCCCATGCCAACAAGAAGGAAATGACGAATAATTATCCACCTCACCAAAATTGGCCTCCTTTTGTTTCAAAATTGTTTCAGTAGTTGAATGCATCCTAAATAGTTTGGAAATTGTCTGAGTTCGCTTAGGTAGTTCCGTTTCAATTGATCGTGAGTAGCTAGATGATTTGTGGTATTTTCTGTCAAAAGGTTCTGACAAACATGACAACTCTAGCTGAATTCACATCAGGTGTTGAAGATGCTTGTGAAATTCTGGTATAAATACGGAAAAAATATATTTCAGTTACAATTGCAAGCATTTCTAAAATAAATAATTTTAAAAGAAGCTGCACCAACGAACAAATTCAAAAAATCTAATTTCGGACACAAAGGACAACCGTCTGGTGAAGTGAGCCGAGTGGGTTGAATGAGTAGTTGGGGATACGAATATGCATAGACACTTCCTATAAGTAGTGAAGTGAGATCCAAAAATACAATTTTTCGGCATTTCAGTCGTTTCCGTGATTTCGGCGATATTTTGTGTTAATGCGCGCGGGTTAATCTGGGTCTCAAAGACACTTCACGGTTGAGTTGAAGTCGACATCGGCATCATCGTCGTTGTCGTTGATTCCCCTTTTATGGAACACTCCACTTAAGGCGACACTTTTAAGGTGACTCTGTGCACGGCACATCTGGGCTGTTTGGTATTGAAAGAAGAGTATTTTTGAAGAGAATGCGAAGCACAAGCTGTTCACGCGACATCTTGACAACACTTACCCAGTTGGTGGCTAAATGAGGATGGCACACGCGACTTGCTTTGGTTTTTGTATTTTATTTGTCTTTTTTGTTGGATGTCAATTAAGTTAATCCCTGCGCTGCTCCCTCTTTAGTCATTGGATTAAGTGGATGAAAGTCTTTGAGCTAAGAACATTAGGGGGAGTTGAGTAGTGGTAGCAGTGAATGCTGGATGTGAGGTATTTTTGGAGAATTTAATAACTCTTCTGTATTGACGGCGAGTAGTGTAATATTTGACAGAACAAATCGCTTGATTCATGGTTCATAAGTTTGATGTAAATCACTTTCGAGTGCTGAGTTATAAAAACACAGGTATGAGTATTTTAGGAATGTTTATTTGTGAGGTAGGGGTGCAGGGTTATTAATTTAATTGCATTTAAATTCAAGAAAATTAACTTAGAAGAAACGTAGTTACAAACTCTTTTGCTAAACAGATGTGCATGCTACAGATATGTTCAATATCTAGGTCACCTACAGACGTATTCTCTAAATAAATCACAACATCTTCTGTCTAGTGTTTTGGCATGCAACATTGACATGACACTGAAGAGTTCAGTGATATTGTTTCTTTTGTTGGAGTATTTGATGTGATTGATTGAGATTTTTGATGAGAGTCAGATACCTTTTCGGTATCTTATTTCACTTTATAAGGGAGTCATGAGAAACTGGAATAGCTACCAATCGCGATAAGGCACCTGGTCTCTATCAGTCTGGAGTAAGTAATCCCTCGAAGGAAGGTAATTTGTTGTTGATCACGGTTTCGCAGGAAGAAGTGCTCGTCGATACCTTACAATGCCCTGTCTCAGAATTGTAATTACTCTTTGATTGAAGTTGTCGTAATGGTGATTTTACCATTATCGTGTCCCAAGATTTCGGAGATATACTTAAAGCCAACAGGAACGTAGTTTTGCTTAACATTCACTCTTTGTCGCACAAGAATTATTTCTGAGAAATCAAAACGTCGTCTTAATGTTGCCAAAGGCTTTATCATCGGAATATAATGATTCCATGGACGGCGAGAGAAAGGAGGTAATGCAGCTATATTGAGGACAAGATATGATAATAGAAACTAAGTTATGGAACAGACACAGAGTTAGAGGTTGAAATTTTTATTAAACGCCACTCTCAAAAGAAGTACAACGTTATGGGAATCCAAAGAACAATGGACGGAGAACGATGAATACCTCTCCAGTTTTTGGTCTTAGACCTAGTTCAACCTAGCCGTTCTACTCTACGACTGCTTTTGGTACAGCCAATATACTCGGAACGGAACTTGAGAGTTTAAGGAAGCAGCGCATTGGTAACACAACAGACATATTTTTGTAGTTCAGGAGGCAATAGAGAGATACATCAAAGCAAAATATTCTAAACGTATTAGGTGCGCAACTAAGTTCTAAGCTCAACAGATGGCTCCAGCAGTAAGTGCTGGTCGATTTTGACATACCCAAAACGTCATGAATCAAGCCGAGGCACATAGTAAACAAACCGTTTTGACACATTTTTGGCGTCATATAGTTTTGGTTGTGTAAAAATGTCTGATTTTGTGCCAAATAATCGTCATTTGCGGGAAGAGTTGATTTTCTTCTTTCATTCAGAGAAAACGGCGGCTGAAGGACATCGAGAGCTCCAAAAAGTTTACGGAGATGCTGCTCTAAGTGAAACAACATGCCGTGATTCGTTCCGTCGCTTCAAAGGCGGTGATTTCGATGTTGACGACAGTGAATGAAGGCCACAATCCTTCGATTTTTTTTTTTTTTTTTTTTTTTTTCCGGCGAGGGCAGGTGAAAATCTTCCATCAGACACTATGAGGATCAGAAGCGCGTGCTCATAGTAGTGTGAGATTCTTACTCACTAAAAACACCTCCCTTCATTGTTGACTTTAATACCGCAACTAAGTAGAACTTATCAAGCAGTTTTTATTTCATAAGTTAGTCACGATTGGTAGGACACTTTCCAATGGAAGACCCTACATATTCCGCTTTCTTAATGCGGTTTCGATTTATCACGCAAAGTCCAACGGTTTAGTTCGTTGAAGACGGCGTAGTATGTTTCGTTCGTCCAAGACTTCTAGGACTGTATTGTTGATATGGCCGCTTAACCGGATTTTATGTTTTCGTGCGCAGTTCCTGACTTCATCTTCCACGAAAGGAACTCCGAGGTCTCGATGCAGGTCATTATTTCTTATAAACCATGGGGCACGCACAAATTGTCGTAGCACTTTATTTTCAAAAGTTTGTATTATATTTACATTTGATTTCTTAGTACAACCCCAGAGTTGTATACCATAGGTCCACACCGGCTTTAGCACTTGCTTATAAAGAAGCAGCTTGTTTTCTAAGCTTAGCTTGGAATATTTACCAAGTAGCCAGTACATTTCTCTGTATTTGGCCTCTAGTTCTTTTCGTTTCTTTCTAACATGCGTTTTCCATTTAAGCTTCGCGTCAAGTGTCATTCCCAAATACTTAGCCTCGTTTGCAAAGGGGATACACACCGAGTTTATAGAAATGGGCAAGTGATTTATCTTTCTGTAGGTGAAGTCAACATGTACAGATTTTGTCTCATTAAGGGTAATTCGCCAGATCTTTGTCCACTCGTAGACTTTATTTAAAGCAGTCTGAAGTTTCGCCGTTGAGTCTTCTATTGATTCTCCAACCGCTAAGATAGCGGTGTCGTCAGCAAAAGTAGCGAGAACAGTATCCTCGACGTGTGGTATATCTCTTGTATATAAAAGGTACAAAAGTGGGCCCAGTACGCTTCCCTGCGGTACTCCGGCTAGGATATCTTTAAATTTCGAAACATCATTTCCGTATTGAACGCGAAAAATTCTATTTTCAAAATAGCTTGTCAATATGTTATAAAGCTTTAATGGCAAAATTCGTCGCAGTTTGAACTTCAAACCTTCATGCCATACTTTGTCAAAAGCTTGTGAGACGTCAAGAAATACGCTCGAACAAATCTTTTTTTCTTCCAGGGATCTTTCAATTACATCAGTAATTCTATGCACCTGATCAATTGTTGAATGCTTAGTCCGAAATCCAAATTGATGGCTGGGAATAAGATTTTGGTTTTCGATAATTGGGAGAAGACGTTTTAGCAAAATCCTCTCAAAGATTTTCGACAGGATCGGTAGAAGAGAAATGGGTCTGTATGATTTTTTATCGTTTGGAGATTTTCCTGGTTTTAGTACCATAATGACTTCTGCAACTTTCCACTGGCTTGGCACGTATTCAAGCCTCAGAGCCGCGTTAATAATGTGTAAGAGCTTTATAAGTGTTTTTTGAGGTAGCATTTTCAGAACTTCTCCGGTAATAAGGTCATACTCCGGAGCCTTCTTTGGTTTTAATTTCCTTATTACAGTTTTGATTTCAGCAAGAGTTGCATTTGTCATTACAAAATTACTATATGCTATTTCTAAAGAACTGGTGCCGGGTGCCAGTGTCGGGCCGTCGGAGGGCTTGAAAATTTCTTCAAGATAGTCGGCAAAAACCTCCGCTTTTTCCTTATCCCCCTTAGCCCATTCGTTATTGCCGACCTTGATTGGTGGCGCGGGGATTTTGGGCCTTTTTAAGCATTTTAAAGCTTTCTAAAGCGAGTAATTTGTTTCTTTTCCTGCCGTCAGGTTTTGAACATATGTATTTACTTCGGAATTTCTGTAACTTTTAAGAGTCTCCTTGAGCAGATTACAGAGCCTGTTTAAGCGTGTTTTATCCTGCGGCGCTCGAGTTGTTTGCCATCTTTTGCGAGCTTTTCTTTTTTTTCTTATCATATCTTTTACCACAGGCGGGTAGTTTAAGTTACGTTTAGCCGTGTTTTTTCGTTGACAAGGTGTATTGTTCCACGCAGCACATTGGACTATTTCAACGAAAGAATCCACTTCGATTTCGAGTTCAAGTGCTGCTTTAAGTGAAACGTCTAGTTCTAGGTTATTATTAATCTCATTTCTGAATCCTTCCCAATTAGTATTTCGTCCAGTTAGTCTTAATGGTCCTTGTTTTTTAATAAACGTGTCGTTCATTGTCAGTATGACTGGAGAATGATCGGAGGAAAGATCGAAGCTTTCATCAACGTTTATATCCGAGTTACGAATTCCTTTAACAACGAAGAAATCGACAAGATCGGGTATTTTCGTTGTGTCTGTTGGCCAATAAGTCGGCTTGCCCGTTGAATAGAAGTCACAATTGTGTTCCATACTTGCTTTATAGAGTATTTTACCCTTTTGGGAGACACATCTTGATCCCCAAAAAGTGTGTTTGGCATTGAAATCACCGCCAATCATAAAAGCCGATCCAAGAGAATTGAATATATTTTTAAATATATGTTTTGAAGGCGTAAATCGTGGAGGACAGTAGATGGCTGAAATAGTAAAGGAGTTCCGTACCAATTTTACGCGCACCGCAATTAGTTGTACAGACTTGAGCTCTACTTTTATATCTTCGTTGTGCTCAAGAGACTCTTTAATGTATACAGAGGATCCGCCTCTCGCGTTTCCCGAAGGGTGATACACGTAGTAATCTTTAAAACCTCTAATTTTTGCAGATGACCCATTTTTCAAGTGGGTTTCGGAAACCAAACAAACGTTAATGTCGTTTTTCCTTAGGAATAACTCAAGTTCATAAAGTTTTTCTAAGATTCCGTTTGCATTCCAGGTGAGTACGTTTAATTTTTCCCTTTTCATTTTTTAGGCGAAGGACGTTTTTTATTGAACCTATTTTCAAACTTCTTTATCTTATCTAAAATAAGTTCATTGATTTTGTTTTGCTGCTCAAGCTGCGCGAGAATAACGGAAAATACTTGGGAAGCAGGATCTCCGGAATCTTTTGCCTTTAGCTTGGTAGCTTCAGCGTATGTAAGTTTTTCCGATGCTTTCTTTTCAACACTGGAATCAATCACTTTCGCCTTGGTGTTTTTAACGATATTTTGAGCAGATCCCGATGTTTTTTCTTTAGTTTTGGGATTCTCTTTTTGTGGCTTAAAAAACTTGTCACGTCTGTTTTGCAACTCCTTTGCTACTTCACAGCCACGGAAATTTGCTACGTGTTTACCCCTGCAGTTGACACAAGTCGGAGGGGTTTGTTTGCTTACGTTGCATTCTTTGGACAGGTGTTTACCTGCGCATTTTACGCACCGAGGCTCTTTTTGGCAGTAAGCTTGCGTATGGTTAAATTCCTGGCATCGCTTACACTGCGGGATCAGTTTCGAGTTTTTGCGTCGAGGCTCAATTTTAACAATAATGTTGAGGATTGACTTAATATCGTATATTTTTTGGGTATGTTCAGTGTTCTCAAAGGTTAGCATAAAGAGGGGAAGGCTACGTTTAACTGTCATATCCTTTCCTTCAATTTTTTGTTTCTCTCGCTTTTCGATGTTGACGACACCAATGATTTTAAAACCCTTGTTTTTTAAATCACTTACGATATCTTCTTTTGGGCAAGACGGATGCAGTCCTCTGGCGACGACACGAATAGGTCTTTCGCACTTGTTCTCGTATGTGAACTATTGGATTTTTTCGACGCTTAACTTGCGAGAAAGAATGCGATAGTTGTCAGCGTCCTTGACGTTGACTTTCCATACATTATTATTGCGCGATGTTACTATATAGTCCGATCTCGGCAGGGTCATCAATATGTTTTGGAGTTTCTTGTAATCTGAAACTCCAGTGACATTGATTGGCGGGGGTGTTCGTTGTTTTTCCGCTTTGACTTTTTCAGGACTCATGTTATTGTTGACATTTTTCTTCGATTCATCTCCCTTTGCTTCACGTTGAGAGACGATTTTGGGAGAAGACGCAGCTTTACGCTTTTTTCCGGGACGTTTTTGCAAGATCCAGTCGGTTTCTCGACCTAGCTCTTCTTCATCTGTTTCGTAGATATTTTTAACAGATTCAATAGACATAACGTCGCTGTTTGACTTTTCCTTGGTTTTCAGTTTTTCCAGTTCTTTTTTAAGATCTTCGCATGTCGCTTCCATTTTGGTTAGCAACTCAAAGAGAAGAAAGTCATGGGGACTGCCCGGTCATGCGTCGACTCGGCCGAATATTCACGCTGCGAAGGTGTATTTGGTGGGACCAGGTCGGTGTTATTTATTATGTACTGTTGAAAGCCAACGAAACCATCACTGCGGAACGGTTTTGACTTCAATTAATGAGATTGAGGTGGGCACTGCTCGAAAAACGGCCACAATAGGAGCGTTTGTTAACGCTCGGCCTCACGTGGCCAAACCCGATAAAACCTACATATTCCCTAGATATTGCGCGGTTCGATTATTACTTGTTCCGTTCGGTGGCACATGGTCTGCCTGATCAGCAGTTCCGATCATATGATTCGTGGATAGCCTCAAAAGATGAACACTTTTACCGCAACGGTATTCGAGCTCTGCCAGAAAGATGGGAAACAGTTGTAGCTAGCGATGGGTCATACTTTAAACGATTCATTTGTAACCATTTTTTCACAATAAAGTTGCATTTTCATAAAAAAAAACAGCAATAACAGGTAAGATGTGGGCGATCTTTTAAGGTAAATTTTGGAAAAAGAGTTTTTTCATAAAATGAACCTTTCAAAGCTGGCTGGACAACGAATTGATTTGACTTGGTCTCTTCAGATGATGCCGGTAAAACTGAAAATACGGTCATACTTTTTTCAACTACCGCCTATTTGATCGTTATACCTCCAAACCTTATCTTGATTTCATTAGATGTCGATGAAAAAATATAGGCTCGCCCTATTACGCACGATATTCATCCAAATGATGGACGGCTTTTCCGGGTGCTGCTGCTGTAAATAGCAACAAGTTGGGATGGGACAAAATCTTGAAAAATGGAGTCGCATCTAGTCATGGTATACTCAGAAGATCTGATAGCTATAAAAGAAGCAATTTTTAACGAAGGCAGATTCTTTAAGGACGTTTAGAGCGATAGTACGATCTAGCCATCTAAGTCGGGTTATCCGAGCTTTTCTGATGTGGTTATCATCGCCGTACAGTTCGCTGTTGAAGCGTCTCCCCTCCTCCGCCGCAAAGGCGACCAAAAATCACCCCGAAAACTTCTCGAACGAAAATCACATGCCAACGTATCGCCTTCTTTAAGTCATTTTCTGACAATGTAGGTTTCAGTTTTGTCATTGCCGACGTTGAGGAAGCAGGGTGCATTCTCATCATTCTCTGATTTGGGAGAGATGCCAAAACGAGACATGGCTCTGTTTAGTTCATCTCTATAGATGCAGGCATATGCGGGTTTGAAATCGATGAAGAAGTGGTGTGAATCGATTAGGAACTCCCGTGTTTTCCCAAAATCATATTAAATTTGATCTCTGGACTTTGCGTTCACATACTGCGGCAGACAAGATTTTATATGCGATATTGAGGATACGTATTTCCCGGTAGTTGGCGTAGTTTAAGATATCTCCGTTCTTTAGGGTCGGACAAACAATGCTGAACTGCCATTTGTTGGGCAAACTAATGTCAACACAGATTTTAGAGATGAGTTGATGAATGCTTCTTATCCAATCATCGCCTGCTGTTTTAAATAGCTGGACAGCTTTGTTAGACTTAAGCTTGAAAATTGCTGGCCTGACTTTATCTTGGTCAGATGGACGGAAATGTTATTTGCTTTCGTCGAGGTTGAACCGCTCATTCTGCCCGACATAGTCCCTGGTTTTTAACGTAAACCACCTGCCATGTACACTTATATTTACGGGATGCCCACACATCCATGGGAGCAAGGATACGCCTTGTTATCGCCCTCCGTCAATCCTTTGATACCAATTCGGAACTGTGTTGGAGGTACAAGTTCCACGCTTGGTATGAGTCGAGGCCGATCTAAAACCTTTTACTGCTCTTAGGTTCACAGTACCCAGTACTTATTTGCTATTCTACAATGGGTCAAACCAACAGGAAGGCCTTACCAGCGATTTGGGTTTAAACCATAGCCACCATGACGCTTCATAAGGGGGCCTACCTCTACAAGTCAGGCCCGGACCGAAATCCGGGGGACTCCTAACTCCAATGGTACCGTGATTTAAGTCCTGGTAGGGACTACAGGTGGTCTTGCCACCAACAAGACCTATGACCGGCAACTTGTAACTGCTCAAATCGTAGCAACCTTCGGTGGCGTTATCTGAAGATGTTTGCGATAAGACCAGTAATATGCTCTGCCCCCGCTTTTTATTAGACAACGTCATTGATGGGCGAAGCCTTGGTAATTGGGCGGGGGCCCAAATTCTGCCCGACAGTGGGATGTTGTTCGTCACTATTTTTCAACAGCCTGTAAGCCTTTCCAGATTCCCAACAACGATTGTGGTTCTATTGGTCCCGCGCCGAATTATCAAGGCTTCTTCTGTTAATGAAATTGCCTAACTAAAATGACGTTCTACGATTTTACCAGTTAAAAAGCTGCCAGTCACAGGTGTTGTTGAGTGACAGGACAACCGATATTCCATACCAGGAAATAAAACACGGTACCGTGGAGTCCCCTGAACTACGGTCCGGGTCTGACTTGAAGAGGTAGGCCCCCTAGTGGACTGTGGTTTTAAACCAAAAACGCAGCAAGGGTCTTCCACTTGTGGTTAATCCGATGTAGAGTTACAATAGGGGTGCTGGGAGCCTAAGAACAGCAAGAGGTTAATGCGTCAGCCTCGACTCATGCCAAGGATGGAGCTGTGCCCTCAAAATAGTTCCGGTTTGGTATTTATAATACATGTAAGCGATGGCAAGGCGTGTCCTTTCCCTTTATGAATGCATGGCCGTTCTGTAGAATTAATTTAAGAAC
Source organism: Volucella zonaria (assembly GCA_963966105.1). Taxonomy (NCBI): domain Eukaryota; kingdom Metazoa; phylum Arthropoda; class Insecta; order Diptera; family Syrphidae; genus Volucella; species Volucella zonaria. The sequence continues at coordinate 83,526,159 of OZ014532.1, read as the reverse complement.
ACAAAAGACGTTCTGTGGTTGTGTTATGAGATTTCCTTCTTCATCCATGCAGGTTTCTGTTCGGCTTCACAGCATTGGCATGTTCGTTTGTATTGTTTGGTAAGACTCCAGAACATCGTTCTTCCGGTAGCAGCTCTCTAGGACATTGTTCGAGCGCTTCTCGTGCTCCTATTATTCTGAGGAGCCTATGATCTTGGCTTCATTTCTGTTCATAGAGCTCGCGAGCAGAACCGCTCTGTTTTTCTGGTCTGTAAAATCAATAAGACTGTGTCAATTTCCGGACGTGCCAGGTGCCTGAAACTCAAGACTTCTTCCCTAAATAAATATTTGCTCTTGTTGTTATGCTGCTGACATAATCCAAATTATATGAGAGCCTGCGGCTTCCTGATCCCTCAGGATCCGCCTAGCAGTTCAAAAATAGCTGAGTCATAAACTGGGCATTAGGATATCTGGTATTCTTATTTGTATATACCGCGTGTTTGTACAGTTAGATCACTTCAACTTCTCTCCAGTAACACCGAGTGGTGAAAGGATTGGTCCTACCATAACCACATTACTACAAAAACAATGATCGCAAATCACTTGTTCAGAAAAAGGAAAAACCCTTCGGGAGCATACTACTTCATGCTCTTGAAGATACTTTAAATTAACCGTCGAAATGGTGATTCTAAGGGGATTGCAAAAAGTGAAGAGATAAAAGAGAAGATGGGATTGGCTAAAAATATTTCAAAGAGCGATCTGAATAAAATCAGCAGCAACTTAACGTTAAAACATCACAGAGGAAACCGTGCCAGTTCTTCAGTGGCGTTGTTTAGAAGATTGGGAGCATGATCTCTTTAGATGGTCAAGTTATAGGTAACAGAATATTCGCAGAGGACCAAGAACTCGTACTTAGGCTCCAGTCGAGAAGATCTTCATGGATTAACTGGTTCTCATTATTAAACTTAGCAATCGTTTGCTTCCGACTTCCAATTGTAAAGTTATTGAGCTAGACGAGCAAACTAGATATCATCAACAAGGAACTCTTCATCTTTTGGCAAAAGCTCAAGTTGTGGTCAATTCAAATTCCCGCCAATCACTGTTAGAGTCTACAAAAATGTCGAATTGAATAAAGCTTAACTGGTTAAAGTCTTAACGAAGCACCAATAGTTTTATGCTCGTCCATGCAAAACGATGACCTCAGAGCATCTAAAACTCAAACAAATTTTTCTCCAACCGCTGATGACAGATTATTGTCAGACAAATTTTTAGAAAACTTAACCAGGGATTGGTCTTTCTCAAGAGGAAGAAGAATTTCATCAAGTCAAAAGGATTAGGCTGCCAACAATTTGGTGCCCTGTCTCAAGGCTCCCGAATTCTACGCCTTACACAAATGTGTCGGATAAAGGCAACTGAAGATCTTGCATACTCTTATTAGTATGTCTCAAAACACAGAAATATTATCGCAGCGGGACTTAAGTCTTCCAGAGGCACATAGTGGATATGTTCGATATATCTTGTCAGGGCCTGTTATGAGGGCCTCCCCCTGGTGATAAACTGGAAGGGAGACAAAAACAACTGACCGCATTGTTGAAAAATCAACTTTCTTGCTCATATTGTAGGGAATGAATAAACTTTAGATAAACTGCAGAAAAGTTTTGGATATTACTCTTGCTTTTGACGCTTCCAATTGGATTATTTTGAGAGCTATCAGCTGAGTATCCTTATTAATTTGAAGTCTAGACCTAGAAATAGGCCACATTCTTCTCTATCAGTCTACTGATACTAGAATCAACGATCGTTACAAGAAAGCCATTGGATATAATGAGGCTATCAACCTGGCGTAACTCACTGCCTATATGTCTCAGTCATAAGACCGATACTAACATACGGCGATGATACCTAGTGGATTGCCTCGAATAAAACGATAAATGGCGATCAAACGATCAGAACCTTTATTTGTTAGCGAAGCACTTCGGATTACTCTCCCCGCAGCACCGGAGATGACAATGCATTCACGGATTTATGAAAATGGTCACGCTGCTATCCTGAATGCATCCTGTACCTATTCTTAAACCATAGTCCACACCATACCATGGTTAGGTTAGAGTGGCTGTTGGAAAAACCCACTTAGGCGAAATGGCCCATTGTAAGCCATACCATGGTTGCAGTTCAACAAAAACTTACAAGTCACTAAGCTTTAGCGGTCATTCTGAAAGGGAGGTGCGTAATTGAAAGATAAATGGATCTGAATGGACGGATAAAGGACCGATATCGGAAAAGAATGGAGGGCTTTCCCTGCCAAGCCAAGTCTAACATTCTTCTTCCGTCCCCCTGATAACTGTAGCTTGTTTCAGCAGAAATAATTGTGACAAAAGACATCTTAGGGTATCCTTATTTGTTTAACAGGCAAGTAGCAATGAAATTCTTGGAACCAGTTTCTTTAAACTCTTAAGCATCCGTAAACTTCCGTTCATCTCCTCTGTGATACCAGAGCAGTCCAACATTTACCTTTGTTATCTACCACTCTATCTAGTTTTACACCAAAAGGTGAACATATTTTTTGACGCGTTTGGTTAAGGTTTACCTTAAGCTGAGCTTTATACTAGATGCCACCATGCTTCACCATCACATAGGCAAACATGCAACATGACTTGGCGTATATTCAAATGAATTCCATAAAAACTTCATGGATGACAGGGAGGTGGAAACTATCTTCCACCTTCTCTCTGTTATATACTACTCAACCTTGAAAGACACCTGTGGAAGTAGATGTACTAAGGTGCAGGCAAGGACTTACAAATAACGCAATCTGCGTATTGGCAACACAATTCCTGCGTTTTTTTTTTTTTTTTGAGTAACGACTCAAGGTTAGACTCTCATCTTATCATTTGACATGGTATTTATATTTTCCTAGATGGGTACAGACTTCTGTCTGTAGATTTTGATATTCTCCTAGTCCTTCTAAGATGCATATGTCATCGCAAGTTGTCGCCGGAATAGGTAAGTACCCCACGACTCCTTTTTCACGTCAAATAACCTTCTTCAATAGACGGTGATTTAAATTCATATAAGTAGAAGTTAATTACCTTGACACTCAACGATATATGGTATCCATTGCCTCCTCTATACTCGATCCTTAACAAAACTCTATCCAGAGTTAATTAGAAACTCTTTTGAATTTCAATTTCATTTTTAAATTGGCTCAAAACCCCATCATTTTGGCCAGAAATAAATCTGAGCATCCCCCTAGCAAGAATGTCATAAAAGACTCGTAATCAAATTCTATCGTCATGGTGGTCGGTCGGCCAAAAATTAAAGGACATCATTGCAACCAATAAAAATCCAATCCCAACCGGAAGGAAGACCCAAATATTAACACATGTTAAGTGATTTTAATGAATTTCGTCCCCACACTCACATAGAGTGGATAACTCCAGGCAAAAGTCCAAAGGCTAGACTCACAACTCTTCGTAACACAAAAATTCAATTAGTCATGTTGAACGAACGCCTCCCGCAAAATCTCTACTCCATTTCCATCTTTGGTGGCCAAAAACCAGTAGCCACTGCAGCCATCATCAGGATACTCATTCCCTTGTAGTAGAGCCACTCAAGGGTGAAAAAGAGCATCACACGGCAGCCAAAGCCTGTGAATTTGTTAACCTCGAGTTAACTTGGCAATAAACCTTCCACTGCACAATTATTATGTCCATTCTCTCGAAATATGGCCACATTAGCACCCCAAGCTTTCTGGCCAGAAATTGGCTTGTTAGTTATTTGTCGACATCGTAGTCGTGCTTGTAGTCATAGTCATAGTCGTCGTCGTCGTCGTCGTCGTCGTCGTCGCCGTCGTCACCGTTACCGTCACCGTCACCGTTAACGTGTAGTCCTTGTCTCGTAATCGTAGTCCTTGGTCCGTCATCGTTATCCCCATCATATCCTGGCATCGTACAGGGTTGACTTTGTTCATTCTCTACCATGGCAGTCATAGGCGACCGATGCCTTGTACCTCAATTCATTTCGTATGCCTTTTGTCGAAGCACAGTTTCTAGAGCAGACTGGATGAAGAGAAATAGATAGTCCACGAATCAAAAGGATACACAAGACACTATGGTTCACACAAATCAACACATGTAGCCACGAGTGTACAACGAGACACAGTGCAACTTCCTATTCCGCTGAGAAGATTAATGGATGAACGGACAGACAGATAGACAGACAGACCAATACACTAACAGACGGATACGAAATGGAATGGCCTTAGCTTACCCTACAGGAAATATTTTACCGTATGTGGGCCAATAAATATGCATAGTTGATTGGTATCAGTAGAGAGTTGTTGGCAGCATCATCACCAACCCCATCGTCATCATCATCATCATCATCATCATCATCATCACCGGGTCGGCTCAGGTAGACCATGTCCAAGGTGGTTTATATACTCCGGCTCGATTCCGTTAATGGTGGGTGCACCACTTTGGGTCCTTCTAAAGTGCCAACTATTCACGGCAGAAGGAAAAAACCCTCTACATACTCGTACGAATACCCTCTCTGGTAGAGCGTTGCGATTTCAATTTATGAACCATCCTCACGGTTATAGAATGGTGGTGCCACCATGACCAGTACCACGTACTAGTACCACCATGGATCTAGCCTGACCAAAGTGAGTTTAAAAGCTATAATTGGTAGCTCGTCCTGGGAAATTGCAGTTCCAAGTTCAACTTCCGTAACTTAATGAATTACCAAATGTCCTTTGGTGCTTGTAAATTCCCTTGCTTGGACGGAACACAAGCAGCAAGAGTATAGGGCACAGGAATTCTCCTCTCTCGTTTTTGGCTACTATTCGTATGAATGTGGGTCCATATCAGCTGGTTGATTTGGTTTCGTTTGAGCTTGGGATTTCTGGTGCTCCTTGGCCACTTGTTAGGTTAGGTTGTCTGGCAGCCGGAAGGTGGTGGATCGGCTGATGTTGTTGGCCGTATAAATGCAGATGACCTCTTTAGATTTAAAGTGGCAATTTATTGGCTTTGATTTGTTGTGGAAGTTGAAGACATCTTTTTGTAGAAATAAAAATTAGTGATAGCGATTGCCACCCATTGAAGGGGGAATGAGTTGAATGGTTTTCAAGTAGTCAATTTGGATGTGGGTGGATTTGCAATCAATTGGTCAATCAAGGGAAATTATGTTTTTCTTTCGGAAATAACCTGTTCCAAGGTGCAATGAAAATGCCTGCAGGCTATTTTTTTAAAATTACTTACGAGTAAATCTGAGGTGGAATACTACAGGAATTATTTGTTTCATTTGTGTTGGTGGACCTGAGGCTTAAGGAAATAATAAGCGTTAATTGAAATAGACAAAAAAAAAATCTAAAACGGACATCTAAAGATGTCCGTCCATATCAATGGCCTTTAGAGGAAAATGGTGTTTGACTCCAATTCCAGGTAAGAGGAACAGACATTCCTTTCAAGTTAAAAATATCGATTAGGAACCAAAATTGATGTCTTAAAATGTGTTCACACATCAACACTTACTACTGCACTGTTTCTTGATTATTGTCTCATTTTGCAGACGGAAATGGAGGCGATATCCGAATTAAAGTTGCAGACACTTTATATTTAAATTCGACACAAAATTTCATTTCTTGGTTTCTCGGGTAGTATTGAATCTTGAGACTGGGATTCAAAGATCCTTAAGGCTAAGTTAGGTTAGGTTAAACAGGGGTGTGATGGGTATGCCATCACACAGACATAGGCGCCAAAGCGAGACCATCGCGGTCCCTCTCGAACCAATTGAATTTGTCTTCAAATGGCAAAAATCTAAACAATCGCCCTGGTGAAACACCCAATTTTCTTGCAAAGATGGCCTTTGAAGTTCGTGCCGTCTATTTCCTCTAGGTCTCGTATTCACACAGTATGTGTTTTATATTCTCAACAGCTTGCAGAGCACTGTAGAATCTGCAGATATCCGTATCTGACAATTTGAGTCTCTTTGCGTGCTGCCGCATCAGACAGTATCCTGTCAGGATTCTTATTACTGTCCAAAGCTTATCCCTGTTTAATTTTATTAACTTCATAGATCTTGAAATGTCAACAACAGATTTACCACCAAAAAAAAAACAGAACTCACATCGGAACAATGGGAGCACACGGTGGTGTGATGCGGGAACTTTTTGATCAAGGTGGTATGCCTGCCGGTATTTTTAAAGACATTTGAGCTTTGCTTTGACGGGTCTTCTGTGACGTGATTGCATGGAATTTCGTGGTGTTTTCTAGTCAGGTCTGTGGTGATAAGATCATAGCTTAACTTGGCATCCTGCCAGTTGCTTCAAGCCACAGAGAAATGAATCTCTCTCTTGGTCTTGAGCTCCTTAATACTGTACAGAATGTGAAAGCTGGAATTAATCACCTTGGATTACAATATCTTTTTAGTTCGGCCTTCAACAAACGCGGGCGATCAGACATTGATAGCGTAGCTGAGATTGAAATTTTCACTGTAGTTCATTCCGCTGTGCTCGCTTAGAAACTTGTATGGCTAGCCTCAGTATATTGCTCTAGTCTCTATTATATACAAAATTTTATTATCCAATCTACGGGCTTAAATGTTGAACTTAAGTTGGTTTACCGAAGGGCTAAAAGTCCTTTTCAAATCTTAAGATACGTCCAAAAAATTCACAACATCATCTTTGATGCCTCAGCAGAAATTGTTTCCCAGCATCGCTTTCAAAGGTGACAGCAAGTTTTGTGATGCATATCCGCCAAGCAGGTCAATAGCTGCTACCTCGACAAATTACTTACAGTCTAAACGTTCACATAGGCAGTCCTTGTTGGACTGTCAAGTGCAACGAAACTTACTAGATCACTTGTCAAGAAAAAATTTCGCCTCCAAATGTTTTTGATGGAACTCCAAAAAGTCTCTTCCTTGTGATTCTCACACTTTTAAATATGCAAACGAATGAAACTAAATCTTCCATGTAAATTGTCAAACTGGTTTAGTCTATGTTAAGTGAGTATCTATTGCAAGCTTCATAATGTTTTGTGGTAGAGTCAAAAATTAATGGCACACAGCGTAACGACCGAGTTTTATTTCTCATAAAGGATTACGAGATACCGTAAACTCTTAGGAGAAGACTTTACCATTTAACACTTTTCATCTACACTTTACTACGTATCCACTGAGTAAAAGTGTTGGCATCTCAAAGGGAACGTTAATAAAATATCGCCGCATAAAATTCATTAAACATTAATTTGCAATTTCCTTAATTGCAGCACTTTGCGCCACTTTGATCCTTTAACGCATACCAACACCCAGGTCTGTGTTGTTTAGAGGTGTACATTCCTTATTCCCTTCGTTTTGTTTAAAATCTTTGTGTCGTGCGTTGAAAGGCACTACACTTAAACATAATTGCAGCCGTGGCAATACAAACACAGTAGAAGTCGGCATCATTCGACCCCAATTTCTGTCAAAGAGGGATCTCAGTACACCTTACAACTGCGGCATTTTTGTGGGCCCATTCGAGCTGTGTGTTACTCTATAAAACATTTGTGTATGAGTGAGTGACGATAGTGCTTAGAAGTCATGCTAGCGAGAACAACTCTCCAAAACCCCCTCCTTACAAACAGTCAGTCTTATATTAAATTGTAATTTGCTACTACCGCTGCTATTTCTAAACGTTTCTAGTTACGCCCCCTAGCAACACCGACGCCCATTAATAATTATTTATCAACATGACATGTGCTAAAAATTAACGGCCTTAATTGTGCCTTCCTGGCGGCGAGGCAAATGATTAGCAACAGAAATGGCAGTGGTGGCTTGCATTGTGCTTGTCATGCCTGTTAACAGTGTGTACACAAGAACACTACACAATGATGACGACAAAAGGAAGCGCGCAAAGTGGAGTCCTTTGGAGCTGCTTGAGTGTGTTGGGAAAATCATTCTTTTTCCCCAGAATTGTTCTGGGATTGTTCTTTGGGGCGGGCAAATTTCAATTTAGCCAAGTGGCTTCCGACAACAGAAATAACGGTGACAACAATGAGAATTCACTCTCTAGAGAGCCCATGTGGGGACGGTGACTTGAAGCTTTTCTACGGGTACTGTTCATCGAATTTAGCGCTTCGGTGGATCCTTTAGTCGTACTCGTATGTCGTAGTGTGTTGATATGATGCAGGGTTGCCTGAGAGCTTCTCGAAAGGCATTTTAGCTCGAGGGCATCAGGACCGGAGTGCGGTACTATAGAATGGGATAGCTACATATAACGCACATGTACTTGAGCAATGCTTGAGCTATGCATGAGCTACTTATGGTACTTTAAAAAAATGTTTCAGTATAAGAGGGACATACGAGTACATACAATAGTAGAGTCCTGGGGCATTTTTGACCAAATCCTCTTGGTGGATATACATAACATATCCGATTGTCGTAAGAATCAGGGATTTTCCATTTTTCTCTCACTTTACTCTGCCATTTGTTTGAGTAAGGGGGAAGATACTGATACAAGGCTAATAGAGCAGATGATTTGGCAATACCTTGAGGGCATGCACGAATATATGTATGTTCAAACGTATGGACGTGGATTTTTCAATGTGGGAATCAAAATGTGAATGATGAGGGTTGCTTGCGTGTCAACAGTAATCTATTTTGAGAACTTCATCTTCTGAGCTGAAGGTTGTTATAGCAAAAAGTGGCATACATACTTACATTTAGTTCAAATCAAAATCATGAGAGGTAGACAAATCGTTTGTAACGATGTACGAGTAAATCTTTATTTTTCAGAAAATCTTTATGGACATCCATTGACTCAGGGTCTAGTGTAACTAAATGATCTTTCGCTTAAATCGCCCAAAATTTGTAGGTCCCGATTCTGAATGATGACATTTGAGATATCACCTACTACCTTGGGTTTTGGCTGCTGGAATACGACTAGTGGAGTCAAAGACCTTCCAGGAATGGAGGTTTCCATCTAGTTATTTTCAAGAGCAAGTTAACTACTCTAGCTAAAGTGGATGAACATGGCAAAAAACTTATCCTACTTCAATATGAGCAGGGGAGGCTCATTCCAGATCTGTTAGAGATGCATCGAACACAGCTCCTACTATCCACTTCATTCTTATGAGCCAAAGTACGAAAACGGGTTTCGATTTGAACCAACAAATACGGGACGGTGTTCAGAGCCTATGATCTTCGGCTCTGAACTGATGACGATTAAATAAATTTCTCTCGAAACGAAAAAAAAAATAGTGCATCCCTGGATATACATGAGTAAAGGCGTCATTTGGCAATACTAAGCTTGAAGCCTTCTAACGAGTTCCAGAGAGAAGTGAATCGCAGAACAATATTTAAATTCCAAGCAGAAGACAGATGCTGGAGTGCCTACATTACAACGAATAGCCAGGGCAGCTATAACCAGGAAATACCCAAAGGCGAAAAATGATCTCGTACCTTATGTGGTGCACCACTAATGACGCACGATTGAAAAGCTTACCAATCTCAGCTTGAATTTGAGGGCCTTGACATCTTCATACGAGAGAAGGGAATAAGAATTTCGTAACTAACGCCAGTCAAAAAACCGAGCTCTGTAGTCTAGGGGAGCCAACTTTCATGGAAGTCTAAACGATCGGAATTTCTGCACGGGTGTGGAGCAAATATTCGCCTATACAAAAACCTTAATTCGAAGGAAACATGTGATTTATAGAATACTTACATCTAAGAGTTCTTGATCAGGAAAAACTAAACTTACTCAAGTGAGAACAATAATTTTAAAAAACGAGCGCAGGAAGATAACAAACGATTTTTAAAGTAAAAAGCTACTTCAAAAGTGCGTTCATATTCCGATTGTGGCTTGGAGATTTGACCTAAAAAAAAAAACGGGCTTAGACGTTTCGGCCTAACGACCACAAGATCCAGCAATACGTGCGCTTTGCCACTACAAATAACGGTTTGTTGAGGTGAGGTGAGATTAAGACCGCCAATTTTGAAATTTCGTCAAAAGGACCAACGTTTGCCATCAGTCACGAGCAGGCCATTTATCGGATATTGAATTTCGCACATAACTTCCATGTCTACGCTCTTTATTAAAATAAAAGTATCTGAACTTTTTAAATAATGGGACACACTTTACAATCATCCTGCTGAGATTAGCAATCCTCTCAAGTGAATTGAAGAAGGGTTTGCCTAGTGCTCATTATGTGAGTACAATCACCCAGATAAGTACAAGGTCGATGTGCAATTCTCTCTAGACTCATGGGACTACTGTGTCATATCAGTTAAAATCTCGTATACTGCACATACAGTTAGAGAAAGGACTTCTAAAGGAATCGTAGGGCATTACGAAAAAGGCAATTGGAGTGGATTTAACATCTTCTTTCGGAATTTTAACGGGTGATTATGTTTCATTGATAACGACATGGATGCCGCTGTTGATGTGATCCCTCATCGGATGATGATTATCAAACCAAAAGCGTGGTACGACTTCAGCTGTAAAAAGGCTGTCAGGACCAGAGAAATATTTTTTCGGTCCTAAAAGACCGAACCTACAGAGGAAAACCGAAAAAAGTTCAAAACAGCCAGGAACGACTGCAAAATTTTTCTAAAGCGTGTACAATTTTGAATGTAACCAAAGACTGAGGTCAAAAAATACTACAATGTCCCAAACGTAGTAACAATTTTTAGTCGTTCGTCAAAAGTATTAGCAATTCTGCCTCATCCTCCAACCCGACGCTCATTTGCAATGACATTCCAGCTGTCAGCTCTTTGGACAAATCCAATTTGTTTGCTGCGCACTTTGCGGCCAGTTCAACACTTCCAGATTTTGCTTTGTCTCCGCCTACACTTGAGTGCGACGAATCTTCAATGGGACGAATCCACTTTCGCACTTCATGTAGTTGCGAGAGTACTCAAAGATCTTAACACCCACAAATCCGCAGGCCCATATGCCATATCTCCCCTTCTTCTGAAGAGGTGTTCTTCCTCGCTGGCAAAACCATTGCGTAAGCTTTTTCATCAATCCTACTCTTTGGGACTCTTTTCAAGCAGATGGAAAACAGAATTTGTCCAGACCGTCCAGGCGAATCTTCCTCTATCTCTTCCTACAGACCCATTTCACTTACATCCATTCTTTTCAAGGTCATGGAAACGCTGATAAGCCGTCAACTCATGAAATATCTCGAAATACGAAAACTTCTTAATTGCCGGCAGTACGATTTTCGTAGCAACAGGTACACTGGTGATTTGATGGCATGTCTCACCGAAAAGTGGAACCAAAGTCTACATCAATAAAGCGAAGCAAGGTACAACAGTTGCATCTGATATTTCTAAGGAATTTGACAGAATTTGGCATCAGGCTCTTTTGTCGAAAATAAGTGCTTTTGGGATCGACGACTCTCTTCATCAACGAATTAGAAACTACCTTTCGGAACGATCAACTCAAGTTGTCTTGGATGGTTTCAAATCTGATATTCTCAAAATAAATACTGGTGCCCCTCAGGGCTCCGTTCTGTCTCCGACACTCTTTTTAATTTTCACCAACGATCTCTTGTCTGCTACTTCTAATCCAATATCCAATATTTGTTGACGACCGTACTCTCTGCTTTTCATTTCCGTTCCCGAACGCACGTCCCTGCTCTTCGGGTGTAGAACGCGAACGGCAACGGGAACAGCATAACCAATTGGGGAACTATCAACAGAGTGGAATTTAATGCTTCCAACACACAATTCTGTCTGCTGTCGTTAAAGCGAAATTTAAACACCCAGCCATTATTCATGAATGACATTTGCATCGTTGAAACCGGAAAACGATGTCGCCAAAAACTCTGCTAAATGTCTAGGTTTCCCCAAGCAATGTAAGAAATATTTCATCTCCTCTGATCGGGCCTTAATATATAAGGAATTTATCTGCCCGAAATTGGAGTACAATGGTCAGATGCCCCTAAGACCTCTTTACTCTTGCTAGATAGGCTCCAAAACCGTACGGTAAAACTCATAGGTGATACTAATATCACTCAAACAATGGACACCCTCGAACACCGACGTTATGTCTCGTGTCTCATGTATTCCGTCAAGCCCAGTTTCGGACGTACTCTGAAATATCGTGATTCGTTCCTAAGCCGAACAACTCGCTTGTGAAATGCCCTGGCGAGCTCTCTATTTCCTAGTCATTGTAACTTGCAAACATTTAAAACCAACGTGCATCGGTACCTCTCTTTTCTTCCACGCTAGGCTACCGTCGCCCGTGCTGTGGGCAAACATTATACTCGTAAGTGTACTAATAATTCCTTGAGCTCGAGCTAAGCATAAGAAACGGCGATGGCGGACAAGCAAAATTACAGCGGACCAGAGTTTTGCTTTTAATTTCGACATTGCAACTGCTACAATGTTTATTACGTGGGACTGGCTAGTATCCCGTGTCAATCGTTTTTACTCAGACTATGTCGTTCGATTACACCTTCTTGTAATTAGGCCGCATTTGTTTTTGACATAGAACAGTGTTTCATCATCTAAAGATCGCTCTTGCAAGTGTAGCCTTGCCTGGCCAGTCTGTCAGTTAGTTACTTTCCAGAATGCAATCCAATACTGCCTTGAACTTATGTTTTAGCAAATCTAGCTTATTTCGCCGTTCTTTACCAGCTTCAGGAATGAAGTAACCATCTGTGGCGATATTTTACCTTGGTAATATTGTATATGTATTTATGAGTAGTTAAATTTGACTCCAAGCCTCATAGATGGCAAGCTATTATACCTGTAGTACATTAGGGGGGCCCCCGCCCAATTATCAAGGCTTCGCCCATCAATGACGTTGTCTAATAAAAAGCGGGGGTAGATTATTCTATAACTGGTCTTATCGAAAACATCCAGATATTTTGCATGAATGGATGATACGATTTGACCAGTTACAAGTTGCCGGTCATAGGTCTTGTTGGTAGGCTTGACCACCGGTAGTCCATACCAGGACTTAAATCACGGTACCATGGGAGTCAGGAGCCCCCCGGATTTCGGTCCGGGCCTGACTTGTTAGAGGTAGGCCCCCTTGTGGGAGCGTCATGGTGGCTGTGGTTTAAACCCAAATCGCGGGTACGGGTTTCCTTTTTGGTTTAGCCCATTGTAGAGTTGCAAATGAAGTACTGGGTGCTGCGACCCTAAGAGCAGCAAGAGGTTTTGGGTAGGCCTCGACTCATACCAAGGGTGGGACTTGTGCCTCCAACACAAGTTCTGCTTTGGTATAAAATATAAGCAAAGTATTAGTAAATATAAAGCGAGTATTTAGCGATGGCAAGGCGTATCCTTGCTCCCTATGGGTGTATGGGTACCTCGTAAACATTAAGTCTACATGACAGGAGGTTTACGTTAAAAATCCAGGTACGTTCTGTAGTACATTAGGGATATCAGGAAGTCTCTAGGATTTTGCGACGTTCAGGAATCCCGAAAACACATCCGTACTGACTGCGAAGCCCAACTCTGAACAGACTGGTTTCAGTCGAAACCACAGTTTTTATAATCTTTGTGACACAGTGGAATAAGGGTCTACAACATCGAATGCTTTCCCGAAAGTCGTTATCTTTATTTCGAGTTCTGGAGTTAATGTGATTTTTTACTTTTTTCTACTTTGGCTGATTCTATGGAACTTTGCCCAGTTGATTGCTGAATGCTTTGGAATTCTCGATTTCGAGATCTACGTCAAAGAGGATCAAGTTACTCGTATTGTCTGAGAAGAATTTCCTGGCTTCCTGTTCTCATATATTTATATGACGTAAATGGAGAGTCTGATATTCAAACCTCTTCGCAGCCATATTTTTCGTACTCGGGAAGATTAACGTTATAAATCGAGATCTGTCTCACATTGCGCGTTTGGGATTAGCATCTAGCCCACCAACTAGTGGGTCTTATTTTTGCAGGGATGGCTTACAATATTTAACGGACGTCTTCCAGTGGTGTTTCTCGGTTATACGAGTAAATATGTCATGTAACATAAACAGATGCGGTTAGAAGGCCTGAACTGTCTGCATTTTCTATCTTAACGACTTACCCGTTGATTTTAGTTAAACTCCTTTATTGTGGTGCCTTCAATCCGATGTTATTGAATGATGCTGAATGATGTCTGTTTTTTCCTACTTTAGCAAAACCGCCAGATTGTGTTTAGCCCATACCCAGTGGTGCGGATTGATTTGTATGATTTTCAGCTCTGTTGATTTTGGTGGTTTGGGTGGAAAGTTGTGTGGTCCGGATTTTCACATCTTCGAGCAATTTATTGGCGTCATGGACTTCATCTAAGCTATCGGTCGGATCTGAGGATCAGAATATTTTCACCTTAGCCTGCCTGATGCAAAAGCATACTATTGTTTTTCAGAATACTCGTACATTCGCTGTCCAATTACCAGCAGGATGAAGGATAGGGAGTTATTTTTTAAATTTAACACTTTGATGACTTTTTCGTAATTTTCTGGGGTCATGTACTCTGAATGCCTCTGACAGGAATAAACTTAAACTTAAGGCCATCTCACGCGACACTGATCTTCTGATCGCAGTTGTAGAGAAATTTTTTTTTTGAGAATTGGTTTTCGAATTATATAAACCTGTATTCTCTTACGATTTCAGACCTATCGAAGTTTGACCTCTGTGATCTATAAACCTCAGCTTCTGTTGTGTCGCCGGTAGCCCACACATCTATTAGTGCGATTTGATTGTCATCTGCAATAGTTCTTGAATTCATAAACTCCTGAGCAACTGTTGGAGAATATCGAGTTTTAGGTGTTCATTTGGCTTGGTATTGTATAGAAATTCAAAGCCATTCTTCGTGACCTTAATGAATGCACCTTTTTGGAAGGTTTTTTTCTTGCGAATCTTCTCGTCTCTTGCCGTTGCCCACTTTTGACCACTATTCAGCGTTGAATACATTTAAGCTATAATCTTGAGAGAGTATAATATATCTGAAGAGTTCTACATTCAGAATGCTGGCATTTATTTCATCACAGACCAGTATAGCGACATAAATTCGCGGACTCATAGAAGCATCCGGAGCTATGCAATTACATTTTAGAAGGCATCTTTTTGGGCGAAAACTTTATTAGCCAGAGTTTATGAACAGATAAGTCCCAACTCATCAGAGACGGAAAGATGGAAAATTATCCTCATTTTACGAAACAGAGAGCTTTTCAACACAAGTTCAACGTCAATGTGTGGGGAGGCATATGGAGTAACAGGGTAATCGCAACATATCGGCTTCCTCTAACTCTCAATTCGAGTCTGTACCTGACGTTTTGAGGTGAGGAACAAGGTACCAGATCTACTACGTAGCATGCGCCTGCAATTAAGAAGGGCCATTATGTACAGCAGAGTGGTGTCCTCGCACACTTTAGCGATGTGTTGAGATAATGGTTATATCATCTGCGGGCAGATGAAGGGCATTGTTTGCTCTTCACAAATAACAACGTTGAATAGCTTGAATGAATATTAAAAACATTTTTCGCCTTTCAAGGACAATTTCTGCCCTGCATTTAATGCACTGGCTTGCCCTTCTTTTTTAACAGAAATTGAGCTTAAATCAAAAAGGTTTACATATTTATTTCAAAGAAGGATCCATGACATTATGTTTTGAATACGTCGCCTGGCACCGATGGTATATAGCCAGTTATGTTACAGAAAGGTATAGACCAGCTGCTGACAGTTCACTGGCACCGACATACATATCGGAACCTTGGCGAACAGTAAGAGCGGCGCGGCGTTTATAACGAAAATCAGAAAGGAGGACTACTCGCACGCCAAAAGTTCAGACCTCTAAGTCTGACTTCCTTCATGCTGAAAAACAACGAGAGAATCGTCGAGATCCATGTCCGCAAAACCACCTTGCGAATTCATTTTCTGTCGGCGATGCAACACGCCAACCGACGCGGAAGATCCTCCGAGAGTCCGCTTCAAGATCTGGTAGGCAGAATTGAAGGCGCACTCGATCAGAAGGAATACGCCTTGGGCATTTTCATCGGCGTTGAGGGTGCTTTCGACAACACAACTTTTGACAGCATGTGTAACTCGGCCAGACAACACGGCACAGATGAATCACTAGTTTTGTGGATAAAAGCAATGCTGGTGAATACGACATTGATTGCGGATACTGGCTGTGGTCAATATGTGGTGGCGCGTCTAAATAGGGTTACCTGCAAAGTCGCGTTCTGTCTACGAGTATGCTGCATATTGGTCGACCCACTGCTCAACGAGCTCAATAGTTCTGATGTCTATGAACAAGCATACGCGTAAGATGTAGCTGTACTGTCTGTTGGCTCGTGTCTAGTGACCGTCCGTTCTAAAAGCACCGTCAATCCTCACAAAATCGAGGTTGTTCTCTTTACAAGAACGAAGACCAGACTGACTCATCTAGTGCATAAAGGCATCGCCATCCATATCTCCTAAGAAGCCAAGCATTTAGGTCTCATCCTAGATAACAAACTTCTATGATCCTATGCGTCGGTTGTCTGGTGGAATAAGCTCTCGCAAAAATACGTGATTGCTGCTTTTACCAGACTCCAAAGAACGGTTTGTCTCGGATGCACAGGGGCTTTCCACAGCACTCCTGACTCCGCTCTAAATAATATTTATATCACGGGCTGCACTTTCAATGCCATCTTCGATTTAAAAAGAAGTGGTCTTTGATGACCTTGCGCGCCGGTTGTTTTATGACTCTGGTCTTATGGACATGCAGTCCAATGCAAAGACACCAGAACTCCTGGTGCGGAGAAAATGTGAAATCGACTTTCCCTGTACCCAGGACTGGTTTCGGCCAAAATCTGAGCCAGGAAAGGAATGCAGTCGGGTCTTCGCGGACTGCTCCAAAACCAATATAGGATGTGGCGCTGGTGTCTTTCTCGAGGACGAAAACGTTAGATTTCACTTCATGTTAGAAAAGCTCGCATCTGTCTTCCAACCGGAGATTTATGCAATCCTGATGGCAGTGAACTATATTGCTGAGAACCGGTGGAGCGACAGCCAAACTGCGCTTAGAATCTTTCTGGACCATATTACGACTTCCAAACTAGTTCAAGAATGGAAGTGGTCACTGAACGCTAAATTCAGTGACCCTTGTCTGGTTCCCAGGTCACAATGGGATTATGGGAAATGAAATCGCTAATGAACTTGCCGGTCAAGATTCAGAGGAGAGTTTTTCAAGACCCGAACCTACGTTGGATCTGTCTGCGTCCTCGGTTAACGGAAAGGACTTCAGTTTGCTTAGTAGCGTCGTGACAGGGTATTACAATTCTGCTAAGCACTTAAATGTGCTGAGCATGAGCGACACAACATCCTGCGATGCTTGCTGTGAAAATAATGACGACACCGCGGAGCACTATCTCTGTGAATGTCCAGTTTAGGCTCGCATCAGGCTGCAAGTACTCGTGGTGGGTGCTGGTACTATAGGCATCAGTGAAAGCGCTTACTCATCTTTCTTCGTAAAACTGAAAAATTTCAATAAAATTAACTTACAAAGAGTACCATGGACTAGTTCTCTGTCTGAGTGCTCTGTTCCGACAGAAAAAGAAAAAAAATGTTTCAAATACAACTTCAGGAATATGTTCTCCTTGGGTGTTTTGAACCAAGCGCATCTAGTCGGATCGATATTTTGCCACTGTTTCGAGCAATTGGAATTCTGTCTCAGAAATAAAGTGTGATATCCAAACTTGAAATAATCGAGTGGCATTAAATTGAATGATCTTGGTCATTCATTGACCCGCTTCGCGATGTAAGGTTGTCATTAAATCAAGTCTCCAAGTCAATGGTCTCATAGGACGAATGTCATTGCGCCAAAAGTGAGCCTTGTCACTAAACACGTTTCAAGCTGCTCAAGAGCTCAATTCATGAACTCCAGTCGCAATTATATGATCTTACACAGATGAAGGGATGAAACCGGGTTATATTAGCAAAATTTTCCAGATACATAGTAGACAAACAGTAGTAGTCTCTCACTTTCCTGCTATTTGTGGCCGGTAGAGAATCGTAGGACTTCCCTCACGCATAAAATACGGTGAGTGGAGGAAACTAGGCTTAGGACTGTCGCGCCAACTATTTTTTTTAAATATGGTACACAGTGTTTGTTAAAAAAGAAAAATTCAAAACCCAGTGTTTTTTTTTTGGAAAATTCATAAATACTGGTACACAACTGAGCTCACTCATTACGAATGCAACACTGGGCGCATCCATTTTCGTATTGATTGTAATTTGATAGTTGATATTTATGCTTCATTGTGACGTAAAAAGTTGTTGACATTAATTGCTTACAATCATGGAATGGGGCGGCATCGAAAATCGTATTGTTGTAGTTGGCCTACTTAAATGCAACATGGAAAAAGGCGATATTTTTAGGACGTTGCGACCGCTTGGAATCACTCGCAATTTTGTGTATCGTTCTGTGAAGTTGTTTGAAGACACTGGTGGATTACGAGACCGTCAAAGATCCGGCCGTCCGCGTACTGTAAGAACTCCGAAAGCGATCAAAGCCGTGAAGAAACGAATCGACCGAAAACCGCCGCGAAAACAGAAAATCTTGTGGAGAATGCTCACAGACAAATTCTGTTTACTGACGAGAAAATCTCCACCGTATAAGAATCGTTCAATAAAGAGAACGATCGTGTGTATACTCGGTCATCCAAAGAAGCATCCCAACTCATTCCGAGGGTTCACAGAGGCCACGATCCCGCGTCTGCAATGGTATGGCGAGGAGTGTGCTACGATGGCGTTACCAATCTCCATTTTTGCGAGAAAGGAGGGAAAACATCGGCCAAAGTATATCAATCGACCGTGTTGGAACCCATTGTGAAGTCTCTCAACCGATCAATATTCAACAACAAACCATGGACTTTCCAGCAAGAGTCTACTCCAGCTCATAAAGCAAAAACGACTCAACTGTGGCTCAAAAACAACGTTCCGGACTTCAACAATCAACAGATGATTGGACAGCTGGTAGTCCAGACCTCAACAAGTTTTGGTCCGTATTAGAGGGCATACTCGACACTCAAATATTGAGTCGTTGAAGCGAGCCCTCGTCCGTGCAGCGGACAATTTCCCCATGCATGAAGTGCGTCTCGCAATCGATGAGTGGCCACATCGTCTTAAGTCGTGCTGGAAGGCAAATGGAAGTCATTTCGAATAAGTTGTTCTAAGATTTGTAGCTATTGAATAACCCAATAAAAACAAAAAAAAATTGTTTAAATATTAATTCGTTTTCATTTGACGCTGATTTTTCTATGTAACAGTATTTATGTCCCTACTAGGTAATACCTTTGCCCTTGAATAATTTTATTATGGCAGTTTCTTCTCGAATGTCCTTAAGCATGAGGAATGTAGCTGCTTTGTTGTGTTCCCTACAAATAAGTCCATAGGAAAAATCCCGTGCTGTCAAAACAGAGAACCATGGGGGCCAGTGTCTCCACTTTTTGACATTATTCGGTCGCACGGCCTGTTGAATTGTATTTCTTTTCGGCCAAATAGACCGCGAACACCAGTAACTGTTGCAGCATTACCACCAGCATCCTTAAATGAATATCGTCTAATGATGCTAATGATGTATTAATCCATGATTTTCCGTCCTCCAATACCAGCTATTCTATTTATTCACATGGAAGCATACCTCATGAAGATTTTTTTCCAAAATGATGGTCATCTTATGAACTGTAAGACCCGAGAACTCAAATCCGTTTATAATCAATATTCTGTCCCAATTGAATTTTATGAGGATAAAAGTGCAAATGAGGATTTTTAACGAACTGCAAGCTTCTTCGCCTATCCACAATTGAGCTGGTATTTAAGTCAACTCATAGCAGCCGCTTCGCATAAATTATACGGGTATGCTCACGACGGTCTCAAGTATATTACGATAGGAGCCTGCTGACCACAGGCGATACCCAAGCATGCTTCAGCTTTCCTTTCCCTCTATTAACAAGAATTGATTTCAGTCAATCCGATTCACTATTTTGAGCTCACGCTTACCCAGACATATTTCCAAAGATAGGGAAACCCAACAATTACACACATGCATATATGAACTTCACAGGAACTTATCAAAAATCGCGTGCTGGATCTACTGATCTCTTGAGCAATTAAACTTAGTGTCATCCGCAATTTACTAAGTTTCACTGTCAATCTACATCACGCAATGCAATTCAAATACGCGAGTCTTGACACAAAATTGCCACTTAACGTTGACCAGAGTACGAGGCTAATTCCTGTGTACCCTCAAACAAGGGGAACACGACACTTAATGAGATTTAGCCCGCCTACCCCAATCGTAATTCACCACCGGTTACGGAACCAGTGCGGTAATTATAAGGAACCACTGAACCATATGCCACTACCACCCCTTACCCAACTATTTAAAAACGATACACGGACAAGGGGTAGGAGACGCATTGAATCTCAGCTAATGCCAGCCAGTCAGCCCCAAACAAAGACAAGTTTAAAAAAAAAAAATAAAACTTTTTTTGCAAGACTAACTTTACGCTTCTACAATTCCACCTCCGCATCTGTAGTTCCCTAGTGGCCATAGGTTTTCGAAACAAGCGAACCGGAATCCACTTAACGACGAACGTTCTAATCTCTATCTAAATACAAATGTACACACACTCAACAACATACTCGTACATCCTCACAATCTACCCAGTTTCGGTTCCACGAACAACTGAACCTGACGTTGGAACACTTTTTATCCGAGGATAATCGCCGCTTGGTAGCCTTCGTCGTGGCGACTACTTTTGGCCAGTACTGAAGCAGCGGATAAGGGTGGTGGTGCCAATGGTGCTGGTGGTTATAATGGTGGTCGTCAGTGATAAATAAGCTTAGTTACCATTTAATGACCAGTCCATTTGACCCACCCTCTGGAACGGAAACAGTGATTTCGCCGGAATACGAATAGGTGTACCGGAGTATTCGCGGGGGCTTGGGTGGAATTTTGTGGTGCATTAATGGGATCTTAATACTTTCCGTGGGGATTAGTGTTAGTTGTTGGTTACAGCAGGTGTAACAGTCTAGTATAAGTCGTGGTAGTGATGAAGGGTTGAGAGTTGGAAATAATCAAATTGAAAAGAGTGACTAGGCTTAAGTGGGAGAGGTAATTCCTTTTGAATGCAAAAACAAGTCAAAAGTTAGAAGTGATTTACTGTACTGTTTGACGTCCTTGGACACGAAAAACTGAAACGTACACACTCTACTACAAAAAAAGTTTCATATAACGCGTTGCTGACTAGGTGTTATATTAAATTATCATACAAGTAGGACTAACTAACACGGACGCTCGGAAATTCAAAACTGATCCTTCTGGTTTTTTTTTCATTTTATTTTTTTTTACAGCAAACAGAATTAGACTACCTCGCTGTAAGTTTTATATTTTTTGCGAGGAAGATGAGCATACAGAGTGAAGATCCAAAGTTGTACTATATGAGCCATGTCACCATTCGAACTTAGCGAATGTCAGAATCCCAGTGTGTTTCGCATCTGAAGTTTCATATATTTGCGAAGTTTCGCACCACTAACAAGTTTATCTGAACGTCTGAAAACACAGTGCCGAATGCAGTATCTCAAACTAAATGTTTCCGCTCTAATACTTAAGCAATGAAATGAATTGCAAATGCTATACTGGTAAGTTTTTCCATGCGTAAGCCTATATACTTCCCTTTATTGGATCATGTCATAGCAAGACCTTAACAGGTGGTTTGGGCCTACCTTTTATATGGCGCAATTTTTGGAAAAATTCGACTTTATTCCTGAACATAGTCTAGTGATAGAGTGATACAATCATTCCAGCGCCGCTCTAACATGTATATGCCTTTTTTATAGAACGATTTATCCAACCCTTCAAAATACGCTTCAGTTTAGGAGATCACCTCTTCATTAGAGCCATTTTTTGAGGTTTGCGAACTGGTAATAGGATCCATGTTTCATCCATTGTCACCTACCGCAAGAAAATTTCACTTAAATAGCTTCAAACAGGCAGCGCTCTGAATCAGCTACACGTTGTTGTTTTTGGTCCAGAAGCGGGACCCACTTCAAATACAGCTTTCGCATACCCATATACATTTGCGCAATATGATGCACATGGTCTATTGATATCCTTGGGATGTCAGCTATTTCACGCACTTTGGCTTTATGGTTGCTCAGAGCGATTTTGTGGAATTTTTTCGATGCTTTCCGGCGAAAGCAAAGCGTTCAAAGTATCATTTTTGTCCTCTGTATGACCGCATTCTAATTCAGCAAAACCAGCGACCAGTACCTATAAAGAAGTTCTTGAGTTTTAACGGTATTTTTCCCCATCAAATAACAGTGTTTTTTCAACGTACGAAATTCGTTGTTTTCCATGGTTTTAAAAATATCAAAAGATGAGTCACTCAAATATCTCAAAATGCCATCAAATTTTGACATGTATCTAAAATTGTATGAATATTTTACGATAGTCGCCATCTATGTGTGATTTTTGGAACTACATATTATAACTTATCATACGTTGCCATGCTAATGCTCAGTAAGAAGTGCAACGTGAGAGTTAACCACCTTCTGGATTTCACACTATTTTCAGCCGAAAGGAAGACAACAATTAATCAGCTTAACTCTTTTAAACATGTACGCTAAGGAGATTGAAAACTGAATATTCATGTCAGACTAAAGGTACACCGAATTCCAGCTCGGATGAAAAGTCTCGACCTTCCTAGAGAGGATGGATCCGAGGAAAATCGACGGGACACACTTTAAGTAATCTGAATGCGGTTTATAGCAAATGTTTTAAACTGACGTACCCTGCCAGTAAAAAATCCTGCCGATTGCCCGTTGTATGGTGAAAGGCAGATCTTCAGCTGCTACCAGAGGGGGCACATAAGGTAAATTTGGAAGATGAATAGAATTTTTACAGGTTACCAATGTCAACCAGGTCTCAAAATATTCAGTAAGGTTTGCCTTTCAATCATGGCGTCAGTATGCAGGCAATTCGTCGCACCGTGGAAAAGTTTGCGGACGAGTACACTCTCGAAGAACACCCAGAAATGTCAATTCGGCATCGATCAGCTGAATTGCCACCCGGCTTATTTTACATTTGGGTTTGGGCCTACATCCGTTGGCCGGAGATTCGGATTTTGGCCATATCGGCCAAAGGCCCATTTTTGGCTCAGCGGCTATGTCAACAAGCAAAATTGTCAATCCTGAAGAGAACAAAATCCACAAGCATCAATGCATCCACAAAGATTAACTGTTTGGTGCGGTTTACGATATGTCAGCATCATCGGACCCAATTTCTTTCGAAATGAGGAAGGAGACACTGTTACCGTCAATGATTTCAGTTATAGAGCGATGTTAACCGACTGTCTATGGGCAGATCTCGACAGAATCGATATATCCGAGCTGTGGTTCCAACAAGACGGCGCTACATGCCATACAAGTGACGCAAGCTCGAACTTGTGAAGGAGAAATTCAGCGACCGGGTCATCTCACGGCGAGCGTTCATCAATTGGCCCCTGCGATCATGCGATTTGACACCACTCGATTTTTTGCTCTGGGACTGCGTCAGGTCCTCAGTCTACTCTAACAAGCCAACCACTTTGGACTAGCTCGACGCTAATATTCGACACGCTATTGCCGGAATAACGCCGCTCATGTTAGACCGAGTCATCAAAAAATGAACCGATCGCTTGAAGCACTGCCAGCGAAGCCGAGGCGCCCATTTGAATGATGTGCTATTCCACACATAATGGCTTGAACGTACCTTCAAAATAAAGCTAGAATCAATTTTATATCTTATACCGTTGTTGTTTTATTTAATTTTTATTTCCTATTGTTCTTCTCTGGTCACCCTTTGTGAAAGGATAACTGAGATTTCGAGAGAGAGACACCAATTGTCAAGAGCAGATACTCTTACCATTTCTTCATCCTCTAAAGTCGACTTTGTCGCTATAAAAATATCACTCCCCTTCAAGTCCCTTTACGTTTTATGTTGCTACATCCTGCCAGCTCAACCTACTGAATCTTACCAACTTGTTGTCGATGCGATCGACTATTTAATTGACCTGTCTGACTCTACTGACGATATCTTTATTTTCGGCGACTTTAATCTTCCTCAGCTACAGTGGATTCCATCAGACGATCAATCGTTCTTCATCGCTTCAAATGCCAACCCAGCTAAGGAATGTCTCTTCTTAGATCGCTTAACAGACTTAAGTCTATGCCAAGTCAGTGGTGTATCCAACTATATGGGCAGGCAATTGGACCTTATTTTCACAACAGATTCAATTAACTCCTCAGTCTCACTTTGTCCCCTATCTCTCTCTACAATCGACAACTACCCCCCCCCCCCCCCCCCCCCTCACCCATCTACTTTCATTTTTTCATAACTCTTCTTTCCAGTCCACTCCTCCCACAACTCTCTCATCCTACGACTTTCATAATGCAAACTTTCACAAAATCAGTGACTATCTTAGCAGATTGCCCTTTAACTTTCACAACCGAAGTGTAAATGATGCCTTATCCATTTTTTATAAAGAAATATTTAATTCTTTTAGCCTTTACGTTCCGTTTTCCCGCCTTAAAACATCATCTACTAGTCGTCCCTGGTATATAAGAGAAACAAGTTATGGGCTGTTTTCCTGCGTACCAGATCCTTGTCCGACTATTCCAACTATCTTGGTGCTTATCTTCATTTCACCGAACTTTACGATTCCCTTTACCAGCGTTACCTTAACAATGCGCAAGTCAACCTTATAAATGACCCTAAGTCCTTTTACCAATTTGTTAACTACAAAAGAAAGTCCGATGGTTACCCTCCTTCTCTCTCTTTCAACAACAAGTCATCAACCGATCCACTCAACATTGCCAACCTATTTGCCAGCTTCTTTAAACAATCCTTCACCAACGACTCTTTTGTACCAGATCCAAGAGGGGTCCACTCTTATATCGAATATAAATTACACCAACTCAATGACGAATTTACACCCGGTCCAGATGACCTCCCTGCTATATTTCTTAAAAAATGTTCTTCTTCTCTTTCGTTTATCCCTTTCACAAGGAGAATTTTCTCGACCCACAAAAAGGGATCAAAGAACGAAATAACAAACTATCGTCCAATCGCTAAACTCTCCCATATACCCAAACTCCTCGAAAGTATTTTGTATGAAGCTCTAAACTTCCAATGCAAATCACTTATTTCCCCAAGATAACATGTCTTCCTGAAGGGTAGGTCAACCGCCACAAATCTCATTGAATTCGTATACTTTGCCCTCTCTGCCCCAGAAAATGCAAACGAAGTCGATGTAGTTGCAACCGATTTTAGCAAGGCATTCTATAAAATACTCTTCAAATTGTATGCCTCCGGATTTGAACCCATACTATTAAAATGGATACCCTCTTACCTCGAAAACCGTTTTTACAGTGTTCGTTTTAGGTCAGCCCACTCCGCTCCATTTTTGGCCACCTCTGGAGTTCCATAAGGCAGCCATCTCGGTTTCCTTCTCTTTATATTAACCATAAATGATCTCGACAGGATCATCAGACACTCGTCTGTCTCCCTTTACGCCGACGATGCCAAATTTTTCAAAACCATTTCCTCTCCTCATGACTCCTTCCTTCTTCAACAAGACCTTGATAGTTTTTCGATCTGGTGCCTCAAAAATTGTTTGGAACTTAATATCACCAAATGTCAATCCATCACCTTTTCACATAAGCGGCACCAACCTCCTCCCCGACTCTACCTTCTCCATAACCAACCTATCTCCTCCGTTGAATCTCTTCGCGACCTCGGCATTTTGTGTGATAGGGAGCTCAACTTCCGTTTACAAATGGATGGGGTAATCCTTAAAGCCAACTCTGCACTAGGGTTTGTAAAACGGTGGTCCAAAGACTTCACCAACCCATACGTGACAAGGTCCCTCTATATTACCTTTGTTCCTCCCCTCCTGGAGTACGCCAGTCAAGTATGGTCCCCATATCATCGCGTTCATATCTCGAGAATCGAAAGCATCCAGCGCCGTTTTGTTCGATTTGCTCTTCGAGGCTTGCCTTGGGATGATCCTTTTACTCTGCCCCCCTATCAAAACCCCCTATTAACCTAAACACCTTTGAGGAACGCAGAGATGCAGCCGACTTTCTCTTCATTCATCGACTTCTTTCAGGTCAGGTTGAATGTGCGTCCCTTCACAACTCTATTTTCCTCAACACTAACCCACGTAATCTACGTACCCCTCGTCTCTTCTATCTTCCAACCCACTACACCACCTATGGCGCGAACGAATCAATCTCCCGTATGCTACGAAAAATTAATTCAAACCCTAGCGTCTTTGACTTCCACCGCACCACTTCCTACCTCAAATCCGTTCTCCTTCACCACTCTAGGCAACCTTAGTTTTAAGTTTTAGTTTAAGTTTAATTTTAAGTTATAGCTTGTATTAAGCCGAATAAATGGGGGCTTTCGCCCTCACCAAAATTAGTCTCAACCCCAGAACCAGCTCCTATTTTTGGAACCGCAAGTGAGGTGCGTAATGCAAACCAATGCCGCTGGCCGGTCGTTGTCGTGGCATGTGGAATCATTGCATAGACTTCTGTATATTTTGATGGCTTCAAATTGCTCGGCGCCGATGTACGAATATGCCTCTGATACTCTCATGTGAACACGTTACTTCAACTAACACTGTATTTCGATTGCTTGGGATGTTGTCTTCGCACATCCGGCTCGGCTTTAGATGCAGTAATGAATCTTCATGGACTGCACTTTCAATACCATATTCCATGTAAACAGAAATGGCCTCTTGTAAGTCTCGATTTGGAATTTCGTTTACCGTCGCCGAATTCACTTGACACCGGCACTCGGGATGTTATAGTGAAATAAAGTTTTCGTGCACTTGTGGCTTCTTCACCAATGGCTCTAGAATTCATGTAGTAGTGGCACGTTTGTGGGAGGGACATCACTAGTCGATAAGTGAGTTTGGATGGAGACATAAGCAGTAGTTATGTAAATGAACTACATTGTCGGGTGGTGTGGAGGTGATGAAGTATCTGCGTCTACGATTCTCCAAACTAGTAAAAATGCGTAGGGTTTCTTTGAACGCAGTTGCAATGCTTAATTAGCGAATGCTTCTGGATGTCTCTAAAAGGTTAACAGCATTTCTGCTGATCCCTGGTAGGGTAGACTTCTTACTGTCGTATTAACACTTTTTCTAAGGTGTCTAGTGTCCTACGCATAAGTGACACGATTTCTGACGCCACTTGGTGGGAGCATGATGACCACACTACGGCGCATATTCTTTGTGAATTTCGAGCTGACGTGTTTCTATGGTTTGTCAGGTCGCCTTGTAAATGTGTTCACAAAAGTGAAATTTCTGCTCGCTACAAAGATCTTCAGTCTGTGATTTCTAAGATGCGACTACCTCTTTGATTTCGTTGTGATTCCGAATCTACTGGCATAATATTGAATCACTGTATAAATAAAAAGAGTCACTATACGTATGTAAGTATGTTCTGTACTCGTACCTACATCCATTGATAGAGTTGATTAGTCTTTGCCACTCATAAGAGTAAATAAAACGCCTGCATGCAAGCTGAATCAAACGGCAAACAACATCTAACCATGAAAATTCAACAGAGGCTTGATAGGAATAAGGCTACCCTCGAAAGAAAACCCCATACTGAGGTCTAACTATAGCAACTGAAAATCCAGAAACCCAACCACCCAGATCCAATGAACAAACATCCATTCAAATGCATATTCCATTTTGGGCTACCGAAAATACATACCATCTCCTCTTGCAGTGGTGGCGAGTGCATTTCACATGTTGTCAATCATTTCGTCAATGCATCCATTAAAGCCGTCTTTCCTTCAGCCATCAATCAATTAATAACGTTACATACCAACACTAGCACCAGCATGAGTGAGGCCATTGATGTCGTCGGTAGAAAAAGCAGCACCGGCATCCGTGGGGTACTGCTCTAGATCTTTCAAGCCGAAATTGACAGCTCGAGTCGTACTACTACATTGAGGCATTCAAGGGATCTATATTGTGTTCCACCCACCGCAGTCCACCACCACCAGCAAACAAACAACAAATCGAACAAGAAAACAAAAAAAAAAAAATTAAAATCCACTCTTTCACAAATTTTCCTTCCATGTGTTCGAATGGCAAAATAGACCAACGAGAGAGAGTGTTACCACTCAGTTCGACTCAGTATTTGCACTAAAATGTCCTTGAGTGAACTGTGAGGGGATATTCTCGCGATGCCATTAACCAACAGGGTGCAAATTACCCGGCACAATGCAATAAAAATAAATTCATACTTCCACCGTATGCATGCATGCATCCATACTCCATACTATACTACGACTACTCGTATATGCCGTCATGTCCTGATACAACGGTGAAAGGGTTGCATCCTCCCTCCTTCGAGGCTGGTGTTCCCAAAAATAATAATAATAACAATTTGTCCATGATAAAACAAAGGACTCCCATAAACTGCCGTTGTACGAGTACCCGTGCTCTTTTTTTTTTTTTTTTCTGTCGGAAAGTTAACACTTCCATGTCCTATTTGCAGTTTTCGTACCGCTACGTGACATGCAAATCAGTTAGTTCGAACGAGTATGAGGTTCGTTTTTACCATCGTCACCATTAAGTGACTTTTATGGTCAACGCTCAGAAGTTCACTCCTTCTGTTGGAGAGTTTTTCATTATACTCGTTCTCATACACCTTGTCCTTGATTTGTATTGAGCTCGTTTAAGTGACCTTTTAGAAGAAGTTCCCTCCACAGTCTTGTCTCCTAAGAAATTGGAAAATTTGAATTACAAAAGGTGGGACACGCCGACAATACAACAAACACACTCAGCTGGAGTTTCAGATCTATTTGGCTTTGTTTTAATGTTCACCCCTACTTAAAGGGTTACCATTTTCATAGTGTGTCCCTTTGTTGGTGTCCGCCTTGTGTTCGCTTAACTACGAATACAATATATCGGTTACCTTTCATTCTTTTGTTGGAAGCCATTGCCGGTTTAGTGCTCGGAAACCGTAAAGGGATTAAAACTGATGAAAGATCACAGCGGAACAAATACGGATACGACGACCTGAAAGGATTAGTTCTAATTGAGCCACACGATCGCAGGTAGTAGGATCTTTCATGATCTTTCCGTCAACCCATCATTGAAGGAATTCTATGAAAACATGTTCACCATTCGTTCGTGGGAGGAAATGTTTAGAATACGGATTAACCCTTTATTTTTCTGTAAACAGTTTCGTATGAGGTATACGTGTGCGATATCTTGTTTATGTGTCCTTAAAATATTTGTGCCTCGTATTTATTGTAATTTGTACATGAGTGACATATACCACATGCGGGCTGTACGAGCATATGGAAAGGACGGCCAGAGGATATCAATTAACCCTTTCGCTAAATGCGTAAATATTTGAAAATTCAATTAGCCAAAGGTGGGATTAGCACGTCAAGGCGATGGCATTATATGGTGATTAGATATAATCCTATTATGTTGGGTGAAATATTGACAACGTTGTCTCCAGTGGAGAGGGTGGATTTGAAACTGGAACCAAGCGTTGATACTGACCATTGACATGGGAGGGCATGTAATAAGAACAGAGCTTTTGAAACGGGGGATAATCGGTGGAGTTTCAGTTTACATAAGTACGAATTTAAATTTAAGTTTTATTGCATTTTTAAAATACTAAGAGCTAGTAGATTAGCTAAAATATTTTATGCAATTTTCAAAAATCTTCATGATATTTTGAAACTAAAGTAGGGACGTTTGCTTGTTGCCGGTTACCTAGCCATCATTCTGTGTTCCAGGTTGATGCTCCATGTGCCGTCCATTCATTTCAGATGTACGAGTACAAGGTAGTGATCAACTGTATTCAGAAAATTAAGGATACAAGTTTATTCATCTAAATCTATATTGTCCTCTTTAAAGTAATCCCCATCGACTGCAACACATTTATGCCAGCGCTTGATCCAGTCCTCGAAACATTTTTTATATTCGGTTTTCGGTATGCCCATCAGTGCTTCCTGCGATTTTTCCATTACTTCCTCTCGGCTGCTTAAACGCCGAGTGGTTCTCCGTAGTGATTTTTTTTAACTCGATTGAACAGAAAGAAGTCACAGGGAGCCAAATCAGGTGAATTCGGTGGCTGTTGGATGGTACTCGTATTTGTTGCATTTTTTCTTCAAAAAATTACGAATAATGATGGCACTGTGCGACGGTGCGTTATCATGGTGCAAAATCCACGAGTTTTCTGCCCACAATTCTGGTCTCTTTCTGCAAATTGCTTCACGGAAACCTATCATAACGCCCAAATAATACTCTTTGCTTACTATCTGGCCTTCTGGCAAAAATTCATGATCCGCTACACCCTTGTAATCCATGAAAACCGTGAGCATTACCTTCTTTTTTGACTGAAAACGACGTGATTTTTTTGGTCTCGGCTCATTAGGTGAATGCCATTCACTTGCCTGATGTCTGGATTGCATGTCGCACTGATAAACCCAGTAATGATCCTTTTGATGAATTGAGGTCTTTTGGCACCAACTTTGCTGCTTGCTACACAACGGAAACCCAAATCATTAACCAAAATGTCTTGGACGGATCCATAGGCAATGTTCAAGTCCTCCGCTATCTCTCTGAGATAGGTTATTGATCAACATTTCTTTTACTTCATCAATGTTTTCGTCGGTTTTGAATTAGATATGAAGGTTCTTTGTTTAAAATGATTTAAAGGGAAAAATATTTGAAATACGTGTAAAGATTACAGCCTAGTATGTTACTTGTGTAGTTTGAAATATGGTCATATCATCGGAGATTGTATACATATCGAGTTATATTATTGAACGCCACAGTTAGATTTCTTTTCGTTTCTGAGTTGTGGCTGGCAAACAATTGGCACCCATATGTTATCATAGGAAGGATCAAAGTTTTTGCCAACCTAAGTCGAACGTGTTGAGGAGTAAATTGCTTCGAAAGTGAAAGACTCCGTAAGGATCCATATATTTTTCCAACAACAGTTTGAATATGGTCATCCCAGGTAAGGGTAGAATTAAATAGAATGCCTAAGTTCATAGCTTTATCGACATATTCAATTTGTTCGTTTCCGAGATATACTGCAGGGAAATAGCAGCGAAGTATTCTTTTTAAATCAGAGTTCAATTTCACAACACCATCTTCAATCATGACTAACTTGCAGCTTATACGAATCGATTGAAGAGTATTCAGATTGGAGTGGAAGATCATTGATAAAAATCGTAAATAAGAGTGGACCAAGTATGAATCCCTGAGGAACCCCACAGAAAAGATTTAAAGTATGGGACGTTTTATTACCAATAACAACAGCTTGGCTTCTTCCACTAATGTATGATAAAATCAGTTTTGCAGCTGTGTGTGAAAACCGAAACTGTTGTATTAGTTTTTTAATAAGTTTTTTATGATTAATTATGTCGAATGCCTTCGAAAAATCTAAGAGAACTAAAAATGAAACCAAGTCATTATCCATAGCATTTCTAATATCGTCTGAAATCTTAAGGGTAGCGGATACACAACTGTGGTTGTGTAACCGAATTGATTGCTTAAAAGTTTGAATGTCTTTAAAAAGGTTGAAATTTGATTCTGTAAAATTTTTTCCAGAATCTTTGACAGAAATGACAAAATTGAGATTGGTCTAAGCTCTTCTTGAGATATGCGAGTGGCTGGTTTTTTTAAGACTGGTATAACTTTAGCCACTTTCCAAAGAGACGGAAAAGAAGACGTTGTTATTACAGTATCAAAAACATGTGTTAGCACAGGAAGAATGTGGGGTAGGATCATTTTGATGAAGTGTGGATGTACTCGTATTTCATCAAAGCCAGTAGCTGATGATTTAATTTTAAGTACAGCACTTAACACATCCGTATCATCCACCCTTTGAAATTGAAAGAAATGTCCACTACCGGGGTTAACAACCCGGTAGGTTTCATTTGCTTCACCAGT
The DNA here is from genome assembly GCA_963966105.1 of Volucella zonaria. Lineage (NCBI taxonomy): Eukaryota > Metazoa > Arthropoda > Insecta > Diptera > Syrphidae > Volucella > Volucella zonaria. The sequence goes on along the minus strand of OZ014532.1, from coordinate 83,494,237 downwards.
GCTTTGTACGGGGTCAACAACCGGCAAAATCCCATTCAACGATCCACTAAAGGTTTGAGAATCATCATTTTCAGGCTCAACATCCTGAAAAGTTTCATCTACAAGTGAAGTATTTTGATTGCTACTGCTTTGAACTTTGGAGAAATGTTCATTTAAATAGTTGGGACATACATCCAGGGAACAATGTTCTCCTTGTCGACCAACACCAAGCTCTCGAATATTTTTCCATAAGGTTTTTGATGGTATGTGTTTGTTTAAGCGTTTTGAATACAGTCTACATTTTGCTTCTTTTACTTTTTTACACACATTTTTTCGTAAGGCTCGAAAGGTAGAGAGCAATTCAGGAACGCGAAAGCGCTTCCATCGCATGTACGCTTGATCCCTTTGTTTAATAGAAATTGACTCACGACCACTTTTGAACCGCTCGTACCACTGGTAAACGAGCGTTTTCTTTAGAGAATCGTTGTTGAAACACTTTTCCAACATTTCCAACGTTCGCGCACCATTAAATCCGTTTTCTACGCAAAATTTAATTCTCGTACAAGTTCGTTGTTGCAAATTTAAATCCATTTCTAAAATTGTAAAAAATCACCAACACACACTCTTGGCTACGTAACTTTTGCAAATGCCAAGCTATGATGCTAAGATTTAGAGGAAATGTCAACAACAGATTTACCAACTTAACAAAAAAAAAACAGAACTCAAATCGGAACAATGGGAGCGCCACACGGTGGTGTCCCCGGGAACTTTTTGATCAAGGTGGTATGTGCAATGTGTATGAAGACGTCCAGTCGTGACCAAATGGCAGCAGGTGCAAAAAGCGAAGGTTGCTTCTCAGGCCATAGCGCCTAGAGCAGCGGAAGATTCATCTGATATGCTAGCTATCTTGCTTTTTATACTGGGTCAAATGCCTCCGTTACAACGTCTGATTTAAGAACAGGCTACGCGCGTGGACTAAATCTACTCGCTGCTGCCGGGCCTAACGCACCTCCAGTCGTGCGACCTAAAGGACCTAAAGGTTTTTGCGTTGAATGTAAATTCACTTATAAGTATCGAACGAAGTGCCACGCTGTTCAACGATCAACTTTTGTTTAGCGAAACTAAGCTTATCAAAAACCACAAAATGAAGCACAGAAGATATGAAATAATACGAAGAAACCGACCCAACTCCATACAAGGAGGTGGTGTTGCCATCTTCATAAGGAAAGGCTTGCGACTTTAAAGATGTATCGTGTACATCCCTCTCACTAGTGGAAAACGGTCGTACATGGTCTTCGTCTATGCGCCTAAAGCTACTCCATCCACGTTATTCATCTCAGAACTCGAGACACTTTTCGATTCCTAAGGCTGGAATCGGAGGTGAATTAATTCATAATCGACGGAGATTTCAACACCAAACATAGAGAAATAATACACCAAAAACCTACTATTCAATTGATGGGGCCAGCACAGTTTTATATACTGACACGGTCTAAAAGGATAGTCCGTCATTTCCCAAACACGGCTCCTGTTGTTCGACGTACAGATACAACTGACATAGACGAACCAGCAAACTATAACTAGCTGCACTTTCGTGTATGCCAGCGAATACTGAAATAACCGTTCCCAATGAAGTTACGGAATTGGAGGAGTTTGTTCAAAGGTATTCCTACAATTATGGTAAGATACGTTGAACACACTTCCCTAGAACATAGACAAAAGCTCTCTTCTCAAACTGGCTCTACCCATCGTCCAATAGGAATATGTCAAATGGCGAGATTGGACGAGACCATAACACGGACGATAGACAATCCGATACCTTGGTATCAGCATACTTTCAACGAGGACACGCTCTGAAACGCAACTATTGACGCATTGCGCCAACACAAAAGTTGACTGTTGTCGAGGCTAATACCCTTGTATAGGCAGTTTACTGATAGGTATAACCCGAAGGCCATAACACTCCAAATATTAATAAAAGAAAATTACGAAGCATCTGCAAGTTTGTATTGGAACAATAAAATTCGGTCTGTAAACACCAGCAACAGCAAATAAATAAAATATTTCAGAGAAAGCATCAAAAAGACCTTCCATATCTAAAGATACCCCAAACGACGCTTAACAAACAAGTACTGTTAACAGCAAGGGTAGATCTAGAAGAACTCGTCGATGATGACAACTTCTTGTGGTCGAAGATCCACAAGAGAAAGTAGAGGCCATTGAAGCGTTTTTTCATGATGAGTACGAAGCAAATGATGTCATTGGCCCGAACCACGACCTGGAAAATCAGGTTCTTTCGATCAATTCCTACCTTCCAAGTGATATGGAGAACTGGCGATTCAGGAACTGAGGGTTGACTGAGTTCAATAACGAAAATATTGCAAATAATGTCGTCGCTAACGAGAGGCAGCTACCCCCGTTCATTTCGAAGGAAGAGCTCTATGCGATCTTCGAATCACTGAGAAGTAAGAAATCCATGGGAACCGATAGAATCGGTGGATATATACACCACACTGTTTAATAATGATTTGAATAATGCCCATTATCTAGCGCATTGGAAGAGAGCGGTGGTGCATCCGATTTCCAAAAGGGATAAGGGCACGTCTAATCCGAGAAATCTTCGGTCGATCCCAACATCAGCGAATAGGTGATCACCAGAATCCAGACTAAGTGGGTTGAGAACAGAAACATAGTTCTAGTCCCGTCTAGTCTGGTATTTGATATCGAATGGAACAAAAGCAAGAAATATTGCACGGATGCCCGCCTGATTGGCTGGAAGAAGGCCTTCGACACCGTATGGTTAGAAGGACTATTCTACAACCTGAACAGATTGGGCATAAGTAAATCACTGCTATACATTCTTTTTGATATGATTACCAGTAGGCAATTCATAGTGAAGAGTAACGATGCGACTTCTGCTGGAACATTTACATCTACACAAGCGATATTATGAGTTCACTTCTCTACTGCACAGCGTCCGCAGACGACTTCATCGCGTACAGATCAGGCCCAAAAATCAAGCTCAGTAATAAGCTCCTGCAAAGTGACTTCGATAAAATTAAGCGGTATTGCGATGACTGGAAGCTGAAGATTAAGTTTCAATACTCTATTTTTCTCTTTTCTTCTTTCTCCTCTTTCTTCTGTTTCATTTCAATTAATTCCAGAAGTAAATAATGTCATAATGGTAGTTGTTGTTTGTCGCTTGTGTATGTTGTTTTGTACCCGACATGATTGATAATTTCAAAACACAGGGTAGTCACAAAGTTGTTTCAAAAGTATTATTAAATGTTTTATGTGAACAAAAAAAGGGTTTCAGTATATGTCATTTAAATGTTCAAAGCTTAAAAAACAAAATAGATGAAATGTGTTCAATTTTTAACGATAGTTTGGTCGATGTTGTTTGCTTGTCAGAAACCTGGCTATGTCCGGAAATGGGTGAAGACCTTTTTAAACTGAATAATTATCACAAACCCAAACGATCAGATAGACAAAATAAGATAGGAGGGGGAATAGCAATTTATATTAAAAAAAAGTATGGATTTAATTTGGTAAAAAAATCAAAGCCGAATGAACTTATAGAGTACATTTTTGTCGAAATCGCACATACTTGTGGCAAAATATTGATTGGATGTATATACGTGGCACCAAACACAGCAAACTGCTCTTATATAAGAGTTTTGTTAGAGGAATTGTCTCCACTTTATGCGAAAGTTGTAGTTTGCGGAGACCTTAATTTAAATATCCTGGAAGGAAAAAATAAACAATTCGTTGATATGGTAGAATCTTTTAATTTACATTTTGCAAATTATGATCAACCAACTCATTTTGCTCCTAACAGACGACCCTCGCTCTTAGATGTATTTATTGTGTCTAATCCTGATTTCATATTGCACTACGACCAACTTCTTGCACATGCTTTTTCACACCATGATTTGATATATTTGAACATAAATGCATTTCCAGTAAATGTACTCGTAAATCAAGGTGAAGAAACGTCGTACAACTTTTCAAAAATTAATTTAAATGCATTGCTTAGTGATTGTAGGAGTTTGAATTGGACACTAATATATACAACAGGTAATGTTAACATTTAACTCGAACATTTTTATAATTTCGTTTGTTATTTGTTTCACAAACATGTACCAATAAAAAAAAAAAGTTTCTAAAAAGATGAACATTCCCTGGCTAACATCAGAAGTCCTAAATCTTATTAGTACACGAAATCTTCTTTACGCAAGGTGGAGAAGATACAAATGTTCAGCTATTTACAATGAATACGCTACAGTAAGGAACGCAGTTACCCTTCTGATTCGAAATAAGAAAAAGTCTTTTTACCAGAACAAATTCAACTCCGCCGATTCTACCTCGAAATTTTGGAAGAACGTATGGGAGATGGGACTGAAGTCTGCTAAGGAATCTATCCCTGATAACACCGACCTGAATGTACTTAACAGAAAGTTTGTTCAAAACAACTGCAATCCACTTGATTTTCAGACCGTCCCTTCTACCACCGGCCATCAGCAAGAAGTAATGTTTTCACTCTCCGGAGTTGATGAGTTAAGTGTTGGCCAAACAATTCTCAAGATCAAATCCAAAGCTGTGGGCTCGGATGATGTATTCCCAGTTTTTATTAAAATTCTTCTACTACTGTACTACTTTCTCACATAACCCACATATTTAACTCAGTCATAACTACGTCAGTTTTTCCCGATAGGTGGAAAATTGCCAAAATTTTACCACTGCCAAAACCATCAACTTCTAACAATATCGAATACCGACCAATAGCGATTCTTCCATTTTTAAGTAAGGTATTTGAAACTATTATTAGTAACCAAATAAAATTATTTTTAAATAGAAAAAATCTTATCACGAAATTTCAGTCCGGTTTCCGCGCTAAATATAACTGTACCACAGCTATACTCAAAGTATGCGAAGATTTACGGCTTAGACAGCGATATGTTGGGTCTTATAGTATTTCTTGATTTTTCTAAGGCGTTTGATAGCGTTAATCATTTGTTGTTATTAAAAAAGCTGGAAAGGCAATTTTTCTTTAATGAGTTCATATTTATCAGATCGGTCCCAATATGTATGCGTCGGTAATAGATGTTCTTCGCATCTACAAATCTCTTCTGGTGTCCGTCAAGGTTCTGTCCTGGGTCCTTTGCTATTTTCATGCTTTATAAACGACATATCTAAGTGTTTTACGACCTGCGAACATCATATATATGCTGATAGTGTCCAAATATATTCATTATTCCCAAAATCATTCAAAAACCAAGGTTTTAATAATATTGATCGAATGATAAAAGAAATTCACACCTGTTCTTTAAATAATGGACTTAGTCTCAATCCAACTAAAACTAAAGCTATGATAATTAACCGAAGCAAAAATACAGTAGTATTCCCTCAAATAATTCTTAATGATACAACTGTTGAGTATGTTGATAATATAAAAAATCTGGGGATATACTTTACAAATAACTTGAATTGGAATTTTCACGTAAACAAAGTTATATCAAAAATTTATGGTGCTTTACGTGGTCTAAGCCCCAAGACAAAGTATCTTACCATTATTTCTTTATGGATGTGAAATATATTCGGACGTAGACTACTTATCCAAAAGGAAACTGATCGTGGCATACAATAGCTGCGCGAGATATATTTTTAATATAAAAAGGTCTGACCACATTTCCGAATATACCAATAAAATAACAGGTTGTTCACTATTAGCTCTTATGAACTACAGAACAATTAAACTATTTCACAAAATTATAACAACCAAACAACTGGATTACCTTTTTGAAAAAATTAAGTTCTCGACTAATCCAAGAACAATGAAAATAATTCCACCCAGACATAAATATTTAATTACAAGCCGAAAATTTTATATACATGCGATTCGCCTTTGGAATGAGCTATCCTTGCCTATTAAAAGAGCAAATAACACAACTACTTTTACTAGAAAAGCTTTTGAATACGAGTACTATGCACAAATTTACTGATGGAATTTCATTACTCTTACCTATTTCGTTTTCCACCTTTCCTCTATCTTCCTTTTCCTGCTGTCTATTTTAAGTTTTACTTTTATCTATTGTATCTTTCTTTATTTGAATTGTTTACTTTTTTGTTTTTTTTTTCTTTTGGTATATAAAATGTGATATAAGCCTAGCATGTACAATTAATCATAAGATTATATCTTACTTGTACAATGAATTGTTTTAATAAATAAATAATAAATAAGTGCAAACCATTCTTTTCAGGATACATTTGTCTGCCGCCACTGCCAGATAGAACTGGTGAAAGTTTTCAATCTTGGGATAATACGGGCAGCCACTTGATTGTCGAAATATAGTCAGATACCTTGGGATTTGGCTTGGCCAATAGCTGTATTTTAACAAACATATAGATGTTGCTCTGGCCAGAGCAAAAGGTGCTTTTGCCCTTACAAATGGACTGTTTTATAGGAGTCAACTTGATTCGAGGGTGGTGGTTATCTGCTACATGGTCCTTATCCGGCTGTCCCGTGTGGTTCAATGTGAGAGCAAGTTTAATTTTAAAGATTCGGTTGTTTAAGAGGGCCTGCCTGAGGGCTTGCCTTCGCTTGTATAGAATACCCGTGGTGGAACCGCTTTCTGACAGAGAAGCGAAGGGTGGTCAGAAACCTAAGGAAGCGATTCCAAAGGGCTAGGGCGGCTAACGCTGAGAACCTGGCTCAGTTGAGCATTGCCTTTCGGCAAGGGCTCGCTGAGTACAAGCGTCTCATTGTCAGCACAAAGGAATCTCACTGGAGAAACTTTGCCTGTAATAATAGAGATGATCCCTGGGGCAAACTCTATAAGATTTGCCGTAGCATTAGAAAGACTGCTGACATTGAAGGCATTCGTGTGGATAATACGGTTTTATCCACATGGAAAGACTGCCCTACTGCATTGCTTGGTCAGTTCTTCCCGAGAGAGGAGCGCTTTGAGGACTCTTCATATGAAGAGCCTCCGATCCCTCCGGAGTTAAGAACTGAAGAAGTCGACTATGGTGTTTCACTTCTTCGCTCCAGGAGATCTCCTGGAGCTGATGGAATGACCGGAGAGATGGTGAGAGCCATCTGGAAGGCCGTCCCAGAATACCTACTCGGACTGTACAGCAAATGCATTGCTTGTAGCTACTTCCCCAAGGATTGGAAGGTGGCAAGGGTGGTTGTGCTCCTGAAGTCCACTGATAAGAATAGGTCTGACCCTAAATCTTATCGGGGCATCAGCCTGCTTCCGGTACTAGGAAAAGTACTGGAAAGGGTTATGGTGGAAAGGTTTTCGGAGAGCATGGCGGAACCAATGTCCCCCTTCCAATTCGGCTTTACAAAAGGCAAGTGTGTCGAGGATGCATGGTCTTTCCTAAAAAACAGAGTCCTCAGAAGCAGGGCCAGTGTGGTTATAGGCATCTTTATTGATTTCAAAGGTGCCTTTGATAACCTGAACTGGCAGAAAATAGTAACCAGGTTGCAAGAATTGGGCTGTCGAGAAATTGGGCTTTGGGGAAGCTACTTTTCCGACAGAAAAGCAAGTGTGGTAAGTACGCACGATAGCGTCTCAATCAATGTTGAGAGAGGTTGCCCCCAGGGGTCCATCTGTGGTCCTTTTATTTGGAACCTGATGATGGATCAACTCTTGCGGCGACTAAATGAGCTCTGTGGGTGCTGCGCCTATGCAGATGACCGGCTCCTCATCCTCGAGGGCCAGTCTAGGGCCGAAATCGAGGTACTAGGAGAAAGAGCTCTAGCAGTCGTTGCTGAATGGGGAGAGAGCGTTGGGGTAAGTGTGTCGCAGGATAAGACTGTTTCAATGAAGCTCAAGGGCAAATTGAATGTAAGACGTCGGGCTCCTGCGATACGTCTGAACTGCGTTGGCATTAGATGTGTGACTGAGGTCACGTATCTGGGCATAACGATGGGTGAGGGTATGAACTTCATGCCTCACCTAGTTCGAACCAGACAACGCATGCTGAGTGCCGTAGGCCAGGTAAGGCGCATTTTGCGATCCGACTGGGGACTCAGCAGGCGTTCTGTTCGTATCATATACGATGGCCTTTTTGTTGCCTGTGCAACATATGGAGCATCGGTATGGTACGACAGAGTTATGACTGTTGATGGTCGAAAGCGGATCCTGGCTTGTCAAAGAGTCGCCTTGCTTGGCTGTTTACCGGTGTGCCACACTGTCTCCACAGAGGCAATGCAGGTCTTGCTGGGAGTGCCACCTCTGGATCTGGAAGTGATACGTCGTGGTATTGCTTTTAAAATCAGAAAAGGTCTCCCTCTAAATGAGCGCGATTGGGTTTCCCCGGAAGAAGTGGATGGCCTATCCCTGAAGCAGCGTAAAACCTTGCTACACGCATGTGTTCTATCTAGATGGCAATCTAGATGGGATGCTAGCGAAAATGGTAGGGTTACTTACGGCTTCCTAAGGGATGTGCTAACCATGAGAATTTTTCTTGAACGGAATTTTAACCTCAGCCTGGGCTTTTTGTTGACCGGGCATGGCTCTCTCAATGCATTCTTGCATAAGAGGGGGCTTAGCGAGGTTGCGAGCTGCTCATGTGGAGCTACCTATGAGGACTGGCTTCATGTCCTATGTGAGTGTCCCAATTACGCTGACATAAGGAACTTGCAGGCTATGGGCATCACCTTTAATGGTGAGACCTACGATGTCAGTGGAATTATCACTGATACCGTACGGTTTGAAAGAACCCGTAATTTTGCAAAAGATGTATTCAATAGAAGGCGCAGTAGGCAGCTAGCGGGAAGTTTGTAGATTTTTTTTTAAATTGTTGCAAGGCCGCCAGTCCTGGGCAGTGAGGTGCCCAACTGGAAGTAACCTCAAGGTTGCGAAGCTCGACCGGAAGCTATATTCTGGTACCACGGGAGGTCAGGAGCCCCCGGAACTATGGTTCCGGCCTGGCCTAGGAGTTGGCCACCTTGTGGGAGTATCGTGGTGGCTGTAGGTTTAAACCCAAAATCGCGGGGAGAATGGACCGAATGGATCTTGGACATCTCATGGCTTAGCATGTGTGTAATTTACTACGACCTGTGCTAAACCATGGGATTGCTATGGAACCAATTGGTCTGCTCGATGTGGAGTTGCATTGCAACCGGGTGCCATGACCCACAGAATGGCTGAGGTATTAGATAGGCCTCGACCCTTCACCAAAGGGGAAGTTCGTGCCTTACACACGACTTCGAATCTGGTACTGGTGGTAGTACTTGTACTACCCGAAGGGCGCTTATCAACGCATTATTTTGATATCTTGTGCGAAGACGCACCGTAGGCTTAAGCCCTCACGGCAGGTACCTACGTAAAACACAAGAGACATCTGTATAGAATACCCGAGTCGGAGTGCATACAATTCTATCATAATGAAGTCTAACAAGAGTGAACAATTTTGACATTAAGTTGATTCGAAGGCACATTGCTAGGGCAATAACCTGATCTCCGCGGCTTATTACCCGGATTACCTATATCACGAAAGCGTGCGCTTCTACGTCTTTGTACCCCCAGAGGCGTTCCTCTATTTTGACAAAAAAGAGCTGATCCAAGACAAATTAGCGGGACCGCTAATCTTCCATGTCGCTTGAACAGCTGCGTCGCACAATTCAATCTCCACTTTAGTGGGGCGGCGACCGCATGGGGCCAGTAAGTTATCATGGTACAGCATAAGTTAAAGAAGCTATTAAGAAGCTAGCAAGTGTAAATTAATAAAAATGGATATAAAATGAAAAAAAAGTGAAGTCGGGACGAATCATATGCACTTCGAAGAATGGGCGATGATCTGAATGCTCATAATTTTGTTTAAGGGGTTAGGCCACTATAAAGGCCGTAAAAAATAGGCTTTTTTATGACTTTTTTTTTCTGGAAAAATATAAAACAAACGATATTGCTGCCATTACAAATTTCCCCTCAGGGAATATTCTGTTCCCCAGGAAATCCAGGTGACAGATCGTCACATGAATCCCAACCACCGACAGTGTGGCTTGGTTTTTTTTTTATTAAATTGGTTTGCGTGTGCTTTTTTTGGTTTTTTTTTGGTTGTGCCGACAGCCCGGTAATTGGATAATTTTAATTTGTTAGATCGGGAAAATTGTGTAATACTATAGAGTAATCATCTCATATTATGTGAATGCTTAAGACCCTATATAAACAATCTGAAAGCCCCTTATCAGTGTGCTTTTCGGCTTGGCAATATGACCTTCGGCCTCATAGACACTTTATGGCGGATCTTGAGAAAGTATTACAGGAACTTCAAAACGGTACCTACCACCTATTTATTGATTTTAAGACCTGTTTAAAAAGAATTTCGACAAGGCTGACATGATAAGGTTGTCATGTCATTTCCTCAATATCACACTTAAATGTATAGCATGAGACCCGCAGGCACAGTACTTGCAAAGTCCGTATAACTTCTCGAAAACGCTGACAATGTTGGCATTATGGGAAGAAAGAAATTAAGGTATATGCTATCGAGAAAAAAACGGGCAGCCAGCACTGCAACAGGATCTTGAGCATCTAAGCAATCAAGTTACAATTTCTTTATGTATGAAGTGTGGTCTTGATTTTACGGCAGTTGATACGGACCGTAAAACTAGGAAGGGATAAGTTCGAAGAACTTTGAAGAGCCATTGCGATAAAATTCGTGTAGTACAAGTAACATATAATAAATACCACTGTCACCTTTATGTAGGCTGTAAACCTTTGCGAACAGCTCCTGATATGGGCCTAGATAGAATGGACTTCAACAAATGGCTGTAGATTGGCCATACATTAGAGCGCATAGACAGTGTCGATGCTAGCCATGGAATATAATAGAACCCTCTTACTCTGTCAGCCAGAAGCCGGCTCCCGGTTGAGTAGTATACCAAGTTAATAATTGCTAATACAAGTATAACCACGTTGCAGAAATCTGTTGTTGGCGACGTATTTAATATGAGTTCCTTCTGCTGTTGCTGTTAGTACTGAACTTAGAGGTTGTAATTCTACAATTTATATGATTTTTTCATGGATGCGACATTTACAATATGTAAATTGATCATTAAGTTGTTATTGCAATTGCAAAACTCCAAATCTTGTTATGTCTCTTAGTTTCTCAGTTTTGTATACCTCATCCTACCGTTACTCCCTACTGTTACTATCCCCATTGAAATAACTCATCTAATTAAAAATTACAAATTAAATTTTTGTAATCCAATCCACTCGTATGTCCTTTTTTTTCCCCCAGTCAACCTCTATGAGGTGATGGCACGAACCATGCAATTCTACACCATAGAGGGATATTTGCATAATACCTAACGAGAAGAATCATATTCATTTTGTCTATTTAAGGACCACTTGGTTGCTAGATGTCCTTTTTTTGGCTATCCTAAAGCGTAAACATCCCAACCCCACTAGTTACGAGTATCACTGTCTCACTCATTCTGTTGGGAGAAACATTTTCTGGACACAACCACTTGAACCCTTTTTTGTGTGATTGTCTGATGGGGTATTGTGTGTCCACTTATTAAATTCGGTTCACATCTACTCACATGAATATCTAGTGTGTATGATGGGATAGAAAAAGAATCCTTTTTCTTCCTATCCTTGAAACTTTTCTCTGATTTTCACCATGTCATGTTACTATGCAACCGGTTGTCAGGGTATCAAAAGGAAATCACGGCTGCAGTAATTCCTCATTTGGAAGAATCCTTTTTCATGAGCCCGGGACATATGCCTGCAGAATTATTCGCACATTTATTAAGATTGAGTGGGTAGATGCTTGAAATAATGAAATATACTTCATTTCAGAGTGAGGCGATAAATTTTCCACTTCAAGTGCTGCCCCATTCCGGAAAGTGAGTTCCAGTCTGAGAGTTATTTGGATTTTGACTAGATGAAGTGTACATTTCGATCAAATTAACCAAAACTCATATTCGGTGATGGAATTTGTTTTATTCATGTACGAGTAATTAAATTTAAGGTCCAGACAAAGTAACGAAGAATGCAAGAATGAACACCCAGGGTTCAGAACCATCTATGTTGTGTGGGCTTAGTTGAACTACTAAAAAAAAAAACCAAATCCTTCGATTTAATTTAACCATCCATAGCAAAAAATGCAACTACAGGACCTTATCCCTTCATTTACTCGGATCGAAATCTAACTGCGTAGAAGAGCTCAATTGAGTGCTAAACCAGACAAATTTCCAAAGTAAACAGCTTTTCTTTTATTTTCAAAGTTTCACGAGTATAACCACCAAATACTCCCCGTTTCCATTATCATGCTCAACAATATGCATCCTGGCATTGCCCAAAAGTGGTTTCCACTTCTGCCGCCATAACAACAGAAAAATCATCGAACAAGTGAAACCAGGAAAAACACAAAAAAAAAATAAACCAAAGACCCAGTCCAGCGAACCAAAAGTGCACCGGATTCGGCACCCACTTAACGAACGGCATAGCTTAAGGATCCTTATTTGGATTGTGTTTTTCACTTGTCATCAATGCAACAATAGCCCTGCACTGCATTGCCCTGAACTCTGAACTCTGAATCGTGAATTCTGAATTTCTGAATCCTGGAACCGACTCTGGCTACGGAATGGAAAGGTTTTGATTTTTATTAATAAAGAAAGAAAAAAAAAATGAATAAATAAAGCGAGTCCTGGTGGTGAATCCCAGTGAATCCAGAGCGAACCTAAAAATAAAGTGCAACGTCCCGCTTGTCCATTTACAACTTTACTGTAGTTGTACACATCCTCACCACACATGGATACTTCTGGTCTAGGATGTCTCTCACTCAATTTGGTGGATTCGCCTGTCAAAATGTGATTCGTTCACTGCACGAGTACGTGGGGTAGAACAACATTGGGATGGTGGTAGAGGTCAACAGATCGGCTATACTCGTACGACTACCTACGTATGTATACTTAAGCGCTGCAGCAATAATGTGAATCCTCTCACGAATCAAAGGATATTTCTGCGGGCACATAAAGAGCACACACAAGCAGCAGCAGCAGCGGCACTACTCGCATTGATGGCGTTGAAGCAAAAATTCATTTCGTCCATTTGCTTGGTCAGGGAGCTCATACATACATTCGAATACCATTCAACAGACTCGGTATAGGCTTTGGCCGATTCTCCTGCTTTGCAGTGAATATTAAATTTGTCCTGACCAACTCGGCAGATACGAACAATGATGATGATGTGTACTTGTATCTACTTCCGGATATTTGCACCGCATTGCAAGCGAATTGATATGAGTCCTTTTTTTTAAAGTTTGCTTCTACTCGTACTCTTTGGCTTTGCTTTTTAACCCCGCTACGGTGGTACGGGCGGGACTCGAGGATTCAGCCAGAGACAAATGCATATTCGTAGAAACTCCACTTTTACAACTTGTAAGAGTCGTTTTTTGCATTTTGGAGGTTTTTATTTGCCAAAGTGCCGTAGAAATACGATCCTTTGTAGCTTGTACAATATATTGGAGTGTTGATGATTTTTTTTTTTTAAATTTTTTTAGACGAAACAGAATCAGAATCTGTATGGTGGGCGGATGGTGTAGGTTGACGCTTTGAATTTTGGGAGAATACTTTTGGATTGATTTTTGGGAGCCCATGGGATACAGGATGAATACTCGTACTTGAGTACGCTAAGTGGACGTGGGTAATAAAAATGAATCCTTTATTATTCCGTTTTATAGGGGCGAATGAGTGTTTCAAAACACTGGCAAGGGGAAAGGCAGTCTTATGGTTTTTATATGTGAAGGAGTACTCGTATGTGTATTGATGAAATGCAGAATGGGGAAGAGAAGCTTGTTGCATTCAGTTTGGCCTTCAGATTAGCTTCAGATTAAATTGTCAGATTTCTTCTTGAAGAACATTTATAATACGAATGTGGGTTTAGGTAATTCACAATTTTATTAAAGTATTATAAATTAACTTATTACTAGTAAGACAAACTAATTAAAATATATCCTTTTAATTGAAACACGGATGGTTACAGAATATTGGGATCCAGCTTTCTTATTTTTCCTCTCGACTCTATGTTGTCGGCTGTCAAAAAAAAAACTATCTCCCGCCATCATTGTCTTTTTTCCATCAAAGCCGTCTATCTTTCCTTGTGAATGTGCTGAGTGGTGTTAAGACGAAGTGTCCGCTAAGAAAATCCAAAAGCAAGTGGCAAATATTTATTTAAGAAAAACATGTACAATAGTATTATTTAAAGTATTGCCCATCTGAGGATTTGACTTTTTCCCATCTTTCTGGCAATTTGCGGATCCCACCCCAAAAGAATTGCGCCGGCTTGGCAGCCAAGAATGAATCAAGCCAATTTTTGATATTCTGCTCTGATGACGGTTCACATCAGTGAGGGCGTTCTGCATCGACCGGAACAAATGGTAGTCAGAAGGGGCAAGGTCTGGGCTATAAGGCGGGTGAGGTAAGACTTCCCATCCACTGTTTTCCAAATAGTTCTTAACAGGAATAGCAACGTGGGGCCGAGCGTTGTCATGATGGAAAATTATTGCATCTTGTCTGGTCGCATATTCCGGGCGTTTTTCGGCCACTGCTCTCTTCAAGTGGATTAATTGTGTTCGATAGCGTTGTCCATTGATGGTTTCGCCCGGTTTTAGCAGCTCATAATACAGCATACCCATCTGATCTCACCAAATACAGAGCATTACCTTCGCGCCATGGATATTCGGCTTTGCCGTTGATTTGGCTGGTTGGCCGGGTTTCACATATGATTTTTTGCGCTTGGGGTTGTCGTAATGGATCCATTTTTCATCTGATGCAAAAATGACTTCCTTTTGTGGCGTTCCAGCAGCATTTCGGACACGCAAAACCGCCTTTCGACGTCCCTCGGCTTGAGTTCATGTGGAACCCAATTTCCTTGCTTTTGAATATATCCAGCTGCTTTTAAACGTTTTGAAATGGCTGCTTGAGTGACACCCAAAGATTCTGCAAGCTCTTCTTGTGTTTGGCAACAATCTTCATAGAGTAATGCTTCCAGTTCTTCATCTTCAAACTTTTTTGGCTGCCCAGGACGTTAATCGTCTTCCATGCCAAAATCACCACTTTTAAATCGTGCAAACGTGCCGCTTAACTAGCGCATGTTCACCATAAACTTCCACCAAAATACGATGACTTTCGGTAGCAGTTTTCTTCATATTAAAGTAATGAAGAAGAACTCCCAGCGAAAACACTTTTTCAGGCACAAAGTTCGACATATTTGAGTGAAAAAAAATTATTGTTGTTTACGCTTCAAGTGAATGACATATACTGAAATGACGTACAATGACAGTAGCCATCTCTTAGCACGAATTATGTTATAGACCCAATATAATCATGGTGGGCCCAGGCGGAAACTTCAACGGACTACATCTAGATACTGGAAGGCAAATCGAATTCAAACACAAGAATTTATCTTTACTTACATCCTCTGATGACTTTGAGGTATAGCGCATCAACAACGCTTATGTGCCATTCGCCTGTTCGGAATTCTGCACTGCGCTTAAGTTCCCTTCAAGTCATTGTTATGTACTAAAAGTAGAATATATTGTTGGCAATACCATTTTTCTACTGCCATGGACGATGATGAAACAGATTCTGTACACAGGCTTTTCCGACTTGCTTTCTTCTGGATCCTTACCTGCTTAAGTTAAGAAATGTTTTTATAGCTCAATAAACTGAATTATATAAAACACTTGTAGTGGTCTTAATTAAATTCCAGAAGCAACAAACATAAAAGTGGCGACGAGGATATAAAACCAAAAAAAAAAAATTGTCCAGTGTCATATACTCGTAACATTCTTTCGGGAAATTGGAAGAATTCGAAGCAGGTGAAGATTTTGAGTCGTACGAAGATCGCCTACAAATTTATTTCCAACTGAAGGAGCTAAAAGAAGTTTAATAGGAAAAAACACATATGGAATTCTGAAGAACTTATTTCAGCCAAAGAAGCCAAAGAACACTTTGCCCCGAGAGTCAACATACGGGCAGAGCGGTACAAATTTAACAAGTCGTTTCAGCAAGAGGGCGAGTGTATTTCCGATTTTGTCATTCGACTAAAGGCCCTAGCAGCTACTTGTGAGTTTGGGAAGTATTTGGAGGAAATACCTATAGGGGTGTCAGCGAAATGCTGGGAAGCGTATGTACCACCTCAAGTGTTATATCCTCTTCAATTAAAATCAAAAGCAATAGAGGATGCTTTAACAGATCGCTTTATCGCCGGTATTCGCTCCGAAGAAATTCAGCGAACCCTTTTGAATGACTCAAATCTCAACTTTGAAAAATGCTGTGATTTAGCTCTCACTATGGAAATGTCTCTTAAGGAAGGACACGCTAATCGACCACATATATCGGCAGATGTATGTTAGAGTGTTTCAAAAGCAGATCAGTCATCGTCATCCTCCAAGAGAGAGGAGTTCAGTCCAAGTCAGTCGTCGGTAGAAGAAGTGTTTGTCACAGGTGTGCGCGACAGCATAACCCAAGCACATGCCCAGCCATCAATTGGAAGTGTTTTACATGCAACCGCATGTGTCACACATCAGTTGTATGCCGAAACAAAGCCAGTGTCAATCCTAGACAAGCGCAAGCAGTGAAATCAATTGAGCAGGTGAATGCAGTGGAGCCAGATCGGGCTATATATCAGCTTACAGTGGAAGATCAAAACCTAAGTATGGAAATTGACACAGGAGCATGCTCATCGTTAATTAGTTATGGGGAGTATATTATAAAATTTTCACAATCGTTTAATCAAGAATTGTATTCAGTTACAGGTCAGAGAATATTGTGTAAAGGAAAAAATCAGAGTCCGTGTGGAGTTTCGCAATAAAACACATGCTTTGGAGTTGATTGTCATCGACACAGCAAAGGATTTTAAGCCGCTTTTAGGGCGATATTGGTTAAACGCTTTAGTACCGAACTGGAGAGTAAAGTTACTTGAAAATCACAGTGAGTCAGAACTTGTTAATGTGGTGTCCAATGATTTCCTGTATGTAATTAAGAGACAGTTCCCAAGTGCATATTATTGATCGGCAGCAGAATCAGGCGATAGAGGGTTTTATTATTTTAAAGGAAAATATTACGCCAGTATTTCACAAACCGTATAACATGTCCTTGAGAATAAAAGACAGGGTAGGAGAAGAATTAGATCGATTAGTGAAGTTAGGAGTATTAGTGCCGGTGAAGTATAGTGCATGGGCAAGTCCAATTGTTTGCGTTCCTAAAACTTCTGGTGAAGTGTTACGCTAAATATATTAAATCGATAGTTACTGAACATTATCCCCTTCCTCTCATTGATGAAATACTCGCTTCGTTGGCAAATTGCAAAATATTTTCGGTCATTGACCTTTCAGGAGCTTATCAACAATTGATTGTATCAGAGTCTTGTCGTCAGTTACTTACAATAAACACTTTTAAGGGACTGTTTCAATTTCAGCGCTTGCCATTCGGATTAAAAGATGGGCCTTCCGCTTTTCAATCTGTCATGGATCAACTGCTTAAGAATTTAGACTTTTGGATGACATTTTAGTCGGTGGTAGGGATTACGAGGAGTGTAAGGAAAATGTGTTCAAAGTATTAAACATACTTAACGAACATAATGTTAAAATAAATGAAAAAAAATGTAAATTTTTTGCGGAAACAGTAGAATATCTATGTCACACACTCTGTAATGGGCAGATTCGTCCAAATGCAAAAAAAATGCGAGCAATTGAGAACGCGCCTGCTCCAACTAATTTACAACAGCTGCAGTCGTTTTTAGGACTATTAAACTATTACAATAAGTTTATTCCTAACCTGTCCAGTCATTTAGTTAATCTTTTTATCGTCTGCTGAAAAAAGAGAGTGAATTTGTGTGGTCCCCTGCCTGTCAAAAGGCATTTGAAGAATCCAAGAGTCTATTAACAAATAATAGGCTATTAGAACTTTATTATCCAAACAAACCGATAGTAATAGCGACAGATGCTAGCCCTTATAAAGTAGGCGCCGTGCTATCTCATATTTGTGACGGAGTTGACAAACCGGTCATGTTTATCTCAAGCACTTTGTCCGCGGCTGAGAAAAATTATTCTCAGCTACATAAACATACGATAATACTATCGATGTATGATTACTAGGAAAAGTAACCTCATTGACCGCCAGAATGTGCTGCTACTGCAAAAAAGGTTATGGTGCCTTGAAGTCCGTTCATATTTAGGTAGACATGCCAAATTTCAGTGCGATACTGTCTTTAGTTTTGTTTTGACAGCTGATTGTTGTTGACGTGTTTAGCATCATGTTGTGTATGGGCAAAAACGATTTTAGTTCTCTCATAAGACATTATTTTTTGAGAGGCAAAACGGCGAAGGAAACAATAGAAAAGTTGGATAAATATATGATTACACCGTCAAATATTGGTTTCGAGAGTTTCGTGGTGGCCACAACTCCACTACCGATCAAGTCCGCAGCGGCAGGCTCTCCGATTCGGTTACAGAGGGCAATATAAAAAAAATACATGAAATGATGTTGGCTGACCGAAAAGTGAAGGTGCGCCAGCTAGCAGATACCACAAAGATTAGTACTGAGCGCACACGCCATATTTTGGGCAATATTCTGCATATGAAAAAGTTATCCTGCCGCTGGGTGCCGCGAATGCTCATTCCTGACCAAAAACACGAACGCGAGAGCACTTCGAAAGAGTGTTTGGACTTGCTGATGCGGAATCGGGCGGACTTTTGGCGTCGATTGGTAACTGGATTTGGATCCCTTGGACTATTATCTCTTTCCAAACCTCAAACGATGGCTCATCAATAAAAAATTCAGCTCACGCGAGGAAATTATCGGAAAAACTACTTTTCGGACGGGATCAAGAAGTTGGAAAATCGCTGGAATAAGTGTATCAGACTAGAAGAGGACTATATTGAATAATATAAAAAAAAAAATTAAAAAAAAAAAAAATGTTTAATTCCCAAGGAGGTCAGTTTTCACTCCATCGTATATGGAATGCATTGCGCACGAGACATAAACCAGAAAACGCGTCGCTATAAAAGGTATATGCGAATTTTTGCATCATTGCAAGATCTCAGAGAAATTCGACGTTCGGAGGGGAATGTGACAAGGATACATTTTTTCATCGCTGGCAACACTAGAGTTAACGTGAGATTGAAATCTTCACAATGCAGATGATGTTTGCCACTGGTTTTGAACATTTTCGTTTACAGTGATGATGTTTTGGCGTATATGTGCTGGCTGAGCATGCTGATATCGAATTTGACCCGATACCGAACCAGTTCCTTCAAAACGCTTCACCATTGTACGAATCCCAGACTCCCTAGGGCGATTATGTTGACCGAAAATTCACGAATATTATGAAAATTTACTTTTACAGATCGCCGTCATTACAGATTGTACGACATCTGTCAAAAAGATCAACCACATTGAATTGAGTAAATGACAGTAATTGACAGCCAACGTCCACACCATCTGTTGGCCACCCTTTATGATGCATTAAGTTAGAGCATATAGGTTAAGTTGTTAGAGCGTATGGGTCCAAATGATCCATAATTTAAAGGCAGAAGTGAACAAATAAAGGCTCAAAACAAATTCTAAAGACCAAAATACTTAGCATTACTGACGCCGGCGCTCAACTCAACATTGCCTGAGAGCAAATCGAAGGAGTATTTAGAAAGTATGGTCACAGGTATCTTAAACTCTGGGGTTGAAGTTCAAGCTCAAATTACGTACGTAACGTCAATTGCCCCGCGAACGATCAAACAAATTTAAAAATAAAGACTGCAGTTAACGCATTCAAGTTGTATCGGTTTTGGACAGATTACTTTGGAGGAAATTTCGCTTCATCTTACAGAACTTGAGATGTTTTGACGGCTCATGCTACCAATTGCAGCAATCTTTTTCTTTTAACAAGTTCTTGGCTGATTCTTCAGATTTTGATAAAGTTTTGCGATGATTCCTGTCCTCTAGATACGATATGACATGTCATGATATCTTAATATGATGTTACGGAGCACTGAATACAGTCGAAAGACCGCAGATATATCCAGATGACGTTACTTAGAAGGCGTTGAATGATCCAACAGGCAAGGGTCCTGATTTCGAACTGTCATTTTGACAATATCTTAGATAGTATGCTTGCTGGCCACAAACGAAATATTTGTCTCCTTTATCTATGCTGGATGCTGGGCTACCTTGTATTTTCGGCAATATGATGGTGTATCATATAAAGGCAGTGAACCTTCGAAATTATAGGGTTTAATGCCTCACTCACCTGACTCACCTCTGCTTTTGTCAATAATCATGTCAACTATGGCATGACAGGGCAGCTGAGCGTATATTGCTCTTGCAGCATTTAAATTACCTTTTCTCACGAATCTGCCCCATAGATAAAACCATCGCTGGCGGCATCTGTCAATAAAAACGGCAGCTCAATGGGCTCACTCTAGTCATCATGAATGATGGAACCTGGTCATCTATTCCTTTTAGGACTAGATTAGGATTGGACATCCTCGACCATGGTCTTTGATTTCCGCATATTGAAGACATTCCTCTATAGAGTGCTTAAAGTGCAGACTTAAGCGGCTACCCATTCTTCTTAACAAATCTTGCATTATATACTTACGACTCGGAAGTATGACTATCGTCCATGACAACCTTTAAGTTAAACCTGGATTTTTCCTCCAAAAAAACACTGCGGATTTTTCTTGTCGTTTAATCTACCCCAATACAATTCCATGGTGGTTAACATCAGAGCCAACAGGAGTTGGGTTTGCGGGTTCGTAAAACTTTTCATTTCTTGTGGCCAATTTTTTGGTTAGGAGAGTGCATTTTGAAAGTCCTGTCCAATACTTTGTCGTCACTACACGTGGTCCTTCTAACGTTTTCTTGGACTTATAGGGACACATTCCATAATTTAACTCAAGACTGTACTTAGTACACGTTTGAAAGGCTTACCGTTTTTCCGAGATTTTCGCCTCATCGTTTCACCATCACATTAATTTTGGTATGTGGAGTCTATTGTCTAAAACACGAACCCGATTCGGCAAACCACTCCTGAATTTTTACTTCACAGCTGCGCTTAGTATCGTTGGTGTTTGACTTTTGTTTTATAACGATGCGGAAACCTAAAAGTAACCACCTTTCTGCGTACGTCCACCTCGGTAAATACAAACCAGCTGTTTTAGCACTGAGTGAAACACAGGTAGGTCCCCGCCCAAACCTGTCAGATCACTCTGATCTGAAGCTGCCTGGCTACGAACTAGTGTCACTATTCTTTCCTCATCGCGGTCTCGCCATTTATGTTCGTAGTGATGTAGCTTACCAAACTCCACCACAATGTAGTCCCTTTTCCAGTCCAGAGTTCAATTTCATGTGGTTAAAATTCCATATCCGTAAGCAAATTATCCACTACTGCTTTATTTACAGAAGCCCTAAACTGGACAGCAAGTCGACTTTTAAGGAAGTCGATGAGCTGTCTGACTCCATTCAACGAATTGTATCCCTGTATCCTCACACTGGAATTGTTATTACGGGCGATTTCAGTATACACAATTCTGGGTGGCTTCGACATTCTGGACAAACAACACCCGAAGGACGGAGTGTTGAGATCTTCGCAGCGAAAAATAATTTAACCCAGCTTGTGACCACACAGTTAGAAAAAAAATTCCTAAAAGAACCGTATGGCCATACGCGAAAGCCAATTGGAGCGGACTTAACACCTTTTTTAGGAAATTTAGCTGGTCGTTATATAGTATTTCCTCGATAACAACGTGGATACTGCTGTTGATATGATCACAAACACTATTCTCTTTGGAATCAGATCCTTTATCCTTCATCGGATGAAAAGTATCAAAACAAAAGAAAGGGCATTGTACGACTCGAGCTGTAAAGAGACTGTCAGAGGTAGAGAAATGTTTTTTCGGCCCAATAAGACCAACCCGACAGAGGAAAACCGAAATTAGTTTAAACGAGCCAGGAATGACTGCAACGTCTTTCTCTAGCGTGTGAAATTTCAATACGACCGAAAGTTGAGGCAAATAATACTACAATGTCCCAAAGGTAGTAAAAGCTTTTGGTCGTTTGTCAAAAACATCGGAAACTCTGTCTTATTCTCCATCCTAACGCTCATTCACAATGACATTCCAGCTGTCAGCTCTTTAGACAAAGCCAATCTGCTTGCTGCACACTTTGCGGCCTGTTTAAAACTCCCTACACGTGAGTGTGTCGAGTTTTCAATGTGACAAATCCACTCTCGCACTCGTGTCGTAGCAAGAGTTCTTAAAGATCTTAACACTCACAAATCCGCTGGTCCAGATGGTATATCTCCCCTTCTTCTGAAGAGGTGTTCTTCCACGCTAGCAAAACCACTGCGTAAGCTTTTTCATCAATCCCACCCTTTAGGACTCTTTTCAAGCAGATGGAAAACAGAATTTGATCAGGCCGTCCCTAAAAAAGGCGAATCTTCCTCTCTCTCCTCCTACAGACCCATTGCACTTACATCTCTTCTTTCCAAGGTCATAGAAACGCTGATAAATCGTCAGCTCAGAAAATATCTCGAAACGCGAAAACTTCTCAATGACCGGCGATACGATTTTCGTAGTAACAGGTCCACTGGTGATTTGAAGGCATGTCTCACCGAAAAGTGGAATCAAAGTCTACACCAATCTGGCGAAAGCAAGACAGTTGCACTTGATATTTCTAAGGCATTGGACAGAGTTTGACATCAGGCTCTTTTGTCACAAATGCATGCATTTGGGGTCGACGACTCCCTTCTTTAATGTAAAACGAGAACGGCAGCGTATGTTAAGTTCATTAAATTCCGATGTTAGCACCAAGTGGGAAACTATCAACTGAGTGGAATTTAATGCTTCCACAACACAATGCTATCTGTTGTCGTCAAAGTGAAATTTAAACACCCAGCCATTATCCATGAAGGGCATTTGCATCGTCGAAATCGATAAACTTTCCATTCTCGGTATGTGAATCAATGACAACCTACGTTGGAATGACCACATATTTGGTGTTGTCAAAAATGCTGCGAAATTTCTAGGTTTCCTGAAGCGATGTAAGAAATATTTTGCCCCCTCTGATCTGGCCTCAATATATAAGGCGATTATCCGCCCAAAATTTTAGTACAATGCCCACATCAGGTCAGGTACGCCTAAAACATCTTTGCACTTGCTACAGGGTCTTCCAATAGGGACTTCCGACCATATTGTAGAAGCGATATCTGTCAAATTGGCTGTAATTTATTTATTCTGTTTTTCAAATCACCATGGGCAGACATAGCGTTCAACAACACGTGCAAATGATAAATTTTTTTTATCAAATTGGGTGTTCTGTTCGGGCAACATTCGGGGCACTTCGCCCATTTTACGGTCGCCATAATCCTACCGAGAGGACTATTCCATTAGTCCATTAATCCATTAGTTCAGTAAACAATAAACCAACACGCGTACGTCGACGGAACGCAAGATCTGCCGAAAACATCGCCGACGTTAGCGAGAGTGTGCAGGAGAATCCGAAGCAGTCGATTTCGCGTCGCTCACAGGAACTCGGCCTTTAGAATTTTGCGTCGTGACTTGAGCCTGCACCCGTACAAAATTCAACTGACGCAGGAGTTGAAGGTAAACGACCACAGACAACGACGTATGTTCGCTGAATGGGCTCTGGAGCAGTTCGAAACTGACCCTAATTTTCATCGAAAAATCATCTTGAGTGATGAGGCCCATTTCTGGATGAAACCGTACGCCAACAAACAAAATTGTCGGTTTTGGGAGGATACCAATCCACTTGAGATCCAAGAGCGTTCAATGCACCCCGGAAAATCACTGTTTGGTGTGGATCTTAGCCTGTCGGTCCATATTTCTTTGAGAATGACGTTAATCAGGCCATCACCATCAACGGTCGCTATAGGTCGATGATTACCAATTTCTTTTAGCCTGAATTGGATGATATGGACACCAACGACATTTATTTTCAACAGGACGGCGCTACGTGCGACACAGCTCACGCAACATTGGAAATTCTGCACAAGCGATTCGAGGTCATGGTCATCTCACATGGAGGTGATGTGAACTGGCCACCCACTTAGACTTTTTCTTTGGGGGGTTTACTGAAGTCGCAAGTTTATGCGAATAAGTCACAAACCACAGCGGCCCTCAAAGTCAACCTAACCCATGCCATCGGTCAAATTCAGCCTGATATATGCGCCAGAGTTATGGAAAATTGGACATTTCGTATGCGCGCCACCCAGAGAAGCCGCGGCGGACGATTGAACGATGTTATATTCCGTACAAATTGGCATCGATAGACCGAATAAAAAATTTCGATGATATCTCACGCACACTTTGTTCCTGTAGATAAAACTCATAGGTGATCCTAATATCACCAAGTTAACGGGCACCCTCGAACCACCATTTCCACCATCAGTGTTCCATAGAAATCGCTAGTAGCATTCCGCCCCTTCAAACCTTCAATCGTAACACCCGTCTCGCTATTAATGCTCATCAGTATACGTTCAAGCTCACTATCGGACGTACTCGGAAATATCGTGATTCGTTTCTAAGCCGAACAACTCGTTTGTGGAATGTCATGCCGAGCTCTCAATATCCTAGGCATTATAACATTCAGATATTTAAAACCAACGTTCTTCGGTACCTCACTTTCCATCCTCCCTGATTTTCCTTCGCCCGCGCTGTGTGCAAACATTTTAAGGGTACCTAAACCCCTTGATCGCGCGCTACTTTCGCACAGCCCTTGTGTGCCTAGTTTTTCAACTTGGTTTGTGACATACCCAGGACGGGCCTCTTTGGTTATTTGTTGTGCTAGCTTATTTTCTGGACTGATGATGGTTTTCGTAGAGTTTCTCTAGTTTGTTTGGTTAGAAGTAAAAGGCAGTATTGACCTGCTAGAGGATTGTCCAACTAACCCTTTTTTACGTTTTTGTTCGAAATTTTTTCCTGTCATCAAGCCGACATTCCGCCGTCGACATGTATCTGATTTATTTTTTGAAATCGTTCGATTGTCCTCCGCCGAAAGCAAGTGATCCAGATATGCATATAGAATATATAAGTTGTTTGAATGAAGAAACAATCTAAGGATCTATTCTGAAATTATGGTCAACAACAGCCGAATAGGCCTGAGATAAATTCTAGATCAGCTATGTGTACCAGGCTGCTTAGGGAGCAACCGCTGTTTGAATTATATAATAGAAGTTGAAGTTGTGTCAAGTTGTTTACACTACTGGAGAACTGGAATGCTTAAACAGAAACCAGATTCACCCAATGTAAATCTTAAGTGCGTGCGCTGCCTATGGTAAAAAACTAAGCCATACTACCGGCAACTGCGCTGTTAGGTCCATACCTTCACAGATCACAGTGTAGGACATTGGAACTGATTGCTGATAATTGTCATTAAAAACAAAACCATCTTCTGAATCCTCTCAGAGTTATCACCTACCACTAGGATCACTCCATAGAAACAATTCTACATTCTACCGATTGTCTCCGGTATTGTTGCTCAATTCGACGAAGTTAGCTACTGTACAGGTTATGTCGTTTTATCACTTCTTCCATCATAAATTTGTAAAATGCTCTAAAAGGAATACACGCGACATCTTTTAAATTCTAACTCGCCGGGGGATGGAACTCGTATAATACTACCAAAACTCTTCGTATTCGTATTCGTACTCGTATGTCCCTTCTTAACCAATGGATTATGGAAGACCTTTGCCGGTAATTTATTTCAAGGACACTCTTTGGCTTCTACCTCAATACGTTTATGACTTAATTCCATGCACCTTGTTTGATGATGCACACTACACCGAGTAGAACCTCTGCCGGACCTTAATTTACGATCTCAGTAACAAAATTTTGGACGAGCTTTCTTTTCGTACAATCGACACCACAAAATTGCTAGGTAGCCCAGGAATATTTGTTTTATCAAACAATTGACAAGCTGATGAGAGGCATAGAATCTGAGGACGACCAGATCTACTCAATTGGAATGAAAATGTTTCCACAGAACTGCAATAGGTCTGAAAAAGAAGTGTGTACGGATCCTTGGAGAAAGTCATTCTTCAGTAACTATCCGGAGGATGCAAGAATTTCTGGAATTTCATGCGTGTGCATGGCTAAGTAAATTCGTTTCCTTATTTACTTATACGAGTAATAGTGCTATGCGAAGTGTTTACGGTGCACAGCAGGTGACCCCTTTCTTCTTTTTTTTCTAAAAGGACAACCATCGTGATGAGAGAACTGATGAGAAAATCAAAGCGTAAAATATGCGAAAACTCAAGCCACGTGGCAAGGGTCGTGGGCCGATAAACTCGAATTTTCGTGATAAGGGTCATGTCATCGTATAGCCCGTAGAGTATTCGTAAATAGAGTTAGTCTTCCAAAACAACAAGTGGAGATATCATCTACTTTTGAAAGATCATATGCTATGAGCATATGAATAAGTCGGATACGATGAAGGTATTCCAAAGAGGATCTTTCAATTGAGTTGTTGCTTGAAATTATCGAAACAGCAGTTCTTGTCCTTTTATGTCTACTCCGCGCTGGCAACTAACGATTTGGGTAACTGCAATTCTGCCTCCCAAGCACGCACGCCGAGCTGGTTAAGGTCGATCTCCACCGCTCTGCATGTTTCTTATTTCGCTGTTTGTACTTGCCATCATTCAGTGGCGTGGGCACTGGTCTTCAAACCTTGATGCTCGGTATTGAGAGGTTAAAGGCACTAAATCTGTAAAGGGGCAGGCGATTTCTTCTGAATATAGCCGTCTGACGTAAAGATTTATTTTAGAATTTTCTTTTCTTTGGAATATTCGGGATATCCATAACTGCGCCCTACCTACAACAAGTTAGATGTTACGAGTCAAAGTTCCCCCAAGAGAACGTTCATATATTCATCATACTGGAGAAGAGCCTTGCGTCAATCGCAATGCACTCTGTCGGACAGGCTATAATTATTCTACATAGTACACTACCAAGGCTGTCTTCCGCTTTCCGTTAAGAACGCGCAGGATAATCTTATCGCCATATCTAGTGCGGGTATATAGGCTAATGTTAGATGGCTTAGCCTTGGAGAATTTGGAACTTCTTGGCTAAGTCTGGCTCTCAGAAAGAATTTGCATCTAAATAAGCCCTCAACATCCAACGGAAATGTCACGTTTAAACATGTGATGGGATCATACGACTTTGAGTACCCAAGAAATAATAACGGCAATATCAACTGCCTGGTCATTCATGACCACAAGATCAGATGGGTCTCGGCTGGCCAACAACGTACATCGAACAACGTACAACCGAAGGCGTCCGTAACAAATGCGGGCATCGGAATAGAGTGACAATACCCATTAATGGTAGCCATTATACGTCTTCATATCGCATCTGTCAACAACAAACCGCTTCAATTTCCTAAGGATATAGGAAATTGCCACAAATTCAAAACTAATCAGGAGCTTCGCTCGCTGAAACGCTCCGAAATATGTTATTACGTCTGAAACAGACCCAATTGTCGGTATAAGTTGAAAAAACCAAAACACATGACTGATAGCAAAAATCTGGAAACGGATCGATTAACGCATTGAAGTCAAATCCTCGAGATAGAAGTCCAGTACTCCTTTCAATATCTAGGAGATGTCGTCTCAGAAGATGATGACACCGAACCGAGTGTATACATTGAAATTTGCAAAGCAAATCTGCATTCAGTGTGGCCTCTTATATCTGGAGAAGCAATATTTTCAACACAAGAACTAAGCTGAGACTGTACTGATCAAATGTGGAAAAGTTTTATTTCATGGGTGTACTAGATGGAGTGAAAAGTGACCTCCTTGGGAATTAAAAATTTTTTTTTTTTTTAAATGTTTTTTTATATTGTATTATTCAATATAGTCCCCTTTTAGTTTGATACACTTATTCCAGCGATTTTCCAACTTCTAGATCCCCTCCGAAAAGTAATTTTCCGGAAGGTCTGCAAAATACTCCTCCGTGGCGTCGATGATTTCCTCGCGTGAGCTGAATTTTTTATTGATGAGCCATCGTTTGAGGTTTGGGAAGAGATAATAGTCCAAGGGATCCAAATCCAGTTACCAATCGACGCCAAAAGTCCGCCCGATTCCGTATCAGCAAGTCCAAACACTCTTTCGAAGTGCTCCTTCGTTCGTGTTTTTGGTCAATCGCGGCACCCCGCGGCAGGATAACTTTTTCATATGCAGAATATTGCCCAAAATATGGCGTGTGCGCTCAGTACTAATCTTTGTTGTATCTGCTAGCTCGCGCACTTTACTTTCCGGTCAGCCAACACCATTTCATGTATTTTTTTGATATTGCCCTCTGTAACCGAATCGGAGGGCTTGCCGCTGCGGACTTGATGGGTAGTGGAGTTGCGGCTACCACGAAACTCTCGAAACCAATATTTGACTGTGTAATCTGACGGAGCATTAGCCCCATAATATTTATCCAACTTTTCTTTTGTTTCCTTCGCCGTTTTGCTTCTCAAAAAATAATGTTTTACGAGAGAACGAAAATCGTTTTTGTCCATACTCAACATGATGCCAAACACGTCAACAACAATCAGCTGTCAAAAAAAAACTAAAGACAGTATCGCACTGAAATTTGGCATGCCTGCCTAGATATGAACGGACTTCAAGGCACCATAATCTGTTTTGCAGTAACAGCGCATTCTGGCGGTCAAGGAGGTCACTTTTCACTCCATATAGTATAATAGCATCCTGATGAAAACAAAGATAGTGCAGGTCGCACGGTGTTCGTGTTGCCGTTCGTTTTCGAGTGTGGAAATAACCTAAATTTACTTTAGATGGAACCTCATATTCACTTCCGGTGTCCCCATTCATTTCTTCCAATCTTAGACAAAGACTCCACTTTTCTAAGTTATCCTTATAAATGGTCGTAGATGACGCTATCCTTGCCAAGTCAGGGCCTTGATAACCAATGTTATTTCCATGCCACTGGGAATTTTCGGATTGAACTCAGGAATTAACCAC
The DNA here is from genome assembly GCA_963966105.1 of Volucella zonaria. Lineage (NCBI taxonomy): Eukaryota > Metazoa > Arthropoda > Insecta > Diptera > Syrphidae > Volucella > Volucella zonaria. The sequence continues at coordinate 83,465,252 of OZ014532.1, read as the reverse complement.
TGCTGCAAAGTGATCCCTCCACTTAATTTGTCTCTCTTCGTCCATAGTAAATAGTTTGCCGTCTAAGCCTTTAAGAAGGTGTAATTTGGACATTGCCCACCTGAAAATTTCTTCGTAATATTTTGTGTAGCCAGTCATAATTGTTTGCTGTTTCTCCTGTCATAGTAGCTAAGTGTAGATACTCGTATGTGTGATTACCCTCATTTCAGACGATATTCGACTTGTGACTCGAAACTATCTAAATTTCTAGGAATCTACAATCCTTATTTGGTGTACTGTACGCTACAGTATCTGCGGTTATTCGTATTCTATGGGTTTTTTACCTTCATTGCAAAAACATTTTTCACAGCTTTTTATTGTTTACAGGAGAGACTGTGCTGATTATCCCTAAGGTAGTGAAATCCCGTGTGTTGATGCTGATAGATGTTGTACGAAGATGTATGATAGGCACCATCAAATGGTTGTAACTTTAAATTGTTATGTCTGCTCCATGCTTGTGGCAGATATCTTGGATGGAGTTTTCATAGTTCCGGCTGATTTCTAAGTATTAGTTACCGGTCAAGTTGCCAGATAGTTGTGCCTTAAATGGTGTGCCACCAATGAATGGGGTATTGACGCTACAAGAGAATTTATACATTAGGTGTGGTATTAGTAGCGGCGCCTAGTTGGCTGTAATCTTCCTTTTTCTCCTCGTCCGCATAAATAGGTGGAGTTGGCCCTGGTTGCGGTTATTATCCTGGCACTGCATGATGCGAGGTATGCATATATATAAGACTGCCTTATAATTTGGGAAGAAAGGTAGGCCTTATCCGTTTTTTGCAATAAAAAAATCGCCAATGTAGAAAAGAAAACTACTTCCACCACATTTCGAATCGGTTTGGTTAGTTGAACCCTCACATTCCAGAATACAATTATTGCCCTATATTTACAGACAGTTGACGTTAATAAATTGCTCGTCCGTAACACGGGCGTAGCCCTCATCAAACTTAGCAGTTTGCAAAGAAACCCATAAGGATCCTACGAGAAGGTGGCCAAACAGCTTTCAATGTTCAGTGCTTATTCTACGCTACCGATTTGGCCCTGTTGCTACAGTTCGATCAAACTACTTAGCGAATATCGAATGAACCAGGATGTATGAGTAGGAGAGGCTGACATAAAACAGCTTGTATGACCAGGGTTAAGGTTAAGAATCGTGCTATCTACCACACAAAAACTCGCCAAGCATTACGCATCCATGTCCTTATAGAAATACAATGCCATCGGGATAAGCTGTTATGAGTAACTTCTTGAGAAAAACTGTGTGCGACGATCTGTGGAAAACATGCCAAACAGGTAATGAGAATGCCTTTTGTGTTATCAATTGCTTTCATTTGTACGTCATCATCTCCGCAAACACATTAAGGCTTACCCTCATCGGTTATAATGACTTGCGCATTTGATCATACCACGATTCCAATACACTGGACATTCGAAGCTAGTTGCCAAAACAACTCAATGGCTCCAAGCCTTAATAGCTGACATTTGTTTCCCTTCTGTCGGCAAAGTTCTTTTCAATGGAATTTCTCAGCCTTTCGAAGAAAGATGAGTAAGCACTTCACTATTGGCATCCATACCAGCAGTCAGATGCGAAGACGGACATTAGTAGTGGACAGAGGTAGTGCTCCACGGTGTCGTCATCACTTTCAAGTGATGCAACCATCGCAGGATTTTGTATCATATGCATAGCACATTTAAGTGCTTAGCAAAAGTATAGTGCCCAGTGACGAAGCCAGTCAGCATCCTGCAGTTTTTCCTACTGAGGGCCAGTATCTACAATTATGATCCTATGAAACCCAACTGTTAATGGTGGCCCTAATCGAGGACGCAAGCAGAGGCCGAGTTCTGAAATACACTCCTCTGGGTTTCGTCTAGCAAGCTCATCGCCTATTTCATTTCTAATGATCCCATTAAGACCTGGGATCCAGACAAGACTCAGTGAATTTAGCCTTCCGACTGCGTTTAAGGAAGTCTTGCGTTCTGGAACTTGCTTGGAAGTCATTAGAGGGTTTAGCAAAGCAAGGTTGGCTGCCGCTACATATGCAAATGCTCCGCTCCTCCACCTATTTTTCACGATATAGTTCGTTGCAATCAGGAAGTGAATTCTATATTTGTAGTCCTCCGGTAAGACTCTAGCGCCGTACCTTAAATCGATTTTGGAGCCATCCGTGAATATTCCTTCCGTGGCTTAGATTCTCCCCGAAATCAGTCTTGAGCACAGGGATAGTCGATTTTGTATTTTTTCCCTACCAGGAGTTCTGGTGTCATTGCATCAGATGGCATGTCCATAAGACCAGAGTCAAAAGGCAGTCGGCGAGTAAGGTCACCAAAGCTGCAGTGCTTGTTGTACTAAAGACCACTTTTGTTTTAGGCCCAAGATTGCTTTGAGATGAGATTCATAAATGCGTCTGGAGCGGAGCCAGGCGTGCAAGGGAAAGCCACCATGCAGCTGAGACGGACTGTTCTTTGGAGTCTGGTAAAAGCAGCAATAACGGATATGCGTGAGAGCCTGTTCCACCAAACAACCGACGCAGGATATAATAGGCCTTGTCATAGCCGTGTAGATCCAAAGAACCTTTTTCTTAGCTAACCTGCTGAAGAGCATTAAGTCGATTACTTGTTGTCTTCCTTCCAACTAGGTCATCCTAGAGAGTATGAAATCGAGGAGATAATTGCCTCTCACGTCGCATCTGCTACTATCACAACAAGTTATATTTTCCTGGAATCACAGAATTCAATGACTTATGTCTGTTGCTCCTAAATCTTGGTTACAAAAGTCTAGATAATGAGAGAGAGTTCGGCACATAAAGACAAGTTCTGGGTCTTTCCGATCCCTTGTCATATAGGGGTGTGAAACCCATTAAGCATCCGAAACCAAAGATGCGTTTATTCCACACCCATGGTACCTGTATGGATATTACCTATGTAAGGCTGCCATTAGTTAATGGGTATCAGGGTTTAGCCCTATCGCACCATTGTTTTAATGTATCAAAAAGAAAAGCAATCAAATCCATCGAGTTCATTGAAACGTTTCATGTATCCCTTACCTCATTGGATTCTGTAAATCGTTTAACCCTCTCTCAATCGAATTAATCAAAAGAAGGAACCGCAAACACTCGATGAAATATGAAAAGCTCTTCTGTTCCAACTGACAAAAAGCAATCATGTCGTTCGATCCCTACTCCGAAATTCCCTTGATTGATGCCCAATTAATTTTCACTGACACAATCTTTTAGTACAATAAAAATTCCGAAAGGATAAAAACCATTGTTCCAATCCGACATGACAAATCAATCCGAAGGACAACGAGATGACGCAGTATAGTAGAGGAATTGAATAGTCTACCGATTCAATTCGACACACATACGGTTAAGGACGACACGACAATGGCTAGAATGAAAATGTATTTGACCAGGTTCCAAGGAGGCAAGAAGCATAAAGAGCCCAATTAAAGCTGGATCAACAGTGGTGGTAGCTTAGGTATAACATCCATAAGGTGAAGATGAAATGCCAACAACGGTAATTATTGGAACCACTTTTTTGTGTTATGTATCCCCTGACATTTGACATCATCACCATCACCATCACCATCATCATCACCATCTCCAGCGTTGTCGTTATCCTGACGGAGGTATGGATTTAACACTTTCTATTTGACTTACATATACTCGACCTGGGTGCTCGTTGATTGAACCAAATTTTAAGAGATTATGTGTGCCAACATGAATCGCTGGACTTCATTAGTCCAGCAGAGGCAGTCCAAATGCCAGTTGCCTACCCAGTGGGAAGCCAGTGAATTACCCAATGGGGCTTCGATGGCATAGTGTCAAATTCGAGTTGAAAGAAAATTTACACAAGCTTCAAGGACCACTGAATGTTGCACAACGCTCAAACGCAGTCGTTTGCACAATTTTGATGGTAGCCACTCACAATCATCAACCTGGCGGGCGGTACATAGGTTTTGCCTAAAACCGCTCCCACTCCTGTGAAGAGAAAAAGTCGGGGCATAACTTGGTTCTACTAACCGGTTGTTGACACATCAATTAGCAATCAACGAAGTTCATTAGTAAAAAGGACGCTCAACAGTTATTCTTTTTTTATTTTGCTGTCGAAATCGAGTTCAAGTAAATCTTTGCTAAGGACATACTCTGTGCCAGGAGGTTAACTCTTTTGTCTGTTTGACAGGGGATGCAGTACGCACGGTAGGGGTGTAGATTTGACAACTTGTAATTGCTGTACTGACTGTTAATTAACTTCATCGAGAGGTGCTTGACTCAAGGATTTTACTCTTGAAATCTTTTCTTCTAAATCCTTTTATTGGTGTCTCCATCCAAAGGACAATGGTTCAAGATGGAGATTATGCTGGCATTTCAAAATCGAACGTAGTGCCCTTCGACGAGACATTGACGACGGCGAAGGACTTGTGGTTGCTTTGTTGAGGTTTTTGCAAGGACGCTTTTAGTATTAATTTTTTTTTTTTTGTTTTTTTGTTCCATGGCAATTTCAAGTTCAAAAAGAGAGTGTAGGTACTGATAATCGGAATTGTGGTTAATGGCAGGGAATTTTGGATTTTCTGTTTTTTTTTTTTTTTTGTTGAACGCCACAAGCGACCGCGGTTTGTGGTTCTGACGAATGAAGTTAAAACAGAATTTCTCGTTTTTTCTTGGTGATCTTTGTGGTTAAACGATGGTTAACGGTTGGGTTAACAGTTGTGGAAATAATTAAGGAAAGTTTGGATGAACAGGAATAAGAAAAAAAAAACAAAAAAACCCTCCCTGACCGGTGTTGAGCTGTAAGTGCCTTAAATTTTGCGGTTGAGTGGGTGAAACTGTCAAGACAGATACTTTTGCTAACCACAAGCTAGTTTGATGGAATTTAATAGTCAATCGACAATAGATTTATGGATTATTTGAAGCAAATTTATTGACTGTCATGTAGGTAGGGAGCATGAGCGACGCAAAATAGGTTTTAGGGTCATTTGATGTAAATTGTACCTCAAAGTATATAGTGCCCTTAGGACTCTCTATTTTTACCTCATTGTCCTTAATATGATGGTTCTCCGCTAAATTAACGAAACGCAACATACGCCAATACTGCCTGACTGTTACAGCTTGCAGCTTGCAGCAAAAAGAATAAGAAAAAAAGTTATAATAAAAAAAAGTAAATAAGATAACAAAAGGAGATCAACAAAAATGAATAAAATACCAAAACAAGTCGCCCCGATAGCAGATAGGGATTGGTGGCCACTTTTGGCGTCAGCATTCGTTCAATGGAACCCTCATTTGATCTCGATATTGGGACAACAGGAGAAGCTGTGCTTATGAGTACCTTAGACGTGTGTATAAGCTTTTCTGGTCTATTCGTCGGACCGCTGTTAAAAGAATTCTCCAATCGAAAAGTTGCTGTAGCTGGTGTGTTATTGTGCGGCATTGGCTTGGCATTTACCTCACCTGCAACAAGTATGGCACATATTTTAGCCTACAGTGTGATCAATGGCACAGGTGTAGGTCTGTCCACATCAGCCGCTTTTGTCGCCTTAAATCACTATTTTAAGAAAAAGCGATGAGAGGCTGTGGGTCTATCAATGGCTGGAACGGCGAAGGCTATGCTTATTATACCACAGCTAGTTCGGATGCTTCTCGAAGCATATGGCTCTCGAGGAGCAGTCCTTATGTTAGCTGCTGTTGCTCTTAATCCAGTTGTTCGTGGAGTCCTACTTCACCCAGCAAAATGGCATATTATTGATGAGAAAATTGATGTTGAAATGATGCCGGATGAGGATGAGGAAAATAACATGAGGAAGAACTTCTCTGATCTGGCGATGAACTCGATGTGTGGCAATCGAACTGGAATGCCTAAACTACCGACATTCCCAAGAATCATGTCTTTGGCTGGAGTGCAATCAGCAGAGAAGGTTTACTCCAGTTTACTCCAATAACCACTTGACCACACAGCTAAGGCAAACAATCCGTCACATCGAACTTGTCGGTTCTGGATTTCGATGGAAACATCCATCAGGTTCATATGAATACTGGTGATGACGAACTTGAACGACATGATCGGAAACTGAAGTGTGAATACCTACTCTAACTGGCAGCATAACAATCGAACATCGAGATTCATTCATCAAAATGAAACCAACCTTATGGACCTTATGGATGCAGACCTACTGGAGGACTAGAAATTCTTAAACCGTCTCTTTGGTCTGCTGATAGCTGAGATGAATTCCAAGATGGGCACACCGTTCTTCTTTGCCAATTTTGGCTAATACAAATCTGATGTGAACTTTTGTCTATCGAGAAAGTCTTAGTGTTAGTCTTAAGAGATACAATTTCCTGTCATAAGTACTGACCGCCGGTCGCGGTCAGTCGAGTGTTCACACATCTTACTCGGAGGGTCCAGGTAAACGGGTGTTGAGCGCAGGAGTTGTTTTTTTTTTTTTTTGGTTGCGCCAATGGATGTGGTAATCTTCTAAAGATGCGGTAGCCCGTGCCACCAACATGTACGATTCGCAACACCCGAATATTCGATGCCAAGAGTGCGCCTGCGTACTAATCCACACCACTACTTCCTTCAACCACTCTCCCCGCGGGACTGCCGTTAGGTATTACTTTGGACTTGGCAGATTTACTCTCCCTTCTGCAAAGCGTCTGCAGTAGAACATCGTAAACAACGCATCCTCTTCCTCATTTTGACATTCTGGACACTGGGGCGAACTATCGTGTCCAAATCTATGGAGGTATTTCCGGTAGCCGCTGTGCCCAGACAGGAACTGTGTGATGTGGTAGTTACAGTTCCCCCATGGTCTCTTTGTCCATGTTTCTATGATGGGAATGAACTTGTATGTTCACCTGCCTTTTGTGGAGCGGTCCGACCTGGTTTGCCACAGCATTGCGGATTCTGCCTTTTCTTCTTCCTTAATCCTCTTTGCCTTGCCGGTTCGAGAGTCGGCTAAGATACAGATGTCACTAGTGTTTAACGTAGGTACCTGCCGTGAAGGCTCAAGCCTACGGTGCGTCTTCGCACGAGATATCAAAACAATGCGTTGATAAGCGCCCTTCGGGTAGTACAAGTACTACCACCAGTACCAGATTCGAAGTCGTGTGTAAGGCACGAACTTCCCCTTCGGTGAAGGGTCGAGGCCTATCTAATACCTCAGCCATTCTGTAGGTCATGGCACCCGGTTGCAATGCAACTCCATATCGAGCAGACCAATTAGTTCCATAGCAATCCCATGGTTTAGCACAGGTCGTAGTAGACTACACATATGCTAAGCCATGAGATGTCCGAGCACCATTAGCTCTGCTCTCCCCGCGATTTTGGGTACAAACCTACAGCCACCACGATACTTCCACAAGGGGGCCAACTCCTAGGTCAGGCCGGAACCATAGTTCCGGGGGCTCCTGACCTCCCGTAGTACCAGAATATAGCTTCCGGTCGAGCTTCGCAACCTTGAGGTTACTTCCAGTTGGGCACCTCACTGCCCAGGACTGGCGGCCTTTGCCACTTAAGGCTTCCCTAACTTTAAAAGGACCCTTCCGCTAACTGCCTACTGCGTCTTCTAAGAAATACTTCTCTTGCAAAGCTACGGGTTCCTTAGAACCGTACGGTGTCAGTGAGAATTCCGCTGACGTCGTAGGCATCACCGTTGTAGATGATGCCCATAGCCTGCAAGTCCCTAACGTCTGAATAATTTGGGCACTCACAGAGAACATGAAGCCAATCCTCATGGGTGGCTCCACATGAACAGCTTACCGCCCCACTAAGCCCTCTTTTATGCAAGAATGCATTAAGGGAGCCATGCCCGGTTAATAAAAAGCCCAGGCTGAGGGTAAAGTTCCGTTCAGGAAATACTGTCATGGTCAGCACATCCCTCAGGAAGCCGTAAGTAACCCTGCCGTTTTCGCTAGCATCCCACCTAGATTGCCATCTAGATAGAACACATGTGTGTAGCAAGGTTTTACGCTGCCTCAGGGATATTCCATCCACTTCTGCTGGGGAAACCCAGTCTCGCTCATTAAAAGGGAGACCTTTTCTGATCTTGAAAGCGATACCACGACGTATCGCCTCCAGATCCAGAGGTGGCACTCCCAACAAGACTTGCATTGCCTCTGTGGAGACAGACCAAGCAAGGCGACTCTTTGGCAAGCCAAGATCCGACGGCGGCCATCTTCAGTCATAACCCTGTCGTACCATACCGACCCTCCATATGTTGCGCAGGCAACAAAAAGACCGTTGTGTATGACACGAACAGAGCGCCTGTTAAGCCCCCAGTCAGACCGCAGAATGCGCCTTACCTGGCCTACAGCACATAACATGCGTCTCCTCATTTGGACGAGGCGTTATGCCTAAGTATCTGACCTCAGTCACACACCTAATGCTAACACTATTCATCCGAATCACAGGAGGCCGACTTCTCGTATTCAATTTGCCGTTAAGCACCATTGATACTGTCTTCTCCTATGACACTTTGACGCCAACGCTTTCGCCCCATTCGGAAACGATCGAAAGAGTTCTTTCTCCTAATTCCTCCACACGAGCCCTGGATTGGCCCTCGAGGATAAAGAGCAGGTCGTCTGCATAAGCGCAGCAACCACAGAGCTCATTCAATTGCCACACAAGCGGATCCATCATGAGGTTCCAGATAAACAGACCGCAGATGGACCCCTGGGGGCACCCTCTTTCTATGTCAACGCAAACGATGTCGTGTGCATTAGCCACACTCGCTCTTCTTCCAGAAAAATAGCTTTCCCATAGCCCAATTTCCTGGCAGCCCAATTCTCTCAACCTGGTGAGTATTTTTTGCCAGTTCAGATTATCGACGCATCTTTAAAATCAATAAAGATGCCCATAACCACACTGGTGCTGCTGTTCTGGACTCTGTCTTTAAGAAAAGACCAAGCGTCCTCTACACATTTGCCTTTAGTAAAGCCAAATTGGAAAGGAGACATTGGTTCCATCATACTCTCAGAAATCCTTTCCACCATGACCCTTTCCAGCAAGAAGAAGGCCTGACAATTTTGTTGCGCGATCCTCATCAATATCTAGAGTTGGCTCTGAGTATTGCCGCTTCATGCAGAGGACAATCAACTATCCCCATGAGGTGCACGGCTGCCGTCCCCTAGTTTTGCAGTTCCTACACTGCATGGCCTCCTTACAGGAGATGGCTCTATGGCCCTCTTGCCCACAACGGCGACAGAGATCTGCCTTAAATGGGCAGTCCGCTACGCTATGGCCTAGGCTATAACATCTGTAGCACCCCAGTCGGGCCTTGTATTCCCTTACAGGGAATGAATTTAGCCCAATATAGCATCTCCCAGATTTTATTAAGGCCTTTACGGCCTCACTGGAGCCTTCAAGTAGCACATTTGTGGTACCTCCTACTGCCACCGTCCATGGTCGTGAGACCAACTTGAACGCACCTTTTTCAGAGTAGTTTTGACGGTGCAGATCCGTTAGAAACTCCTCCGGACTGATGTCGGTGTTGACACCTTGTACCACCACCCTATCACCGGGTTTCTGCGGTACCGCAGCTTTAAGGCCTACGGCCTTGCGCTCTGCAGGAGCTTTTCCCTCTCAATGGAGGGCGGCATTCTTACCAGAACGCTACCATTCATGAGCTCCACCACCTTTTCCACCCTCACTCCCAATGGCCTAGCCTTCCTCAAAGAGGTTACTATTTCCTTCGAGGAAGAGCCCTCGTTAATGCTATTCAGGACAACAGCATAAGTGGGCGGGGGCACCTTGATTGAATGTTTGGTCACCGGGGGTGCTGCTGGTGTTGCAGCGTTTTGCGCGTTTTTGTTATTTTTTTTCGCTACCTGGGCATAGCTTGGGATATTTGCAGCCATGGAGGCTTTTGTGGTAACCTGCTTGGGGCAAGCACCACCGCCTTTGATGCCTTTAGGGCTTCATTTGAGCCCCTAAGGTACCCATTTTGGGCCACCAGTTGCCATACGATGCCATCGTACTGCGAGGCAACCGTCCTTACCTCCCTTGCCAATTCGTGGTCGACGATTTTTTTGAACACAACATAGACTATTTTATTCGATATAGTCGACAAAGTCCTCGTAAGCAGACTTACATCCCCAATATCGATTTTAGTACATTCCCTATGTACTGTCCCACAAGTATTGTTATTACTATTATTATTTATTAAGGGTCTTACCGTTCTTTCCGGAATCTCCTTTCCAAGCTCCCTAGCATCTTCTTTCTCCTCGTCGCTCCTCCTGGCTTTTTTTTTTTCCTCTTCTTCTTGACTTCCTTAAAGCCAACGAAGTCCTCGGCGTTGTTCTCCTTGCAACTCTCCTCGCAGGTTTCTCGGGCGCATTTCTTTGCAGCCCTCTTCCTCTTGGTCACCTCCATTTCCGCTTACATTGTCACCACTTCACCTTTTATCACTTTTTTAATATTAATAAACTATTATTAAAAAAAAAAACAAAAAATCAATAATCAATAAAATAATAAATAACTAAATTCAGTTAGTGCCGCACACTTTGGGAATTTCTCCTCTTTTTTGTTGGTAAAAACCAATCACAGCACTAATTACCACACTAATGTGGAACAAGTATCCAAAAATTCGTCCGCACTGAAAAGTGCGCTTTACACTTCACACTCCACACTTAAGTCTTAATTTATATTTAATTACGGAAAAAACACGACCGAAGCAACCAAGCGACTGATCACTCCAAACACGTTCGTTCTATTTCGAAGTTGAAAGACAACTCCGCCTAAGATACACCCTCTTTTTCTCATCCGCGAGGATGTCTATTGGGATCATTCCAGCTAAAACGCAGGCTGCATCATCGGAAATTGTACGGAATCCGCTGATCACTCTGATTGCACAGAGCACTCATTTGTCACCAGTGCACCCGCCCATATAGGAGCAGTGTATAGAAGTACCGAGCTGACCACTTTGGTCAGAAAGATCCTTCGGGCATACCCAGGTCCGCCGATGTTCGGTAGCATTCGGGAGAGTGCCGCCTGCATCAGCGATGCTTTCTTGCTAGCGTACTCGACGTGAGTTTTGAAGCGCAGCCGATTGTCGATCATTACACCAAGGTACCTTAAGGATTCTTTGAATCTAATTGTCTGGTCTCCGACGCGGAAATTCGCTTATTCCACCGCCTTACGGCTGGTTATTAGGACAGCTTCAATCATGTGTGGAGCTAGCTCCAGACCCGTAGACTCCAGCGATTCCTTTATATTTACAACTGCCTCGTCTGTGGCAGATTGCTCCTCGTGAATGTGCTTGGTTACTGTAACCACTGCTATGTCGTCAACGAAGCCAACAACCTTTACTCCCTAAGGCAGGATTAGTCGCGGAACTCCGTCGCACATAATGTTCCATAGGAGAGGTCCAAGGACAGACCCTTGTGGGACACCCGCGAAAACACTGTAGTGCTTAGCCCCATCGCCGGATGATACCTTAACCTCCTGTTACTGAAGTAGTCCGTGACTATCCTCAGGAGATAGTATTGTGTATCCATCCTGGCCAAGGATCTCCTAATAAACGACCAGCTCCCTGAGTTGAACGCATTTTTTACGTCGAACGTTACTACTCCACAGTATCTTTTTGCCCCCCATTTCCATCTTTTCCCTTGTATGGCTGCAGTTGCTGTATCTACTACCGCCTCTATTGCATGGATGGTAGAGCGAGATTTTCTGAAGCAGAGCTGGTGATCTAACAGCGCTCCATTTTCCACCGCCACAGCAAGCAGTCTGTTGTATATAGTACGCTCTAGGACCTTACCTAGAGTATTAAGCAGACATATTGGCCGATACGCAGTTTCCATGGCGTAGGGAATATACCCTCTTCTAGACACCTTTGCATCGTCGCTAAGAAGATGTCCGGTCTCGTCTTAATAGCCCTTTTGATGCCTTATTCGGGATGCCATCCGGTCCAGGTGCTTTGGAGTCTCCAATTTTTTTGCATGCAGCAAAAACTTCTTCCAACGTGATGGCCGGGATATCTTCCATATTGATCTCCATTGTGATGGTAACCACAGTAGCTGGTCTATGCGAGAATAGATGCTCTACTATAGTTCTTAGCATTGCATGGCAGGTTAGTTGTGGGAACCTGTTGCTTTTAAGCTTCTTCATCACCACTCTATACACTAAGCCCCAGGGGTCTAGGTTAGCCTCGTCGCAGAGCTGTCTAAAACTCCTTGACTTACTTTCTTTAATGGCACTTCCCAGTTCCCGTCTCGCCGGTTTAAAGTTGGTTAGCCGTTCTTGGAAATCTTGTCTGGATCTCTGAGATCTTCGTCGTGTTTATAGGCAATTCGCTCTGAGCCGTATATTCTCGTCGGTCCATCAGTAGCAGGGCTCGCCTCTTTTACTGACAGATCTTCTGGGCATTGATGGGTCGCACGCTGCGGTAATGGTCTTGATTAGCTCATGAGAAAGAGATTCAGCCAATCCATTGTTCGTTGTACGGTGGTGTTTAGCATTTCATTGAACATATCTTTGTCAAGCAGCGTGTCTTTCCACTTTGGCCCTGTTAGGGTGGGGCACAGTCTGCGTGTATGGGTATATTCTTCACTGACTCGCCATTTGGTTTACCGCAGGAGTGAGTTGCTCATGTATGTAATGTCGATGATTGACCCTCGGAACGTATCCGCTGCACCTTCATTGGCCAGACTTATATCCAATCCTGCGAAAGGTTCGAGGACAGCTCTCTCCCTTACGTCTGTGGTTCTACTTCCCCAATCAGTAGCCCAGGCGTTGAAGTCCCCAGTAATGATAATGTTAGATGTCATCCAACAGCTTCAGCCCCAGTGATAGACTCGCGTTAAGCACAGCCTTGTAGAGTGTAAATTTTCGAATTGTAAGACGTGCCACAATGCCAATCGAGCACTCCAAATGGGGCTTCGGGAGGTCTGTAATTAATTTTGTCCAAAATACATAACGCGAGTGCGGCCATAATCATGGTCTAGGATAGGAACGATAATCTACAGCCGTGTAAAGCTCTTCTTGACTTAGGAATTCAAACGACTTTAATTTCGGGATCGTGTTAAAACGCGGACATGCAAGAATTCCCATTTTTGGTACAGAGCAATGTAAACGTGGTACCTAACGGTACTAAAGGCCAAGTCGAACCCTTTATATCATCAAATGGTAACACCAACTGCTTCTCGGTGCAAGCCTTTGTTTTATCGTCCTTGATAAATGATCAGCCAAGTATCGAAATACCCATTGTCAATCTGTCGTATTTTAGCAATCTGTCATTGGCAGATCCAAACTGCAACCGCCCAACTAAAATCGATGTTTTGTTGGGAGCTGATATATTCTTCCTAATTCTCCTCGAAGGGAGGATTGTTCATCCATCGGGTTCACCTGTAGCTCAAGAAACCATCTTCGGATGGGTCCTGGCGGGTAACATTTCACAGAATCCAGAAGCGGGCTTAGGCGTCTTTCGTACTACCCTTTTGATATTGATGCAGACGTGTTGTTCAAACGCTTTTTTGAGCACGAAGATATTATGGTTGGGCGGGGTGCCGAGTGCTAGGTAAGTGACAGCATTGAAAGTCATCTTATATCACAACATTTTACGAAGCCAGATGGTAGATTCGTTGTTAGTTTACCGTTTGCGAAAGGTCCCATTGAATTCGGAGATTCACGTGACGCGGCGTTGAAACGACTTTGCGCAATGGAGAAATGATTTTCAAAGGCCTCGAGTTTGAAGCTTGAATATGTGTCGTTTATACGCGAATACACAGACTTAGGTCACATGTCTCTTGTGAAGCAAGGTGATCACGACTGTCCTTCATATTATTTACCCATCATGCGGTACTCAAGCCCACAAGTACAACGACCAAATTAAGGGTAGTTTTTGACGCGTCGTGTAAACCCACGAATGGTTTTTCGTGGTTTCGAAAATTTAAGATTGCGATCAAGGCCGATATAGCGAAGATGTACCCGCAAGTATTAATTAACCCGGACGATGTACGGGTTACCGAAGAACCACGCGATTACCAACTCCAAACGGTCACATATGGAACCACCTTGGCTTCGTCCTTAGCCACTAGAGTCCTTAAACAAATCAGTATCAAGAATATCGTGCGATTTCCACGGCCTTCAGATAGTATCATAAACGATTTTTATGTCGACGGCTTTATGTCAAGTTGCGAATGAACAAAGGACGCGATAGACATCAGCAACGATCTCTGTCAGATTTTAGAGGGTGTGGAAAAGAAACTTCGAAAGTGGTCGTCGAACTCGTTCAAATTTCTTAATACCATCGATATCGAGTATCAGGAGGTGTCGGTCGAGCTGCCTATTGGAGAAGGTGGAGTCAAAACGCCAGGCCTTTTGTGGAATACAGAGCTTGACTGCTTCCATTTCTTTTCATCGTCACACGCCATCGGTCCCCAGGTTACCAAAAGGGAAATTCTATCGGATATAGGGTCAAAAATACCCCTTTGGGCGGGCTCCCACCAACGGTCGTCAAAAAGAACATTTTTATAAAGCGCCTTCCCTACGGACCTTCACGAAGAATGGTCAGACTTAAAATCAGATTTGAGCTTCTTAGGTAATCTCAGAATTCCGCGATGGCTGCAGTTAAACCGAAACGAAGTTATGGAGCTGCATGGCTTTGCTGATGCTTCAGAGTCAGCATAAGCTACGGCAGTATATTCCCGCGTGTTAAATTCGCCCCAGTGAAGCCTACCCTTTCGATTCTACGCCTTGCTGCTCGTTGCTGCTTACCGAGCTTCTCAGCAAAGTAAAAGACACTCTAGCCTTTCACGAAATCAAGTGCTTTGCCTACACAGAATCATCCAGGGTCTTACACTAGATTCAAGGATACCCGCGCTCGCGTATCGTGTTCGTAGACAATCGAATATCGAAAATCGTTGCTCAGTTTCCAGTATCCATATGGCTTCACGTGCACTCGACCGAAAATCCCGCTGACTGTGGCCCCGCGTTGTTACGTTTTCCAGTCTGCCAAGCGTCACTGAAAGTACTGAAGATAAAGTTATGTGTTTATCTAGTTACTCCACCAACAGAGGCTTCGATATTTGTACGCGGTTTTCGAACCTCAAAAGAGTTTTCCGCATCGTCACCCGATGTATTCGCCTACTTATTTCGAAATCATAGGCATCCCTCAGCAGTCCCATGCATGCGTGCTGTTTCGTTTGAGAATATACCATAAACTTATCAAAGACCGCGCTGCTTCGGCCTTCACAAACCCAATTTTTCCGAGATGAAGTTACATATTTAAACCGTAAGGAAGCGGTTTCGAGAAAAAACAAGTATCCTGGCAGCTCGAAAATGCTGCAATACCTCTTCATCAAAAGCATCCAATAATTCTTCACAAGGAACACCACTTAACAAAATTGATAGTCAGCGATTGTCATCTTACAAACTTCCTCACTGGAATACGCCAAATGACGTCTCTTTTTAAGTTCATCATTTAATCAAGCGGTGTGTCTACCAGTGCACAACATGCACACGCCAGCGAGCATTCGGAAACACCGGCGTTGACTATTCGGGCACATTTATGGCCCGATTGAAGGGACGAGGCTCTAAGCAATATAAGGTATATGGTATGTCGCTCTATTTGTTTGCCTGGCGACAAAGGCATTGCATTTAGAGATTGTCACGGAGCTGTCATCAGCAGAATTTCTAGCGGTACTGCGTAGATTCGTTGCTAGACGTGGTAAGTGTCACACTCTTTTTAGTGACAACGGAATTAATTTTGCTGGTGCCAATCAACTACTTCGCGACTTGGCAAATCTTTTAAATTCAACGGAATCCCAAGAATAGGTATCGAACAAGTTTTCAAACATGGACATCAATTGGGTTTTTTCGCAGCGCTATGCTCCGGATTTCGGTGGTCTTTGGGAAGCTGGTGTTAAAACCATTAAATTTTATTTGCGTAGAGTGTTGATAAATACGTCGGTGGCTTGAGGAATTTTCGACCGTGCTGTGTCAAATCGAAGCCTGTGCTAATTCTAGGTCATTATGTGCGCGTTTCGAAGGTGATATAGATCACTTAGCTCCAGCGCAGTTCCTGATTTCGTGACCTCTCTTGATGGTGCCGTATCCCACTGCCTTAAATCTCCAGCCATCGTTGTTGAATTAATGGCAATATCTACAAGGTCTCCTACAAGCGTTTTGGAGTTAGCCTTTTTAAGTAGCATAGGTAGCAGCATGGTTTCGGTTTGCATATTATCAATTTCCGGATCAGGAAGGTCGTTGCTTATATATTATCTCATGTAACCACAATTTTGGCAACAACTTCGTTCGATGTAAGGTCTTAGGATTGTGTGTGTTACAGTGCTAAATTGTGAAGACAACTCTTTAAAAAAGTCCGATTCGATAGACATGCTCTTAAGTGCCTGGAAAATATTGTAAACTCCAATCAAATTTACCAAAAAAAGCAATCCCATTGCACAAGAAAATTTTCGTTTGAATACTGGCAGGGTAGGTACCACGACAAGCATCCTTTCTCATCACAGTATATTTGAGGTTGATGCAAAGAAGTTGAATTTGATTATTTGTTATCCGAAGAGCAAAGAGAAATAGAAGATAACTCTCTCCAAATTCATCACAGAAGCAGCGGGAGCAAATATATCGTAGATCATCTCTCCAAGGAAACTGATAAATTTTTGCACCGTAAATGGTGCAATTCAAAAGCTACAGACTATGGGAAATAAGTTCCTGAAAGACGAAACACTTTGCTGTAGTTTATCCCAGTTTTTAGGAGAATATTTACTGTTGGGCCACGTCTCCAGAATTAGCGGGATAAATAATGCACGGCATAGAGTATTCCACTAACCTCGATTCTCAAGCAAATATTCTACAATGCTTTGTGTGGCCGTCGACTGGACCTTTTAAGATGAAAAAATAAAGTGGCATAATGGATGTAAGGGTGTTTTTCTTAGAGGTGTACAAATTCAATATGAAATAAAATACTTCAAACTAATGTTAATGTCTATGATATTAGATTTATTTAATAGATAATTTAATGCCATTAGTGCATAAATATAACATTGGGCATATGTGAGTCAGTGCTAGCTCGAATATAGCGCAATCCTGAAATCCAATTTTCGACAACTTTATCGAGCAAGTGGCGCTGTATATCAGCAATAACACGGCGAATGTTGACTTCCAAATCGTCAAACGTCTCTGGTTTATCGTCATAGACTAGTGACTTCACAAACTCCCAAAGAAAGTAATCTAATGGTGTGAGATCACAGGATCGTGGAGGCCAGTTCACAGGTCCATTAGGCGAAATTATGCGCTCAGCAAATGTTTCCCGCAATAAATTGATGGTGTCGCACGCCGTGTGGCATGTTGCGCCATCTGTCATTGCCATTCAACAGAGGAAGGAAGAAGTCAGAAATCATGTTTCTATAGCGCTCTCCATTGATGGTAATATTCTGGCCGGCATCGTCCTTAAAAAAAATGGCCAAATGATTCCACCTGCCCATAAAGCACACCAAACACTGAGTTCAAACAGTGAGTTTTAATGGTTGTAAGGGCGTCTCGACAACGGCTTCTGCTTGTTTAGATATCCAGTTGGATCTTGCAATCTTTTAAGCCAAGATCTTTCCGTAAAATCTTCCACAAAGTGGATGGGTATAGCTCCAATTGCTGTGAACGATGGCGAATCGACTTATCCGGATTCTCCTCAATACTGCGCTCCACGACGGCAATAAGTTCTTCTGTTCGCTCTGTATGGCATATTATCCACTAGAGTGTCCGTGGTATGAAAATGATTCATCGTGTTCTGAATAACTTGGTCGGCGATTATGTGGAACGTAAAATGAACGTAGTGCACGATAAGTTTGGCGAACCGAACCATGGTTTTCAAAATAAGTTTGCACAATTTGGACGGGTTGTTCTGGCGTTAATCTATTCACCCTAAAATAGCAAAATGTCCTAACCACAAATCAACTTTCAACTGTGAAATTGACAATCTTAACAGTGCTGCCAGTTTAAAAACCACCATCTAAAAAAACACGCTTGTGTATGAAAGTTCCCCCTATTTTGAGAAACTTCTTTTCCGTGACCTTAATGTTTACAAATTCGTTCTGACTTCTGACATGGTGAGGATGTTTCTCCAAATGTGAATATCAGAAAAGCATAGGAACTACTCGTACCTTGGGAGTATCTTGCTGTGATTATCTGTCGACCGTCTGGAACATTGCCAGCTGTACAATGTGTCCCGCTGTCATGAACCATTCGGGTCTTAAAAAAGTTGGTAATGCCATAGATCATCGAAAAGAATTTCGAATTGCAGTAGAAATCGTAAACAGCGATTCTTATGTGGACGACCTGATACGGCCAAACGTTTTAGGGTTTTAAGTATAGGCAAGCGTGCAGGAAGGCTTGGCGTTTTTACAAACTCCTTCTGCAGAAGCTGTATGGACAAGGAGGGGGAGTAGAAAATCCTTCGCTTATTCTGCGCATGCCCAGCTTCTAAGTGATGTTTTCTTCTAAAATGACTTAACCGATCTAATCAATATAGACGTTAACATTCTCCAACGCTTCGTCAAAAGCTTAAATTGATTTTAAGAGGAGGAGGATCATAGATCCACGTGGCATCACAATGGGCTAGTAGACCTAATTGGATTGGTTTTTCAGACGCCCAGTCTTAGCTAATCTAACCTGAGAAGTAAAATTACTTACACAGTTGGAGAACGAAGATTGAATTCCTCTGTTGTTTTGCTTCAAGACCTATGATATCGCAATTTGGAATAAAATGATGACGTTTCAGAGCCTTTTGCTGCATTGTGACTTAGATATTGCTTTAACGAAATTTTAATTCAATTTGCTTACTCTAAATATGGTATATCTGTGAACACCGATGCAGACGCATACGCAGCTGTCATTTGTAGGCAGTGCAGTCTCAGCTGCTATATCGAACTTTCAAAGCCCAACTTTTGGTACTTAAGACTCCAGTTGTTAGGCTTAAACAACTCGCCTTGAATTATGCCCAGCTCTGTTTTTAGTTAGACTATTGAAAGCTATGTACAAAACTTTAAACATTACTTTCGCTAATACCTTTATTTAGTGTAGCTCAACAATCGTGCTGCCTTCACCATGTCGGGAATTGAACTGGGAACTGAGGTTCTTAATACAATCAAATGAAGCCAGATTGCGCATCGTGCTGATACCTAATGTCTGGTGGCTTGGATCACATTGGCTCTCTTAATAGTCCATGGAAATCGAGTTTGAGCCATTTAAAACTAAGTATAATCGAGTGGCTGTAGGTAGTTTACCTTAGAGAATCTGGTATTTCAAAAACACCGTACATTTTTTAATAATTGTAATATTTTGAGGCTTAATCAGTTTCTAGAAGGAAAAGAAGAGGCCATGAGACCATGTAGTGTCAAGCATTCAATCATAATTTCTAAGGAACTTGTCCAGAAATATCTTCGTCGAGTCACTGTGAACTGTTTCGTCAGTAGTATCGATAATCGAATGCATACCGGGTTGTTGGAGAAGGAAGGCTAACGCAAAGAGAATGATGGCCTATTGACTCTCGCCCTTTGGCCGCTGCGGATGCGACTAAAAAAAATGAGAAAGAAATATCATATCACCAAGTAGAATATTTCACTCTTTATCTATTTGGCATCAAGCGCAACACACGTTGAACTACGTTTGCTTTTTAAGCAGACGAGGAAAGCCCTTCTCACTTCCACTCGTATGTATGCATATTGACAATGAGACATATTTCGAGGACCACTGAGATGACCGCAAATTCTAGGCCTTGCGCCATATATTCGATTATATTAACTCCTGCAAAACTCTTCCTAGATCAAGCATATTCAACAGTTTCGGAATGATCGATAGAGTTCTCTACAAACCAAAACCTGGCCAAGGGCATAGTGGCAGGAAAAGCAATAAAACTTCAAACAACATGACAATATTTCGCTAAAGGTTCGAATCTACCCGCTAGCAAATGGGTCATGAGTCGATTGATCAAAACCCGTGATGTTAAAAGCCGCGCTTTAGATTCGAGGACAGGAACCAAATAACAAAAGACCCGATATCCATTTTCAAGGATGGATCAATGATGGAAATGAGCAACTGGCACCGGGATCTTCTCCTATCATTTGAACTTATGATGCTCACGTCGTCGGTCGCTTACCGGACTACTGTAACAAGTGTCTTCCAGGCTGGGATATTGGTTGTAGGAGAAGCAGCCAAACTTGCGGCAATAAAAGCAATATTACACGAGGATATTATGTTTATGGAGAACTAGGCTGAATTTAAGGCTCAAGGCTCTTTGCGTTCAGCAAAAGGTTACGCTTTTCTGAGTTCCTGGCAATACAGAAGTGGCAGGCAACTAGCATGCAGACTAGCTAGTTCGAAAAGAATCCTCTCTAGAAAGGGGACTAACAGATCACTCTATCAAACTTCCACTTTGTACTCTGAGAATACTAGTGGAGCGAACGATACAAATAAAAGTCAATGAAAGGTGGAAAAGCCTTTCAACTTGCGAAACCTCAAGACAATTATGGCCGGAACTCAGCAAATCCAGAACGAATAAGATTCTCTTGAAAGGCACAGCTGAACTATCTACGATTGTTGGATTACTCACTGGCCATATAATTCTGGTGGCGCACTGACTGCACTAGCTGTGGGGATGTGGGCTCACGGGAGGATGCTCTCCACTTTCTGTGCCACTGTCCTAGCCTTTGTGACTAAGAACTTTAGGAAGAATTATCTGCTGCTTCAGATTCGCGGATGCAACAAGATGACTTAGACCCGCTCAGAGATCCAACGTCAACTAGACGGAAAGCGAAAACCAAAACTAGGGACCCAATCAAATTGCCATCCAGTTCCAATTCCCCCACCCGGACATCACAAGGGATCTACACAGACCTAAGTATGGTGAGATATAGAATGGACTCGACTGCAGATACCTCATTTACCCGCTAACCGAAGATAACCTCACCTTGGAATTTAAGCTCCAATTCACCAGAGTAAAGCCAGGTGTAGAATAACTTTTACACATTCAAACCAATAACATGGTGCATAGGATACCCAGGACAGGCAGATTCCACAGTGTAGGTAGATTCATAAAACTTTCTTCAATAGCAAGTCATTTGATCGCGTCCACACCAAAATTTTGTGTGCACCCCTGAATCCAACAAATATTCAGAAAAACGAAAAATTTTGTATTTTCATCGTCTTCCATGTATCTCTGATGAAACAAAAACACGTGGCTTTTAAATATGCGACATATTCGCATCCAGTCAAATTCAAAGCATTCCAGCATGGATAGTAGGAGCCTAGTATGTCTAGAAATGGTTTGTGCAATCATTAAATAGAAACCCCTTTGCTTAAAGTCCTCCAGTAAACCCTAACCCACCTAATTTCAGTTCACACTTTTAACACATAAAGCCACAAAAACGGTGACCATACCTCATCATTAGAGGCATGGACCGAGATGCAAATCGAATTTTCCCACCCCAAAATTCATCCGAGAATCCATACTTTTCTTTTTTGCATCGCAAATACAAAATTGCAATCGTTTTACACTAGCACAGTTACAGACTGTATACACTCGCAAAGAGTCACCTGCACCTGTCCATCTTGCCACGCTACCATGTACAACTCAACACACAACAAATCCTCGACGCATTTAATTAAAATTCATTTGGGAAATTGAGGTTGGGAACAGGCACCGAATCCTATCACTTCCACATTTGCCAACGCGAACACACGTCGCATACGCTGATGATGCATCGCTCCCGACATTCACACAAGCACACATCACTAGGACCAATTGCTATCGCCATCACTATCACCATTGCCAGCACCATCAGCATCACCATCACCATCACTATTGCTATCGCTATTACCACCAAAAAATCTACACGCTGATAGGTTGGCTTGGCCAGGGTTCAAGTACTCTTCCACAGCTCCAAGCTCTACCGCCATTACCACGAGCAGTAACCGATTTTCGTCCAAAACCTACGAAACGAGGAACACGAAGGGTAGTGCAACTTTTTGGTATTTTACCACATGGTTCGACCGATATCATCGTGGTTTCCTGCATCCTGACGATGCAACTCCAACTTCTACACCTTCATTCTATGCTACTCCTGGCTTTCATATACTCGCACCTACTTTGCGTATCCCGCACCCCAACGAGAGGTGGTGGGAAAGGGAACAAAAAATTAAAAAAAAAAACAAAAAAAACCTTGAGTTAGTTCCGTTACACAGTTACTCGTAGGTATGGATGGCGTCGCGCCGTAACTATGCCTACCGACCACCAAAGCTGCATACACTCGTGCATTCATGAGCGCCGATCGAATCACCTGCTATTACGCGTCAGCTGTTCTCAACGCTCTCTACAGCTCTATGTACATCACAGCTACAGCTTCAGTTTCAGTTGCAGTTCAATCAGGTTCTATGTAGTTCTAGTAGCAACAGTCTCTATCTACACCAATGGGCCCTTGATGTGGTCTGGAAAATGCATTTCAACGATAAAACGGTGTATGTAAGTAGCTGAGTGGATAGCAGAGCTACGTACTTGCGAAGATGGCGCATAGATATCAATGCCGCCGCGTGAATGTGGTCAAGGCAACCAAATTTCCTCGAATCCTATTGACAGGATAATTAACGAATTCTAATGGTAACCAGAGATGTAAATCCACCTGTGCAGGAAGCAATCACTGATATCGTGCGATGCCAGTGGATGAAAGTAATTGGGACTTTGGTGCTTCGATCGAAGGTTTTCATGGTTTCAGTGAATGAGGTCAAATCGAAATCCGACAAGTAGGTTCTAACCCACCACCATCTACCTTCCTATTGAAGTTAGACGTTTAGGAGTACAGAAATGGGATGAACTAAAGTCTTCTAGGGAGATTGCAAAGAACTGGAGCTAGAACTACTCACAGAACACACAGACAATGCTTGACGTTTTCCATCAAAAGTTGCTGCTGTCCGAAACTCATAAGCGGACGTACGAGTATTCTACTCAGGGCTCTGTTTTTGAACGCCTTCTTTGCTATATCATGTGTAATGGTATTTTGAGACAACATGTTACCGAGTGATTCGCGGATGATTAATCAATCGTGACAACAGTGATAACAGATGAATGCCTTGATGAGCTGGAATTGACTGCAAAGTACTCGTATACCAAATCGTTGGTCCTTATCCAATGGCTCGGATCGAGGAGTCCTGCATAGGCAGAATAGAAGGCGGGTGCTGTATAAAAGAGAGCCTTAAAATGAAAGAGCATCGAAGTGCACCTGAAAAGATATATCAGGCAATTTCTAAAGTAACTCTGGCAATCTCAACGATGTTGTGTTCAATTGATGCCCTAAGAGGAGAAGCGCATCGAGAGCTCCAAAAAGTTTACGGAGATGCTGCTCTAAGTGAAACAACGTGTCGTGATTGGTTTCGTTGCTTCAAAGACAGTGATTTCGATGTTGACGAGTGTCCGAGTGAAGGAAGGCCAAATGCAAGAAGTAATCCCAAAGATATTCTGAACATGTTCGCGTTGTTTTTTCAAGGTATTTACGATTCCTCCAGCCTTATTTCTTTTAATGAGGATTATTTCGATTCCTTGCATGCTTATACTGCCTCAAGTTCTCTGGTACTTATAAGATCCGAATTATTGTTGGCATTACATGATTTGAAGGACAGTAAAAATCCAGATTTCTTGGGTTTTTACCCGGTTATATTAAAATCTTGTGCTGAATCTCTTAGCTATCCCCTGCTCTATATTTTCAATCAGTCATTGGCTAGTCGGACGTTTATTGATGATTGGAAATATTCTCTTATAACACCAATTTATAAGAGACGAAATTTCGAATTATAGACCAGTTTCTAAACTGTCTATTATACCTAAACTTTTGGATCGCCTTGTGAAGGAACGGATGGTAATCATCTTAAGCAGCTTTATTAGTGATTCTCAGCATGGATTTTGGAAAGGTCGTTTGATTTGCTCTAACCTAGTTCAGTTTACTAATCATTGCTTAAGTTCCATTGAGAAGCACAAGCGAGTGCACGTAGTTTATACTGATTTCGTGAAAGCCTTTAGTAGAATTAATTTGCATATCCTTCTAAAAATCATTGATGTCGTCAACATCGAAAAGCGAGAGAAACAAAAAATTGAAGGAAAGGATATGACAGTTAAACGTAGCCTTCCCCTCTTTATGCTAACCTTTGAGAACACTGAACATACCCAAAAAATATACGATATTAAGTCAATCCTCAACATTATTGTTAAAATTGAGCCTCGACGCAAAAACTCGAAACTGATCCCGCAGTGTAGGCGATGCCAGGAATTTAACCATACGCAAGCTTACTGCCAAAAAGAGCCTCGGTGCGTAAAATGCGCAGGTAAACACCTGTCCAAAGAATGCAACGTAAGCAAACAAACCCCTCCGACTTGTGTCAACTGCAGGGGTAAACACGTAGCAAATTTCCGTGGCTGTGAAGTAGCAAAGGAGTTGCAAAACAGACGTGACAAGTTGTTTAAGCCACAAAAAGAGAATCCCAAAACTAAAGAAAAAACATCGGGATCTGCTCAAAATATCGTTAAAAACGCCAAGGCGAAAGTGATTGATTCCAGTGTTGAAAAGAAAGCATCGGAAAAACTTACATACGCTGAAGCTACCAAGCTAAAGGCAAAAGATTCCGGAGATCCTGCTTCCCAAGTATTTTCCGTTATTCTCGCGCAGCTTGAGCAGCAAAACAAAATCAATGAACTTATTTTAGATAAGCTAAAGAAGTTTGAAAATAGGTTCAATAAAAAACGTCCTTCGCCTAAAAAATGAAAAGGGAAAAATTAAACGTACTCACCTGGAATGCAAACGGAATCTTAGAAAAACTTTATGAACTTGAGTTATTCCTAAGGAAAAACGACATTGACGTTTGTTTGGTTTCCGAAACCCACTTGAAAAATGGGTCATCTGCAAAAATTAGAGGTTTTAAAGATTACTACGTGTATCACCCTTCGGGAAACGCGAGAGGCGGATCCTCTGTATACATTAAAGAGTCTCTTGAGCACAACGAAGATATAAAAGTAGAGCTCGAGTCTGTACAACTAATTGCGGTGCGCGTAAAATTGGTACGGAACTCCTTTACTATTTCAGCCATCTACTGTCCTCCACGATTTACGCCTTCAAAACATATATTTAAAAATATATTCAATTCTCTTGGATCGGCTTTTACGATTGGCGGTGATTTCAATGCCAAACACACTTTTTGGGGATCAAGATGTGTCTCCCAAAAGGGTAAAATACTCTATAAAGCATGTATGGAACACAATTATGACTTCTATTCAACGGGCAAGCCGACTTATTGGCCAACAGACACAACGAAAATACCCGATCTTGTCGATTTCTTCGTTGTTAAAGGAATTCGTAACTCGGATATAAACGTTGATGAAAGCTTCGATCTTTCCTCCGATCATTCTCCAGTCATACTGACAATGAACGACACGTTTATTAAAAAACAAGGACCATTAAGACTAACTGGACGAAATACTAATTGGGAAGGATTCAGAAATGAGATTAATAATAACCTAGAACTAGGCGTTTCACTTAAAGCAGCACTTGAACTCGAAATCGAAGTGGATTCTTTCGTTGAAATAGTCCAATGTGCTGCGTGGAACAATACACCTTGTCAACGAAAAAACACGGCTAAACGTAACTTAAACTACCCGCCTGTAGTAAAAGATATGATAAGAAAAAAAAGAAAAGCTCGCAAAAGATGGCAAACAACTCGAGCGCCGCAGGATAAAACACGCTTAAACAGGCTCTGTAATCTGCTCAAGGAGACTCTTAAAAGTTACAGAAATTCCGAAGTAAATACATATGTTCAAAACCTGACGGCAGGAAAAGAAACAAATTACTCGCTTTGGAAAGCTTTAAAATGCTTAAAAAGGCCCAAAATCCCCGCGCCACCAATCAAGGTCGGCAATAACGAATGGGCTAAGGGGGATAAGGAAAAAGCGGAGGTTTTTGCCGACTATCTTGAAGAAATTTTCAAGCCCTCCGACGGCCCGACACTGGCACCCGGCACCAGTTCTTTAGAAATAGCATATAGTAATTTTGTAATGACAAATGCAACTCTTGCTGAAATCAAAACTGTAATAAGGAAATTAAAACCAAAGAAGGCTCCGGGGTATGACCTTATTACCGGAGAAGTTCTGAAAATGCTACCTCAAAAAGCACTTATAAAGCTCTTACACATTATTAACGCGGCTCTGAGGCTTGAATACGTGCCAGGCCAGTGGAAAGTTGCAGAAGTCATTATGGTACTAAAACCAGGAAAACTTCCAAACGATAAAAAATCATACAGACCCATTTCTCTTCTACCGATCCTGTCGAAAATCTTTGAGAGGATTTTGCTAAAACGTCTTCTCCCAATTATCGAAAACCAAAATCTTATTCCCAGCCATCAATTTGGATTTCGGACTAAGCATTCAACAATTGATCAGGTGCATAGAATTACTGATGTAATTGAAAGATCCCTGGAAGCAAAAAAGATTTGTTCGAGCGTATTTCTTGACGTCTCACAAGCTTTTGACAAAGTATGGCATGAAGGTTTGAAGTTCAAACTGCGACGAATTTTGCCATTAAAGCTTTATAACATATTGACAAGCTATTTTGAAAATAGAATTTTTCGCGTTCGATACGGAAATGATGTTTCGAAATTTAAAGATATCCTAGCCGGAGTACCGCAGGGAAGCGTACTGGGCCCACTTTTGTACCTTTTATATACAAGAGATATACCACACGTCGAGGATACTGTTCTCGCTACTTTTGCTGACGACACCGCTATCTTAGCGGCTGGAGAATCAATAGAAGACTCAACGGCGAAACTTCAGACTGCTTTAAATAAAGTCTACGAGTGGACAAAGATCTGACGAATTACCCTTAATGAGACAAAATCTGTACATGTTGACTTCACCTACAGAAAGATAAATCACTTGCCCATTTCTATAAACTCGGTGTGTATCCCCTTTGCAAACGAGGCTAAGTATTTGGGAATGACACTTGACGCGAAGCTTAAATGGAAAACGCATGTTAGAAAGAAACGAAAAGAACTAGAGGCCAAATACAGAGAAATGTACTGGCTACTTGGTAAATATTCCAAGCTAAGCTTAGAAAACAAGCTGCTTCTTTATAAGCAAGTGCTAAAGCCGGTGTGGACCTATGGTATACAACTCTGGGGTTGTACTAAGAAATCAAATGTAAATATAATACAAACTTTTGAAAATAAAGTGCTACGACAATTTGTGCGTGCCCCATGGTTTATAAGAAATAATGACCTGCATCGAGACCTCGGAGTTCCTTTCGTGGAAGATGAAGTCAGGAACTGCGCACGAAAACATAAAGTCCGGTTAAGCGGCCATATCAACAATACAGTCCTAGAAGTCTTGGACGAACGAAACATACTACGCCGTCTTCAACGAACTAAACCGTTGGACCTTGCGCGATAAATTGAAACCGCATTAAGAAAGCGGAATATGTAGGGTCTTCCATTGGAAAGTGTCCTACCAATCGTGACTAACTTATGAAATAAAAACTGCTTGATAAGTTCTACTTAGTTGCGGTATTAAAATCAACAATGAAGGGAGGTGTTTTTAGTGAGTAAGAATCTCACACTACTATGAGCACGCGCTTCTGATCCTCATAGTGTCTGATGGAAGATTTTCACCTGCCCTCGCCGGAAAAAAAAAAAAAAAAAAAAATCTGCTCTGTTTGTTTATGCGCCAGGTAATCAAACAAAAAATATCGTGCACCATAAAGCACTGCAATAAAAATAAAACTTCATTTAGAATTACAATAGTAAAAATAAAATGAAATATAATAAGTAGGTATCGTAATAGAAAATGTGAAATTGTAATTTTAATTGTGATTTTTTATTGACTACATATTAAAAGAATTTTAGTTGTTTTATAATTTTTATTTTTTGACATAATGTAATTGTTGACTTATTAACTTTCTTTTATCTTTTTTTATCTTACTAGCTGACCCGTCGTCCCGAATAGCAGAATAAGTATTATAGAATAGACTGTTAGGCGGTACGAAGTTCGCAGGGACAGCTAGTCTATTTTATATTTTTAAAGATATACTCGTAAATCTGGAAGACTTTACAAGCACGGCACTTTTCAGACGTTTTGGACTTAGGTTCAATATTTGACAATTTTTAAGTAACTAAATGTTTTTATTTAACAAAATAAACTTTTTTTTCATAAATTTTAATCAACCAGAGACTAAAAAAAAAATAAAAACCACTTCTGGCAGTAAAAAATAACAATTTTGACAATCAACTTTTTATGACAAATTTATTGTCAGTCTTTGCACAAAGGATAGGAAAACTGCAGGCATACAGGCTTACTACATCCAATACAGACATATGTAAGACCTCATCCTATGTTTCCTTGCAGGACAAATTCTGCATGCCCGCCTAGTTGTCTTATTAGTTTCTTGTGCAACGAATTACTCTGCAATCATATTTTTGCCTAAAACTCGAGTCATTGTCAATTTGAGCTCTCTAGGCAAATTAGTGTTAGTAACACGTCTTTGGATGTGAAAACGGGCTAAATTTTTGAGAAAATCTCCAGGGTGAGTTTTTTAACTTGAGACATCAAAATTACTCGAAAAGTACGCGATATCGCGAAAAATGTTTCAGACAAAAGTCACAAGGTTATGAAGGGAAGATAAGATGGTGACCACGATTTTGACCTTGAGACCCATTTTCAAGGTCAAACGAAGGTCACTTTTGATTTTTCAAATGATAATTCCTGATTTTCATTGCTCAGTCGTATTGCTCGTAGGTTTGCCATTTGTTTTTACATACTGCCTTTAGCATAACCCAGAAACAACGGCGTGGACGTAGCAGTATTTTGTTTCCTTCGGGGTGATTAATTAGAGTGTGTCAACTTGCCTCCCACTGTTGAATCATTGAATTCTTCCCATTTCGACGTTTATTTCCCGAGACTACTTCAACAAATGCTCGAAAATGTGGCCATTCACTTCAATACACTTGTCTATCCGCGCTCTAAATAAACCAACAGAACTGAGAAGTATTTCTGGCGTAATCTTCCGGCAAGCTTCAGTTATTCGTCTTTTCATGTCCTCACGTGTTGTTGGCTTTTTTTCTGTAAACCTCACTTTTTAAGTAGCCCCACAAGAAGAAATCAAGTGACGTAAGATCAGGTGATCTAGCAGGCCATTGCCTCGGACCCCCTCGTCCGATCCATCGTTGATCTTAAACATTGTTTAATACGCCCCGGACTACTTGGGAATAATGGGCTGGACAACCATCATGTTGAAACCACATTGTTTGTCGCAACTCCAATGGCAGTTGGTCCCGCAAGAAGTTTGCATACCATTTCGCCATTCAAGTTGCCTTCAATAAAATATGGACCTATTAATTTATCCCCAATAATTCCCGCCCAAACATTAACATTCCAAGGGTACTGGCGTTCAACTTGTCGCAACCAAAAAGGGTTTTCGGTAGCCCAGTAATGCATATTATGTCGATTGACCGTACCATGATTGGTGAAAGTCAACTCATCAGAGAATAACACCTTGGCGAAGAAAAGGTGGTCTCGTTCAATTTGCTGAAGTGCCCTTTGACAAAAGGAAACCCGGTTGCGAAAATCCTCACTTGATGCATTGAAACATGATAAGGATGGTATTTATGCCGATGTAATATCTTACATACAGTCGTTTGAGAAATTCCTGATTCACGACTTATTTGGCGAGTGCTAATGTGAGGATCGTGTGCAACGGCAGATAACACTGCTATTTCATTGTCCTCAACAGCCACCCTATCTGGCCGATTCCTTTTCTTTGGTTGCACACTACTTCCTTCACCAGCGAATTGTTGGATGACCCGATAAAAGGAAGCGCGCGGTAGTAACTGGTCTGGGAAACGTTGGGCGTAAAGAGCAACAGCATCATCAATGTGCCTTCCACTTTCTCCATAAATCAATATCATTTCAAATTTCTTTGAGTTTTAACTTCACTCGAGGCAATAATGACTTCCTCAAAACAAATATCGACCTTCTAACACCCTAACAACGTTGGAAACCGATTGATGGCTTAGGCGTGCCAGTGCAGTGGTATCTAACACTGAATGAATAAGACCTTTGAGGAAAAGTCGTGTGCCCCATTGAGGAATACGACTGAGCAATGAAAATCAGGAATTATCATTTGAAAAATCAAAAGTGACCTTCGTTTGACCTTGAAAATGGGTCTCAAGGTCAAACTCGTGGTCATCATCTTATGTCCATTTCAGAACCTTGTGACTTTTGTCTGAAACATTTTTCGCGATATCGCGTATTTTTCGAGTAATTTGGATGTCTCAAGTTAAAAAAACTCACCCTGTATAATATACAGGATGTTAGTTTTAGTTTTAAACGCATTTTATTTTCTAATTCATTAACTCTTACATACTAACAAAAAATGCTTAAATGCTAGCTTAAAATTACTTAACAAAGTTATACTAACTTACTGGCCCCACACAGGCACTCTAAGCTACTCTAAACTCTTATATATATGTCTTTCGACTTTGTTTACATTTTATACTTATATATACTTATTTTCTATGCTTAAGGCTAAGAAAAGAATTTAACAAAAAACTTAGCATATGGACATATTTTTTATAAAAACTTAACATCTAGCTTAAAATAAATCTTAGTCTACCTAACCTACCTACACAATACACACATATATACACATAGACAATATTCACAATGACATACATATACTAGTATATACCTATGTATATACTAATATATATATGTATTTCTTAAATACTAACCTAAACCTATGCAAGCTGGCCATTGCTATTCACAGTGCAAATGGATTGGTCAGCTCTGCCCCATTAGTGAGGCTGGTCCGTAATTGACGGAAACGACGACGAAACATCTTCTCCATCATTCAACCACCAGAAATGCTGGTGCTGCCGAACGACATCCCTCTTATCGCGATTCCCCACCGCCCTACTGAACCTGAGACGATCCACACTGCCGTGTGCGACGTCTCTGTCGTAGTTGAGTCGCCTGTCCCCAGCTTTCCGAGCGACATGGAAGATTAACGGGACCGCTGATCTATCCTGGATCAACCCTATCTGATCTAGGTAGAGGAATGCTTCCGGTGGAACGAAGCCGTCAGAGCGCACACTCTCGTGGTAAAGGTAGTTGGGGTAGTAAGCCCCCGATATCAGGTTATTCGTCGAGGTCATTGCTCTTGCAATGTGCCTTCGAGTCAGCTTAATTACGAAGTTGTCCACTCGTATTAGGTTCGCCCTGTTGTAAAGGACCTCATTACGATAAAATTTTTTGTACTCCGACTCTGGTGTTCTGTACAAGCGAAGGCAAGCCCTAAGGCAAGCCCTCTCAAACACCCGAATCTTTTCCATTAAGCTTGCTCGCACATTGAACCACACAGGACAACCAAATACCAGCATGGGCCTGATAAGGGCCATGTAGCAGATTACCTTTACCCTCGCATCGAGTTGGCTGCTATAAAACAGTCTCTTTGTAAGGGCAAAAGCTCCTTTAGCTCTGGCCAGAGCAGCATCTACATTTTTGTCAAAATACGGAAACTGATCTAGCCAAGGTATCTGACTACATTTCGACAGGCAAGAGGCTGTCCGTGTTGTCCAATGATCGAGAACTTTCGCCAATTTTTTCTAGTATCCCTAGAGGCTCCAGACAACGGCGTCCTAAAGAGAATGGTTTCCGACTTCTGAAAATTGATTTTCAACTTCCAGTCATCGCAAAATCGTCTTATCTAATCGAAGTCACGCTGCAAGAGAGTATTAATGACCTCGATTTTTGGACCTGTTCTGTACGCTATCAAATCGTCTGCGTACGCAATAGTATGGGGAAGTGAACCTATCAAGTCGCTTGTATAAATGTTGAATAGGATCGGCGAATTGACCGCGCCTTGCTGAAGACCATTTTTAATTTGAAATATACCAACAGAAGTCACATCGCCATTTTTCACGATGAACTGTCTGTTGGTTAGCATATTATAAAGAATGTACAAGAGTGGTTTACTGATCCCCAGCCTAGTCAGCCTATAGAAAAGACCCTCTAACCATACAGTGTCGAAGGCCTTCTCCAAGTCAACAAGGCAGGCACCAGTGCATTGGTTTTTGCCTTTATTCCATTGGATATCGGACACCACTTTAGACGCGGCATGTGAGATATCATGTCCCGCCTTAAAACCGAATTGATTATCCGGAACTATATGTTTGTCCTCAACCCACCTAGACAGAGCTCTATTGATTACTTTTTCAAACACCTTACTGATATTCGGAAGGAGACTTATCGACCGGAGATTCGCCGGATTGGATATATCCTTTCCCTTTTTGGGGATAGGTTGAACCACCGCCGTTTTCCAATGCGCTGGATAATGTGCATTATTCATTGCATTATTAAACAGGGTGGTGTAAATGTCCACCGCTTCTAGAGGAAGATGTCGAAGCACGATGTTTGGAATACCATCGGTCCCCACTGATTTCTTAGCCCTGATTGTGTCGAAGATCTCACGGAGCTCTTCCTTCGAAATGAACGGAGGTAGGTCACCCTCTCTGGTAATGACAGTATTTGCCATATTTTCGTCGCTGAAGCGAGTGAAACCAGAGCCCTCGGATCGCCAGTTCTCTACTTCATTTCGAATGTAGAGGTTGTGCACCAAGACGCGATTGTCCAGGTCATAATTAGGACCAATGGTATCAGTGGCCTTGTATATTTCCTGGAAAGTCGCCCCTATGGCCTCAACCTTCTCCTGTGGATCCTCGATCACAAAGAAGTCGTCATCATTAGCGGCCTCATTTGGATCAATACCTGCTATTGTCAGTAACCGTTCGTTGTCTGTTGTCCGGGCTATTTTAAGACACTGAAGGTCGTTTTGATTTTTTCTCCGAAATAGTTTATTTATTTGCGGGAACATATTCGGGTTGCTGGTGTTTACAGCCCGAACCCTGTTGTTCCAATACGAACTTACAGAAATTCTGTAATTCTCTTTTATTAACGTTTGAATATTTTTAATCGATGCCTTCAGTGTCCTAATCTCCGGGTCTTGTCTGTCAGTTAACTGTCTGTACAAGTTTTTGAGTCTTGTCAGAAGTCTACTTTTCTGTCGGTGCAGTGCGTCAATAGTAGGATTGCGGAACAGGTCTTCGTTAGTCGTATGTCGATATCGTGGTATTGTAGAGTCCATAGTTTGTTTAATTGTCTCGTCCATTTGTTTTAGGTAATTGTCGATCTCCTCGTTTGTCAAATTCCTATTGGACGGTGGGTGGAGCGTATTCGAGGAGAGCGCACTTGTCATGGTTGCGGAGAAGCGTGTCCATCGAGTCTTACTGTAGTTGTAAGAATATCTTTGGACAAACTCCTCCAATTCCGCAATTTCGTTGGGAACTGTAATTTTGGTGCTAAAACCGCAATGGTCACTGTCATACACGAATGTGCGCGGACAGTTTAGCGTTTGTAAATTCGTACCTGTCAGTCGTATACGTTCGTCGTACAGCAGTAGATCCAAATAAGACCCGCCTCTGGGAAACGACGGATTATCCGTCGCTTTAAGACCGAGTCTGTACATGACATCGTGCTGACCCCACCAATCGAGTAGTAGGTTCCCTCTAGTATTTGGCACATTATTTCCCCAATCTCTGTGTTTAGCGTTGAAATCCCCGCCGATTATAAAATAATTCTCCCCCGATTCCAGTCTCAGGAGTCGAAAAAGCGTGTCGAGCTCTGTAATGAATAAAGTGGATTGTGAAGTCTCAGGTGAATAAACAGAGGCCAAGTACAGCCGCTTTCCACTGCGGAGCGGGATGTAAATGACGACTGCCTCCAACACCCGGAACCTACGCAACACTCCCTTGTACACTCTGTGAAATTTTATACCTTGTTTAATGAAGATCGCAACACCGCCTCCACGTTTGGATCCGGGCCGGTTTCTTCTTCTGACAATATAATTATTGTACTCCAGTTTGTGCTTATCTGTTAGCTTGGTTTCACTAGCGAAAAGCACATCAGGAGTTTGGTCTTGTAGCAATTTAAACATCGCGGCTCTTCGTTCGATCCTAATCAGTGAATTAACATTCACCGCAAGGACCTTCAAAGTTTGCTCCACCATGTGCGTACCCATTACGACATGTGTTGCGTTAGGCCCGGCAGCAGCGCGTAGATCTGGTCCACCCGCTTGGCCTGTTCTTGCACCTGCTTTTGCAGCTGAGCCATCTGCCCTTGGATTGCGAGCAAGATGGCCAACATGTTAGGTGCAGCTTCCGTTGTTCTCGGCATTGGCGCCGGAGAAGCAACAGTCGTTTGCTGTACCGTAGCACCCCTACCTGCCGCCATTTGGGCGTAGGAAATTTGGGACGTGACGGCTGGTGTTTGAAGCCTCACAGGTGAACGTTTGACCTCCACCTTCTGCTGCCGAGCCAGTTTTGATTTCTTGATGTCAGAGAACTTAGGACAACCCCGATAGTTTGCGGTGTGTCCCACGTTCCCACATAACACGCAAGAGAGCTGCGTCCTATCGGATGCTCCGTCCCTACCCAGAGGACACTCCTCGGAACTGTGGTTCTTTGCGCACTTCACGCATCGAGGCTGCATTTGGCAGTTCGACGCGGCGTGTCCGAACCTCTGGCAGCGAACGCATTGTATAACGCCTTCGCTCCTTTTTAATTTTTCCCAGTGAACCACCTGGTAGTCTAGGACATTAATACTCCTTAGACTATCCAGACGGCTTTCGGGACTGAGCTGCACCAGGAAGAACGGCAGACTCCGTTTCTCCCGCCTGGCTCTAGCTGTGGTAAATGGCTTTACCCCCACGAACTTGAGTCCTTCGCACTCCTTCTCTTTAAGCAGTGCCAGGATCTCCTCAGGATCAGAAGACGGTTCCAACCCCTTCAGCAGCATCGATTGCCGCTTTTCACACTTCGGTGTGAATGAGTAGTGCTCCGTCGTCGTTTCCTTTAGGAGCTCTTTCACTTTCGCGTAGCCCTCCACTGTATTACAGTGGATGGCATGGCGATCGTTCCCCAATCTCTTAATATTAAAATTATTACCAATGACCAACTTACACAGGTCCTTGGTAGCATTTACCTCCAATTTATAGGTGTTGATAGGCGGCACCTTCTCCTTCTTCTTCTGCTGCTGCTGCTGTTGTTGTTGTTGTTGTAGTTGTTGTTGTTGTTGTTGTTTTTGTTGTTGTTGTTGTTGTTGTTGCTGCTGCTGCTGATGTTGTTGCTGCTGCTGCTGCTGCTGCTGTTTTAGCTGTTGCCGATGTTGTGACTGCTCTTGTTGTTGTTGCCGGTGTTTCTTTGGCTTTTGTTGTTGTGCTTGCTTTTGAGCAAGCTGCTGTTGTTGGGATTGCTCTTGCTCTTCCTTCTTCCTTCTTACCATTTGTTTTTCTTTTATGGCCAGCACTCTTTCTTGTAGCATTTTGATGCTGCTACATATGGCCTCCATTTCTTCCTCTTCATCGTCAGATTCGCTTGCTGCCAATGAAGCGAAGTTGTTGGCCGTTGGTAGGGTGGGCTGTTTTACTAAGTTGGAAGTTTTACAAAGCTTCCTCCTTCTCTTTGGTTTTGGCGTTTGGATCGAACCACTTGACGCCTCACTTGGTATTTCAGCAGATCCCGCTATTGACATAGCGGACCGCTCTCCACAATCCATCACGTGATGGACAACACTTAATACCACTTTAAATTTATTGTTTTTTATAAAAATGAAAAAAAAAAAAAGTTGTTATGAGTACACGGGGATTCGAACCCACGACCGTCAACTGTCGGCCGAGCACACTGACACCCTGCTAATTGGAGCCTGTAGCAATTTCCTCAAATGTCTCGTTTTCACTGATTTTACTGTACACTCGCAAGCCGAAACACGTCTGCTCTCCACGGAGATATGTGAACGACTCATAATATACAGGATGTCCTCTAATTCGTTGACGATAGTTTGGGAAATGATTCCTGGGCATATTCTAAGAAAAAAATCGTTCTACAGCAAGGGTCTATCTCCATTGTTGACATCATTTATCGAAAAGGCTTACTTTGGTGTACCCTGACCCATGTTAACGGAAATTACTCTGTTAGTACTAATGGTAAAAACTTCGTAAAGGACTTTATTTTTAGAAGAAATACCAGCCTTTATAACGTCGTTTTAATAAAGTTGATATCTTGTCTGAGTCTTTAGATATCCATTTTCATTGCCCACTTTCTCCAGAAAATGCTTAATTAACATAACATTTTACAATTTTTTTTCTTATGAAAGTAACAATAAAAAAAAAATCATCAATAAGTTTGCAGAAAAACCCACAGATTTTATGAATCTTTGAAAAACCTGCAGCAGGTCGGTCGCCAGGTATCCGGATACTCCGTTCGCGACTTAGATATTTTTGGAGATGCTGGGCGCTCAGCCAACCTTGATCTTCTACACGGGTCGTATGACACTTTGATCTCAACACTTTGGTTGGGAATGTGGTTGGGGCACATCCTTTAGTTTCAGGATCCGTGTGGAGAATTTCTCGAAATTCATTGACCCTACTCAGCCTCTACAATTCGACAAGTTTGATGCTCACGGTAGAAGTTTGTTCAGCAAAACGTTGGTATGAACTCCTCCATTAACGAAATTACAGTAATCACGCAGAGCTGCTCGATGAGGTTCAGAAATCAAATGCTGGATAAATTTTTCTTCTTTCTTTTTACTTCGGGTCTTAATTTTATGCCATTACGAACACCCACCAGTACCCATTGCATGATAAGAACTGATAACAATGCGTGAACAGTGTCCGTGTCCATACTCATTATTAGATATCAGAGTATGGAGGTTGGTGCAGAATTTTTAATTGTAACAGGTGGTTATATTAATTAAATTTTTAAATTGTTAATACGTTTATTTTGTTTAGCAAAACTATATAAAGCAGCAAATTTATATCTGTTTAACTTTATAGGTACATTCTCCGAGTTTCGACTTTAAAAGGACGGTCGGCAGCGCTCAATTTGCCACACCTTCACATCTGTCCACCAAGTTTTCGTGCTGATAGGCTAATAGGTGTCTTAGACAGAAGATGCATCCGCTAAGCAGGTTTACGAACATGGAGCTCGTCCATTCTCTTCATGCTCTGAAACATGAAGGAAGACAGACTAGTAGATGTGGAGCTCTAGGAAAGCTTGTAATGATCGGAATGTATGCCAGTGCCAAGCTGACAGTGAAGTTTCTCTTGAGAGTTAACAGCAGCTGGTCTATACCGCTGAATATATGCCGTCCGTGCCAAGCGACTTGAAGCCATGAAAAGAAGCAACAGTATATTCGATGGGCTCACAATGGATGAGAAATACCACCTACAGGGTGTTGTGTTATTCAGCTCAATAGGAATTTCGTTAATAGGAACGGGTTGTGAGCTGGCTGCGAGCTGGTTCCGATTAGGCTACCTAGGAAGTGAGTGTTAAATATAAGACAAAGAATCTCCACTGTCTACTTAGTATAGGTACCATGAAGTTTTCTATGTGAATTCAGTCTGGCCGACTTCCCGACGTCCTTCTTTTGAGGACTTTAACTTGCCTGCTAGTTTCAACTACTGCTTCGATCTTTTCGAAAAACTCTTCACAAGAGGCACCTTTCGAGATCCAAATTAGATTCTTATATTCCTTTTGCTTTAATCTACTCGTATAATGTCTTAAGTGATTTGCTTCAAAATGTTCGCTACAAATCTGCGTTACACCATGGTACGGGCGATCTGCAGTATTGTTTCCTACTTGGACACGTCAGCTCAAAACACTTGGTGAGGCAATAGGTCAGGTTCTAAATACCTTTTAATTTATTTAGGGTTTAGGGGGAGCTTTAACAGCCTTGTCGAACTTCTTCAAATCAAGATTGAGACCTCGCATACGATTCTGCATTCGATGTACCATGGAGACCCCCGATAGTGTTTTTTAACGTACGAGGGCGGGTTAATAAGTCCGTGACTTTTGGATTAAAACACAGATTTTTTGATAAAAAAATAATTTTATTTTTCAACGTAGTCTCCCTTGAGCTCTATACACTT
This sequence comes from Volucella zonaria, assembly GCA_963966105.1. Lineage (NCBI taxonomy): Eukaryota > Metazoa > Arthropoda > Insecta > Diptera > Syrphidae > Volucella > Volucella zonaria. Next base: position 83,427,207 of record OZ014532.1, on the reverse strand, counting down.
TGTCCAACGCTTCTCCAATTTTTTTATCCCTTCCAAAAAAAATGATTTGTCTAGGTCCTCAAAATAGGCCTTTGTTTGCGAGATGACTTCATCATTGGAGTCAAATCTTTTTCCACCAAGCCATTCCTTCAGGTTTGGGAACAGGAAGTAGTCGCTCGGAGCCAAATCTGGAGAATAGGGTGGATGAGGGAGCAATTCATAGCCCAATTCATGGATTTTTGCCATGGCAACTGCACATGTGTGCACCCTTGCATTGAAAAGAACTTTTTTCTTGGCCAAATGAGGTCGTTTTTTTTTTCAAATCGTCATTGAATCGGTCCAATAAGTTGGCATAATATTCCCCATTGATTGTTCTTCCCTTTTGAAGGTAGTCAATGTGGATTATCCCGCGTGCATCCCAAAAAACAGTCGCCATAACTTTATTGGCTGACAAACCCACCTTGGCCTTCTTTGGCGCCGATTCACCCTTAGAAACCCACTGTTTTGACTGTTGTTTGTTCTCTGGTGTGTTGTGATGGATCCATGTTTAGTCCACGGTTACAAAACGGCGCAAAAACTCCTCCATATTGCGATTAAACAACGCCAAACCTTCCTGTGAAGTTGTTGCACGATTGCGTTTGTGGTCGACTGTGAGCAAACGCGGCACCCATCTTGCGGAAAGCTTTCTCATGCCCAAGTGATCATTCAAAATTGAAACCACTGAGCCATGCGAGATCCCTACGGCTTCCACAATCTCTCGCACTTTCAATCTTCGGTCGGCCAACACCATATCGTGAATTTTTTCGATTGTTTCGGGTGTAGAGACCTCAACTGGGCGTCCAGGACGTTCGGCATCTTCAGTGCTTGTACGGCCACAACGAAATTCAGTAAACCACTTTTTTACCATTGAAATCGATGGTGCAGAGTCCCCATAGTATTTATCAAGCTTAGCCTTGGTCTCGGTAATGGTTTTTTTTCGCAAGAAATAATGCTTAATAAGCACACGAAATTCACTTTTTTCCATTTTCTCCTCAAATTAGTGAGTAGTCTGATAAAAATAGCTGTCAAACACAAACTAACTGACGCAGCAAGTTTAAATTTTGACAGGAGTCAACTGACAGATGCCTGTTGACAGGAGCAGTGTTGCTGTTTCAGTAAAGAGGTCAGAAATTCAAAAAGGACTTATTGACCCGCCCTCGTACCTACCGCTTGGATAGCGTCAAGACGATTATTTGCTGTATTACTTTCAACCGGGTCATCAAAAAGTATTCTGATCAATAGCATCGTAGCATATGATAAGGCCCATTTTTCTGGAATCACAATATTCAATGAGTTCCGCTACTCCCTTTAGGTGGGGTCGGTAATACCGAATTATAGGAAAACTAAACTAACTCAAGGACAAATTTGTTGCATTCTCCGTTAATTTCGTAGCCTAAGTCCGCAATTACTAAATCTGGGTTGCAAGATTGCCAAAGTCTAGTTGATGAGAATAAGTTCGGCACACAAAGGCAAGTTCTTAGTCTTTCCGGTCGGTAGTCATAAAGTGACGACTCCTTAAACATCTGAAGCCGCGGATCATATATTAGATAGTATGAGAGGTTATTTACGGAGCAGGTATTTGGTATAACCAAAGAACCTTGTAAGAAGTGGTAGTAGTCCAATGAAAAACTTGTCCTCCCAGGTTGGGGGTGCGCATGTTATGGCAAATTTCCTATCCACCGAACATTTTGTCATTGCTGTTCAGCAAAGGAATGTTATGCAGTATACTGAACAAAAAAGGACGAAAAACGGTTATCTAAACAGTAACAGTATTTGCAACACCATCTAAGAGTTTTTCGATGGGAAATTGTCGTAAACTAAAGCGAAAAGTGAGGACCGTTCGATAAATAAGCGAACGTGCAATACCAATGGCTCCAAGACTAAATTCGCTACCATATGTCTGCGGTGTCCGTAATGGGACGTTCAATTAAAACTGCACGTATTTGCGGCAGTCAGATTGCCAATTCGGTTCAGCTCAAGCCAAATGTAGCAGTATAAAATTTTTGAAGCACTTATAACAAGGAGATTTCTCTGACCAGACAAATCGGTCTGACTTCTATCATACTTGTTTTTTAAATGATTGCGAGTATTACAAACAAGTTTCTGGTTCGTTCAAGTTAGAAATTTACCCAGCAATTATCAGTGATTCCTTTAAAATTACGCGATCCAGAAATTTAATTTTCATCCTTCCATATACGAGTATCCTAAATGGGAAAATTCCATGCATTTTACCCGAATCCCAAATAAATTGATGTTGTATCCATCTAGGTATTTCGAAAATCGAAACGATTTTGCCTGAGAATTGGAAAGCAGAGCTCAACGCTATGCCACGCAGTTACTTCACTTCACTTTAGTTTCGCGTTACTTCACACATGAGCTCACTGACCAGTTAGCTAAACTACAGCGGCAGAGGCCAGTGATAGAGGGAGTGGAACAAAATGTAAACAAATAAATAAGTGAACTGCATTACACACTTTCAGTAGGGAACAGCTGAAATACTCGTAGTTGCACGAGATGATTGGGATGCAATTTCGTAGATCCGAAACAAGTTCACATAGAAGGGCATCCCCACGAAAGACACATTCGATGGGTTGAAGAATTTTTGGGAATGAATCCGCAATGTGAACAAGAAGGGATACACTTGAAGACACAAATTTAGGATGAATGCGTGACTCCATGTTTTTCAAGCTTTCGAATTTCTCAAGAAAATTCAAGGGCTTCTCGGCGTACTTTACTAGCCACTTCTACTCTTTGAGCATTTATCTAAGAGAAAAATTGCTTTCCGTAAAGATTTACCGCCCATTCATTCTGCAGGGCCAACCAGCTAGGCAATAGTGCTTTGCTCATCGAATACATAGTCGAATTATACAAATTTTGCGTTGACAGTTTGTTAATAAGAAATCTGCATTCGTCTTTAAGGTTAAAGGTAGCATTTTGCTAGCAGGATATGTCCATGGTGTTATGGCTTTTCAAAGCAAACGAGACAAATTGTTTCTATGTTTTCATCGGCTGATCCCTTTTCTTGTGATACATTCTGTACGCGTATTTCAACCAATTTCGCGAGCTAGAAATCGATTACAAACATACGGAGTAGCACTCTCATGTACGAGTACCTACGTCAGCTCTAGTTTTGGTAAACCCTCTTGTTTTGGCGAAAGTAATGCGCAGTTCGCGTTCAAGTAGAATGGTAGACTGCTCTACGTTCATCTCTAAACTTTTGTGCGCCCTCACTTCTAGTATCCCTCCAGTCCACCAACATCGTGAGGGTAAATATTGAAACCATTATTTTATACATGAGTTCCTGCAATCAATAGCCAGCGTAGTGGTTCCTTTCGTTCGATTTTAGTTTTCCTTTTTTTTTTTTTGTATTTAAATTTCGGTGTTGTCCAGTGCCTGATATGTTCCGGCGAAAAGTGTATTCTGCGCGAAATTGCCTCATCCTACTCCAGCGAGAAGCGAAGGGTAAGGAAAGACCGGTAGTGGCAGATTTATATTCGAAAGTTTTTACCTTCGTTTCGGAACAAAGTACACGTATCGGCTACTCGTAGCCAAAGAGTAAACATGGCCAATTCACGCGCCCTCACTATTTCTTGTTGTTGTCGGGAAATGGCGGACCGTGGAATGGATAGCGGTGGACGCGAAACTTCAATTTCTGATCCTGCTACGAGTACGAGTACGAGTACGAGTACTTCATGTCCTGGATATACCCTGTCATGGTTCTGACTTTGCTGTTGTTTTTGGCTTTCGTTTGGTTTTTTTTTTTTTGTTTTTTTTTTTTTTTGGTGATTGCATCTGACTCTGGGTTTATGGCAATGGCATCGGCATCGGCATCGACATTGGCAAGAGTATCGGCATCGGTAGTCGGTTGATTCAACAATTGCATTGCGTGGGTGTGTAGGCATAAGAGAGAAACCCTAAACCATCGAGAGAAGTAAATTGTTATAGGTACAACAGAATATGGGTGCATGGCTAAAGGTTGAAGGGAAAGTAAGGGGTTAAAGCGAAAATCGCTAAAAATTAGCATCACCACTAGAGTGTCTTCGTCGATGCCATGGCCAATGCAGAATAGTACTCGTAGCTAGCCAGCCAAACACAAAAACTCATGTTGAAGTGGTAAACGAAGGGGGGTTATGGTGGTAGCAATACTCGAATTTGTACCTCGTACATACGCGTGAAGAACACAGAACCATCACTACACATAGCTAACAACACAACAATGGAGAGGAACTTTCCAAGTGGAACTTTAGGTATGGATGCGCGCCAATCCGAGCCGCGTCTCCATCTCCATACACCGTCACACCGTCCGGTGGCATTTGCAATAAACTAAATGTTGGATGAAGTCTGGCGTGCATAAAAGCTAATGCACTTCTGTGGGCATCTCAACGTCAATCACGATGGCACTAGGTTTTGCTGTCCTGGCCACCATCTGCATATATGTGCATACATATGGGTTTGTGTTTTGTGTTTGGTGTATGTGCCACACTTCAGGACGGCCATTTCTCAATTTTGTTTACCCCTAACGGTTTGGTCGTTTTTTTGAGGGAAGGTCTTTCTATCTTCTGGTTTAGTTGTCATTGCCGGCCTTTGCTCTTTGTTTCCTGGATATGTCCTTGCAACGTAATTATTATATTTGGGCACTTAATGCAACTCAACAGTACATATCTATCCTATGGTCTAGCTCAGTAGAGGAGTGATTTCGTCAAAGGGGGCCATTCTAACCTAGTGAATGACACTTTGTTCTTCCAGTTGTTTGTGGGACGATGGTCGGATATGTTTTGAATGTGGTGTGGACATGTGGAAAGTTAGGTTAGGTTAGCCGCAGCACGGAGATGGTTCACATTATGGTTGGCTGAAAAATGCATATAACTGTTTTTTTTTTTGTTTTTTTGGTTTTGGACGGTTGAATGGGGGTTGTGGAGGTGTAAATGCGACGGACAGATGGACGACAGTGCATGCATTAAAGATGCCGAAGTAAAGAGCGAAAACCTGTATGGAACTCGCATACATATAACGCCTGATTGAATTCTTAATGACCTTTGCCTTGCCAGTCGGTGCAGGTCGTTGACTGCTGTTCTGGTAATTCTAGGGGCAAGTTCTTGAACGGTGACACTGCTGATTATATAAGGCTACACGTAGGCTAAAGTTTATTTCCGCAAGACTTGGATACTTACATATGCAGGTACTTGCATTTATATCTTGTCAGCCTAACATGGTCTCGTTATATAGTATTGTCTTGTGAGGGGTCAACGGTTGTAAGAATCATTTTTAGCCTGTTCTAAGACGACGGTGGTTGTAAATTATTTTAGAGTATGGTTCGCACTAAGGCCTGTTGTCCAATGCTTCTAAGGAAAATGGTTCATGCCCCATCGTCTCATGGATTCATGTACACGTAATTCATTTCAATTCTGTGTTCTTATCATTTTCGTTACGGTGAGATCAACGGCTTGGATTGACGGTGCAGGCTGAAAGGAAAACACAGCCTTTGCCGTTGGTAGTCTTTAATGCAAAGCTAGGCAGAGATGGCATCTTTGGTAGTACTGTCGGAAGGTATAGCATGTACATCACCACTTCCGATAACGGATTCAGGATAATCGACTTTGCGGCGGCGTGGAACATTATCGTAGCTAGCAGCGGTTCCCACTTCTCGATATTCACAAGGGGACTTGAAGAACTTCTGATCAATCAACCGTCAACCAAATTGTCCACATGGATGTTCGAACCTTCCGAGAGGCCAACATCGACTCTGACCGGAAGTTCGACGTCAGACGGCTACAAACGCAAGAAATCGCCAAATCATTTTCCGATCTAGTCTCCCTTAATCTCTTAAGACATCCTATGCCGCCAGTAATGAATCAGTCGATCAGCCACTGGCAGTAGCCACAAAACTGAGTATTACTCTGCTATTCCGAATATCACTTGGCCGCCACAACGAAACCGCTAGTTTGACGACGAGTGCCGGCAACCACATGCAGCTAAGCAAAAGGCATACAAAGCGGTGTTGCTCAGAAGACCTAGAGGTGCTCACGAGCACTACGAGCGGGAGAGGAGAAACGAACACCGGCTTCTCAGGAGGAAAAAGAAGAAACATGAGAAGCGCGCGGTCAAGGAAAATGAGAGATGCTACCCCAGGAATGAGATTCGGAAGTTTTACACAAAAGGTAAAACAAAACATGCCGCGGATACAAATCCCGGACCGCAGCCTGTAGAGACAAACAAGTGAGCATCGTAGTAGAGTCCAATTCGATGCTGAGGATTTGGAAAGAACATTTCTGTAGTCTGTACAACGGCGTTGACGAACGAAATACCGCTGTCAGCCAGAATGAACCTTTCAACTTATATGGTGTAGACCAACAAATCCGTCCACGCGATCAAGTTGAAGCGATGATAGCCATACCTTCAACAAAGCTGCTGGAACGGACGACCTGATCGCCGAGCTCCTCAAAGCGACAAACGATGACTTTGTAAGGGGCATACACCAACTCATCTGTAAAATATGGTCGAACGAAAGTATGTCCGATGAATGGAACTTGAGCATTGTTTGTCCGATCCTCAAGAAAGGAGACCCTCTGAACTGCGCCATCAGTCTTCTTAACATCGCCTACAAGATCCTATCTGCCATATTGTGTGAACGCCTCAACCCGTTCGTCAACAGGCCAAGAAAATCCACCATCGACTAAATATTCACACTACGGCAGACCTTGGAAAAAACCTATGAGCTCAAAATCGATATACACCACCTATTCATCGATTTTAATGTCACGTATGACAGCGTCTATAGAGACATACAGAACAATATCTAGTTTTGGTATTCTCGCCAAACCCAAGGTCGATATAGAACTCACCGAGACCTTTGATGACAAAAAAGGATTTAGACAAGGCAACGCGCTGTCATGTGATTTCTTTAAAATTCTTGAAGAATAGTGCAAAACTCACGCACCAACACAAAAAGCACAATCTTTCAAAAGTCCGTCCAATTACTCGCATAGGACGATGATGTTCACATAATCGGGAGAAAGCAGCTTGATCTCAGTAACGCTTTCGTGAGTATTGGGGCGGAAGCGGCGAAGCTGGGTTTAACAGTCAATGAGGTCAAGACCAAGTATACATATGCTGTCAACAAGAAAGGACACTCAACACTGACAACACCTCGGACAGAACGTCATCCTTGACAGATATAACTTTGAGGTAGTTAAGGACTTTGTCTACCTAGGCTCCGCTATTAATTGGGACAACGACACCTGCGCTGAGATCAAACGCAAAATAACTCTTGCTAATCGCTGCTTCTTTGGGCTAAGAAGGCAATCGACTAGCAAAGCTCTCGCTCGAGCGACAAAAGTGACCCTGTGTACCACAATCCCAGTCCTGGATGGACTGGGTATGGGTTCTATCAAAAATGGATGAGAGTCTCTTGGCTGCTTTGAGAAGGAAATTCTTCAATTGATTTTCGGTCCCATCTGCATAGACCGTGAGTGGAGGAGAAGATTGAACGACGAACTGTACGGGCTATACGGGCTATACAGCGACATCGATTTAGCCAGAAAAGTGATGGTCCAACGATTGCGGTGGGTGAGTCATGTAGAGCGGATGAACACCAATTTTCCCGTCCGAATAATCTTCGAATCCGCCCCCGAGTGGCAGCGCTGTAGACGAAGATCACGACTTAGGTGACACTCGCAAGTGGAAGCCGACCTCAAGCATTATAGCGTGCGAAACTGGAGGCAGCTGGCTAAAAATCGAGCTGGCTGGAGAGTAGTAAGTAAGTAAGTCTTTCAATCATAATTCTTTAGTTTGCTTCGAAAATAGGGCATCTGGTTCACTCGGAGAAGCCTATGTATATTCATCCCGTAATTTCGTTATGATAGTGGGCTGAAACCCAGCGCGTCGGACTCTTGCTAAAGACCCCACCTGCAGTAGCTTCCGAACTCATTGAATGACTTGGGAGTATAATACATCCTCGCAGTATTTGTTTGTCGTTTCATTTAATTGTTCGACTATCTTTGCCATTAATGATTCCAACATTGTTGTTTTCATTATGCATGGCACAGTCCACAGCCGTCTTGTTCATAAGCCTGTAGCTGGATCCGGTCTGTATTGTTTGTCGGTGTTATACCGGGGAATTGACTTGGTAGAAACATTCTCCCACTGTTGGTTTTTAGGATGTGGTTGGATAGGCTTAGTCAATCTGTCAGCAAAATGAAGTCATTCTAACCATGCTAGCTCTGCGTTTGCAAAACATAGTCTTCCTCGACACTTGATACGTGAAGAGATATCAAAACGTTGCAGTTCCAGCAGGTATTTTCAGAATTCTCTGGTGACGTTAATTGAAAATTGGCAAAACCAGATGGTATGCTCAGTCTGAAGTTTTTCCATTATCTATTTCAACAAATCCACGTATTTCTTATCAGATAAAATTTAGTTTCAGTCCCAACGCTGTTACTATTTTTGCTTTGTATTTCTCGTACCCGTTTAACACTGCGATACGTATGTTAAAGGCCAAGCGAACGGCTGGTGTGTATAGCAAATATAAATGTAAGTTTAAGCGGCATTTTTCGCCCACAAAATACTGCGAAACCTTCGTGCTATTTAAACGACCCCACGTTTACAATATGTGCCAAGTCCTCATTGCAATTTTTCCGGATTGTACTGCAGCCAGAGGAGCAAGTCAAAATAAATGCCAGGGTTGGATTTTCGAGCTCGAAAAAACGACTGGTTCGTGGTCCGTTAATTTCTATAGCATTTATCAAGTGTTACCTGAAGGGATGGCACCTTTACTGCGCTTATTCCCGGTGTGCACTTAGATTTCATTTTAACGTCATTGTACCATATCGCTTATGAAATTTTAGTGCCGTCCAACTTTGTCGAGCGTTTTTGTTTTCAAGTCCAGTTTCGCGATGTTTTTCCACTATCTTTTATCGGTAAACTTTGAATCGCGACATACATTTGTTGACTTGATTGACTTACGCTGTCGACTGTCTAGGGCTTAAATTTCTCGTATCGGTAGCAGTTGCAATTTTTCGTGTCACTTTTGCCTTTATACATACGCTACCTACAAGAAGGTTCTCCTTTAACTGGTTGGGCATCCGATCAACTGCATTTCTCCCGTCTAATGCCAATTTACGTGTACTTCGTTAGCGATATCTCTGCTCGTCTTGGACATTCAGCGCTTAAATTTCTCCCGAGTTTTTCTTCGGTATGCCACAATATAAAGTTGAGTTTGAACTTCGATGTTACACTTCTTCTATTGGTTTTATCGACTGCTATTGTCTTCGTATAGTACAATCCTATTACGAGTAAAGGTACCACACCTGCTCTAGCTAGTGCTTACCTTTCCTTCTTTTTTCGAATAGTAATCTAGCCCAAAACTCACTTTATCGCAGTGGGAATGTAACATTGTCGTACTCCGCTGCGGACTTCAAATTCCGCTGATACCTTACCGCAAGGTAAAGCATAACATTTATCCCAATTACAGATAGGCCTTATACGGCGACTAGTTTTCCTGGCGTACCTCTCATCATCAAGGCTCGTCCTAAAGTATCTTGATTCATGCTTCCAAAGGCCTTCTCGAACTCGATGAACACCAACGCGTTGCTCAATAATAATCCGCAAGAAGGGCGATGCAAGAGGATACAACTCAAAAACCTGTCCGTTCGTTGTCGAGCATTGAATCAAGGTAATCTTTCAATCAATCCACTACTAGCTACTATACGAGTATTATAACACTTCGACTCCCACATTATGCCAGGTTTCTCTTCTTCGGCAGCTTGACAGCCATTTCCCTCTTCAAATCGTCGGAGAAAACCTTTGTTTCCCATGATTTCCTAATTAGTGGCTGTAGAGTTTCCTTCGAAACATTTTACGCGGTTTGGGAAAGTTCTCTCAGGACATAGTCTTTGCCAACTGCCTTTGCTTTTTTCATAGCCATTATCACTGTCCTCATTTCAGGAGAGAAGAACGAATTTAGGTATTTCTTACTGCGGAAAGCCCATCTGGGCTTCTGTTGAAATGGTTAGGCACTGGTGCAAAATGTTACCGCTTTCTGGCAGATTTCCAGCTAGTCCTTTCAATAGATAATGGGGAATGGAAGTCCCCAAAGATATCTTCTGCAAACTGTATATCGTGAATGATGGTCAAAATCCCGCTGTCAAGCAGAACGAGCCATTCACCCTGGACAAAGACGTCAGAGAATTCCATTCACTTGAGCTGGTGAAGTTGAAGTTGCAATATCGACTGTAAAGTCTTATCGAGCTGATGGCGCAACCGGTAGCCCGCTAAGATATTATAAGAAGCTTGAGATGGCCTTATTCAGAGCATGCATCAACTCATCTATAAGATACTCCATGCCCCATACATGAAATCTCGACATCGGTTGCCCAATCCACATGGAAGAATACCGTTTTAACTGCACCAAATCTAGAGGCATTATATACATAGGAGTCTCCTAATCGCGTATAATATCTTTTCTGCCATATTACGTGAGCGTCTGAAACCACTTAGAACAACAACCCGGAAATTCAGATCCACACTCACCAGCTATTTGTCGACTTCAAACCCAAACAGAGTGCTAAGGGACGAGCTATATAACGCCATCTCTGGTTTAGACATCTTTGCCAAACTCGTCAGGTTGTGCCGAATAACTATAGACAATTCTTACTGCTCCATCATGCAAGCACATTGTTCAAAAAGACAACGCGGCATGTTGTCATGGGTCTTTTTTACATTGCCCTTAGCCAACGAGGAAGGAATGCTCTTTTTCAATCCTGATACGGTACAGTGGGATAATACACTACTATAGACCAGATCAGAAAATGCTGATGAAGGAGATGATATGACGTTTTCCTCCTTTACCAAAAGACCTCGAATTTTTGAATTTACGTGGGGAAAAAGAGATTTGCAGGAAAGCTTAGCTGATTTTAAGTACGAAAGTTGCGGTTGGAATCCATCTTTGGCGGCACCGTTGGATTTTTCACCCCTTTTTGAATTTCTGACCTCTTTACTGAAACAGCAACACTGCTCCTGTCAACAGGCATCTGTCAGTTGACTCCTGTCAAAATTTAAACTTGCTGCGTCAGTTAGTTTGTGTTTGACAGCTATTTTTATCAGACTACTCACTAATTTGAGGAGAAAATGGAAAAAAGTGAATTTCGTGTGCTTATTAAGCATTATTTCTTGCGAAAAAAAACCATTACCGAGACCAAGGCTAAGCTTGATAAATACTATGGGGACTCTGCACCATCGATTTCAATGGTAAAAAAGTGGTTTACTGAATTTCGTTGTGGCCGTACAAGCACTGAAGATGCCGAACGTCCTGGACGCCCAGTTGAGGTCTCTACACCCGAAACAATCGAAAAAATTCACGATATGGTGTTGGCCGACCGAAGATTGAAAGTGCGAGAGATTGTGGAAGCCGTAGGGATCTCGCATGGCTCAGTGGTTTCAATTTTGAATGATCACTTGGGCATGAGAAAGCTTTCCGCAAGATGGGTGCCGCGTTTGCTCACAGTCGACCACAAACGCAATCGTGTAACAACTTCACAGGAAGGTTTGGCGTTGTTTAATCGCAATATGGAGGAGTTTTTGCGCCGTTTTGTAACCGTGGACGAAACATGGATCCATCACAACACACCAGAGAACAAACAACAGTCAAAACAGTGGGTTTCTAAGGGTGAATCGGCGCCAAAGAAGGCCAAGCTGGGTTTGTCAGCCAATAAAGTTATTTCGACTGTTTTTTGGGATGCACGCGGGATAATCCACATTGACTACCTTCAAAAGGGAAGAACAATCAATGGGGAATATTATGCCAACTTATTGGACCGATTCAATGACGATTTGAAAAAAAAACGACCTCATTTGGCCAAGAAAAAAGTTCTTTTCCACCAAGACAATGCAAGGGTGCACACATGTGCAGTTGCCATGGCAAAAATCCATGAATTGGGCTATGAATTGCTCCCTCATCCACCCTATTCTCCACATTTGGCTCCCAGCGACTACTTCTTGTTCCCAAACCTGAAGAAATAGCTTGGTGGAAAAAGATTTGACTCCAATGATGAAGTCATCTCGCAAACAAAGGCCTATTTTGAGGACCTCGACAAATCATTTTTTTTGGAAGGGATAAAAAAATTGGAGAAGCGTTGGACAAAGTGTATAGAGCTCAAGGGAGATTACGTTGAAAAATAAAATTATTTTTTTATCAAAAAATCTGTGTTCACGGACTTATTGACCCGCCCTCGTACGTTTTTTCGAAAACAATCTCTTAGCTGATATAACACATGAAAAGTCCGTGCCGTTTCGAAGAGAGGGCATCACTTGAATTAAATCCACACCATTTTCAGTTAGTACCAACCTTCAAAAGATACGTGTATAAATTTGACAGCTATCGGACGATTAGTTCTCGAGATATAGCGTTGTGAGTGAAGCAACTTTTGTTATTGTGAAAAAAAATGGATTCAAAGCAATTTCGTGTGTTGATTTATCATTGCTTTTTGATGGGAAAAAATGCAGCCGATGCAAAGAAATGGCTTGATAAGTGTTGCCCGGACTCTGCACCTTGCGAACGAAGCATTCGCAAGTGGATTGAAAAATTTAAAAGTGGTCATACAAGCACCGAAAATGATGCACGCAGTTGACGTCCAAAAGAGGCTGTTTCAGATGAAAACATCAAAAAAGTCCACAAAATGATTACGAATGACCGTAAAGTGAAGTTGATCGAGATAGCTGAGGCTCTGAAGATATCAAAAGAGCGTGTTGGATATATAATACACGAATATTTGGACATGCGAAAGCTGTGTTCAAAGTGGGTGCCCCGTTTGCTCAGAGTCGACCAAAAACAACAACGTGTTGATGATTCAGAGGAGTGTTTAAAGCTATTCTGCAATAAAGCTGAATTTTTGCGTCGGTATGTGACAATGGATGAAACTTGGCTCCATCACTTCACATCAGAGTCAAGCGACGTCCAAAACGACCAAAAACTCAACAGTCGGCTGGCAAGGTTATGGCATCCGTATTTTGGGATGCACATGGAATAATTTTCATCGACTATCTCCAAAAGGGGCAGACTATCAACAGCGCGTTGTTGGAGCGTTTGAAGGACCAGTTCACAGAAAAACGGCCGCATTTGAAGAAAAAGAAAGTGCTGTTTCATCAAGACGATGCACCGTGTCACAAGTCGATGAAAACGATGGCAAAATTGAATGAATTCGGCTACGAATTGCTTCCCCACTTACCGTATTCTCCAGATTTGGCCCCCAGCGACTATTTCCTGTTCGCAGACCTCAAAAGAATGCTCGCCGGAAAGTGATTTAAGACCGATGAAGAAGTAATCGCCGAAACAGAGGCCTATTTTGAAGCTAAACCGAAATCGTACTACAAAACTGGTATCGAAAGATTGAAAAATCGTTTCAATCAGTGTATCGCCCTCGAAGGCAACTATATTGATAAATAAAGTTGAAATTTGCAAGAATTTTGCGTTTTACTATAAAACTTCACGGACTTTTCAGCCCATGTTACAAGTCTCTGAAATGAAAGTCTTCATTGGAGTACTGATGGTGAGCGGTTACACAAATGTCTCGAGGCGTAGGATGTACTGGGAAAATGAAGAGGATGCGCAGAATTTATTTGTGTCCAAATCGATTACAAGAAACAGATTTGATTACATCTTTCGAGTACTTCATTGCTGCGACAATATGCAATTGAATCCCAATGATCTCTATGCCAAAGTACGGCCATTGTTTGATATGCTATTGGAAAAGTTCTTGTTGTTTGCCCCAGTCGTTGATAATTACAGGAAAGCCAATTAGATGGGGCTATAAGTTTTGGATTGGCAAAACTCCGAGCGGTTATATTGTTTGGTTTGACCCATACGCAGGATCAAAAGACAACTCTCGCGTAATAAAAACAGAGTTTCCTCTAGGAACGACAGTTGTTTTGGACTTCAGCCAAGTGCTAATTTCGAGAGGATTAAACTTGAGGTACCATTTTTTTTTTTTGACAATTTCTTCAATTTCATCGCTTCAATTGTTTGAAGAACTGAATATTTTGAATTTGAGAGGAACTGGAACTGTCAGGGAAAATCATCTGAAAAACTGTTCTATGCGTGCATCAGATAAGTTTCTCAAGAAAACAGGTCGAGGTGCATACAGCTTTGAACTATGTTCAAAACTATTTTAAATTATTTGTAAATGGCACGATAACAGCATTTTAAATATGATTTCAAACTGCATACCAGTCCATCCAACGACTGCTGTGAAGCGATTCTCTCGTCCAGAAAGAAAGGAAGTGACTGTTCCACAGCCCAGACTTGTGAAAATATATAACAAAAACTTGGGAGGTGTCGATAGGTCGGACCAAAATATTGGTCTTTATCGCATCGCGATAAGAGCAAAAAAGTGGTATTTTTCGCTATTTGCTCATTGTATCGATATGGACACTTGGATAATCTAGAATTCCGTCGAAGAATAGCAAGGGGCTTGCTGGGAATGTACGGAAAAAATAACCGGCCAAGAAATTTGAAGCCCTCAAGTGCAGAAAACCAAGATATGCGATTCAATCAAATTCAACAAATGATTGCTGAACAAGATAAAACAACAAGATGCAGAATTTTCCACACTCAAGCACTCAAGAAATGTAATGCTGCACTACATGTTCGGTGTTTAAAGCAATACCATTCTCCTTGATTTTGAAAACATATTGAATATATACTATACATACTTAAACTGAAAATAAAATGTTGAATTGAAAAAAAATTTGTTGGTAGTGCATTATCCCACTGCACCTTAAAGGGTACAGCCCATCCCCATGATTTGTTAAAACATAGATTTTTTTTAAGTTTTTATTTGGTGAAGACGCACGCCACCGACGGCTTGGCCAGAACGTTACCATTGACAGTGATAACATCAATGTTGTTAAGGACTTCGTATACATTTTCTCCACAGCAACGACGTAGCATTACGCTTGCCTCGAGCTCGCCCCAAGTTATTGGCTTGTTAGTGTAGACTAAGGATTTGACGTAGCCCCAGAGGAAATAATCAAGCGGTGTCAAATCGCATTATCGCGGCGGCCAATTGATGAACTCTCGCAGTGAGATGACCAAGTCACCCAATTGCGTTGCTTATGTGGTATGTAGCGTCGTCCTGTTGGAACTATAGCTCAGATATATCGATGTTGTCGGGCTCTGGCCACAGAAAGTCGGTTAACATCGCTCTATACCTGAGACCATTGACGGTAACGGTGTCGCCTTCCTCAATTCGAAAGAAATAATGTCCGATGATGCGGCCATGCCATAAACCGCACCAATCAGTAAATTTTTGTGGATGCCTTGATGCTTGACCGAACACTTGTGAATTGTGTTCGCCCCAATAATAGCAATTTTGCTTGTTGACATAGCCGCTGTACCAAAAATGGGCCTCGTCCAAGAAGATGATTTTTTGGAAAAAAACCGGATCTCCAGCCAACATTTCCAGCGCCCAATTAGCGAACTTACGGCATTGCCTATGGTTGTCCGGCTTCAATTCTTGCATCAGCACAATCTTATATGGATATAGGTCCAAATCCAACCGCAAAATAAGCCGGGTTGACTCTCTGGCAGTGCCCAATTCAGCTGATTGACGCCGAGTCGACATTTCTGGGTTTTCTTCGATACTGGCCGCAACGGTGGCTATATTTTATTCATTTCGCACCAATCTCTGTCTGGTTGGTTACTTAGGATCCAAAAGGGCATACTCACGCTCATTGTACACTGAAGCTTACGTTGCGTATTTACAACTGAGCTGGAACTTCAATAATATTTTTTAATAATTTCCGCACGTTCGGCAAGCGTAAAACAATGCACGATGAAATAGCACGCCTTACTGAATATTTTGACAGCTGGATGTCATTGGTAACTTTGGCAGCTGCTGAAAAATAACAATTGGAAAAACTATCATTGCTATCTGTTCACCCTTGTGTACATCGTATACATTGGCTCCACAAAAAAGGCGTAGAATTACGCTTGCCAATCGCTGTTTCTTTGGGCTTTGGGCAATTGAGTAACAGAGCCTTCTCTCGTAAGACTAACCTTGCAAGTTTCCAATCAACCATATATGACGCAGAGGCTTTGACCATGCCGAAAGTGGATGAAGAAGGACTTGGCTGTTTCGAGAGAGAAATATTCTATCGTTTATATTGAAGGTGAATGGCGGATGAGGTTCAACCACGAACTCTTGAGCGAGTGGACGCCACAGCTCCGAGCCAAAGAGTCTCCGAGTCTTACCAAGAAAGAAGTGGAAGGGGGAGTCAACTAACTTTCAGTGCGGCAGTGGAGGCAGCTGGCAAGAGATTGCGCTAGTTTAGGTTAGGTTAAGTTAAACAGGGGTGTGATGGATATGTCATCACACAGATACCAGGCATCAAAACGGCCCTATCGCCATCCCTGTGGAATCAGTTGAATTTGCCTTCAAATAGATAAAAACCTAAACAAAGCCAAGAAGGCCTTTGAAGTTCTTGCTGTCTATTTCCTCTAGGCCTCGCATTCACACAGTAGGTATATGTGTTATGTCCTCAACAGCTTGCAGATCACTACAGAATCTGCAGATATTCGTATCTGAAAATTTAAGTCTATTTGCGTGTTGCCGCAGGAGACAGTGTCCTGTTAGGATTTCTATTACTGTCCTAAGCTTATCCCGGTTTAATTTTATTAACTTCCTAGATCTCCTGCCATCAAAGAGCGGCTAAAGAGCCTGTGTCCTTCAAGACTTGACTACCTTAGGTTGGCAGTCTTTGTAATTTTTTCCTCGATAGCGCCCCTCAGTATGCAAAGGGGTGGTTTGATATTAGCAACTTCATATTGTCGAGTGGCCCTCCTTTTCTTTCAAGCCCGTCCGCTTATTCATTTCCTTTAATACCGCAGTGTCCTGGCACCCAGCACAGTCTTACCCGATTCAGGCTGCGTAGTGCTTTAAGCACTGTGCGACAGCCCCTGACTATATCAGAGTTGACGTTGGTTGATTCCATGTCCTTGAGTGCGGCCGCCTGGCTATCGATGTAGATAGCGATATCTCTTTCGGATACCGATCTCATCTGCATTAGCTCAGCCGCCCTGAGGACAGCCAGAACCTCTGATTTGAAGACACTTGCGTCCGGTAGTCTTATAGACACTCTTAGTTCTTTGTCTTCTGAGAAGATACCAGAGCCAGTTCCTTCCTCGGTTTTTGAGACATCTGTGGAAAATGCAATTTTATTCGATGGGATGTCGAAGTCGACAAAGGAAGGGATTTCATCCTTTAGAAGTGGATTGCTTGTAGTAACTCCGTTAGGACCGTGCCATGTCCGAAACTACTTCTTTCAAAGTAACCGAGATTAATGAGTCTTATCGCACTGTTGCCAGCAAGTTTTTTGTATAGGTATCAAGCAAAAAGGTGTCCAATGCTACCGTAGGGGTGGTACGGAGCGCACCTGTATTGGCTATGGAAGCCGTTCTTTGAACCGCCGCTAGTTTTCCGTAAATCATTTTCTTGTTTATTCCATGTATGGATCTTACCACCACCGTATACAGCCAGTACACCATAGCAGGTTTTAAGCCCCAAATATTTCCTATTGTTCTTTTGCAGATAAAAAGAGCATTATATACCTTTTTTGTTCTCTCCGCTACAATAAAATTCCATGTCTGCTTCATGAAAAAAGTCGATTAGATATCGCGCTAACTAAAAACAATTCTATCTGGCTAAAACCTAAAAACCTTTTCCACAGGATTCCACTGCTCATTTTTGCTCTCAGGATCGAAGCTACTGATTGTTTCTGTATTTAGAGCAAGGTGTTCTTTATCTAGTGGCGCACTTGTTGATTTGTTAATCCCGGAGCCTGTCGGTATCCTTAGCATTCGATTACTATTAACAGATACCGTACGAAGACGCGTAGTAGTCGGTAATCCTTCATTAATTCGATGTCAGCTCCATGTTTGTTATGGACGTCTTCGATGCAATTTCTAGACCACAATTTCTAATCCACAAAAGTCCGGGAACCATTCCTATCTAGACTTTTTGAAGTTTTGAAAATTTCATTGTTTTCGAAAAAAAAAAATTCTTCAAAGGACGACAATCCGATTTCGTAAAATTTTATAACTGGGCACCGATCATACGCTGGTCTTCTGGTGAGTAAGGGTATGGCTGGGATATAAATGGAACACCATCTGAAATCGAATCGTGATTTCATGCAATTATTCTGGATCGCTTCAGCGCGTTTAAGTTGTAAATAATTGAAGAGCATTGGCCTCTGTAAAATTCTCTCCTAATGTCTAAGCCATAATATGAAAATAAAAAAAACTATTCCAAAATCGACAAACCAAGATTTATACTATTATCCTATGTGCAGGTATCAATAGTAAACTCAAAAACTCATCATTAATCTGCATCTCATTCTGCGGTCTACCTTTGGATCGTGTGCCTTAAAAAAATTATAAAATTCAAAAACACCACAAATAAATTTTGTTTTCTATAAAAATCTTTTGAAATCTCTTTCAGATTTCTTTCGTTTATTTCTTTTGCTATAAATATAAATCTTAAAAATAAACTTAAAAATAAATCATTTAAATTAGAATACATTATATGCCTTGAGTTTGACGGTTTTAAATTTACAAAATTATCCAAAAATGTACAAATCGAATAGAGAGAAAGAAAATCAAATCAAAAGTTTAACGTTTTCTAATTCCTATTATGTAGGGGTATATACAATTTTTCCTTCATCTTTTTTTTTTTTAAAAAAATAATCGTTTACACTATTTACAAAAATCCAAAATCAAAAATCACATTTTCTATTTCTTACTGTGTGCACTTTGATTGGAATTGAGATATTATGTTTGTTTTTTTGTTTTTTTATTAAATTTTTGTACATTTGTTCTGCATGTGCGTCGGTGTTTTACAAATTTTTCGGTTTTTGTTTTTTTCTTTTTGTTTTTTGGTTTGAAATTTTTTTTATCTATACACATTGACACTAAAAAAAAAAAGGGGTGCATGTAACTCGCCAAAATCGAATTCAATCCAACGAATTCAGTCTGCGATTTCATGGTAATCCTTTGGGTACGAATGAAATGCGCTGGGAATTACAATGCCTCCTTTCGAAAAAAAATAACAAAAATATTTTTGTGTCCAAACGGGTCCACCCCCTCGGCTTACATCACTATTATCACAAGTAGACATCTGTTTTTGTATCTCTGCATCTACAACTTCATCACATGGTTTGTTTTTGAAAATTTTTCAACATCACGGAAAAAAGTTAAAAACACTGCACCGCGCCTCTGATTTTTTATTTTGTTTTTGTTCTTGTTTTTTTTTTTTTTTTTTTTTTTTAAGTCAAAAGTCAAAATTCAACACTCCATTTTGGTAATCGTGGTCCTTGTAGCCATTCTCAAAGTTTTCGTCTTCGACTTGAACTTTAAATTCTCGTCACCTACTCTCTACGTCTCCAGAAGAAAGTTTTGAAAGTTTTCCTGGCTTAACAAACTGGGCTGTGTTCGCAAATAGTCAGCACGTTACACATGTCATTGCGGTTTCGAGTGAACGAAAACAAAATGCCGACCGCTTCAGAGTTTCACCTTGAAAAAGTCCATCTGCGGGACTGCGTGTATCTAGGCATCTGCAGTGTGCTATTCAGTACGGCCTCCAGACGGTTTTTTGAACTGAGATAGTCGGTGATTTGAGTTTGGTTTCGGGTGTAGTTGGAGTTGATTTCGCCGCCGACAGAGAATTTGACGTTTCGTGGAAAAGTGGTTTCATGGCCGATGGTGCTTTCAAGTCACATCGCATTCTTGGTGTCGATTGCTGACTTAGCGGACTACTTCGGGTTGAATCGATGGATTTGTCGAGATCTTCCTGTGAGCAAAGGCGTTCATCTAATGCATTCGGTCGTAGGATCGGTACAAATGCTGATTTGACAACGTCAATGTGCTCGTCATCGGAATCATCGGAGGATTGTTCGTGCAGTGAATTCGTCTCGAGGGAGGTGTTTAATTTCGCCGATATACTGTGATTTGTGGATGGCGGACTGGATGACGATGGTCGAGAGGAGGCCGGTGAAATGTGTGCCGGACTGATGTGTTCCGTTGAACCGTGACTGTTGAGTGATGTATTAAGGGGATTGGCACCGTGGGGTGGTAGACCATTGCGAATACGTAAACTGGGGAAATTGTACGGCAGGAATGGTTGAGCAGGTCCAAATGGGAATTGTGGTAGGTAAGCTCCGGCACTTGCCGCCGATCCAGGTGAGGGTATTAAACCATTTGGACCGGATATTGGTGGCAGACCAGGTGGGGTATTTGGCGCAGTATGAAAATCATTTGGACCACCGCTGGGGTGGGGTGGCGGTGGTTGATTCACAGATGACGGGGGCAATACGGTGGTAGGCACTGTTGTCGGAAGGGTTGGCGATCCTGTAATGTGGTAAGAGAAGATTTTTGTTTCAATAATTTTAAACATTTTGTGAATGGGGAGGTTTTTAGATTGTCAATTCTGCCCACAGAAGGTGGGAAATGCATTCCAAGTGACAGATATGAGAACGTTCAAAAATTAAATGAGAACCGCCGTCAAATCTTTCTTTCATTTTTCACATTTTTTTATTGACTGTGTTTCCTCTACAAAGTGCAGAAAAATGTTGGATTTGATTGAGCTTCAATTTAAAACTTAAAGTGACAGATGGTGAGTATGTTCCGCAAGTGTGTGCTTTAAAATTTACGGTTTTTGAATAAGAACTTTTTTTTCTTCTTTTATTAAAACAAATTTCCTGCCTGTTTTAAGTTTCCAAAAAAAAAACAAAAAACAAAAGCGAAAATGACAATCGGATGCATTGGCAAAAAACAAAAAAAACAAAAAGAAGTCCTACACCACCCCTAGCTCTCAAGCGGACTGTAGTTCTTTTGTGGTAAAATTAGATGGTTTGAGGAAATGGCATTCACTCGATATTTCCAATTTTTTTCTTTTAGTCGTTTCCGTTGCTGCGAATAGCATGAATGAACTTTTAGGGATGCAATCATGGGGTGGTTTTATACGTTTTGTTTTTGGACAACAACCCTTATGGCAGTTTAAGCTAAAAAAAAAAGGCACAAAAACGCACGAGCAGATACGAATACACGCATCAAGGGGTGGAAAATGCGCTCTCAATTGTATTCTTCTCATCCCCATTCTCATTTGTAAGCCTTCATGTGGCATGTACTTGTATTTGTTTTTCTCGCTTCGATTTTAATTGAAATTATTTGGCGAGTTTTTTCAAAAAAACGAAAAGTAAAAATATTTTTTTTTCTTTTTAAAAAGAAGAAAAAAAATCGAATAACAAATGTCTGGTAATGGTGTAGGTGGTAAGAGCACAAAGAGAATTTGTGCTTTGTTGTTTTAAGGATTTTTTTAAAATTTTTTTTTTTTTGTATGACTAACCTTTAGCTAGTGAAGGATGATGTACAGCAACCGCCGCTTGATGGCGAAAATAATCCGCATATCCATATGTCATATAGGCTGCATCTAACCAAGCTGGATTAAGCATGAACGGATTAAATGCTCCTGGATGTGGGTATCCATAATCTAAAAAAGAAACAAAAAAAAAAAAAAAACAGAAAATTACAATTTCTCAGTTAGTAACATGTGGTTGGAACGATTTAACAGGGTGGATGGAGTTGATTTTTATTTGTTCGATTTTATAGCAGCATCGGCGCCACAATGTTTATGTGTGTGGATGAAGACGGAAGGAGGTAAGAAAATGTTTACCCTAAGCAACTCCACACACATTTGGTTGCAATAAAACCGAGACAGCATAAATATTTAGAAAAATATCTTTATCTACTCACTTTGCTTGGATCGTGGCTCCCTGGGACCGTCAACCGTCACTTTGATGGCCTTGCTGTAGGAGGCAATTTGTACGGGATAGGTGGCAATAGTGATGGTTAGAGAGAATGATTTCCCACGGCCACTACGTCCGACAAAGCGTAAATCATTGAATTTCGCCACCTGATTCTTCATTATCGCTGTGCAGTTTCTTAATTCGCCACAGTAATTTTCGTCGTTGCCACATTTGATGGTGACCAGAGTTCCATCCTGTACATCGTCCAAGGCAATAACTTTAAATGCTCCCGGTAGAGATTTATTGCTTCGCCAGTGATTCGGTAGTGCCGAGCATAAGATTGATGGTGAGCCAGTTTGAGACAGTTCTCCATGATATTCCTGTAGCATTTCATGAAGGCTGGCAAACATGTCTGTCATAGATGGTGGCATCTTAGCTGCCGGCGTTGAATTGTTATTATCCTGTGATTGGCATGTTTCACTACCCCTACTGGCCGTATGTGACGAATTGGTGGAGGTGGGTGGTGGTGCAACCACTGTTGGTCCTTGTGGTAGATGCATTTCTAGATTTGCTAATGTATCCCTTGATAATCCGTGTGGATGGGTCACTTTTAATCAATCAGTCACTTTTCAATTGTTTTCACTCTTAAGAATTTCTTCTTGTCAATACAAATACTTAATTTTTTTTTTTTAAATTTTTAGTCACTTTATTTCACTTTTAGAGGTTTTGCGCGTGTGTTTTTCTACGATCGTTTCTCGAGTTCTTGATCACTCAACGGTTGGTCACTAAATGATTGCACTCTAGTGCTCCAAGTTCTCGATGGATAACAACTGAATCAGGAATAATCCAACAATATCGAGAATAACAAAACGAACCGAAATAAAAAAAAAAAGAAACCAGCGTTCCGGTGATTTATAAAAAATTCAGATGAAGAATTTGAAAAAAAAAGAAAATAAATAAAATTCCAAGTCGTCGTTCAGAAAACAGATGTGCGGTGTCTGCATCTGGGAATAGTTTGTGTGGGGTTGCTCGCGCTAGCAACTGTTCCTAACCCGTAAAAGTCTCAGAGCGAACTGACTCAATCTTGTCGATCGACGGAGGTTTTTCTATTTAGCCCAACCGTGACACAACCGAAACGACGAATCGACGGTCACCAGACGATTTGCCATTGCCACAGCCAACCATGGCATCACACCATTGCCACCACTACTACCACTACCACTGTCATCAGTAGCTACCACACCACCACATGACCGCAGGAAAAAATCGCTTCAATACCAGTGCCATGGGTGGAAAAGGAATGGCAGATAAAAATCAGAAAAAAGAAACGATTTTCACCTTCCAATAAACACTCATACAATGACAGAATTTTTCCCATTTTTCCGAATTTTTTTTTTTTAATTTTCTGTTTTTTTTTTTTTTTTTTTTGCTGACATATAAACCAACCCTCTCCCAGTGCTCAGTTGCTTTGCCTTGCCCAGGCCTTTTGCTCCTTTTTATTTATTTTTATTTTTTTTTGTTTTGAGCCCACCACAGTACGGCAGTAGTAGCAGCACCCTTAACCAACACTTACACAGTCAAACCCTCTAATAATAACAAAAATAAAAGGACACGCTCTCTGGGTGAGTGAATAGCGTGTTGGAATGGAATACGGAATACTCTACCTGCTGGATGATAAATGAAAGAATCGCGTGCGGAACAAAGGGAGGTGGCGGAGAATGAGTGGAATAAAGGCAAATTTTTTTTTTTTTTTTTTTTTTTTTTTATTCATCCACCCTCTTCACTGTAGGGATCTCATTGCATGTGGGTGTGTGTGTGTTTTGAGTTGAAAGAGAAAAATTCTCCGCAAAAAATAAAAACCATCTCATTATACCACAGCTGGGAGAGCCGTCGATATCCTAGGCTGGAACGAAGAAAAAAAAAAAAAACTACCCCCCTGGCATTTTTTGAATAAGAAACACCAACACCAACACCAACACCAACATACCAACCGACAGGACTCGCTCTCCCTCTGTTTGAAGTGAATACCAGAAACAAACGGAGAAGAAGAAATGTGTTTCTCTTAAGAAAAATGAGAAAAAAGAAATTCGCCAAAAGGACATCCAACGACCAACACTGGAAACAATTTATCCTTTGCACTCAACAGTGAATCGCGAATGTCCTGTCACTTTTGCCAGCAGTTTTGGCTGTATGGATTTTTCTTCGTTTCAACGTTGTTTCCTTGCAATCCCTCATTTAGGGGTTGTTTTGGTGGTGAGTTGCCATTGGATCCTGTGTGGGTAAATGTTTTCTATTTT
The DNA here is from genome assembly GCA_963966105.1 of Volucella zonaria. Classification (NCBI taxonomy): domain Eukaryota; kingdom Metazoa; phylum Arthropoda; class Insecta; order Diptera; family Syrphidae; genus Volucella; species Volucella zonaria. Next base: position 83,403,103 of record OZ014532.1, on the reverse strand, counting down.
CCGTTTTTTTGTTTTTTTTTTTTTTTTTGTTTTATCCTGTTGGTATGCCAACAAAAATATACCACAATCGTTTGCTGTGGTGTAGCTTCGCAGTCGTTCATAAACCAAAGGACGAGACAGGAGTACTTCTGGGAAGACCTAGTGATGGTGTACCACAAAGACCATCGTCATCCCTTTACATCGGCCTCTCTTGGCTCATTCGATTACACTATCCTCCTGCAGTGGGCACCAACGGATTTGTAAATTTTCATTGATACACGAAGGAGAGTTTTATGGATATGGATTTCCTCATACATACATACATGGGGAGTGTAATGTGTTCCTTGGAAAATTTAATTATAAATCCTTGGATACTTAAATACTGTGTGCCCTTATCCTGTGCTCCTTGAATACTTATTTCCCATATTTCATATCTCAACCCTCTCTCGATAAAATTTAGAAGGGTGTAAATTAGTTGAAAGTATTTCTTCCCTATACTGTGCGGTACATTTGCGTGATGTGGATGGGAGTATTTGGGCGTACATATGTGTGTGTGGGTGTGTGTGTGTATCAATGGGTGTGCGTTGAGGGGGGTTTCTGTGGTGTTTTTGTGGGGTTGAGATGGACTACCTATCTTCTGTGCATTGTGGTTGGTTGAATGGAAAATTATTTTCTCAACCACAGACGTCTTGAAGGCAGCCACAATTTTCGGGTCACACACATGTGCATACATACGTACATACACATTTGTATGAACCAAGGCACCAGTTGGGATTTGTGCTGCCAAATGGGGGCTCGTTTTGGGCCAGTCTATGACCAATAACATGGATTTGGGGGTTTGGTTTTTGAGGTTGTCCGGGAAGGTAATGATTTTGCGTGGGAAAACTATTTTCTTAAAATATTTTCCACCGATTAAAGCTGATGGGGCAGGGTGCTTCTGGTGGTATTCAGTTCTGAGGCTAGATTGGGATGAATGTCAGATGCCAGAAATCGATATTTAAAAATTCATGTGAATTTATCTACTCGCCCATGTGGAGGAGACATAACTGATAGAGGTTTCCATTAAGACACTGCGGACATCTTCAAAGGCATTCTACCGAGAATGGGAAAACAAGTAGATGAAATGAATGAAATCTACTGCTCCCATTTACAATTTGAAACCGTACGATTTTCGATCAGAAAATATTCATGGTTTCGAACAACAGCTTCACCAAATTTGTAAATCTGAGAGAATATATGTATCTCCGTCCTGTGATTCTTGAAGCATGCTTCTGTTGACCAATTACTGAAAATTCATGTACTCAATTTACCAGTTGCAATGCTTGCAGAATAAACTGTGAAGATTTGCAAGTCGGCTATAAATAGAATCACATAAATTAGAGCCTGTATGTATCAAAAAACCGGTGATAACCTTCAAAGTTCAACACCCTTACTATCATATACAGGGGTTCGTTATCTAATTTAAGCTGCTTCGACTTACTAGGAGCGCAGATCATGTAAGGATTGTTCATAATCTTGCCAGGTTGTCAAAAGAGTTGTTGACAGAGTTTCTACCGAGTTTACTGCAAGTGGGCTACTTTAACTGTCTTCTATGGGATATGGCCCTTAGGTTGGAGATTGTACCTTCAGCCTAACTGCCGATCACTGAAACTCTAAATGTTGTGAAGCAACAGATAGCTTTGGATATACACAGGCGGACTTACACGTGATTACAAAAAACGCACAACTACGTTCGACTTTCACGTGGAGTGTGCCCATAACCTCTATAAAGCGGATATCACTGCCATCAAGGAAATGCGATGGCCTAAACCGGGCAAAAGATGGGTTTAAAAAGTGTGACATCTATACCCTGTCTGACTCGAACTGCAACCAACTTCAGACTGCTATAATTTCCAAACCGTTCATGACAATGAAAAGTAGCCTCCTTGACCGCCAGAATGCGCTGCTACAGCAAAAAAAGTTATGGCGCCTTGAAGTCCGTTCATATTGGGTCTACAAGTAAGTTTCCAGCGTTTGTCGGAGATGGCGCCACCAGTGGATCCCGGGCAGAAATGTCAGACCCCATGTGTTTTATTTGTAGGTTTTGTATCTGCCAACAACTTTGCAGCGTTATATTTGAGCAGTTCTATCGGTGTCGTACATTTTGTCGAGCAAAATCATGGCAAGTTTCCAGCCAAATAAACGTCATTTGCGGGAAGCGCTGCTTTTATTCTTTAATATGAAGAAAAGTGCGGCTGAGGCCTATCGTTTGCTTTCGGAAACCTATGGGGCGGAATGTATTGGTGAATCGACGTGCCGCGAGTGGTTCAAACGGTTCAAAAGTGGTGATTTTGGAGTTGAAGACAAAGATCGCCTCGGAAAGCAGAAAAGTTTTGAAGACGAGGAATTGGACGCTTTACTGGATGAAGATCCGTGTCAGATTCAAGAAGAACTTGCTGCATCATTGGGCGTCACGCAACAAGCCGTTTCCCTGCGCCTGAAAGCACTGGGATTCATTCAAAAGATTGGAAACTGGGTGCCATACGAATTGAAGCCAAGACACGTCGAACAGCGATTTTGCATGTCCGAAATGTTACTGATTGTTACTGGTGATGAGAAATGGATTTATTATGATAATCCTAAAGGCAGAAAATCGTATACAAAGCCCGGCGAGCCCGTCCAATCGACGCCGAAACGAAATATTCACGTGAATAAGGTCATGCTCTGCATATGGTGGGATCAAAAGGGTGTCGTATCCTACGAACTGCTTCCGAGTGGTGAAATCATCAAAGGACCATTATATCGAACCCAACTAATTCGTTTGAAGCGGGCATTAAAAGAAAAACGGCCAGAATATGAGACCAGGCATGAGTCCGTCATTTTTCATCACGACAACGCTCGGCCACATGTTGCGGTTTCGGTGAAAAACTATTTGGGAAATAGTGGATGGGAAATTCTGCCTCACCCACCTTACAGTCCAGACTTGGCACCATCTGACTACCACTTGTTTCGTTCGATGCAGAACGCTCTTACGGGAATACGCTTCAGCTCAGTAGAGGAAATCAAAAATTGGCTCGATACGTTCTTGGGCTCGAAAGACGAGAAATTTTTTTGGTCCGGAATTAATAAATTGCCAGGAAGATGGGGGAAAGTTGTAGCTTCCGATGGACGATACTTTAAATAAAGCATTGTAACTATGTTTTCATAATAAAACTTAAAATTTTGGAAAAAAACGCTTACTTACGGAAACTTACTTGTAGACCCAATACTTAGGCAGACATGCTAAATTTCAGTGCGATACTGTCTTTAGTTTTGTTTTGACAGCTGATTGTTGTTGATGTGTTTGGCATCATGTTGAGTATGGACAAAAACGATTTTCGTTCTATCATAAAACATTATTTCTTGAGAGGCAAAACGGCGAAGGAAACAAAAGAAAAGTTCGATAAATATTATGGGGCTAATGCTCCGTCAGATTACAACTTCAAATATTGGTTTCGAGAGTTTCGTGGTGCCCGCAACTCCACTACCGATCAAGTCCGATGCGGTTACAGAGGACAATGTCAAAAAAATACATGAAATGGTGTTGGCTGACCGGAAAGTGAAGGTGCCTGAGTTACCAGATACCACAAAGATTGTACTGAGCGCACACGCCATATTTTGGGCAATATTCTGCATATAAAAAAGTTATCCTGCCGCTGGGTGCCGCGAATGCTCACTTTTGACCAAAAACACGAACGCGAGAGCACTTCGAAAGAGTGTTTGGACTTGCTGATGCGGAATCATGCGGGCTTTTGGCGTCGATTGGTAACTGGATCTGGATCCCTCGGACTATTATCTCTTGCCAAACCTCAAAAGATGGCTCTTCAATAAAAAATTCAGCTCACGCGAGGAAATCATCGACGCCACGGAGGAGTATTTTGCAGATCAAGAAGTTGAAAAATCGCTGGAATAAGTGTATCAAACTAAAAGAGAACTACATATATTGAATAAAATAAAAAAACATTAAAAAAAAAAAAAATTCCTTCCCAAGGAGGTTACTTTCCACTCCATCTAGTATACAAACCTTTCAAACGATTTGCGTCTCAGTTGTGTTGAAAAATTTTTATCCGCGATGGAATTCAGACGTGATAGTGTGATTGCTTTATATTTGGCTGGGAAACCACAAGTAGCTATAGTTAGAGCCCTACAGCACCTCAACGTGAGGTTGCAAAACGCCATGGAGGTGGTCATAAAAAGAACAGCAACATCGGCAAAAATGTTTCAGAAAGTGAAGGCTCGAATTTAGCGAAATCCGCGGCGAAGTGGAAGAAAAATGGCTCGTGAGCTCAACATATCGTTGGAACGGATGCAACACATACTGAAAAATGAGCTTGGGCTTAAGCCATTGAAGTTCTAAAAAGCACACAACCTTACACCACAACAGAAAAAGTTAGAGTCGAAAGAGCGAAGGATTTGCTACGCTTGCACGAAAGCGGTGAGTTGCCGAATTTGGTTTTTTCCGATGAGTCGCCATTTGTTATCGAGCGATATGTCAACAAACAAAATGACCGAGTTTTCTTGCCAGAGAAGTCCTTCGAAAATTTACACCTTCGGACGGCCACCAGAAAGCAGGCAGCACCGATGGTGATGGTTTGGGCCGCCTTAACCGCCGATGGTCGCCCTCCGCTCGTATTTTTGGAGCGTGACGTCAAAATTAATACGATCGTATACCGTGAAACTGTCTTAGAGGCAGTATTGAAGCCTTGGGCAAACAATCATTTTGGTCGGAGACCGCGGACATTTCAACAAGACTCACAAAGCGCGCGTCAACCAAGATTGGTTAAAAAACAATGTTCCACACTTCATATCTTCGACACAATGGATTGGAAATTCTCCGGATGCAAATCCGTTGGATTTTTCTGTCTGGGGTGTTTTGAAGGCGAAGGTTGGCACTAAAAAATACCAAAGTTTGGACCACTCAAACAAGCACTTCGCCGGGAATGGGCCAAAATACCGCAGAGGCACTTGCGTGCAGCGTGCGATGCTTTCTTCGGCCGTCTCAAGGCCATTATTGGTGCCAAAGGTGAACATATTGAAAACTGCTGATACAATTTGAAAATTTATGTATTTTCCAACATTTTTTGCTTTGGCACAATAAAATTTATCAAAAAATGAAAAAATTATAGAATTTTAAAAAGTTGGAGTTCGAGTCATTCACTCTGTACATCTAGAATACAATATGTTATTAAGTTTCTTCTTTCAAATATAGAATTGTTCATTTGCTTCTCAGATCTTGCGTAATAAGCATCTATTAATTGAACTCCGTCTGTGTTTTATTTTGCAACACGGTATTTCTACATCCTTTTTCTGGCCAGTAGTCCAGATACATGCTCACCCCTCGGAATGTTCGGCCATTTATCATACTAAAAGAGTATACATTACAGAATATTAAGATACAGAAATGAGTACTATCCCAGACGCTTTTGAACTTAAATCCGTTATCGGAAGGCATGGTGTGTAAATACTAACAAGATACCCGTCTTACCTAGCTTTGAGTTAAAATCACTAAGACAACTTCAACTAGGGTACTTTCCAAACAATCTGTATTCGTAAAACTCATTTACTCGTACCTTCTCGAAGGACAGGAATGAGTTGCAACCAATGGGCCTTGCTTCAGCTGCTAATGAGCTTCCAGCTCTGGTTCACCATTGCTCAATATACAGGGTGGGGCAAAAGTAATGTTATAATGTGAATGTGCTGTAATTTTGCAAATGGTGTCAAGTGTCATTGTGCTTTGACATTTATGTTGTAGACAGATAGAGAAGTAGTTGACAATAAGCAATTGATCGATACACACCTGAAGAGCGCGGAATTATTGTTACTGCTTATTTTACCAATTTCCGGTCGGTTGTTTTAACGCTGCGTGAATTTCGTTGTCGTTTCCCTCGTGGTGCTGCATCATGTGGCGCGAACAATCAAACATTTGGCTGAGCGTCTCGTGCAAACTGGGTCTACTAGAGATGTCGCAAGAAGTGGCTGGCTCCGTATTGCTAGTTCGACCGAGAATATCACTGCTATGGCCGAGGAAGTCCGAGAGAGCACACAAACATTGACGAGACAACGATGCACACAATTTGGCATCCGCAGACGGTCGTTGCTTTGAATTTTGGTGAAAGAGCTGAAGATGTTTCTTTATAAACTGCAAACTGTGTACACCAATTGCTGCCTGCTGACCTGGTGCAAGAGGTTGATGATTTCGTATCCAAATTCATAATGATCAACGAAGCTTAATTCCACTTATGTGGTTATGTGAATAAACAAAATTTGCATTTCTGGGTCACGGAAAATCCACGTGAAATTCATAAAGAGCCATTGCATCCCCTCGAAGTGACTTTTTGGTGCGGTATTTGCAGCGAAAAAGTGATTGGCCCTTATTTTTTTGAGGACGCCGAGGGCACCACTTTAACCGTAATTGGTGAACTCTACAGACAGATGTTAAATGATTTTTTTTTACTACAAGTTGCTGCATTGGGTTTCGAGCATTGTTGGTACTGGCAACACGGAGCAACCGCGCACACAGCTCGGGCAACGAAGAAGATTTTGAATCACCAATTTCCAGGACGTGTGATCTCCCGTTTTGGCAATTTTAACTGATCGGCCAGATCGGCCATTATTGAAGAAGAAATCACAAATTTGGAGCCAGATGTTTTGCGAGCAACAATTCAAATTGCCTTAAAATCAGCACAAATATACATCAACTCAGAAGGTGGTCATTTGACCAATATCATTTTTCAACTTAATGCCATCAATTTTACACCTTCAAATGAACTTTTCGTGAAAACATTTGGCAGTCAATTCACAATGACATTACTTTTGCTCTACCTTATATTTGTACGCCTTCTGATGACGTTCACCTCTTCTTCACTGGGCCCATTAGCAATTTAGATGAGGCTGGTGCAAAAATTAATGAGGACTTACGAACTATGGGTATTTGACTGGTCAATAAGTAACTTTCTTTGTCTCAACCCGGAATAATCCGAGGTAATTGCTACCCACTAGAAATCCCCTATGTGTCTGCCCATTTATTACACTTGCGCCATGGAAATAACACATTAGATCTTGGATATAATTAAAGATGAAAACTTAACCTTTGAGCGACCATTTCGAATAATATTTCGTTCATGCTACTGGTCTGTGGAACACCCTTTCAATTGACCTGAGAAGAGTTAAAGACACAGTATGTTTCAAAACTTTACGTCTTAAATACATAGCCATACGATACGAGTACATACACAATATTGCACCATTTTTAAGACTTTCTTTAACTAGAGGACTTAACTTTTAATGGGAATGCAACACATATTTTACAGTAAAAAAAATTAAATAAAAATAAGTAATACCTCTTGTAGATTTGATACAAATTTTCTTGAGGCGCTCGATCTCTTCTTCGACAATTAGAAAGAGAAATCTGTGCAGTTTTCAGAGCTCTTTTTGCCAACCCAAAAATCTATGTTCAAAACCAGAAGACCGTCGCCCGTACGTCGTTTGTATAGGTTGTCAACGCTCGACAGTGGATCAGCCTTTATCCCAGATTTAAGGTTGCTTCGTAATGTTGTTATCTTTATGTGGTAAGGTCTACGCGCGTAATTTACTGTAAACAGCACCTAGCCATTTGTGGAACCACTTGGATCAAAATCAGGGACCCACTACAGAGATATGAGGTCCTTAAACCATAAATAGTTCATCCGCCACCAACTAATAATTTGTGGAAGTCCTGAAAATCCTTTTAGTCTTTAGCTCCTAATACCGACATGATGACTATTGATATCACTGTTGATTTGATCACTTAATCACTCATTTCTGACTAGTGTTGTTCATGCTTAGCTGCAACAGCTTGCACTGGGTAATGCAGGGTTTACGCTTATCAGAAACTACCATAATCGTATTTCACCTAACCACTACTTAAAATGTTTAGCAACTGAAATACTGTAGGACCAACAATTGATCGGGTTCATTCCGAATCTTGTTATGCTGATGATCAGTGCAAAGTTGATGAGCCTGTATCCGTTTTCGGAAATCTTGTTTACTGATCCGAATGCGACGTCAAATATCGTCTCCTTTTTTGGATTTGCACTGTCTTAGTAGTTTGAATCGGGCATTCATTCAGATTAGACATCTGACTTTACATTGCTATGTATTATAGAAGTGTCACAGAGAATCAGAAATCCCAAATTCGACTTGAGAATTAAGATCTTATGAGCCACGAAGAGACCAAAAATAAAGAATCTCAAGGAATAAACACTTGAGTTCAAAAAATTAAAAAAAAAATACGGACAAGTAGAATCAAAAGCCAAAAGGTAAACTGTCTAGTCTGACAAATTCAACAGAAACTTTCCATAATAAAATTAAATTCGAAAACAACTTCTTATTGAAAATAATGTACGAGTACTCGTAGGTACCCACTTGAAAACCACAAGGCAAGGGCTAGTTCAATTTGACAACTTTTTCCTTTCTCTCTAACTAAAATTACTTCTACAAGAATTATAATTTTTACTAGTCAGACATATATTCTACTGTAAATTATATTAAACAAAATTACTCAAGTATAAATACCAACATAGCAACAGTAGGGTCTAAAAAAAAACTCACTCAATTTCAGAGCACCTACCAAAAAAGGAACCTTCTCCAAAAAAATTTATTTCAATTGCACCAATAAACCTGGCCATGTCTTATGTTTTTTATGACAGTCACTTAAGCCTACCTTGTCAGGTAAACTAATTATTAAACTATTGCCACATGCAAACAAACAGAGGCACCATTTCGCGACATGTGTTACCATATACTCCTAAGGCCGCAGTGAATGAATTGATTCTTTAAACAGCAAAAAGGTAAACAGGTAAAGGAAATCCAAATATTGAGGACATTCTCGATCAACACTAATCCACCCGGATTTGGCAGAGGATTAAGTTAAGGTTCCACCTACTTTGTCGCTAATCCATTTAAGACAGAGTCTCACTTAAAGAATTTTAATGACGCGGGTCAACATTAGTAAACAATTTTTGCGGAAAGTGTATTGAAGTCCTGAGGACAGTGAACAGTGCCTGTTTTGGGATATCAGTGAACATAGGGTTAAATGGTAGCAAAACTGACATAATCGGATTAGAGTGCGAATTTTTAAGAAAACACGAATTGACCGCTTTTAAGGAAAAAAAAAAAAGGAAAATCGCTGAAAGGTGTAAAGGCGGCTTTTACTGATTTTTTTAATGATTGCAGAATTATATTGGTTTGCAGGCAATTTTGTAGTTTTCTAAGAAAGAATGGAGAACATATGGCGATAGTTAACGGAAAACCAACAGAAGCTTATTTTTTTTTATTCAAAACATCTGGTGTTTAGCTGCAAAGTCCGTCGAGCTTTTTTTAAAGGTTTATGGCAGAAATTGCTCTTGAATCAAAAATTTTATGAAGAATGCAAGAAAGTGACATGACATTATTTATTAAATAGGTCCTCAGACAGGAGGAAGCTATCCTGGGCTGTTTCTTACGAAATGCATCCCATCGATTTAATTTCGGGACACTGAAGCATTTAGGACTCTATCTCATCAGTAACGCGTCTAATGACTTCCAAGGCCCGAATAGTATGGAGTTTATCAGCACAAGTCAAAGAATTTACTCGTGCTCGTACATAGGCTAACAAAAAGGGGTCCAGTGGCGTCATTTCGTGATACAATGTCGTGGTTGAATAGAGTCCTCGGAAAGTCAATGATTTCATAGCCAGTATGGCATGTACCATCATCCTCCTACAACCACATATCGTCAAGATCAATGTCATCCACATTTTGGAAGAAATAATCACTGCTCATTGTCCGGTCATTTTAGCCCTTGACTGTAATGCAAATTTCGGTCTCATTTTTGAAAAAAAAAAACAGGACCGATGATGAACCAAACAGTTTACTACAAACCCGGCAATTTCACTTGTGAGGCAAAGTTTTGCCTCGTTACTATGAACAATATTTTGATTCAAGCTGCTCAAGAGTCCAGTCCGCAAGCCATGGTCTCGTGGTCTTAGTTCCTCCGCTGGATCTTATTCGTGTACAGACAAAGATCTTTTCGCAAAATTGTCCATATACTGGACGGATGAAGATCAAACTACGCCAGAGTTTCACTCACAGTGGCTGTAGTTTTTTCTGTGAATGTTTAGTTGCTCGAACCCTTGTTGGACAACTGTTCTTTTCCATATTTTCCTTGGGCGGCACACTTGTCTGCTTGACTGGGTAAGAGGATCCCATTGAATGACATATTTTGCTATGGAATAGTGTTCACACGCCCATTTTCTCCTTCGTATTTGGATGTCGAAGTTGGTCGTTCGACATACGGTTTGGCCAGAATAAGGGTAATTTTTTAATAAAGGTTTTCAGCTTCCTTACTACACCCGTATAGCAACACGGATTCTATATATTATATTATGAAACAGCAATTTTCGGTGTTCACTCAGCGTGAATGTCATTGTGATTTTCCTCGTCATCCTGCACCAAGTGCGAAACAGCCTCACATTATCTTTAGTGCTGAAACCATTGCTTTTCCAGCATAACGAACTGAGTACTTGCTTTATTAATCCTGTTGTCCACAGAAAGATCTGAGCCTCCATCTCCTGAGATGATACTTCCAAGATATTTTCATTGTTGAAGACGGAAATGCTCAGGGCCTTAATTGTTGCTTATTTATTTTGAGTCCAAATCTGATTCCAAGTTAATGACCTTTTGGTGCTGGTCTATTATCTTGCGGGAAAGCAAGTAGACGTTATCGGCGTGCTCCAAATATTTCAGATATGAGGCCCATCTCAGTTTCATATTTGTTTCCGATAGTACTGCATCGAGCGAGTCGCTGATTACAACAAGAAACATCAATGGCGAAAGAATGGAGCCTTGTCGTACCCCGCTGCGGACTTTGAATTCATATGAGATCTTACCCTTATGTAGGACGTGACTTTCACCCCCTTCATATGTAGCCTTAATTATAACAACGAAGATATTGTAGACGGTCTTACTATCCCACCTACTACAGCTGAGGCTGCTATAATCCTAGCTTTAAAAACTCTTCGATCCGTGTCCTGAAAGCAATGAGTTTTTGTTTTCTACAATAATGGTGCCCGCGCCAGATGAAAAAAACATGTTTCACAGCCAGTGCTCATGAATGTTTGAGCCTCTTTGGCAAGGTGGTCGGAGTATATGGTGATTCCGTAGACGGTGGGTATTACACTTGGGTATTCCCACCAAATTAGGTCGATGGCTGTTGACGGATGAAGTACGAAGGCATATTGCAGCTATCATAGAATGGTCATCCCTCTTCAAGCCAATATCTGATCGCTATATTTTTTTTTTTTTTAAAAGAACTTAACACTCAAGTGGGTATGAATACACTTATAACGCGTCAGCATGGTCAAGTTTTTTTAGAAATTGGGATAGAGAGGGAAGGAAAGATGTATGGGCTCAGTGGTTATTTCGCTCCATGGATGGCGTCCAACATTTAATGCGGAGACAAAATTGTTAGTGAAAGTTGGCTTGTTGTTGATTTCTAGTCAACTACTCGTCTTACTTGATTTTCGTTAACTGAAAAAATGGATGATATGTCTTTCGAGCGAGGCTGGGATTCGAACACCGAACCTTCCGATTTGGAAGCCAGTCCACTATCATTTGTTCGATCTGGATCGGTATTCGCTGTCTTTCAGTTGAGACCTTAGTGATCTTGTGGCAGTAGTTGTGACTAAACAGTATGCCTCCAATGACCAGGCGGTTGCCGTTGCAAAAGTCAACAAATCTTTCTTCGTTATCATTTCTGATGTTTCCAAGGCTGTGTGGTCCCATCACATGTTTAAGGCCTGTCTTTCCTATATTCGCACCAAAGTCGCCTATTACTATCAGGATGTCCTTGTCAGGCACTGGATTAGTGGTGACACCTAGTTGTCTGTAGAAATCATCCTTAACCTCGTAGCCCGCTTAATTTGATGGAGCGTAGCACTGGATGATGGTGATATTTTTCATTCTACACTCAAGGCGTAGAAATTTTTTTGAATTTTGGGGTCCTAAGTCGAAAGCCATTGGTCGTCAGCAAAGTAACCCTCCATATCTCAGGCGTTTGTGTCCGTTTCGGAGCTTATTGCGTTTTATGGTTCCAGCTGGCTCTACCACAGACCAATCAATACTTGTCCTGTTATACTGCCGCAGGAAACTCGCTATTCGTACTCATTCAATTTTTGCAGTTTCCAATGAAACGCCCACGGAACGCGACGAGGAGGTACGGAAAGTCAAACTTACTATGTAGTAATACTGAGGTCTTTGTCTGTAGAGGCAGGATCAACTTTCCATGAAGCATCTCCTTGGTCTTGTAGTTTTTAATTTGAGTTTTGACTTTAGTTGTGACGCTTGGCTGAAATAGGAGTTGTTTTTTAGAATCCAAACATATTTAGCCCCAAACTGTTTGAATCCATTGGGGTAAATTCTTATTCCATATTTGTGATAGATGCTATTTTGGTATCCGGTATCCGTACCATATGTTGGAATTCGCTCCTACTGAATCTCCACACCACATAGTGTTATACTTCTATAGGGATTCAAAAACTAGAGTTGCCCATGAGTTAGAAAGCATACTCAAACATCCCTTTAGAATATCTTTGTGGATTCAAAAGGTCTTCCAGACTTTTCTTTATCCACATTTTTGTAACGATGTGATGAAACATAAGATTATTATTTCGCTGAGTTCAAACTTTTAGGTCCTCCAATGAACTGATGAATCTGTTTGAATTGTTTCCTGCTCTTTCCGAAATCAATGGATATCCAAATTCAGATGGTATGGCTTACTTTGTTACGGAATTCTTTAGGACCTTCATTGTGAGCAATTGTGCGGTCGGTTTATTGTCCAAATCTTTCAAATCAGCCAAAATATTTTTAACTACAATAATTATGGGGACATTTCTGAAAAACTGTTACTAACCTGAGAAGCCTTTGGATTTCCGATTTCGCTGTCTACAGTTTGGTAGCACCATCGCAGATAAGACCCTTTCTTTAAAAAATGATAATTCTGAGCCATCAGAGCTTTTTACCTAGCACTGTTTATTTGTGTGACCGGTTCCGTGAGAATGAAAGTGAATACTGTCGGTTTTTGTGCCTGCACTTCCAGACTATGTAGCATTAGAGGCAAGATACCACTGCCCGTTGTATTGAGTGGTAAGCACCAGTAATAGGGGTGGTGATAGTAGTAGCCTTGTAATAGCTGACACTAATTACTTTGTATAAGTTATGGGCCTCCGATTTCTGAGCAAATCATGGAATTACCCTAATAACTAAAAGAAATCAATAGATATATTGTATTGTACTTGGTAAGTTTAAGAGCAAGAGCTTCCTCAAGTAGGCATCATGCTATTAGGTATCTCAGATATGAAACTAGGAATCGCCTGGATATCTCTTTTCGAAACATAAGATCTTGTTCCGATAGATTACTGCCACATCTCAGGTTTGTAGGTTATATGGCCAGTGATCCTAATACCTAGATGTTTAGTGATCCGATGTTTGATGTGATATATTGGGTCCATTTTGTTTCACATTCATGAATCAGGAACATCTACTGTAAATAATTGTACTCGTAACTCGTACTAATGAAGAGGCCTGTTTTACTAGGAGGTTTTCTTTAATGGTAGTCTCATTAGTACTACTGACTTTATTTTAGACATAAAGTGGGGCAGAAGTAATGATAGAAATTGAGCTTTATTCTCACGAAAAGTTTATTTGAAGGTGAAAAATCGATAATATTGAATTGAGTTGCATATTTGTGCTCATTTTAAGGCAATTTGAATTATTGCTGGCAAAACATCTGGCTCCAAATTGGTGATTGCTTCTTCAATGTTGGCTTTCCAAATTTATGGTTTGTTATGTGTAGGAAGTCTGGCGCCATCAGATCTGGTGATCTGGCCGGCCAGTTCAAATCGCCAAAACGGGAGATCACACGTCCTGGAAATTGGTGATTCAAAATCTTCTTCGTTGCCCGAGCTGTGTGCGCGGTTGCTCCGTGTTGCCAGTACCAACAATGCTCGAGACCCAATGCAGCAATTTGCAGTAAAAAAAAAATCTTTTAACATCTGTCTGTAGTGTTCACCAATTACGGTTACAGTGGTGCCGTCGGCGTCCTTAAAAAAATAAGGACCAATCACTTTTTCGCCGCAAATACCGCACCAAAAAGTCGCTTTGGGGGGATGCAATGGCTCTTTATGAATTTCACGTGGATTTTCCGTGACCCGGAAAGGCAAATTTTGTTTATTCACATAACCACATAAGTGGAATTAAGCTTCGTTGATCATTATGAATTTGGAAACGAAATCATCAACCTCTTGCACCAGGTTTAACAGAGCATTGGAGTAAGTAAACCTCACTTGACGGTCAGCAGGCAGCAATTGGTGCACACAGTTTGCATTTTATAAGGAAGCATCTTCAGGTCTTTCCCCAAAATTTAAAGCAACGAACGTGATACCAAATTGTGTGCATCGTTGTCTCGTCGATGTTTGTGTGCTCTCTCGGACGTCCTGGGGCACAGCAGTGATATTCGCGGTCGAACTAGCAATACGGAGCCGGCCACTTCTTGCGAAATCTCTAGTAGACCCAGTTTGCACGAGACGCTCAGCCAAATGTTTGATTGTTCGCGCCACATGGTGCAGCACAGATACTTCTCTATCTGTCTACAACATAAATGTCAAAGCACAATGACACTTGACGCCATTTGCAAAATTATGCCACATTGACATTATGACATTAGTTTTGCCCCATATTGCAGATGACAAAATTGTAAAAAGAAAGGTGAAGAAATGTTTAAACTAACGCTGATATAGCGGTTACCACACAACAATCGATGTCAAAAAAGTTTCTTTCAAGTGAACTCTCTGCCCTACCAGATTCGTAATGTAATCTTGTTGCATTGTTGGCAATCTATTACACGATCATGCACATTAACCATAAGGCTAGTTAAGATTGGAAATTCGCTGCCAAAAGCAAAGAAACAAAATTCATGAGTGCGTGGAAGGTGCAAGCCCGTACGCCAATAGACGAAATAGAGTGTTATTGGTGCCGTCGAAATACAGCCTATTGCGGCATCTTTCTTTTGTATATTTGGAAGGCAACATCTGTGTAAACAGACCCAAGGTAATAAATACACGTTGAGGTGAAATGAAAACGAATCCATCCCAATATTGCTACACTCCAACCTTCCTCTCAATTTGAGACACTGAGTGTCTTGCTACGTGCTGATGTCAAACGATTACAATTGCACAGTACTTACCAGATCGAATCTTTGCAAATGCCATATGATGCAGCCTTAGGTGCAAAGAAAAATCTCTGACAATGCCAGCAAGTCATCAAAAATGACGTTGATTTTCTGGGATTCATCTGACCAGGCGATACTAGAATATTTATGTATCCAACAATATAGGCACGGTCTGATTTGCTGATATTTTGAATGGACAGCATGCAGACTGTTTAATAGCGGTGGAGACTCACATTCTCCTATCGGGTAGATTGAAGCATTCAAAACAGAGCCCGATTGATCGGAATCGTGTTCATTTAACCAAGAAGGATCTTGGACATCACTGCCCATACTTAAGACTAACTGGGGCTTACAGATGTAAGCGTCGAGCTATTAAGCAGAAGCACACTCATTACGGTGAGATGAAAGTATGCACAATATATAGAATCGTAGCCATAAGTCATTTCCATCGTCGCGTTCGAGAAGCTTTCTACTGTATTTTAGTGAACAACCCGGTAGCTACGCACGAGTATCAGTAAAGTTGTTATGCTGTGATTTTTACCATACCGCAGATCTTTGAAAAGATCCGAAATATTTAGCTTTGGCATACAAAAAAAGTCTCACTGGTCTACACGACCTTAACATTGTTTGATAGGGATTCGGCATATTGCTTTATGGGAGCAGGATCTGCTTATTTCACATGGAAAGGTAAATCTATTAGTCAATCCAACGAAGTTGAGTTATAATGTTTGGTTATAATATCTAGGTGGCTCACAAGAATCTGACACTATAACGCTGCCGATTAAGAGACTTGTGGCCGATGCAAAATGCTCCTTTCATTTGTTCCGACGATCCTCATCCAAAACCAGAAGAGAATTGTTCAGAATTTTTATTTGGTGTTGGGTACCACATCATCTGTGTGGCTATTGGTGACATATTTCAACTGTTGCGTTCTTTTGTTGCTCGTTCAACTAGCGCAGTCACCGAATATGGTATTGTTGGATACGGCAGTTACCTGGTTTTGATTTGCGTATTCTGTGATATACTCGTATGCGAATTAATCGACCTCGTGGTATCATCTATGTGTGTAGATATTTATTCGGCTGGTGATTTTAATGGCATGAGACACAGTTGAAGTAGCGCAGACCTCAATCCACGCAAGTGATATGTTTCAATAATCTTATTTCAGTGAGTTCTGGATGATCTTAGTCCCAAAAAACTTCTGTCTACTCTATTCTCAACCCAATCCTTTCTGCGCCATGTTTATAGTCCTCAATTTAGTACCAGCTCCAGCATCCCAAAGATTGCCACTTGGTAGATCATTTTCCATAATATGTCGTAAAATATCAGGCCTGGCGAAATAGTGATAAATCAAATATCGCCACATGACATGCTTCGGTGCTGTGAGCGCAGAAGTTCCTCTACATCGCAAGACTGCTCCAAAAAGTGTTCAATTATAGCCAGATATCGTTCATCAATTACGGTTACAATGTTGCCGCCATCTTCTTTAAAGGATAATGTGAATCAATCTTGGGTTCTCAGTAGGGAATTATTAGATCATTATTTTGTCTTACCATTTTTTCTAAGTGAATTGCGCAAACAACACATTGTTGAGGAAGTCCTGGTCCTGACTCTTCCGTAAATTAAATTTTTTTTTCAAAACGTCGGGAATTCTATTTTCGCAACTCTTTGCAACGACCTACGGGAAACTCGGAGTTGTTCGGAGTGCTTTCATGTCAATGTTTCTGTGCTCTCCACAACACTTCCAAAACATTCGCAGTAAAAGTGCTTTTTAAGAAATTGTGCCGCGAAAATTAAGCTCTTTGGACCAGATTCATCGAGCAATTACTTGCGAAATAAAATTCGCTGAAGATACGACTCTAATACCTGGCTCAGATTCTGGCGGAAGCCAGTTTTGACATAGTCTCTGGTGTTCAACGTAAACCACCTGTCGTGTAGACTTATGTTTACGGGATGCCCATACATCCATGGGAGCAAGGATACGCCTTGTCATCGCTTACCTACATTAATAGTATAATACCAAAGCAGAACTTGTGTTGGAGGCACAAGTTCCACCCTTGGTATAAGTCGAGACCGATCTAAAACCTCTTGCTGCTCTTAGGGTCACAGCACCCAGCACTTATTTGCGGGTCAAACCAACAGGAAAACCCTACCCGCGATTTGGGTTTAAACCACAGCCAGCATGACGCTCCCACAAGGGGGCCTACCTCAACAAGTCAGGCCCGGACCGAAATTCGGGGGGCTCCTGACTCCCATGGCACCGTGATTTAAGTTCTGGTAGCGACTACTGGTGGTCTTGCCACCAACAAGACCTATGACCGGCAACTTGTAACTGATCAAGATACGATAAGACCAGTAATATGCTCTGCCCCCGCTTTTTATTAGACAACGTCATTGATGGGCGAAGCCTTGGTAATTGGGCGGGGGCCCGCCAGTCCTGACAGTCGATTTCGTATTGCTGAAATTCCGATGGCAAGTTCATAGTATCAGAGTCAAATGATGCGAGTTGTAGCATCCATATCAGAGGCAGACATGATAGAAAAATCTTTCAAGTACTCGAGGGTTTGAGTTTGGTAAAGGTAGCAGTGACGTACGAGTATTTGGGTAAAAGGTTATTCAACCAAATGACTGTCGCATTGGTAACAAGACCTAAGTTTTGCGGAAAGCTCTTTTACTCCTTCAGGAAGCCGCCATCACCCTTACACTGACCGCATGTATTTAGCATAATGAAGTTTGCGATCCAGAATGATAGTCAGACACCGAGCTTCGTTCAAGTTTTGATGAGCGAAGCTAGTTAGCGTCTTCCTTCTCGCTAAGAGAACGACATCAGCTTCGAGAGAATCGACTTAAAGCCCATTTCTGATGCATCGACCGTCGATTGCTTTTCGGGTTGTGGTACCTACTCCTCTATCATCTGCATATGTTTGAGCGCTGGCATTAGAATCATAACGACGCAAGGTTTCCTTCGTAGCGTCAGTCCGCCATCAGCGCAACCAATGTTCTAGGTATTTTACTTTATTTCACAAAACTAGTGATTGGTCTACACCGAGTTAGGTACGTCAAAAGTCGCTTTGACGAAGGTGCCCTGAATGTCGATGAAAACGGGTCGACTGCACATTCAATTCTCCCTACCAGACTCACGAAATTTTGCGCGTAGGTATTCATGTTGCATCATACGCAGAGGACATATTTGCAAGGCAGTTTTAGGCACATGCAGTTCATCCATCCTATCCATGCTGTTCACCGGGAAGTAAGTAGACTGGCAGGTCTGAGACTTTTAGCAAGTGAGTAGTCATTTTTGCAGATTCCTGTATTAAAGCTACTCTCACTGTTCAATAGGCGTTTTGTTGTTAGGCCAATGCGAGGATACGAGTAGCAATGAAAATTCTCTTCAGAGTTGGTAGCAGCTGATCTATACTTGTTTGTTGCACAACTGAAAATATACCACCGGTGACAGGAGATTTGAGACCATCAAAGATCGCGGGAGCGCCTCGTTTCTCTTCACAGCCAATGCCAGTTATAGATATGTTATAAGCTACCTCGGTCCGTTGATAAGAGCTGGTTCCGAATCGGTTGTTAGTTGGGAAGTGAGTTTAGAGCAAGCGACTGGGAGTCCCTACATTCTACTTGGCGCCCTCAGATTTGCTGAGTATTTCCAGCCTGGTTGATTTGCCCATTTAGAGGAGTCTTACCAGACTTCAGGAAGGTACTGCCTATAGGACATTGACTTCTGCATTGAAACTCATATCAGAATTCAACTGTTGAGGAACCTCCGCTCCTCTCCTTCAATCATCAACGATCGACGACAAAGTAATTCTATCGATTGAATCCAAGCGATCGTGCCTGCATTTTCTAAGCCATCCCATTTATTTTTCACTCCAATGTCACTCATTCTTCTCTGAATTCACCACGAATTCCACTCAAGAACTCTCTACTACACTCCGCCCTCGAATGAGATGATCTTCCGACAATCCGTCACGACACATACTCTTCCAATTCGTTATTCTCCGCTTTCCAGTGATTTTCATTCTGTTGTTTTTCTTTTTCCACCATTCTCGTTCCGCTTTGTTACTCATACTCAACTTATCCTCCTCTTGTTTGAGGGGAAAAAAATTTGAATTTTTTTTCCCGGTTATTCTCTCCCTCTCTTTGGGTGTTTCTCTTTCGTTATTTTTTTTTGTGGTGTGGTGGGTTACGGTATATTCTGTTACTTTTTTGGTTTTTTTTTTTTTTTGTTTTCGTATCCCACAAAGTCGTGTGTCCTCTGTGTAGTGGTTACGGTTTTGTTCTCCATCTCCTTCTGTCATTTGTGGAATACAACACACCCACAGTTGTTGAATACGGGTGAGTTTCCTGAGTTTCCATTGAGTGAATGGTGGATATGTGGTGACACCCCCATCCGCGTCATTTTGGCCGCAACTCAACAGCCCTGTGGATGCCCACAAGAAGTGGAAGCCAATGTGATTACAGGGACGACGTTATCGTGTGCTACCTCAAGATGTCCATTTCCAACCCCCCTAATGGTAGATACAACGTTTGAAAGCAGCATACATGATGAATCAGTGGAATGAGAAGGAATGGAAAATATCGAAAAAAAAGAAACAGAAAAGGGAAAAATTCAGAATCGGAATGAAAAAGAAAATCCGAAAGCAAAAGGAAGAGAGAAATATGCGCGCGCCATATCTTTTTGTTTTTTTCCTTTTTCGTTTATAGTTGACTTGAGTCTTTGGCGTTTCTTTCGTTTCTTTGTTTTTGGTGCACGTTTCAAGGTTTGACGGCCTATGGGTGGTGAGTTGGTGAGTAGATGGATGGGCGGTTGGGCGGTTGGGTGGTTGGGTGGTGGTTGGGTTTTGCGTTTTCTGTGTTTAACCAGAAATGGCAGAGGGTGGATATTCCCTTGGAGAATTCGAATTGAAGCGGGTTAGACGGGCGGTGGAATGGTGGGTGAATGTGGATAAGAGAGATAGAGCGAGCGCATGAGTTCAATTCATTGAAAGCGGTTCTCTTGAATGGAAATACTTTGGCTATGGCTAACGGTTAATAACGACCAGTTATATGTGGCTCTTGGAGTGTATGTTTCTTGGTTTCCAACTGTGGCCGATACATTGGGGTTGGCTTTTTTTCCAAGTAGCCGTAGTCGTTGTTGTTGTTTTTTTTTTTGTTGTTGTTGCAGAGTTGCTGACTGCGTTGCGACGTTCCACGGATTATGAGGCAGTGAATGAAGTGGAGGAAATGGCAGTTACTTATGCAGTGACGGAAGGTTCTCTTTGAAATCGAGTAAATGGTCGAACAGGGGGGTGATATTGGTCTGGTGGTTGGGGGTGGATTTTAAGTTTAGTTTTAAGAAGTGTGTTCTCTTAAAAGTTTAGACAAAGGCTAGGACAGCGGAGCGAAAACTGTTTGTTTAAATTAAAATTGAAACAATGTGACGGTGGCCTAGTTTGTAGGTACAATACATACATACATACCGACATTACGTAGACACAATTTAATCGGAGTGTGTACTTGTCCGGGGTCTCTTTCGTAGGTACCTAGATAATCGTAAACATGGTAGGTACCTACACAAGAAAGTGGTACTCCATTTTGTTTTCAACAACCAGAAGTAGTAGGTACCTATTGTTTATAAGAATGCTTATGAAGAATTTTTCTCATGACTCAGATAGGACAGACAGAAATTTTCTTGAACGAATAGGAAGGAATTACGTCTTCGTAGGATTTTCGAACTTACATACGCCTTCATGGCCATGGCAATGTCCTCGAAGTTGCACTTGGCTTTTCTAAAGAAAAGAGAGCCACAGTATTTGAACTGAGAAATCCAATTGAAAGGTCTGACTGGAATAGTTTTCAATAATCATCAAGTCGCAACACTGAAATTAACCGTGGTATCCCAGCAAGTCTGCACTTTTACACCAAACTCTATTCACGTGATTTTAGCAGCGTTTGAGCACAGTCCGTATTTTTTTGTTTAATTTTTTTTTCGGCTGCTGCATGAGGCACCAAAGGGCCGGTGTCTAAGATCACCTCCACCTGAATAGACCGATTTGTTTCCCCCGTGGTACGGCAGCAGTGCATTACTTCGCGGGGGTCGCTGTACTTTGCCGCTCTAAAGATTTAAAGCTCCTGATTTTATGAACAGCTGTATTACAATAGTCCAGCTTTTCTCGTTTTGAAGCATATACGCAACGATACTATCCAGAGTGGACAGTGTTCAAATTGTTCCCCTAAGGCTCTTAGTTCGTATCATGGGCTTGTTCCGCCTTTTTCCGAGATAGTTTCAAAATATCGATAGTTTTGGATACTCTCTGAAACAGCCATGTCCTGTCAAAATAGGAGTTTGCTTCGCCATGATTCCGTTTAATCTAAACGCTGATCACTGGTATAAGACGGTGTGCCCATTTCCTTTAAAGGATATGTTCAATTGTTGTTGCCGGTAGGTAACACTTAAGATACGACGAGTATAGCATCATGCAAAACTGTTCAAAATGCTGTTAGTGCGCTAAGGTGGTAGACGGATTTTACTCCTCGCACGTAAGACTTAACCCTTGCGGCATTTGACCATGTTCCCGCTGCGTACATGGGTATAGGACTCACAGCTCCAGAAACAAGGAGACTTTTATATTGTTCTGGGTCTCTGCCATTACTCCTCAGCCCTATAAGTGCACTTAAAGTTTTCGATGATTTCTCGGATATATGCTCCAGCTGATGTTTAAAACTTAGGCGACAGTTAATCACAACTCCGAGAGACTTGGGAAACGGTTAAGAAACAAATTCATGCCTTCCAACTACAACCACTATCGTTTCAAAAGTTTTTCTACTCGTTTTATGATCGACGAGTTGCAAACCGGTGCTAGTTAACCAGCGAAGTACGGTTGCAATTGTTGCAACGTTGCTGTAGAGTTGTTCGTCTTCTTTTTGCTACAACCACCACGGCAATGTCATCAACTAATCCGATAATCGACGCTTGGCATGAAATCTGTAGGCGTACAATTTTATCACATATAATGTTCCATAGTAGGGGGACTAAGACAGACCCTAGTGGCACACCGGCTGTAACTTCGCATGCTTTAACTCAATCCTCAGAGTCATAGAGGAGGGTCCTATACAAGAAACAGCTCGTTATCATCTTACGGAGATAGTCCGGTATTTCAATCCGATAAAGGCAGTTCATAATTCGTCTCTAATCCGCCGGATTAAGCGCGTTATTCATGTCCAGGGTTATAATGGCGGAAAATCTCTTGGTGCCTCCTTTCCAGCGCCTGCCCTGCATAGCGTGTCGAGCTCTAATTATTACCGCATTATCTCTGTCCGCTGTTGACCCTGACTTATAAAAACCGTATTGGGGATTCCATACACCTCCTGTTGTTTCAATTGCGAGCAAGAGTCTATTGTAAATGATCCGGTATCTTGAAACCACGCTTTAAGCATTTCGCCAAATAAGCCCGGTCGTACTTTAATAGCGATCTTTGTCGTGCAACTTTTAAATGCTTCGAGCAATTCTTCGCGAATGTTCATGGGCATGGGGATTCTCCTGATGAATTTGACTTGGCGGTACTCTGTTTTCTAGGCGAAAAAATATAAATAGCAAATATTTGTCGCAACAGTCCCGGGCGTGCTGACGATTCCATGCGGGGTCCTTTCAGCCTCATTGATACAATTTGACAAGAAGTTGTTCGCAAAGATCTTTAAAGTTAGACTTAATCGCTTTCTTTTGCCGGGTTCTTGTTTCTCGATATCCATTGCATGTGCATTGCACTTGCTGTTCATCGGCAACCCGAGTCTGGGTGGCATATCGGTCTTAGCTCGGCGATTTCGGGAGTCCACCAGTATACAAAATCTGTCTTGGACAGCCGGAGTTTCGATGTATTGTACAACCGATGCTCTTTGAAGTGACAGTTGGCCTTTCTCTGAAATTGGCCTCTTTTCAACAAATTGGCTCCAGATGTGCATTCCAAGTTGGTCGAAGGCGCCGTCTATAACGAGTATTGCCTTCACTGGTTTTGAGTCGAAGATTTGGTGTCTATTTTTTGACGGAATTGATGCAGATGTAATTTGGCACTGAATCACTTCCCGTAGATTCCGAAAAATGCAAACGTGAGGATGGTATCATAGCTTTAATATTAAGGGCATCAGTAACGTTTCAAGGATCTGCTGACAATATGATAATTTCATCAGTCGATCAGGTTGTTCATGTGGTACGGAGAAACATGCTGAATAACTAAACGGATATGCATTTTTCTAAATACAGTGCGTGACTTAAATCTATTTGGTATGCTTTCAACTGGTCACATCTAGGCAAAGAGTTGCTGCATGCACTCATATAAATACTCTCCAGGTTCCTATAATAGCACTGCTAGTTGCCAGGGCTTGTTACTCTTCTCTTGCAAGAATTTTGCCGCCGGTACCTCGCCGGCGTCTTAAATTTTTTTTAAGTTTTGGCTTTACTGCGAAAAGTTGTATGTACAGAGACTCCTGGAACTTCTTGTAACGAAGACGGATTATTATTATTATAGACCCGGGTCTACCCCCGGCAAGTTTATTAAGCTTATTAACAAGCAAAGACTTAAAGTAGGCATAAAAACTAACAAACACATTCTTAACCTAATGGAGGTCGGGAGCAGGGAGTGGCACATTGAGAAGTGCTTTTTTTATTTCGTATTTGCTGATATTTAAGTCAAAGACTTCGGCGTAAATGTTTGTTATACGCAACATTCTGGATATTGGTTCAAAGTGACCGTAGTTGGTGCGGTGAGTTCGGATCAGGAGGAGTAGGACAGATCTTTGATTACGGGGATTGGAAGTGAATGAAATATTTTGCTTTAATCTCGGGCAGTCGATGTTTCCAGTCAATAACTGGTGAATTTTTAGGGTATGCATGCTACCGGCCGAAGGTAGACCATGAAGTGCGAAGCGGATAAACCTTCGTTGGATTGCTTCAATTCTTTGAAAGTGGATTTGTGTATAGGGTGACCAAACTTGGCTGCAATATTCGAGGAGAGACCTCCCAAAAGTAATGTACAGGGACCTTGTAACGTAAGGGTTGAAAAATCGTTTTGACCAGCGTTTGGTAAAGCCAAGTGCGGAGATAGCTTTATTCATAATGCTGTCAATATGTGAGTCGAAATTATTCCTGGATCCCGTGGTGGTGAAAGGAATAGGCTCATCGCAGATGAAGTAGTTTCTTGGAGGGGAGCCAGAAGGCCACGAAATGACTTTGGAAATTCTCATTTCATCAGCGAAAATAGAAAAATTAGAATTCGTTAAAATGAGATTTATATCGTTAATCGTTAGGATAAAGATGATTGGTCTAAGGTGACTACCCTGAGGGACACCAGATGTTGTTTTAATGGGATCGGATATCGAAGATCTAAAGATGACTCTGTATTCTCGGTCTTCTAAATAGGATTTGGTCCATGCAACAAAATGAGGGGGAACACCAAGTTTTTTTTAGTTTAAAAATGATAAGCGGTGAGAGATTTTATCGAATGTGTGACTGAAATCTGTGGAAATTGAGTCAACTTCATCACCGTCTTCTAAAGCACAAAGCGCCATAGAGACGAACTCAGTTAGGTTAGTGGTCGTTGATTTACCTTTCATGAAACCGTGCTGATTTGTACAGATTGGCCTACAGTACGGAAGCAGTTGTTGATAGACTATGCTTTCAAAAAGTTTGGGTATGCAAGAGAGTTTTGCTATGGGCCTATAATTATCGACTTTGGCCTTACTTCCTTTTTTATGAATAGGCATGATGTAAGATTCCTTCTATAGGAAAGGGAAAGTACTTGTTGAGACAGACAAGTTAAATAGGGCAGCAAGGGGAGGACCGAGATGGTTAACACACTCTTTTATTACAATAGCCGGAAGGCCATCAGGGCCTTGGTAATGTTATCAGATACCAAAGATGTTGTTATATTTAGCTAAACGGATGATGTCTCAGGATAGTTTCTCATATAGCTAAAGTAACTAGGATCGAGTTCAGCTGTTTGCTTAGAAAAGGATTTGTTAAAATGACAGGGAAAGAAATTTGCAATGGTTTTTGGGTCAACAGAAGATTCAATAAGAAATTTGAGAGTAGATGGGTAGCCGTCTGACTTTCTTTTGGTATTAACAAACTGGGTTTAGGGTCCAAGACTGAATTAAATTGCATGCGGTAGAGGTAGTTAAGATAAAGAGATTCACATAGTTCCGAAAAACGAACGGAAACAGATCGAGTTCTCAAGAATTTATGCCACAACTCCTTGTTGTACCAGGAAGGAGCTGACATGCAGTCAGAGATGATCCCTATAAACGACATAGTTCTCCGAATCGGAAGTGAAAACAAGGTCGAGTTGTCTGTTCATTGTACGAGTATTATGTATTCCACTTATCTGATATAGACTTGAGTTGGTTAGGCAGTCCACCATCAATTTAGAATAGGAGGTTTCCTATTTTCGTTATGAGTCAAGACTTTAGTAATATCCTCAAGGGAAAAATTCACTTCCTTATGCGGCAGAAAGAACATACACCCTGCCTGACTCGTACTGCAACCAACTTCAGACTGCTATAATTTCCAAACCGTTCATGACAGTGAGCTCAGATTTTGACACATGACAGATAATTTTATTATTTACAAGCCTTTTAAACGATTTGCGTCTCAGTTGTGTTGAAAAATTTTCATCCGCGATGGAATTCAAACGTGATAGTAGCTATCGTTAGGGCCCTCCAGCACCTCAACGTGAATAAATCATTTGTGTCTCGAACCATAGCTCGTTACCGTGATACTGGCAGTGTTGCAAAACGCGATGGAGGTGGTCATAAAAAAACAGCAACATCGGTAGAAATGGTTCGGAAAGTGAAGGCTCGAATTGAGCTAAATCCGCGTCGAAGTGGAAAAAAGATGGCTCGTGAGCTCAACATATTCTTGGAACGGATGCAACGCATACTGAAAAATGAGCTTGGGCTCAAGCCATTGAAGTTCCAAAAAGCACACGATCTTACACCGCAACAGAAAAAAGTTAGAGTCGAAAGAGCGAAGGAGTTACTACGCTTGCACGAAAGTGGTGAGTTGTCGAATTTGGTTTTTCCGATGAGTCGCCATTTGTTATCGAGCTATATGTCAACAAATAAAATGATCGAGTTTACTTGCCAGAGAAGTCCTTCGAAAATTTACACCTTCGGACGGCCACCAGAAAGCAGGCAGCACCGATGGTGATGGTTTGGGCCGCCATAACCGCAGATGGTCGCTCTCCGCTCGTATTTTTGGACCGTGGCGTCAAAATTAATGCGATCATATACCGTTAAACTGTCTGGGGTGTTGGAAAATACATCAGTTTTCAAATTGTATCAGTAGTTTTCAATATGTCCACCTTTGGCACCAATAATGGCCTTGAGACGGCCGAAGAAAGCATCGCATGCTGCACGCAAGTGGCTCTGCGGTATTTTGGCCCATTCCCGGCGAAGTGCTTGTTTGAGGTGGTCCAAACTTTGGTATTTTTTAGTGCCAACCTTCGCCTTCAAAATACCCCAGACAGAGAAATCCAACGGATTTGCATGCGGAGAATTTGCAATCCATTGTGTCGAAGAAATGAAGTGTGGAACATTGTTTTTTAATCAATCTTGGTTGACGTGCGCTTTGTGAGACGGTGCCGAGTCTTGTTGAAATATCCACGGTCTCAGACTGAAATGATTTTTTGCCCAAGGCTTCAATACTGCCTCTAAGACAGTTTCACGGTATAAGATCGCATTAATTTTGACGCCACGGCCCAAAAACATGAGCGGAGAGCGACCATCGGCGGTTATGGCGGCCCAAACCATCACCATCGGTGTTGCTCATTTTTCAGTATGTGTTGCATCCGTTCCAACGATATGTTGAGCTCACGAGCCATTTTTCTTCCACTTCGACGCGGATTTCGCTCAATTCGAGCCTTCACTTTCCGAACCATTTCTGGCGATGTTGCTGTTTTTTTATGACCACCTCCATGGCGTTTTGCAACGCTGCCAGTATCACGGTAACGATTGTTCGAGGAACAAATAATGCATATAAAGCAATCGCACTATTACGTGTGAATTCCATCGCGGAAAAAAAATTTTCAACACAACTGAGACGCAAATCGTTTAAAAGGCTTGTAAATAATAAAATTATCTGTCATGTGTCAAAATCTGAGCTCACTGTCATGAACGGTTTGGAAATTATAGCAGTCTGAAGTTGGTTGCAGTTCGAGTCATTCGGGGTGTATAGTCGAAGAGCAGGAACGTGAGTCCGGGAATAAATATGAAAAGCAGAGAGTACTGTCGTCAGCAAAGGAATATATTGGATTAGAGGTAGCAGATAAGAGTGTCGGAGACAGAACGGAGCCCTGGGGCACACCAGCATTTATTTTGTGAATATCAGACTTGAATTGAACGTTCCGAAAGGTAATTTCTAATCCATTGAAGAAGACAGTCGTCGATCCCAAGAGCACGCATTTTCGACAAAAGAGCCTGATGCCAAACTCTGTCAAATCCGTTATAAATATCAAGTGCAACTATCTTGCTTTCGCCAGATTGATGTACGCTTTGGTTCCACTTTACTGTCTCCAGGTAAAGTCTTCTTCTACTGCGTAGCAATTGAGTACAGCGTAAATATCCATTCGGTCTACATGTCCTGACTTTCTCATGCTTCTGATGCGTGCTTTTCTGACCAGATCGGTGTTGCTGTACAAGTCACAGAGGTCGTTGTTTTATCAACTCCTACAAGGTCTGCTAACACAATTGGTACCAAAAATCAATAAAAGAGGCTACCAAGGATATCTTCATCTGAAATCGGCGTCGTCTATACTTCTGTGCCTAGGGTAGCACTGAGACGATAAAGGTCTCTTCAGTATTCACAGACAAGGCGTTATTAGTCATCTGCATTCTTATGCCAAAGGAACAGTGAGTGGCAAGTGTAACTTTACCTTTAATTTTTGATAAGGTTTCACATTATTAGAGTTGAAGTAGACAAAACCTCTTGTTAAAACAAAGTTTTAACTGTCTGTTGTGGTGATTTACCCGATACGTCGACGTTGTGCGACAGCATATATGTACTTAGTTTTGCCCTTATTCACATCCAAAGTCGTATTTTTTTACATTAATTGTTTCGTAGACGCTATCCATAGTCACTTTGCACAATCCGACCAGGGATGCCCAACTAGACACGGCTTTGTATAGCTCGTCTTTAAAAATGCTCTCATACAAAACTGCAAAATCGGTGAAGTGGTGGTGATTGCCGACCTGGAGTTTTCCGGTTTTCTCTGGGAGATGCTGGAACCGCACTGATATGAGCCTATCACATGGTCTACTATTGACACTCTAACAATATGGTACACAAAATTTTGTATGAAATCTTAGCGGACTGATGCCTCTAAAGTTGACTCGATTTAGAGGGTCTGTTTTCCTGTGGTTCGAACAACCGATGCTAAGGTTCTTCGGGCAAGCTTTCCTTACACCAAATTTTTTAAAATTAGTTGGTGTATATTATCTGTAAAGTCATCTGCGGCTACTATAAATAACTCGGCTGGTACGGCCGAGTCCAGTCCGATAGCCTTGTTATACTTTGGTATAGATATTGCTATCTTTACTTCATTTTCATAGTTCAATAGTTCATTCGGTTAAACACCGGAATTTATGCCATCAGGGTCTTTTAAACTTAAAGTAGTTTCTCCATATCTTCATCATCGGTTCTTGTTCTTTTCACCTTTTGGCAACATTTACGAATAATGTTCCTGGAATGGAACCTCTCCACTTACTCGATTACATACTTCTGATGCTCTTTGTTTTGGCGGTGTGCTGCAATTAATGGCGATCAACTTGATGTATCCGTAGATATTAGCAGAAGTTATTACGACTCCTACAAGGGGTCTGCTTCTATGTCGGCTGCTTATAACGCTGGGACATCTATACTACTTACTTAGATTGCAACACTACTTTGGTTGACTGTTTTATGATCAAGTGACTGCCATGTTCCTTTGTGAATATTGATGTGAGGGAAACATGCGGTAGTCATAGTGCTACAGAATAGTTAATAAGTCCAGGCCCACTTTCTGACTTACTCCCAAAGATTCCCTTCTTTGCTTCTGTTTGCACCACTTTTTGCATTGCCACCTTTAGTGGTATATTTTCTGCCTTAGGAAATTTGTACTCATTTCTTAAACTTCATCTGTCCATTTTACTTTTCCGCCAAATAAAAAAATTGATACTTTTTTGTCTACGGCCGAACTCGGTAAACGTGCGTTTTCTTTCTCCTTATTGATATTCGTAAGTCCAACTTTTAACAGCGGGCAGCGCTTAAAGGCCAAGTAACACGGATTGTTACATTTTGTGAATCGTCATCTCCTCCGTTAGCTGAGTGCCTGTTGCGTCAGACTAAGTTAGAGCAGCATATGCACGACTTCGAACGCATTCAAAACGAAATCGAAGCCTTGGTTGCCGAAAATCAAATACCGATTTCGCGATTTATTCTCCGCTTTAGTGCAATCTATTGTACTCGTAAATATACGATCACCGGTGTCGAGAAATTGCACTACCTTCAAACGTGGCTGAAAGGAGAGGCCTCGTCTATTATGAAGCATATCTCTCCTAGCAACGAAAATTTTGACTTCGCTTGGAATTTAGTCAAGGCTCATTATGATAAACCAGAATTGAGCATGGTTGCCCATTTGGACAACATATTCGAACAGCCTGTGCTCAAAGGTGGCTCACTTAGTGAAATTAAAAGGCTATTTACGATAACGAGCGAAAACATTAATGCTTTGCACGCTTTGAAACAACCGGTTGCCTCTTGGGACATTTTATTGGTGTATGTGCTCGTGAAAAAATTAGACCCGGACAATCGAATGTTGTGGATTCGGGTAATTAAAGACAAAATAAATCCGTCATTGTCCGATTTTAACGGATTTTTGAAGGATCGTATTAATGAATTGGAAAGTTTAAATTTATCATACACCGCCGGTCGCGGTCAGTCGAGTGTTCACAAATCCTATTCGAAGGATTCGGGTAAACGTGTGTTGAGTGCAGGAGTTGTAGCTTGTTTTAAATGCAAGCAGAAGCATTTTTTGAATCAATGCCCCCCAGTTTCGTGATTTCACGGTCCCAGCGCGTTTCGACTTCGTTAATTCCAACAAAGATCTCAACATGCATAAATCCGCTGGTGCAGATGGTATATCTCCCCTTCTTCTGAAGAGGTGTTCTTCTACGCTGGCAAAACCACTGCGTAAGCTTTTTCATCAGTCCTACTCTTTGGGACTGTTTCCGAGCAGATGGAAAACAGCATTTGTCCAGCCAGTCCCTAAAAAAGGCGAATCTTCTTCTCTATCCTCCTACAGACCCATTGCACTTACGTCCCTTCTTTCCAAGGTCATGGAAACGCTGATAAATCGTCAGCTCATGAAATATCTCGAAACACGAAAACTTCTCAATGACCGGCAATATGGTTTTCGTAGCAACAGGTCCACTGGTGATTTGATTGCATGTCTCACCGAAAAGTGAAACCAAAGCGTACATCAATCTGGCGAAAGCAAGTTAGTTGCACTTGATATTTCTAACGGATTTGACAGAGTTTGGCATCAGGCTCTTTTGTCGAAAATGCGTACTCTTGCTCTTCTTCAATGGATTAGAAATTACCTTTCGGAACGTTCAATTCAAGTTGTCTTGGCCGGTTTCAAGTCTGATATTCACAAAATAAATACTGGTGTGCCCCAGGGCTCCGTTCTGTCTCCGACACTCTTTTTAATCTTCATTAACGATCTCTTGTCTGCTACTTCTAATCCAATTTATTTCTTTGCTGATCTCTGCTTTTCGTATTCGTTCCCGGACTCTCGTCCCTGCTCTTCGGCTGTAGAACGGAGACGGCAGCGTATGTTAAGCTCATTAAATTCCGATATTAACAGCATAACCAACTGGGGAACTATCAACCGAGTGGAATTTAATGCTTCCAAAACTCAATGCTGTCTGCTGTCATTAAAGCGAAATTCAAACACCCAGCCATTGTCCATGAATGGCACTTGCATCGTCGAAACCGATAAACTTTCCATTCTCGGTATGTGTGTCAGTGACAACTTACGTTGGAATGACCATATATTCGATGTCGCCAAAAATGCTGCGAAATGTCTAGGTTTCCTCAAGCGATGTAAGAAATATTTTACCCCCTCTGATTTGGCCACAATATATAAGGCATTCATCCGCCCTAAATTGGAGTACAATGCCCACATCTGGTCAGGTGCTCCTAAAACATCTCTGCACCTACTAGATAGGATACAAAACCGTGCGATAAAACTAATTGGTGATACTAATATCAGTCAATCAATTGACACCCTCGAACACCGACGTAAAGTCTCCTGTCTCACTTTGTTTTATCGCTATTTCCACCACCAGTGCTCCATTTAAATTGCCAGTAGCATTCCGCCCATTCAAACTTTCAACCGTAACACCCGTCTCGCTATGAATGCTCATCAGTATACCCTCAAGCCCATTTTTGGACGTACTCTTAAATATCGTGATTCTTTCCTTAGCCGTACAACTCGCTTATGGAATGCCCTGCCGACCTCTGTGTTTCCTGGTCGTTATAACTTGCAAACATTTAAAAACAATGTGCATCGGTACCTGTCTTTTCTTCCTCCCTAAATTTCCTTCGCCCGCGCTGTGTACGAACATTTTAAGGGTACAAAACCCCTTGAGCGCGCGCCGATTATAAAAAAAAAAAAAAACAAAATCTGCATCAATTGCCTTAGCGTTAAGCACAGCCTTGTAGAGATGCTCCATCACGAAACCGTGTCACAGCCACAATGCCAACCAAGCACTTCAAATGGGGCTTCGCGAGGTCTGTCAATTAATTTAGTCCAAAATCCATATCGCGAGTGCTTCATAATGTTACCTACGGCCATAATCATGGTCAAGGATAGGAACGATAATCTACAGCCGTGTAGAGCTCTTCTTGACTCAGGGTCACAAGCGACTTTAATTTTGGAATCGTGTATACAACGGCTCGGGTTAAAACGCGGACATGCAAGAATTCCCATTTTTGGTATAGGGCAATGTAAAGGTGGTAACGGCACTAAAGGCCAAGTCGAACCCTTTATATCATCAAATGGTAACACCAACTGCTTCTCGGTGCAAGCCTTTGTTTTATCGTCCTTGACAAATGATCAGCCAAGTATCGAAATACCCATTGTCAATCTGTCGTATTTTAGCAATCTGTCATTGGCAGATCCAAACTGCAACCGCCCAACTAAAATCGATGTTTTGTTGGGAGCTGATATATTCTTCCTATTTCTCCTCGAAGGGAGGATTGTTCATCCATCGGATTCACCTGTAGCTCAAGAAACCATTTTCGGATGGGTCCTGGCGGGTAACATTTCACAGAATCCGGAGGTTGGTTTAGGCGTTTTTCATACTACCTTTGATATTGATGCGGACGTGCAGTTAAAACGCTTTTTTTGAGCACGAAAATATTACGGATGCGCGGTGTGCCGAATGCGAGGTAAGTGACAGCATTGAAAATCATTTCAATTTAACACATTTTACGAGGCCTGATGGTAGATTCGTTGTTAGTTTACCTTTTACGAAAGGTCCCGTTGAATTTGGAGACTTTTTGAAACGACTTTTCGCAATGGAGAAACGATTTTCAAAGGACTCGAGTTTGAAGCATGAATATGTGTCGTTTATGCGCGAATACACAGATTTAGGTGACATGTCCCTTGTGAAACAAAGTGATCGCGACCTTCGTTCATATTATTTACCCCATCACGCGGTACTCAAGCCATCAAGTACAACGACCAAATTAAGGGTAGTTTTTGACGCGTCGTGTAAATCCACGAATGGTTTTTTGCTGAATGATTATTTACGTGTTGGGCCCATCATACAAAACGACTTAATTACGTGTCTCATAAAGTTTCGAAAATTTAAGATTGCGATCAAGGCCGATATAGCGAAAATGTACCGTCAAATATTAATTAACCCGGACGAGGTACATTTTCAACGAATTGTTTGGAGAGAACGAATTATCGAAGAACCACGCAATTACCAACTCCAAACGGTCACATATGGAACCGCCTCGGCTTCGTTCTTAGCCACTAGAGTCCTCAAACGAATCAGTATCAAGAATATCGTGCGATTTCCACGGCCTTCAGATAGTATCATAAACGATTTTTATGTCGACGACTTTATGTCAACTTATGAATGCTCTAAGGACGCGATAGACATTAGTAACGATCTCTGTCAGGTTTTAGAAAGTGCGGGAATGAAACTTCGAAAGTGGTCGTCGAACTCGTTCAAATTTCTTCAGATCATCGATGTCGAGTATCGGGAGGCATCGGTCGAGCTGCCTATCGGAGAACGTGGAGTCAAAACGTTAGGCCTTTTGTGAAATACAGAGCTTGACTGCTTTCATTTCTGTTCATCGCCACATGCCATCGGTCCCTAGGTGACGAAAAGGGAAGTGCTATCGGATATACTCGTAGCTCGTATCTTTGACCCTTTGGGATGGCTCTCTCCAACCGTCGTCAAAACGAAAATTTTTATGAAACGCCTTTGGCTAAGACAAATTGGATGGGATACGTATATTCCTACAGACCTTCATGAAGAATGGTCAGACTTCAAATCAGATTTGAGCACCTTAGGTAATCTCAGAATTCCGCGATGGCTGCAGTTAAACCGAAACGAAGTTATGGGGCTGCATGGCTTTGCTGATGCTTCAGAGTCAGCATGCGCTACTGCAGTATATTCCGGCGTGTTAAATTCGCCCCAGTGAAGCCTACCCTTTCGTTGCTACTTACCGAGCTTACCGAGCTTCTTAACAAGGTAAGGGACGCTTTAGCCTTCCACGAAATCTAGTGCTTTGCTTACACAGACTCAACCATGGTTTTGCACTGGATTCAAGGATATCCGCGGTCGCGTAACGTGTTCGTAGACAATCGAATATCGAAAATTGTCGCTCAGTTTCCAGTGTCAATATGGCGTCACGTGCGGTCGGCCGAAAATCCCGTTGACTGTGCCACCCGCGGTATAATGCCACGAAAGCTACCGAATTTAGATTTATGGTGGAACGGTCCGCAGTTTCTACGAGATCGGGTTATTACGTTTTCCAGTCTGCCTAGGGTCACTGAAAGTACTGAAGATAAAGTTATATGTTTATCTAGTTACTCCAACAATACAGACTTCGATATTTGTGAGCGGTTTTCGAACCTCAAAAGACTTTTCCGCGTCATCGCCCGATGTATTCGACTATTTCGGAAGCATAAACATCCCCCAGCGATTCCATGCGTGCGTGCTCTTTCATCTGAGGATATACGTCTATCAAAGACCGCGCTGCTTCGGCTTTCACAAGCTCAATTTTTTCGCGATGAAATTACTTGTTTAAACCGGAAGGAAGCGGTCTCGAGAAAAAACAAGTATCCTGGCAGCTCGAAAATGCTGCAATACCTCTTCATCAAAAGCACCCAATTATTCTTCACAAGGAACACCACTTAACAAAATTGATAGTCAGCGATTGTCATCTTACAAACATGCACGCTGGAATGCGCCAAATGACGTATCTTTCGGCCCTCGAATATTTTATCATCGGAGTTCATCATTTGATCAAGCGGTGTATCTATCAGTGCACAGCATGCACACGTTAGCGAGCAGTACCCTTTCAGCAACAAATGGCCAGTCTACCGAAGCAAAGATTGGAGCCAGGCGTGACATTCGGAAACACCGGCGTCGATTATTCGGGTCCATTTATGGCACGATCTTGGTAGGGACGAGGCTCTAAGCGATATAAGGTGTATGTCGCTCTATTTGTTTGCCTGGCGACAAAGGCATTGCATTTAGAGATTGTTACGGAGTTGTCATCAGCAGAATTTCTAGCGGCACTGCGTAGATTCGTTGCTAGACGTGGTAAGTGTCACACTCTTTTTAGTGACAACGGCACTAATTTTGCTGACGCCAGTCAACTATTTCGCGATTGGGCAAATCTTTTAAATTCAGCGGAATTCAAAGAATAGGTATCGAACAAGCTTTCAAACATGGGCATCAATTGGGTTTTTTCGCCCCCCCATGCTCCGCATTTCGGAGGCCTTTGGGAGGCTGATGTTAAAACCATTAAATTTCATTTGCGTAGAATTTTGGGAAATACTTCGGTGACCTACGAGGACTTTTCGACCGTGATGTGTCAATTCGAAGCCTGTGCTAATTCTAGGCCATTATGTGCGCGTTTCGAAGGTGATATGGATCCCTTAACTCCAGCGCACTTCCTGATTTCGCGACCTCTATTGACGGTGCCGGACCCCATCGTTGTTGAATCGATGGCAATATCTTCAAAGTCTCGTACAAGGGTTTTGGAGAAAATGGTCCCAAGATTCCATCAGCCAGCTATGTAAACGACCCAAATGGTTGGAAAGAAGTAAAAATATTCAAATCAACGACGTCGTAATCATCAAGGAAGAAAATCAACCGCCATGCCGATGGGCAATTGGTAGAGTAACTAAGACGTCTCCGGGCCGGGATGGACTAACGCGAGTCGCATCTATCATTACTGCTAAGGGAGAACTAAAGCGTCCTGTGTGCAAGTTGTGTCCGTTATTGGTAGATTCAAGTTGAAGGACACCTTCAACGGCGGGAGAATGTTTGCACCACTTTTTGCATTGCCACCTTAACTGGTATATTTTCTGCCTTAGCAAATTTGTACTCATTTCTTAAACTTCATCTGTCCATTTTACTTTTCCGCCAAATAAAAAAATTGATACTTTTTCGTCTACGTCCGAACTCGGTAAACGTGCGTTTTCTTTCCCCTTATTGATACGAGGGCGGGTCAATAAGTCCGTGACTTTTGGATTAAAACTGATTTTTTGATAAAAAAATAATTTTATTTTTCAACGTAGTCTTCCTTGAGCTCTATACACTTCGTCCAACGCTTCTCCAATTTTTTTATCCCTTCCAAAAAAAATGATTTGTCGAGGTCCTCAAAATGACGAGATGACTTCATCATTGGAGTCAAATCTTTTTCCACCAAGCCATTTCTTCAGGTTTGGGAACAAGAAGTAGTCGCTCGGAGCCAAATCTGGAGAATAGGGTGGATGAGGGAGCAATTCATAGCCCAATTCATGGATTTTTGCCATGGCAACTGCACATGTGTGCACCCTTGCATTGTCTTGGTGGAAAAGAACTTTTTTCTTGGCCAAATGAGGTCGTTTTTTTTTCAAATCGTCATTGAATCAGTCCAATAAGTTGGCATAATATTCCCCATTGATTGTTCTTCCCTTTTGAAGGTAGTCAATGTGGATTATCCCGCGTGCATCCCAAAAAACAGTCGCCATAACTTTATTGGCTGACAAACCCACCTTGGCCTTCTTTGGCGCCGATTCACCCTTAGAAACCCACTGTTTTGACTGTTGTTTGTTCTCTGGTGTGTTGTGATGGATCCATGTTTCGTCCACGGTTACAAAACGGCGCAAAAACTCCTCCATATTGCGATTAAACAACGCCAAACCTTCCTGTGAGTTGTTACACGATTGCGTTTGTGGTCGACTGTGAGCAAACGCGGCACCCATCTTGCGGAAAGCTTTCTCATGCCCAAGTGATCATTCAAAATTGAAACCACTGAGCCATGCGAGATCCCTACGGCTTCCACAATCTCTCGCACTTTCAATCTTCGGTCGGCCAACACCATATCGTGAATTTTTTCGATTGTTTCGGGTGTAGAGACCTCAACTGGGCGTCCAGGAGGTTCGGCATCTTCAGTGCTTGTACGGCCACAACGAAATTCAGTAAACCACTTTTTTACCATTGAAATCGATGGTGCAGTATTTATCAAGCTTAGCCTTGGTCTCGGTAATGGTTTTTTTTCGCAAGAAATAATGCTTAATAAGCACACGAAATTCACTTTTTTCCATTTTCTCCTCAAATTAGTGAGTAGTCTGATAAAAATAGCTGTCAAACACAAACTAACTGACGCAGCAAGTTTAAATTTTGACAGGAGTCAACTGACAAATGCCTGTTGACAGGAGCAGTGTTGCTGTTTCAGTAAAGAGGTGAGAAATTCAAAAATGCACAGAATTATTGACCCGCCCTCGTATTCGTAAGTCCAACTTTTAATTAAATTTTCAGCTCAATTGAAATCCAAGGTAAGTTTTTCCGGATACACGAACAGCTTCTTTGGTATTAAAATTGTTTTTTAGTAACGTACACATGATTCTGGAGAATCATATTGTGGCATGGGCATGTTGCAGAATTTAGCATTTATGCGTATTGTTAGAAGGAAGAAGTTCACTAATATGCCGAAAGCTCAAGGTTTCTTGTCTTCGTCTGTCGATTATAACAAATTCGCACCCAAGTAGACATGTTTAACTGTAACATCCGTCTTTTATCCGGGCCCTACCTGAATGATGGTAATATCTAGCTTTCGCTAGTAATTCGGCAATACGCTGGTTCATTTTATGTATGTATGTGATATCTCAGATCACGATGTCGGAAGAGGACATTGGAAAGCTTCCTGATATCATTCCTACGGCATGGAAGTGGAGAATATTATTTTTTTTTTGGCTGACTGATTCTATGCAAATTTTTCGAGTATGTTAGGTGGGGCTCCTTTTCAAACCAGTTTACTAGGCCGTTGAAATTATCCGATAGACTCTTTCTTGTTATGAGTTAACAAGACACTTCGTTATCGTTAATGCCCCTGTGAACTGCTATCCACCATTGTCTGAACCTATTACACTTGGATAAGTTTTGGAAGCACTCTAGCGGTCTTCTATGATTTATGAGTTCATACAATGAAAACCCAGTGCCAAAAGTATTGCTGGTCCATCAGATAACGTATTCACGGTGACACTTTTTATTCTAGGGCGGACCTCAATATACTGTTATTGAATCAATATGTACATAGATGATATTTTGAGGCAATATAGAGATGTGAGAGTTCAGATTGATGTGGAACAATTCCTTGATATTTGAATTCAATGCGGGGTGCATTTTGTCTGTGAATTGTACGAGTATATACCCTGTGGTCCATGTATTTCAGTACCCATGATTAGTTAGTGCAATAACTTTGTATTCAAAGCTGCTAATTTGATTAATTAGATCATCTGTAACCACAGATCGTAAAAGGAATGAAAGGACATCCCCTTAAGGACATCTCTTGCTTGACTTACCCTCAAGAAGGCCTTTTTGGAAGTAAAGTATCTGAGCATTTATGCCTTTCAACCATGGATCTTCCCCATCTAGAAAGTCTTCCTACAAGAGGTGTCATTTTAAATTTTTCTCGCCATTGTTGAGCAGTCAACATTCAATTATCATTGCGATGCTACTATTAAATGTGAATCGATACACACCTGCCAAACCAGCTGAGTCTTGTTGGATGACACTTTCTTAGTTGGATTATCAATGCCTCCGTGGGATAAGTTAAGGTAGTGATTGAATCATAGTCTGGTTTGCCAAAAGCCCCTTAAATATTGGAAAAAGTGCTGTAGCAATATTTTTGGAGTTGAGATCTCTTTGTTTGACTGAACAAATGTTTGAATATATCGACATTCTACATATTGATTTGAATGTTGCTTTCAAGAATACTTCTAATGTGAATGGCAGGAAATCTCTTTATAAATTTTAAGAAAAACTTCTCATCTAATGGCGAGCTTATCAAGGAACCCAGATTAAATGTCGAAACTCGATAGGGCGTACTATCAGTGAATTGAAAAATCGTTGAAATGTTTTCGGCTTTATCTATCAGAACTCTTGAAACAACATTTATTTCGTAAGTTAACTAAGCAACTGGCAACTCTTCAATATCGGAACGTAAGTTTTAACACATGAAGCTCACATAAGCTGTCGGAAATTTGATAATCAATAAGAGTACAGTGACACGGATAGTCAAACCGCAGCGACAGTAGGTGATTGATGGCGCAACATTCCGATGTGCTGTTGAATTTAGGAGTTTAAGTATAAACAGAGTGGGGAATCTGCGATTGTTTATTGATTCCAAACGGCCAGAGCCTGAGAGATTTTTTCATAGGATTTCGCTCTCATTACCCGCCGAAACGGACAGAAAACTACTTTGTTGTTGGCTTGGTTTGAACGTTTACACTCTGGCGTAGCAGTCAATGAATTCAACCATTGTGTCACCCCATCACTCCTCAGTGTGTTTTATCTTACAAAATCTATGAACCTCTTAACCTTAATCGGCACTTAACTCGGAGAAGTATATCTTGCTTTTATAAGATGAAATTAAAAGTCCTTGTCTCGTGTTCACGAGTTAATAGCAAATGTGACTGACTCCTTAATGCGAAGTTAGAGCTAAGTAAACTAGGTATACGAGTAGATACAAATTAAAAAAAAAATAGAAAGAGAGTGTAAGGACTTCATACAACAGCATGGTTCCTTGTTTGAAGGCCTTCAAGAAAATGAACAAATTTGGTGGTCTGAATAAGATAGCTTCTTAATTCTGGGAGCGAAATTAGATCAAAACTAGAGCTTCGAGTCAGTACTAGAAGCGTATTTCGCATACCTAAAACATGCAACTCATTGCACAACATATCTCGGCTCTTGATCCTTCTCTGAAAGATGAGTTGAAAGGGTGTGATCTGTGACAAGCCAAAGACAAGCCTCATGTATGTTACTAATGATTTGGACTGAAGAAAACGAACTGAGGACAAGATTGTCATGCGGTTTTGTAATTACAATATTGAATAGACTTCTGCATAAAAGTCTGAGATCAATTTTAGTCTTTATGAGGCCAACAATCTAGGACGTATTTCTGATTGCCCCAAAATAAGTCTGGGAGTAAGACAGCAAAGAATTTTTCAACGGAAAGTAAAAGAAAGAAACATGACGTCAAGATCGTACTTATCGACTTCGAGAGAAAGTACAGTCTGTAGGGCAGCAAATTGGAAAATTCGAATTGATTACTGGTAGCAGAACGAAACGTCATAATTATGAGCACCTCTAAATTTATAAAAAAAAAACCTGTCAGGCTATAGATTGTTGCAATTTTATTTTACCGCGGTTGTCGCAATTTTTTTTTAATAATTACTATATTCAGTAGCCGGTCTGCCGGCAGGAATCAAATTTCAAAAATAATAGCAACACAACAATCGCGAACCACACAGGTGGTGGTTATTTCGGTAATGGCGGACTGCAACGCCAACAACGAAAAAAAAAAAATCAAAAAAGGGAAATTTGCAACAGGCAGCAGGTTGAGTGCTGCCGCTTTCAGCTGCTCAGCTGGGGGGGCCCGCGCCCAATTATCAAGGCTTCGCCCATCAATGACGTTGTCTAATAAAAAGCGGGGGTAGATTATTCCATAACTGGTCTTATCGAAAACATCCTCAGATTTATAGCATGAATTGGATGCTACGATTTGACCAGTTACAAGTTGCCGGTCATAGGTCTTGTTGGCGGCTTGACCACCGGTAGTCCATACCAGGACTTAAAACAACAACAGCGGCAGCAGAAGAAGAAGAAGGAGAAGGTGCCTCCCATAAACACTTATAAATTAGAAGTAAATGCAACCAAGGACCTGTGTAAGTTGGCCATTGGTTATAATTTTAATATTAAGAGATTGGGGAACGATCGCCATGCCATCCACTGTAATACAGTGGAGGGCTACGCGAAAGTGAAAGAGCTCCTAAAGGAAACGACGACGGAGCACTACTCATTCACACCGAAGTGTGAAAAGCGGCAATCGATGCTGCTGAAGGGGTTGGAACTGTCTTCTGATCCTGACGAGATCCTGGCACTGCTCAAAGAGAAGGAGTGCGAAGGACTCAAGTTCGTGGGGGTAAAGCCATTTACCACAGCTAGAGCCAGGCGGGAGAAACGGAGTCTGCCGTTCTTCCTGGTGCAGCTCAGTCCCGAAAGCCGTCTGGAGAGTCTAAGGAGTATCAATGTCCTAGATTACCAGGTGGTTCACTGGGAAAAATTAAAAAGGAGCGAAGGCGTTATACAATGCCGGTAGGGACGGAGCATCCGATAGGACGCAGCTCTCGTGCGTATTATGTGGGAACGTGGGACACACCGCAAACTATCGGGGTTGTCCTAAGTTCGCTAACATTAAAAAAGCAAAACTGGCTCGGCAGCAGAAGGTGGAGGTCAAACGTTCACCTGTGAGGTTTCAAACACCAGCCGTCACGCCCCAAATTTCCTACGCCTAAATAGCGGCAGGTAGGGGGGCTACGGTACAGCAGCGACTGTTGTTTCTCCAGCGCCAATGCCGAGAACAACGGAAGCTGCACCTAACATGCTGGCCATCTTGCTCGCAATCCAAGGGCAGATGGCTCAGCTACAAAAGCAGGTGCAAGAGCAAGCCAAGCGGGTGGACCAGATCTACGCGCTGCTGCCGGGCTTAACGCAACACATGTCGTAATGGGTACGCACATGGTGGAGCAAACTTTGAAGGTCCTTGCGGTGAATGTTAATTCACTGATTAGGATCGAACGAAGAGCCGCGATGTTTAAATTGCTACAAGACCAAACTCCTGATGTGCTTTTCGCTAGCGAAACCAAGCTAACCGATAAACACAAACTGGAGTACAATAATTATATCGTTAGAAGAAGAAATCGGCCCAGATCCGAATGCGGAGGCGGTGTTGCGATCTTCATTAAACAAGGTATAAAATTTCACAGAGTGTACAAGGGAGTGTTGCGTAGGTTCCGGGAGTGGAGGCAGTCGTCATTTACATCCCACTTCGCAGTGGAAAACGGCTGTACTTGGCCTCTGTTTATGCACTTGAGACATCACAATCCACTTTATTTATTACAGAGCTCGACACGCTTTTTCGACTTCTGAGGCTGGAATCGGGGGAGAATTATTTTGTAATCGGCGGGGACTTCAACGCTAAACACAGAGATTGGGGAAATAAATTGCCAAATACTAGAGGAAACCTACTACTCGATTGGTGGGGTCAGCACGATGTCCTGTATCGAGTCGGTCTTAAAGCGACGGATAACCCATCGTTTCCCAGAGGCGGGTCTTATTTGGATCTACTGCTGTACGACGAATGTATACGACTGACAGGTACGAATTTACAAACGCTAAACTGTCTGCGCACATTCGTGTATGACAGTGACCATTGCGGTTTTAGCACCAAAATTACAGTTCCTAACGAAATTGCGAAATTGGAGGAGTTTGTCCAAAGATATTCTTACAACTACAGCAGGACTCGATGGACACGCTTCTCCGCAACCTTGACAAGAGCACTCGCCTCGAACACGCTCCACCGTCCACCGTTCAATAGGAATTTGTCAAACGAGGAGATCGACAATTACCTAAAACAAATGGACGAGACAATTAAACAAACTATGGACGCTACAATACCGCGATATCGACATACGACTAACGAAGACCTGTTCCGCAATCGTACTATTGACGCACTGCACCGACAGAAAAGTAGACTTCTGTCAAGACTCAAAAACTTGTACAGACAATTAACTGACAGACAAGACCCG
Source organism: Volucella zonaria (assembly GCA_963966105.1). Lineage (NCBI taxonomy): Eukaryota > Metazoa > Arthropoda > Insecta > Diptera > Syrphidae > Volucella > Volucella zonaria. The sequence goes on along the minus strand of OZ014532.1, from coordinate 83,360,459 downwards.
GAGATTAGGACACTGAAGGCGTCGATTAAAAATATTCAAACTTTAATAAAAGAGAATTATAGAATTTCTGTGAATTTGTATTGGAACAACAGGGTTCGGGCTGTAAACACCAGCAACCCGAATATGTTCCCTCAAATAAACAAACTATTTCGGAGAAAAAATCAAAACGACCTTCAGTGTCTTAAAATAGCCCGGACAACAGACAACGAACGGTTACTGACAATAGCAGGTATTGATCCAAATGAGGCCGCTGATGATGACGACTTCTTTGTGATCGAGGATCCACAAGAGAAGGTTGAGGCCATAGGGGCGACTTTCCAGGAAATATACAAGGCCACTGATACCATTGGCCCTAATTATGACCTGGACAATCGCGTCTTGGTGCACGACTTCAACATTCGAAATGAAGTAGAGAACTGGCGATCCGAGGGCTCTGGTTTCACTCGGTTCAGCGAAGAAAATATGGCAAATAATGTCATTACCAGAGAGGGTGACCTACCCCCGTTCATTTCGAAGGAAGAGCTCCATGAGATCTTCGACACAATCAAGGCTAAGAAATCAGTGGGGACCGATGGTATTCCGAGCATCGTGCTTTGACATCTTCCTCTAGAAGCGGTGGACATTTACACCACCCTGTTTAATAATGCAATGAATAATGCACATTATCCAGCGCATTGGAAAACGGCGGTGGTTCAACCTATCCCCAAAAAGGGAAAGGATGTATCCAATCCGGCGAATCTCCGGTCGATAAGTCTCCTTCCGAATATCAGTAAGGTGTTTGGAAGAGTAATCAATAGAGCTCTGTCTAGGTGGGTTGAGGACAAACATATAGTTCCGGATAATCAATTCGGTTTTAAGGCGGGACATGATATCTCACATGCCGCGTCTAAACTGGTGTCCGATATCCAATGGAATAAAGGCAAAAACCAATGCACTGGTGCCTGCCTTGTTGACTTGGAGAAGGCCTTCGACACCGTATGGTTAGAGGGTCTTTTTTATAAGCTGACTAGGCTGGGGATCAGTAAACCACTCTTGTACATTCTTTATAATATGCTAACCAACAGACAGTTCATCGTGAAAAATGGTGATGTGACTTCTGTTGGAATATTTCAAATTAAAAATGGTCTGCAGCAAGGCGCGGTCAATTCACCGATCCTATTCAACATTTATACAAGCGACTTGATAGGTTCACTTCCCCATACTTTTCCGTACGCAGACGATTTGATAGCGTACAGAACAGGTCCAAAAATCGAGGTCATTAATACTCTCTTGCAGCGTGTCTTCGATTAGATAAGACGATTTTGCGATGACTCGAAGTTGAAAATCAACTTTCAGAAGTCGGAAACCATTCTCTTTAGGACGCCGTTGTCTGGAGCCTCTAGGGATACTAGAAAAAATTGCCGAATGTTCTCGATCATTGGACAACACGGACAGCCTCTTGCCTGTCGAAATGTAGTCAGATACCATGGTTAGATCAGTTTCCGTATTTTGACAAAAATGTAGATGCTGCTCTGGCCAGAGCTAAAGGCGCTTTTGCTCTTACAAAGAGACTGTTTTATAGCAGCCAACTCGATGAGAGGGTAAAGGTAATCTGCTACATGGCCCTTATCAGGCCCATGCTGGTATTCGGGTGTCCCGTGTGGTTCAATGTACGAGCAAGCTTAATGGAAAAGATTCGGGTGTTTGAGAGGGCTTGCCTTCGCTTGTACAGAACACCAGAGTCGGAGTACAAAAAGTTTTATCGTAATGAGGTCCTTTACAACAGAGCGAACCTAATACGAGTGGACAACTTCGTAATTAAGCTGACTCGAAGGCACATTGCAAGAGCAATGAACTCGACGAATAACCTGATATCTGGGGCTTACTACCCCAATTACCTTTACCACGAGAGTGTGCGCTCTGATGGCTTCGTTCCGCCGGAAGCATTTCTCTACCTAGATCAGATAGGGTTGATCCAGGATAGATCAGCGGTCCCGTTAATCTACCATGTCGCTCGGACAGCTGGGGACAGGCGACTCAACTACAACAGAGACGTCGCACACTGCAGTGTGGATCGTCTCAGGTTCAGTAGGGCGGTGGGGAATCGCGATAAGAGGGATGTCGTTCGGCAGCACCAGCATTTCTGGTGGTTGAATGATGGAGAAGGGGTTTCGTCGCCGTTTCCATCAATTACGGACCAGCCTCACTAATGAGGCAGAGCTGACAGATCTATTTGTTCTGTAAATAGCGATGGCCAGCTTGCATAGGTTTAGGTTAGCATTTAAGGAATACATATATATATTAGCATTGGGTCTACAAGTAAGTTTCCAGCGTTTGTCAGAGATGGCGCCACCAGTGGATCCCGGGCAGAAATGTCAGACCCCATGTGTTTTATTTGTAGGTTTTGTATTTGTCAACAACTTTGCAGCGATATATTTGAGCAGTTCTATCGGTGTCGTACATTTTATCGAGCAAAATCATGGCAAGTTTCCAGCCAAATAAACGTCATTCGCGGGAAGCGCTGCTTTTATTCTTTTATACGAAGAAAAGTGCGGGTGAGGCCTATCGTTTGCTTTCGGAAACTTATGGGGCGGAATGTATTAGTGAATCGACGTGCCACGAGTGGTTCAAACGGTTCAAAAGTGGTGATTTTCGAGTTGAAGACAAAGATCGCCCCGGAAAGCCGAAAAGTTTTGAAGACGAGGAATTGGACGCTTTACTGGATGAGGATCCGTGTCAGATTCAAGAAGAACTTGCTGCATCATTGGGCGATACGCAACAAGCCGTTTCCCTGCGCCTAAAAGCACTGGGATTCATTCAAAAGGTTGGAAACTGGGTGCCATACGAATTGAAGCCAAGAGACGTCGAACAGCGATTTTGCATGTCCGAAATGTTACTGCAGCGGTATAAAAATAAATCATTTTTGCATCGTATTGTCACTGGTGATGAGAAATGGATTTATTATGATAATCCTAAACGCAGAAAATCGTATACAAAGCCCGGCGAGCCCGCCCAATCGACGCCGAAACGAAATATTCACGTGAATAAGGTCATGCTCTGCATATGGTGGGATCAAAAGGGTGTCGTATACTACGAACTGCTTCCGAGTGGTGAAACCATCAAAGGACCATTATATCGAACCCAAATAATTCGTTTGAAGCGGGCATTAAAAGAAAAACGGCCAGAATATGAGACCAGGCATGAGTCCGTCATTTTTCATCACGACAACGCTCGGCCACATGTTGCGGTTTCGGTGAAAAACTATTTGGAGAATAGTGGATGGGAAATTCTGCCTCACCCGCCTTACAGTCCAGACTTTTCACCATCTGACTACCACTTATTTCGTTCGATACAAAACGCTCTTACGGGAACACGCTTCAGCTCAGTAGAGGAAATCAAAAATTGGCTCGATACATTCTTGGGCTCGAAAGACGAGAAATTTTTTTGGTCCGGAATTCATAAATTGCCAGAAAGATGGGGGAAAGTTGTAGCTTCCGATGGACGATACTGTGAATAAAGCATTGCAACTATGTTTTCATAATAAAACTTCAAATTTTGGAAAAAAAAACGCTGGAAACTTACTTGTAGACCCAATATATATATAGGTATATACTAGTATATGTATGTCATTGTGTATAATGTCTATATGTATGTATGTGTGTATTGTGTATTTAGGTTAGGTAGGCTAAGGTTTATTTTAAGTTAGATATTAAGTTTTTATAAAAATAAAAAAATTACGTCCATATGCTAAGTTTTTTGTTAAATTCTTTTCTTAGCCTTAAGCATAGAAAATAAGTATTAATAAATAAAATGTAAATAAAGTCGAAAGACATATATGTAAGAGTTTAGAGTAGCTTAGAGTGCCTGTGTGGGGCCAGTAAGTTAGTATAAGTTTGTTAAGTAATTTTAAGCTAGCATTTAAGCATTTTTTGTTAGTATGTAAGAGTTAATGATTTAGAAAATAAAAATGCATTTAAAACTAAAAACTGAAATCACGGTACCATGGGAGTCAGGAGCCCCCCGGACTTCGGTCCGGGCCTGACTTGTAAGAGGTAGGCCCCCTTGTGGGAGCGTCATGGTGGCTGTGGTTTAAACCCAAATCGCGGGTACGGGTTTCCTTTTTGGTTTAGCCCATTGTAGAGTTGCAAATTAAGTACTGGGTGCTGCGACCCTAAGAGCAGCAAGAGGTTTTAGGTCGGCCTCGACTCATACCAAGGGTGGAACTTGTGCCTCCAACATAGTTCCGAATTGGTATAATATATAAGCAAAGTATTAATAAATATAAAGCAAGTAATTAGCGATGGCAAGGCGTATCCTTGCTCCCTATGGGTGTATGGGCACCTCGTAAACATTAAGTCTTACGGCAGGAGGCTTACGTTAAAAATCCAGGTACGTTCTGCTCAGCTGGGGGTGGGTTTATGGTTAAAAAAAAAAACGGAAATAAAAATATACGAAAGTCGCAGAGGTTGGCGGAAGCCTACCGGGATCTCACTATACACTGTGACTACACAATACTTAGCTTTGCTTCGTATCCTTCTTTCGTCGTCTTCCCAGTTCTCCCTGTGGTTCCCTGATCTTGTCCTCTTTTCTTTTGACTTTTCACTTAAATGTTTTGTTTTTGTTTTGTTGTTTAAATTTTCTTTCTTTGTCACTTGGACCTAGTTCTCTTTGTTTTTTTTTCTTTTTAAAAAGCCAAGAAGTGGCTGCCCTGATTCGACTTATGTCCACTCAGACCATTGGTCACTCACCCACACATTCGTGCATTACCTCTACTCGGTTAGCGGGCCCAATGTCTGGTATATGTGTACATCGCTCCGCTACCTATCTGGAGCGTGTAACCATGGCTTGGGACACCGCTACACTCAAGTGTGCCACTTTGACTACCCAGATCCTCCGAATTCTGGGGATTTTCTTTGGCCTGAGTGAACATTTCCCCTGAGTTGTCTTGGGTTCAAATAACCCCTTCTTTCCCCGAATTTGATCCTGAAGTAAGTCGAAGTGACAAAGAAAGTTCTTTTTTTTTTCATTTGCGATTTCGAATGGGGAACTAATTCAGGATCTAGGGATCTTAGGTTAAACTTTTGAAAGGTGAGGGAGGAAGAAGGTAACTTTTCTCGAATTACATTCCCTAATGAAAGGTGGACCCGGTGGGCTTCCGTGCAGATTTTGGAGGGGGAGAAAAGGGAATATCAGACAATGTCTCACTCTTTACATTAATTATGTTTTATTTTTCATTGTACAATTTGTTGTTCGTTGTTTTTTTTGTTTTTGTCTTCTGTTTCGTTGGCTGTGTTTGTTTTTTTTTTTTGGTTTTATGGGTGTGTTGTGTGGTGTGTGTTGCAAAGAGTTGCAGGCCGTCCGCCTCGCTCTGTCTTTCCCGTGTGGACCTACTGGTTGTCACTTTCGAGGAGCGTAAAGGCAAAAGTCCGGGATTGGAAGAATCCACAGGTACCTTTTGCAAATACGTTCCTCCAAAGCGACAGCGGACATAACAGACAATGCGGGTCAAACGGTGAAGGGGTTAGGATCTGGAAGGATGGAGCGGATGCCTTAGCTCTAGCTGGAGACTACCCATTGGGGGAGACAAAGCAACATTTGGAACAAGGGTCGGCTATTTCGTGTTGGACCCTTGCACAAAAACCAAAACCTATGTAGCAAACCGTCCGCCTGCTCTGCGGGGTTCTTTCTCGAATTTTATATTTTTTTTTGACCGTCTGCCGTACCTATTTATGTTATCCTTCCAAGATGCTGAGAAAGTACACCGATGGCTGATGCGCCCATGGCTGCCCATCACTCTCTCAGAATTTTGGACGAACAACTGTTACAAAGGGAAAGGTTCGAAGGAGTGAAGCGAAGGTTTCAAGGAAAAAGAGTCCAGATTGTTGTGGTAAATTTTACCGCAACAAGATCACCTGCTAAATAGATCACATAGGGATCAAGATTGGTACCTCTTTATGCGACATGTTCTGAAACGACAAAATTGATGCAAGACACCATCTGGACTGCGCATGCCGAAGGCGACGTTGATGTTGAAAAACTAGAAAAATTTCGCTAAAAAAGTTGCTGGGAGCATTTTGTTTAAGTTCTCATCTGTTCCAATGCTATTTTCATCGAGGGCTGAACGCCACAGCCAACAGAAAGTACTCGGAAACTATACCAATGATTTCTGCGAAGGATATGCAGTGAACTACATTGAGGGATGTCATCTCAGAGTCGATAATTGGATGCTATTCTTGGGGGCCCTATGGGGATATGATACATCATATATAGTCAAGTTGCAGGGAGTATATGGGAGCTATCAAATACATTTCTGCGGGCTGCTAACTAGCGATGAGAAAAAGATGCGACATTGGCTAGGTAAGGTTGGTAGATAGGTAGGTTAAAGTGGCTGTTGGAAAGACCAACTACGTGAATTTGTGACCCTCTTACTCATGCAACCAATTTGAGCTTATGATGAAGCGTTGGAGATTGTTAACGTCTATATTCTTTAGATCGTTTAAGTCATTGTGAAGTTTTGTTCTCTGAGAGAAAGCTGGACATGTACGGAGTAGATGGAGGATTGTCTTCTCTTGTTCCTCGTTCCTGCAGCTTCTACAGAAATCGTTCATAAAAGCGACAAACCTGCTTGCATGTTTGCCTATAAGCCAGTGTCTGGTGATGATGGCGCTGAGATGTTTCCTATTTAGAAGAATCAGACTCTGAGAGCGATTCAGATCCAGCGTTGGCCAGATCTGCGTAGTCGCTAGACATGTTGATCCAACAGTCCACCTAAGGTCTGTTCTTTTATTGGCATCCTGCTTTAATATTAATTTGCACGTAGCGATTTGTATTCCTATGCTATCCTTTTCCGGTAGAATAGGTAGAGTGGTTCCAATTTTGGCGAGTTCTTCGTCCCTACAATTCCCTGGAATGTGTCTGTGGCCCTGAACCCAACAAAGGTGAAGGTTGAACTGCTCTGCTATCTGCGTAAAAGATGATCGGCATTCAAGGGCTGTTTTAGAATTTAATGAGACTGATTCCAGGGACTTGATAGCGGTCTGACTATCCGAAAAGGTGCGGATATCCTTTGCAGATATCACGTTTTTCTTCAGCCAGGGCAGAGCTCCTTTAAACGCCAAAATTTCTGCCTGGAACACGCTACAGTGGTTCGGAAGACGGAAAGAGAGGCTTAGATTTAGCTTGTCTGAGAAAACACCGCCACCAACCCCACTATCGCGTTTAGATCCATCTGTGTGAAAGTGAATTGACTTGTCGTTAGTGAAAGCAGGATCTAGCTAACATGGGAATCATTGTTAAACGAAAGTTCAGGTATGGGGTAATCGATGTTCCCTGTGAGGATTCCTAATATAGTCGCAGCTATTTATTGAGGGGTGCCAAGTGAAACAGAATATCTAATGCCGCGGATGGAGTAAAACGTAGGGCTCCGCTTATGCATAGACATGCTGTTCTTTGGACTCTGCTTAGTTTTCTGCAGTTGGCTGCATTTTCTAAGGCCGTCCACCACCAACCCCATAGGTGAATATCGATCATATGACCGAGATGTATAGCCAGTGGGTTTTTAGAGGTTGAATGCCCCATTTATTCTTAATGGCTTTTTTGAAAGAGAATAAAGCTACTGTAGCTTTCTTGACTCCTTCTTGCATGTTAGGTTTCCAGTTTAGTTTCCTGTCAAAAATGAGACCCAGATATCTTGCTGCATCGGAAAAAACTAAACTGGTATCGTATATTGAGGGAGGGTCTATTGCAATTTTATATTTTTCTGGGAAAGAGGACAAGATCAGTTTTATAGGGGCTTACTCCCAATCCACAGTGATCCGCGCAAAGGGTTAATCTGTTAAGATTTAGCTGGAGGAGTTAATGGCACTAAGATCTTTTTATTTTCGCTTTTCGGAGGTTGACGCAGTTGACTTTCTTCCTCTGGCGTTCTCCAGCTTTATCACGAATTTCCCAAAACTAAAAACCAAACTTTTGTGTTTATTGTCATCCAAATAACAGTTACATTACAAACTAATTTATTTAATTAAAATTATTGTATATTGCAATAAGAAGGCAGTCGATCAGGAAAATAAAGCAAAATGCAAGCGCACAACAAAAAGCGAGTCTGTTACTACTACGACAGTGATATTGGGAACTACTACTATGGCCAGGGATATCCGATGAAGCCTCATCGTATACGTATGACACACAATCTCCTCCTGAACTATGGACTTTACAGGAAAATGGAAATCTATAGACCACACAAAGCCACCGCCGAAGAGATGACCAAGTCCCATTCAGACGAGTATGTACGTTTCCTGTGGTCGATCCGTCCAGACAACATGACCGAGTACAATAAACAGATGCAGCGGTTTAATGTCGGTGAAGATTGTCTTGTTTTCGATGGTCTCTACGAATTTTGTCAGTTATTGGCGGGTGGTTCAATTGCAGCCGCAGTTAAACTCAACAAGCAAGCTTCCGAAATTTGCATTCATTGGGATGACGGATTGCATCACGCTAAAAAATCAGGAGCATCTGGTTTTTGTTATGTAAACGACATCGTATTGGGCATTCTGGAGTTGCTTAGGTATCACCAACGTGTTCTGAATATTGATATTGATGTCCATCACGGTGATGGTGTTGAAGAGGCATTCTACACCACAGATCGTGTGATGACGGACAGCTTTCACAAGAATGGCGAATATTTCCCTGGCATAGGTGACTTGCGAGACATTGGTGCCGGTAAGGGCAAGTACTACGCCGTGAATATTCCTCTTCGCGATGGGATGGACGACGAAGCTTATGAATCGATATTCGTTCCAATTATTTCAAAAGTTATGTGGAGCTGATTCTCTAACCGGTGACCGTTTGGTTTGTTTCAATTTAACAGTCAAAGGTCATGGCAAATTTGTGAAGAAGTACAACCTGCCGTTCCTAATGGTCGGTGGTGGTGGATCACAATTCGTAATGTGTCCTGTGGCATATGGACATATGAAACGTCTGTTGCGCTAGGAGTAGAAATAGCAAATGAACTGCCCTACAACGATTATTTCGAATATTTTGGTCCCGATTTTAAGTTGCACATCAGCCCCAGCAACATGACAAATCAGAATACAAATGAATATCTCGAAAAAATCAAGAATAGATTATTCGAGAGCTCTGGAATGCTGCCGCATGCGCCTGGAGTTCAAATTCAGGCGATACCAGAGAACGCCATCAATGAGGAGTCCGATGATGAGTATAAAGTCGACAAAGACGAAAGACTGCCACAAAGTGACAAAGTTAAACGCATTGTTCCGGACAATGAGTTTTCGGATTCAGAAGATGAAGGCGAAGGTGGTCGTCGAGATCAACGTTCGTACAGAGGTCAAAGGAATCGGCCCCATCTAGAAAAAGATCAGAAGACAGAAAATGCCGAAATAAAAGACGACAAGGATAGCAAAATGGACACAGCAGAATGCGAATAACCCATTAAACCAGAAGAAACAAAAAAGATCCAAACATTTGATGAGACAACTGATAGAGATATTTTCTTAAAGAATCTATTCATTAAGTGTAATATAAATTTTTTAGCTTGTACAATAGAAGAACAACAGATAAACAGATATAGAACGAGAGTAGGATTTTTACAACAAAACTGTTTAACTATATTCTGTGAACTTCAGATAGAACTTCATATAGAAAAAAAAAGTAAAAATTCAATAAAATGATTACCTGAGACGGCTATAGCAACGTCATTGGCATAGTCAATCACCCTGCTACTACCCGCTTCCAGGTAGCTTCTGAAAAGACGAAGTAAAGATTACAAAGGATGCTAAGCTCAGATTATACTTCCGGGTGAACTATTTAAGCAAAAGAAGATGACCTGACATACATAATCATAATCGCTCCGCAAGCCTTTGATATACAAGAGTTTTTATCGGTTTTAAGTTCCTTGGAGGGAGTATATAGGGAGGAGCTACTTAAAGTAATGTTAGGCCTTGATATGCCTGTCAAATTCGCTCCGATATGTAGAATTACTATGACAAAATCTCTCTACAGACCCGTTCGAGAGGTGACATAATCGCAGCTATAGTTACTTTATGAGATCAAAACAGAGATCAATTAGGGTAACCCTATTCATAATCGCTGTTTTTATGGACTAAGAAGGCAGTTAACAAACAAAGCTTTCACAAAATAAAGTAAACATTGCGTAAGAACCTCATCGTTTATACAAGATCATACAAGACAAGCCCTAGTCTTGTCAGTAGGCTTTCCAGCCTCAGATGTACATGTGGAATAGTTGGAGCATATTAACGATCCAGCCAACAACAATTTAAATCCACTTTGCAGAAACAACGGAGGAGAAGAAAATCCCAGATAGGTTGACGTCAAGAATTGAGTTGAGACCTAGATGAAGATGATGAAAACAAGGGTATCAAGGGTATAAAAAGTAAAGTAGCCTCGTGCTTAAACCGGTCATTAGTTGTGATTATGTAAACCTTACCACTCAAAAAATAGTTAACTGCTACTAATCTTTGCTGCTTTTTGATAAAAGAGGACGAGATTAAGTCTATGTTACAAAATGATTCTTGAGGACGAATACACTCCATATGGCCCTGCTGGTAGTTTTATCAAGAAAACAGCTCTTCACTGTATTTTGCTCTTTCTTTAAACAAAATATAGATTTCCACTCCTACACTTGAAGTAGAAGTTCAACTGAAAGTGAAACGAATGGACAAAACCAGCGTGCCCCCTTAACTCATTTGTTTGCGGATGTGATAAAAAATTCAGAGCCTTCCACTTCGAAATGCTCCCTTGCACGTATTGCCAAAATGATTAAAACATTTCAATTAAACATGCGACGACAAAAACAGAAACTGAACCAAAAACGGGTGAACCCATTCCCATTGACATTATTTCACTTTTTCGTCGTAGTCCCTTTTTGACGAGCTCTCCTTCCATGCTCACATCTTAAACCAATCTACTTCTACTATCACTTCTCCTAAACTACTTCAACTTGCTTGTGCTTCTTCTAGAAAACGTGTGTAAATCCTTTCGATTAATATTGCCCTGTGAATCGCAAGTTTACAGCCACCCAGGAACATAAATTATTCGAATTTTCTTGTCTCCGATTTTGAGCCGAAGGATTAGCGACAGCACAGAATTCAGAATGCCTAGTCGACACCTCATCATTAATTCAGGCCGAGGAATTAAAACAATTTTCGAAAACTTTCACCAACGCCAACGCCAACGCCAACGCCAACACCATTAACCATTACCAACGCCTACTCGTAGTTGTTGTTTGAAAGCGAGTCCTGTCTACTATTCGCAGTACTCGTACAGTTCAAGCTCCTTGAGTGAGAGCACAGCGATCAAATTGAATTAGCCCTCCTTAAAGATGGGTTTGCGATAAAGTCGAAAAAGGGGTAAACGACACGATAAACGACGCACAAGTCATACTCGAATACAAATACAATTACAAATACGAATACGAGCATGTGTGTTGGGCTTTTAAAGATGCCATTTATCTCACCATAAGATATTGGTGGGCTTCTTAGTTTTGGGGGTTGTGTGTCGAGGACTTTTGAACAAATTGATGGGCTTTGCGGGGTTATAAGGACTCATCCTTTGGCGGAATGGGGAAGCCTGACATAAAGGGTTCTCTATACCGGGACCAGAAAAACTGATTGTGTTTCGAGGTTATCCCGAAGCCATATGTGTCGTGTGGTGTTTTTGTTTTCCAAGTGCTCAGTGTTTTTTTTTTCTTTCTTTTTTCTTTTATTGGGACGTCACACTCTCTCATCCAAACAGATATAGGATAGCGGCAAAGGGTTAGAATCTATTTTGGAAAATGAGAAATTATTCTGGATTGTCTCCGCAGATCCAGACAAATATATCACCGAGTATTTTTGGCTTTCCTTTTAATCAAGACAAAGTGAATTATTTTTGAACAGAAAACGTTTATGGGAAATAAAACCCATCCAGATGAGGGCGGCCCAAATTGGAATATCATTCAAATCGAGTTGTGCAGATATTGATGAGGGATTACTGACGTTCAAGTGGGCTTTTCCTTTTTATTATTACCAGCAGGAAGGGAAAAGTAACTCAGAAAAAATGCTCTGTAAATAAGGCTAAATAAATTCTTTCGATTGTAAGTTTTCGAGCGCCTGGATTGCCATAAAGCGCATATTATACCATCAACCCCAATTTGCTAACGAAGTCGATACTAAGGTTAGGTATAAATTTTAAATGACAACTTTTAGCTATTGTACCTTGAACTAAAGGAAACTCAGCCCAAAGAATGTCCTCACTAGGAACGACTACCATCACACTAGCTGCTGGCAACTCTGAAAAGAATTTTCTCTTCTAGCCGAGTACTGGCATGTATACCCAACAATAAAGGACCGACAATAATGAACTTTGGTGAGCTTAAGCCAGCTTAATAAAATGTCGCATTACATGTAATTAGTATTGCATGACCATAATGGGATTTTGCTCGGTTTCGCCAAACTTAGTGGGCGTAAGAACAGTCTCAATTTGACAACTGACACAAGGAAAACAAAAAAGAAACATTGTGCCAGTAAATGGCCTATAATTGTTTTTATTTTTGTGAGGATACTTATCCCATCCATTGCAAGACGCAATAATTTTGCCATTTTTAAGTTTCGCAATTTTCCCACTATGAAACCACTCCGAATGTGAATAATTTGACAGATTATTAAGTTTACTAAAGTATTGTACATTATGGGTAACTTGAATGTTTGACAGAAATTAAGTTGGGTTTTCGTTCGATTTTGCAATGAGGTTAATCCCACTGAAGTCTATTATGGTCAGCTCCTACGAACCTTTTAATAGATAACTACACGTTCGCCAAGAGTTTCAGGCCCAACAGTTGGACTTAATTTATGTTGAAGAGCATGGAGAGAATGGTCAATTTTCGTGTGCCCAAACTTGCTTTGTGAATACATCCTCTGTCCGAAAGGCAGCATGTCTAACAGCGCTGAGGATCCTGAATTGAAGGCGCACTCGAGAAGAAGGAGTAATCGCTGGATATTTTTATTGAAATTGGGGATACTTTTAGCCCCGCGACTTTTGATGGCATGTCTAATTCGACTAGACAAAACAACGGAGACGAATTACTTGGTCACGATGCTAAATCACCATCCATTTCTCCAGCAGTGTTAAGCATTTGTCCGTAACTTTTTGAATTTCTGACCTCTTTACTGAAACAGCAACACTGCTCCTGTCAACAGGCATCTGTCAGTTGACTCCTGTCAAAATTTAAACTTGCTGCGTCAGTTAGTTTGTGTTTGACAGCTATTTTTATCAGACTACTCACTAATTTGAGGAGAAAATGGAAAAAAGTGAATTTCGTGTGCTTATTAAGCATTATTTCTTGCGAAAAAAAACCATTACCGAGACCAAGGCTAAGCTTGATAAATACTATGGGGACTCTGCACCATCGATTTCAATGGTAAAAAAGTGGTTTACTGAATTTCGTTGTGGCCGTACAAGCACTGAAGATGCCGAACGTCCTGGACGCCCAGTTGAGGTCTCTACACCCGAAACAATCGAAAAAATTCACGATATGGTGTTGGCCGACCGAAGATTGAAAGTGCGAGAGATTGTGGAAGCCGTAGGGATCTCGCATGGCTCAGTGGTTTCAATTTTGAATGATCACTTGGGCATGAGAAAGCTTTCCGCAAGATGGGTGCCGCGTTTGCTCACAGTCGACCACAAACGCAATCGTGTAACAACTTCACAGGAAGGTTTGGCGTTGTTTAATCGCAATATGGAGGAGTTTTTGCGCCGTTTTGTAACCGTGGACGAAACATGGATCCATCACAACACACCAGAGAACAAACAACAGTCAAAACAGTGGGTTTCTAAGGGTGAATCGGCGCCAAAGAAGGCCAAGGTGGGTTTGTCAGCCAATAAAGTTATGGCGACTGTTTTTTGGGATGCACGCGGGATAATCCACATTGACTACCTTCAAAAGGGAAGAACAATCAATGGGGAATATTATGCCAACTTATTGGACCGATTCAATGACGATTTGAAAAAAAAACGACCTCATTTGGCCAAGAAAAAAGTTCTTTTCCACCAAGACAATGCAAGGGTGCACACATGTGCAGTTGCCATGTCAAAAATCCATGAATTGGGCTATGAATTGCTCCCTCATCCACCCTATTCTCCAGATTTGGCTCCGAGGGACTACTTCTTGTTCCTAAACCTGAAGAAATGGCTTGGTGGAAAAAGATTTGACTCCAATGATGAAGTCATCGCGCAAACAAAGGCCTATTTTGAGGACCTCGACAAATCATTTTTTTTGGAAGGGATAAAAAAATTGGAGAAGCGTTGGACAAAGTGTATAGAGCTCAAGGGAGACTACGTTGAAAAATAAAATTATTTTTTTATCAAAAAATCTGTGTTTTAATCCGGACTTATTGACCCGCCCACGTATCAGCCTGGATAACAAACTTATTTGAACCAAACATGCCATGTGGAAAACCTCTAAGGCGTTTTCGGCCTTTTGGCAGTTTTAAGGAGCAATACATGTTCCATGTCACTGAGGAGGCTCCTCTGGATCTAGACAGCTATAATAAGGCCAATTATAATCTATGCGTCGGTTATTTGGTGAAATAAGCTTTAACGAAAATATGTACCGCTTCTTTTACCACAAACGATCTGTCTAGGCTGCATGGGGACTCTCTTAGCATGACTGGTTCTGCTCTACAGGGTGACTGACTCGGCAACTCACCACTTCCGTGCAAGCGTAGCAACTCCTTCGCTTTTTCGACTCTAAATTTTTTCTGTTGCGGTGTAAGATCGTGTGCTTTTTGGAACTTGAATGGCTTGAGCCCAAGCTCTTTTTTCGGTATGTGTTGCATCCGTTCCAACGATATGTTGAGCTCACGAGCCATCTTTCTTCCACTTCGACGCGGATTTAGCGAATTTCCGAACCATTTCTGCCGATGTTGCCGTTTTTTTATGATCACCTCCATGGCGTTTTGCAACGCTGCCAGTATCACGGTTAAAGACACAAATGATTTATTCACGTTGAGGTGCTGGAGGGCTCTAACGATAGCTACTTGTGGTTTTCCAGCCAAATACAGGGTGAGTTTTTTAACTTGAGAAATCCAAATTACTCGAAAAATACGCGATATCGCGAAAAATGTTTCAGACAAAAGTCACAAGGTTCTGAAGGGAACATAAGATGGTGACCACGAGGTCATTTTCAAGGTCAAACGAAGGTCACTTTTGATTTTTCAAATGATAATTCCTGATTTTCATTGCTCAGTCGTATTGCTCGTAGGCTTGTCATTTGTTTTTACATACTGCCTTTAGCATAACCCAGAAACAACGACGTGGACGTAGCAGTATTTTGTTTCCTTCGGGGTGATTAATTAGAGTGTGTCAACTTGCCTCTCGCTGTTGAATCATTGAATTCTTCCCATTTCGACGTTTATTTCCCGAGACTATTTCAACAAATGCTCGAAAATGTGACCATTCACTTCAATACACTTGTCTATCCGCGCTCTAAATGAACCAACAGAAGTGAGAAGTATTTCTGGCGTAATCTTCCGGCAAGCTTCAGTTATTCGTCTTTTCATGTCCTCACGTGTTGTTGGCTTTTTTTCTGTAAACCTCACTTTTTAAGTAGCACCACAAGAAGAAATCAAGTGACGTAAGATCAGGTGATCTAGCAGGCCATTGCCTCGGACCCCCTCGTCCGATCCATCGTTGATGGAAAACATTGTTTAATACGCCCCGGGATACTTGGGAATAATGGGCTGGACAACCATCATGTTGAAACCACATTGTTTGTCGCAACTCAAATGGCAGTTCTTCTAGTAATACTGGAAGATGGTCCCGCAAGAAGTTAGCATGCTTTTCGCCATTCAAATTGCTTTCAATAAAATATGGACCTATTAATTTATCCCCAATAATTCCCGCCCAAACATTAACATTCCAAGGGTGGTGGCGTTCAATTTGTCGCAACCAAAAAGGGTTTTCGGTAGCCCAGTAATGCATATTATATCGATTGACCGTACCATGATTGGTGAAAGTCGACTCATCAGAAAAAAAGGGGGTCTCGTTCAATTTGCTGAAGTGCCCTTTGACAAAAGGAAACCCTGTTGCGAAAATCCTCACTAGAAAGTTCTTGATGCATTGAAACATGATAAGGATGGTTTTTATGCCGATGTAATATCTTACAGATAGTCGTTTGAGAAATTCTTGATTCACGACTTATTTGGCGAGTGCTAATGTGAGGATCGTGTGCAACGGCAGCTAACACTGCTATTTCATTGTCCTCAACAGCCACCCTATCTGGCCGATTCCTTTTCTTTGGTTGCACACTACTTCCTTCACCAGCGAATTGTTGGATGACCCGATAAAAGGAAGCGCGCGATAGTAACTGGTCTGGGAAACGTTGGGCGTAAAGAGCAACAGCACCATCGATGTTCCTTCCACTTTCTCCATAAATCAATATCATTTCAAATTTCTTTGAGTTTTAACTTCACTCGAGGCAATAATGACTTCCTCAAAACAAATCTCGACCTTCTAACACCCTAACAACGTTGGAAACCGATTGATGGCTTAGGCGTGCCAGTGCAGTGGTATCTAGCACTGAATGAATAAGAACTTTGAGACAAAGTCGTGTGCCCCAATGAGGAATACGACTGAGCAATGAAAATCAGGAATTAGCATTTGAAAAATCAAAAGTGACCTTCGTTTGACCTTGAAAATGGGTCTCAAGGTCAAACTCGTGGTCATCATCTTATGTCCCCTTCAGAACCTTGTGACTTTTGTCTGAAACATTTTTCGCGATATCGCGTATTTTTCGAGTAATTTTGATTTCTCAAGTTAAAAAACTCACCCTGTATAAAGCAATCACACTATCACGTTTGAATCACATCGCGGATAAAAATTTTTCAACACAACGGAGACGCAAACCATTTGAAAGGCTTGTAAATAATAAAATAATATCTGTCATGTGTCAAAATTTGAGCTCATTGTCATGAACGGTTTGGCAATTATAGCAGTCTGAAGTTGGCGGTTCGAGTCAGTCAGGGTGTAGATGGTTTGATGAATCTTCCTCCTCGTAATATTTCTCTCATGGACTGCACTCCCAAAGTCATTTTCCGTCTAAAAGAAAGCAGTCCAAGCCACATGCAATAGGGTTTCAATGACCTTGGCCACCAACTGCATTTTGATTCTCATCTTGTGGACACTACGCCTGATACAATGCCACCAGGTCTCTTGCTATGAAATCAACTTTCCCTGTGCTTAGGAATTGTTTTGGCAAGAGTCTGAGTCATGAAAGGAATGTATTCCGATCTGCGCTTAAAGCTTCCTGCGGTTCTCTGAACGCAGTCGAAAGGCTGAATTCACTGAGTCTTTTTTGATTCTCAGGACAGAACGAAATCACCAATGAACTTACTCAAGGCTCAGAGCAGAGTTTTTCAGGACCCGAAACTTCGTTTGGATAGTCCGCGCCTTTGGTTGGCAGTTAGGTTTCATATGAGCATAATGACATGACTCAGGTCATCGACTTTCCCTTTGTGTCTCAGTGGGAATGACTGTAGACTGATTTCTGGCTTCTTGACAGGTCACTACGGCTTCTCTAAATACCCAGGTATGCTGGCCATATGAGTCGCATATTCTGCGACTCTTGCAATCAGGCTGCTAATTATGATACTGCGAAGCACAATCTCTGCGAGTATCCGACCTACGTTCGAATCAGGCTGCAGGTACTCGGCTTTGATGTACGGGATGCTGGTAGGCACTTTACATAAATTTGTTTGAGTGCTCTGTTTCGACAGAAAAAAAAAAAAAAACTTCACAGTTCTCTCCGTGAACTGAAAAGGTTGGGTACCACAGCAATCGTGTGCCGCAGGCAGTTAAAGGCGACTCTGGACATCGATTGTGTATCATGTTGAGGCTTTTGGGGCCTTTGGGGCTTATAGTCTTGGCAGCTCCATGGTTTAGGATACTCTCAGCCGGATTTTGGATTAGGTGAACAAATACTGAGGATGAAGGGCACAATTTGCAACTGAAAACGGGACAAAATGCTTGCGAACGAGACTTAGCATAATATTGACTGGATACAACCTAACGAGTTACATAGATCTGGTTATAAGCTAATGTTTAAGAAATTGTTGAATCGACGTCAAATAAAAATGCGGTGGCAAAGTGGGGATAGTACGGAAAGATATTTTCATGGTAGGCACTCAACAATTTTGTATCGCATCAGTTCAAAGAACATTGGAAATGATTTTCAACGCGGGAGCATAAAATAATGCTGACAGCGGCCTTCTGAAGTCTATTGGATAATGATCTCAAATTGAGGGAAGATTGACAGCACGGCTTGGTGCCACCGCAACCGTAGGGAGGCACAAACGTGTGCTACTATTCCATATGAAGATGCAAGGAATATTGTAGTTCTGAACAGTAGTCGATGAAAGCTGCACATTTTTTTTATAAAGACAAAGGAAAAAGTGGATGGAGCATGTTTCACCAGTTTTAGCCTGTGTATTCGAAAACGACATGCCACCAAATCAAAGTGAGCAGTCTGAAGAATTGATTGCTATTATTCGCAATTATATTCCCAAAAGACGGATGAGGCTTCCACTCTCTATGTGTGGGATTCTGAATCTGAAGACTTGAAGCGCGAGGTTAAGGGGTCCATACTGGGAGTCCAATTTTGAATCACTTTTTCGAGCATATCGGCTGGTATCTTTGCAAAGATGACCATGAGAACAACATTACCCTCAATGGCACCAGATATCCTTCAATGATTTCGAATTTTTTTTGCCCAAAATGCACGAACTGAAACTGGTCGACACGTGGTTCCAGAAAGACAGCGCAACATGCGACAAAACACGCGAATCGATGGTCCAATTGAGAAATGAGTTCGGTGAGCAATTCTCTCGTTTTGGACCGGTGAATTGGCCGGCTGGATCCTGCGATTTGACGCCTTTAGATTATTTTTTTTGGGAACCGTCAAATCATTCGTCTACGCCGATAAACTGGAAGACAACATTACACGTGTTAATAGCGAGATACCAGACAATATGCTCGAAAAAGTGATTCAAAATTGGACACTTCGTATGGACCACTTAAAACGTGATCAAAATTGACATGAAATAATCTTTAAAAAGTAAATGGCAAGCATTGATTTATCAACTTTATATACTTTCGCAATTTTCCTGTGCTTTTTTTGACAAATAAAAACCAAACGCTCTAAAAATCACCCATTATAAGCGAATGTCATTGAACGTATTGAATATCGGTTTCGTCTTCAACCTCTGTTGATTGGCTTTGGAAAGTTGCTCCGTAGTATCAATGCTGCCTACTGACCATGTTCAGGAGAAGTATGATGGTTCTCCATCCAATGACACCATCGATCGCTTCACCTCACAAATTGGCTTTGAATGCAGGATCTGAAGTCAGGATTCCGAAGTTATCATAATTCAAAGTTGGAGGTGCCAATGGATTGGCGACATCTGAACAGGCGACCGCTTCGTTGCATGTCATGCAAATTAATGTAACATCCGTATTTATGAAGGAAGAAAAGCGAGATGACCGAGACATACCATATGATACATAGGATAGCTCATTCCCAATGTGTTACTTCTTCATTGTGATTGCTGCTGATCCTTGACGCGTTTTCTAATGAAAGTGGTGATCCAAATAGACAACAATGTCGAAAGTATGTAACGCATACATCGCCTTATAGAGACTTACAGCTTTCGAGTGATAGGTATGATCACCTCCAACTGCTACTCTCTTGGCTTACTTTTCCTTACTGAATGCATAGAATTTACTGATCTAATGTAGTATTCCTCCCATTTTCTGGTACCTAGGTCCAGGCAATAACTAAAAGGAAATTACTGACGGTCTAAGTCGACTTAATCTTAAGCCCTAGCGTTTCGCCAGGGATAAAGGAATCAAATGCTATCAGATATGGGAGAGACCTCTACTTGATTGGATTCTTTTGTTTGTGTTGGAACTATCACCGCTGCAACTGACACACTTCACATTACTCTCCAGCTTTTGTTTTCAATTTGATAGCCCTTTCTCGGCGTATCAGTTATGCTTTTCATCACAGCCGTTAGCTGTTCGTACATATACAGTTTCGAAAGTCACGGTATAATGTTTGTTCTTATACATCCGATTTCTGAGGCTAGGATCTCTCATCACGCGTAAAAGCTGGGTGTTGTCGGTGCCCATTCTAACCGTGGAATCGCTTATTATTAACCCAACAAATACTCATTGTCAACACTAAGTTGATTGTAGAAACCGTGAAATATGGCGTTCTTTTTTCCAGAAATTAAGCCATAAGAATTGCAGAAAAGAAGCCATAGGGTTGTTCCGACCGCAAAGTAAAGATAGCGGCACTCGTCAATAAAAGCTAGTGAACGCTAGTTGGTCATCTTTTGACAGTTACTTACCGAAGTTTCAGTCATTTTGGACGCGCAGTTATTAGTTGACAGTTGTTTGAGTGAGTCGATGTGAGTGTGTTTTGTGAAAATGGGAAAAATTGAGTATCGAGCTGTTATTCAATTCTTGTTTTTGAAAGGCAATACGCCTACGCAAATCAAAAATGAGTTGGACTCTGTGTATGGGGACTCTGCACCGTCATTTACCACAGCGAAATTTTGGGCAGCTGGATGTAAAAGTGGCCGTAAGAGCTTGGGAGAAGATGAACGTTCGGGACATCCAAAAACTGCAACCACTGACGATAACATTGCTAAAGTTCACCAAATGGTGTTAGACGACCGCCGAATTAAAGTGAGAGATAGTGGAGGTTATGCAAATGTCCAAAGAACGTGTTTGTTGCATATTAAATCAAGATTTAGGCATGAGAAAACTGTCCGCGATTTAGGTGCAGCGTTTGATTACGTCAGACCAAAAACGTGTTCGAATGAACATTTCCAACGCGCTGTTGGGGCAGTTTAAGCGCAATAAATTCGAGTTTTGGCGACGATTAATTACTGTACGAATAGATGAAACTTGGATACACCATTATACGCCCGAAACAAAAATTCAGTCAAAACAGTGAACGCAAAAACAGTTTTTCGGCTGGGAAAGTGATGGCGACTGTTTTTCGGGATGGTAAAGGAGTTATCTTAATCGATTATCTTCAAAAAGGAAAAACCATTACAGGAGCATACTACGCATCATTACTTGCCAAGCTGAAGGCAGAAATTGTGGAAAAATGGCCACATTTGCAGAAAAAGGAAGTCCTGTTTCATCAAGACAAC